>OU744333.1:14343676-15758676 GCA_916610235.2 Lasioglossum morio
GACTACGCGATCCCCATTGTATATTCCCCATTTTCACGGTTTCAGAGATGGCTCAGAGGAAAACAGTAATCGTAGCTTTTAGGTTTCCCGTAACGTTCGCGATTTCATTTTTATAGGTTCGATGCTTTGGGCACTCGACGATTATGGTGTGCGAAGCGACACCATCTCTGTCCGTGAAAATTCGGCTCTTCCGAGACACGGTGCGCTCGGATTCTTCCGGCCGAAGGCCTGTGCCCGCGATTTCTACCCCCGAGAACCAACCCCCCGTCGAAATTCTGCCCGTCCTTCATCGGAGAAACCTAATTTCGTCCACGAGTGTCACTAATGCGTTAGCCACAGTTTTCCATTGTCTGAGAAAATATTCGTTTCTTCGTCAAACGTTTCGTAGATCGAGTGGAATCGATTGTGACTTTGATTTGGAGGATTGGACACGTCGGTAGTACGAAGGATCAAATTTGACAATCAGAAATTCCTGTTTGGATTGAAACTAGCTAGATTTTTCTATCGCTCGAGAACTGTCAATTTCTTTGTAAGATACCACCTAATCCTTAATAGATTAGAGAGGCTTGATAGATTGAATTAGAGTACACTATACCCACAAATCCAAGTCATAAAACTTTTCGAAAAAATTTTCACGTTTCATTGATAGAGGTACAAGATAAAATAGAATCGACGGTAACGTACCACCTAGCAGATACTGGTGCGTACACTCCGTAAAACGTTAAGGGAACTATGTACGCGATTGCGCGACAGCAAAAGATTTGCTAGGGTGCCTTTAGAGTTTCCTCGGACTTGTAGGACCGTGCCTTAGCTCCGTCGGACGTGCAGATGGTCTGCGAATCCTTTCGAAAAAACTGAACAATAAGCAAAGTAGACGTGCGTAGATAGTTAGTGCCTTAAAAATTAGAAGGAGAAACGAGCGAACAGTGAAAACAGCCAAGAAAAACAGTCGGAAAGAATTTTCCTTGAATTTCTCGCAACTTTGATCGAAGCTCTTTTTCAAAGACACGATTTCCTCCGTGGAAAGTGAACCCTGCTCGATCGATAAAGCGTATTCTCGTGTGCGGACGCTGCTTCGATAAACTTTATACTGTGGAAACGGGGAGCGAAGCTCGTCCACTGCCTCGGGGACCTGTTTTTTTTTTTAGTCGTCGGTCATTATCGGGCCTCGGTAATCAACCACGACCACTCCGTAAATCAATTTACCGAGCCAGACTGGTTTCGCTAACCGGATACGCCTGTCCTCAATTAAGATTATAAAACGGCGCACGATTTTTCCGTGAGTCAGTTCCCTAACAGTGCCGATCGTTCCGTGAACGAAAAATCATGCTCTCGAGCGGTTCGGTATTTCCAGATTTCGCGGAACGAAAAGTCGCGAGAGATGATGCAAGGAGGAAGTTTGTTATCGAATCGTTTTTCTCTTTCTACGGCTTATCGCAATTACAACAACTCTGTCCGACGGTTTTTATCGACCAACCTTGTTGTATCTTATTAATAATTGCTACTCTCCGTCGACGGGGTTTTTATTTAATATTTCATGAAAATAGATGTGATTGTTTGAAAGATTATTTTCACGATGGAAAATACCAAAGTGTTTTTTATTTAATGTACAATATTTTAACTCGACTACGTTCAACAAACGCCTTCTTCATCGCCTAAACGTTATCACCACCGCCGTACCAGTGAAACGTCGCAGAAGATCCAGCTAAAATCGCAGCGACAATAGAATTCGGCTCAAGATCAGTGGGAGGAGCGTCCCCACTTCGCTCGCAGGCTCCTCCCACGTAGCACGAGCGACCGATCAGCTTCTAGCTATAGCGATCGATCCCGCGAGAAACTATGATAGAGAAATCGCGGAGCCGATTCCGTGGTGTCCGATGTCTCCAGACGAAAGCGGACACCGCGCGGAAACCGCGAAACACGCTCGCGAAAAATCGTCAACGAGGGAAATCGCGAGAAACGGGCGGCGCACGTGGGCCAGCCATTTTGAAACGAGTGCCATAAACCGCGATAGTAAGGGATCAGTCTCTTTTTCCCAAACCTGGGACGAGAGAATGGGACGAAGAGCGACTTGTAAAATAATTTATTTCCTCGACGAATCAGAAAATTTGTCACGCCCCTTTTGGGTGGGGGTTGAGGGGCGACCGGAACCGGAAGTACAGCGAACCAAACTAGATGGGTTGCTGCTACAGTGAGCCTATGGAAGATCGATAATCGTTTGGATCGTGTTTCGAGGAGCGACGGTGAACTGAGGTTGCCTTATAACTATCGAGCCTATATATATATATAAACAAGAAAAGTATATATATATATAAATAAATGTGGAAATATTGCGAGATCGTTTCGGAGACGATCGAGATGAATATTGAATGTGTGTGTGAGCGAATGTAAGAGAATGAGTGGGGTCCGTGTATGTTTATGTATGCGTGTGGGTGTGGATATGTGTAAGGGACGAGAGACGTATACCAGTAGAAGACGTACTATTATTTGAAGAAGTTTAGAGAGAATCTATCGTACGGTCATTAGTATTAAAATACCTGCTGTATGGATGTAAGAGAAAAGAAAAAAACTATTATATAATTTTATCTATTATTATTAATTATTATTAATTATTGATTAATATGCTCTATTATTATTATATTATTATTATGAATGAGTATCCGGAACCACACATCTTATGTAGCTGTGATTTTGCTTTCGAACAAGTAAAGATTAAAAATATTTATAGCAATCGAACTTCTTCTTCGATTCCTCTCTGTTCTCGATTTACAACTATATTGCAAACACAGAACATTCAATAGCAACGCAAAATAACTCTAGACTTCGATACTATCTCTTATCATCGCTTGTTAATAGACTTTTCCTCTCCGTCGCTATCTTTAATTAATATGGGTCGAATTGAAAGACTGGCTAGAAAGATCTCAATCAAAGTTTGATTAAATTTCGCGGAAACTTGAATAACAGGTTCGAAGTTCATTTAATCGGGAGTGTAAAAACGTCGAGGAAACCTGAAATGCGCCGCAGGAATTTTGT
This sequence comes from Lasioglossum morio, assembly GCA_916610235.2. NCBI lineage: Eukaryota > Metazoa > Arthropoda > Insecta > Hymenoptera > Halictidae > Lasioglossum > Lasioglossum morio. Next base: position 14,346,710 of record OU744333.1, read on the forward strand.
CGAAAGGTAAACAAGACGATTATCGTTATTAGCCCGTTTTTTTGTTACTGGAAACAGGCGTGTTTCCTGCCATTCGATAGCATAAATAAATCGTTGAATCTTGAGAAGACGCAGGTTTCGTGTGGTGGGAGATTCTCTTGTTCTTTTGTCGAAGGAGGAACCACTTTGCACACAGAACAGCTGCAAAAACGATTTCATTACTGAGCGTCGTCACGCACTTGTGCGCATATTTTTATATTTAGCCTCCGATTATGTACGAACGGTAGCCGGGTCTGTTCGCCATCGTATACGACGATAAAAAGAAAAATGGAGGCCGACGAAAAGCGTCAGAACGCGAGATTACTCGCTGTTCGCTTAATCGCGCGGCCTTTCACTCGATAATTATCTATTAGGTCATCTGGAAAACGACTAATTGTCGGAGATGTAAAACTCACTCTCTCTCCGAGGAATTCCGCGAAAATGATCTCGAAAGATGTTTCCTTTTCATATACGATTTTTAAAATGTAATCGTGTAGAAATTGTGTAGAAACAATTTAACACAGAATTGAACATTTCATTCAAACATTTGATTTATTTCGAGTAGCCGCGAGACGATCGGGGAAAATATAAAAATCGAATTAATTACATGACGCAACAAACGATTCTCCGAACCGTCATGCTCAGTTTTTGTTATTTGATAAAAAAGAAAGAATATGTTATAACATGGGTGGACCAAACTGAAATCGAACGTTTTATCTGTCCGTGGTATTTGAAGCTGTGCAATTAGTGTCGCCATTAATTATTGCATGGAGATATGGCATTATCGGTGGTCGGACACGAACTCGCTGGTTTTTACGCTGATTCGTTTTTTGTCGTGACCACCGCGGAACCAACAATTGCACACACACGATCCAGTTAATTGTCGCAAAAAAAAACGTCGACCGGAACGACAAGCTCAATCCTTTCATTAAAACGTTCATTTTTTTCGGCGATCTCCGAAACGCACGTTTAACACGACGACATTCCCGCAGCGTCATTTACTGCGCGGTTTGAAAATGAAATTTTCATAAACATTCCCGACGCCTAAGTCCCGCGGTATCGGAAAGTTTCGCAGAAAGATAGATTCCATACAAAAACAAACAGTTAGTTTCTTTAACAGTGGTTTATCGCTCGGTTTATCGCGAGAAATGCTGATAAATGGTAATAAGTGCACGAAACTTCCTATTCGTGTGATCGATTAAATAAAATCGGATCTGATCGATCGTCTAGCGAACGTAGTGATCTTCTATCGAAAAGAAACAAACAAAAGCGATAAAAGAGCACTCTGCGAAAACGTCTGGAAGAAGATATTTATCAAATTAAAGTCTATTTTTAAAGGAGCTTTTTTTAAAACCGAAATAGTGAGTCATTCGAACTACGTCACATAATACCTTCCGTAAATGGTAATGAAATTATACGTGTATACTCTAATCTCGTTTTCCGAGGAATCGATATTCTTAACTACTTAATTTTAACCGAACTGTTCTATTTTCCTCGAAGTCCACGATTCCTACGTAACAACCACGTTCGTGTCCGATCAAGACATTAAGAAACAATTAATGTATAGTCTTCCTTAGAAATTAATGTCACTGACACAGCACGAGCCGGAAGCGGAGCCTGCAATCAAAGCTTCAAGTTTTGTTACAATTTTGAGTTCGTTGCGACATGCGCAATTACGTGTTCGTAAGAAACGACGTACAGTGAGTGACCGAGCAATCGTAATCACTAGACTGTGGATCTGTATGCGTTAACAAAGAAATAACAAGATTGATTTTATTTAGACTTCGTGCGGCTCCTATCGTAATACGTCTACTAAAGACATCTATACAACAATTTCGTATGAAATCACTTTTATAATTTCAATAATTGTAAACTAGAAAACCTGGAACCGGTCAGTTTGACCGGTGGTGGTAACCGTCCCTTGCATCATTTCGTTTTTCCCGTTCGTATTGTAGGAGCTAACGTCTGATCCCAAAACCCATTGTAAACAGAATACCTGGTTGTCCACGTGCTCCCATAGATCGTGGGCTGCGCAGCGCACGTGATCGTCACGTGGCCCACACTCCGATTGGCTGGTTGGAGGGGTTAGATCACGTGCCTCGCCAGTGATCCAAACCGAAAACAGCTGAACACCCTCGCTCTCCCCGCAAACTTTCCGTTGAGCGCGCGTGGTGAAGTCCCCGGGTTCTCTCTCTCTCTCTCTCTCTTTTATCTCGTACGGTTCAACGCGTTATTATGAATTTTGGAGTCACCACGAGGTCTGTTTATGTCCGGGCAACAGCACGAGACGGTTGATATCGAGCCACGGATTCGTATCACGCAAAACGCGTGCCTGGATCCGAGAGATCGAGACACCGCGATAATGCAGCTTTTGGATTTTTAAAAAATTTCTTCTGGTTCTTAACACATTACCGACCGGTGATTGTTCCATAGCTTTGAAAAATCTATGGTACATGGCTAAACACTTTTTAATAGAACCTTCAATAGCAACAGCAATGTTCATTGTAACCTAACAAGTCGCCCTCAATAATGTTATCTAATAGTTTCATTTAAGATTGCAATGTAAACGAAAATTTCTATGCTTTATTTTGGTACAGCGCAATTATTCGAAAACCTATTAATAGGCTTCCCGCAGGTAAAGTGTTAACACATCTTGAATTTGTGCAAATTTGCATATTGCCTCCAATTGATCGAACCAGTGCGCCAATAACATTAATTGTAGTTTGGAACAATTGTCGATCGAGATACAGAGAACTGTAACATCTTGAATGTCTTGCCACTTCCTTAGGGTATGCAGATGTGTGGTAATTTGTGCACATGAAATTTGATTCAATCTTTTTTAAATTTTTGCGTGAAAGTAATTTTACTGCTTTGGATCAGTGTATCAGGAGAGACTTGTACATTGCAATTTTTTGATTGCCAAATCTAGGGAACTGTCGAGGATCTGGCCAGTTGAGTTCGGTCGAGATCCTGGCCCTCAAAGACCTCTTACATTAGCTTAGGTGGGAGTGCGGTTTTAGTGGGTAGGTTGGCTGGAGGGTCCCCCGGACAGCCCCACATAACTCCGGCCCCCAGGGGGGCTGGGGTATGCGTAACGCATTTCCGCACTTAAAAAAAAAAAAAGGGAACTGTCGAGGCTTGTTTTGCCTCCTCATCAAACATCCACCAGTCGGATCTATTATCCGATTTACATTTCTCGATACTCCTACAATTATATTGTACCAGTGGTTTAGTATTTCTAGAGGTGTGCCACTAATTTATGTCTAGCACTTGATCCTGAAGGATTTCTAGGATGAAATCATATTCAAAATTTATTCATTGTATTCAAATGCATTTTGAAATTTCAACTTTCTATGCTTTCTGTGTTTTAAGCAATCAATCCCGAAGGATTGCTCCATTCGACTATTTTGTGGATTTTGGACGAGCCACGAGTACTGTTAGAAATGAATGAATTCTAGTTGGAACTGCGAAGTTGAATCGCGTTATCTGTGGAAGCCGTTCGACCGTTTTGATAACAGTAGGCACGTCTGGTTTCGAAACAAGTGCACGCGACCGCAAAACCGAGATCCCACGGGGCAGACGGAGCAATAAACAATCGCAAAGAAATCGTCTGCGGCACAGAGACGTGTGCTCTCTCGCGTTCGTCGACCTGTTCGCGGATATGTGTGGAACAAGAGAGCCGAGGAAAATTTCTGCATACGAGAATAGACGTTTCCCTCTGTGGCTGAAACGCGAGAGGAAAGGTGAAAGAAACGACGGCGTCCGGCTGCAGATTTATCGCTAAAACGATTAACAGAAATCAGACGCAGGAACGAGCTGGGCTAGTGTGTGGACCGTGATTCGCAACTAGACTGCGAATTTTATTCACTCGCGTGGCTGGTAGCGAGATTAAAACGATAGAACATGTCGCAGTGAATTGCTATTTATTGAAAATACTAATATATGCATCTCGTAGAAGTTCGCGAGTCAGTGATCGATGAATCATTTATGAGTTGGACATAGAGTGATTCACGAATGCGTTTGGATAATACTTTGCATAATAACGGGATAGATTCTGATCTAGATGTGTGGCGGATAGAATTTTAATTGGAATTATGCTAGTTTAAGTTTTATTGTAATTCCCAAGATATCGCATTATTTAGTTGAAAATATTCCCTTGTTTCCGTTAGAACGAAAGCGGGAATAACTCGGGGACAAGTGGGAAATCGCTGGAACGCAATTAATTAAACACGCGATAACATTCTTCCTCGGGAGCAGACATCGTTTCACGTATAATCGGTTCGACACGAGCCAAAAAAAAATGACGCAAGACACATGCGAATCACTTCGTTTTTAAAAAGAAGAAGTGAGCAGCGAATGTCTGGTTCTTGTCTTCGAAATAAAAACTCCAAAAACTCTTTAACTGACTTCCTACAATCTTTATTTCACTTCAGTTTTCATTTCGATGGCAAAAAATTGAACTTCAACTCCGCTATCGAAATTACATTTTATCTACAAATTTCTTGGTCAATAAATAAAACTGGTTCCTGAATTCTCCTAATGAAGACAAAAATTAATCGTTACGCGTTCCACAATCTTTGAACTTGAACTTCCATGAAGATCACGAAACATTCCACTGAAATTGTTATAGGAAGCTTGACTGTAACAATTGCACTTTTCCAGAAATTTCCCTGGTCAATAAATAAAATTGGCTACTCAATTCCCCTAATAAAGACAATAGCCTTGCACGGACGCGGCCATAAGCATCCGTGCAACTCCCACGTTACCTATCAATTACTTTATGGCACGGCTCGTCAATTGAAACGATCGTACCTTCCAGAAGAACTTGTTTCCTATCTGCGCAGTACTTGTTGCAGTTAATCACAGAATCTTCCATTGTATAGAAAGAAGAGTTTAATAAATGCGATACAAAATTCGATAGAATATTTCCTATAGTTGCGCAAAAATCAGCAGAATGTCGCCGTTGTGGGGAAATACACATAAACGAACTTATCGCGATTTATGAAAATTTTCAGAAAAATTTTAATCGCTTGGATTACGAGATTTCACACAGTTCATCATTTAGGGTAACAAAACTTCGTTGTTTTTACCAGGTTATCGAGACAATTTGCAAGCTAAGCAATTCGTGACTAGGATAACATTAATCGTGTATGTAACTGATGATCCAATTCGTGGAATCGAGTTTCCACATAGTTAATTACTTACATAAACAGTAACAGAATTTTCTCATTTTGACTAGATTATCGAGTCAATTTGCAATCTAAGCAATTCGTGACTAGGAGAACATTAATTGTGCATGTAACTGATGACCCAATCCGTGCAATGATCACGTGCATCGAAGATCATTAGTCCAAGAAATAGTTACTTTAAATAGCTTTCCAGTAGATACAAAACAGGTTTACGTAATTTTAATAAACACGTCATCGTCTTAAATTACGAACATGTAGAAATTTGTAAAAATGTACTACATATTTAATTATTTACTTTGATCCTTCACGTTCGTTTCAGAACATAGTTTCAGAATATTTTGAAAATCAGCCAATGAATTTATTCATTCGTTTAGAAGTGCTCAAAAAATGTTATTTTTCTTTTGATCTCTTAGATTTTTATCGATATTTTGCAACTTACGACTTTTGCGACCAACTATACGTGTCTCGTTTAAAAATATGATCCATGGAAGCGTCGTCTCCATTTTTGAAACGTCGTTAAAAGTATCGAGTGTCTAGAGGGTTAAAGTTTGATAGGCAATTTAAAACACGAATTCTTCAATTGATCCCACACCGAGGTTCATGGTCTCTCCTATACATGCACAATAAAACCGCTGATCATGCAATAAACATTGAACTTCGTAAATTTTAATAACCGGAGTTGCGAGTTACATCGTGTCATATATCGTTTATCTACGATTTTTCGTAACTGCGTCTTATGTTCGGCGACGAATAAAGAACTGAACGACCATGAGACGCCGAAAGTAACATTTGAATACACCTCGGATTTGCATAGTTTGCACGAGTTGCGCAGGTCGAGGTCTTCGAAGACAATAGTGCATAAAAAGAAAGACAAACAAATGAGAATGTTGCGATTTTGTACAGGCTGATTCTGGGAACTGGGAGCAGTTACTGCTGTTTTTGGAGAAATCTAAATAAAAATACATATTCTGCATCGATAGTGGGAAGCAGTAGTTCAATAAAAATTCAATTTCACCCCTTAACAGTATTTTCCCGTTGAAAACACTGTAACAATATTCTTCACTGTATCATATTTCACCCAATTAACAATTCAAAGCAATTTTGCACACTATTAATTTCGACGTTTCGGTCTTTGTTTAGACCCTTTTCAAGAAAATAATGACCGCGTCTGTGAATTATTAAAAAACCCACACAAAATGAAAATTAAGCTGGCAATTTAATTATTAGTTAATTTCGTGATAAATGCATAAAAATCCGCAGTCTAATTATTATATATTACTACCCGGTTCCCAGAATAACCCTGTACACTTCGAACGAGAAAATGGCTGAGCAAATTCCCAATGACTAATTTTGCGTAAAGATATAAACTCGAATCGTCAAGCCACTCGAAACTGCGAAAAACTTAGCCCAACAAAGAATGATCCAATCCATGCATCATACATGCTAAATCCCAAGTCACTGTCCCGGTTCATCATCGTCGTTCAAGGTCGCCGAGTTTTAGTTCTGCTTATGGTTGCGCAAGAGGGCCAACGCAGAAGAAGGCGGGATTTTCGAGGAAAGTGACCGCTACGATCTCGCGGCTGTTTCGCGTAACAGCCGGTGGCGATTACGGTTGGTTTATCTTGCCGCGTCCCGGTATCATTATCGCGCTTGACGATCCTCTTGTTTAGTCTTCGAGTCGGCCTATCGCGGACAGTCCAGCTCTGGCAGACGGTGCGGCGTGCGCGTTCCAATTAGCCAGCCTAACTACATATATAGCGGGGCATACCAGCACGCGACACAAATCAGCGACGATCCACCTTTAGTCAACGTCCGAGCGACAACGCGACAGGATCCCGGAAGCAAAGATCCAGAAACGCTACGCGAAGATCGTGATTTTGACAAGTTTCGATGAGCCACCACGGATGCTACCGGTGACACTCAGAAGGTACAGTGATTTCCTTTTGTTTCGAACCGCCGCAGGATATTGCACTTGATCGTACGGTAGGCTAGAGGTAGCGGGAAATGATTCCATGACGATGATAATGGAGTCTTTAGTGCGGACCACGGAGCAGAATGATTGTTAGAGAATGTACATAGGGTCTCGTGTGGTAAGAGGACAGTTGACTTGGAGCGCAGTTGTCGCGGACAATGGAGCCTTGCCGAGAGGAAAATCTGGATTAATTGAGAGATGATGGGGTGAAGGAGATTGCAGAGGAAATGCTGGGGCTAGGATTGCTAGATGATGTCGTTCAGCTTCGTTCAAGAGAGAATGGTTTGATGGTATAATCTAGTTTAGATTCTGTTGCTCGGTCAGCTTTCTTGGAGGGGTGAATCAGAATCTGGTTGTCTCGAGCGGTTGTTCAGCAATTTTTCGATAAAGTTTGCAATTGTGATCGATAAAAATAAAGGAATGATCCGTCCCTCGGTGTGAAATTGACACAGTGGTGAAAGATCGATGGAACAACAAGGTGCGCAGTTATTTTATGAAAAACATTAAAAAATAAACAGTATGATTTCTTTCGGGAAAACTGTGTCAAATTGACAAGAAGTGACGGACGAGGGTTGAAATAATTGGATTCAGAGTATGTATAGATACGCGTTGGTTATTCGATTACACAGAATGTGGTAGATTAGAATGGCAAATTCCCTGAGGTATCGATTAACATCCACCTGCAGTTTTTTCGTTTCCATTATTCATTTATGAGAATGCGCGTGATTTGCACATTCAGGGTAGCTCGTACGTACATACGTATTTGATTTCGCGCCGCGGCGGCTCGGCTTTGTGTTTGGCTTTGACGGTCTCGCGACTCCATAACACAAACAGAGCTAAAGTTCCTCGCACTGATGAGACACGAGCAAACATAATAGTGCCCGCAGAAGTCCTACAAGTTAAATACGTTAACGGAACGGTTGATTTGGCTCGCGCCCGAACTACACGCGAATAAACCCGTGGAAATAACATACGACGGGGCTTCTTCCACTTTTTCTGCGCGTCGGAATCGAAACGCTCGACAAACCAACAGTGTAAACTCCACTAAAGTATTCTTCCCTTCGTAAAATTCCGAAAGTAGTTCAACCTTGTAGAAACCATGAAAATCGTGCACCGTATTCGTTTTATCTCGAAGACGTCAAACTAAAAGAATTCTCTCCGAAATGAGGGATCGCGTGTAACGAAGTTTTCCGCGAAAGCCTGCAATCAAACTGCATTGTGCAATCAAATTCCTTCACGTTCGAATTAAATCGCCCACCGGCAAAGCGTCATTAGAACAGTGATACGCGAAACAGGACAGATAGATCCGCGAGCAATTACTTCGAGTAAGAAGACAGATAGGGAACGAATTGTTGATCATTTTGCAAATTACACGATCGTTGTAGAGGCTATTGACGTCGGAGTTGGCTCGCCTACGCCGAAAAAAAGTATTGATAAGACAAGACGAGGTATCAGCGGAACCGCTAATCATCGTCTGGACCAACGTCCATCGCGATGTCTCCGTAGGAAATTGAAAGATTGCCGGTTTCACAAGTTTTCCGGCCGTTCACACCGCTCGATCACGTGCTCGTCGCGTGAAGATCGTGCTGGACCGCGTATACATAGATCCGTGCGATCCAATGGTACACCGTAGCACCCTTTTGCCTGTTTGTTTCGTTTATCTGCTGGTCCTCGATCGCAGATTACGTCAGGGATCAACGAATCGTTGCATAATATGTTTCCACGTACTCGAGACCTCAGCCACGAGGCCCTCGATCGATTACAACCGCGGCCCGGAATCGATCCACACGTCATTCTTCTGTCGATCTGCGTCTACGATCGAAGGAGCTATTAATAGATCCCAGGGTGTTTGGTCTGGATCCATTTCGACAGCTTGGGAAAGAGATCGCACGTGACTTCGCGAAGTACAGTGACACCCACTAATATTCGGACGCTCTTAAAAGGACGAGAACTTTTTAAATATTGGACCATACGATCTGCACTTTTTTGAGAAGATAGAGAATATTTGGAAATCGATTAAAATTTTTTAAATTCAATTGCATTAATGCGAGTCGCTGTAGGTCATCATTTTTCAGGACTGATCCTCAACCTCCAAAAATACAGATCTAGTCTTCAGGATCTTTTCATTTCAATTCGAATTCTATATTTGCGCGATTTCGGGAGTCATTCACCCGATTGGATCTCTTATAGATCGTCGAATGCAGATATAAATTTCCTGTCCGTTGTTTTATCAAAATGACCCAGTTCGATGAGACGCCGACAAGTCTTATGAATCACGTTCCCAAAAAGAAAATTAGAGGTACTGGACGAGAGAGTAGCTCGCAACGACTGTCACTGACAACTCGACGAACGTGACAGTAATTCGAACGCGTATCCGACGCAAATGATAGCGATGACGCGCGGTGACAATCGAATGACGCCGGCCAAGGCCTCGCGTTCGCTTTAATTGCAATATTTTGCCGACGAATTCTTTCGCCGAACCTTGGATCGATCTCGGACACGCTCGCTGCTCCGCGATTAGAATTCTGCGCGCTGTCGTCGACTGAACGAGCACGTGCCTAACTGCGGTACGATCCTCCGAATTCGACACTGCGATCACGTGTACCGGTGTCGAATTCGTCGCACGTTTGTCACGGTGACGGACGGTCAACCCGAATTTTTGTTCTTTGGAAAGCGTTTCTCATAGCTGTGCCAAACTCTAGACCATTGAAATAATTCTTTGTGGTGATATTTTCAAAAAATTTTTATAGAACCTGTGCGCTGATATCACCACAAAGAATTATTCAATATTACGATCGATATAACAGAATTTATAACATTGAAATAAGTTGGGGAAAGAATTTGGCGAGTTGGAGTCAACAATTTGTCCTTTATTAACTCTCAGCACTGAGAATTAAACATTTCTTCACCTAGATGTTTAGTATTGAACAGATATCGATACATGTAATACTGTAAACTATATTTTGAATGATGTTACAGCAATTTTTAGTGGCGTGTTAAAATCTACCATTATATACTCCGAAATATTTACTGCTCCAAAAATGAAACTTCCACCCGAAGCAACCCTCCACTCCAACGCCCATCGCCCCAGATTCAAGGCCACATCAATACCTCCCCATCATCCGCATCTCCGCAGCATCTGTCGGAATTAGGTCATCGACGAAGGGCCGAAACGGTTTCGAAAGATCACGCACTGCCTTCGTGCTGACCTACGTGACTGCTCCCTCGTTCGTCCTACCCTTTTCTACTGACGTAACCGTTCACGAAATTGCTGACGGTTCTCTATACCTTGACTGCAATTGGTTTGGCTACCCTTGGAGCCGTGGTTCGCCGACCAATGGAATCAAGTAGACGTTCCAAGACCAATGGACTCGCCTGAACGCGGTTTAGGTTCTCGCATGCAGCTGCGAGGTCGCCACTCGAACTGTTAGGAGCGCCGTGGCGCCGCGCCGGCCTCAGTAGTTGTTTGCGTTCGGTCGTGAAAGGTTCATTGTAAATTCGCTGTCACCCGCCGCGCCGGGACTTCTCGCAACAATTTTCGAATCTTTGAGAAAATCGTGTGAAATCCTAGCACTCTACTTGGCACCGAAGAATGGGCATATTCCGGGAGTTTCCTATCGTCTTCAATCTCTACAAGAAGTATAGTTAAAGTGTCAGCGTTATTGCAGTTAGCAACGGCTAAGAAAGGAGATCTCGCATGGCCGACCGTATCTCGCCCGTATAGATACCGACAGGTGAGTCAACGCAGAACATTCGAGGCTTCAGGCAATTTGCCATGACCCTCCCCAATAATTGATCTTGTCGACCAACCATGGGGACGCGACGCGACGCTTCCGCCCTCGTTTTGCTAGACGAGCTTTTCATGACCTGTGCTTGACGAGTTGTTTTCGCGCGATTCCAAATGGTAATCTGTTATTCGTGTAAACGGAAAAATTACTAAGATTGAGGGTGACCTCTCCAATTGATGTTTCAATCCAATTGACTCCAATTGGGATTTAGAGTTCGTGATCGATAAACGTTATTTTCAGAAAAAATTTCGAGTCAGTTGTTCGAGTTGAATTAAGGGTTGTATCGTGTTATTGCGCCCTTTGTACCAGCTGTATAAACAATGTTTTCTTGGTCCATCGATTTTGATTAGTGTTTGATTGCGAATCAGAAGATTTTTACTACGATTTAGAGAATTCAATTAAGGGTTGTATCGTTTCTTTAAATCCTTTGTACCACCTGTATAAACAATGTTTTCTTGATCTATCAAGTTTCATTATTGTTTGATTGCAAATCATAAGATTTTTAGTACGATTTGGAGAATTCAATTAAGGGTTGTATCGTTTCTTTAAATCCTTTGTACCAGCTGTATAAACAACGTTTTCTTGATCTATCAAGTTTCATTATTGTTTGATTGCAAATCATAAGATTTTTAGTACGATTTGGAGAATTCAATTAAGGGTTGTATCGTTTCTTTAAATCCTTTGTACCAGCTGTATAAACAACGTTTTCTTGGTCCATCAGTTTCGATTGTTCTATCGACATCCTCTAGGAAGTTTGAATCAGCTTGGCTCGAAAATGGTAATCGATGAAATTTGATGGTGTCGCGTGTCAGGGTTAATGACGAGTGAACGATGACACGTTCGTCCGCGGACGTGATACGTACTCGGTTGATCAACACGAGTGCGATGCCACCGCGAACTTTGTCCTTTAGGCCCGCCGAATTTGTTTTTTGAGACTTTGCCTCGGTGCTCGTTTGTTTTCGATCACAATGACACGGATTTCGTGTTGCGGTTCGTGCCGAACGCTTGGAATGTTCCTTTTAATCTTTTCTTAACAATCGCTATTATTCAAACATGAAATGACTGACGGCAATAATGTCGAAAAGGAAAAAATAGAGCTACTCATTCAGTATAACGGAGGGTCAAAGATACTTCATAATTGTGGAGCAATCGTATGCAGAAACAAAAATTGTTATTGAGAAACGAGCACATCGATGGTATTATTAAGACGAACAAGCGGAAGATTCACGAACGAAGGGCAATTATATAATAAATAATAATAATTAATAACTTATAAACTTGTCGGTGGTTTCATTGTAAGAAGAAGAACGTAGAGAAGTTTCGTTTAGTATAGTCGAGGGTCAAAAGTTTATTATGTAACTAATGCTAATGATAATCGTCTGAATTTTCGAGCAATCGTTTCAATCGACTAATCTGCCTCCATTTTAGCTATAGACGTTTATCTCGCTCACCAACTCCTAGAATCAACTTGAACCAAATATTGACTTCCAGAATAATTTTACAAATTCACTTTTCTCGAAAATTGCATCCTTCCTACTCCAATCCTCTAAAAAATGTCCTTTTCTCTCCTCATGCTTCATAAACTCGACAATCTGGCGAGGCGGCAGTTCGCAAGAACCAACAAATCGAAAAGAATCTTCGCCAAATAAAGTAGCGCACTCGACGTTCATTGAGTTAGCAGTCGAAGAGCCTAGACACAAACGAGTCTCCCGTTTTATCGGCGTTTCCACAAACTCGCGTACCCTTAAACGGCTTTAATTGCTGGCCGACCTGCCCTAAGAAAAGACGATCGATCGGATATGGTTGAAGAGCTGCTTCACGTTTTTACCGGAGAGTCTCTGGAAACGAGTCGTTGAAGACGGTGGAACAAGTGGAGAGCTGGCAAGTCTGTCGTTTCCACGGACCGGAATAAAAAGCTGTCTTTTGTTTCCGAGATCGTTCTGTTCGTAGTCTAGTTCACGATTCATTCTTGAAGTACACATTACTTAAAAAATGACTCGTTGATTTCGTGAAGTAACGTAATGTGAAAAAAATTCAAGACGTTATAAATGCGTTTAGCTCCTGTTTTTCGCAAGAATTTTTGTTTTCATCAATCCGCAGTCTAAACACGTCATTATCGAACTCCTGTTTCTTGCAGTCTATGCAGAAAATGTTTGTATTGCATAAATATCCATAAGCTATTCGTATATTTCTGCGCGTTAACCTATGGATGTTCGCAAAGTGCGAGTTAGGAACAGCGAAAAAATAGCGAAACTTGCTAAAAGCATAAATATGATTTCATAATCCTTCGATGTGCAGCGTAGATACGGTAACGGAAGCTAAAAAGCTAAAAATTGCGAAGGGTTAAACGTTCCCCCAACTCTTTCGGATCTGTTCCTCCTCCACCAGGGGGCAAGCACATGGTCACTCGTGAGAACGATACTAATTCACGAAGTTAGGCGGGGATAGGAGTATATTACGATCAGTCGAACCGGTCCGGGAGTGTGTCAGAAAACCGATGTCGTTGCGAAACGTGTTCGCAGCTTTTATTCGTTCGCGTCTTCTCGACTCGATTGGTCTTAGGCCGTTCGCCTAATCTCTTAGTCCGATTAGTCTCCGGGATTATCAGTTCGCGAGTGTGTTTACTCGAACGTGGAAGAGTTAGTTTATCGCTGACGGACAGGATCCTTCAATTAGAGTCTGAATGGGATTTCGGATCGGTTAGTTGATGCGATCGATAGTTTGAGAATTTGAGGCTTGGAACAAACTGGATTTGCGAGATTGGACTGAAATTGCCGATGAGCAATAATCTCGGGTCAACAGGCTATCTTCACGATTCTCTTTTTTTCGCTGTGAAGCTTCGGCAACGCGAAAGTCGAAGATCTGTGTTCAGTGTTGGTCGAAACGTTTGTTCGTGATCCTCGGAACGCGGTCGTCAATGGCTCGGTACATGTCTAGGTAGGTCTGCTAGGTGGCTCCGTCAATCCTGGTTTAATTATAACTAGACTGCGGATGTTTACGCAATTTACAAATTTTATAGATCAATTTTAAGAAAGCGGTACCGAATGAAATTCTATTTTAAATATGTCTCTTATATCGATCGTATTATTGTTAATAACAAATGTTTAATGTTCTCGGCGCTACGGTTCGATCAATTACTACTGAGAAATCAAAGAACAATCGAACTAGAATCGAAACGTCGATGATTATTTGATAATCTGCAAAATTGTTCTTTGATTTCTCAGTAGTAATTGATCGAACTGTAGCGCCGAGAACATTAAACATTTGGAATTCTATTTTCATTGGTAATAGCATTTGCAGATCGAAAGATAAATAAAAATCGTACTAAATTCTGTCGTTCACGAAGTTTTTCGAATAGATTCGAACGTTTTCGAATAGTTGTGCGATTGGATAGAGAATGAGATGGGAAAACTAACGTAAACTATCTATTTCCAGAAGGAATCGCCAATAGCCACCGCGCTCTGACCACCCACACCACACCCTAAAACTCGGGAACAACATCAAGAACCAGTTCCACCGTATTCAAGGTTATTAAACCACCGCCAACCGTGAAGATGTCGAACGTGTCTGGAATAATGGAGGCGGAGGATGTCGTCGGGGAGCAGACTCTCGTGAATCGAGTGTCCAACGTGCTGAAAGGTGGGAGTTTGTCCTGGTCGACTGATAACCCGGTCGTCGTGATGCAATCTTCGGTTTCGATAGCATTCTCAGTAATTCGCTGTTCAAGCTTTCGAGTGCGTATCGTATCCCTTTGCGACTGATCTCTAGCATACGGTAACACTGCCATCAACTAGTAGTGTGCGAGATCCCGGGAAAATGTTCGGAATCTTTTAATATTGTTTTTCAGTAAGAAGTCTCAAACGTTCTCAGAAATAAAGCTTAAATTCTTCTCGATCGAAATTAAGATAAACAATAAATTGATGATATCGGCGCCAGGTTCGATCATTTATAGAAAAAACAACAAATGTGCAATTAAATCATGCTTTCTAACGTTTCGATCCCAATATGGATCTTTTTCAAAGTGAACATTTTTGCGTCTGAAAATAGAAAACGAAAATAAGAAAAAATAATCAATATTTTCTCAGTTCTCAGAAATCCCGAATGTTTCGAGTTAGCTCATACTCGAAAGCCTGAACACGAAGAGGAATATATATATATATATATATAAATTAATATATTCTATTCTATTATATATTATATATATATATATAAGAAGAATAAATAAATTCCCAGACTAAATAGACTTTCTATCCACAGACGACAGCTATAGCAGGCCCCCGATGCTGTTCCGCCACGCGTCGATGCAAAAGCTGCGCCATTGCTGCCAGAACTTGAACCTCTTCCCCTATCTTCTCTACTCGTTCGGTAACTCGAAGTCGCACCCAATCGCGCTGAAAGTGCACTTATGCTTCGGTCAGCTGCTGGAAGTGGTGACAGCCAGGATGCTGTGCCTGTACCAGCAGCTGCGACACAGTCTTCTCCGCGGGATCAAATCCTCGGAGGATTTCGAAGTTCCAAAAGCACAATCAGAAGGATCAAGGTCGAGGAGCGAATCCTGTAGGCCTACGGTGAAGTTCGAGTGTCTTCCTCGACAGAAACGCAAGGAGATCCCATTGTATCTAACGTTGGCGGTGTACCTGGCCCCTCTGTTGCTTCTGTTCCAATTAGTGGGCCTGCTGGGTCTGATGGAAGCAGGAAAGTGCACACCAGGTTTCATATTTCTGATATCAGCGCTGCTCTTCCTCGGCTGCATCTCGCTCAAGGTCTTCTTCCACGAAACCATGCCGAGACCGGCCAGACGCGAGAAGAAGAAAGTGCTATGATAAAGTTCTAGACACACGATAAGGTCGCGTCCTTCATGCTCATCCCTTATAAGGTCCAATCGAACATTCGCCAGGGTCGATCATGCTACTTGAAGACCACCTGGTCGATCAGAACCACCGCTTTGACACTCTCTTGGACGATAGTTTTCATCGGTGTAACGCCAGCTTCGTAGTTAGGGCACGCAACACCTGGTCCCCGTTCGTTCCTCTTCGCCCATTTTCGTTGTTTTCTCTATAGTTAGGTCTGTGCGGGCGTCGCGAACCGTTAGGTTTGTATCCTAAGCGAATGTTGGACACTGAGAGAATCGATATGTTGATCGTTTGGATTCGACTAGAACGCGCTTCGTCGTCTCTTAGCGTGCCGGTTAAGTGACTCGATCGTTTAAGCTACGTTCGCACCGAAGCGAGATATACGTTTTTTTTTTGTTGTCGCCTCCTCTTCTTTCATTCGGTGAAACAAGAAGATGCGAGGACCGCGGATTACAGAAGAGGGCACGGATCGCATGATTTTTTTATGGGATTTGTCTTGAACAAGGTCGCGAGCACACCGCATCCTCTGCAGCAGAAGACTGAGAATTTCTTTTAAACTTGTTTTTCTTTTTTTTTTATTGTACATACTAATAGGAAACGAGTGAAAGATTGTGAACGCGCGAGTATGGATATAGAAGAAGAAGTCGATGTTATATTGTAATATTTGTATGTAGATATTATAAGAGATGCGAGGAGATCGTCGTATCTCTATGTGTATCAGCTGGCCCGTGTACACACGCACGAGTACACACGCATACCCACGCTACATGTATACATACACGACGAGGATACATACAGAGACACGAATCTACACAGAGTACACAGAGTCCTTTTCGACCGGCCGAAAAAACAGACTTGGTGCGTCCTACGGACGAGTTAGGCTAATCTGTGATGTAGTGGAGCCAAGTGTAATCTTGAACGACCGCTTGATGCCCCACTTACTTAAATACGATAAGACTACATGTGTAATGTCGTCAACCATCTTTTTTTTTAATATACATGAATTACAGAACGAAGCTCTTGACGTAATCATTTCTGCGCGTAGATAAGCATTGTGATTTACGGCTGACGGACCTTCCGAAGGTCAGAATCGTCTGCGAGCTAATTAAAAAAAGTTCGAATTAAATCTCTGCAGAGATAGAAGAGAAATGGGAGAATCGGTCCACGAGTTCCTTGAAACGTTCAAATTAAAAAAAAAATGATTAGAGTTGAAACGTCTCCAGCAAGTTTTATATAAAAGAGTCCCTGTATTCCAGGATTATTTACAGCCATCGAAAAAGTTGTTATTACTTAATGAAAATCACCAGGAGTATGCGATACTGCATAAGAGGAACAGCAAAATGCTCGAAGCAATTTTTCCAGCGCTGCTCGCCGCATACATCACGACCTGGGCAACGTAATTCTGCTCGTGTACGGTGTGGAACAGGTGAGCCATCGGACCTGATGAATATTCAATCGATCGGTATCATAATCGTTACATTAGCCTCTGTATGAGTCATCCTACCTATTGCGTACACGGCTACGTCACTGCCACCGTGATAAGCTTCGTCCGATATGATTCCTGCTTGCTGACTGTACGTGAAGTCGGTTGTGTTTTCTTTCGAAGGATCTTTCCTGATCGCTTTACCGTTCTCAACAGTGTACGCTTCATTGTTCGGACCTCCGGTGCTGTAAGTCAGGGTTGTGTAGGGGATCCGATCGATCTTCGACTTTTGAGCGATCCCTGAAATCGGTTTGCTCTATAAAACTTGCTGAAAAGAACAAACATCATTTGCGCTGGACACACCTAAAATGTTCGAGCCTCGATCACCGTACCCATTGAAGCTCATCGAGTGACTATGATCGCTGGTCACAATGACCAATGTCTCCTCCGTATCGATCATCCTCATTGTCGCATTGATCGCGTCAGAAAACCTAACAGTCTCGAGCAAAGCCTGTGCTGCGTGTCCTCTGTGATGAGCGAAGTCAATCAAACCTCCCTCCACCTGAAAACAACCCTCGATACAATCATCCGAAAGACGTTGACGATCGATCAGACTCTTCAGGATCAATACCACCAGCAAGTAACCCTTCTTCGATCTCTTCAGAATCTTCAACGCGGCTACAGTCATCTCCTCCAGACTCGGCTGACCTTTCGGACCCTTCTCTCTGTTCCAGTCCATACCGATGTGACCATTCGCAAAAACGCCTAACACATAGTCCACTTTGCTAGTGTCCAATTTCGAGAGTTCTTCGTTGTTCTGAACAACGCTGAAAGCCACTTTCCTCGCGGCTTTCTCCTTCTTCCACTCCTCGATCAGATCTCGGCCATCTTCCCGAGAGCCGGCCCATTGATCTATGGGATCGATCTCTGTACCCACTGCGTGACTCTTCAGCATCTGTCTTCCTCCCCCCATGATCACCTGGTGGAAAAAGTGGTTTTAACCCTTCGCGTTCGAACGATGAAGGCAAATGGCGCCAGTAAAAATTGGCGTACCATTATTCGAAACAGTTTTAATATTATTAAATTCGTCTGTACTCTATAAATCGTAAATTCTATTCGATGTGCACAATGCAAAATGGATCGCATAGCATAAAAATGATCTGATAAATTAAGGGACGAATTGCCTGGATGTTCTTCCCTGGAAGGTCCTCCACCAGCTGTCTCGCGATGTCCTTGCACTTCTTCGAGCTCTCGGTCGTCATTTTAGACTCGCATTCCCATCTTCTGTCGGCGCTGTGAGCGTACAAGGGTGCGGGGGTGGCATGGGTCACTCTGGTAGTCGTGACGAACCCTGAAGATCATGTGAACGATCAGTGGATATTTCTGATTGTACCCGAGGTCGGTGTACTCCTCACTGACCTGTCGATTTACCAGCCTTCTGAGCCCACGAGATGATCGATTCTAAATGGTAGCTGGCATTCAAGGACGCTGCACAATCACCGAGCGGTACATTGGCGTCTACGCCGATCACCTCGTAATTTGTCTTCACGCCGCAGAACATCGCTGTTGCTGTCGATGCCGAGTCCGACACTTGCTTGTTCGTGTTGTACGTCTGGAGCGCGTATTTTTAATTGGGAAAATGCTCGGAACAATTAATATTAAAGAGAATTTTCTCCTTCGTCGCAACCCGTAATCAATTTAAAATATATGGTGTTAAGAACCTTCAGCAATCCGATATGGGGGAATGTTTCCCAAGCCAGATGACTGGTCTCGCCAGCCCTGTAGATCCTGCTGGCAGTGATCGTGTCAGGACTCATCCCATCGCCCACGAATACGATCACGTTTTTCGCACGATTCTCGTTCCATTTGTAAGACAAAGCCTTCTTCAGCTCACCCGTAGCTAATTCGCGCCAGTGTTTCGAGTCTGTGCAACGAACGCGTTCGAGTTAATTATCAACGTCTACTATTAATTATAAACAGTGCAGGATTTGTTTCTTTTGAAAGATAATCAAATAGTTTTCTCCCCTTGGCAATTTGAATAAGTGAATCTAAATTCTTATTTGAATACATGAAAAATAACGTAGCTGTATTCCGAATGTTCCCTGATCGTTTTCCTGGCTTTTGTTCTCTCTATTCTTGTCAGAAACGTATGAAACTCGCAGAATAGTTGCTACGCCGAGCGCAACGTCAGCGCTATCAGTCAGTGATCCTCGGTCAGACAGCGAACAAGCATAAATTTTCAAGAGCCGCGACAAACTAACAATAAAGCAACATAGTAGGCACGACAGAATGTGACACACTGCAAATATTTTCGCGATAAGATCTCCGGTTGCGATAGATAAAACGCAGCCCGTGTATCTTCCTCGTAAATGTCTCCGCGAAACTGCGGATCTGCATAAATATCCGCATTCGAATGATAAGCAATTGGAGCGTGTAGAAGTGACTGCAGATAATAGCGCCTAGACAACTCTATGTCAACGAAACAACGGGCAAAGTGTAGAATTTATTCTAAAGCTTCAGGTATGGAATAGTCAAAGAATGTTTCCAGATGATTAAAAACTTCGAACGAGTCAACCACGTGTGACGACTATGATTAACCACGTCTGCATTATCGTCCGAGACCGTTGATGGACTTAATGATCGCTGGTGGCCATATGCCATGCGTGAATCGATGACTCAAGTATACCTTCGATCGCATTAGCTGCTCCGAATAGAAGTACGATTATTTGCAACACGATCAGCTTCATTGTTTATCAATTCTTGGGACACTTCATCGACTGGTTCCTGATTAGCACAGCGACGTTGATAATCTCTCAAGCGATCCACAACTGAAACGAACTCACTTCTGACTAAACTTATCAGATGCTGACTAATCACGCTCTCTACTGTCTGCCGAGTCGCGTTGATAACCTAGGTCCCTTGGGAGATACCGACTGAGGCGTTCAGTGGGCGGGGCCTGACCGCCTATATTTTCGCAAAAATGAAAAGCTAAATAACGAGCGAAGAAATTGTATCAAATAGAAAATTCTTGGTACTCGGTATATAGCAATATTCTTTAAAGGATTCAATATTGATTTGTGGAAGTTGGTTGCGGAATATTTAGATGGGGCGACCTGTGAATAGGGTGGGTGGGGCGTGGCCTATACGTCTACATTTTTGAGAAAACGAATAGAATAAAATGAGCGAATGCTTCCGATCAAAAATTCCGTTTCTTCGGATAAAAGTATATCGAGGTATCGTGTTCCGATTGGTGATGGGATCGCAGGTGGGCGTGGCGAAGGTAGCGCACGTGTTCGTCTAACATTCATTGTAACGTTTTATTTGATTTTTGTTCATATTCACTGTCTGTTCGTACAGATCGTAACACATCGCGTAATACAATTTTCGTAGAAGAATTGTCTCTCCTCCTCTCGTTTGTTCGACACGTTTTTAAAGAAAACTACTAAAAATAGACTCGATAAAATCAACCGTTCAAGTCCCTTCCACGCTTCTCGTTCGTCGCTGACTCGCTCGCGCGTCCCAAGTAGAGAAAATCAGTAGATACAGCCACGCGTTTTACAAATGGTCAGACGTTCGTCGCGAACGTTCCTCGTTCTCCCAATGGAATTTTCCTTTGCCATTCCGACTTTCTACAATTCCACCAGCGTCCGTATTCCTCAAAGGATTCACGATAGAAGCAGATCACATTTTCGATCGACGTTAAATTTTGATTTTTCGAACACCTGGTTCTCTCGGTGCGATCCTTCGGAGGTACCGTGTCTCGCTCTTTGGCCAAAATTCGACATTTTTATTTTTTACTACCGCACTACCAACGAAAGCGTCGAGTTCGTTCGTTTGTCTTCAAAAAAAATATTAGGCGTCAGCATGGTTCCGAGTACCGGCCAATATCTGGAGGTACGCGTAAGTACGTGTTACGCTACGAGGAATTTTGTTCGTGCGCGACAAAGTAAGAGCACGCTCTTTTCGACAGCACTCGAGGCTCCACAAACGATCGTACAAACGTGAACTTCATCATCACGGCAATCGTTACGCGAGTATTACGCTGGAACGCGACACGATCTCTCGTGTCTGTAGCTGCGGCCAACTGAACAGTCTCCTCGAAGTCTCTGATCCACCATTTTGCTATTTTTTAATCGCTAGAAGCTGATCTGGCTCTGGCAATCGATTGGGGCCACTGCGGCTTCTTCGGATCAGTGACTTCGTTCGCTTACGGTGGCTCTTCGACTTCAGAATCTGAAGAACGGTGAGATCGATTAAACGAGCAGATGGTTCTTCGACTTCGCGGATCGAGCAGATCGGTCAGTTGGCTCGAGCACTTAGTTTAGGAAAGAAACATCGCTATCATAGAACTCTCGCTGTGACAATTGGCCTAATATAAACTCTCTACAAATCTCTCTTACACGATAAAAGTACAATAAAGTTGTCCATCGTACGCATACGCGATACACACACACGCTGTATCGATTACAGACGCCGCTCGATCGTTCTCCCGCTTTAGCTACTCACACTCGTCTCGCCTAAGTCGCGCGTTATTGCCAACAGTTTAGTGTCTTTTATGGAACTTTCCTTCGGCAATGAACCTACGCGTCGAGCCGGCCAAGCTTTCCAGCACACTCCTCCATTTTTCGCGTGACTGCCACTATCTGTTTGCGCCTTCCGATTGCGATTTATGTCTTCGTTAACAACTATTCTAATCCCTTATTCTAAGAACTATATCAATCTTTCGTATTCTACAAGAATATCCTATAGGACACCCCTGAATTTTCATTTTTTCCTTCGCGACAAAAATTTGTACAATTAGGGTCCGTTCCGTTTCACGCATTATGCGCATAGACTGCACAGAGAACCGTTCCGTTTCATTCGATGCACGCATCCAGTCCAAACAATCTCTCCTCGCGTTTCGTCAACCATTAATATTGAATAAATTAATTCCAAATCAAAATTTACAAAAATCTAGTAACACTCGAATCACTACAATCGTTCAATTCTTCTTTCTCAATGTTTTTATTTAACCAAAATAACGTTTGTGCAGATAACGTTTTGTCATCCATGTGAGCAGTAATTTTTGATTCGCATCAAATGTATGGAAAAGTGTTCCGTTTCCAAGCGCGCATCATCAGGCATCATGCGCATTAACGAAACGGAACGACTTCAATGCGATCCATGCGCGTAATACGCGAAACGGAACGGACCCTTAGTAGAAACCCGAACAAAACAGTAGAAAAAAGTCCGGTAACAAAATGTCATCTGGATCCCCAGTAAAAAATCCGAAAGTCGACCTAAAATACTGCGTTCTAGACTAAATGGTATCTCGAAACTCGCTCGAGGGTTTCAAGACTTGTGCAGACGATTCGTTCGCGTTCTAGTTCGTCCAACAGGAACGGAATACACGCACAAGCGTCTGGGTTAGGTCGTCGAAGATGAAAGAAAAATATTCTGACCAATTTTCAGACCGTTCCCCCTATTTTTAACTGACCTGCTGACCAAGTAGAATATCCCTCAGTGGTCAGACACCTGGCGCATAGACGCCAACGTGTCGGTTCTCATCGTTAAACCCCGATGACGCCAACCGCAAGCCATCGGAACGTGGTCATAGCGTTGCGCACAGACACAAATAACATCCGGAAGCACAGACTATAACCAGGTCGCGAGAAATTCGCCCCGCTGTAGTCCGCTTGCAGCGCTCCAAACACTATCTATCGCCGTTGGCCGCGTGTACACTTGAAACGAAATAGTGGAGCATCGAACGTACCACTCCATTTCCACCCTAATCTTCTTATAGCTCGGTGTAGCACTGCAATGATGGATACGTTATCATTCGTAGTTGCAATTGGAGCATTCTCTGCGCTGCCGGCCTGAACATTCACCCATACAACTTTCTATAATTAATTAAACTCTTCGACAATCATTTCGCAATGTTTTATACATTTTTCTTGATGCATCGACCGGAGCTTTCATTTCGTTTTCATTTTAACTCGAAAACCAAGACAATTCTTAATCTTTCGTACATTTTTTACAATTTACAGAATACAGACAAATTTATGTTTGGCAATTTTGTACAAACGAATATCTACACTTCAATGATGCATTCGTGGGCGATTTCTTGAAACGCCCGTCACGATAAATAAATTCTTGCTATTTTTATAAACAGCGAATGCTCGCTCCAGCAATCGTTGCAGCATAAAACACGTTCCTGAAGTGGACACACGGCTTCAGGGACATACCGTGCGTGTCACACGGGTGTATGCACAACCTGCGGTCGTGGCAACGTATTGGGGAAGTGTGCTAAACATAACGCAGACCTTGCGCGGCCAGTTCCTCGCTGTCAGGCCACGATAATGGTAGTCACGCCGGCCGTGAAAGCCTCGAGACGCTTTCGAACAATCCCGTCGTTTCCTATTTTCTTTTTCCCCCTTATTCAATTTTTCCTCTTCCTACCCTCTTCTTTTTAATCCCCCCCGAGTTCCCGGCCACGCACACCTATACACACACCGTAGGAATTGACTTCAACGTGCCGGAGAACGCTCGACAATCTGCTCTCTCGCTCCCCTAACCGCTTGGCGAGCTATCATCCACTTGGCAGCTTGCTCTGCTCTCGAATCGAGACAAATTTTCAAACCACGGTGACTCGCTCGTTAATCCCCATCAGTTTCTTTCTAAAAATTCTCACAATTAACTTTTTTCTTTAAGCAAGTAAGAGAAAGTATTTTTTACCTTCATATTCTTTATCTGTTCAACACATATTACAAAGATATTATTTTTTCAGATGCATTAAAAAAATTTCTCTCTTGAAAATGATCTATATCAGGATCGAAACGTTGAGAATTTATTAATTGCAAGATTGCTTGTTCTTTATTTTGATCGAACCTGTGCGCTGATATCACCGCAAAGAATTAATCCCCATCGTTTGCGAAACTGTAAATATTATTTGATTGATGTTTTCAACAACTTACACAAAGTTGTTTCAACCCCATTGCATTCGGAGCTATTTCAACTCGAAAATTAAACATTTCTTCCCAGCTAGAATATTTCCATTCCAGTTCAGTAATGTATTTAATAACGTGAACAATATTTTTGCTAAGGGTTGAAGCTGTTTAAACTCTTATTCCGAACGAAACAGAGTTTCCAGTAATTGGCGAGTCACCGTGTTTAATTAGACCTCGTCCATCGCATTCGACTTGCACAAGCTTCGAATCGCGTTCTATGGGGTTCCCACAATTCTCTTCTCGTACAAAACAGTCCGTAGGCGTCTGAAACCTCTTCGAGCAGTTTCTCCGCGATTCTCTGTACAGTAGGCAGCTGTTTATTTCCAGATTTCTCGCGACTAAAACGGATTTGCTCGATGACAGAACAACCCGAGCATTTCATCTTTATCCTATCCTCGGTTTCGAAACAATCGTGAACTCTTCCGTCGAGTGGTTCGCGAAACGTCGACAACGCCGAACTCGTTACAGATGAAACTGATGTAACAGGTAATAATTGACAGTCTACATTACTCGCTAATTGGCAGCGTCGTTGGCTAAACTTCGTCGTCCGGATATATACATATACATATATATATACTCCGTCGAGATCTCTTTGGAGGATCGGTTAGAGTCAGCTCTGTAGTCGAGAGATCTGATCCTCCCTCGGGGATAAAGTTCAGCCAAGGACGCTAATTAAAACGTACTAATCACTACTGATATGTGCGCGATGCTCTCCTCGGACACAACAAAGATCGCCTGTCGAGTTCCTTCGTCGCGTTCCGTCCGATCGAGGCGTCCACCCTCGACATCGTTTAAACATGGTGGCGTGTCAACAATCATTGAAAAATGTACTGGCAATAGCGTACACAACACATCAAACTGTTGATGAGGCTTTCACAGTAAAATTAGATACTTTAATTGTCAAAGGATAACCGTGCCAGAAGATCCTAATAAATTTTCTAACGAAATACTTAAAACTGTCACCTCGTTGTGGCCAGGTCCGCGAGCGGACAACTATCGAGGGTGGCCCGCGAATCTCTGCGAACCAGTAACGAGGGAATTCTCGTGAAGAAACACGACGCCCTTCGATGACGTAACCTCTCACTTCGTATCTTCGATTAAAAAATAAAGTTAGCGGCAGTGCGTAAATTAGGTCAAGTTCGAGGATGGCAAAAGGCGTTCGAGGTAACAGACGAGGAGGGGAGGCAACGGGAAGGGTTGAAACGAGGGAGGGGACGAATGTAAAAATGACGAAAGGAAAAGAACAACGAGAAATCTTTGCTTCGTCGCGAGATTGTCGTTTGCCGATCGATGCTCGTCGCGATGTCCCGTTTCGCGCGCCTACACAATACTCTGTCCTCCGTTCTTCCGTATTTTTGATATCGCGCCATTTGGTTTTTTTTGTTTGTTTCGCTTTGTTCTAGATCATCGTCGGTCGCGCTGTAAAAAAATTACTTTTGATTTTTGGCTGCTCGGGCCCGACGAGCCGACACACTGTTGTCCGCCGACCCAAAGGAAACCGTGTTTGTCCATCATCTTTCGAAAGGCAAAGTATCACCGGTTTTCCTGTCTAATAATAGAAAATATCGATCAAACATTATTATAATTCTACCGAGCATTATTTTATATCCAGCGTCGCTCTCGCGGCACCGAACGATTCAAGAGAAGGGGACGCAAAAAGGGGGCGGGATGTGTTGAACTGTCTTCAAAGAGGTCTAGCCGCGGATTTAATCTCGTAATCGTTAATCGTATACTCTGTGATATTCGAGCCAATTTGCTTCTTTTTACGTAAGTTTCACTGTTCTTTTAAATCACCACTCTCTTCGCAGAAAGATAATCCTGCGTGTGCAGATATTTATATGTGCACGCGTTTTCTCTCTCGCATTTGTCGCCACCGTGACCCTCTCTCTGGTTAAAATAGAATTTCTACGGTCTACCCGGCTCTGCTCGGAGTCTGCTGCTCTCCCCACAAACTAGGAATCGCGGGCGTGGTCTCTGAGTAATAAGCGTGTCCATCGCGCGGAGTCAGGACTAACACGGTATAGAAATTACTATTCGGACGACTAACGCGCTATCGGTAGAAACTTTGGTCTCGTTTTTGAGCACCTGTATTTTTGTTTGTAATTATGTTCTGTGCACGTTTTGGCGCTTGAATTGAGAAATGTCATTGAATGCTTTGGTGTATAGTTATTGTTCTTCTCGTCGATGTGATCTTTGGCATACCACTGTTTAAAAACACGCTGCTGGAGTCGAGGACCTCTGCCGCAGAGCCGTCTATTTGCTATATCATGAGTTGTCAATAGTTCACGGAGAAAAGTGTAAATGTAACTAACTTTGGCCAGTTAGGGGGTCACGGTCTCTGGAACAGTATTCTTAGGTAAGGGGAGAAGATGGATGCTGGCAAAGCAGAGTGGATGGCTCCGGGGGAGAATAAATGGAACGTACAGAAGAATGCATGAATGAATGAACATCAAGGGAACAGAAAATGAGTAGAAATTGAGTAGCGAATAAGAAATAAGTAGAGAATGAGTAATAAATGAACGAGTAGATTATATCCCCGGATTCATCTCCGCTGCTTTGCCCAAGTGGAACAACAGCCTCGCAGTTGCTGAGTCGAGTGTCTCGAGCCGCGTCGAGAGAGATAGAGATAGAGAGCGAGAGAGAGAGAGAGAGAGAGAGACAGAAAAGAGATAGAGAAGAGAGGAGAAAGAGATAGATAGATAGATAGATAGATAGATAGATAGATAGAAGAGGAATATAAACGAATCGGTTCGCGAAACGCCCTACGCAACTACGGTAAATCACGGGGTCAGTAACGAGACACACGCTGCACTCGAAACTCTGCATTGTCGTTTACCTATCGTATTGTACTATGACTTTAAAACTATATGTTATCTTCGTCAGAGGGGACACAGGCGACGATTCGCGGTTGCGTCTCCCCGATTAGGCTAACTCCGTGTACTTCCGTTGGCTCCCCGAGTGGAACGAACTCTATCGGAGGGGTGAAATCAATCGATGGAAGGGGATCGACGACAGGAGGGAATGAACGCGAATGGATTCTACTCTACGATCTCCCAGAATCACGTTTGATCATTTGTTTCTGATCAAAGAACGCGAAACGCGCGTTCCCGGTTACACGGACGTCGAAGACTGGGTCAGAACAGCCCCTCCCTCCGTCGTTCCTCTTGTAAAGACGAACGCAACGTTCGTCACGGGTTTCTATGTACACATTTAAAATATAAATCGTCCGGCAAGAGCAATTAAAAGGTGAACTCGCGTCCGTTTTCACCCGATCTTCGACGATCGAGGGTTGATCGAGGTGGTTGATGGCTCGATGGACGATGATGTGGCTAGATCGAATCGACCGGAGGAACAAGCGATCGTTGATCGTCGATCGCGATCTAGGGAACGAACTACGGTCAATGAAACGACTCCGTACACCCTTTAAAATCGAGCAGACTTTTTAAAAGTGGATCGAACCGGCCGGGTCTCTTCAGGAACATAGAAACGTTAAGTTTCCATACGGATCCAGAAGAGTTGACGAGGTTTCGAGTAATTTTTAAGCAAGCCACTCTGTTTCGGAAGTTGCAAGGAGGCTCCATTGTTTGACAGCAGGTCCTCGGAATATTGTCAGTGAAGCAGAGCTCGAAAAATAGGACTCAAGGATCGCCGTCGTTCCTTCACCGCTAAAACGACAGACACTGACCAACCGGTACACAATGGGGTACGTACGAGCTAGTAAAAAAGTAATTTTTCAACGATTCAAACGATTTTTGTCCCGCGTTCGATCAACTCTCCCTAAAACGAAAACGGTCCGGGATCGATGAAAGGGTTAGTTCGATGGTGAGAATTTTAAGGGAGGATGGTATTTTCTCGTGGTGTTTCGTGAATGGTTCGGGATGGTTTTCATGGTGGAGATTACGCGATTAATCAAATAATAACAACGTAGCGCTACGCTCTCGAGTCTTCCTATCGATTAGTAATTATTAGTCCACGATAACTCGATATGACGGGTTGCTAAGTTTGGCCGCTTCTAGGTTTTCTTAGGTATACTTCTTCTACCGACGCTAGAACGCTCGCCACCCCCTACCCCTGGGATCAAAGAAGGTTCAAGATGCGTCGCGGACTGGTACCGTCCAGTACCGAACCAGTTCGAACGATATTCTAGCCCGAAACTTGGAAAAATGAATCGGCTAAAATTACATTTCTTGCGGGTAATAAAATGTATGTACATTCTTAAAACTCGTATAAAAATCTACGAACGAAAAAGCCACTTTCATTGTTCCATATTTGATCGGTCACAGGCAGCCAGGAGCGTTGATTTCTCCTTCGTCAAATAATGCACGTGCATTTTTCAAGTCCATGCAAGAATGCACATGAAAATTTCACAACGGAAAACTCAACGATAAAAAAGATAGCCGTCTGAATTTCAAGTTGCTCGGCGCCAAAAAATTTACACACACACACAATCTGCAAACCCAGAGAAAAACATCCCCTAAAGCTCCAAAAGGTTCAATACCACCCGGATAAAAAATATTTAAAATTCCAAAAGGTGTCTCAGCTCCAGTCTAGAATACCTATCGAACGTATCGTGTCCTCTCGTCCACGAAGGAGGAGAAGCTTCTACGAAAGAATATTTGCCGCGGGAGGAAACGCTACGGTGAATTACAAAAGACTTGCGATTCGAACGTGTTTGAATGCGTTCGCGGCGCAGCTTGAACAGATCCCAGGGGAAGGTGGTTTGTCGAAAGTGTATTGAAAATCCTTCGGCCCGACGAGACCGAGAGAGTCGTCCAGGCTTTTCGAATACCTCGTCCCACCTCTCGCGTTGAAACATCTACGTTGCACGCCTCTAATCGACAGAAGACTACTTCTCCTCCCTGATCAGAGCCTCCTCCGCCTCCTTTCGCCTCGCCTTCGCCTCCTTCTTAGCTCTTTTTTTCTCCTCCTTCGCAAGTTTCTTCGCCTCCTTCTGCCTGCTCTTCTCCGCTTTCTCCTCCTCCTTCTGACGAGCCTTCTCTGCTTTCTCGCGCTCCTTCTCGCGCTCCTTCTCCTTCTTCGATCTCTGCACCTCCTGCACCACTATCGACGACTTAGGCACCGTCGGCGGCCTCTTCGTCGTCGATCTCGAGGTCGACGAGGACGTCGGCGTCGCGCCGCCGCTTGACAACACCCTCGGACTCGGTGATGTCTCGAGCTGAGTCACGATTTTCTGGGCGCATCTGAGAAACAAACCGTGCGAACGCGTCGCGGATTTCTCATGGAAGCCATTGTCAATTTCAAGTAATTACCGTTCAACCAGTTAACTGCGTTCTAACCTTCTCAAGAACGAATTCTTAATTATTTATCACATTAAAATGTAATCCTTTGTATACTATTGCTTGATTTTAATTGCGCACTCGGTGGAGGAATTTTAAAACTAAATTCTTTAAAAAATTTTCAAATGCAACTACAGAGGATCATATGATAATACCATATTGATTGTACCATTATTAAATTATAATAAGAGCTTCAGTCCGTCTATAATAAATAATAATAATAATAATTTAAAAAAAAATTCCGCAGTTAAGAGGTTATCGAGAAGGGAGCGGGGGATGATTTCGGAAAGAAGAAGAATCAATTTACCGTATCCTAGTGGAGGCTTTTCCCGCGCGAAAGTCCCTCTGGAATTCCTTGATCGGCGGCAATCTACGTTCCCGGTTCTCCCTCATCACCTCTTCCTCCTCGTTAACTTGAGGAACAGGATCCTGGTACTCCTGCGACACGTCCGTAAAAACGGACACAGTTAGCCGTGACACGATATTAAACGTCACCTAAACGCTCTCGCCCGTTACCGTACAACCGACCTGGATCCTCATCTTCATGGACTGCGTCTGCGAGCGTCTCAAAATCTCGCCGGAAGGTTGCCTCACCCTCGTCGGTTTGCCCAGGTTCGAACTTCCTGTGCTACACGCCGAAGACGAACTCGAAGATGATACGGAAGACACTCCTGTTAGCAAAGAAACGTCTCATTTCGCCACAATCGACAGAGTATTCTTCCACGATTTTTCATCAGAATCGTTACTGTCACTTTGTAACGTAGTAATCGTTGGCCGTTACTTTTTAAAACAATGGACATAAAAGGTGTTAGGTAGCGGCCAAGTTTGAATAATTTAGCTCTCCATGTATCTTTTTAAAAGTTAAATAGCGTTCTTTTAACCCTCATCCACACGGGTAATTTTTTCTACGAATTTTATACGAATTTGAAATAGGTAGCCGGGTACCACGTCGTGTGGATCAGGGTTAAACTAATTTTTGCAAACATATTTTTTCAGTATTGCAAGAGGTATTTCTAAGCTAACGAACTTGGCCGTATTTTGCTTGATCTCGCAAGTTTTTACGGTCATAGAGAACTTGGCACCTGTTTACAGGATGTTTTTGTTGGAATGTTGTTTACGGGAGATTAATTCTCGAATACCGCAGTGGGCATGTTATATGTCTAGACCGCAGCGCCCCTCAGAGAGGTTGATTAAATATTAGTTTCGCTACGTAATTTATTTCCGTGTTGTGTCAGGGAATTATTCAGGATTACCACTGACCAGAAATAGAGGATGAGCCACTGGCCATCGAGTACAGGGACGCGGAAGCGGGTACGCTACTGGCTACCCATCTGCCACCGGGTCCAGCAACCCCTCCAGCCCCTCCGGTGCTCATATTGTACTCCGATGAACTCTGTGGCAGGACCCAGGACTTTCCTGACATCGAATACTGTCGGACAGGAATGATTAATGTTAGTCAAGTGGCTGTTTTCACTTGCAAATCGGGGGGAAAAATATCTTCTGGAAAAGTAGTACATATCGATTTGCTATTTTCGCAATCTCGCCGCCGTGAATTTACCGATTCTTCAGCGAGAATTCATCTCTATGAAAATTAGTTTATCCGGTAAAATCTGAAAACAAGTCGAGCTAATATCCTCGTTTCGCCGCGAATTCAAACGAACAACGAGAGAACAGCTCCCCAGACGTACGAACCGGGCGGTTAATTAATATTTCCCCGAGCGAAAGGAGAAACGAATCGAGTGCTCTCGACAACAATCCCGCAGTAAACTCTCAAAGGTTCGGTTCTGGGACAATGCGTTCCCGAAGAGAGAAATAGAACAAAAACAAGGGGGGAGAGAAATTGAAAAGAAAACGCGAAAACCGGATGGAAGACAAAGAACAGCGGGTAGAAACGCGAATGGAGATTCGAGAAAAATATCGGGGTCGGTTTGTTGTCGAGTTCGATCGTTTATTTATCGAAGAAACGAAACACGTTCGGGCTCGAGCGAATTACTCGTGGCTCGCTTCTCGCGTACGCGCCGGAAAGTCCGATTAATTGCAACGGAATGTGCAAAACAAAAACAAAAAAAAAATGAAGCAGGAGAAACGAGAGAGGACCGAGAGCATTCAGGCTTCGGAACGGTATTTATGGAAAAGCTTTCGCGCACGGTATGGTCATACGTCGCGAGTGGCCGAACCACCTCTGGGATTCGGCCTCGATGAAAGGCGACGAGGGCTTTTCGAGTCCGCTCCAATTAGCCGCGATTTTACGCCGCCTCGGAATCGGATCGACCAATCGCCGAGCCCGGCTCGGCCTCGCGATACGAAACAAACACGAATTTCTGGGGCAATTGTGATCGGACATGTGATATACACGGTGTCAGCGCGGCCGCTGCCGCAACACAGAGACCGTTGACGTCACTGGCTCGGGCTTTTATTTTTTCATTCCAATCCTTTTTCCCGAAGAAGTCACCGGGAATTTGTTATTTCTCCCCGTTCCGAAGCTTCAACGTGTATCGTGGACCTTCTTCGTTGCAATTCACGATTTTTTTTACTATACTTACGTCCCGCGGGATCAGGGTCTGCTTGAGACGCAGGATCTTGGCTCTGCATATGACACAGCGCAATGGCAACAACCTCTGTGAGACTGCCATTTGTATTGTCTTGACGAAACAACGTCTGCAACACGAGCAAATTCGATTAAACGTCTGTCTTGTTGGGAAATTAACTTTCCTGAAATATTTGAATATCGTCAGAAATCAGATATGGAAAATAATGATGCTTATTGGTGAGTAAACATTGTTACCTGCAAACCACACGGTGCCCGCAAGGAGCCGTCTGCATCGTGGCCCTGGCGTTCACGCATATCACACACTGCAAGAACAAGAAAACGGTAATTCAGTTTCCATCCCCACGGGAATCTCGTAAATTTCATCTTCGTCTCTGTCATCGTTTCAGACGAATTTCCTTGAAAGTTGTGTTTGCTCGGAGCTTGCAGAGGCAACGTTGAAACTTGGGGATTTCAGGATGATCAGCAGGATGTTTCTTGGATTGGGTGTGTTGTAATAACAATCAAATGAATTTCAACAGATTTATTCATCAACTACAGGTCTAGGGTTAGCGTTAAAGTGTCAATTCTTGTCCCCAACGTATATCAAAAACGCGTCACAATTACACTAACACGTTTAGTTTGTGCTAATGATCATGTTCGACACTTTGCCCATGTTGCCGTTGGGAATTTGGAACGTTGGCATGCTGCGAGACATGTCGCTACCGCTTTCAGATTCGCTTTGATCGGGTGGATTTTGAGGGGATCTTTTCTGTCTCATCGTATCTGCTGCACCTTCTGCTTCGTTTCCTCCAGGAGAGTTGCTCGGGTCCGAAGGAGGACCACATGGGGGTGGACCATGGGGAGGTGGTCCATGGGGAGGTGGTCCATTGGGTGGTGGACCATTTGGTGGTGGTGGACAGTCATTTTGAGGACTGCGTTTCCCTCTAGGACTCATTGTGGTCGTCATATGCGTGGGATCGTGATGAGGACTGCGTTTCCCTCTAGGGATCATTGTGGACATCATGTCGCCTGGTCCACCCCGTGGAGGTCCACCCCGTGGAGGTCCACCCATTGGGGGTCCACCCTGCGCGATGGCCATCGACGAAACTCCAGTCACCTCGAATTTAGTTTGAACTTAGGCTAGCTGCTGCATAACGAGGGCTGCAGACCCTTTCAAAGTGGTTTTCGAGTGGTGACTAAGGGTGTCTCGTGATCCTTACCAGTTTAGTATACAGAGTGAACAGGATGATTACTCTGTTATTAGCAGTCTCAAAATTCGCAGTTCACCTTGTATAAATTTTTCTAAACCTCTCAGTGGAATTTTTCCAGATAAAATTTACCGAAACAAAAGTCTGCTACAATTTTTGTTTTGCTTCTTTATCGGCTTAGTTCCAATTCAGCGAGTCAGAAATGAAGTTATATATTTTATTCCGAATCATGTATCGCGATTTTTTCTTCTCCGTTTTTTTCGCCGTAAAAATGCGCGATAATTCACAGTTCAATAATTACCACGTAACCGTACGTGAAACGCAAACCCGGCTGTCCGAGACTGCGAACCGGTGTGTTTAATTTACCAGCGGATTGTAATTATTGTTAATTTCATTCGCGACTGCCGGTTTGAGTTTTATTTATGGACGCCGGCGTGGCTGGTATTCTGTACCTTCGTTTAAATTGGTAACTGCAACGTTTTACCAACGATATTTTGTGAATAAAAATCCTGGGACCACGAGACACCCTGAAACCCTTTCTCAACGAAAATGGCACTTACAGCGAGCACCAAAATGGCGGCGGCAGCAACAGCCACGAGATGCTTCATGATTACCGTAACAGAGCACTGAACACTGTTACCTCGTTTCCGAGACACGGGAATAAATAGTATCGTCGGAAAACCAGGAAGGAGAAGGCAAACCAAGAAAAATAAAAGTGTGATATCGACGTACGTGGTGAAACGAAGGAAAACGACCTCTGCAGTCGTGATTATCGGCCTCGGCCATTGTTCTGCGTGGCGTTTTATTTTTTTGTCACGAACCACGACGGAAATGACGGACTCTTCCAGAGACCTGTCTCTGAACCGTTCCCACTGCGCAACAAGGAAAATAAACTCGGCCTCTGTGACGAACGGCGTTCGTTGATTGCGGAT
Source organism: Lasioglossum morio (assembly GCA_916610235.2). NCBI lineage: Eukaryota > Metazoa > Arthropoda > Insecta > Hymenoptera > Halictidae > Lasioglossum > Lasioglossum morio. The sequence continues at coordinate 14,380,906 of OU744333.1, forward strand.
TGAATCTTATCGCGGCGACGATCGGTCTCCTAATTTCAGTTTAATAATTGCGATGGTTGTCGCCGCGCGAAACCAATTTGCCCCGCGACAATAATCCGCGACAACTGGGATTACGGAATTACGCAATTTCCGACCGTCTCGATACAATTACTCTTTTCAATAGCGTTTTGCTTAATTATTTCTCGTATTGTTCCTCAGGCTCTGTGTTCGGCTCTGATAGGATTTTACTGAGGAATTAGCCTTCAGTTTACGCGTTACTTTATACGGCTCCAACATAATTCAGTAAAATGACTACTTTGACGCAAAATAAATATTTCCTAGTGTAGACGGCACCTTTGTTAATGTTTTCACAATTTAGAGTCGATTCAGCCGGTACTTTTTGTCTGACATAATCTCCGCGGCTTCCTCAATTAAACCACGATTCAACTGCACAGTGCTCGACGATTTTAACGATTTAAATTGTGTTATATCGATCGTAACACTGAATAATTCTTTGTGGTGATATCAGCGCACAGGTTCTTTATATACCACCACAAAGAATAATTTTAACGATTGTTTTGTAAGATGTTTGCGTTCCTCGGAGGACTCGCGCAGCAAGAACAGAATTCTGTCGGCAATGTCAGGGTCATTAAAGAGTTGTCGGACTCGTTAATGAGGCAATCCGGAAGCCGTGGTTGAGAGGCTGGGATCTTGTCGCGTACGATCAGCTCGGACGAGAGTCTGTTTACGGGGGACGTTAGGCGAGGGTAATTGATCTAACCGAATTAGGCGTCGGCTTAATCGAAATATTAATAGCTCAACGGTGGACGAACACGTCAGGAATCGCAGGGTCGACCGCTTTGTCAGGCTCGTTAATCGACTTTCGTGAACCATTGAGCGAGCCGTTCAACCGGAAATTGCAACTTTTCCGGACGACAGCCTGTCTTTTCGTCACCGACACACAGGCTCCCTCCTCTTCTCTCTCTCTCTCTCTCTATGCAACTATATGAATATTTTCTCTGTGCACCGTGGCCAACAGCCTGTATTAATAACACCGGCGCAACTTTCTGGGTCAAAGCGATCTCCTTTTTTGGAAATTCACTAGCCACCGAAATACACTCCTCTCTCCATATATAAATTGACGTCGGCTAATTTTATTAATTCACCGAACCACGGTCAGAACAGTTGCAAGACCTCTTTGTATCATCGTTTATTACACTCTACCGGCAACAATTATTGTTCTTCCACTGATATAATCGTTGCCACGAGCACTCTGCTCCTTTGTGCCGCGTAAAATGCAACCGGAAACACAGACGAATGATATCCTGTTGATAATTCTCCTGGAAACTCGTAATTTCGCGGAAATTCGTTTGAGCCGAGCGCGTGCTCTTCCATTTTTTAGTTTGTAAAAAATTGTCTGTTCGCTGTTTGGTCTTTTGCGGTGTTGTCCGATGAGCACCGTTGAATCACAATTATTTTTGAAATTTATAAAAGAAATTCGTTTGAGGAATTCCTGAATGATTATCCCATAAAACAGTCAGTCGCCGTATTTACCCGAAGGGTAACCACGTCAGAGCGAAATCCCACGCAGTGCTGGTCCCATCAAAGATCAGCTGCCACCCCCGTGGACTTGTATAGGGTAGGTCAACCGGTGACGGCATTAAAAAACAATTTCTCTGAGGGGGTGAAAGCCGCAAGACACTTTCCCGATTCAACGAGCCCCGATTGATTCGAGGAATCTTTCAGTGACGTCAAAAGGTTTCTTTTATTCCCAGCCGTGGGGCTGGAAATCTCATTCGCCCCGGCAATCATCCTAGGCCCCTGTCCCGTTGAAATTACGAATTAGACTTGATTACGTCTTGTCCTGTGGCGAAGGAGAAAGTAACGAGGTTACCTCGAGAGAGGAACCTCGAGGACAGGGAAATGGATGAGGACAAGGACAGAAGATGCAGCTGACCTTACCCCGTCGAGGAGAAAGTCATCCCCCTCGCACACCATCCCCTTTACCTCGATGTTAATTGGATCGGAGGCTACTCGAACTTTCCCCAGGAAATTTCTTTCGCTGCAGCGAATTAAGTGAAACCTCCCCCGCGATTATTCATCGAATTCGGATACCATTAGATTCCCGTTAAAGGGAGGAGAATCTCGATTAGATTTTTAAGCAACCGTTTACAGGGATATACAGCACTCGCTGCTGCATGTAGCAGGTTTATAGGGATCATAGCACTCACCTCGTCCTCCTGCGAAGATGCCAGCTCAGGCTCGTTCTCCTCGAGCTTCGTCAGCAATTTATCCTGCAACAGAGAAACACGTTTCTCATGAAACGAGCGCTGCGCAACGAATAATGGCTAAACCTTTCTCCCGACACTGCCAGCTGTCCGTCGATACACAGATCGATCCGATTTTCTACGCGAGGAGCTGCTCAAGTTGAAGGCTCGATCGTTTTTCGCGGAAGGCTGAATCATAGTGATATAATACTTCGCCGGTTATTCTTGCGCCGTACCCATTCGCCGTACTCGCCCGACCGATCGATATATTATTTCTTTCCCGGTTCCGTTGTTTTTCGCCTCTTTTTGCCGTTGCCACGCGATCTCGGAACGTGCCAACTCGGAACACGTCCACCCGCACAACACACACCCTCTTGTAGAGCAAACGAGAACCATCAGTTTCGATATACCAAAAACAAACGCGAGCTTTCCGGCCTCGATTTTTCGCCGGAGCAAATTGAAAATCTGATTGGTAAAACGTTCGTTCTTTTCTTTCGCAATCTATGCTTTCACAGTGTGCAATGTCTCCGCGTGTCAAATCGCACGATTAACTTTATTCGAACATTTAACCCTCGTCCGTCCCTCATTTCACGAACCGAATCTGTCCCTCGGTGTCAAATCGACACGGCGATAAAGGACCGAGAAAATAAAAAGGAAAACAGGAATAACAAGAAATTTTTCTATTCAAATTGACGAATTAACATTTACATCTTAGGTATTTCGGTTGTGTTTCGCATTATAAAAATACAAGACACGAAGTTTCGGGAAAATTTACCTAGAAATAACAGAACAGTATAACTTATTTGAGGAAACCTGTGTGAAATTGACACGAGGGACGGATGAGGGTTAAAAATGTTTCTACGATCGTATTCGCGGTGAAGAAGAAGAAGAATCGCAACCCCCGAGAGGAGTGTGAACAAATGAAAAGAGAAACCCTTAAGATCGCGATAGACGATTCGAGGGAAATCAATTGGTCGAAGGAGACCGTGAGCAACGTGGCGGGAAATTTGCGGCAGAGAAGGAGGTGTGTGTGTGTTGCGGGACGTCGATCAGGATGGCCGCCATTTTGGTTCCCGGACGTAAACCGCACGGAGCAGCAGGGGTGACTTTGATCCGACGTTCCTCCCGCCGGCTCAGCGTCCGGTTCTGTTCCACGCGTACGCGTGTATCTGGGTCAGGGTGCTTTCCAGATATTAGGGGGATGATGCGCAAAATATCCCCACCACGGTGTGCCGTACCAGCAAGTTTTGCACAAGCGTCGCGACGCGACACGACGCACAGACAGAGACCACGTCGTGGACCACGTCGAATCGCAGCAGCCAATTTGCCATTCGCGCGAGGAACAACCACCGATCATCGTGTCCCTACCCACCGTCGCGTCGCGACCCATTGTCTCCGCGAACCTCGCTGCCAAGAACGTGACGGAAAATCTTTTTTTCCAATCCCCCCACCCCTCACCCACGTCCTTCCTCCCTACCCTTCGTCGACCCCCTGTTTCTCACCCCGTAGATAGGGTCGTCAGAATTTTTGCCCCGCCTGTTTCTCACCACCCCCCGAGACGTCGCAATTTGGCGACGTCCTCCGCGGGACGTTTCGATTTAATGAACCGCGACGGGACGCCCAGGAAAAGCTTCGAACAAACTCCCGCTAATTCTGCGGCTACCCGGAAGCGATTTCGGGGATGCTAACCCTCGAATTACGCAATTCAATTGCATTGTATTATTTTATGTAAACAATAGTTGAATCGCGTTGTAGTTGCGTTACGCAATTCGAACCTTTCCACCTCTTATTCGTCTTATAATTACACTGTACTTTGTAATTGCATTTCAATTGAAGAAACGAATTATAATTGGACACAATGTAACTGAGAATTTCGTTGCCCGCTCAGAGTTGAACCACCCCTGATTTTGGTCACCTTACAGGTGTGGGATCCTTGGAACTCGGTGTTTTATTTTATTCATATTTATTATTTTACAAAGTTGATGTTCTTGGCGCACCGGTTCGATCAATTTAATTGAAAGCAATTTTGCAATATATTCATTTCGACGTTTCGGTCTTTGTTTAGACCCTTTTATGTAGAACTGTTATGTTCAATAGAAAAGTTTTTATTATTGTACGTGGCGATTTGACTGATCTCGTTTTTATGCCCAGTTTGCTATACTATCAAGATTTCTCCGAACGCGGTACACTTCGCTGGAGAACTTCGTTTTCGCGTAAATGGAAGTAGTGTATCGACTCGCCGAGTGCGCGTGCACTCGAGTACAGTGCTGCTCGAGTGTCCATCGCTGCACACGAGTGCACGCGCACTTAGACAACATTCGCGTTTCAATTTCCCCGAAAACAATGGCCGCGGGAGAACACACTCTTTAGAATTACATGAAATATTAAACCGCTCTCGGCGAACGCCGACTTCTCGAACTTGCCGAACTACTTTGCCGAGTCCCTTACGTCGCGAACAAATATACCCACATTTTCTATATCCGAACTTCTCGGAGAACGACCATGAAAAATTACAGAAATCCAAGCCACTGCATTCGTCCTTAATTTTAAATGACCTCTTAGCGATGAAAGGATTCGTATAAAATGCTTTTCTATATTCTGAACAGCTCCACCAGAGCCACTGCATTCGATCATAAATTTCAATAATATTCGATAAATAATATGAAAGGAGAGTTGCAGAGATAAAATAATTCTTTATACTTGTCCATTATCGGATTTTCATCGAGCAAAATAAAATCGAATAAAAAGTTACAGCTGAATAAAGAAGGGACTTGTGTGCAGAACAATAAAGAACAAGCTGCATCAGAATTTTTCAATAACCATCGAGCCGTGAGAAAAACGTCAAATAATTTATTCCATGCTTCGCAATGTAGAAGAAACTTCACGGTGAAAATAGGAGAAGAGAAAAAAAAACTCGAATGAAATAAAATAGAAAGTTCTGCACAGGGTCTGTCTCATTTACCGGTAACGGAAAAATCGAGGATAAAACAGGGAAACGGCGAGAAGAGCGCGAGAATAAGAGCAGCATAAAACGGGAAGATAAACTATCAATTTCTTTTTCATAGTTCTCTCTCGGAGGAAATTCCCGCGGAATGTATTTTCGCCGAGTCGGCGCGGGTGGCGGTTGCATTATGAAGACGGAATAGAAACGGATGTTGGTTCCCCTATTTATGGCGAGCGCTATGAATAATTCTCGACGTGTACACGATGTAAAACCGTGGTCGATTAAACTCTTCGAAATCCCGTGCCGCGGATTAATGGAATTACGCCGTTGGAAATTGTGCAATTTCCATTCGATGAATCCGCCGACATTCCTGTCGATGCCAAGGAGCCCATCAGCCACTCGATTAGTTCGTTGATGCAGCCCGTCCAATTCTCCGGCTAATTGTAGTTTCTATTTGACGGTCCATCCGGCAGCTTTCGTTCCATTTATTCGGTTATCGGAACGTAATCTCTCCTAGGAGTCCCCCTTCGCCGTTGAGCACAGCCTCCAGCGTACTGCGATTAGAAAAATCGTCTCGATTTTTAGAAAGCTTCTTTCCAGACGAAAGACTTTGCTGTCAACTCGATGTCACAATCTTCTTGTCTCCACTGGAGAAAGGAACGACCGACAAAAAGTCATTGCGATCTCATGACGGAATTCAATTTTTCACCAAAAATGAACGATGGAATTAAGTGGACTTTGTCAAAGGGAAATGTACGCTTTCCTGCGTTTCTCAGCTTTTGGCAGGTGATCAAAGGTACAGAGAACGTGTCCATAATTACGAAAGTGGTCCAAGTCATGTATTTCTAGTTCCGAGAGATTCAAGAAAAAATTAATTCCAAATAAAAATAATGCGACGTGAATTTTAATTCAATGAAAATTTGATTTGACGTTCTTTCTGTGTAGAACATAAAATATGTCTACATCTCGTAGGTGTCTGAACGATCACTTCAGCGAAGTATACTGCGAATTCCTGAGTCAGCAACTTTCTAAGACGATCGAATTCGATACAACTAATCATCGACTAGTGTACACTGCATGTGCTCGCAGTCTCAAGAGGACACGTGTTTCAGTGGAGCGCGGTTAGTGTGCGATTTCCTGAGTCAGCAAACGAAGATCGAAGCCAGTCTGTTTCGATCGCGAAACTGTTTGACGGTCAATGGCCACTTTCCGTTTCGAATCGATCGTTTCTCGGTGGCAGAGGACCATTTCGCTGTAGACAATTCCCAGGTTCGCGGAAAGAGTGCCTGGTAACGCCTGGCGTCATGCTCGAGATCCTCGAACCTGCACCATGCTGGATCCCTCGCTCTCGATTTCTGCCAGTTTGCTCTCGCACCTATCGTTGCTAAGGATCCTGTTCTTCCGTTCTGCTGTTTTCTTTGGGAGAGATGGTCGTGCCGCAGTTTCTTGTCTCCGTGCTCTGCCGTATTGTCGTCGTCAGAAGAGGTAACGTAGATCATCAATCATTTCACCCCCTGTTCTCTCGCTCTCGTTATTCACCCATTAAAATACATTTTTCACCGAGTTTCTATTCAACGAGTGAAACGCGAGGTTCGTTACGATTTAACTGAGCATCCTCGCGCAATCAGATATTCTTACGATTCCGTTTGCAACAATACTTGATTTTTATTATTAGGCAGCAATGGTTCACTCGAGTGTTGTCAGATCAAGTTCGGTAAAATTTAGTAGCCCCTTGATCTACTTCTCCATCTCGGCGCGACGACTATGCGAAGGTTGTATGAATAATTCCTAAAGATTTTCATGGAAACATAAATTTTTTGTGCTGCGACTCTCCGAGGAATAAGATTCAACGCACTTTGCACACATCGTTCGAATTTCTATTAGGCCTCATGTAAAATGGAGGATTCATAAAAATTTAACAATTTCTTCATCCGATGCTGCATCCTGATGTTTGCGCAGCTGCGGTAATTCGTAAAAATATGAATCTCTATAAAATTCATTGGACTTTAATGTAAAATCTTCAGCCTAGTGGCTACAACAAGTATTATGTCGATCATCGTTCTCCAATCATAAAACCCGCAGTAACTGGTTTAATCGTAAAGCAAGCAAGCTCGGAGTGCAATTCCCGAGTGGGCGAGGGAAATCGTCGGACAAAGAGCGCGTAGAAAAGCTCCGTGATGTTTCCTGTTTAATTAAAAATATTTGTTCGCGCACCTGCAATTGTTGAAGTGAAAACAACATTCCCTTCTGGATTATCACGCAAATTCAAAAGGATTCTACTCGGATAGATTTATTAATCGTAATCTGAATAAACGAACGTTGGCATCGGCAGTATCTGTTGCAACAGGCTTCGTTGTAGTCCCCCGAGCAGCTAAGATTATGGTTGTGGCCAGTCAGGCATGAGTATAGTCATACTTTCACTGGAAACTTCGGCAGCAAGACTGGGTGAACGGGGCCGGCGCGCGAAATCCATTACCATAAATCGAGCACATTAATTGGTGCATGCCAGCTTTCCCAAGTGCGACTGGTAAAAACGTTGTTTATGCACCTCTTGCTGCACACGGTTTAATTATCCTCGAGCCACGTGCCAGTTAATCGTTGCATAAAGCTACAATTCGCGCGATGCGCCGGGATGAGCTAACTCGTCTATCGATTTTTCTTGTTCCGGTCTTTCGAGAATTTCGGTGTCAAGGTGGGATCTCCTTTGCGCGTCTGGACGCAGCGTTTTACCATCCGTACTCCATTCGTCTAATTCTCGCGATAGTTATCGGTAAGTAGGAATAATTTTTTAATGAATGTTAGTGGAAATTACATCCAGATATCTTACATGGTTCAAAAGTTAAAGTAAAATATAGATTGAGAGTAGTCTTCTAAAAACACACACATTTTTATTCAAGAAATTAATCCATCTTGTACAAATTTGCCATATTTGTAACAATTTTGAAATGACTAAATTAAATTAAATGTCTCATGAGAAAACAGATACAATTTCATGCGAATAGTGTAAACAAGATTCTATATAGAACAAAAATCTAGGTTTAAAGATATATTTCGATTTCGGAATTAAAACTTCATCGAGTTGAAAGGGCTATCATAGTCATCGTGTAATTAGAAGATTTCCTACGGCAACGTTTTTCTCGATTCGCTCGACGAAACAGAAACGACGACGCAGTAACGAAATAGATAGCGATCACCTCGAAGCGTATTAAAGCGCGATTTACAGTTCGTTAAGATTCATTAGAGCGACGCGTTCCGAGTTCTCGACGTTCGGAAAGCAACTCTAACGGACGAACACCGATTATAGAATGCGTTCACGGTCACGAGGAAATGATTACCCACTGCGAAATCACAGCAATCGAGCAGCCGTTACATTACGCTAAGAGCAGTCCAGCTGATCGATATTGCGAGAGAGAGCCTCTGGCCGCCTGCGAACCACATCGGCTCGCTCGTTCCGTCCCGCTTACCTTTTCACACCTCCGCTTATGGCACCGCGACAACAATGCTCGCGGTTGATTAACGCGAACTAACGACCGTGCACTTTCTCCGAGATTCTTCTCTTTCCCATTCTGTTTCGCGAAACCGACAGACGAGCCAGTGCGAACGGTCCCGTTGCGTGCGAACGTTGAATAACTAATTGCGCTTCTTTCTGTGCCTTCTACGTTCATTCGGTTTTCTGCTGGCCTTGGTAAAATCACTCGACCGTAGTTCTTACACCACAGAGATTCTCTAGGAACCATCATAGTATAGGAGATTTAATTAAATGGTTAATTAAATGCAATTCGTTAAAGACTGTTATTTTACAATCGAATATCGGTTGTTAATAGCAAATCGATCGTCGGTTCGTAATGACAATCAGCAGCAGACGATCAGCTGGTCACCGGCGATCGATTGACACCAACACATTAAAATATTTAAATAGATACCTACAATAGTCACATTCGGGTGTTCTGGAGTTACCAAAGACGCGTGTAGCATTATCATGGTCACGTGAAAAATTATGTTGAGAAGTGATATCTGAAATCGGACTTGTATCAGTTTTGTGTCGATAAGGACCAGCAGTTTTACGAGAGCGAAATTATGAAGCTGCAAGAAAGATAGGAAGAGATCATCGAACAAAATGGAAAATAGTTGATTCGTTATAGTTGCCAATCCAATAGATTGGAAATAAAAGCTTTCAGAGAGCAAAGAAACGTAACCGCGTCTCACTGTCTTGTTGGTAATCGTGCTCGTAGCAGAGCGGCAAATTCGCATGCGACGTATCTCGAGTGACATTGGCGAAAGATGAATTTTCGCGGCAGATGTCCGTTTCGAGCAAGGCGGTGATACGTGGCCGGATTTCATCAGTCGTCAGAGGCAGTAAGCGTGACACCGCCCACGCGGACGTGTCAGGTGCAATGCGGTTTAATAGTTCAAAGGCGGGCCGTAAACGCGACGTCGACAAAGCGTCCGGGAGCGGAATTGAACGCGGGAGCGTAACGTAAATCAGCGTTGGAACGTTTACGGCCGGCTAAATTTTCGCCGGTGCCGTTTCACCGTCGTCGCGCGGCCGTTTGTAATTTCGAAGGGAAGACGAGGAACAGAGGAGAGAGGTCCGTTTCCGGGGAACGAAGTGGCCGCTCGCGTGATCCCCGTGCACACACCGCGAACCGCCTCGCGATTAAACTTTTATGGGAGCTTTGTGTCGCGGAGCTATGTACCCGGCCCGATCATGTTTGCCCCCAACGCGGACGTAAACCGGCTCGGTGTCTCGTTTCGGAATCGATATGCGAGCACCAGTCGAACCCTAACTTACGCCCGGCGTCGAATCGATAGCCGTCTTAAACTTGGACGACGCCGAGAACGATGCTAGAGCGTTCCCAGACATTTCTTCTAGCTGAAATTTACTAATGGCCATCTTTATTTTAACCCTTTTAATACCGAGCGAAAGGAGCGTACCTAAGCGAAGAATACCGGGCCGAATTGGCGAATTTGCAGAGGTTTGCAACAATGCTCGTAAAAACGAAAGTAGAGGAGTGATATTAAGAACATTTAAAAAGCAGCATATTGCGAAATAAACGGAGAATAAAACGACGCCAATTGTGTTTCGATGTTTATTGAAAATCATAAGAATAACATAAATATGAAAGACATCATGAAAATCGTACAAAGTGATTTCTCGGTATTTCTTGGTATTTTTGGCAAGTGCAGCGAACCACGATATATCGTCGTTCGGTACTTAAAAGGGTTAAACGCGACTGTTATCGCAATAATTTCTCCGGAAACTGGTTATAGCCGAAGATCTCTAATTTTCCAACCAAGTGTCGTTTTGCCTGCTGCACTTTTCCTGTTCCAATTCTTTCGAAGGCGTATTCATAAGTTTCCGCGAAACCAGCCTATTCTCCCGGACCAATAAAATTCGTGTTCCACATTTCCTCGAAACGCGCAGAGGCATTTCCTAAAGAGAACGTTCAGAAGAGAAAGGATCGCGAAAAGCGGTCGAGTGCGGCGGGCGGCCGTTTTACTTGGAGCCGTTTCTCGCCGGATCAGGAAAAATGCATAGCTAGATGGGAACGATGCGTATCTGGCAGTGAACGTCGATCGGCAACGCACGCGATATCACGTGTCCTCAGGTGTTCTCAGGTTCAATGACGACGACCGAGACACGATTGGTCGAGGCCGAGTCCGTGCACCAGCAAATCGAGACGCGACTGTTGTTCACCGTGTGTTTCCTTTTCCCCAGGCGTGAACCCGCTACACGTTACGCCGCTACCGGCAGGTACCTGCGTCTATTGCTGTCCTATCAACGTTGACAGTGACATCGAGTATCAACTGTACACCAGGTACGTTTGCCTATCGATCCGAACGACTCTGTCAGCGAGAAAGAAATTTGCTGAACGCGCGACGCGACCGATTCTCACTGAAACCATCTGTGCTCAAATTATTTCAAGCAATTTTTCCATCGTAAATGTTTTCTTTTATCTCGATCGCCAATTTTAAATAGAAATTGCAATTTCGGCGCACAGGTTCGATCCTATGTTACCATTTTCCTAAGCAGTTTTACAAATTATTAATTCGACGTTTCGGTCTAGGTTAAGACCATCTTCAAGAATATAATTGCGTCTGTAACAAATTAATATGAGAATGTATATTTCCGTGTTAAAAAGCAAAAAGGGAACAAGAGAGAAGAAACATTTTCCTTCGCTTTTGTACGGGGGTCTGCAAAGTCTTTCGGAGAATTTAAAGTACGAAACTCTGCAGTTTCGTTCGATTTTTTAAAAGTAGCAATTTTTGTAGAGAATATTACTGTCATTATCGAATAAATGGAGTTTGAAACAGCCTCTTTCTTTGCGGTTTTATGACAGACGGAACCCAACCTGCGGAACAAAGTTGGACCCAGCGGACCCATCGTCGTTACGGACCAGCAATTTCGATGATCGTTACCCGACAGTCATCTACATCCACGGCTACAGCGAGAGCTCGTCATCTGGAAGCGCCATCGCGATGAGAGACGGTACTTTCGCTATCGCTTAATATTATCTTTCTACTGGAACACCGTTCCGAAACCACATTTAACCCTTAAATGCATTGTGTTGCCGTTTTGCAAATAAATCGTGCTTAATAAAATACTTAGGCATAAATAGAAACTGTAAACAAAATATCGTGCATTTAAGGGCTAATAGCAGAACGATTTGTCTTCAGAAAATTTGTAAACTGAGATTTCGAAAGTTTCACCGACAAGAATCAGAATCCCACGTTGCAATTTGTAAGAGGTCCTCGGACAGAAATTGATGGAACTGGGGACATTAGTGGCAACAGGAATCACCAAGCCAGGCTAAAACATTCTGACAGTATGACGAATCGTATACCTGTATGAATCTCTCTTCTGTATGGAAACTTCAGCATTCATGTGGTATCCACATTCGAATCCGACATGCATTTCAGGCTCTTTCAATTCTGAATGTTCACGTGTGGAGGATTTCCGGGTCGTGATTGGCTTCGATCAATTTACCGTAACTCAGCGTCCTTCTCGTATTTTCAATGTTCGTATCGAGACAATGCCAGTACTTCTTGAATTTTCTTTTCCAATCAAACGAAGACCGAAAATTCTAAAATGTACAGGGACGTTTCAAAATTGACCTTCCTGTACAATGAACACCTTTCCAAATTCTATCGAACAAGAACGAAACGACAAATCGACGGCGACTGTAAACGAGAATAAACAGGGGCGACAAGTCTCCGAATTATTTAGCTAAACGGCTGGCAGAGTCTACAAACCGAAGGCTTATTGCGAGTCGAAATGATGGAGTCTCGGGACTCTTAGCAAACACTCCTGGCAGGAGTCGATGCAGAAAGGGCTCCGCGTCGGCAAGAAACTTTTCAGCTGAACGAAAACAGAAGAAAACTTAGTCCAATCAATCCTCCGACCCCACTCACAGAAGAGCCCGGTTTCTTTTCCAGTTTATCTGAAACGTGGCGAGTATAACGTGATCCTAGTGGATTGGGCGAAATTGGCAGGCCTGCCATGGTACGTGACAGCAGTCCGAAATACTAGGATCGTCGGGCCCCAAGTGGCCAAACTTGTCAGCTGGTTGGACATGATGGGGGCCGTGCCTATGGCGAGCGTACACGTGATTGGCTTCAGTTTGGGCGCTGAGATCGCTGGGTTCATGGGGAAAGCCCTGTCGCCGCAGAAAGTGAATTTTCAAGCGTGTTCAACTATCAATTTTACCTACCAGTGGCTGGTGCATTTGTTTGAAAATCAAATGAAATTTGATATTTGATATCTATTTAATCGTTTACCGAACACGAAAAGCGATTAATATATTTTAGCTTACAAGAATGACGAGACTCTATTTATTTAGATTCTGCACAATTTATATTCCAATATGTGCTTGAATAAATAATGTATCGAATCAATTTCCATGTAAGCAACTTCATAATTTCAAGAACTGTGAAATGAAAATCTGACAGAATAGACTTTGACCAACTTCTGGTGGGTAAAGTTTTCGGAATGAAAAAGCACCATTTTCAGTAGAATTTCGGTCTGTCCAGGTGGGACGAATCACGGGTCTGGACGCTGCCTATCCTTTATACATGAACGCTGGCCGAGATGGACACTTGACAGCAGCTGACGCCATGTTCGTTGACGTGATCCACACGGATGGTGGAAATTTCGGATTCCCCAACCCCTTGGGTCACGTAGATTTCTATCCAAACGGTGGTAGACCCATTCAACCCGGTTGCAACCTTCGCAGCGTGATTCGGAGGACCATAGCACGATTGATCAATGAGTACAGTATGGTCTTCAACCTTTAGCCTTGGCATTCCTGAAGTTCACACTTCAGGATATCCAGGGTTAGTACCTCAACTGGCTCGTTTCAATGATTCTAAACAATCATTCGTTTCCAGTTGTCTGTGGTCACAATCGATCCTGGATGCTCTACGTGGAGTCCGTGATGAACCCTTTCGGTTTCCCAGCTAGCAGCTGTCCAAAATGGCACCCTAACGTCCGAGTAAGCTGCACGTGGACTCCGGACGTTCTTATGGGGTTCGCAGTGAACTCGAGAGTTAGGGGAAAGTTCTACTTGAGAACGAACGCGGAAACACCGTTCGCTAGGAACACAACCGGCTACAGATTCAAGTGACCATTAGGGGATTGAGTTTGGATGAACCAGACCAGCAGCGTCGATCTCACACCGCAAACCACCATAGAATCCTCCGGGCTTCGAGGAACTCTCTTTCGTGGAAGGAAGAGGAGTTCGGGTCCGTTCTCAAATGGTAAAACTAAAGACAGAATCTGTATCAGAAGAGGCCATCCATGTTTTCTATTTAAGAAACTACATATATTTTATTGTTGCGTCGCGTAGCTCATTAAATTAATGCATTCAGATATCTGCTGTGACATCACATTCGAGTGAACTTGAACTCTTGAACAGGTACATTTGAGAATCGTGATTCCCGAGGATCGGAACGATTCGTCGCGGATTTGTCGAATCGTAGTCTCGCTACGTGGCGTTTCCAATCCGTCGTGGCAACAAAGACGTCTCTATGAAGCCTCGGCTACCATTTTCCCTGTTCCCTTTGTCTCCCTTTTGCCGCGGATACTTTCCAATCCATAACGGTCGGACGGGCATCCGCGTCGAGACAATGCCTACCTCTCTCGTCCTCCCCTGCATCTTCTCCGGCTCCTTCGCCGGCTTTTTCCATATCCGACATTTCCGTGGACACGCCGTGTATACCGTTTCATTCGTAAAAACCGCGACAATCGTTCCCCCAGTCTGCCTCGATCTCCCTCGGTTTTCGGTATCGGCTTTGAAAAACAACTGTTCCGAGGCTGCGAGACTCGCGTTATGAGTGTTTGCCTCCAATATTTGCACGCGAATGCATGGAATCGATAGATGTCTGATAGATCTTGGAAAGAATCCGAGGCTGGCTCGAGTGGCTGCTAGAGCATCCTCGAGAACTCGATAGCAATAGATGCCCTGGCAAGTATGATGCAACCAGAATGAATAATTCGTTCACGGCTCCGCGGAATTTGTCTCGTAGAAGTTCGCGATAGAACCTTCTGGGACAGGAAACGCTTCTTCGGAGACCTTATCGGGTTTGATATGCGTTCGTAACGAAAGTAAGTAAGTGTAATTTAAAACGATGAAAACATTAGAAGAATTTCAAAATAGTGTTATATTATTTTTGACCTATTAACCATATTAACACTTTACCGACCGGAAGCCTATTAATAGGATTTTCAATAATTCTGCTGTAGCAAAAAAAAAGCATAGAAATTTAAATGAAACTATTAGACGACGTTATTGAGGGTGCCTTAATTCATACTAAATGCTAAATGAAAATTTACCCATGTACCTACCATAAATTTTTCAAAAATATGCAATAATCACCGGTCGGTAATGTGTTAAGAAAGAAAAGAAACGTCTACTTCACTCCAGACTGTTGCGATTCAGGTAGAAAATGTTTACTTTGCATAAAGATCCGCTGTCCATTAATTATCAACTGGAAAATAACATTGTTAAAATTGGACTGAACGATTTAAACTTTTCTGAGTGATGTAAGAAAATATTTTGCTTATATCACTGTTAATAATTTTTTATCCTTGAGTCTGGTTAAACCAATATCTCTGATAGAAATGATCTCCTATCAGAGAAATATCCGCTGGACACAGCGTAGCATGTAGCATAACGAAACAGAACTCTATCTATCGCTAAAGCAAACTGGTTTCTAAGCAATCAGCCTAGATTGAGGTTCCACAGTGTGCCATCGGAACGGACGATTGCTCGCGCGAGGGAACGCAGATTCCTTGAGAAAACACAGAGCGCCGGGAATAATTGCCAGCACCGTTCCGAATTTATTGTTCCGAGAACGTTCGCACGGTCCATAAACGAGATAACACACGGACCGTTTCCGCTGTAATGCGATGATAAATCCCTGGTAAACAGACCATGCTAAAAACTCGCTATTTATTGGAACCGGGGAGAGATTCACGGTTCCGCGGGATCGCAGATAGCGAAACGGACTGGAGCACTGTGCGCAATTTTCGTACACTTTTCTCATTCGAATCTAGAGTACAACGTTCCTCTGGTTTCATTTAAAAGCGTGATCTGCAGGAATATTTTCTGGATAAAATTTATCGACATTCGTTCAGGCAATTTGTGGTTTGCTCCTCATTGTATTTCGTGAAATCACACGTTCGAGGATGGCACGGTGAAAGTTCAACTCGACCGAATAAAAATGGTCCTTGAAATGAAATTCACCGTTCCATCGACCAGCCAAAAAGTGTTCTATTAATTCCGCAAAACCCATGCATTTAAGGGTAACAAAGGACCAGAAAAACCGCGTCGGATAAAAATGGTTTTCCGCATGAAATTTCAAGTGTCTCGGAACCACGATTCCCGCCGTGCAAACATGGCCGAGGAATTGCTGAATGCTGAATTCACTTCGAGCCGCTGTAAAATAAGAGCATCGGGACCTATTGGAAATCGGCCAGCCTCCGCGGCTCTGTTATTTTTCTCTTTTCTCCCCGAAAAAATTTTTATTCCCGCCCCGGTGCCAGTCCCGAATTTCTGAAACCTTTTCGGTCGTGCCCGAATTATTTCTGACATTCAAGGACCACGTTTGCTTCGTTGAGCCTGTTCAAAGAATCCGTTCTAGTGGATGATGAACAACTTTAGAACAATTTTCGAAGAACAGGTGTTTGTTTTTCGTTGCAGCAAGTTTAATCCCGCGGAACAGTTTCCGTGGAACGAAGGGGATGATCGATGCCACGAAGAAGAAAAGCTTTCCTCCGGGGGTTGTCGCAATCTCGACGAGAGGGAGAGAGAGAGAGAGAGAGAAAGAGAGCATCGGGGCTCCCGGTCAGTCAACTCGGCACTTTCGCTAAAAAATTCAACAGCGACAGGTCGATAACGATCGACGACCTATGGCCAGGGTTATAGATGACCCTAGTCTTGAAAGACCACAGCATTCTAGAGACCTAAGCGTGTAGTACGCGCCTCGCCACGTTCGACCACATTTTTCTTGCCCCCGAGAAAATCCTCTGAAAAAAAGAGCAGCAACGAACCAATTCCGATTACCCTTTTCTCGTAGGCTTAATCAAAACAACCAATGTTTCGGAAATTTTAATAAACTTTGGAAACGCTTGCAGATCCTATCGTCTGCGATTTCATGGGCAAAGTGCATTTGAAACGACTGACATTTATAATAAGTTGCAACACCTCGTGGGGCCGATTTGAGAACGCAACACTGAACTCCAAAAAGATTCGTTAAACACAGAATTTCCAGAGTAACCAAGAAACCATAGATTTTGCAACAGTGTTACTTGACTTTTAAGCGAAACCGTGGAAGTCCGATTTCCGCAAGAAGTTTACTTGATTATTCTCTTTATGTGCCTTTTAATAATTCTTTCTGGAACACGAGCGAACCGAAGCGAGATCTTTCAACGTTACCTCTCGTCGTTGTAGAACAGTGGTAATTCGATTGAAATTCCAGCAACGTTTGGAAAGGAGAACTCGAAGAAAAGCGAGGACTCTGAATGGTACAGGATTCTGTTTTCTGCTTTGAGAAGTAACACGAGGCACCGACGACGATGATATTTATAGAAAGGTTTGACGGGTTAAACGTCGCTGGAATCAGAGCAAGGATCCTCTGGTGGGTTCCGTGCTCTCGGCTCACGCTTCATCACGATATGATACACTTCGTTTTCTCTTGGACGAAGTATTCCCTCGACAGGCAACCCGATGCACTCATTTCATTCACGTTTAATCTCGCTGGCAATTTAATTTCCACCGTTTCCACGCCTCGTCTTTCGTCCTTTAGCACTCTCCGCGCTACCCTGGGTCTGCTCCGATCCCGAAAAAAAACTAAACGAACTGTTTTATCCATCCAGAAAGCGTAGAATTTTCGGAACAAGATGTTTGTCTTGCAGAACTCTTGGCTCCGTCGCGAATTTCCTACACACGGTTCAGATCCTGGCGAATCGGTGAGTGGTCTTTTTGTAGTCCAGGGGCTCCTTTGTTTTCTCGTGGAAGAAGAATGTGTTATTCTAAGAGAATCGGACGGGGCTGCTCGAGCCACTCGAGCGAGTTTTAGACGTTCCGACGCCGGGCTAGCCAAAATGGCGTAAAAACCGGGTTCGCGAGAACATAGTAGCCGTCTCGAGTCTCTGAACACCTGATCGATCGAAGGAGAATGTAAATTTTCAGAGAAGGTAGGGGGACGGTAGGACAAATAACGTCTTCGAGC
The DNA here is from genome assembly GCA_916610235.2 of Lasioglossum morio. Classification (NCBI taxonomy): domain Eukaryota; kingdom Metazoa; phylum Arthropoda; class Insecta; order Hymenoptera; family Halictidae; genus Lasioglossum; species Lasioglossum morio. The sequence continues at coordinate 14,398,828 of OU744333.1, forward strand.
TGAAAGTGCTTCCAACATTCAATTTGACTTTCTGAAAGCTCTATCCAACATAGTGCATTTGCACAGAAGCCCTACTTGTCGCGCTATGAAAAAATATCCATACGAGCCATCCGAGACGATCTGAACTTTATGAATTTCGAATAAAAAAAAGAAATGTAGAAGAAGCGACGAAAATGGAAATCGTAAAAGAGAAGGGGTACGGTAAAGAGGCTCGAATGATATCAGCAGTATCATCGTAGTCTCGTCGATGATAAAATCGATGGGGCCGTGCATCGTCTGGTCCGGGGTGGGCCGATTGCATTGAAATGCAGCCGCGTACCGAGAATTTCGATCCCGTGTCGGTGCCGGTGCATTGTCCCCGCCGGAAATAGGAAACGAAACACGAAATGTCCGACACTCCCCAGCCTTCTGCTTGACTCCGCTTATCGATTCCCCTTTGTTCCAGCCGGCTCAGATTATTATGGTCACGTCAGACCACGGCTCCGTGTCCTAAACGTCCCCGTCAAACCACCAGTCCACGGTCCGCGTCAGGGTTAGGTCAACTCTATATCGTTTATGCCGAAATTTCCTGCTTACCATCCCAAACATTAACCAGCCAAATAATTCCCTTCACCCTTAACACTTTACCGACCGGAAGCCTATTAATAGGATTTTCAATAATTCTGCTGTACCAAAAAACAGCATAGAAATTTTCTTTTGACATTGCAATCTTAAATGAAACTATTAGACGACGTTATCGAGGATGACTTAGTTAGTTCATACTAAATGCTAAATGAAAATTTATCCATGTACCATACTTTTTTCAAAAATATTAAATGCATTGTGTTGCCGTTTGGCAAATAGATACTGCTTAATAGAATACATAGGCATGAATAGAAACTGTAAACAAAATATCGTGCATTTAAGGGTTGAAAACCATCGGACAACGACACCTGTAATTCTCTTTACTTTGCTAATGTTTCTGCTGGCTGTTCTCATCTTAATCTTTGCGAGGATGATCTATAAGATGAATAAAACGTTGGCCACATGTAGCAAAGAAATTCGGAGATGGTATTTCAGCAGAGTGAGCGGGGATGAAATGCAAGTACGAGTTCCAATAATAAAGTTTCGAACAATACAGACTGGCAGAGCTGACAGAGTACAAACACCGGGAGAGTTTCGCGAAACTATGCACGATATTTTGTGCGTGTGCAGGGTCGTTCTTGGAAAAGGTCGGGACGAAGGGGTTGTTCTCCCCTATTCCACCCCGATTCGCAACGGTTTCCTGGCGTGCTGCACGCCATTGGGGGTGGTACGGACACTCGAACCGTCGGGCCAGTTCAAGAGACACAGAACTGGGGAGGATTGAAGAACGCGGTCCACCGTTTTAAATAATCTATACTCTTGAACGTTAAAAGAGTCTTCCTAGTTCCTTATTAACCCTTTGCACTCGGAGCTATTTTAACTGGAAAATTAAACATTTCTTCCGATCTAGAATATTTCCATAGCTTATGATTTTTGCAATTTTATGGATACGAAATTGGTACATTACCTTATACAGTACCTAAATGTTTAGTAATTGATTAGATACCGATATATTTAATAATGTAAACAATATTTTGAAGAATGGTACAGCAATTTTTAGTGGTGCCTCAGAGGGGACAGCCGAGTGCTAAGGGTTAATTGACTACATGGATGGAAAATTAAACCATACTTCCTAGCTCGAATATTTCCATTTGGGAATTGGTATGATACCTCGTACAATACCTAAATGTTTAGAAATTGGTTAGATACTGACACATTTAATAATGCAAACAATATTTTGAATAACGGGATAGAAATTTTTAGTGGTGACAGAGTCGCCATTCGAGTGTTGAGGGTTGAACTTTGCGTTAAACTTCGAGGTCCATCGAGAAGGGACGCAGAAAGCACGAAGAAGCAACCGACTGGGTAACGACAAGGGAAACTGAGACTAAAGAGTCCGGGAGGTACGAGAGAGTGCCGGCACGTGATGAAGGATCGCGTCATTTGCGGAGGGCGTTAATGAGGCGTTAATGCCTCGAGCGTCACTCCCGGGCCGCGTGCGAGCTTTTTCCTTCGTGGAAATAATCATGCGACGTCACCCGAGACCATACTAGTGGATCGCTATTACAGTTCAATCCTCGGCGAGAACGTCCCTGCAAAAACGGAGCTTGACGCAAAGAAACTAGGATTGGATCGGGTTCCAGTCACGCGAATCATTTACTTCCTTTCCTCGAAGCGATTCCGGAATATTAATCTCTCACAGACTGTTCCCGCCACGATCTGGCTGCAGCGTTAAATTAATATACTTTATTATAAGTTGATTATAGGACTTTATTATGCTATATTATGGGAGTTTGTTATGGGAGATTGTACGTTTATTATTACATGAGAGTTTGTTGTATACGATTGGATTTGTTGTACTTGTAAGGTTCGTGGGAGTGTATCACTGTTGTGTTCTGTAGTTTATTTGTGTCCGATGACAGGGGTCACATTATGTCATTGTTCTTTTATGGGGCGAAATATGGGCTTGTGAATGGGAATAGCCGAAATTTTATTGCCGATCGGGGTGGGGATGACCGCGCAGGGACACGTGGGACTTGGTCCCATGCAGCAGATGTACTTGAGCGCTCTTGACGATCGCATGCGTGTGTCACAGTGACGGGCAAATGTGGTAAATATACTGTGCGATTCTTCGTCGGTGTGCCGGTGAATATACTGTGCGATTCATTGGCGGTGCGACAGTGGATTTTGAGTTGTTAGTGGAACAGTGAGTACTTTTGAACACCTACCATTTCTTCGCGAGAATATATATATATTTATCATATGAACATTTTAAGCAAACATTAATAACATATCACGTCTTTCCAAATCACGAGAACATTGACAACGCAACTCCTTTATTTTAATAACAACGATCGTCCTATGTCTTTCTTCTAATTGAACTTGCCGCGTTATACAATCGACGGGCGCATTTCCATCTCTAATCTATTGAAATCTTTATTCTAATCATAATACCAACTTTAATACAATAATGCATCTACGCGACACATCGTCATCCTCTTTTATAACTTGTGCGTACGTCAAATGGCGAGAGACGGATAAATAAATCTTTTTCCCTGACAAATGCGAATTCGCGAGAACGATTATTCCGCGCAGAGGAGAATAAAGATCGCGGGAACAAACGCGTGCGGATTTTGAAAAGCGGCGGTTCTCGAGAGTTGCATTGACTCCCTCGAAACAGCAGAGCCCATTGATGGACACCTAGCATCACTGACCGTACGCAAAAGCCCGCGCACCGTCCCCAGCCGTTCATTCTGCCGGGAACCTCATTAAGCTCGAAGATAGCCCCCGAAGCATCACGGCCATTCTATTTTTGCATCATTCCGCAGTTTGTCTAGAATCTCGCCCCCAGGTAATTAAGCTCTTTGTTCGTCGCGCAGCCTCCGCTCTCTTCTCCCACGTTTCCATATTCCGCTTTTGCCCCCGTTTTTGGGATACCGAGAGGACCATCAAACACAGAAATTAAATTCGACCCCAGTTCAGTTTCAATTCCGAACGCTCGCCATCGATTCTGCCCGTTGCTAATCCTTCAACGTTGACACGTTTGCCGCGAACAGATACTGTTTGCATTCGTGGTCGTCCCAGACTGTCTTCGAAAAGCGATTCTTTTAATACGAATTCTCTCGTGCAACATCGAATTTCTTCTCAGAATGTACGAGCAATCTATTTAGCAAATCTAAAACTCGAAACACTTGATGAATTTATTGAGAGAGTCAATTCATTTAAAATCATCGCAGCATAAATACGTCGTCAGCGGTTCTTTGAATGAAATTAGATTCGAAAAAGTGTCATTACAGTATTTTAATGAGAGTGTATGCTTCGAGTGGCTTAAAATTTCCAGAGTCGCGGGGTCAACAATCCCTCTTTAGAAAATTCTAGAACCAACCACTGCGATGCTACATATTTTTTAATGAATCCGTCGAGATCTCCGTGCGCAAATTTCTGAGATTCCGAGAGACGCGCGCATCAACGAAAAATCTAATGTTTGGTTTATTTTTGATACTTGTAGCCGCACGGTTTTACAAACTGAAATGTTTTGCGAAATTCTCTCCCGCAGAAAAGTTGTATACCGTGATTTTTGGAGGCTGAGCTCTTCGCCGAGGTTCTTCATACTTTAGAATCGGAGATTTTAGAAGAATTTTTCTCTCCCAGAAATGTTGCACTGCGTTTTTTTCAGCGAGCCGTACGATAGAAGAAGTTTCCCCGGGTTGGGAAAAAATGGAAGTCGCACGGTCTCGCCGTTCGCTGAAGATTTTAAGTGAAGCTCGAGAATCGGCCCGATAAAGCGGAACGCGTCGCACAATGGAGGTTCATTCCGGCTGGAGGGCATAATTCGGTGTTTCCGTGGGATGCGCCTCTCGCCGCTGCCATTAATGATAGTCGTCGTCGTCGTCGTCGTTTTCCTCTCTCGCGCGAGTATCAGCGAGGGGAGCGTGGATCCGCGAGGACCATTGTCTCTACTCTCACAGTTCCACGACGAATTGTAGCGCGTATAATTTCCTGTAATGGAACGAAACCGGCGAGAAATCCGCGAGCCATGCAATCGGCTCAGACTCCGAACAAATGATCTCGAAGAAAGAAGTGAAATTCTAATCCGCGGCGCGATACTTCATCCCTTCCGGCGACACCGACGTGAAAACGCGTCAGGGAAATACGGTGCGTCGCATTTATACTAGAGATCGTGGTTTTGTACGTGTATTAATAACACACGTGTATTTAAATACACGTACCTCGGTACGTGTCCTATCAAGTACACGGGTACACGTGTACTATTTCACGTATGTATATTTGAATATACATATCGAATAATGGATCCTCATTTTAATTCGTATAATTTTTCGAACATTGATATTAACTTATGTATACCCCTATTTTTCTTTCGAAAATTAGTAACTGTATTCTAAAAATGGAAACGAATTGAAACACGTAAACACACGTGTATTTATGTATATAAATTATTATGTGTATTTAAAATGACACGTACTGGAGTACGTGTACGTGAAATACACGTGTACACGTGTATTTAGATACACGTGAACTAAGGATCTCTAATTTATACGTCTGGCTCGCTGTTCCGATATTCCAGACTGCATGATCAAGCTTTTCTCCCAAACACCAGCACTCTCGAACATCGTTTTCACTATTGTCTTTCGTTCCATCTTCCATTTAATAGTGTCGATCGTTTCACGAAGGAGATTCAAGCGAAAACGTTTGAAAACACAGTTCCCTGGCTGGCAATAAAAATCCTGCACGGAGGCGTAATGATTCTCGAATGTTGCGCAACGGAAACTATTAAACGAGACGCGTTGTTGCGCAAGAAGCGTGGGAATGTTTGTTGCCAGGTTCGGAACGACCAGCAAGGCTTTCAACCTAATAATCCGATTTCGTGGGCGTCGTAAGCGGTTCGCGATTGTTTCCATGCACGAGGAAATTGTAAAACCAACTGAGCCTCTTCTGCGCCGCGAGATTAGAAACGGAGATTATACGAAAAACGAGCGAAACCTTTAATCAACGCGCCGGATTATAGCTGCCGATCCTTCGAATGTTTTACCGGTCCCGAAAAATTGCAATTCACTTTTGAAATAGTTCGCACAGAAAAAGATTGAACTCGCTTGATAATAAATTCAAGAGTCTCGCGAAGAATACAAGGAGATCGGTATCATTGATGTCTCCGTTTGGCTATAAAATAGTTGGCCCCAGTTCAAGCGAGACTGCCAATTATTTTCCTGTACAGATTCTCCCCAATTAAGCAATAAAGAACACCAACGGTTCAACGAGCGCTCTAAATATCCCCAGACGTTTATAGCACTCTTTTTAGCGAATGTCTGTGCAGTAGATCGTTCGATAAAACTTAAGGAGCATTCTGTGCCGTTTAAAACATAAAGAAAATTCACCTCAACTCCCGAGTCTCGTGAACGAGCAAAAATCTATCTGCAGTTTAATTGTCCCATTTCTCTTTTCAAACGCCGAAGCGAATCTGTTCTCTTCGGCAGAATGTTCTTCCGAGAATCGGGTTGAGTATTCCATTGATTAAGCACGAAATGACGGTCTCTCCGGCTTGAAAATGAAAATTCTTCAGCTCCCCTTTGTCGGACACCATACGATTTAAATATCTGGATGTTTCTGCGAGTGAAGGGAAGCTCGCTGCATCTAATGGCTACGTGGGCCGGGAATAATGGCGTTTTGACGACCATTATGCAGTCGCCAGGATCACTGAACCACCCTTATCGTTTCCGGCGTTTATACGTTACCTCGGTTTCGTTCACATATTATTTTTACACTCGAGCACGAACGGAAAAATTATGGAATTGTATGCATTATTCGTTTAAAGGCGCGATCTCCTTTGCGCGTCGAAGGAGATCGCATCTTAACCCAGAAAATATTCACTTTCTTCTAAATTTCATCTCGGAGACATCGTTCGCCGTGATCGGATTCTCGAACGAGAAATAATATCTTCTCGAGTTATAGATTGCCAGGCTTCGATCATCAAGTTTTTCATTATTCGTCGAATCGAGGAGAGGGTTCGTTCAGGTGACAATTCTCGCTTCAGCTGCGAACGTTTCTCAGCATTGTATTACTGGTATTCTGCTGGGAACCAGAGGCTGCGAGAAGAAGCGAATCGATCTTCACCCGCGCCTCGAAATAATGGCGAGACGAAGACGATGGACGCCGAAGGACAATTTCCGGGGGAAACCCTTCCTGGGAAACTGATACCTTCGGAAAATTCTGATGATCTACTAGAGCCTGCTAGCTTTCAGCAGATTTTATGTTAATGGCCATTCGAGCCTCGAACAGAAACTAATGGATCGCTCGAGTACAGCGCATTTTGTTGCCTTCGGAATAATTTGTCATCGTTAGACTGCGGATCTTCGTGCATTTATGGCGTCTGAAAATCTTCGAAGAAGTACTTGGTACGATTTTTATCTATTTCACGTCTTAAGAGACCGCTACCATTGAAAATAAGATTTTGTTTGATTCCATTTTCATCGGTGATGAACGAAAATAGATTCGAACGAATAAGGAAGCGACGCGGGGGTGTTTCTGAGAATCGAAATAAGCAGTTTATTAATTATTGTGCATGGGAATGCTCGAGCAGCGATCTCCAAAGGAAGAACACGCCGGTATCGACCGATTATAGAGATAATCCGGGCAGACCTATGTCTCTGGAAAGTGGACAAGCCTCGTGTAATCCAACGAACGCGGAAAGCCGCATCGATCGGCATTTCTAAGGTCTGCGCGTTATATGGGGGTTCATGCGGTCGAACTAATGGTATTATCAACCCTTATTGCCGGGTCCCGTGGTTCGGGGTCGTCGACCAGGCTCGTTGGAGCCATTATGCTCCGCACGATCCACTTCGTTTCTCCTAATTAATGCCGTTTCATTCAGGAATATTAAAGCAAACGCGGGCTAAATATGTCGCGGGGGCCATGTGTGTATCTGGTTACGTCGGCTCATTGTTATAAAGCGAGTTCATCGTCCACGTGGCGTCCATTGTGGATGTGTCGAGGTCGCGTGGCTGCGGCTTTCGGATAATTAACGTCGACACCACTCGACTAACTGATGAAAGGATTGACTAATTCGGTAACCATCGCACACAAATACGAAACAAAGTGGATATTTTACACTGTTAACAGTTTTTCCAAACTGTTCTCCTCTGTTTCGAAGTTCGTTTGCTCGACCGGCAGCTGCCGGAGACTTTCCGAATTTAATTGAAAGGTTGTCAAAAAATATTTGTGGTTGCGCATGATCAACTCCTGTAGTAGAAAAATCAAATTTGCAATGGGATGTCCTGTAACTTGATTTTTTCCAGTATAGTAGTCGAACAGGTTTAACTAAAAAATGGTCTTCGACACCTGCCGATCGACTAAACGACGTTCGTCCTAGTTAAAGATTTTTGAACGAGACGAAGCCGATACGCAATTTCCAGGAACTTAGCAAACAAGCCCATTTATGCAAGAACCAAGAGAGAAGATGAATCAATCTCGAATTCCTCGAACGGGGATACTTAAACGAGTTCACGTGACCCTATTAAGTCCCCGTCACAATCGAGTCTCCTCTATCCGGGCGTCCATCAAAAAGAGAAACTTTCCCCAGCCGTGGGTCCCCGGTTTCGAGGGTGGAATAATGTTCGGGGAGATCGTGTCGGGGGCGGCTGACGTGACCGGAAACGTAATTTTCTTCGGGGCAAGAATCAAAGTTACGCGGGGATTACGGCTTCTTAACCGGAAAGCCTCCGGTTGGACACCTGGAATTAAGACGGCCAACTGTTTCGAATACATTCTGGAAGGCTCGTTCATTCAGGAAACAGTTGCACGAAAGGGATGAACAGTTATAACTCGGCTCGTTATGCTTCATACTTGAAGTCAATCCGTTTTGGTTCGTCTGTAACGTCATCGCTACGAAAGAACATAAAAGGCGTTTAACAAGAAGAGACGAATAAATACGGATTTTCAGGAACGTCGAGGGTCATCTCGTGAAAGTACAAGGGCAGAGAATTTTATCAACCTTTCAGCGTATCTCGATCGATGCATTAAAGACACTAATCTCCGATCAGCTCCGCGATTAATTTTAACTACGACGTATCCTTGCAGCCTTTGAAAGAAGGGGTTGAAGTGCCGTTTACTATAATAAATATTGGCTTGCTGGTCTCGGTTTAGTAATTGAATTGTACGGAGTTTAAGGGAATTTTTCGAGTCGGCATTCGGTACTTAACGAGTTAAGGTCCACGAACGATTGCGGAGCAATCGCGATCTTAACGCGTTGTTGGCGTGCACCTTATCTGAACATTGGCCACGTCTAGGTAACGCGAACTTACGGAGTCCTTCGAGCCCGAGAGAAAGAGACTTCCCAGTGGGCTTGGCTCAGCCCTTTCCACGAGCACGTGCTGCCAAGGTTGGCTTTTCACCGGCGCGACGGGAAAGAAAAAATTTCCAGAGAGAACGGGACACAATTACTTTTTTTTCCTGCTTTAATCCCTCGTCTTGAGAATTTTCTTCTTTTTTCGTTTTAAGCAACCCTCAGGGTAATATTGTATTATTAACGTCTACACGCCGGTCTCTTGGAATTGTTGGGTTAGTGTTTCGCATGTTAAACTGGATTAAAGTTGTCTGGTAATTCGAGAAGGAGAGCTTAGCCAGTGCTTGATAATTATATGCGTCGATGTTGCGAGCTTCAGACGATATTATTAGTACACCGGGGAAATGTAAGCAAATTTACAATTTAGTGTTTAGCTTTCTCGATTTTCCTACGGGGGTTGTGAATAAAAATTTCGGTAGACTGTTGTTTCACGTAAACTGATAAATATGTGTTCGTTCGAGGCGACAGGTTAAGTGGAGGTAATTTTTCTAAAGGCGCAAGTGTTGCCGAAGAATTTACTGACGCAGCACAGTCTCATAGACAGTACGTGACCGGTTAAGGGTTGCAAAACAAAGGATCTTAAGACTCGAGACCAAGCAACTTTACCTACATAGACGATCATTCGTATCTGATGCTTTTCCGTCGGAACTAGTATCGTTTCTGATTTAAACAATGTATCTGGTCAATCTAGAAGTTGTTCACTTCACTGAATAATTTTAAAAAGAAAGTATTCTTATCGTTGCTAAAAGAAAGAACGTAGAAACAAGATAACCTCTTGATTAATTTTTATCGTCCACTCACTCTGAACCCCAAACAAAAAATATTAAAATAACAGTATCTCTTCTCAAGCATAAAGCACGTTCTGCGAAATGATTAATGGCCTGTTCGCGCGTCTAGCCTTGAGACATTTAAAGAAAATAAAGGTCCCGAATGAAAGAAAACAGCAAAGAACTGCGTTGTAAAAACATGGTTAAAGGTGGCCGGTGTGTTGAATGAATCACAGATCGATCGAATCGACTGGGAATCGCGCGACGCTCGAGAACAAAGCAGTCTATTCTGATCGTAGACGGCGTTTTTCTCAAAGAGCGTTTAGTGGCACGCGAGAACGTTTATAAAATTTTTGTCGAAAGCAGGAAGTCGGGACCGTTAACGATATCCTCGATAATCTAACGATCCTCTGCAGTCGTTAATGAGCCCCGTGCTCGTTATTAAGGTCGCGATCGACTGGGTGCCACGATAACGTCGACAAAATTCCAAGGCTTTGCTTGTCGTTTAACGGCACGCGAGAGTCCACGGTCCACGTTTTCCCGATTTCGTGATCGGACGGAATAATCCTTGCCGCGGGAGAGAGCGACGGCTCCTGGATACGATCGGTTGATCGACGATCTTCAGATTCCGACGGGAATCGGGATTTTATCTACTGACATCCCCTCGATGTCGATCTCTGACGGTCCATTAGTTCTTGATTTATAATTCCCGATACGATTGCTTGTCGGAACTCGCCCCCCCTCCCCACAGCCCTTTTGCCCTTTAAACGCTTCATGCGACGGTGCAATTAAATCTTTCAAGATCTAACCTTTCAATTTTACGTTCTTCGGAACTGCACGCGCGTTTTTACTGAATTTTTCTGCACTGTTTTTGTCATTATTTATAGTTCACCGAAGACATCGATCGACATTAGCAGCTCTTCGGAATGATTGCTGATTGATAACTGCTGGGTAACGGACTAGATAAACGGATTCCGATACGAAGAGGTTAGAGTATTATCGCCAGAAATCTGCTTCTATCGGACGGGTCATGAAGCATCCGTGTAGAGGCTCGACAAAGGAGATCAAAGAGAGAAGACCTAGCAAGAGTTTTATGTAAAGAGGTATACGTTTAGCAACTGAGCTACCCGGAGACTGGCGTGCATCGTGCACAGAAAATCTCGGTAACAAAAACACAGTCAATCTTCGACGATCTTTATTCCACTTGACATGGAAATTAAACGAAAACGTTTCACCTCTTCCTAGAGCATCGTTCGCCTATCAATGTCTCTCGCAAACGCATAAAATCCTCGATCTAATTACGATCACCGTGAAAGTCAGTTCCATCGATCACGTCGAAAAATCCTGAAACCCATTACTCTTTCTCGCAGCTCGAAGGAAGCAAGGAACAACGAAGCGAAACTCGAACTTGAATTCCTCTTCCCAATTATCAGTTCCAATAATCAAAATAAACGATTCTCCCACTCGACTTCTCGTTCCATTCTCCGAGTCGGTCTTTAAAGAAAAGTTACGGAGAGCTGGGAGACCGGGGAGCACTTAGGGTAATCGAGCAAAGGAGGAACCCTATTTCCACCGATCCCCTAAATCATTGGAATTCGCGACGGGGACCGGGATCGAATTCGCGATAAGCGGTGATCGAATATCGTGGTACACCGGCCGATATTCCTATCATATCCACGAGGTCCCCGGTTTGCCGATAGTAAATCAGAGGAGCGGAGACAACAGCTAAATGGATCCGTGGGATTCCAGCTGGCGAATGTTGGCCATGCTAACTGCTGCACGAGCATCCGGGCTATCCGATCGTCCCGTCGATCCGATCCGACGGCCGTGAATACTGCTTCCTTGGCAGACGCTCTGACAGCCACTGTGTTTTTTCACAGTTTCATTTTTCAACGACCCGGCCAAATCTGCCTGATGACCCACTGAACTGTCTTCCAGGGTGACCTTAGCCACCGCTGCAATCGCCTTTCGGTGTCCTGATGCTGCGGGAAACGCGGACAACTCGTTTGCATGCTCGAACACTCGGCTAAACCAATGAATCCTTCTCTCACAATCAAACAACTTCCGATAGAAATGTGATAGAGCGATTTTATTATTTTTTTTTCATGAAATTAAAGCTGAAATATTGCAGAATTTGTTTTCAATCTAATAATGTTTCTCATCTTTTTCAATGTTTCCGCTTTAACCCTGAGCACTCGAAAATTAAAATCTTAAAATTGCTTTATTATTATTTATATAATTGTTTACACTATCAGATATGTCATACAATACATTTGAGTATTGTATGAGGTATTATATCAATTTGATATTTATCAAAATTAAAAAATCATAGAGAATGGAAAGAATCGTCGCTCAATCTCATTTCTAATGATTTTGTCAAATGATTCTTCGATTTCGAAGCTTTCTTGAGAGTCTAGCGACTGGACTGACATTCTCAGACAGTGAATCTCTTCTCTTACACGACGTAGATCCTGAAGTATTGCAGAACTGATCCAAGGATTGAGGCGAGGCTGTAAATTGGATAGTGGAAGGGTAGAATGCCTCTAGAAACGACGTAGAACAGTCGATTGTTCCTTATTTCCCTCGACAGATCCTGGCGATATTGAATTTCTACGGCATCGATACACGGATTCGAGAGTGTCTCCTCGCTAATGGGGGCCCGGGCTAACTCGGCTGCTACATCGTGTCCCCGGGCCACGGAAATCAATAGGTATTCAGAGTTTCTGCACATAAATCTCCTAGCCAGAAGAGAGAGAGAGAGAGAGAGAGAGAGACAGTCCGTGGAAAGACATCCCGTCGTTAAAACAATTCCGGTTTAAAGAACGAATTCAATTAGCTTCTTGACATTATCGTGAATCGTCCGCGCGCGCGCGCGTTCGGGTTAAACTTTAATTGCTTCCTGCGTTCGACTGATATTTAATTAGCCCTTTCATCGGAATCTAGATCTTCGCCGCTTCGAGTCTTACTTTCTTCCAGGAACAGTCTTTCACCTTCTTGCTCCGGGAACATTTTTATCGAAATTTATAAGTGGAAAGAAACATTGTCGAGTTAAGGAAAAGTTCGAACGAGTCGATGGAACAGCATACGCTGAGCAAACAAATGGCTGTGCAGCATTCACGAGGTGGTACAGTGCCTTTTCAATAAACGGTGATCGCGTTAACCTCGGGTAATTCAACCCTTCAACCCTCCCAGGTCTTCCCAGCTCCATCTTTCCCCATCCTTTCGCTTCTATCTCCCTGGATATCGTATCTGAAAGCTCATCCTAGCTATCGTCCCTAGATAATCGTAGTCATAGCCGCACCTGAGGAGCTTGCGAGCACCGATCCGACAAGAATCTCGTTCGTCCGTGCACAAAGGCTCGTCCATTCAAAACTGCCGCCAATTAAACTTCTTAAACCCACCCCCTATCTGCTTTTCGACACCGCGACGGGACCCTTTAACCTTCATCCCCTTCGTTATCCCACGAATCTTCTCGCTGCCGGACAAATTTCACCGAGTTGAACATTGTTTTCTCCAAAATTGATCTTTCTGGTAGGTTGTCTGGTTCGATAGTCAGAAAATGGATACTCTTAACGATCCTCAGAAAATCCTCACTGAATAAAAATCAAGCACTTTTCCATTAGCGCCGAATCAGATCCCGCGCGAATCAAACTCGAATTAAAACTCCATCGTGGCTGGAACCCGATCATTACGAGGGATATATACGTACAGTTTTCTTTTCTTAACCTTCGCATGATTTCAGTACAGTTTCTACCGGCAACGTGTCAGTTTCTTTCTAACATTTCTCATTTGTAACCTTTCGTTAAAGCAAGTAAGGCAAAGTGTTTCTTTTGTAACTTTCGTATTGATCTGTTTCAACACATATTACAGTGATATTAACTTTCAGACGCATTATAAAATTATTCTCTTGAAAATGATCCATGTCAGGATCGAAACGTTGGGATTTTGTTAATTGCAAGATTGCTTCTTTTTTATTTTGATCGAACCTATGTGCTGATACCACCACGCATCGTTTAATTAGGAGGGATCGTCCGGGAGCATATACATAGAAGCATCTCCACTTTCCCTAACCGAGTCCGGAATCAGCCGGCCTCTCTCTCCCAGTTGGGATTCAATCAGAGTCGTCGGAGAAAACACGTCGGTGCCGATGAAATTATAATGGGTTCCGATTGGATTCCGTTCGGAGTAAATCGGATTGATCTGTCCGTAAATATAGGGAGCAGGCGAGGCCGGAAGGGCACAACAGGTGGGACAAGCAAAGATCGCCAGAGGTGGGTGTCCGTTGGTCTCTCTTCGGTGCCAAGTAACGCAAACACACCAGCGAGTTTCGAGAAACGTTGGGAAACGTTGGGAAACATTGGTGCGCGTCGTTGTTTCCGGTACACGTGAGAAAACTCAAACAGATATGCCGGCGATCGCCTTTGGCTATTGGGTCTCTGGCTACTCACGATTTTGTGATGAAGATGCTGAAGCTCCCTCTCGGTGACCCTTCTGCGGGACAGCTCCCGTTGCTCCCGCCTGTACTGGCTGTACTTGTAGAAAAGATACATGCCGGGAAGCGCCAGGACCACCAGAGGCTTCATCAGGCCTGCTCGACCGCCTGCGCCACGGACCCGAGGCTCTGGAGGCTCGTCCAGGTCCTCCAGCTGGCCTGCCGCCTCCGCCACTGCTGGTACCGCTGGCATCTTAGCTCACCTGAAACGGAAACACACCTTTGTAGTCCTACTTCTGATGCACGATCAACGAACGCTTGCTACCAATCCATTTCAGATTGCTAGTCTAAGGCCCTCCCACACACGAGTCGATCATCGATTTGGTCGACGCGATTCCAGTTGCGTCTTGAACTACGTACTTACGTCTTGATCGTACGATTCATGCGACGGACGCGACTGTCATCTGCACACACACACATGTATATATCCGTATATCGATGAGGGAATCGCACGAATCGTACGATCCAGTCGACGGTTTTGTTTCGCTTCCGATCGCACGCGACGTGAATCGAGGCGATTTCAATCGTGATAAAAAAGGGAAAGGGAGAGTTTTAAGCTGCCTTCATACAACGTTTTGTATGAAGGCAGCTTTATGCGACTGGAATCGCGTCGACCAAATCGACGATCGACCCGTGTGCGGAGAGCCTAACAGTAAGGGCTGCGAGTGATCGTAACAGTTGAATAATCTGATGTTTTCAACATGAAACATCTGATTAGTAACGAGTTAATTAAAACAGTGATTACATTTAGCAGTTGTTTGTCTAGGAGTTCTCGTGGTTAATTAATCGGCAGGAACAAATGATCCATTACGAGCACGCGTTTCTATGTCAGACGAGCGTCGTCCCGAGTAATAGGAACTGTAACAGTGGCCGTTTCAATATCCCGAATGAGGCACAATGTACCAGTATAGACCATTGTCTGGGGCGACAAGAATCGGATACGGTGTCATTACTTAATCAGCATTCAGCGGATCTTCCATGATTCTTTCAGAGAATAAATAATTGAACGGACGGTCGGCTGAATGGCTAACACACCGTTTATCGTACACGTCGGTTTCGCGGCGAGGAACGAACGGAAAAGTGTCCGTCAATTGTTAATTTTTAAAAACCGGACCAACGAACTCGCTGTCTAGTGAAACGGATGCTGGGAAGGTTCGTCGAACCTGCTTCTGGTTCGATTATTTCGAGAGTACCGTCGCAGGGCGTCGATATTTTTACGATTTCACTCGATTGTCGCTTTAATTAGGTGTCGGGCGACACTCGAGGAGCCAACAGAGCAGTTCACTTCTCGAAAGAAGTAACAAAGCAACGGCGACAGCAACAAACAAACGGAAAGGGGAACGTCGACAGAGGCCAGTCGGCTGATCGGTTCGAAGGAGTGATGAACGTTCGTTGGGTTCTGCTGAACGAAGCTTCGCCGGAGTCATCAGCTTTTCCAGGTGTTCTCGAGCGCGAGATAAGTGTAGCACAGAGACGTCGAAAAGCGTGGGCGTTCGTTTGCTCGGTGGCGCGTGCGATTTCCCGTTTTCTGATAGAGTTCAGGTGAAACGAGGAAATTTTAGGTCACCGTCGGACGACTCTATTGGGTATTGGATTTCCATCAAATCGTGTTTTCTCCTCTCTTTTTTCTTCCTCCCCCACTTCTACGAACGCGCGAAATTTCCCCTTCTCCGTCGCGTTTGCTTTTTTCTTCGATATTTATAATCCTCGTTAACGTCGAGACCTCGAGAGAGAGAGAGAGAGGGAAGAACGTCCCTGCGACGAAATCGCTTTCCGTTGCAGATGACTCGGCTCGCTACCAAACGAGCTTTTTACCCGCTGCCAATTATTCCGGGATATTTCTGCCAGCTGCCCATAAATGAAAGATACCGCTTTTCTATTCTTCGGGGAAGAGGAGAAAGAGAGACACGGCACGAGCACGGACGTAACCGGTGGCAAACGTACCTGGGGACACCGCATTTAGCTGATGAGCTTCTGGTATCGCCGGTGCTCCAGGGAACACGGTCCTTTCAGGCCACCGAATAATTCTTCCTCGCCCGGCAGGACGTGTACGTTCGTTATCAGAATATTCAACGGTCAGGCTTCGCTCTCGCTCCTTCTCGCGAGAGACTGGTTTATCCGACGGTTTTTCTCGCGGACACGGCTTTCGAACTGGATCCAAGTGATTCCAGAATCTTTCTTTTTTTTATGAATTCAACCGCTCGAGCTGCATGCGGAATGAACCTTAATCAGAGGGCTCGCGGAATCCTGCTTTTGTGATTCTTCGGTTCGATGGAAGCGCCAGATTTGTCTCTTTCCTGGTGGATTTACAGTTCGGGTCAGCCTTGATTTTCGAATCGGAGGAATTCCGTGTTTGCGATTCTGCTTCTCGATGGATGCCGATGTGGATGCATTTTAAAACAGCAGAGATATTAAAATCAATTCCAATTACCAATTTATAGTTTTCAATGTGTTAAAATGATTGCAGCAAGAATCAAACATCTGTTTGTCTCTACTGAACATAATGACGAGTCGAAGAAGTGAAAATTCCATCAATTTAAACTTGATGTTTTCCTGAATTTATACTTGATATTTCCCTCAATGTAAGCTTGGCATTTCACTGAATTTAAACTTGATATTTCCCTCAATGTAAGCTTGACATATCTCTCAATTTAATCTTGACATTTTCTCAATTTAAACTTGAAATTTTCTTCAAATTGAACTTTTAAAGAAGTTTCCCTGGTTTTCATTTGGGGAAGCAAGCCGAGCACGCGAAAAACACGGTGAAATCCGATCGGTTCGATGCCAATTAACGATATTACATCGAGAACGATACGCGTCCGGATGCGTATCGGTGCAGACAGAAGCGAGCTGTAATCGGATCAACCCTGTCAACCCGATGCAACGCAAAACTGCATCTCCGTGAGGTGAAACGCGCGAATCAGCGAAGGGTGCACGAACTCAGCCAGGCACACGGACACGGACCGCGATATAGAGCGGGCCGCGGTTATTTCTAGAGCGGGCCGGTTAAGAATAGAACGGCAAATAGACGGCTGAATTAAATATAGCCGGTGAACGACCCCCAAGTAGATTACGAAATTTCATTGAAGTCACGGAAGTCCAGAATAAGGTCCCGGCTGGCCGTGCTTCAGCTTCGTATCGAAGTTGATTCTGGATGAAATCGGCCGCTACCCTCGATAGCTCGACCACTGGCCTTATCTCGCAGTGATAAGAACCGGGACCGGTCTCCGGGAGCCATCTAATTTTTGCGCGAGTTTATCTGGGGAAATTGGAGGAGCGCTGGGAAATTGTAGAATTCTTTCTAGATAGATTAGTTGGATTATCAATGAATTACCAGCACAACGAACTTATTGTTCGTTGTCAAAAATGAATTAACGATCTCCGTATCAGTTTAATAAACAGAGATTAAGAAGGATCGATGAAACGATTCTCAGAATAGTTTCCAAACAAAGATATCAAAGTATCCCAATTGATAGTTTGTTTCAAGAGCCGGACTGTGGGGCCTGATCTAAACAATCCGGAGATACGAGAGGACCCTGGTTTCCCTTTCGGGTTCCAATGATTTTCTCCTGAGAGTTAGTCAAAGCTGAGACTTCGTACAGTAAAGAGCTTCATCTCGTGTCGAGAAATAACGACAAGTTTTATTTTACAAATACCTGTGTGCATTTATTGACACCCATATCCAATAATAAGAGCCAAATTAGTTTCGGATTCATCTAGAAATCTATTGCAGACGCGTCCGGGAAACTGGTTCCGGGAGATCGTCGCAGAATTTAAACGATCCCCGAGCGTCTGAGAAACAACGGAGGTCTGGAAGGAATACAGATAAGCATCCAGCGGTGGCGTGATTAGGCTTTCCAGCAGGCTTGCCAAGAGAACAATGCCGAAAACAACACGAGCCGAACAATAACCGCGTAACCGATGCAGCAGCCAAAGAAACGGGAGGGAAGTTTGTTTGTGCTGTGCTCGCGGAGTCCGACAGGGTCAACAGCGCCCTTATTGCTGTGTGCCAATCATTTCGCAGGGCAAACATCCCGGTTGTTTGCTCGACCGTCTACGGTTGTATCCGCGACGATCGAATCTGCGTTGCCGATCTCACTCTTTCGTCTGACTAATTATGCGATCGCGGTCAAGACGACGTTGCGACCCTTGCGCCCTTTGCTGTCTTCAGTGGCGGATCCAACGGTGAGCGGACTGAGCGGTCGCTTAGGGCCCCGGGATACCATAAGGCCCCGAATGTCAAAGAAATTTATGTTATGTGTAACGGTATGAAATACTTTCATTACTTTTCTTTTTTTTGTTAATAAGTTTAGGAGAGTTTTCTTGCAACTTCTATTTCTAACTTGAGTTCGTGGGCCCTAAAATTTTTACCGCTTGGGGCCTCCACTTGACTTGAAGCACCACTGGCTATCTTAGCAGATTTACTCTTCTTCCCAGCCGGGAACGCGTTTCACCATTTTCCGAGGACGTCGAGTTCATTGGTTGTTGCAACCCGTAATGCAACGAAGAAACTTGAAATTTTTAGATAAAATACATCGGGCAGAAAATTGCGTTTGTTTAATGTCACTGTCAAAATACTTGAATCGTTGAGGATGCAGCGTACGAAATGGCGTGTACGTATTTATGGAATTTGCAAAGGGAGGATGCGATCGAGTAGACAGCGGGGCTAATAAGACTCGTTAGCAGTTCCAGGAAACACTAATTGCGGCAGTGATCGAATCCGTCTCGGAGACATCGGGAACAGCTTCGGCTTTGTGCGAACGATCAACAGGAAAATCCGATAGCGTCGCTGGAAAGACGTTAGGTCTGGTGCAGTGCGTGAACGATGCAGCACGCACACACGTGCACGCGTTATCACCTTGGGAGGTAATATATGTATTATCGGAAATGAATCAATATATCGACTGGTTGTTGCACGGCCCGTAGCCGACGCTATGAAAACATACGCCACCTCGGGGATTCGTTGCGTTCGCGGCAAGGGCAAGGTCGGCTCTGCTTCGCTTTTAGGTTCTTCGGAATCTTTTGGAGAACAATCGGGAGAGCGAACAGTATTTTTCATTAGGCCGATATACGGGCTACATCCCCTGTGGACTCGATTCTTTCACCCCCTTTTCACGATTCTTAAGGGTCGGCCGTGTTTGATCTCGTTTGCTGCACGATTTTCCCGTGCAGTTGCATTGTCGCCGCGTTTCTGTGTGCTCGTCTCTTCAAACGAGCAAACGCACGTATCAACCCTTTGCGCCGGCAAACTATTCTAACTCGAAAACGAAACATTCGTTCAGACCTAGAAATTCATGTGATACCAAATACAATACTTAACCCATATCTGGGTGACGCTCTTCTTGTTCGAGTTAATTAAATATAGGTTATTATACATTATATAGGGTATACAACATAAAAATATTAAAAACACATTATACCGTTCTGTATATTATACCGTACCGACAGTCGAATTTGGGCCCGCGGGAAACTTAGCCGAACTACGCTGGCCGACGAACGTGTTAAATGTGACCTAATCGATTAGATACCAATATATCTGATAGCGTAAACAATATTTTGAATAACGGTACAGCGCTAATGGTTCACAATTCGTGCTACAAGGCTCCAAACATAATTCCAATAACATTCTCCCTATCCCGGACCGTCGATCGATCTCGACACCCCGGCTAAATACCGAAAGGACCTTCGATCGTTCGGAAGGATCAACAATTTACGGTCGATGTGGTCGGACAGTCAACATTGTAAGCGTTTCCATCGAACCGGACTCACGCAAGACGGAATCCATTGAAATTCCAGAAACGCGGGCGGCACATCTGCGAAATTGGGACAGGTGGCGGAAGGATAACGCTCCGGAGTCCTGCGGGAGAGCGAGAGGGAATCACGTGAGTGCCGCAGCCAATCAGATCGAACCCAGAGAGAGCGAGAGAGAGAGAGAGAGCGAGAGAGAAAGAGAGAGAGACGGAAGTGAAAAAGAGAGAGTCTGGTCGAAGGTACGTCGACGACTGTTCGGAGAAATTATTACGTTGGTGCCCGCGAGGGCTATCGTACCGATCTAATATTACACGTACGTATGCGTTTCGCCTTGACATGTCGCAATGGCGGTCGCAAGAACAAGGACGACCGACGCCGCGCCGCGCGGCAGGATAACATCGTGCCGGATAGGCTACGGCCAAGTACACGTCCTGTCGCCTTCTATTTTTACGCCTCTGTTTTCTGTGCACTGTTCAGTAACGTTCGATTGCCGTGTTGCGCGATTAGGATCGATCTGGCCGCTCGTTCCTCATCCTCACGTGACGCCGCGCGTAACCCGACGCCGTCGAACCGAACGCTCCTCGAAACCGGAACTCCGATTCACTCGCAAATTCTATGATTTCCTGGAAAATTCTCCTCAGCTTCGGGAATTTTTCAAGAATATTCGAGACGCGTAAAACGCCTCTACTTAGAAAGCCGGAGAGTTGTGAAAATTGTAACCCCAAGGGGAGCAATAAAACGGTACTGCAACTACGTACTCTTGGCAAGTCCTCCGGCGTAACAAACATAAATTCGCAAAGCGAGATCGACTTCTCGAAATCACAATGGTCCAAGGCTCTCGAAAAAAAATCGTTGTTTACACAGCCAGATTAAAACCTCTCTGCACAACGCTTCGTCCTGACCGAACGAACCAGCCTGCATTGCGTCTACCACTAAAAATACTCCTCCACTCGATCGTCTTTCCCGATTGCCTAATTGAATAATAATTGAACAACAATCCCACCGAAGACCTTTCAGCAGACCGTCCTTAAAGATTCAACGATCGAACAGGATCAGCCCAGTGAATAATTAAACCGTGGTAATCGCGGCCTAATAATATTACCAGGTAAATACATCGCGGACAGATATCGAATTGCATCGTTGGCAAATCGAATCGAAATTCTCCGAGATGACAACGATTCTTCTCCGAGTTTATCCTAAGAAAGGAGTGCTATACGTGTACTAGCTCGCCGCAGCTCGATAGAAAAAAACGATCGCACGCTGTCGCCGGAACGATTCTTTCCCCTCGGATTATAAATTAAGATGTTTAATCGAATACTGGGTAAACCTCGAATACGATTAACCCTCTCGGAGAGCAAAGGGATGCCCGATCGGATTGATCAATCGCCGCGGGAACGTCGGAGACGAGGCGGCTGTGGAGTTCGCGATCATGCTTCTCCCGAGATACAGTAGAACGAAACACACCACCCTCGAGAACAGTTTGAAATCACGTACGAACGACACAGGAAAAGACTCGGCTGCGTCATGGACACCTAACACGACGTTCCACCGACGAACCTAACCGCGCTCGACACGGTGTCTTTCCGGGACAATATCTCCAGCTATTTCTCGACTTCGTCGTTCACCCCGGAAGTGGTTAGGCTGTGTGTCACTCGGATCTAGGTGTTCTATCACTACGATCGGTCACGGTGCACTTACGTAGTCGCTGGCTAAGCTGGCTGGATGACTGTGCGGCGATTAGAGTGGTGAGACGGGACCGTGACGAGAGAGCACAAGAACGGGGGTTGTACTCGCGGGCCGAGCGGAGAACCGAGGGAAGAAGGGTGCGTGCACGGGAAAACCGAGGGTCGAGAGACAGAGAAAATCACGAAGAAAAAACCGCCTGCGCCGGCGACACGAGCGTCCCTCGTGCGCTCAGCTCAGCTCAGCTGAAACATCGCCGAGCCGCGACTGTCCTGGCGGAGTACCGGCGGCTGCACTGCGCGCCTGCAGCTAGGCAAACCGCGCACGAGCCCTGGCTCGGCCCTCGCCGGTCGTTTCCGGTCACTGTCGGCACCCGTCGCCGCCACCCGCTCGACCTCGATGCTTTTTGGCGGTATACGGGACGCAACACGACGCGCAACGGCCCGGCGCAGGCTAGCATCTACTAGGGGCCGCTGCGCCGGAAACCAACGCGCACACACGCCGGCAGGGTTGTAGCTACGCGGGGCCCTGTCTCGTGCTTTCCGAGGTTTCACCCTTTCCGGCCCCGTGCACGCCGACACGTTCACGCTCTAGCATCACTGGCTTCTTCTTTTCTCGATTTGCTTCTATTATACGCTGCGTATTAATCAGACTCATCCTTCTGCAAAATATGAAAATTTTCAGGGGGATCAGTCAGCTGCACTTTGTATTTTACGTACGGCTGATTCTGTGTCAGACCGCACGCGAGTTCGTGTGGCCGTGATTACGCTTGATACGCCGCGTACTGTTCCGTTTAATCGTTTTCTGAATAGCTAGAACGATGAGTCAGTAAACAAGCCGACTCTCATTACGCAACGTATTGTTATCAGGTTTGTGACTTCTATCACAGGTACAGAATCCATTTTCCATAGATCGTGTCAATAGTCTAAGAGTGAAACGGTGCAGAGGAGACAAGCGTTTGTTCGGTAGAAATCGTTTGCTAATAGACCAGGAATGACTGCAAGGAGCAGCTTTTAGGTAAAAGTAAATATTCAAAATTATTCAAACGTTTTATTCGTCCATGAGAAAAAATATGCTGGAGGATGTTGTTTTGGAATAAACCCTTCTCCGTTCCTAGGATCCTGATCGATGCTACCGGTGACGGGTGTTCCCGCAGAGGTTGATCCCTTGATCCCTCAAGATATATCTGAAATTTTTTGAAACTTCCTAGCTCGGGGATTACTTTGTAGACTGGGGATCAAAATGGATGGTACACCTCGAGATTGAACAACTGTTCTCTCGCAGGAATTTGTTCTTTCTGCGGAGACAATCCGTTCCTGTCATTCGAGAAGCGCTACCGAAAGTGATGATCATACCGAGACTCGAGACAATTTTTAACTGAATTAATATTACTGGATTGAAGCCGATGAAAATCGATGATGTACTGCTCAAACGAAGTTTGATTTCGATCAGGAAAATTCAGTGATCGAATCAAGCAGCTGGAGGAAAATGTCTTCGCGATCCATCGCGGAAAATCATTTTCGCCGAGGGTTCTGAAGGGGTGACTGCTGCATCGCGTCGGTACCAATCGTTCGTGGGATCGGATCGAGGGTTCTCAGGATTGATCATCCGCGGGTGCACTCGTGCAGCTGGCGTGACTGCGTGACGCAATGCGTGGTGAGTGCATCGTACGAGCGCGTCGATCGAAGCAGTTCTGCCGGCGTTGTGGCCGGGTGCCCACTGAGCTTGCACGGACCACCGTTGGTGATTTCTGCCGACGATGCTGCGCTACTGCTGCGCGATCGATAAACAGAGGAGGGATAGAACCACCCGGGAAGAAACGAGGGAATCTGCGCTTCACCCTCCTCCACCTCTACTAACCCTCTCTCTCTCTCTCTCTCTCTCTCTCTCTCTTTCTCTCTCTCTCTCTCTCTCTCTCTCTCTCTCTCTCTCTCTCTCTCTCTCTCTCTGTCTTTCGCTTTCTCCTCTCCGGGCACACTCTCCCGCAACGCACGACTGTTTGCCGGATCCCGCTGATGCCGGTCTATTCTCTGGGTTCCCTCCACCTGGACCCTCATCCCGGTTTTCCTCTTTCTCCACCTATCTGCACCCCTTTTTCTATCTCCACCTTTCTCTCCTGCTCGTCTCTGTATCAATTTTTCTCCCTCGCTCTCGCAGGAATAGCGAGCTATAGCTGTCTCGTCTCTCCTGGGACTGTAGCCGGGACGATATTAGGGTTACTGAACTCGAGACTGCGATTACTATCTCTCCTTGGATTGCCTGAATCGGTCCGGTGATTTTTTTTTTTTTTGGAAATTCCTACCAGCTGGGAAGTTCGGCCCTTCAAAGGTCCGATCGTAGAATCTTGTCAAAGAGGCGACACTCCGGGCGGTACCTTTGATTGAGGGTCGTTCGACTGTTCCTTTAAATTGGTCGTGTAGACGCGCGGGAAATTGAAATCGACTGGACTGAATGTGGTAAGAATTGCGAGTTTATTTATCTTAGAATTTTTAAATCAATGCTTTCGGCGCAACCGTTTCGATCAATTTTTATTTGAGCTGTGTGCATCTTTAATGGCAATGTTCAATAATTTTTTCATATATCTGTTTTGTAGTTTCAAATTATTATTGTAACTATTGGTATTATATTGCTAGTTCTACATTTTAAAAGAAATCATTTTTGGTTAGTTATCTTAGCAATAGAGTTTCGTGTGTTAGTCCATTCCTTGAGAACTCTCATGGTTTCAAATCTATAAACTCTAATTGCGTGTAGGTATTTCGCCGTCCATGATAAATATTTGCGATCGATGTAATTGATTATCTATTTATCTTAATGTGAAATGTGATATTTATATTAATTTTGTAAGATGAAGAAATTAAAAGAGAAGAAACATAACGAAACGATAACTGTAGAAAAAAAATATACTTTAAGAATATGCGTTAGGGAGATATGAGAAAAATGTTGATTACAAATATGAGAGAAATAAAAGTGTCCGTGGTTGGTGCGAGCGGTTAGATCGGCAAGTTGCGTTCTCTATGCGCACGTGCTCTCCTGGCCAAGTCGTTCGTACGTGGGGGATGTACGGGTGTAGAAGTCAGTGTGCCGGCAACAACCCCTGGGGACCATTGATCTGACGTTCCCCGCGGTGACGTCACGGCCGTCGAACAGAAACGGGTCAAACGTCACGAAAAATGGTTCTGTTCGGAGAGAGGGGGAGGCGCTGGCTGCGATTCAAGGATGTATTGTATTTCACTCTCATAAATCGATCGTTTAGCGTCGTTCCCCGGGTTCGACTTCACGGTTTGCATCCGAAATCACGGGAAGAGACGATCGATCCGTGAAACCAGTCACGGTTACCTTCGCCGAAAAAAGATTCGCGATCACGCGAACACCACTGTCGCTTTTCAGCAGACCGACTTGGGAAATTCGGGTTTGGGAAGAAGGGCGTTCTCTGTGTCTTATGAGAAGTCTTTTTAGCCAATAATTCAGCTGGAATCGAAGATGCCAGTGGAATGACCCAATCGGACAGCTTGCTTCCGCATTTCTTTCGAATTCCTGCCAGGAGACTCCTTGTGAGAAACAGGGAGTACCTTGCTAGGTGGTCAAAAGGGTTTTGGGGGTTGTAGGCGACTGACTAGGGGATGTGGAACCTTGTAGGAAGACGATCGTGTTGGCTATTACACTGCAATCATACAATTTCATCGATTCAAACATGACTCAACCGATGGAAGCAAAGGTATCATTATTCTCGAGCATCTTCCATAGGCACAGAGCTAGAAGGAAAGCTGTCCTCAAGCTTTCCAAGTTGTGGTGATCGATTGTTCCGAGATTTGCAAGATTGGCCCTGCGCGAACATTGTCAAATGATGCCGAACTACGGTTCGATCATGTACTGTTAAATTATAACCGACAACAACAACTGCAATCTCAAAAATCTGATCTTAGAAGCTACATCGTGCTCGAAGCACGGTACATTACGTTTGCGAAAGTTTCGTGGAGTTGTTGGCGTTTACTCGCGTTCCATCGCGTTCGGTACGATCGTCGGGTTCCGCGCGGCCGATTTTATCTATCAGATCCGTCGAATTGAAACCGTGAACGCGATGGGATTGCGTTATTTACGTGAACAGGTCGATTCCGATGGAAAAGGTCAGAGTAGTCAGGCCCTCGCGTGGATGGTCCAGCCTTTCGATACCGTCGCAAATTGTTTCGCCGTTTGCCCTAAAGCTGCGTGTCCATTTCAGAGAGTTCCCATTCTCCCCGGAGTATTCCGACTTCGGAACATTTTTACCGATCGGCACAGCCAACGGAGCAGCTGTCCGAGCGCTTCCTATCACACGGAACGGTGTTCATTGGAAACTGATTTGTCTCCGGTCTCTGCAGCTTCTCTCGACTGACACTCGGAACAATGAGAGAGAACGTGATAAGTAGACCGCACATTTGATGCGTTTATGAAGAAAATAACGAGGAAACACGCCATGCGGACGTGCATTTTCACCAGAGAATTCAAACAATCGTACAAACGGTATTCTGTAACAGAATATAAATGTAGAAAGTGGATACGCACCTTAACGAATTCGATCGCGACTCCGATACCAGCCGCCGCCGCGGACAGGCAAAAACCCGGAGCGATTTAGATGAGAATCAGCAGGAGGGTGGTGGGCGGAGGAAGGGTTGTTCATGATTCATCGGGGATGAAAATAATGAGAAAAGATAATGGCGCATTATGAACGAGGAGCGAGAGACCAGCCGAGCCAGCGAAGGATCCAGTTTGTGTGTCGGCCGCGCGCGCGAGATTCAATGTATGCTTGTAACGAGTGCGAGTTCCTGAGGCCCCCTCGAAATAACGAGGCCTCCGAACAAAAGTGCAGAGGTTCTTGTACAGAGAACCTGGACCACGCGGCAACGAGAGTGCGCCGTTACGTAATAATATCTCTGAAAATTCAACGTGTTATTACTCCCGGGCACGAGGGCGCCGGAAACAGGCAATTGAATCCCCTCGAGCGCAAGGACCTCTCCACAGTGCATTCCTTCTTCTTTTCGCGACGTCTCTCTAGCTCGCTATCCTCTATTCGATACACCAAAAAGATCAATCGAGTAACGCGTTCGTACGATCCCGAAAAACGATTTACTTCTCACGAAGTGCACTCACTTTTTTTTACAATAGCAATACTCTCGATCAGTGCAACAAGATAATATCTATCTGTTCGTGTCTTGAGAATTGCTAATAGATTACTGGTTCTAGGTAAACAAAGACTTCGGCAACATCGAATACAACAACCACAGAGGTTGCCCCGGGTTACACAAGTTTCGCGAATCGCGACTCCCGTGGATAACCGAGAGAGTCGACGAAACACACGAGCTGCAATCTAATCAGCGACTATACGCGTTGCACAATGCCTCCATCAACCCATCCTCGGATAAGCTTCAGGCTCTAATCAGTTTCCACGGGTCTAGCGAGCTCGCGGTTAAGTCGCCATCGACGATAGGGAAATTGCTGGTTGGCAACCGCTTCGAAACGGGAACGGCTCCTTTGTCGAACTTTTAGAACCTCTGTCGATGTTCTCTTTCGAGTTTCCGCGGACGAACCAACCTTGGTTTCATCGCATTCGTTAGATATTTCGCTCGAAGCGAATGTTTCGTGTCGTGGATATTCTTTAACGTGCTGCTGTCGAGTTACCGAATGAGACTCTCAGGATTCAGGAACTCTGGGGTGTCCTAGATTGCTGCGAGGTCCGTCAGAGAGATTCGTGTGACTCCTGAAAGAATCTGTACATATTCTAGAATATTTTTTGCTTTCCAATGATTATTAAAATATAGATATTCAATTCTCGATCGTAAATGTTTTAATAATTAAGATTTTTAATTTCTTCTCGGCGCCACGGTTCGATTATTACATTACATTATTGTAATTTTTATACAAATGCTTATTCCTCAGCAATATACATCGGTGGTTCACCAAATGTGACCGGTGTTGATGATAAATAACATAATGATCGAACCGTGGCACCGAGAAGAAATGAAAAATCTGAGTTATTATTAAAATAGCTCGAAGTGTCGAAAAATGTCCTACGACGCGCGAACGCGATGTACAGGTCTCCAGGAACAGACTAATAAAAATTATTTCCACCAGTTATTTGATCTGCAGTTTCCTCTTCCTTGGAGGAGTAATCCGAGACACAATATTGGTCATAGTATCTATCTAGTCCACATCACTTCGAGCCAGTCACCGTTGCTAAATGGGGTGGACACCCCTCGTATCTAACAATCTACGAAACAATTAATTTCACGCTCGAGTTTATCTATTTGCGAAAATTAATTTCACGATAACCTCGGGACCAGAAAAACTCCCCAAGGAAGTAATACGAGAGAAGATGTCACGGTGACAGTGGGTGGATCGAGAAAAAGAAATGATTTCCCTTTGAAGTGACAGACGGTCCGGATTAGACGAATTCCGTGATCCTTGAAGAGCTTCGAAGTTGGTCGATGACACGGTTCGTGCGACGTCGACGTTGCTCGTCGGGTCGCCGTCGGCTGAGCGTCACTGGCATGACGTCACAGAAAGTTCAATGACGTCATAGCCCGTTCGATACACCGCGATCCGGTGGTGGGGGCTGGTTCACCGAGAGACGAGAGCAAAGAAGAGCACGACCCCGCCAGGGAGGAAACGTGGAACGAGGCTCTCTGTAGCATCAGCCTGTGGATGGAAGAAGGGGTTGGTCGAGGAGAGAACGGGGGTGGAAAAAGCTGTGGAGAAGGGAGCGAGCGTGGAACGAGAGACTTTTCACGCCGTTGCAAGTGAATGCCACTAGCACACTCGCGTCTCGTGTATCAAAGAACTAGGCTGACGTATTTTGGCCCCACTGTCGGGGCTACTTGGCATTCAGTTTCGCCATAAAACAGCGAAATCTCACTTTTCGGTCGCTATAAATAAACGTCTAGGACGCACGCAGTCGAAACTCACCTCGACACTGGAACCAGGCTCGCGCATCTAAACAAACAGTCCTCGTGCCATTGCAAAATTACTGACACTCGAATTACTTCATATTTTTCTAGCATTCTATATACAGTTTGTTCTTATTTATCGATCATCGTTCTGTTCGATAATTAGTGATTATTAGACAGCGGATCATTACGGAAAATTAATTGCGAAGATGAACATGATCCATTTGTTTTTTTTTTGTGACCCAGTTTTCTGAAGGATGAAGGGGATGTCGGAGGAAGTAGCTAAATTTGGAGCGGAGCCTAGGCTCGAGCTGATTTACAATTCATAGTCAATTAGGGCCGTTAATAACGATGTAGATATTTTTATTCTGGGAGACGCGTGGCTATAGCAGACGTATTGCTCGCGATCACTTAACACCGTTAATAACAGTGTAATTATTTCAGGATACAGATGACGAGATTCGTTAGTCGCAGTGGTAGCAACGATCGAGGTCTGAAAGCAGTTACTGTGGACCTAACCCAGCCACCTAGAAGATGACGTGTCTACTCCATTCAGACGGTTCTTCTCCGAGGAGGAGGTACACGGCAGCTCGAGTTTAGGAAATGGATGTTCCTTAGTAACCTGGACTACACAAAAGAGCTGACAGTTATAGTTAGCCCCCATAAGTCGTGTCACAGGCGAGGCTCTGCAAACAGGGGTCAAAACACACACAGGGTCCGCTGATTGAGGGTTAAATGAGCCCCTTTTCAGTGCTCTCGCGGCGGCTAACTTTGCTATCCACCTCTCCGTCCCTCTATACTCGGACCTTTCACTGGCATTGCAAATTTTCGAGCTAACCCATGTGCCAATAATAACCAAAATGTTCTACAACTTTGAAAAAGTTGCAACGTCGTACCTGATACCACAAAATTGTGAATTTTGAAAATGTTCTGCTAGTATTCGTAATTTCATCATTGTCCCTGCTTCGAGTTTAATCAACAGACTGCGGATCTTTATGCATTTTATATCCGAAAAAATTGAATACGTGGATAGATGATTTCTCCTCTTATTAAAATCATTAACGGAAGAGATAACATTGAATTTGGTTATTTTGCACGAAGGTACGCAGTTTATTAATGAAGGATCTTTTTGCGAGGGGTGTTGACGATTCGGAAGTGGAGATATTAATTCCGGTCAGGACTGCGACGTTTTTCAGAGGTTGATAGGGAGTAAGATGAACGGCGAAGAGGATCCTTGAAGTTAGCATCTCTCGGGTGGAGGGGCGTGATGAAAGGGGCCGCAGGAATTCCAGCTCGGTGGGCCAGGCTTTCGGGGCCACTCCGATACAGGTGAAGCCCCGCTCAGAACGCGAATCGTCTCCGCAAGCCTCTTCGGGACTCGGTTATCCACTCGACAAGGCCTCTTCTTCACGCTCCGGAATCACGCGACTCGCTCAAGCCTCCGCCTTTCCACTTGCACGTGCTTCTGCAAGCTTCGCGGCAACTCGCATTGATTTATCGCGGTCAACTCCTCTTCCTGGAGGAATAACCTCCGGAGACTTGTCAGCGAGGGGACGCGGCCTCTGCAACAGTCGCAGCGATGTTAACCCATTTGCATCCCCAAGGAACAGCGAAAAATTACGTTCGTGTTACCGCCTCGTTACGCGTGACGGTTGATCACGAAACTGCAGTAAGTGAAAATTTCAAGGAACTTGATTTTTAAACCAGCAGAGATAACTTTTCTCAACTAGACCCTCCAATGTTCAAATATTCATATTTCCATCGAAATTTTCTTCGGAACATTTTTCGCGTTTTGTAGCGGTTCCTGTAACTTCTCGAAATAGCTAAAATCTGGTGGAATGTTTAAAAAATCATCTTGAGAGTGTTCTAATATTAATGGGACTCGTTATAATTTGACATCGTTAGCCGCATCTGATATGTAGGATTTTCTTTGCGCGTAATAATTCAAAACATTTATCACCAGAGGAGAGAGCCGTTTTCTCAGCATTTTCCACCGAGACGATTCAACGAGCCTCCTCTTTCGCATAGCAACCGGAGACCCAGTTGTTCCAGGGTGTAATTTCACGTGGAGCTTTTAGAGATCTGTCATTACAGGAGATAGTTTCGTATAGAATACGGTGAAGCCTCGAGTCCTCGCGTTTCCCGATCGTCTGGCTCGATTGCATCCCGCGTGGCGCATGTGCGCATATTTACACATGTCCGGGACAGTCCTCGGGAATGTCGGGGGGATGCATTCCCGTCGACGTGTCCCGTCAGAGAGATCTTCGTCGACGTGTTTGCCCGCTCTTAGGGATGCAAGTCAGGCCAGCCGCATTGCGCCACCCCCACTATATCAGTCAGGCCTGCTTATAAAAGGTATGCTTGTAATTTTCGTTTCGGGGACGTTCTCCGCGGGTTTCCGGTGTCCTGTCCCCAAAGCCAACCGGAAGTCCGGGCGCCGCCGTCGACGACTCGGTGGATCGTGTTATGCAACGCCGAGTGTCGCCGTTGCATCGTTATTTATGCAGTTTCCGCGAACGACGGTCGCGATGCATCCGAAACGCGTCATCGGTGCTCCGTGCACACACCAGTAGAATGGACGACGGCCTCTCTCACGGATCAGTGATCATTCCACCGATCGATCACGGATCATCGATAAACGAATCCGGTGAGTTCCTATCGCCTCGTCCTGTTTTCCCGTTTTCTTTTCACGGACGACGGTCGGCCGGTTAATTTCCCTGTTTAATTACCCACTAAGATGAATGGCAGAGCTAACCGGCTCACGGGGATCGATTTCCTTTCCGCGGAAACAATGTCTGGCTCGAGTTATTCAGAAATTAGACGGGAGAATCTCGCTGGAATCCCCGCATTAATCAACGCCCGGCGTTATTTCGCTGGGAAATTAGGGGATGGCGAAATTCATACGTTCGGGGTTGGAACGAGGATGCCAGAGGGATATATAAGTGGAACGAGATACGTGGTTTTAGGGTTTGAAATTTCTGTATTTTTATTAAATAGTTTCGAACGAGTTCTCGTAGGGGATGTTCAACGTCGCGATCGAATTAAATGAATCTCTTCGTTTAAAGATTGGGAAGGATTCTGCAGTGCACGGGGCGAGTGTCGCCCTCGCAGAAGGGTAAAGGAATCTGGGTTCTTAGGATCGATAGTTTGTTGCTAAGGGAGGGATCTCCTTTGCGCGTTTGGTCGCAACGTTTTGCGATCCATACTACATTCGTCGTAGCTATCTGCTAGTTTGCATTCAACGTTCTACAATAATTGATTACCTACGGTATTAAATCCACTTACCTACGCCACTGACGCAAGGCTACGTAGTTCACGAGTAAATGTTCTATTTAGAGGTGGAACCAGCGACGAGATTCTCTCTCTCTCTCTCTCTCTCTCTCTCTCTCTCTCTCTCTCCAAAAAACACACTGTTACGTCGCTCAATGTTCGGTTTCTCTTTAGAAGTTACACCCCTCCTCAATTTTCAGTTCCCCTTTAGAAGACAACCCGTTCGACGTGCTCAATTTTTCTGTTCCCCTTTAGCAGGCATCCCACTCTTCAATTTTCGATTCCCTTTCAGTAGGCAACCCGCTGTACAATTTTCGGTTCCCTGACAGTAGGCAACCCGCCGTACAATTCTCGGTTGCCTAAGAGTAGGCAACCCGCCGTACACTTCTTGGTTCCCTAACAGTAGGCAACCCGCTGTACAATTTTCGGTTCCCTAAGAGTAGGCAACCCGCTGTACAATTTTCGGTTCCCTAAGAGTATGCAACCCGCTGTACAATTCTCGGTTCCCTAAGAGTAGGCAACCCGCTGTACAATTCTCGGTTCCCTAAGAGTAGGCAACCCGCTGTACAATTCTCGGTTCCCTAAGAGTAGGCAACCCGCTGTACAATTTTCGGTTCCCTAACAGTAGGCAACCCGCCGTTCAATTCTCGGTTCCCTAACAGTAGGCAACCCGCTGTACTACTGAAACTACAGAACTATTTTATGTAATAGAAAGATTACTAACTCGGTGATCGAATCGGTTGTTGGTAGAGGAGTGGGGAGAGACAACTAAGCGTGAGCGCTCAGTGAGTCAGTCAGTCAGTCGGGCCGGCGGAGTTGACAAGGAAAGACGTGTTGTGATAGTGTGTGTGATAAGGTGTGCGCTAGTAATCAGGGGTTCCCTGGTGAGTTTTAATTCAAATATTCTTTTATGCTTGTTGCTTTGTTCACACTCGGACCATTTTCAACTGTTTTCACTAAACAATCATTTTCAATGTTTATCTCCAATATTCTTATTGCAATTTCCATCTAAGCAGAAGCTTTGACAGTTCAGTGTTCGAAACATTTTTACATTTCTAATGTTGGACTTATGTTTTTCTTCCTGCTTCTGTTTGGCAAATTTGCACTTTTGGCTATCTAATTTCTCGATAATTACTTGACGTAATGCGTAACTTGGTATTTGGTATAAGTCTGGTATTTTAAGATAGTGAGCCAGAAGGAATATCGCATTCGTTCTGACTCCCTTTTCGGGACTCCCTTTAGTATTTCATACTAGAGTGTAAATTAATATCCACGAGTATTTTAAATCTATTACTTTCCATACCACTTTGCAATGTCACGTTCCCTCAGAACAAAATGTTTTATTCAAGCTTGTACATTTGATTTGTGTAACAACGCGAATAATATTGTTTCAAGCCTCGAGCTACTATCGCTCTATTACGTTCCCTAATCTCTATGTAACAATCGTGTGCTAATTGTGTTTCTTTCTGTTTCTAGCACTTCAGTACGCAGTAAGTTACACTTGTCTCTCGAGATCAGCCATCCACATTCGTATTAGCATGGACATTCGTACCTATGTCACCGCACCCTGCCAAACAACATCGTCTCATCTCATCGTGATACACGTGTAACATAATAATATTAATAATAATAATATTGTAATCTTTTGGTGGAAAATAAACAAATATTAGTTACAACAATTAATGTGTTCTTTCTTCTTCTTTCTTCCCTACCTTGTACACACACATTCGATAGTACAATTAGATTAACTCAATTTTCGAGCGTCTGACTTGACGTTGACTTATCCTACTGAAAATCGGATACCTCCTTTGCTATCATGTTCTCCTAATACCGAGATCAATTTTCGAGGAAATTTTCGAAAATTTCGATTTTTCGACCGTCTGACTTGTCGTTGACTTGTACTACTGAAAATCGGATACCTCCTTCGACATCATGTTCTCCTAATACCGAGTTCAATTTTCGAGGAAATTTTCGAAATTTTCCATTTTTCGACCGTCTGACTTGTCGTTGACTTATACTACTGAAAATGGGATACCTCCTTCGACATCATGTTCTCCTAATACCGAGTTCAAAAATCGAGGAAATTTTCGAAAAACTCGAAAATTGAACTCGGTATTAGGAGAACATGATGTCGAAGGAGGTATCCGATTTTCAGTAGTATAAGTCAACGACAAGTCAGACGGTCGAAAAATGGAAAATTTCGAAAATTTCCTCGAAAATTGAACTCGGTATTAGGAGAACATGATAGCAAAGGAGGTATCCGATTTTCAGTAGTACAACTCAAAGACAAGTCAGACGGTCGAAAAATCGAAAATTTCGAAAATTTCCTCGAAAATTGAACTCAGTATTAGGAGAACATGATGTCGAAGGAGGTATCCGAATTTCAGTAGTACAAGTCAACGACAAGTCAGACGGTCGAAAAATGGAAAATTTCGAAAATTTCCTCGAAAATTGAACTCGGTATTAGGAGAACATAATAGCAAAGGAGGTATCCGATTTTCAGTAGTACAACTCAACGACAAGGCAGACGGTCGAAAAATCGAAAATTTCGAAAATTTCCTCGAAAATTGAACTCGGTATTAGGAGAACATGATGTCGAAGGAGGTATCTGAATTTCAGTAGTATAAGTCAGTGTCAAGTCTGACGCTCGAAAAATTTCGAAAATTCAGTAGTGCAACTAAGTCCAGTCAGATATTTAGGAAGAATAGGTGGTGCAATAAATAGATGCGGTTCTGTATGATATTGTCATTATTTATTCATTGTATTTGCGTACATAAATTGTTGATATTATACATGTATATAACTTATATTCTAACGCATATACATACGCGAAGATAGTAGAATTTATCTGCACTTTTATACTAGTGGTGGAACGCGTACCGATGTTGTGTTTGAGATCGTCGATAGATCCACGTGATTTTACATGAAACTTTCTATGACCCGATAAATCAAGTTTTATCGAATAAAATAACTACTTCGATGCGAAATATACTATATAGTAGTGTAGCCGACACTAGCTCTGTTTTATTGTTCAACAAAATTCCACAATAAATATTCCGATTAAATTCTGATTAACCGTTCGTCGGACAACTAGAAAATCCACTGCTCGAAAGAGAACGGGATCGGAACAGGCGTGGATCGCCATCTGCTGCGATCCAGCTATAACCGTACACAACACCAATTCTGACCACAGCCGGTTCTCGATTCAAATGAAATGGTTTGATAACTTTCTATGATGCGAATGCGAGGAGTGTTATTATGCAAATGGCCCAAGCACGCGATCAGCTAAGAATAACACCGTCCACGCACTCCTGGCGCCGATCGCAAACTAATTAACCAATCGTGATTCATCGGCTCGGCTAATTTTTACAGCTCGATTCGGGCTCCGCCGCGGTTCGAAAGAGGGGCAAAGTGGCGCGTGGGTTCATCATCCGGCGCTGAGAAATTGCAACCGGCTCGCCACCTCGTCTACATTAAATCTTTTCCGCATAAACTAAACGAAGATTTGTAGTCGGCTGATTAACAAGCCTCGTTAGTCTCGCGAGTTCGTGCAGGGTTCGGTGAATTGAATTCACTGAATTCCCCCTAAACGACCTGGTATATCGAGTCGCGAATCGGTGCGTAATAATGATTAGAACTAGAAAATTCGCATTCTAACTAGCTTTCATGATTTTATGCTCTCCGGCCCTGGGAAATTGGACACAATTGTTGGAAGTGGAACCACGGTTCTCGAAATTGCACCGCATTTAGTCTACGCTCTCCCGCATTATTATGATTGTGCAATTCAACCCTTAGCAGTCGAGGGGTGATTCCGCAGCGCCACTAGAAATTGCTGTACTATTATTCACAATATTGTACGAGGAAGGATTGTTAAATAATATATTAAAGAAATGAGATAGGCGGTGATTAAAATGATTTCAACGAGAGAAATCAGAGAGTCTATGCGCAGAACAGTTAGCAGCAACGGTGTGGGTGGGTGCAGCGGGTCAATCGGCGGGTCTAGCGAATTCTCCCGAGCAGAAGCTGGAATTCATAAGCGTGCTATCTCAAACTGCGTCCCGACGAGAGCACAATCCAAATTTAGCCGGTTGCTTACGCGTCGTCTGCGCACTCGTTAAGTCGCTCTCACGACTTTTTATTATTATTATTATCGTTGGATTTCATTAGATATAGGTAGTGGAATTCTACAAGACCGCGTGTACAATGTAAAAAGGTGTGGACAGTTGAATATATGTACTTTATGACTAAACTATATTCAGAACGGTTTCTCTACAATATTGCGGTGACGCGACGTGCTACGCTTGATGGTTCCCTTGCGACTGACTTTTTGGTTCTCGCTTCTTCCTTACCCTAACGGTCGCTTATACCTGAAGACTGTAAACCGCCCCTTAAACCTACAGTTTTCACGAAGTGGCAATCGTTGCACACCAACAATTATTATTATTTATTATAGCCGGACTGAAGTCCTTTTACATAAGTGTTTACAATATCAAAGAAAAGAAAAAAAATTCGATTTTCGATTTTCGGGGTAATTACAAAAAAAGAAGAGAAAGATACAATACTGCTCGTGTAATAACAAATAAGGGACATGCACAAGAAGAAAAATTTAATAATGGTACAATCGATATAGTATTATCGTATAATCCTGCGAACAAAATCAATACGATTATAAATAGTTTAAAATTAAATTATTCCCAACTATTCGATCCTGGTATGAATCATCTTCTTGAGAATTTTGCGTTTGCTATGTGTAAAAATGTTTAGAAACGTGTAAATTTAAAATCGAGTTCCATGTTGACTCAGACAGCAACTGAACGAAACGACTGTTAAGAGAGAACTGATTCTAAATAGTGCATGATTTTGTGATAATGCTCTTTTCTACAATTATCCCCGAAAACCGTCGATAGCCTCCGTCACCTGGACAACCCCCTGTAGATTCTGCGAGGTCCGATAAAATTCAAGGTGAAGCGACCCTGAAGCATAATGGCTGTCCATGCTAGATACTGTTAATCCTCTTTGAAATTTTCGAGCGCCAAGCTACGTCGCTTCTCTGACATATTCCAGACTTTGAAAGCCGATTGACTAGTTTCAGGAAACTAGTCTGTTATCAGGTTAAGGGGGACCCTTGTAACATCCTGCGACAAGGCATCGGTGAAAAGGCGTCGGGAAAGTTTCGTTCGATAAGCTGGCACGGGAAAGGCTGCTTCCTCGACCGGCCGATGCAGTTTTACTCGGTTGAGTCATCGCATCGCGGCCGTTGCAAAAGCCCCGACGGAAACGTACGAATTAATTGGACCGTTAAGGATTTTTTATGCTATAACGATGACGAAAACGGAGGCCGAGAGCTCGTTCCCGGAATCGGCGCATAATCGTCTGGAAAGCTATCCACGGCCAAAACTCGCTCGTTCCTTCGAAAGAATCCACTTTTCGTAATAATCGGATCGGTCAGGAGATCCGTGCAAAGAGAAACTTTCTCAGGTCAATCGAATAATTAAACCATTCAAATGTTACACGAACTCTGATAATATTCGCCGGATATAATAACGACCATGACTCACACCGTCGACGATACGTTATCGAACAACGAATCGCCTAAGAACAAAGAGGAGATTGTTGTTTCTATTTAAATAAAAACAGTCTGCATCGATCGCAAGGGATAAAAATTAAATCGAATGTTATTTCTGTCCTTAATGATTATATAAAAAGAAAACGTACATTGACGTTTTCAATTTGAAAAATTCTCCAACGACCTCGTTGCGTCACTCGGACCACGTTCGTCCAATTTCACACGTCGCTCGGTAACAGAAAAAAAGCATCAATTGAAATAAACAATTACTTTTTCTAATCGAAGGATCTGCATGGATATTCAGCATTTCGATTAAACTGTAACAATTGGACTGCGGATCTCGAATGCGAGATAAAACTGATTTGCTGCGAAGCGGAAATCAAATGGGAACCATCGTTCTTGCCATAGCTGACGCAAGGGTGCACAGAAATCCGTCTACAATGGCCAGATCGTTTCGAAATTATTAATCGACGCATTATAATTGATCCATAAAGGTACCGTGCCGTAACGAACAGTGTTACGCGTTTCCTCGACCGGTGAAAGTAAAAGTGGCGGTTCACCCGCAGCCGGAAAACCGTCGCGTCGCGTCGCGTCGCTTCGCTTCGGTTTCGAGTCCTTATCGACCCGCAGTGTTCGTTTCTGCTATCCTATAAGGATCATGGGACCCCATGGAACTCCATCGAACGACCTTTCCCGTGAAACCGAGGAAACCAACTCGACTATAGGCCGAGTTTCTCTTCGGCATCGATCGCCCGCACGATTTTTATCGACGAGCTCTCCTGTTCGGTGTTCCTAGTGTTCCGACCGCCTAACCGCGAACTATGCGACGACAATAATTGCATCCGCTCTCGAGCAGCAGCCACCGGAAATTTCGAACTCGCTTTCCGGCGTGAAACGGTTCTCGCGGACGTTTTTCCGAGCTGGATTATTCGCGCGCGGCAACGGTTATCGCCGTTCTACACTTCGCGAATTAAACGGTTCGCCTCCGTGCGTGTTCTTCGCGTTAAATTAATCCGCATCTGTGGTGGACGCGACCAACAGTCGCTTCAGCAGTTTCAACTGGGTTACGGGATTATTGCGAAACCGCGGTTCTGCCGCGATTCTTTGTCTCGTTCGCAATAATCGCTCGGTTATGGGGTCGGTGACCGGTTTTAGGCACCGTGGCTGGTGAACCAGCTGTTTGATCGGTTTATTGGCTGCTGCCAACAGCGTTTTCATTGTTAACGCAGTTTTTTTTTTATTTTATTGTAGAAAATCTCATATGAGATTTATTTCAACATAATTGAAATACAGAAAACAATACATATAATACAGAGAAAATAAGTATTTACAAAACAATTAACATTTTTACTGAATAATTTGTTCACGCTTTTGAAACGCTAGATTTAAAGCTTCAAAGTTCAAAATCGAGAAACGAATCGACAAGCTTATTGCCAGCTTGTTGCACACTCTGTTGTTTTTTTTTGCCACAATGTAAACCGATGCACCCTATGTTTTCGCGTCGATTCCCCGCAACAATTCACCCCTTCTTCGCAACAATTCAACCCCTTGTTTAATCATATTTACTCGCGTCCCCGCCGGAGCGTTTCCGTTCGATTAAACGCGAATCCTTTTCTAGTTTTCGGAGCGAAACCGACACTCGAACTCCATCGAGAGGTTGTCTCACGTAATAAATCAGCCCCGGAACCCTTGTCCTCGTGAATCGGTGAATGAAACCGCGTTCGAAGCTCATTAAAAAGAAATAACTATTGGGTTCGGACACACGCGGACCGATCGAACGTCAGAGGAACGGGGAACTCTCGATCGACTGACGTCAAACTGTCTCAAGACCACCGAGAGAAGTCTACCCGAGCGGGCATGAAAAATGAAAAACACGCTGACACACTTTCACTATTGAGCGGCGTGCAACCTGTTACACGTTCGCAAGACCACTGAACGCTATTGAAAATCCCTCTAATTATGCGCGAACACATCAACCTGATCGGCGACAGACTGGCTGGACTGACTCAGGCGACTCACCTAGATCTGTCCGCTGCATCACCTTGCAATCCTTCTTTTTGCAGCACCAGCAATTATTCTTGTCACTGGATTCCAGTTTCTCTCATTGTGTTATTCCACGATGTTGTTTCGTTGGAAGATTTTACAACGAGCTTCAGTCGCAGTTCATTCCGGAACGAAAACACAACGGAGGGGTAGCAGAAACTTTTTGTTGGAAATCGAAAAAAAAAAATACACCGAACGTCGCCCGATCTTCGAAGAACCGTGGAGAACGCAGCGGGGCGACAGTAACGTTTCCGTACGCCTAAGTTATATGGGTATTACTTTTATTAGCTGCCCGGACCGAACACCATAAACTCCGGAAACTGTCACATAGTGTCCCCAGCGGTGCGTGGAATTGTGGCGACGACATATTAGTAGCTTCTCATTGTGCGGCCGAAGAAAAGACTCCGAGGGGTGGGGATGCGTCGGAATCAGCCCGCTAAGGGTTGCCACAATACGGGCAGGTGAAAAAATAGGGTATCTCATTGACTTAGGGCAATTCTTAGGAAATTCGCCGATATTTGCCGTTCGAGTTAGGCGAATGTCACGTCCGGTGGTTCAGCCGTTATTAATAATTAATAATATCAATCATGTATATTATATTTCTTTCCGAATTTCATTTTATATTTACCGGAAGCCTATTAATAGGATTTTCAATAATTCTGCTGCACCAAAAACAAAGCATGGAAATTTTCTTTGACATTGCAATCTTAAATGAAACTATTAGACGACGTTATTGAGGGTGACTCAGTTGGTTCATACTAAATGCTAAATGAAAATTTACCCATGTACCATACATTTTTCAAAAATATGCAATAATCACCCGTGGCTGTAATTTCGCCCACGGAAGAAGCTGAAAGGAATATCGATTCGCACAAGGAGTACACGAACAGAGGGGTTAAATAAAGTCGTAAAGTGTGTCGGCCAGGTCAGAACCTAACCCAGCATCTTTTCATCTCTCAGTCTCAGGTCCGTGATTACAGGGTAGCTGGTGGGTTCGAATTAGATCCCTGGGACCAGGAAACATAACGTACAGCAGGAAGCATCGAGGGCGAATTTTATTTCCAGCTGGAAAACCTTGGTTTGCGCGCCGCGGGAATCGTGGCAGCAGCTCCCGTTCGGATATTTTTGGCGCGCTCTTTTCCTTTTTCTCTCCCTCCCCCAGTTCGTCTGAACGACTCTGGCACTCGATTCTCTCGATTTTTCACGCAGACGGCGACGCCTCTAACGCGTTTCTCTCTCTCTCTCTCTCTCTCTTTCTCTCCGGTTGGGTTTTTGCAACGTGCGCTGATTATAAAACGCTGCGAGCCTACGAGCCTTCGAATCGCACTCGAGCGTTCTTTTGTTCGCGAATACGCTCCGGGAACGATATCGAATCGCAGAGACGACACCCGAGAGCTCTCCATCGCATTGCACCATTGTCGATACAATGCAACCTCGATATGGATCGGTGCATTGTCCAATTATCTATGTCGTGCTCGATCGCACGGCCAATCGATGAC
This sequence comes from Lasioglossum morio, assembly GCA_916610235.2. Taxonomy (NCBI): domain Eukaryota; kingdom Metazoa; phylum Arthropoda; class Insecta; order Hymenoptera; family Halictidae; genus Lasioglossum; species Lasioglossum morio. Next base: position 14,439,739 of record OU744333.1, read on the forward strand.
AGTCCCATTACTGGCTCGTTCGTTAAATAACCGACTGAAATATCAGAACAAGGATGATCGGCGCGACGCGTTTACGCTCGCCGTGATAACGACGCGACGTCGACCAGAATAGTGATACTGTTTTTAGAATTTTACATTTACCCGGTCGAGACGCCCGCCTCTGTCTCCCTCGATGCGTTGGATGCACTCGGACGTCTTCCAAAGATGCATCGATCGATTCTTTTATTCGAATGGCTCTCAAATATCCTAGAATAATTTTTGTTTTCATTGTTGTACAATTATCTGCACCGAGTAACAATTTAGTTCCCTCTTAACCTTCACAGGATTTCAGTACAATTTCTACCGGCAATGTGTCAGTTTCTTTCTGAAATTTTTCATTTATAACCTTCGTTAAAGCAAACAAGGCAAAATGTTTCTTTTGTTAATTTGGTTGATTCGTTTAACACATACTACAGTGATATTAACACATTATTGTTATATGTATGCCATTGTTGTAAATGGCTAAATTTTCATTTAGCATTTAGTATGAACTAACTAAGTCACCCTCAATAACGTCGTCTAATAGTTTCATTTAAGATTGCAATGTCAAAGAAAATTTCTATGCTTTTTTTTTGGTACAGCAGAATTATTGAAAATCCTATTATGTAATAGGCTTCCGGTCGGTAAAGTGTTAAATATTTTTAGACGCAGAAAATATTGTCTTCTCTTGAAAATGATCAGTGTCGAAAGGTTGAGATTTTGTTAACTGCAAGATTGCTTGTTTTTTGATTTTGATCGAACCTGTGCACTGACACCACCAGATATTGTTTAAATTACTACATAATTTGGAAACCGTCCCAACGAAAATACTGCCCCCGAACACGAGAAGGAAGCTTCAGGGGTTGCCGAAAGGGGGAGAGTAAGAGAAACCCAGAAGGAATGGTGGGGGCAGGAGGCGGTGGGCACGATGCACTCACTCTCTCGCGTCTGTTTAGTCGTTCGCCGTGCGCGCGCCACGCTGTGTCGACGATGTCAGTTCTACGGTGTCAGTTGCGAGCCGATATTCTCATCTCGGTGTGACTATCACACGATCCCGAGGATCGTAGTGCTCGTTGACAACGCATTTTTACAGGGGGGGGTTTTGGGGAATTACACGTGTGTTCGAGTTCGTTCGAGTCGACGAAACTTCGCAAAAGTTTGCGAAAATTCGAGAAGATTTGATAATAAAGTTGTCCCTAACGCGATCTAGCTGGAGCGTACAATTCCCGAAGTGAAGAACACGTTCGAAATCATTCGCGTAGGTTTCTGTGGGTTGTTGATTCGTTTGCAAAGTGAAGAACACGTTCGGTAAAGTATGCGTTCGTTTGACGACGAGTAACGACGAAGTGTAAGAAAGTTGACGAGTTATCGAGGAATTGTTTAACGAAGTGAAGGGAGTCGGCAAAGTCCGCAGCAATTTTCCCGGAGTGTAGATTCGCGAGGCAAGCCGAGCGAGTTTGTCGCGAATTGTCGCGGTCGGCTGGTATCCAGGTTGCGAGTACTCGAATCAGGTCGCGCATAAAAAGACCGTTTGCTCGTATCGAGTGCTGCAGCCCGATACTCGAGCACGGCTCATTAACGGCTCGTCGAAGGCGAAAGCCGACCGATAACGTTATCTTGCCATAGCAATAGCAGGCTCCATCTCGCGACGGCCATTGTCGCGGGACGGTTCTTGTCAACAGGTGATTCCTCGGAACCGATTCGAAAGCGTACGAATCTAAGGATCGAGCCTGTGAAAACTGCGCGGTGAATTGAAAGCAGAGTTTCGGTAGACGATTCGGCTGGAACAGCGTTTTACGTTGGTCGAGCAGCGGTTTCGTCGGCTGATAAGGTCACGCCGTCGCATGTGCCAGGAGACAACAGTTGATAACGGAGCTCTAAACAGAGAGTGGAAAGGGGCTTGCTTGTTCGTCTGGCGCCTTGTTCTCCTCGCTAAAGTGACACGTCGCCTTGGCCAATAAAGCGACAGACGGTCTAAACTGAACGGATCGGCAGCTGCACTCTTTCACTCGGTGTCCCGGTGTGCCTCGTTCGTTGGCCCCTTCCTCGCCGGGTTAATTTCGGACCAACTAGGCGGCTCTCCTCTCTTGCTCTGCGAGGGAGAAAACGATCCACCGACAACAACAACATAAAAGAAAAGAGGGTGGAATAGAAAGAGATACATTGTGGTTGGTTTTGTGGTACAAGTGAAAAAGAATCGAGCGAAATGACTCGTAGGAACTGAATCCCGGACAAAGAGAGTTCCGGAGGAATCGGTCAGGATGATGATGGCACCGCAGGTTGTGGGCGTCCTGCTGAAGAAACCTGGACAGCAGAGCCACCCACGATTCCCACCGTTAGACCCGCAGGAGACCAAAATCAGAGGTGAGTTTTCATAGAAATAATTTCTAACTGTTCAGCAAAGTCTCCTTCGTGCGGCAAACTATAAAATTAAAACGGATATAGTTTGTTCGCTGAAGCAGACAGTGTGTGGCATGCTGTACTTTGAACGACGTTCTCCAAACAACAGATAAACAAAAGTAAACGCAGCAATAAACTGTGCAGTTTACTGAATGAAACGGCCAGTAGACGTACTTTGAATGAATACCTAATCCAGTCGATGGTTCACCAATAAGTGCAAGAATCGTCTAATCCCCAGAACACGGTAGCAGTTCGAACTTTTTAAGACGACAAATCATCGCGTCGATCCGTTTGCCCATTCACTCGACAAATATTAGCGTAACTCCTAACCAGAAAACCAACGACCGAGTCACGACCTAGGCGACGTTCTAATCTGCCTGTTATCGCGACGACGTACACAGCCACGAATCACGGTAATTTTGACCACTTTCCTTTATAGCGAAACAGTATCCGATCGATAACCAACAACACGATCAACCAGAGTAACTCTATTTTCCTCTGTTTCTCTCGCTATTTCACCTCTCGATCGGAGACTCTATCGAGCATATCGATGTATCCTAGCAAAGTACGCAGATTAGAAGTTTCAGGGAACAAGCGAGCGTTCACTCTCATTACAAACGGCGCAGCGCCTCGAGTTACTAGCTGATAAGACCGGGTGTTGTAACAACACGGCCCAATGAATCATAACATCGATAATATTACAAGGATCGGGGCCGACGAGGCCGGTGAATGGTGAGTTGACGTTTTCGCCATGCATCGTGGGACGTCCTCGCTTTCCTGTCGCCAACCGAGCTGTTTTTCTTTCGCCCAGGGAAACTTTGATTCCGATCCTGACGAGTTTCTTCTCCGAACCACCTTGGAACGTTACGCCTGTCGTTATTCAATTTTTAATTACCAGCTATACATTATTGTTTCTTGATTAATAGATCTTCTGCACTCGTGTCAAAAATATTCTTACAGTATCTCCAATCGATTCGAACTTTGAAAAGAAAAAACGACTGTCAACGTAACTACTGTACCCAAAAATAAATAGACACAGACTACAATACCTCGTGTACGATGTTAAAGGTGCAAACTGTTGAATTCGTGTAACTTTATAACAAAAATAGAGGATGAATGATTACTTGAGAAAATGCGACGTGCTAGGCTCGATGGTCTCCTTGCGACTGACTTCGGTCCACGCTTTTTATTTACTACAAGGGTCGCTTATACCTAAGAACTGTAAACACCCCCCACCCCCTTAAACCTATAGTTTCAGGAAGTGACAATTGTTGCGCACCTACAAATTATATTCCGATGAAGCCGTGATCCCTACTCGGAAAGGACCGATTTCTACGTCGAACAAAAGAGTGTACGGCGAAAAAAATGTGAGCGCGAAATTCTTGCGGTGACGTTTTTCCGTTCTCTAGTCGACGGAAACTCGCAACCTCGGGTTCGATTGACAATTCGTGCACCGTAACCCGGTATCTGGGCTACCGTGGTGTAACGGGATACTTTTACGCGGTTACCCGCACCGGGGAACGTGAAAACTGGCTGGTTGGCTGGCCTAAGTGCGACCGATATCGACGCGGTTGTTTTTCTTGTTGTTCCTTTTGCCAGCACCCACCGGTGGATCGTGATCGTAGACCCTGACACCGTCTCCGCGATCGTAATGTCAGGGTTGACGACACCTGGGCTAATTTCACGCGAACCAGAACCAGACCCGCGTCGCCATAATCGGCGACGACTTTGAGTTTTATGCTTGTCCTTCGCGTTCCCCGAGCACTCCGTGGCCTACGGAATCCTGGAAACCTGATATTCCAGGCGTCACACACGAATTTTGTCTTTGACATTCCAACTGACACGATCCGAACGATTTTTAGCCAAGGTTTCATGCAGAATTGTTTAACCCTTTGTACTCGGCTGTCCCCTCTGAGACACCACTAAAAATTGCTGTACCATTCTTCAAAATATTCTTTACATTATTAAATATATCGGTATCTAATCAATTACTAAACATTTAGGTACTGTATAAGGTAATGTACCAATTTTATATTTATAAAATTGCAAAAATCATAAGGTATGGAAATATTCTAGATCGGAAGAAATGTTTAATTTTTCAGTTAAAATAGCTCCGAGTGCAAAGGGTTAAATGCAATGAATAGAAAATGATTCGCGACTTCCTGCCACCTTTTACTCACTGACGTATACGAAGAAGCGGAGTAAGCGGTACATGTTCTTTTTTTGTACTGATTACTCGGAGAATTATTGAACTATATACTCCATCCACCGTATCCTCTTAACGTTAATCGTTAACTCCGCTAACGAGAAATGGGGCGTCACTGTTTTGAGTTCGCGTGAAACAATTGCGCGCAAATCGTACGTTTCGATCGTGTCAGAGTCGATTTGTTTGCGCATCGATAACGTACGATATACCATTCTATACTTTGTTATCTAATCTGGAACACACGATTTCGAGTATTTGTTACGTGGCTGTGTGGACACTGTGATACTACAATTTGAAATAATCGACTTCGAAGTGGGAGACTCGATAAGCTGATTCATTCATGCAAGAAAATCTGTCGTCATTTTCTCGAAAATGTTTGAGCAAATCGGAAGCTGGCAGTCTTGGAAAATGTAATTCAGATTTTCAGATAAGCAATTGGAGCGTAGAATTGCTATCTCAAGATTAAACATCTGATATCCTGTTTTGTTGCGTTATTTCATCTGGAAAGCTAATCCTTGAGGCTTTTATTCAATTACTAGCTGTCGCGATATTGTAAACAAATTAGCCAAATCGATTCAGACGTTCTCAAGTGATGCGGTTATCAACGAACAGCATTTCATTTTTATTTATATAAAAGATAGAAGATTGAGCTTACACGTTTTGAACGTACGGACGATACGAAAGTTCTATTCAGTTCTTCTCTTCCTCTATAACTCCTCGAGCAGTGCATAGAGATTTGCATAGGGGAGAATTCGAGCCGCGGCCCGGATATGTCGAAGTTGACGGATCCCGGGCCGATATTTAGGTCAGAATGTTTGTTATGCGGATGGTTAATTGTAACCCGACAAGTGGAGTACCTAAATTCCACCGTTTACGGCAGGTCAAGAAACAGTAAAAGGAAAGCAGGTGAGTCTATTAACGCGTGTACACACCTGTACTGGTTCTGACGCGGCCGACAACGTAGAATCTCTACCTGCCATTCCTCCCTGAACCCGCAATTATCCGCGGCCCTTTCTCTTCTAACGGAATCCTCGTTGAATCTGCCGGCTTTTCCGACGTTCCCTCTTGTTTCCTCTTCAGATTCGAGGCAAATTAATCCACCGTGGGAGGACCCTCTTTTCCCTTTTCACTCGCCGACGAGATCCAACGAGAATACCTCATTTTTCGTATCGACGATTCTTACAAAGAATTGAAATTAGCACTTCGTCTACCGGAAATGAACCTTCGCGCTACGTCCGAAAGAAGCTTAACAATCTCATGTGAAGTAATAATCCGAAAAGAAGTTTCTAGATGAAATTACACGCGAGAACCTGTTCGTTGAAACCAACGAACCTGCTGTCGCTGTTGAACAAGTATTACATTATTTATACTCTGTCGAACAGAAGCGAAGATAAAATTATTTCTCGCACTTCCTGTTTAGAAGAACGAAATACCAGCATCAGAGAATCAAATCTGCAATTCCGCACTGCGATCCACTCGACTCTCCGCGTGTCCGAAAATCGCCGGTTAATCGTGCAGAAACAGTTAATCGAAGGGAAACCTGGTCCCCGAACGTTTCGGTTAATTTCCCAAAGATTTCCCAAGGATTTCCGTGATTTCTCTCGTCGACTCGAAGCAGCGAAAAAAATGTTCGTCAGAGGGTAGTCGCCCCTTGAATCTCATCCCCTAAATTTGTCTGTCTATTTCGTCTCCCGTGGGGCTCGTCAGGATTTTTCGCGAAACGCGAGTGTCGCAGCTCTCGAGGACATGGTTTTTGTGAAAAGGGGGGTAAAATAGCCAATAGGACCCCGTCGAAGGGGGCACGCACGAGTGTCCGCAAATGGTGACACACGTTTCACACTTCGGTGTCCGCGTGTGCGACACAAGAACAGGATCTTCGAGGTGTCGGGGCTGCTAACTCGATTTTTTAAGCGTTGCAACCTTGCAGAGAGAGGATTCCCTATAGAATCCCCCGTGTCTGGCTCTGCTGCGCTACGGAGGAATCGATTGGCGAGCCGAGTGCCAGTGAGACAAAGTTGCGAGGATCCTTTGTGTCGCTGTTTATTTATTTTTTAACTGCTTTTAGCACGCCGCTAACTTTTCAGTGAATGTCTGCAATTTTCGCACTTTCCTCCTTCAACAAAATGGTAATTGAAGAGTGCAAGCTTGCAGCTTGATTCTATTCTTTTGTAAATTTAAATTAAATAATTAAATATATACATGTATGTACTATTTGAATAAATACTATATGATATCGGCGTTACAGGTTCGATCACAAATACAAAACTTAGCAATTTTGCAGAATTATAATTTCGACGTTTCGGTTCTGTTTTGAACTATTATCAAGAAAAGTCCGCGTCTGTGAAAATGAAAGTAATAAAATTTGTTATTCATTAAACTGAATATTTAATAGTTATGAAAATTAGGTGTTTATACATACATTGGTTGGTTGGAACTGTACTAAACTGTTACTGTTGTGGCAAGGTCTACACGGAAAAGAAAAGAATATCGGAAATATAACTAGCCAATCGTGTAGCCCCGACATCATATAGTGCATATACAAAATTTACGATCGTTAAAAATGGAGAATATTATTTGAATAAATGTTGGAAACCAGAGATTGAGAAATTGTGGGATGATTATGGACAGATGTGGAAACCAGATTGGAAAACAATTACCCCAAACTTCGAATGAGCGTAGCTATTTTCATAAAGCTGCGAATGATGCAAATGAAAATGGAACTTTCTATCGAGAAATGAGAAGGCGCTGGAAACGAGTCTATCCCCTTACGGGAAATAATCCCGTAGATCGCAGGCACCGCAAGAGGACAAACTTCTCAGGAGGATTCCCTTCTGCGAGACCGTGAAAGGATTCGCGGACAGTCGAAGAAACTCGACGAATAGGGTCGAAACATTATCTCCGTGTATACATCTTAATCCCCGGTCGCAGCGGGTTTTCGTCAATAGCACTTGTGAACCGTACTTAATTCGACGCTCTGACCTAAATCCCAATGGCGTGCACGCAACGGGAATGAACGATGTAGCGATGTCAGCGCAAGGACACCAATTTCCGTCAATCTTACGAAGACACCGAGCCAATAAACATTCCCGTCGTCGTGTCACATTACAGTTTCCCTTTGACAGAAATTGTCCTCAATTTTTGATTATTCAATCGGTCCGGAGGCGGATCGTTTCGCAATTTATTCGCTAATGAGAGCTTCGGTTTGTTGGTTCTGGCTTTTGTTAGTTCTGCTGCAGTCTGCGGTGGATAAGTGCCAGCATACCGATCGATACTGCTATTTATACGAGAAAAGATACCTGAAGATACTGCGTTGCAATAGGAGATTTAACGAATGTCGTGGAGGGAAACACTCTATGAAAATTCTGGAAAATATTTGAACAAGAAGAGAATTTTCGAATGCACATTTTTCGGTTGTTTCGTACTCTTTTCCAGCGTGCGACAAGCTCGAGCACAGCACGCACTCTCGGAAACACAGGAAACCTGCGTCGTCGGAATACCGATCGAATTGATCGGCGTCCAGGGACTAATTAAGTCTGTGCACGTCGATCGGAAACGTCTCTCGAAGGAAAACGCGATCGCCAAAAAGAGCGATGAGGTTCTCGAGTAACGTAACGACCGATTCTTTGCTCGAACGTAGTCTATAAATAAGTAATAATAATTGGCAAAATAGAGTGAGGGAAGAGAAGAATGGAAGTGACGAGTGGGTTAACGCGAGAGGATCGAGTGCAAGTCGCGAAGAAACGACATCGTGACTTAGGTTCGTCGATCGAATCGAATCTCGGCCACGGAAGACGCGCGTTCTGCCTTTCACTAAATGCTCGGCCGTCTTCTTTTACACGTATTCGGGATTCAAATGGTCGACCCGGTCGTGCCATTTACCATTCGAGGCTCTTCTGTGTGTCGGCGCCGCTCTTCTTCGCGTGGAGACCGCCACGTACGAGGAAACGATCGCCTTAAGCTCTTTTCACACCTGGTTGAACCGTAATCGCTGCGGCGAAAATACTCTTTCAATTTTACGTGAAATCTTTTACCATTGTTCCGATGAAAAATTATTACCGCTTCGTGGGACTGTAAGTTAGTCCGGAAAAATAATGAACACTCGGATTTTAGAGAAACGTTTAACCGACAGAAGGTTTCGTTCGCGCTACAACGACTAGACTGTTGCTTCTTCGCGCTGTATTTGTGTATGTTTCCGCATTGTAGGCAGTTACCTCCGAAAACCAATCGTATATGCTTATTAAAATAAACGCACGCCCTCTAAAAGGCGACAAGGTGAGGGAAACTGGAGGTACCCTCGCCTTGAGCCCTCGTTGTCCACCTAAGACCCTTTCTGTTTCGCATTTGGTCTGCAGATGTTTTACGGTACGTCAACGGCTATTGAGACCTTTAGCTAAAATATGAAGTCCCTAATAAATTATCATAAAAACGGAAAGTTCCGCAAAATAAAAAATAGCCTGAGGTCACGTCCGCACCGTAATCATAAACTGCGCCCCTTTCTAAGGCACGGTACCCTGCTGCAATCCGCATGGGCCACGGTCATTCAAATCCTTACAGGACAATCTTTCAGGAAAAATTACAACTTTATGCCCGTTTTACTCTCGATGTGTTCCAGTATGAAATTCATTGTTTTCTCTACGAGAAAGCTGACGGAAGAATTTTAATTGGCGTGGATCGACACGTTGACGATATTTGTTCGACGACATCGGTCACGAACAACGATATAATTGCTACAAAGGAGCGAACAGTTATGATCGAAGAATAAATCACAATGCGAAGAAATATATAATATCCCTGCGAAAGAAATAATTGCTGTAAAAAGCGTCGGACATTCCACGCGATCGAACAAAAGCGGCTAGCATCGTTTTCGCACGAGGCCAACGAACAATCCGAAGGATTCCTCAGAAATCGATACGTCTTTTTATCTGCGCAGAGGATCATACTGTTTGAAAGTGAATGCACGAGTAGGTCATTGTATGTAGATAGTTTTACGGAGAAAAGAAAATAGCATTAAGCCCGTTTCACACTCGATGATCCGTTTAATTGTGTAATTACTCGAAAAAAACCGATTCGCGGCTATATCATTATTATTCGAAAGTGAATTTATGAATACGTATCGTCTTACATAGACAGATCCCATCAGAGAAAATCACGATGTTAAGCCTTCTCCACACTCGATTCTCTTGGTCCAACGTCTGTTACAAAACACTGCTTAAATGTTAAATGAAAGAACTGAGCAAAGTGTGCGCTGTGCAGTCGCAACAGACAACGGTATCTGCAAATTAACCGCTGTTTGCATTGAATTATCGAATCTCTCCAGATAAATTAAGCAAATTTGCACGCCTGAGGCTATGGACCTCTGCAAAGAACACAATTTTTTATTTGGTTTGCGAAGAACGTTCAATGTGAACTTAATTCACTTATCAACAATTTTAGTACGCTGATATGGGAGAGTAAACAGTATTAATCGATGCAAACACTCGGAATCCTCGAAAGGATCTGAAAAATTTTACAAAATCGGAGATTAAAAGACGAGGAAGTCATGGTACACCGTTGTCGATTTTACGTTTTATGGATTTTCGGCGATTCTTCCGCGTCCGAAAAGCGGGAAAATCCGCGTGGACAAACATTTGTGCAGTCGAGGCACGCTCGGCTCTCTATTTGAGCAAAATTTCTATCGGAAATGGCGATCGAATGGCGGCTGGTCAAAAGCCAATAGAAACTGTTTGTTGTCCAGGGGAAACGGAGCCGGAACGATTCCTCTTCTGGCGGCTGCACAGGTAAACAGGTGTCCGAGAGGGACGTGGGCGTCGTTCCGGTGGGCGACTTCAATGATTCACTTTCATCCGAGCCTACGTAAAGAGTCGGAACAACTGCTTTTGGAGGTATGCCGGCCATCGGGACGATCTTGAAACTGAACCCGGCCTTGTAGGTCATTGGGAGATCCATTTTGCAACGGAGATCTCCTGAAAATCCCAATGAGCAATCAACGAGTAGAACCGATTGTGAGTCAGTAGAAAAGGAAGAGGAGATAGATGATTAAAATGATAGGTGTAGCTAGGTTATCAGCTGATCTACTTCGCTATCGATATCTAGACCCTCCTTTATTTAAATAATCGATGGTGTATAATTTTTTTAGTAAAAAACGGATTTGTTTGTGAATGGTGTAAAAATATTTCTCTTGTCTTATTAATTTTGTCATTTCGTTTCCTCGGGGGAAAGCGAAACACTCTGTTCTATGCCCTTTAGCGATTTTTCAGGCGACATAAAGATCCCATGCTATTAGAATTTTTGTTTTTTATTAACGACCTAATCAAATCATAAGAATCGAAGGGAAACATTTTGAAAGAGAAAATGAAACGAATCGAAATGCCAGAAGTGCACGAGGAGGGTCCTAGGCGCAGTAATGACAAATGGAATTACAGTTAATTGGAGGAGTGTTGGCCGAGTAAAAGCGTGGACCCCGTCGATCACGGATCGATCATGGATCCTGTCGCTCGAATGTCGAGTCACAGGGCCGCGCATTGCTCCGGTGAAATCCTGTCGAAGAAAACTCGACGCGCTTCTTTTTTAATCGATCTCTCTTTCTCTCTTTCCCTGCGCGTCGATAGATCACAATTAGCCAATCAGAGGAGGCCTTAATCATATTCACTTTCTAATTCCAGAATTCGCGGCTGCAACTATGCCTCGAGCTCGAACTTTCAGCTCGATTTTTCGCGTTAATTGGAAGCACGAAAAATTCTAACGATTCCCTACTCGACTCTTTTAATCATCGACGAAACGTTAAATGATTTTTCCTTGTTCGTTCAATTGAAAACTAAAGGATTCCTCGACGGCTAATTGGCTGACGAGTTTATCGATTTTTTTGAGGCGAAAATCAACGGATCTCCGCGCGTTAATTGGACAGCGAATTAAACGACTTCGTTGTGCTGATTGGACGAATAAAACGGACCACTTTTAAACGTTAATTGCATCATAAATTGTTGTTGTGCTGATGAAGAATCGAAAGACCTGTCCACGCTAATTGGTTCGTAAATCAATCATATTTTCGTGTTGTTGCTAAAAATGACAACTACATTTTTATGCATTATAATTTGTCCTTGTTGGCTCGACGAACACACGATATAATTGCTCGAAGCGAATTAACCTCTCGCAGAAATTACACGCTCGAACAAGCTTGTAAAAGACAGCTTTCCATTCGTTCCACGAAAAACAAAAATTGATTTTTCTCGGTTAGGAGGACAAAGGATAAAAAATTTCATCCGTACTAATTGCTAGACTATCGAATCCAATTTCTCGTACTAAGTGCAGTGCGTTAACGTTGCAACTGCAAATATCTTCAAGTGACTCGGACTGTTCACAGTTTATTAGCGTCGTTGATAGCTCAATTTTCACGTTGAATGGACAAATTGGTGAAGAAACTCATTCGTATCAATTGCTCGACTGTTGAAACGCGTTTCCCGTATTAACATAATCTTGATAAAGACTTTCGGACAATTTTTACAGAAGAATTTTAAGTCTTTGCAGATCTGAAGTAAATAAAAATCGTATGAAATTCTGTCAAGTTTTATACTGTAGTTGTCTTTTGAAAATTTTTCGAAACCTTAAATGTATGAAGATCCGCAGAGTAGTTGTAGCAGAAAGAGTAGAGGTTTTCATAATCGAGAAAGCGGAGTCTCGAACACCGAAGACAACAACAACCTCAGCCGTCGAAGGCTATCACGGGGTGTACACGCACCGCGCCGTTCGTCAAACGTGTATTAATTATTCGCGACGGGTCTTATCTAAATGGATTTTGCATAGAGTTCAACTGGTTAAATACGAGCAAGCGTTGCACGCGATCCCGGCCAGAAATAGTAGCACAATGGAGCGCCGACTCTGTTCATACGCAGAACCAGCCGCTATCTCGTTGTTCGTTGCTCGTTATCACGGCCACGGATGATAAAGCATCCGGAATTATTCAACGTTCAACGAACGCTGGACTCGACACCCTTCGACGATCCTCTCGGCCGAAAGAATACTGGTAAATAGCAGCTGCTGCCTAACAGACCTGCATTCGCCGAAAAAATCCCTTTCAATTTTTACCAACTATGCATCTTTCTCTCTTCAAAGAATTCCAACGTTTGCGATTATTATTTCTGATTCTGGCTGAACGCTTCTTCTTTTTCAGCAATGCGTTCAGTGTACGTTAGCAGCGATTCTTTGCATAGATGTGAGAGACGCATGATTCACAGCTATTTATAAAATGATTTCTTAATAAATTGTACAGACTCGGGAGATGTGGTCTGAACCGGTGAATCATTCTGTAAATACTGACTGGTACTTGATCTTTTCTATCTAACCAGTCCCAACATGTTTTGTATACCGATTCGATACTTTCCAGTGATGTTTTTAATTGAAGCTGAAATATTGTAGTATACCGGGAAACAGAGAGTGAACTTGCCGAATTTCAGCCGAAATAATAGAATGAAGACGTTTTTAATGGAGCAATATAGTTAATGGTACTGGAACCGTGTTCTGGATCGATGGATCATGTTGTGGATAAGGTTCTTTGGAAGCAGATCGAGTGTCGACAGATTGTTAATCAGGTTTTCCTACGCGAGTCTCGTTTCCCATTGGACGCCGCGCAGACCGGAAACCAAGAGAGTCTCCGATCGAGAAGAAATCGTCGATTATTCGATCCCGCGGTGTAGAACGAGTGCTTTCGAAACTTTTTGCTGGGTCGCCGCGATCTTTTCCTGTTGGAATGTTTATCAAGTCGGTGTTCTCCCCTGTCCCCGTAGCTCCTCCCGAGCATAAGATCCTCCCTTTTTTCCCCCGGCGCTAGGCCATTTTCTCTCGACAAGCGTCCGACGACGAGTTGCTCGCGTCCGACCCCTTTAAGCCGGATTTCTACGAGGCTGCAGGGCCGCATCGTGTCTCCTCTACGCCTGAAAACTCTTCTGTCTTGGCCTCACCCTTCACCCCCCATCGCCTACACTTTTCAATCGAATTTAGGTGGCAACAGGTGGGAGAAATCCCGCGGGACGATTCCGTCGATCAGAATTCTTGGTGGTTACCGGGGCAGCTGGTAAATCAAATTTCCTGTTGAGAAGATTATATTCTTCAGGAAAATCTCTGGATGATATTCGAGTTTTCAGGATTACAGCGCGCCATAACGCTGCGTCAGTCGGAGCTGTCTGTCTCCGACTCTTCACGGTGCATCGCTGTCCCTGTTCTTTCTCCTTTCCATCGTTAATAATCAAAAAACGAAGCAGAACTTGTTTCGCACTGTCCATTTTCGTCGGAGATTTTCTGAAGAATCATCCCTTCAATTTCTCACCTGTTGCCAACAGGTTGTCGAGAACAAGCGACGCCGTCGAAGACATTTTCAATTTTGCTTCTGGATTTTACCTGATTCTTCTTACAAGACAGATAACAATAACTTCTCTTTTTGTCGATCGTATGTTTAAAGAATGTTGATGTTCTTGGCGCACCGGTTCGATCAATTTAATTGAAAGCAGTAGTCCCAGTAGATTACAAGTAAGATACGAGCACAGTACGTGGTGTTGTTTTTCTATAATTCTTAAGTTATTTCATTAAGCAAGTAAGTTGACATATTTCAAAAATTATTTTGAACGTGTTTCCATCAAGAGAATATCACCTTTTGTGTGTGTTTTTTAATAATTCACAGACGCAATCACTATTTTCTTGAAAAGGGTCTAAACAATGACTGAAACGTCGAAATTAATATATTGCAAAATTGCTTTAAATTTAATTGATCGAACCGGTGTGTCGAGAACATCAACTTTGTTAAAATAGATGAGAGTTTGCTTTGAGAATCGCTTCTTTCCCTTTGATTCTCGGAATTCGAGCTGACCAGAGAAAAATGTGCACGCGCGAAATTTTCAGGGCACGAGACGAGACGTCCCTGGTCTGGTGTTCGCAGTAGAACCGGGTTCCCTCGCTCCCCGTATCTCGCAACCAGTCCTCGCGAGGGAAAAGCGGTTGTGAAAATGTCTCGGCTCGAGTCGTGCCCGCCACGATCTACGCGATCCAGGATCTACGATCTAAGGCGAGAACGAAGCCGCTCACCATCGTCGTCTTCGTTTCCATCGTCATCGTCGTCGTTCGAGCTTGTTTCTTGCAGCCTCTTCCGAATCGAATTATATTTTCTTGCTGGAACATGTGCGTACGCCTTTTGACTGACTCGCTACACTTTCACTGTGCGTTCAAACTGTTCCGTGATGCTTTGCGCATACCTCTCCGTCTCTGTTTTTCTATCCGACTATCTCGCCTCGCTCTTTTTCTTTTTGTTACATAATTCTAGAATTATGTTGCCCCTAGAACGCGATCGTCGGCTTCTCATTCGAGACGAGGAAGAAATTCCCCGCGAAAAAATCCATGCTCTGGTTCCATTCTATCCTTACGCAATCCCGGATAATTGTGGATCATTGTTCGTTGCTTAAATACATAAAATTCTGTGCAGTCGAATGCGCTCGCAGTTGACCAAAAAATCCAGAAAATTGCACCGTACGAGACCGATCGTTCGGTCGCATCAATTTGTAGAAGAATCGCGAGGGAACGACTGTAATAATGAAGAATAGCAAAGAAAAAGCCAGGTTTCCCCTGTAGACAATCGCTGCCACGTCGCGGTACCCGGCACATCGCCGCCGTCGCATGTATAATTAATAAAACTGTTTATATGCAACCGGTAAATATTTTCGCTATTGTTTAATCGCGATCAATATTAATGACCGCGCGATTATTTTCACGGTTCGCGGGCCGAACCGTCTGATAACTAAGAAAAACGCATAATACGTGTACGTAAACGCGCGCAACTGTGTATGTATGTCTCGATGAGATCGTTTTCTATTCAGACGCACACACCGTTCGGCTTTCTCTTTCCTATGCAACTCGTCGTCGTTTACACGACAAGAGAGAGCTTTCTTTTCGCTTTGTGCGTTCGTTCCTCTTCTTCTTTTTCTTTCGTCGCCGTCGTCGTCGGACGCGAGGGCGTCTAATTACACCCACTTGAGACCGGCTGCGACTACTCTCGTCGCTAATTAATTTGTGGACGACGGCGAAACACGTGCGACCGCAAAAAATCCGCGAACCCGACCGTCGAAACAGACTTTATAAAACAGACCGTCTCTGACGGACCTGACGGTTCGCAGACACCAACTCTTCTGACACGGTTATATCCGCGTTTCGTTCGGAAAAAAATCCCTGGAATTGTCTGCCTCTGGCGTCTTTGATGTGGCTCACACTAATATTCACACACTCTTCAAAAGACGATTACTTTCTTAGTATTTTTAAGTATACGATTTGAAATTTTTTGAGTAATTGGTTTGCTACATAACGTGAAAATATTTTTAAATTAATGCTTTCGGGGCAACCGTTTCGATCAATTTTTGGTCTATTAGCTATTTTGTAATAATGCCTAACGTTTCGGTTCTAGTTTGAATCTTTTTCAATGGTTTGAACCTTTGATACTGTTTGAAAAACCTTTGAAAAAGTGAAAAGTTTGTTCAAGATAATTTTGATATAAATAAGAATATTTAAAATTGGAGGGCCTAACTTCTCAAGTTGAAATTGTCTTTGAACTTTCATGAGTTACCGCGTGGCATGTTTCCTAGTCGACGGACACATTGTTCAGAATTCTTTCTATCCACTTGATAAGAATAATTGATCGAATTTCACGATCCATTCAGCCCATTGTGAACAGTCCAACAAAGCCGTCTTTCCTGTTTCCTAGGTTTCTATTCGTCCGCGGATCCAGTGTCTCCGAATACATAATATTTTTCCCTGATGCAAATCATTTTTAGAAAGCGACCGAGAACTCGCGCGTCCACCACTCCGCCAGAAAACTGATTACAGTAAAATATGAATTCTCCCGGAGGACTTGCCGGTTTTATAACCCGAAGAGAATCGCCGGTGAAATTCAGACATCCTGCATTGCCGTTTCCGATCGAGCCAACGAGAGCTCCACTCTCGTGAAATGCTTGCATTTCGGAGAACCTCTTCAATAATGCACCGCGGTCTTAGATAGCGTGCATAGTTGTGCTGTTGCGCAACAACGAGGTAGAAAAGGAAGTGGTTTCGGAATCCGTCATCCCTTTGAAATTCCGTGAATCACTCGGAACTCTAAGTTCCACACGCTCCGGCCGAAGAATCTTGAACCTCTTCATCGCATTCTGCTTTCAGATTTCAAGTTTCGTGTTTTAATAACATATTTCAATCTCATTCTGTTCGATTTTACCACGGTTTTATTAGCTCGCTTTCATAGAAAGGTTGAAGAGTGGTCGGAGAAGTTGAGGAAAACAAGAGAAAAGAGAGCATAAATAAACCAAAGAGAATACCAAACCAAAAAAAAGGCAAAAGTAAGGAAATGGGGAGGGAAGCAGTAAGTACGGAATTAATTGGGTTAGTGATAATTAGGATAATAAAAGAGTAGGACAGGGTAGGAATGTGTAAGACATAGAAATGAATGAGAGAACTCTATGGACCGAACGTGTGAAATAAGATAGTTTTGTGCAGATAGGTTAATGTAAACCAAGTCACATTTCTTAGCTGTAAGACTTAAATCAAATTATTATTATTATATTATTAGCTCGCTTTCTTGTCTGTCTGTCTGTTTATTTGTCTGCTTTTTGAGGTGTCTGCGCGGGCATCTTTGAGAAAGGGGGGGGGGAAGTATAATAATCGTTAATGGCGCGACTTTCTTCATCGATTTCGAGAAGAATGGAAGGTAGCCGGTCGCGGTCGGCTGATCTAAACCGGACACGAGGCCGTGCCGGTTGGACGTCCATTAATTCTGTAAAAGGACCCCGTTGCCAAGTTCTGGCCCGAGAGCTTTCTCGAGATCCGCGAGTAGCCAATAACTCATCGAACTCGAGCCTAGACGAGGTGTCACGCGATTAATCATCGTTTACGCGGGTTTCTCTCCTCGGTTCACCACCGTCGCGTCGCCGCACCGGGTTCTCCGTCGGATTTTGCCGCCGCGGACTGTACTTCATCAAGATTGGGTTAACTATGTAGATGGGAAACATCTTGCATAGCGGGGCGTTGGTTCAATAATGATAGAGCAGACGCGATAACGGGAACGAAACAGACGGAGCCGAGTTAACGAGACGAGGACGCCAAGTGTAATCGTCCTCTATACCGTCCCCCTTCTCTCTCTTTTTCTATCTATCCATCTCCTCCTGCTCTTTTTCTCGGCTCTTTCGCTCTCATTTCCTCGCCAGTTAACTACCGCCTTTCTTCTTCTTCTTCTTTTATGGACTACTTTTTCTGTTTCTTTCTCCTTTGCTCCTCTAGGCCTCTACTAGTTCTCTCTCTCTGGCCCCTCTCTTTGAAAATTCCGAGATTGACTCCGTTTTGAAAAATGTTTGTTTTCTTTAGTATTTTCCACGACAGTATTCCTTTTCAGAATTCGCTTGTTCTCGTTTTTAGCGTCATGTTTTTTGGTTCTTCGACTTTCCTTCTGTGTTGTTCCCTTTTTCGTGTCACTTTTTGTCGCTCTCCGTCCGTATCTCCCCCCATCTTTGTATCTATCTCCCCACCTCGATCTCGACTACCTCTCTCTCTCTTTTTATTCTCTGGCTCTGTCCCGTTCTCGAACAGCTGATGAGAATAATGGGTACTCGGCGGACAGGAAATGGCCCTCTCCCTTCCTTTCTTTCTCTCTGGTTGCACGCGCGCGACGATAAAGCGAGGAGGAGGAAGGGGAACGGGTTATGAAATTCATAAAGAGAAAGAATCCAGAGAGGGAGAGAGAGAGAGAAGAAATATAGATAAAGACGCACAAGCATCTGGATGGAAGGTCCGTGTCACAGGTTTAATTAAAAATTCGATGGACGACGCCGCACGAATTGGACTCCATTAGAACGGGTCCGGAGGATCGTTAGGTCAATTAAAAACGACAAGCAATATGAGCCTTAACGAACGAGTTACATAAAACGGGATATTTATCTGTATTATAGTACTGCTAAACCTATAGAAGCACTAAAAGGAATTTATCACATAAATCACGGCTTGGGACAGAAACGAATACACTTCGAAACTGATTAAAATTACTTCCAGAAAATGAACCACGAGAAGCAACGTAACGTTAGAAAATGATCGATCGACGAGCGAGTCTCTCGCGTGGATGAAAAAAACGCGTGTGAAAGGGTGTAAATAAATGACAGGGTACCCGTAAGGCGGAGTCCTGTCAAATCTCGTGGTGTCCTGAAGCAAGTGACAAATAACGTGTCGCGTTCGAAAGTCGGTAGACTTTCACGGAGTATCTAAAGAAAGAAAAATCGTCGTCGGATCTGGGATGTCCTCGGCTAGGTTCAACAGGCAGAGGGGGATCGATAGAAAAATCGCGGGGGGAACGAGGAGTCAGCGAGAACAGCTGACTGGCACACGTTTCACGTGGCTGGCAAAGCCACAGGAAGTTCCGTGGAGGAAACGAGCGAACAGACGAAGAGGGAACACTTGCCGGACGAAGATGCAACGATAGGGAACCGAGAGGGGACCCCGAATCGAACGGAGAAGGAAGAAAGATGAATGAGAAGGGTACCAGAAGATCGAAGAGAGAGAGAGAGAGAGAGAGAGAGAAAGAGAGAGACGAGGATGGGGATAGATCAGGGCGTTGCACCGTTTGCTGTGACCTAGTGTCCCTCGTGGCTCTCTCTGCCTCGTGGATTCTTCTTGTACGATTATCTTTGGCCCTTATGGTCGTGGGCGATTCGAGAGTTTTTCTTCGATGAGAGACCATCTCTTTTTTTGCATTATTTATATCTGCTCGTTCGGAAAGTAATTTCTGCGGATCTTTATGCAAAATGTTGGATTATAAATAAATTACCAGCACAATGAACTTACTGTTCGATGTAAAAAAAGAATCATTGATCTTCGTATCGGTTTAATAAACAGAGATTAAGAAGTATCCCAATTGATACTTTGTTTCAAGAGCCGAACGTAATAAATAATTACGAGGTGATTAATAAATAATTCAGAGATACGAGAAGACCCTGGTTTCCCTTTCTGGTTCCAATGATTTTCTTCTAAGAATCAGTCAAAGCTGAGACTTCGTATAGTAAAGAGCTTCCTCTCGCGTTGTGAAATAAAGACAAGTTTTATTTTACAAATACGAGTGTGCAATACAAAATAAGAAATTCGAGAAACCGAAATGACTTTCCGAACGACCTAATATTAATTCCACAATTGCGAATGAAATTGTTGTCGCGTGTAGACTGTTTATCAGCGAATTATGAAGAAAATGAGAAAATGGTCGACAAGTAAAGCGTTAAAGTGGGAATGGTATGTTTTGCAGCGGAGCGGTAACGGTATGATTGTTATGCGCCAGGAATAGTTGCACCGGAGGCTCGTGTGCATCGCGAACGCATAAAACCCGCAGTCTGGTTATAGAACAGTATAACAGAGTCGGTAAGCACTGGTTTCTGTGCCTCTCGCCGCGCCGCGCCGTCTTGATTCAGTCGATTCGTCCTTGAGAAGTGGTCTAGGCATCGAGGAATATCGATCAAACGACAAGAAAACGACGTCGCTCGTGTAGCTACCTTGCGCCGCGCGTTCGTTTGCGATCTGTCACCGCGGAAACCGCAGGCCAATAAATTCGCCACGGTTCTACGAGCCTCGGGACTCGTCTAATCCGTTATACTTCCACGCGTCTCGAACTTGATAAACACCGCGCGCATTTTCATAGACGAAGAAACCAACTGGAACGCGGCACTCGCCGGCGAAACGGAAGCGGGCACTCCTGAACGCTTGCCCTCGTTTCTGGTTCTCGATGCCTCGAAATTCTAACGAGCACTTCGTGGCCTGGCTAAATCTAAAACTGAATGTTCCCGAAGAGAAAACGTTTCTTCGTTTTTGTTTTTTCGAAGCTGCTAGATAACGAGCTGGTCAATCGACGAAGAGGATGAAACGATTGTCACGATCGCGGACGTGTCGGGAAAAATTGAGGAAGAGGGAGGAGTGCAGAGAGAAAATGGTGGCACGGAATTGCAGGTTTGCAACGTTGCAACGGTGGGCCCGCGTGTGGTCGTTCCACTTATCTTTGAACATAGCGGAATGCCGGGCTAGTTAACCCACAAAAAAAAATCAAATGCAGCGGCGGATTCGAGCGCAGCCTTGCTGAAATAACGAGCACGTGCGCCGAGCACTTAGGCTCGCGAAACGCGGGGCGTGGATGTCTGAATCGTGAATGGGAAACAGAAGAAAAAGCGCCGACCGGTTGTTATCCAGCCAGCTCGGCGGATCATGCGCCATTAATCAGGGAAAATGGAATTATTAACGCGTTATTTTCGCAATACTAAACGGTTATTCCGATCACTGTACTCCAACGGGGATATACAATAATATTCTGCATATGTCAAAGTTCTTGACATCACTGTACCTCGATCCGATCAATATTAATATTCTCCATGTTGACGTATCCTCAATAATACTCGATACAGCCGCGTATTTTATTCCAACTCGTTCCGCAACGTGCTGCTCTTCGCTCTTGGCACCCGTTCCCCTCGAACGCGTTTCATTGGATTTCTGAAGAATCCGTTTCCATGTATTCATGAATTCAATGGAAAAAATCCAGTTTATTGCATCGCCGTCAGTTTAATTAACTCTGATCCTGCTTAATTGGAGTCTCGGATTTACGGCAGTCCTTCGCCCGGGAATCCTCACCCTTTGTTTCGTTCGGTTTTATGGAATAGATCCGGTGGAATGCGGAATTTATAATTGTCCAGAGGAGATGTGGCGCAATAATTCATTAACGAGTCTATCAATGCGGAACTGCGGAAGAATGACGGGTGCATCGACCGATTAAAATGTTAATACGATCGCTTCACAAATATGCTGCTCCGTTAAATTAACGAAGACCAATGTAATAAGAGTTAATCGCGGTAGAGAAGGACGTGGCAGGGGGTTAAGAAGACGGGGGAATAAGGGCCTGGCCTCGTGGAGGAAGCACGTGGTAACCGAGCGACGGTTATGGCGATCGGGCGAGTTAGAGTTTCTACTCGGATGGACACGCTCGAAGGGACACCGTTCCGAACTTACGGGAGCCGTGGCGGCGTAATTGCCGACCTGGGCGCGTTGGATCGACGTGATTGCACGATTGCGTGCCGCTTTCCTTTTGCACGTTACGCCCCTGGTTTTGTCGCAACGCTCCGCGGGCGGTGTGTCTTTTGCTACATAACCTTACCGAACTCCGATTACAATTTCTGGGCCGTGTCTTTTCACCGGGGCCCGTGTTTTCGGCACAATAATCGTTTCCCTCCTTTGTCCCTTCCTTTGTCCCCTTTCGCCTCGCCCCTTGAACGGTCCCTAACGCGAAAATCGCTCCGGAATCATTAACAGTCGCTGAACGACTCGTTCCCGTTCGAACTTAGTGCGATTTTTTTAGAAAACTAGCATCGTTCAGTCCATGATTATTCCTGATTGAAGGGAGCAAAGTCTCTAAAAGTAAGAAATAAAATTGAAATCGAGACTCGGCGATTTTCCGAAAATTTTTTCCACGTTGCCAGTTCGTCTGGAACAGCGACAGTTCCCGAGGAGCAGCCCTCGACAGTGTCCACTGTCAAAATAAATGGTCGCCGTCGGAAGTGCAGTCCTCTCCTCGTCTCTTTTCGAGAACCAGAATTACACGCAGAACTGGTCTTTCTCTCTTCGCTGGTCTGCCAGCCGAAAAATCTTCTCTGCACGACGTGCACGTGTGTGCTCGTTGTTGTTACTCGTGCTGCTCTCGCACAGACGGCTTGACGTCACCGCCAGGATGTCTGAGAAGTTTCTCGGTGAGAATCTTCGCGGAGACTCTCCCTCGCTTTTTCATTTCCACCCCTTTCGTCTCTTCTTCAACTATTTTCCATCAAGAACTTGCCGACGCAACTTTTTCCAGTAGATGTCCTCCTCAGACGATTCTGCTACTTGTTTCATGGAGATCGCACTTTCGTCGATGCACTTCGTCTGGACTTAAATTGCACTTTGGGTTACACGTAGATTGCACACAGTTACAGTTGCAATTGCAGTTCGGTTACACTTCTTGAGCAGCGTATTTTAAATGCGATCCTTTCTAAAATGTGAACACAGCTATTATCTAGGATTAGACTGCGAATCTTTATGCAAAAGGAAAATTTTCTGCATTGATTTAGAGCAGCAGGAGTAAAATAAAGATTGATTTCATCCCTTAGTGAGTTTGTTGCACTAAAACCAGCATCACAATATTGTATTTCACTCAGCCAATTTCTTCATAAATGCATCAAGATCCGCAGTCTACCTATGATCATTAGACTGTGCATCTTTCTGCAAAATATTTACTTGGAGGTTTCATAGTTCTTTTATAATTGGAAGGTGATGCGAGTCGGGGATGAAAGAGGTATTGAACGAGGCTATCAATTTATTCAGAAGTTTCCATTCTGAAAAAGCCGGAGCAGCTGTACCAGTCGGACACACGATCCAGTGAATCATTCCCCTAAAAGCTTCCTGCTCCGACGCATGTAATTTCCTCTTTTCCGCCATTGTCTATGTCGGCCGCCCCACGCGTCAGCATCGCAGCGAGTCCATTACAATCATTTTCATAATCCTCCCGGACGATCAACGGGGACTGGCCTCTATCCCAAAACAAGCACGGACCAGCTGTCGCAACAACAGATAACCCAGATCCATCTAATATTTTCCTCCCGTAAAAAAAAAAACGAAAAGAAAAAAAGACGACTAACAAGCGAATACAGCGAAACGTAGAAACAGTTCTTTCTCTTTCTTTCTCTCTGCGTGTAGGTACACGCACACGACGACCCCCGTCTCGTAATCCAAACTACACGGTGCCCCTATAATAATTGTCACGTGACGAGCCGGTACGTCGCCAGCTGTTGCTTCAGTTTCGCCCTAGCAGAGAGAATGAGAGCGTTTCGATGATTCGACAGGGCTCTGTCAACCCTTCCGTTCCTAACCACCCCTCTAACCCCCTCTTTTACAAAATCCAGCTAGAAAGTAGACCCCCCTCGCTCCCTGTTTCGAGAAAATCTATGCACGCCCACGGTGACTTCCCGGTTTCTTTTTGTTACCGAGGAGATCGCGGAGAATGTGTTCCGATAGCTTTCAAACGACTCACTGTGGTCCCGAATCAGTATAAGCAACTCCAACCCTTATGTGACTGCTTAGAATGTAATAAGACATTCAGGAATGATCAAAATTTCCGACGTAAAGAAGGAGAGCGAATGTGAAATGCTATGAACTATGTCTCTTTCTTTACAATTTCACAGTTTCACGATTTTCTACTCTGCAACTTTAAAATTGTACAATTTTACAATTTCAAAGTTTCACTGCCAAAAGAAGTTTCACTTCAATAAACTAAAGAATGTGTTTAAAGCGTATCGCTGAAAGAGGTATCCTAAAGATCGAGTTCCAGAATTGTTTCGGCGAGTGGAAGAAACGCTGGCTCAAATGCGTAATATCAAATGGAGACTATTTTGAAGGGTGTAACGTTCTATATAATTCTATGTAATATAATTTTCTTGGAAAAGTGAAAATTCCCGTTGTTTTTGTGAGGGTACCTCTCCTAATCCACCTAGAGGTAGTCCTCTCGAATAAACGAATTGTAATCGTCTGCTACGAGCCTGCAGCGGCTAAAGACCCCGGGGGCAGCCGGTTTCTTCGCACTTCCGCAAAGCGGATTACCGGGCCGAGTCCCATCATCCGATTGTCAGCCACTCTCCGCCGCGTCGGATTCCCTCAAATGGACAGCCAATTTGTAGGGGCTTATTTTTCATCGTCGGGGTGTAACGGTCGCGAGGAACGCACCCCTCCGAGGTCAATTAGGCATCCACGAGGCTCCCTGGGTGTGATACCTGCATCGTGTTACAAGGTACGCGATCGTCCCAGGGTGAGAAAAAAAGGTTCTGCTTGCGGTCCGTGCAGGAAATAATTGGATTTCAAATCTGGTAACCCGCGAAATGCCGAATTTTTCACCCGTGGATCCGATTGTAAACGATCCAGCACCTTTTTTTTTCTTATTCCGTGGGGTGGAGAGAAAGATCCTTGAAGTATGGCGAACAAGGATTCGTCACGGTGAAAGTACAGTGTGTTTTTCGTCAACCCCCTAGACCATTAATTCCGGAAAGAAAGAGTTGGCAAGTCTTCGGTGGCTTTTCGGGAGGGTCTCTTTGATATCGGGGAATGAAATCGACGTAATGGCGGCACAACCCTTTGACCAGATGTACGACACAATAGCCGTCACGAAAAATCCGACGACAATGTTATCTCGATCTGCTCGAATTCTAGGGGTCGTGCTCCTTCGGATTGAGTCGTCAGCCCGGGGATGCTGGCCGCAGGGGTTGTTCGAAAGATCGCGATGATAAACGGCGAACTAGATTCCTCTACTCCGATCGACCCCTGCTTTCCTTCGTGAAATCGAAAATCGAGGCGGGTCAGGGCTTGTACCACCTACGTTCATCCCCTAAGTTCAATCCGGCGGAGCATGCTCTTCGGTTGAAACTTAAGGGAACTGGGACACAGGAAAGGGGTGGGACAAATGGATTGTTTGTTAGGGGTTCCTTGCATAGTAAAAGGATTGAACCGTTTTAAGCTTGTATAGTAACAGGATAAATTGATTTCCAGCTGGGAAATAGTTGTCGCTATTAAAGGATCCATTAAGAAGTCTTAACGAGGGGATCGAAAACAAGCACAATTGCAAACGCAAAATCGTCATTCATTCTGCTTGAACCTTCTCCCAAAATTCTACGAAGAACAGTCCCTAAAAAATGCTCCCCCGAGTACAACTTATCCGAGCAGTTGAACTAAAACAGAGGAAAAATCTGCCACAATTGCAAGAAAGGGTTGAAACGCCCGTGGGTCCCCGTTAGGGCAGCCTCGCATAATAAAAGGGCAACAAATTAGTCTTCATTTGGTGTTGTCGTCGGTGAAAAGGATTGCGGCACAAAGCGGTGGTTTGGCTTTCAGGAAAAAGCAAACAACGGCCTCACTCAACCCCTCCTGGTGCTTTCTCTGGAGAGGGATGGAGGGGGTGAGGAAGAGTCAATAGGAAAGCATATTTTGGTCAGCGATTCTGTGGAGAAAAAAAGTAGGGTAGCACGAGAGGGGAACCGGTCTTCGACGACGGTGCTACTGTGCTCTGTACACTGTCTTCTTCTTCTTCTTCTTCATGTTTTGCTGTTCTTGTCCTTGGCTGGCGTAATTCACAGATCCGCGATGGCTTTTTCGATATCGTTGGATGTTGAAGAAAATAGTTACGTTTCGTTTCACGGCCTTCGGGGATGTGACAAGGAACTACGAAGAAAGGGTTGGAAAAATCGAATCAGGTTTCTGCACCGACGGTTCATACCGGGCTCCTTGCACGGATGCTGAAGAAGTATGCGACAGAAAATCATAATCACCGACAAAAGGCGTCATGCCGTGCAGCCGCGTAGACAAGGCGAGCCGCTGCACCCCTTTCTCACGCGACACCTTAGGATCCATCGTTCCTCCATAGGGGAAAGTCCATGGGGGGCATCGGTGATTGCTTGATCCAAGAACTGTGGATGCTGTGCCGCTTCCTCTCGCAGGAAATTCGCTTTTCCGGGAGGGTACACAATCAACCCCGATTTGCATTAAATTCTTCGTCCGGAACTATCGACCTTCAATGGCTAAATCTTTTCTCCGTTGCTCGGCCAACGTGATCGCAGACAGCCACATTCTGAAACAAAGAGAAAGTTTGAATTAACCACATGGTTGATTATTTCCAGGAGTGGTATCCTCGTGGGGCTTGACGCTTGATTGGCCGGCAGCTTTTCGGTAGCATGACCACTCTCCTCTGGCACGGTACATTGTGATGCAAATGCGGATCACGCGTACACGAATCTACCCCGAGGCGATATTTTTGCCACTTTATTGCCGTAATTCCGTAACGGCACGCTAGGGGCGTCCCTGGCCTCCGGGCCATGTGATATTCCGGCGAAATTCGACTCGAATTCGCAACCCTCCGGCCCTCTACCCGGTCGTGATTTATGAGAGCCGGCGTCAATTGTGCGCAACTATGTGGCCACCCCTTTAACGCCGCTTTCGTCACTCCCTCCGATCGTTGAATGTTGCTATACCGAGCCTCGAGACGAGCGTGGAACGATCGATTCTATGGGGTTGCACTTCCGTCCACATTGCGAGTTTGTTTCTCGGCGTGCAGATGTAATTGGATGTTCGTTCGCGAATCAAAATTGGATATCTTTGATGCGAATGATACATTTCAAAAGCCGTATATAGGAACGCGACTCAATTTTTCAATGTCTCAATTTGGAAAGGTATTAAAAATGCTAGAAGTCTCGAACCTCAGGCTCCAATTATCCTCTAAATCACTGGTCGAGGTGTGATCGGACAGAGTTGTTGTGCCGAGGGGTGGCGCAATATTTCAACGAGGTCCAACCCGCTCTATAAAAGTGTTGTTCGCGTCCGGAGCGGGTCGTGGTAGACAATGGAGCTCGGTACACTGACAAAAATCACCGGGACGGTTAAGAGAGCGAGAGACAGACCCTCTTCGAGAAGAGTTTGACGCGAGATCGCCGGTGCCAATAATTCGCCGAGTAAATTGCTGGGAAGAGAGCAAAAGGTTTGTACAGAAGCCAATGGAGGAAGTCCCGGTTTCGTCGAGGCTTTCGACACGGTCATTTTCCGACCGGTAAATTTCCATACAAACAGCGGGCCCGCTGCAGCCTCGCAGCGGGGTTAAAATTAACTGACTTTCGCACCGTTCCACCTCTCTCTCTCTCTCTCTCTCTCTCCCTCTCTCCGTGCATACGTATCACCAGTTTAGAAGCTATTACCGCGATCATTAGAGCAACCGTCGCCCGGTGACGCAGGGAATACCGCTTTGCCACGGGGATCAAATTCGGCTTCCACGCAGAGAGAAGATTTAATTGCGGCCCCGGATACTGAAGCTATACTGTCCGCTATTTCGTTGCTGAAAACACCGTGACAACGATTTCAAACGGTTTCCGCGGCGAATTGTTTCGCCCAACGAATAATACGATCGCTAGCGAATCACAAAGGAATTGTTGAAAAATAATTCTGCTTGAATCTAAACATACATGGGCAACATTCGAGATTTTAGGATCTACGAAATCAGTGAAAGTGAAAACGAAAAGTCGTTACGATCAATTTTCACCTTTCAGTTCCTGTTTCAATCAACTGCTCTGCTTTTGTGGGATTTCATGGTCTACCGCTGGTTCGGTATTTTTTACTTTCTTTCCCACTGAGCGAGGCCATTCATTCGGACAACGAGCTTCCATTCGATTTTTCGAAAGCGACTGGTCTTAACTGGATTTAATGTACAAGAAACATCAAGTAATTTCAAAAAACACTTTATCTTCTATCAAGAGAAATAAAGAATTATACATTCTACCGATCGAATTAATTGGCACTGTAATTCAATGAAGAATCAAGAAGAACGAGTCTCGCGGAGAATGGCAGCGCTGTCACTGGGAAATAAAATCCACTGCAAACGCGCGAGTCACATCCAGACGCATGGCTTCCTCCGGCTCGATACCTCTGATTACGAACGCTCGTAATGCCGATTAATTAAGGACCGGCTTCGGAGCTGATTCCGGAAGTATCTCTGCGAAACCGATTCCCACAATTACCTAGGTTGCCCGAGCAGAGCAACAACGTGCCGAATCATCGAGCCACATTGCGCATCCTCGGCATTGTAACAGTAATCCAAGGGTACCTGTTGGCTGCGCGATCATTAGCGTTCTCATCGAGGTGAACAATAACCGACGCTTCCTTAATTAACGCCGAATAACGCCTCCGGTTACGTAATCCCGAAACGTCGCGTTTCAACGAGCAAGTTCACATTCTCATCGTCTTTTTAGAGGTTTAAGGTCCTTCAGCGGCGCGACTCCTTTCATCCTGGATAACCAGTCTCTCAAAGTTCTTCAACTAATTACTTCAGTAAACAATTTAAATAAATCTCAACGTTCTGTTAACCGTTACGATATCGTGTCTGACTCGCGACGAAGATTCTCAACAGAGACACAAAGCATACAGACTACAAAAAAGTTCTAATCATTGAGACCGTAAAATAAATTTTAGAATAAGAAGTTAAAGAACATCGAATCCAGTATATTAAATTTTGTCTAGCCAGCCAGCATGCTCGCAGAGCACCGTACGACCCTCGTCGCTAATGGATCCACGGTAGGAACGGTGTGATCGATCGTCGAGGATCATCGAAATGAAAGGCGAGCTCCGTCTAGGAGGGAAAAATCGACGGGTGCCGTTGAAAGGTTTCGCGTTACCGTGTTCTACCCGCATGCTGCACACACCCCCATGGCTTCCATCATGGCGTCGGTCTGCCTCGATACGAACCGTGAACAAGCGGCCGAACAACGTCTTAATAAAACTGTTGCGTCCGCGTCGTGAATCGTTCAAAGAGAAATGGATCGTCCTTATTCTGCCGGCTTGACAACTAACTGACAAAAGATTCGCAACGCTGCGAGATTGCAGCTTGCTGCACGTTGCCGTCGGTTAATGACGAGTGACTCGGCGCGATGACATTGGACAGATGGTGATCGGGGGGTGACATCGCCAACACTATCAACAACGAAGACGCGACGAATCTTGCCTTAAGGAAATTTGCACATTTTCTGGATGGGACACAAAGGATTTTAACGACGCGGCTCTGTTGACGAATCGTGATCGTGTTTTTGTGGTTTCAACCCTCGTTCGTCCCTCCCGAATTAAATTCATAGGAGACTCCTCCGTGTGCACAGTAGATGGTGTAATGAATTATAAATGTTGGCTGAACGGTACGTTGTTTTTGTTGGTACACGAGTGGAAATATATATATATTATATATTAGCGTAATTAACACTGAATTGTACAATGTAGTTTATACTGGTTGAAACGTACACGTCTGCTCTACTCGAAGGTCTAACAGAGAAGAAGGAACGCTGCGATAACAATATAAACACGCCATAGCATACACACAAGAGTGGCATGCTCATTACAATATAGTAAACAACAGATGTCGCGATTACATATTCTTATAGGAGGATTCCTATATTTCCTACAGTTTCATTATTTTATCACAGTGTGAATCGTTTCGAAGCACTGGTTTCAACGCACGTGTTGGAAGAAAAATGTTTTTCGTGTCAACGCGTATCTGACATGTGAGTTTAAGGAATCGTCCCCTAGAGCTTTCAGAGTCGCTGTTTATTTGTCTTGCGACACAAGATAAATTCACAGGTTCTATTCTGCTTTTCTCTAGTTGTCTTTAAATAAAACGTGAACGTTTTCTCACAATATTTTCGTACAAGAAAGCTATCCCGGAAACACGAAGCTTCTTCGATTCGATCTCCGCGAGAAATACAGTGAACCGAACGGGGTAGAAGTTAGTGGAAATAATTAGGCAACCCCTGCGGGGCACGGGACAGCCCTTAAACAAAGCCAGCGCGCCAGATGTCCAGTGTTTCAAGGTTTCTCAGATACAGTAAAAATTCTAGCAAAATTCCGCTGTCGGCAGCTGTTGCTGGCGGGCCACTCGTTCGCCGCACGTGAGCACGGCAGGACCTTTGTGCCATTGTTTCGTCGGCATAATGCACTCGAATTGTGCGCGACAGCCACACCAGCCGGAGCGAGACAGCTAAAGAGCACGTAGAACAAGACCGAGAGAGAGAGAAACACTGGCGAAGCTTGAGGAGAAGAACAAGAAGACCGGGAGGAGAGAAAAAAAAGAGGGAATCGGTTCGGTCACACGATCGATCGCGAGGAAAAGAAAAGCCCTCTCGACTCGAGCCCGGCGACGAGTGCACTCGGGGAAAGTTGAATCGGTACCCGGAGAGGAGGGAAAAAGCGTAGGAACGTTTGACAGATGTCGTCTCGCCGCAAGATGGCTCCTTGTTCAAAAGCACCCTCCGCCTTTCGCTCGAGAAACAATAACAAACACTTACGTGGCCGTGCGCTGGTCTTGATTCAGCGCGAAACGCGAATTCGAAACGAATTTTCTGCCCCGCTGTAAATCCATCGAATCGCCATTAGAGTCTCGTGTACTCGCGAAAGTATTTGAACGCGATTATAAAACAATTGTAATGGTTTATAATGTATGGACGAACTGTAACATTATGTTGGAGGGAAAGTTCTGTCGTGTTTTAGATAAGCAGGTAATCGTGCTTGTAATCTGAAATATGTGCAACAAGTTGTTGGAAGTAATGGAAATTGCATGATTGAATAATGTTAAACACATATATTGTTATGAATTGATTCGCGCGATCGCGAGTAGCTTTGCGGACGACTTTCGCGATACCGTCTCGACAGAGCCGCGGTCTGTTCGCCTCGGTATCACTGTAATGCAACAGTAACGCAATTATCGCGCTCCCGGAACACGGTCTCTCGAATCCTCCCGGCTCCGCTCGGCTTCAGCTTCGCGTCCTTTGATCTCAAGCCCCGGCTTTTTTCCACGGACGCACTTTGTTCGGGACGATCCCGTGTATCCGTGGGCGTTCAGAAGAGAGTAGATAGGAGAAAAGGAAGACGACGAGTGGACGGAGGAAGGCGCGAAGCGCGGGAGGAGAAGACAGAGGAAGCATTCATGGAACAACGACACGTGTTTCCTCGCGATCGACTCCCTCTCTCGCCTCGCCGCTACTCCCGGAGAGTGTCCGCCGGGAAACTTGGTTAATTGCACGCGAAATTTATCCGTTAACGAACCGGGAACGCTCGTGTCGCGATTAACATCGTGGGAAAGCCTTCGTTCTTTATTTGCTTCGGTCGAAGATCTTTAAATTGTAACTCTCCGAAAGAGGACGATACGTGGGAATTAATTTCAGGAAAACGATAGTAACTAATGTAAAAATAATTAACTGTTAATTACTCACATGGTAATTTCGATGTCTTCGTAAATGCGTAACTCCTGTCAGAAAATGTTAACTGAGATTTGTTGTTTTATTTGGATTGTGGAGCAATTTTGCACGACTACCTTCTTAGAACCGCACCTTAGGAGAAATAAAAATCTCCAAGCGATATCGATCGAGCAACGGACCTCGACCTCGCCACGAGAGGTCCTCGAGGACCAAGGAGGCCGGGAAAAAACGTTCCGGCAGGATCGGAGCAGTCGACTAATGGCGATCGAACAAGAATCCTGCGCTGGTCCCTTTCGGATCTTGATAATTTCCTGGGTAAACAGTGGCATTGTCCTGCTGCGTGTCTTTTGTCGCCCTTCCGGGGAGACTGTCTTTTGTGATCGAACCTCGTCGATCATCCCAGCTATCGTTCACTTATTTGTTCAAACGACCGTTGCTCCAACAACGTCTAAACGCTAAACGATCCCCCGGCAAGTTGTCCTTCGCTAATTCTACCGGCGAGTCATCGAGTCTCGATCCATTACGCGCCTGTTGAACTTTTAGGGTTCCAGTTCTTCTTTTTTTTTTTTGCCAGCTTCTGCAGGCTGGAAAATTTGTCCGGCGAAGGTATTCGCTGAATCGATATGCCTCTTCCTCGGGTTTCCATCGGGTTTATTCTTCCCTTTTATTCACGTGTCACCTTGTTCGTTCGCCGCCACGTCATTTTCTTCGTTTCCGAATCCCCGACACGTTCTACGACCAGAAGGGTGGAGACTGAATCTTTACAGTGAGTCACCGTCTATTCACGGTCCTGCTCTTCCCCGGTTCGGATAAAAATCCAACGTGTATAAATAGATAACGGCAATTAATCGCGAACCGGCCGAGACGCCTCGCCGGAAATCGAGTCGATGCGAACGCTCGCGTATGTATCATTGCTACAGTGCGGATTTTTATGGTTTTATCAAGAAATGGACTGAGTGAAACGTAAAACAGTGAAGGATACAAAAAAAAGTTTAGAAATATTGTTATGCCGTTTCCAGCGTAGAAATATTATCAAAGAGTGAAATTCATTTTTATTCAACCTACTGCTTCCCACGATCGATGCAGAATATTTTTATTTTTGCATAAAAATTTCGTCTCGATTGTGCGACGTAAGTTTTCTTCGTGTATCGAGTTGAACAATATGGTAACTGGCACGTTTACTCGGTCGAATGGTTTTAATATCGTTAGCCTGGTTCAATGGGGATAGGTTTACCAAGACTTCTTCTCCCTGGCGATTGTCATTCCCGATTGTTCCTCTTCGACGTCATTGTCGAAGCTGTGCAACAATGGCCTTTGTCGCGACGCGAACAATCCAACGGTGTTTATCGGAGAATTTTCCAGTCGGAAAACATTTCACCGGACGGATCAATGGGGAAACAGAAGTATTGTGCCGATTTGCATGCAGCTAACCACTATTTTTAGGTGAAATTGTTTTTACTGCGCTGCTGTGCCGCATCGATGTGTCCTACATGGAACGAAGTATTTGTTTTTCTTTTTTTAAATAAATGGAACCCATAGAACCGGTATCCGAAGCTACCAGAACATCTAGCAGAAGCTACATTGATTCGATGATTTCATGCACACTGGATTATGTGTGTGGTATCTTCTGTGTTAGATCGGAAGGAAGCTAACGGTAAGAATTAATCTGTACTAACTAGACTATAACGTAACGATACTGTTAAATAAATTTATGGATCTCCGTAATAAAATGTATGACGAATACAATAAAAATTTTTCCTAGAATACAAAATTCGATAGAATTCAGTAAAATTTTCATTTGTTCTGGATCTACAAGGAGTGTTCCCATTAAAAGTAGAATTTCATTTCATTGCGCTTTCTTCAAATTTGTCAATAAAAATTGGAAATTGCATAAACATCCGCACTCTATTGATTTTGGAAAGGAGAAGTGCAAGGATGAATCGAGGATAATCCGAGGAACGGTAGACCGACGATCGTTACCGGAAGCTATTGCAGATCTGATCGGAGCAAGGTGTCTCACGAACGAAGATCGAGGGAAGGAAAAAATAAAATACACAAGAGCCGAGTATGGTTGCGAGGGACATACGCGAACAGGGGATGAAAAGCGGGATGATAATAAATGACTAGCTCGAAGACGAGCGCTCGATTCACATGAGAAGATTGATGAGCAAGACGAAGGGGATGGTTGGCCAGTTCCGCTCACTCTCTCTCTCTCTCTCTCTCTCTGAAACGACGCCCTTCCTCGCATATTTTAATCCCCGAATCGACGGGGAACAGGATCATAGAGATACACACTTGCGTTTTGTATAGTGTCGCGGTGAAACGAACTCCGGATTCAAATCGTTCGAAGCCGCGCGCCGATAATTAATGAGCGCTGCCGCCGTTTCTTCCGCCTTAATCTGCTCGCGGAATAATGAATCCTTGAGCGAGCTGCCGGATCGAATACATTATCCGCGACGCGGATTTTTATGCAAATACAACGTTTTATGGGCGGCTTTTAATCGAGGGTTACCGGCTCGCTTGGTTTTCACAACCGAGCATTTTATTATAATTCATTCGTGTTTACAAACTTCGCTGTTTCAAAGAAATTCAACGGAGGTTCAATTACGAACACGATTTAACTTCTTCGTGGAATTTTATGCATTTTCTATACAAATTCCGAAAATTATAATGACACTTCAGGCTTGCTTTCCGAGCCACGTTCTGCATCGTAACCCAAGAACTGACCTCTCGGACAATCCCCGTCCGGTCGATTTATTCCCAAACACGGAGGATTGGTCTGTTGGTGGGGTGCAAGTCGCGTGACCCGTGAAAATCGTTGAAAACTGGAAAAGCTTTCTGGAAAGTGAGAAAGGAAGGTTCACCCTTGGTCCAGCACCCGGTGGGGATGTAGAAAACGATCTTTCCAGACGACCGGATTCTCCGGGTAGAAGTGGTTGTGTCCCCCTTCTCGATTATACCAAACTTAGGCCTCTTCTGTTCGACTTTGCTGCTCCATTGTGTTTTAGGGATTGAGAAAAGTCGAAACGCACCGTTAGAACGATCTCGACGGAGCGAGTCTGGTGACTTGTGGAGCTGTTGTGTGTTTTCCTGGGTAGGCTAATAGCCAAAAAACAGTGGGATCCATTACGGGAACCGTGATACAAGGGGGGATTCGGGATCAGGATTTTCCAGGCGGCGCGAACACGCCGGCAAAAACAGACGGGATCCCTGTAGAACGGCCCGTAACGGGTTCCGGCGTGTAATTACCACTAACGAACCGTTTGTTTCGACCGACGAGACGCACGGTGACTCGCAGGTGTGCCTGCACTGCTGCCAGGAGCCCGGCGCCTAACCGCGATTGCATAATAAGCTGACTCGAGTCGTCCCGAGCGAAGCCATTCCGCGAGCAAACGGGAATCTCGAGTCAATTGCTCGTTACCCAGACCGATAACGATATTACTCGCAATAGGAGTGATCCGATGCTGAAAGATCGACTCGGCGTACAGGCCGGCTCAAATGATCGGGCTCGATCATGATCCTGTTCCTCGCGGAATAGGAAACGTGATCGGCCGAGTACAATTTGTTAGAACTTGTTCGGTCACGATGCAATTGTTAACGATGTCATTATGATTTTTAGTGTAAAGACGTCTTTTTAAGACCTTTACTTTTATACGTTTCTAGTGTATATTCAATGATTTGTTTACGATCTGTTTTGTGGATGCACTTTGATTTAATGGCATCCTGTAACAGAATCGAAGGGGCACAGCGTTCGTCCCGGATGTTTGAGCCAGTCTGTAGATCAGGCGAATTTCCTGGCAGTTTCGAAACAACCGACCATGTTGCCGGTGGAAGTTATGGGGTTCCCTGGAAACGACATCGTTTTCACCGCGAGCCACGATCGCTGGTTGACGCAAGGGGTTTTCTGATTGGAGTGCTGCACGGAGCCAGGCGGAACTGATAACCACTGATGCATTACTGTTGCGAGAAAATTTATTCCGGCGTTCGTTCACGTGTGCGGCAACGTTACGAAATTTTCTGCGTGGACCAACGATCGCTGATTGATCATTACCGCGCGTGACGTACGCGTGTAATTAGTAACAATGATGTCTTCGTTGCACGGTACGCAACGCTATCAGAGATATTAATTCCGGTACGAATTTCAAATCAGCCAATGATGAAACAACAATTAGCGGGAATAATAAGTAAATGATTGTATTAATAAGTCCCAGAGAAGGAAACAATTACGTCGGAAATCAAATTAGTCTGGCGTAGACGAAAGAGGCCCGGATAACGAGCGATATTATCCAACCGAATCGAAATTTATCGGAGATGAATTCTTTCATCAGCGTATTTTATGAATTTACTCTTTCAATGGATTTTACGTGTTGAATTTGTTTCGTGAATTTATTTGACGAGCTTATTTCACGAATGTACTTTACACGTTTGCTTTACACGGACGTGTTCACGCATTTATTTTATCAACTTATTAAACGAACATTTTTCAATCGTTCCACAACGACACGCGCGTGTCGCGAAAATTTTATTTCATCGGTGCATTTTATGAATTTATTTAACGCATTTATTTTTCGAATTTACGAAATGAACATTTGTCAACCCTTCCTCGCCGACACACGCGTGCAACGAGAAATGCTGAAAAACGTGAGAAACTAAAATAAATGATTGGTTGTCTCACGTTTGTCTTGATTTCTTAAAAAATGTATCGATTCGTTTGTCACTGGACAGAATGTCACGGTCATGGCGCAGCGGCCATGTTGCGGGAACGGGGCGAGGCTAACAGTAAGTTAATTAGGATTTCGAGCAGATGACAATCAGGTTGGTAATTCGTATCCAGCGGGAGACTGTCGTGCAGGCAGAGTGCACGGTACTGTCACGGTAATTCCGTGGATAGCAGAGTACGCGGTCGCAGGTAACGGTGACCGTTTTTCCGTCAGCGTTCCTTCTTTTGCCTCTCGTCGACAGGCTCGACTCGCATGACGACTGCCAATGCGTATGGTTGTTCCCACCTCCGCTTCCTGGTCCCTGGCAGAGCTTCCGGTCTCGTGACAGCCCGTCCTGGTCCACCGCTCGTTCCGTCCCAACGTTACGGGTTTGTCACTTTCACGTCGCGTTTCACCTCGACACGGGCCTCGGTGCATTACTGCATTACTGCACATGTTTCCTTCCTAGTGCATTAGAAGCGCCGCTCAGAGAAACTCGATGATTCGCCGGCATTCGCTCAACACTCCGCGAGCACCTTGCCATTTTTCCCTGTATTCTTTCAAATTTAAGTTTCAAATCTAATAGTATTGAAAAGGAGTCTGTCGGAACCGTGAAAAATTTTCCTCGCTGAGATCCCACGAAGATCACGGGGAAGGTCGGGGAAAAAAGGATCGGTTCTCCTTCTCGGTTGCAGTTTTCCGTTACCTCGGTCAACATCGAAAATCCTGTTGAACACTCCGGCATTTTTCACCTCGTTCGTTCACGGTACTCTGCCTCCTGTCAGGCCCGGCACATCATCCTGGTCAAACAAGACCCCACGTGATTCGTTTTTGCTGCGTCCTTGCCGAACCACCATGAATTATTTATTCACCGGGGATCATCGGCGGGTACACACCCTCGATTTTCCACGCAGCCGCCTCCCTCCATCCGGAACACTCCGTGTCACCTCCTAACGATTTTTTGCACGGCACCACGGTGTCCTTTGTCAGTCGAGTATGCACCGGGGTAGCGTGATGATCGACGTAGATGCACAATGCAATCGAAGTTTCTGAGAGCACGTGTTTGCTCTGGACGAACACGTCGACCTAAATTCTTTCTTGGAAATCAATTTGATTGAATGGAATTTGCTGAATTCCGACAATAAGTCCTTTTCCGAAAGCAAAGTCATGTTCAACATAAAATTGTATTTGTATAAGAAAAAGTTGTTCAACATGTAGAAATGTTCAAAAAATGCTGACAGAATTTAGTACGACCTTATTTTAGTCCTTATTAAAGTTTGTTTACAAGATTTGAGAATTTCATTAACATTCTCAGTCGCTTTCTATTCATATTTCAATTTTCATCAAAAACAATGAGGAAGTTTCGACATGTTCACCGAAATTCGACGCGCAGAGAGTCGAGTCTCCTGGAAGACTGTGGAAACGGAATCGTCTAGCCACTGTTGCGTGTCACCGTGAACGAAGTTAACGGTATCGATCTCGGGGCGAGTCCAGAACGAGACGGACACCCGGTATACGTGACAGCCGTGCGTTATCCTAGGATCTGAGGAAATAAACGGTTTCCTGAGTGAAACGTGCTACCGCGGGCGTGGGCTCTCGCCGCCGCCAACAGCCAGATAAAAGCACGCGCGCCTGGGGAACCTCTTTCCACGGAGAGTGCCGAAGAACGATGTTCGTTCGTGGTTCATAAATATTCATGCACTTCCGTAATAAAAAATTCGTGAATGGAAAAAGAGAATTGTCCTTGGCCGGTTGGTGCGGCGTCTTGCAGGAAGAAACGCTTCGGTTACGTTCACCTCTTCGTCCCTGTCCTTGGCTGTCTTAAAAAATTGCTTCCACTTATGGCAGATGCGGCGACATTTCGTTCTCCCCTCCACTCATCCCCCCATAAATTAATAATCAAGGCTGCGAGTGCGTGAGCGGGCCTCCCACAATGTCGCGTTCGCGCCGGCCACTTCGAAGTTCAAAGAAAAATTGCATCCTTAAAAAAATACACGAAACCGTTGAACACAATATTCAGCTAAGATTAGAACGACCTAGAAAATTTCTTGTCCACGAGCGAGCCTAAAAACTCCGCAACGGTTAAACTCGTTGGTATTGACCCATTAAGGTTAATTGTTCCAGTAATTCGTCGTTCGTGTGGTAGTCGCCGGTTTTACAATAGCGAAACAGCTGTTCGACGATTTCGAGGAAGGTGTGATCGTGTTTTCCAGTCGAGGAAATTTCTATTCGATCTTCGAAAGTGTCTCTCGATGAACAGACTCAATGTTCCTGTTTGTACTGGACGGATCGCTGTAGCAGAAATCGTGTCTCCGAAGAATCCCGAAGGAAAAGGCGGCGTGTCCGTTCTCTCACGGTCCATTAAGCCCGGAGAAGTCGTACGCGAGGCGTTCGTGTGAACGCCCCATAAATAAGGCGATCCTCTCTAGAACCCGCATCCTGCCGATCCGAAAGTTCCACGGATAAACCAGTAATACTTGACACGAGAATGTGACCTTATTTCTGGAACCGGCGACGCACGCGTTTTCTATAATTGACTGTTGTCCGGATGATTATTCTCATTCCAGAGTCCTCTTTATTACAGGTTCCTCTTTGTCTTTTTCGTAGAACTTAGCTAAACGAAAAATTGGCTTTCATTTTCCCTTAACCCTTAAATGCATTGTGTTGCCGTTTGGCAAATAGATGCTGCTTAATAGAATACATAGGCATAAATAGAAAGTGTAAAAAAAATATCGTGCATTTAAGGGTTAAGAAAACTTTCGAAAACGACGTAGTGTTCCAACGAAAGAAAGTAAAAACGTAGAGCCTCGAAGAAAATCGGCGCGGCAGCAGCAGCAACGAGGGGACCAGTTCGCAGCGCGCGAGAAAGTGCGAATTAAAAATCGGAACATAAATTCTTCGGGCTCGTTCTCCATGGTCCGACGATCGGCGGGCTCGCTCGGGAAATCGGCACGCGGCGCTCGCATACATTACTCGAGGGGAATACGCGGCGGCTCGGTGACACGCGAGAGCCTAACAAGCCGATCGTGACATACGTGACAGCCTGGAAGAACTATCGGGATTATGGTTGTGTCTCGTCGAAGCCGAGAAATCATGTCGTCACCGTGAAAGTCCCCCGGAGATCCCGCCCCGCGAAAGAAACCGATTCTCGTTTTCACGATGACACGCTTGGAAAAATTGCCCCGCGGGGGAAAAACAACGAACCGTTCGGACCGATTTTCTAATTCGTATCGCGTACCGAACCAGTCCGACGACCACCGGTGAATCATGTTTCAGGGTCAACATCGTCCGCGAGCAATTACGGCTAGCGAGATTTTCCCAGAACGAAGTTACGAAACCTACGTGAATCATGATCGCGACCGGTGAAACCGGCATTGCACCGCCATTTTTTTTTTTCGGCGCAGATTGCGTGCACCTGTTTAAGGGTCGACTCGACACGCGAGTCTTGCCCTGGAAACTATCCGGAGCGATTCCTTGACGCATTGTTGTGTCAGGAATTTCGGAAAGGAGTCAATCTTCTAGCCCTTAATATTTTCTACGATATTTAATGATGTACCTTGTAGTCTCAATGCATATTTTTATAATTTGATATTAAGAAATATTGGGGATGGTTTAAAGAGAGGAAATGAAATTCATATTTTAGCTTGCCTTAATTCAGAAATAAACTTTCATTGAAGAAATGCTGTTGACTCGAAACTGATCACGATTAGACAAATCGATCAGCGTCTTGGGAGCATTTATGGATCACGATCCGAAACCGTAGAGATTCGAGCAATGGCCACGCGTCTATCTTTAGTGCCATTGATCGTCGTCCGTTTTCATGGCGTCAAACCTCGGCGCAGGACGTCAGGAGAACGTGGTTGGCATTGAACGTAACCCCTCGGGTTCCTCTATCTTTAGCCGTCGGATCGATGCGGATATGGAAATAATCGCAGGCTATTCGCGAGCCATCAGCTGGTGCTCGAGTAGACCAGGTGAGGGCGTGTACAGCACGCGGTGTCCATCTGTGCCGTTGGAATGCAGGTGAAAGACCCCTGAGTCCCAGCCGACGCCGATTTGTCGATATCGGGGCCGAGCACTCGAGGAATCCGGTCGATCGCGTCCTTCTGATAACGAGCCACAAACGTCCTTCGGAACCACTGATAAGGCATTCCTGCGTCGGCGTTTAATGGACGTGCCCGCGGCCGATCGTTTTCCGGCCACCTCGACGTGACTTCTCGGACGCGTGCTCGATACCACCGTCGAGATAATCGACTGACAATTGCGCAACCAACTCCTGAACGACGACGACCACTGACAGATTCGCACTGGGACTCGCGTCAGACGAGATGACGCTCTTCTTTCGGCTCTGATTCGATCGTTGTCACAATTTCATTGACCATTCATCAACTACACTAGCTGTCTGTAAATATTACTTTAATGGAATGAAAATCAAGAAAATGTTGAAATTATATTAAATTGTACAATTCTGGAAATATAATCGCATAAAACCAAAGGCTATTATATTCTGGAAAAAGTCGAAGAGTTGGTATCAATGCAACATCGACATAGCTCATTTTCAATCGCGTAAAATGCGGGAGCAGAAAATGACGCGGGATTGCAAACCCTAATCAGGCGTAATAGTACATTTGTGTACGATCCGATGACGATCGTAATTCGAGATTTTGACGGGGGTGTAGACCGAGGGTGGAGACTCTTTCTCCCATAGGGACGAGGAAAATTGATCGACGTTGACGACAACCACCCCCAAGTAAACAAGAAACTCTGACGTAGAATACTATCTTTGGGCCGAGCGAGAATAGTCACGAATGGCCGACGTGGGCGTGATTCGGTACCATTTCGAGCGGTAATTGCTCGGCTGAATAGAAACCGGCCTAAGGGAGATCGCAGGGTGTCTTCGTGACACTTTGGTCCATCTTCACTCCTACACCGCTCGTCTGTATGACGTCAATCACGCGATAGTGTGTCTGGACTTACGTGGTTTATCCGTTTTCGTGATTGTACTCGGTGACTCATAAACGTTTGCTCGAACGTAAACCGAACAGCTCGGCCATGAGTTAATTAACCCAATTAACCCGTGGATTTTCATTGGATCGATCGCTTGACAAATACAGGAATAGCCAAACAATATTCCTGTAGTTCCGTTCCGTCTAACAACCCCTTCGGAAAGCATCCGATCCCTCGTCAACTTTAAAAAGAAGAAGATTTATATTTATATAGTCAACTATATCCGAGTAGTAGTTGACTATATTTATACTTTGTAAATGTCAAGAGCGTCGTTCACCGTTCAGCCGGTCAAAGGGAACACGTCTCTGTTAGCCGTCGACGTGAACCGAGTCGCACGGCATCGAATAAATTATGCACAGTCCGAGGGGTACTTTTAATTAGATACGATTGGGGGCAAAGGTCGCGGCCGGCTATCCTCAATTACCCCTAGCAGGACCGATCAATAAGTCCGAATCAGCGTATTGTTGGGTCTGATTGATCCTCATTAGACCCTTAATTTTTTGCTTGTTCCAGGCGAGCTGTACGTGGAGGATCTAGGCGAGAGACGGGTCGTGTCCATCAGGATGGGTTGGTTGTGGGTCGAGGGTACGCCGATGAGGCTGCCCCTCAGGGCGTTGAACCTGAGACAGGCGGCGCCCAGCCTCTGTCAACCTCATGCTCTCGCCCTGGGGTTCACCCTGAGCAACTCGCAGGATCATGCTCTTGCCACATTTTGGGTAAGTCGAACGTTTATCTTACCATTACTCTGAACGATTCGTGGTTACACTCCTCGCAAATCTTTGTCGTTATTTACAAAGTCCAACCAACTGTGTTTAGAAGGTAGACTCGTTCCCGAGGCTTGGGTAGTCCTTTCACTGTCCCAGCTTCGAATCGATTTATCCTGTTACGTTATCAAGTTCGAAAAATATGAAAGGAAGAGTGTAAGGTTTTTTAAAGTTCGAGTCGAATTGGTCGAGTATCGATACGCCAGCAGAGTGCAACTGTTTACGGAGAGAAACACACAGGCGATCAAACGTTTGTGTTGTGAGAACGAGGTTGAGAGATCAAATATTACTATATATTTAGTATTTATTCAAACTCCATGACACAATGAAATAACCGTTCATCAGTGGTGAATTACAATAATATGTACTGTTCGCATATAACACAATATAATAATTTTTGACTGTTACATTGAAAAGTGGAACCGTTGATGATTAGGATACTTTAAATACTGTGAGAGCTGTTACTAGCTCGGTAGGCTGGCTCGGACTGACTTGACCATTCCTTCTTAGGCCCTGTAGTACGGAAAAGATGGCTACGCTTGAGGTGTAATAAACGGCAGGTCAAAAAAGAGACCTTTCCTCCTCCGCATGTTCCGTGCATTTCGGTGTATACTCCAACACCCTTCCTCAACGAATGCACAATAGATGGGCTATTTATTTACTGACCTGTAAGCCACATTTTTCGGCCAAGCTTTTTAATTTGACTCTTCCTAATGGCTTTGTCAACATGTCAGCTATCATTTCATTTGTAGGACAATATTCGTATTCCATTATCCCTTGGTCCTTTAGGTCTTTAATGAAATGAAATTTTGTGTCGATGTGTTTAGTCCGATGATTGAACCTTTTATGATCTATGAGTTTTAGGCAGCTCTGATTGTCCTCATAAATCAATGTTGCACTTCGACTTTTGCCTTCGAAATCTTCGAGCAAGCGACGTATCCAAATCCCTTCCTGCGTCGCTTCAGCGAGGGCAATGAATTCCGCTTCTGTTGAAGACAATGCTACACATGCCTGTTTACGACAGGCCCAACTGATTGGCGAGTCATAATATTGGAACAAATAGCCGCTGTTTGACTTTCTATCTATACGATTTTCAGCCCAATCAGCATCTGCATATCCAATTAAGTTAGGTTTACCACCCCTGTTCCCGAGTCGTAGTTCGTAATCTTTGGATCCTTTCAGGTAGCGGGCGACTCTCTTTACCTCGTTCCAATCATTGGTAGTAGGCGCTTTGTTATGTTGGCTTAATATAGATATACTTGCTGCAATATCTGGCCTTGTGTTTACAGCTAAATATAACAATGCCCCTA
This sequence comes from Lasioglossum morio, assembly GCA_916610235.2. Taxonomy (NCBI): domain Eukaryota; kingdom Metazoa; phylum Arthropoda; class Insecta; order Hymenoptera; family Halictidae; genus Lasioglossum; species Lasioglossum morio. The sequence goes on from OU744333.1 coordinate 14,482,963, forward strand.
TTAATTGCTGGTACTTTTCATTTTCTGGCATTTCTTCCCGATCCATATTATTTTTCATATAGCCTTGATCCAAGGGAATATTAGATACTTTTGCGTCTTGTAGGCTAAACCTGCTTAAAATTTTTTCAATATATTTGGTCTGCTTTAAATAGAAAATGCCATCTGTATCTCTCCTTATTTCGATGCCTAGATAATACTTGAGGTTGCCAAGGTCCTTGAGCTGAAACTTCTTGTTTAAAGAATTAGTAATTTTATTAATACTCACCTCATTTTTTGCAGCTATTAGGATGTCGTCAACATAAATACTGAAGTAAATTTTTCCTTCGACATCGTTCTTTATGTACAAACACGAATCAGCTTTGCTTTGTACAAATCCCAGTTCTTGAAGGCAGTCGTTCAGGTGGTCGTTCCAAAGCTTAGCCGCTTGTTTTAGGCCATAAATGCCCTTCCTTAAATGACACACCATTTCTTCTGTACCTTTTACAACGTATCCTTCGGGTTGCTGCATGTAGATATCCTCTTTTAGTTCACCATTGAGGAATGCTGTTTTTGCATCGAAGTGTTTGACCGTTAATTTTTCTTGACCTGCTACGGTTAATAGCATCCTAAGGGTCGTCTGTTTTACAACGGGTGCGAAAACCTCGTCGTAGTCTATGCCATACTTTTGAGAAAAACCGCGTGCAACGAGGCGAGCTTTATGCCTTTCAATTTTTCCTTCGGCGTTATGCTTCGTTTTGAAGACCCATTTGCAGGTAATGATGTCTCGATCAGCCGGTCTTGGTACAATGTCCCATGTACCGTTGTTCTTTAATGAGTTGATTTCATCGCTCATAGCCTTTATCCAGCTGTCCCTGTCAGGTCTTGATAGCGCGTCCTTCACATTTCTGGGCTCTTGCTCTTCTTTCGCAAGTTTTAACACAGCCATATATCTATCTGGCGGTACGCCCCGATTGGACCTTTCGGAGCGTCTAGGCTCCCTTGGCTGTTCCTGATCCGATTCATGGTCGCTAGAGATATTGGTCGATAAACTTGTTGTACTGCTTCCTTCAACATTGACTTCATCCTCAGGTAAAGATTCGTTCGAGTTGTTATTATGTACGCGATTATGCGTTATTTCTGTAATATCAAACTCAAATTCTTCTTTGCTCAAAGCTTTATTTTCAAGTGAAGCCTTATGCTTTTTTATTTCATCGACGAATATGACGTCTCGACTAATTTTGATTTTATTGGTTCCTGTTCTTAGAAGCCGATATGCCTTAGACTCTTCCGAATAGCCAACAAAGATAAATTTTTCGGCCTTTTTGTCTAATTTTTTCCGCTGTTCCTTATGTACATACACGTACGCATTACAGCCGAATATGCGTAAATTGCTTACATCGGGCTTCTTTGAGTGCCATAGCTCGAATGGTGTTTTGCTTAATCCTTTAGCGGGAAGTCTATTTTGTAAGTAATTGGCAGTGAAAACAGCTTCACCCCAATATTTTTTCTCGAGATTAGCATCGAAGAGCATGCATCTTGACATCTCGAACAAGTATCTGTTTTTTCTTTCAGCAACTCCGTTCTGCTGTGGTGAATAGGGTGCTGTGTACTGTATAGAAATCCCTTGACTTTTTAAGTATGCCTGTAAATTACTGTTGACGTATTCTCGTCCTCGATCTGATCGAATTATTTTAGGCACTTTGTTAAATTGGATTTTCACCATTTCCACGAACTCCTTAATACATCCGGTTACCTGGTCTTTATGACTCATTAGGTATATATGCGTATACCTGGAGAAATCGTCGATTATTGTCAATGCATACCTTTTATTTCCAGGTGTGATCACTTCTATTGGTCCGCAGACATCCGTATGGACAAGCTCGAGGGGTGCTTTTGTTTTGTTTGTGGACTCCTTGGGAAAAGGTTTACGAGCCATTTTTCCTTCCACACAATACTCACAAAATTCCTGCCGGCCGCACTCAGTTACCTGAATCCCCGTAGCGAGTCCCTTTTCGGCCAATTCCTTAATTGCACTTGTATGGCGATGCCCAAATCGCCTATGCCACACGTGATAACAATTTTCTTTACTGCATCCGTTTGTTGCCTCCTTTACTGAACAGGCCTTTTCGACGTTCTTCAGCTCGTAGAGACCTGAAGAGGCTTCCGCTATTGCTCGCACTTCTCCATCCTTTATGAAGCGGCAATCGTCGCTTTCGAAGACAAGCTTATAACCTTCTTTAGCCAGCTTCCTTACCGATAATAAATTTGAGCCCAATCCAGGTACGTAGAGTACATTGTTTACTCGAACCTCGGAAATTTTTTCTCCGCCAGCTGCACACTTTATGACTGCCGAACCGATGCCTTTTACCTCTACGCGATTTTTTTCATCCGCAAGGCGAACATAGCCTGTTTTCTCGGAGTCCAGCTCGCTGAAGAAATCCTTATTTTGTACCATGTGGCTCGTTGCTCCTGAATCGATAATCCAATTGCTGTTTTTGTTCTGCGCGACAAGACAGACTTCTTCTTTGACAATCCGACAGTCGTCCGCAGCTTTATTGGCCTTTTCCTGTTTTTCTTTCCAGGCCTTGTATTTAGTACACTCACTTTTCATGTGCCCAAACCTTTTGCAAAAGAAACACGAAGTTTTCTTTGCGTGCACACTGCCTTTATATGAGTGAACGGCTTTAAGAACTGTTTCGTCGCTCGCGCTCTTTCTGATTTCCTTTGCCCCCTTACGCCGCTGATATTCGTCGATTAATTTGCCTTTTACGAAATCTGGCGTGAGGTCACTTTCGGGCCGACTTTCCAGCGCTATAACGAGTGTATCGTATGACCCAGGTAGACTTCCTAAAAGTACTGATGCGACGATGTCATCCTGTAGAACCTGGCCGAGTCCTGCTAGCCTATCGATGTACTCCAAGAGTTTTGTAACATGCTCCTCCATATCACCGTCTTCCTCAAGCACTGTACGGAAGATACGCTTGTACAAGAAAAGTTTGTTTGAAAGCGTTGCCTTTTGGTGATAATTTTTGAGTGCTTCCCACTGATCCCGTGCAGTATGCTGGTTCCTTATATGCCTCAATTGACTGTCTTCGACGAGAAGACCGATGACAACTTGCGCTGCTTCATCCTTTTTAGTCCATGCGGCATCCACTGAAGTAGGCATGGGTTTTGAAAGCACATCCCACAGAGCATCCTTCATCAACAAAAGCTTCACCTTATAGCTCCATGTTGAGTAATTTTCACCGTTGAGTTTTTGCACTGCATAGCGTAACTGATCAGCCATTTTACACACAACAAAAAGAAAAAACTCACTTAACTTTTGGTTCACTTTCGATGTTTCCCTAATAGTCTTATATTATGTTATTCACCGTATATGCGTTTTTAATTGACACTGATTGCCTGGGCCCATAACCTGTTGTGAGAACGAGGTTGAGAGATCAAATATTACTATATATTTAGTATTTATTCAAACTCCATGACACAATGAAATAACCGTTCATCAGTGGTGAATTACAATAATATGTACTGTTCGCATATAACACAATATAATAATTTTTGACTGTTACATTGAAAAGTGGAACCGTTGATGATTAGGATACTTTAAATACTGTGAGAGCTGTTACTAGCTCGGTAGGCTGGCTCGGACTGACTTGACCATTCCTTCTTAGGCCCTGTAGTACGGAAAAGATGGCTACGCTTGAGGTGTAATAAACGGCAGGTCAAAAAAGAGACCTTTCCTCCTCCGCATGTTCCGTGCATTTCGGTGTATACTCCAACAGTTTGGATCGAGGAGGAAGTCGAGGAGGCAGGATAGGCGAGACAGTATAATCGCTGCGGCACGCAATGTAATCGCATGTAAATGACTTTTATCTGCGGCACGATCCGTTTCCTTGCCCGTAAACACTTTCTCGCCGCGCGGCCTCTACCAGCTCCCGTTTTGCTGAACGCTGTAACTTCTAATTACGGCCCCGTCGCCGTTCGATTTCCAGCTCGTTATACAATCCCGCGGCCACGATCCCAGCCAGTCCCGGTCTCGATTCCTAGACACCGCCAAAAATTTCGTTTCGTCCGACTTTCTCCGCTGCTGCTTTGCATAATGTGTCTCGGCCGGTGCTCGATTCACTCCGCTCGACATCGACGAGACTCCAGAACGTCCATCTCCAATATTTATCCGTCTTTTCAACGTGTTCGAACGGCAGACCGAATTTTCAAAGACTACTGGCAACACCGTAATATTTTTCTTCTGTTAGAGTCTCTTTAAATTGCTCGCTACTCGTGAAATGTAATGTTAGATCTTTCAGAAAGTAATTTTGTCGAATGAACGAATGAATCACTTATGCTTTCCATGTGAAATTAATCTGTGGTTCATTCGAGAGTATAAAAAGGAAGAATAACTTTGCGATTTGTCCAAAATATTGTTAAAGAAGTTTTTGTTAAATCGTTTGGAAAAATTGTTCGCGGAGTTCTCGGATGATTTTAACCGTATCGGCTACATTTCCAGCGGGGAAACACTTCCGGCGTGAACCGGATAAGAGAGGACGATGGCTATCGGACGGGTTCCGCGAAGGTCGATCGGATAAGATAAAGATAAATCGTCGAAGGACGCGTCCGAGATGATGTAAGCCTCGTATCCGCGCGTGGGGTCGGTAAGGTAATAAGGTCAGTAGGCAAGGTTAAAATCCGCGGTCTCGCCGATAAACGGACGCGTGGGAGATCCGTGCGCCATTCTCCCGTGACCCGGCATTGTCAAGGAGTCCCACCATCCTCCTTTTCCTGGCAGCCGAGTTCCTTCGCCCCGTTCGCTTAGTCATCGAAAGGACGTCTCGTAACATCTTGATCGAACGCGGGGATTGCTGCCTCCTTTCGGAAATCCGAGGACGGGAACAGCCATTTTCGAAATTGCTTCCCCGAGCCTAGCCTGTATCCTCCCGAGACAATGGAGGACGCCGTTCTGCTACCATTCAATCGTATTGTCGACAGCCTCGCGTGGGAGTATTCCTCTTCCTGCTGATCCCACGACTCGGGGTTTTCGAGATAAATCGTGTCCTTCGGAATTAAGCCTGTTACCGGGATGTGAGGTAGCCGAGATAAAGGATCACTCGAGTTGCTCTAACCATTTCGTGATGTGAGGAAGTGAAAAAAGATAATCAGGACTTTATACCTTGAATTTTTATACTCTATACCAGGGATCGGCAAACTTTTTTTTTGGAAAGGGCCGGATCGTAAAGTTTTTAGGCCTGGTGGGCCATAGAGCAAGAAAAAATCAAAGGTTCCAAATATTTTTTCATAGAAACTGATATTTGTACACAAGTTTTTTATTTCATATAATTTGATTTATATTTAATTTTTTCATGCTTGCTCTACACCTACCACCCTCTATACCTCCCAAAAAGAAACGAGACTCACGAGTTTGGTTGTTTTTCTTACAGGCAGACACAGAACCGATCTATTGGTCCTGGGTGCGAGCGATCGCGGCGGAGCTGGTCAGGCAGACTCCCTTCCGAGCGCAGCGTTGTCTGAACTTCCTCGAGATTCTAACGATCTGCCCCAGAGGGCCAGTTCCACTGCCAGACAGCCCGACGGAGTCTAGAAGACGTTCCCGAAGCGAGTTACGCTGCTGGCCAAGCGACTCTCCCACGGAGAAGGACACTCGAACGACGGCTACGATCCTCGAGGACTCTCGACGAAGAGCCAGAAGCGAGTTAAGAGGTTGGTCGAGCAGTAACTCGAGCGACGAAGACCTGCTAGGCGAGTTTCGCAGCATCCCCGCGATCATAACCAAGGAGCAACCGGTGACGAGGACGTGGGGTTGCAGCGAGAGCAGCGAAGGGAGCGACGACAGTCTACCTTGGAGCGGAGTTTGTCGATCGAGCGTGGACTCGGTGGATTCAGCAGTGTCTTTACCAGAGCCGGAGACCAGAGAACAAAGGATCCAGCGTTACAAAGAAGCGAGAAGACGAGAGAACGAGGCTAGAAGCAGGAGAGTCCTCGAAGAGGACGCCAGAAGAAGAAAAGCCAGAGCATTGGAAGAGAACAACAACGACATCCTGAAGACGTACGGGTCCAGCAGGTCCAGGAGCAGGATTTATTCTGGTAACGACAACGATGATCTTCGTCTGATGTCGCTGAAGAAGGACGAAACCCTCAACGATTCTTCCCGATTAACGAATTCGAGAAACGAGAAGAACATTGCCAGGCTGCCTCCAGTGAAACCCAACGAGTCCACGGTGAGATTCGAGGATGATCAACGGAACGAGGACGACAAGAGGAACAACAACAGCCCCAAGAGTGGCTCGAGTCCAGGCATCCTCAGAACGGACATCAACGAGAGGAGGAGCAGAGCCAGGGAGAGAAGGGTCATCAGAGAAAAAGGACAACTGCTGACACAGGTGACGAGTCCCACAGTGGAGACTCTTCAAGAACGAAAGGAACGCCTGGCGCAGTTGTCCTCTAGGATACCAGTGCCTCGACAGGCTACCCAGACCTCCAAGCTACCGGAAGTAGCTAGCTCAACAGGTCTTCCTAGGTCGTCGACTTCGTTGTCCGTTCTGACCGAACCTCCTTGCGAAGAGGACGTCGCCAGGCTCCTGGAAAGGTGCCAGAGGGTGGATCACTATGTCCCAGTCAGGGAGAAGCTGACGCTGTTCGAATCCCTGTCGAGATTAGGCGGCAGACTGGCTAGAAGCACCGAAGATCTCGGTAGATCCTCTGCTAAACCCAGTCCCAGGGGGAAACAGCGAGCCAGGTCGCTTCATGATCTCAATAGGGGAGCCAGAGCAGTTCCTGTTAGGGAGATGTGCAGGTTTTTCGAGGGTGACGTGGAACACGACTCCAGTGTCAAGGCCAATCTTGCCAAAACCAGGTTCAGCGACCCTGTGACGCCTACCAGGATCACGTGGAAAGAGAGCGCGAAGGAGGCTGCGCCATGTGTCAGGTCCTCGGCGAGGAAAAAACATTACTTCAAGTAGCGATCGTGTTAGGTGAATCTTGGTGAATCCTTCTTACAGCTTCGTGGTCGATTGTGCGAATTAACGAGCTTCTGTTCGATGGGAAGCGAGGGATCCAGTTTCAACGTTTTCTAAACTGATTGTTGGATCGTTGGAGATGTTGATGTTGGAGTTGTACTATTTTATAAAATGTTGAAGCTGACTGAAAGCAGTTTGATCGCGGAGAATCGTCGCGTTCGCGTCGGGAGAAAGTCGCTGCCCGGAGCAGCTTTTTTCCTTGGCGCGCACAGGAGTCGATTCGTTCTCGATTCTCGCTCTGACCGAAGTTCCGATCGACCATTGAACGACAATCGCAACTGATCCCTTGCTTTGTGATTTTCTAAATGTTAGCAGCGATCGAAGGCCTTCGCCCGAACACTGGATAAGTCTGAATTCTTTCCGAAAGAACTGTTCTTGCACCAAATAGTCTGCAGTAAGAATATGTGAAGCTTCGATAAGTACTATTCTAGTGAAAAATACACCTGTTAGTTTTTTGCACTGAGGTGGACAATTTTGCCAATCAAATAAGTATGTAAGTATTGCAAAGACAAGGGATTCAAACACAAATTCTTGTTAATCCTAGATAACTAAGCTATGCTTGTTGATATCCAATATCAAAAATTGTATCATCTCGCGAAGAAACAGTCTTGATGGAACCACTTTTATTTGGTTTTTAATTTATTCATTGAATCGTTCAGCGGAAAAGTATGATTTTCACGGAAACTTAGTTGTCCAGGGTTAATCGTTCCAGTTCGATGTCTTCTAATTAAATCCCTGTTATTTATTTCGGTTTCGTAGATCCCCGCGAATCAAAACGTGATCCGACAGCACGTGGAAAGAATGTGCGCGTGTCGGATCGAAAACTGAACCAAGTGAGAGAGAGAGAGAGAGAGAGAGAAGCAATCGGAGAAACCGGTAATCTCCATTCACCGAGCGATCGCCGCGATCTTGAACACCTGTCGAACGCAACTCGGAGATTGTCGAACATCTTAACCCCTTTACTTTCGGCGACTCGATCTCTCGATTATTTCTCGATTGCGCGATTGTCTCGGATTCCGTTCTCCTCGGTGTAATCGATCATATCCAAAGGAAGGTATAAATTACAGGGTGCGAGGATGAGCGACACAAAAAATCAGTTGTCGACGTATAGACATTTTTGCGAAGCAAGAAATTATCGTTCGGCTGTAGACATTTGATGGAAAATTAATTTTTCATTCGAGATCACTCCAGGTCGAAAAACGGGACCACTAAAATTTTGTTCTTCGTGCAAAATAAAAATGCATAAATAATTCGTAGTTTCTCGAATTGTTTGCCAAACGTCCGCAGTCTAATGAAACAATTTCTGCGTATCTCAAAGTTTTGAAGATGAATGGTCACGTTAACAAAAGAGAATATAATTGAGAAATGGATCGAGTCATCAAGAAACGATCAAATTTTCTTGTACCTGAAAAATTCGTGCGAAACTGTCCGGAGGCGACGATAGCAGATGATTAATTGAAATGAGTTGTGCCGGGGGAATATCTGTCGCTCGAATTTCGAGCATCCGTTTCGAGGACCGACTAACGTCAGCTTCCGGTCGCTTCGAATCGAGACGATCACTTCCGTTCCCGTTTCTCTTGCACTCTCTCTCTCTTTCTCTCTTTCTCTCCCCTTTTCCCCGGGCGTTTAATCAATAAATAAATCGCGCTCGACCGCGACTCGTAAATCCTCGGCAATTTTCACGGGCGAATTATTGCGGCGAAGCTGAACGGAAGGACGAAGGATCCTAAATAACAAACGACGATGCAACAATCCCGTTTCGTATTCCATGGAAATTGCGTCAGTGTCGTTGTCGGCGGTACGCGTTATAAAATGAATTACGTTGTTCAACCAAGTGCCAAAAAGAAAAAAGAATGTTACGTTTCTCGCGTTCGAAACGAGTCGAGCTTGTGTAAAAATGAAAAAACGGAAGTGTAATGAATACTACGATATTTGTACATACATATTGTTTGTTCTAGTATATAGTTCGACGAAGGATAACGAATCGTTCGTTAAGGAGGAAACTGGAGATTCATTATTTATTGTACACGCGTAGAAAAAAGAACAAAGTACGATATTGTGTTTGGAGATATGAATTCTCTGAGAATCGATCGATTTCCGACGATATTTTTTATTATTTGTAAAATGAATTCTGTTGGCAAGAGGTTTCGGTTCTCGTCGATCAAAGATGTACACCTCCCTGTTTCCTAATTTCCTCTGTTCTCGTATTATAGTATGCGTAGAAGTTGCGTGTACGTGCGACAGTGTGCGGATCGGTGTGCTTTGTGTATAAAATTGTAACGAAGCGGAAAAAAATAGTTGATAATCGTCGAGAAAATGAAATTATTTAAACGTTGACGGATCGATCGAGCCTTGTTCGAAATTGTCTTGCTTGTCAGCTAGACAATTTTCCCGACGAAAAAAAGGAACACTCGGAAATTCGATAACAGTTGATCTCTGCTTGAGAAATATTAGCGGCGGTGTATAAAAAGAGTTTAGCGCTTGAACTATAAGAATTGTGCAGCGGATGTTCGTGCGATTGATGTCTGCCTGTGCGAAATAATAAAGGAAATGTTGGACTAAAAATTGTTAGTGATTCCCTTGACTCTTTGATCGTCCCTCGACGGCGAATTACTCGAGCAAACAAATCGCAGAGACATTCGCAGGCCAGGGCCAATAGACAATAGATCAAGAAGATGGATAGCGAGAGCCGACGATGTCCGAAGATTCCCGAGGCAAGGGTTCGATCGAGCCTCGGACAGGGTGAGTCGAGGAGCAACCCCTTGCGCCTCGGACACACCTTATCTCCGTTTTAATGCCGCGTCAGGAGGAAGCGACACGACAATACAACGGGGGAAGGATCCATGTAGATCTCTCTCGTCTGTAAAAATCATGCAATTCCGAGTGGTCGGACGGGGCAAGGGGACGTGAGAAGTCATCCGAGGGGCAAGGGGATTGTGGAGCCGGCGAAAAAATGGAAAAACTCGAGGCAGACTGTTGTTGTTCTGCGGAAATCCTGCAGAACCGGTCGCTGAAACCCTGTAGATAGCCAAAGAGCTCCTTCTAGTCCCTCGTCAAGAAGAAGATCCGAGAAAAAGAACTCCCCACCCTTCGATTTCGCGTACCAACCCTGTTTCGCAACAATCTTGTGCAATACCGCTGGTAGAACGATGCTTTACAGATCTGCGACTCGTATTTAAGCGTTTGTTCTAATAAAAGGGACGAATAAAATGGCCGTTACTGTAAAAGTGATTGTCGTTAGAAAGTCGAGCGCCCATGCAGGCCTTGGCAATTCTCACCGCCTTCTTTTACGCCGCTCCCCACCCCGTAAACCATTCAGGATGGTTTGCTAGAGTTCCACTTTGTTTAACCGTTTATCCAGCATGTTGATCGATCGAGTCACGTGGCTTTAGAAGGGAGGAAGTTTCGGGATCTTTCAGATTTTCTATGTGGATAGTTCATCGGACCCTTCAACGGCACTTGCAATCTCTTCGATAACTATTATTCGAGTATCAACATATTCAACATAGATTTTTAAAGGTAGATCGGAAGTTTTTCAGCTGCGCGTTCTTTTCCGAGTTAGCTTGTTCAGCGATTGAAAGGAGATTCGCCGAGCTGGGGCGATAAATCGTCGAAATGGAAAACGCGTGACTTGGCGTTTAGTTCAGGTTTACGATCATGTGCGCGCAACGTTCCGGGAGCTCGTTCGTTTAAGGTCGACGAAAAGGGGCTCGAGTAAACGAGCAAACTCGGTCCACTTTCACGAGAGCCGCGGACTCGCTCGCGAAACCGGGAATACTCCCGATACAATAATTTCACGGTGCTGCGTCGTTGCGCAAGCCTCTCCTTTTCTAAAGTTCATCGCGCGGCGATCCAAGCCCGCGATCTTACGAAAAGCCGCGCTAATTAGACAGGGAGCCGCGTGCCGACGATCATTGTGCATCGGAGGGTGAGAAAAACGGAGGGGCACCAACATGAGAATCGTGCGTGGGCGTACGTGCCTCGCGAGACATTGTTCTGTTGTATAAATAAAGTCGCAGAGACTGTTTATTAAACGAAGCAACCGGAAGTCGTCGGGATCGTCGAAAGAAATTCTGCAACCAGAAAATTGTTTCAAAGTCGTAGTTACGGCAGAAACGAATGTCAACCGAACAAATCAGACTGGCGAGTCTCGAATGGACATAGTAACCGGAAATAATTAGAATCCTTTACGGAAATTGCGGACGAAAGAAAAAAATGCAATTTTCATACAAATGACTGCGTCTTCGCTCTAACGAGATATTGCCTTCAATTGATCAAAATGATTGAGAAAGGACATTTGTTCTTAATACCTCCTTCCTCGATCTCGATTCAATGCAAACGTCCCAGTCGATTAGAATTACAACAATATTGAAACGGCTTCGTAGTTTCGTATTTCAACTGCACACATTTCTGCGCATTCCACTAGCCTCGATAAATAACATAATTCCCAGCTTTCACCCACAGCACTCGACGAAATAAATTCTCCCATCGTACATCTTGCTAAATTATTTATAAGAATGAATACTCCTGTGAAAACGCACCGTATAGAAAATCTAACAGGAACTCCAGAAGATCGTTCCGCGTTACAATCGGCCAAGACAGAGACAAATCTCCGTATCGAGCCACGCTGTTGCCGATTTGCATTTCCCCGGTCAGATTGCAGTCGGAACGTTCGATGCATATTTACACGCGTGCTCGGGACACACCTGCAGCTAGATTGCAATTTGTATCCCCGACGGTGTCGTGCTCGCTTTGTTCACTTTGTTCACTTTGTTGTCGCGACCGTATCAATTCTCTCTTCGTGCTTCTCTTCTTTTCTTGGCGTTACATCAGTGTCCTGTGCACCTTGCATCCAGGTGACTCGCAGGTCTCCAGCAATTCGATCGAAAACACACGAGCCAGGGTCGTTGACCGTTTGCCAGGTTTCGTGTCGACGAGCAAGAGTTTTTTTTTCACCGGACGCCGACGGACGCCGTGGTAGTTTCGTCGTTGGTGATAAAAAGCGAAACATGCAGCCGACGCGTGCAACGTCGGTGCAACGTCGTCGTTCCACGGTTTTATTAGGCTCTCGCATTACGTCGATCGTGTCCTGCAGGCGCGGTTCCACGTCGTCGGGTGCGCAAGAAACGCGGGTAATCGAGTGACCGGCCTTGATGGTCGCGGGTACTCGCCGAACAGGTACGCGCTTCGACAAACACTGCGTTTAACTCTGAAAATGCATCGTTGCATTACGGTAGAAATTCCAAAACAGCACGCTCGCGACTCGTTCACCGGTGAAAATGAATTCTTCAGGTCAGCGCCTCGAAATTGGTCTGACGTGTGCAAGAAAATTGAAACTGCAATTAAACACTTCAAGACTTTGCAAGATTTTACGAAATGCTATAAATTGCTTGTAGTGTTCCCAAGTCTGACAAATCGCTTCGACTCCCATTCCTTAAACTTGACAAATACTCCGACTCGTATAAATTGTTCTGGCCAACTTTGTCGAAACACGACGCGACGTCGTGTGCAACGAAAGCTGCGTTTCCAGGTGGTCGTGAATCCAATCATCGAAGTCGCAGGACAGCTTTCCAGCTTGATAAAGATGTCCAGCTGAAAGTAAAACGCGGTCGGGATCTCGTTTTTAATGACGGCACCGACAAGTTGCTCGAGAGGTTCGATGATAGCGTGACTCTCGTCAGTAAATCAGCTCGCCGTAATACCATTGGCAATTGTATTAATTATGATCGAAGGCGTGAGCGAAGGCGATTGTTGACTTTGCAAGCGTGGATGGTAATGGAAACGGAAAGTTCGCCGGCCCGTGGAAAATGCACCTGGGCACAGTGCTCCAGAGTGTATCGATCCGGTGCATAGGACGTCGATGCACTCGACGAAACGCGATACGACTGGAGGGACACGCGATTTGGAACGAAGTGTACGCATCGAACATTTGCATGGTAATTATAATCGATTAATTCGTCCGAGAAGCGATATTCAGAGAGTGTATTCGGTATGGGAATGGAGTAATCAGCGATTTCGAATGAGGATACTAATGAATGAGGATGCTTTCACGCCATCTGACGGTTGCATGTTCTGCAAATGGCAGAATGGTAAGCCAGGGTGTCGCCACCGACGAGATCTCGTGATCGTTGGTAGTGAAATTTTGGATAAACTAAAATTTTGCACATAGGTTCATTCTCCATTAAAAATTGGATTGGTTCTGGGCTAGATTTCGATACGATTACGTTTAATTGTCAGTATATGTCCTCCTAGCAAGTTAGAAAATTTCACTAAAATGACAATACACTTAGGGAACACGTTTTTAACATGTTCAATCCGATCTGACTGATTTCCGAGATTAACTGGAATTCTTAGCAATGAGCTATTTCAGATGATAAACGCATAAAATCCGCAGTGCAAAGAACAGACCGTCAGCGCAACCTGCCGCAAAACGTCCAAGCACTCCACCTCTGCTTTTCCCAGACCTCTTGACCTTTAAAACTCCGCATAAATAAACCCAATAACCGCCAACCAACGCAAAACTTCAATAAAAATGGAAAAACTTGAATACCAGAAACCCGGCCGTGCAAACCGTTCAAAACGATCCACCAAGCGTATCAACTGTAACAAATAATACGCAGATCGTCAACCAGTCCGCGTTCATTTTGCAACCCGTGACGTTTTAACCAAAAGCGACTGTGCAATGATGCAACGAGCTGCAGTCGGCGTGCATCCTGTCTGGCAACGGTTTCGATCAACGATCAAGACTCTACGAGGAGGATTCGTATAAGGGTACGTCGACAGAGGTAAATAATTTGTGAGAAGCGGGAAATGCTTTCGATTCAAAACTGGAGGAACGGATATATCAGCGGAAAAAGAGCAAACGTCGAGGACCCCTGGCGCACACGATAATAGAAACCGTTCCTCTATTCGTTCGCTAGCTATTTACAAGACAATAATATTCGGTAAAGTAAGAGAGGGGGTTTTGAGAGGGGTGCGGAGGGGAGGAATCCGGGAAAGAGAGAAAGGGTACGAGTGTATCCCATTAAGAGAGAGAGAAAGAGCGAGAGAGAGAGAGAGAGAGAGAGAGAGAGAGAGAGAAATCGCGAATCCGTTCTCGCGCAACAGTACCGCCTGTGAGGTTAAGCTCTGGCGACTGGTGTTTCAGTACGGGACGAGACATCTCTCGGTGAGGTTCTCGCAACTAGTTTCCCAGCGACCGACCCGACCAAAGCCCGAGTGGTGTTTTCGTTCGTAAACGTTCTCACCTGTAAACTCGCCGGAGTCACCACCGGACAGATAAACCAGACTTAGAACGACGGGGAACCAGAGTAGCACCGAGATCAAGATGAATGAGAGGGATCTACAGCTGGCCAAGGCGATCGTGGACCTCCAGCTCGAGGACACCGCGCCGAAGAAGACCGCCGTATCCAGGATGCAGGACAAACAGCAGACCTTCAGGTGAGAGGAACAGAAAGATCCGAAGGACAAGGTTTTTCTAAGATTCAGATTGAAATTCGTGGCGGTAACAAGGGACAGCGTTTAACCGCCTACGCGCCAGGATTATACTGAACGGTATATATGTAGTGGTTGTTGACCAGGTGATTGAATAATCCGTTCGCGACAGGAGCCTGATTGATTCGAGATTGACGGCTGCTGATGCGAATCTGAACAGCGACGGAAGTAATTGGTTCACATCGCGAAAGGGATACACTGCGGATCTTTGTGTTGAATAAAAATGTTCTGCATCGAATATTTATTCGATTATTTATATTTCTTCTGAAGAACTCGTTGCGTAATACCTGACCTATCTGACTTTAAAAGAATTATTGATTGTACTCGATACTGTCCGGTAAGCGAATAAAGACGACTAATGAGAACCAAGAGAGAATTAAATAAGGAAAGAACATTTCTATTTTGCACAAAGTTCCACACGTGCCGAAACAATCAACAATCACTATCGTGCCACAACAACAACACTCGCGACACGAACATCGGGACGCCTCCATGGCGATCGTTCGATCGATCGATCGAGCCTCACGACTCCCAGGGATCAGTTTCGAATTTCATGGCGATCATGCGCGTCACCTGTGAATCCTCGGCAGACGTTTACCGAGAGAATTAGCGGTGTTGTCGTGCTCGATCACCGTCTACTAGGAAGAATAAATAGTGAACGTTGACTAGAAATAACATTGGCAACGGGTTCGAGCTTGGTTCGTTGCCGTGGCTAACGATAACGTCCGTCGTTATAAATAAATGAACGCTCATTGATCGCACTGGACACACGGCCACCTGCCAGAGTCGACAACGCTATCAGCGAAATTCCCTCGGTGCCAGTCCGTGGAAAAGTCAAGGCCACAGTGGCGACAAGCTCGAGTATCGATTTGCCACGCGATAGGTCACAGACAGCTTGGTACATTCTTCCAAAAAGTGCGATGGTGGTGTAATGGTCAGCATAGTTGTCTTCCAAGCAGTTGATCCGGGTTCGATTCCCGGCCATCGCACGTTTATTTTGTTTCCCTTTTCACTAGTTTCCTTCTTTCATTTCTCTAAATTTCATTTCTCTAATTTCTCTTTAGTTTTCGACCCGTTCACTGGACGATTTACAGCAATTTTCACTGCAACATAAGAGTGCCACTATTTTTATTTATTTTTATTTCTTTCTCGATTGTTCTATTTTTGACTTTTTATCACGTTTTTAATAACTCGCTTTCTGATCTGTCTAATATCGAGTTACTAACGAAAAACGAGGAGCAATCAGTGCGCGTGTGCTAGGACGAATTCCCGCTCGGCCAATGCCCGGTTAAATAATGAACAGTTCTTGCCAGCAGCATTGATCTTCAACGTTAATCTGCCACAATAGAGCAATTGTTAATTACCAGAAAAGTCGCAACTCGAATTTGATTGGCAAGCGAAATTACGTCGAGCGACATTGAGCTTCCGAAGCGACGTGAAATCTTCTTAAACAGTGCACTCGATAATAATTAAAACAGCAAGGTGAACCTATTAATAGACTTCCGGTTGAATAATCTTACAATTTTCCATTCCATTGTTGGAAGCCATTACTTTCAACTATGATTTAAAAATAGTATCGTGTTTTTCACAAGGATTTCCATGTTCTTAATCCGTTTCGTAATTAGAGTGCACACGCACAGAGTGAAACGGGATCTATAAATACGCGGATGTTCATCTTCGAAAAATTAGACGAACACGTAATATCTGATGCTAAATTCTCAAACAGGATTGAATTGATTAAAACCAGAAATAAATTTCTCTGTAGTCCGTGTGTTTCGAAAAATGTTTTAGTGATTGGACAAGCCCAGCAAGAAACTAAAATAGTACCCACCGTTCAGCGGGTTAATTATGCTGATTTCATTACCGGTAAATAATCGATTGCCATTACTTGCAACGAAGCGATAGTTGGATGTTAATCTGGACAGGTGATTGATTAACCTTGTTCCTTTTATTGGAACGCGGTGTTCTCAGACGCACTGCGTTAGATCGAATCCCTTCACTGAGATGATTTGGGCGATTTAGGCCAAGGTTGCGAGTGAACCTTGCTGTTCTTGTTCGTGACAATGCTCTCCCCTGTGGAATAGCGTATGTAGAGCAATCTGCTTACGAGAATCTGTCTCTCTTTTAGTAAAACGGCTTGGCAGCCCTTGGACTGCCTAGGTCAATGTTCACTCACTCCATTTAAACCCTATCGATCTTGAAACTCTCCGCCTTTATCAGGGATGACGTGAAATGTGCTACTTTGGATGATCACGTTCATTCTCAACTTTTTATTTTTATCATTGAATGCCATGAATTTACGTTATACGTTTAGTAAAAGAATTATCACTAATCTTTTTAGACGTTAAGAATTTTAAAAAGTCGTCCAGTCAACGGGTTACAACTCCGAAAAAAGCAAGTTCCTTCTTAAAAAGAAATTAAAAAATTTCTTGGGGTCGATTAAAAAATTGTTTGGGGTCTAAACGAACCCAGGCATCCCTAAGCAACCTCCCTCGAAGGGTTGCTTCCACAAAATTCATACACCGAACTATTTTTACGTTGGTACTCTCACAATCGGAACAGACTTGCACAACATGCTAATCATTTTAAAAATACTGAAAGTTTCAAAGTGGATTCTCCAGGTTCTCGCAGATTTCAGATAATTCTGTATACGAGGTTTCTAAAGCGGAAATAGCGCTGGTATTCATAGACCGCTAAGCTTCGATAATGCTCCGCTTTGATGCGTCTTTCCTTTACTCGGTGTTTCCTCGAAGTTCCCGACAACGTTTCGAAATTCCACTGTGCATCAAGTTATCGAATCGTGAGCGTACCAACGTTACAATCTCGTGCGTATACCGATGATGCTCTAGATCGCTGCAGGGTCTAGTTCTAATCTCCAACAAGAACAGACTCGCGCGAAGGGTTTCAAACAATGAAGCCAAGGATATCTTGCTTGGCGATTGTCACTTCGAGGCCGATAGTTGCATATGCACTCTATCGTTGCGCTGATCAGCCATGCGTTAATGTCAAGGGAAACTTTCCGATAATTCTTTGCCTTCGCGATCGCCAAAAATTCATACAATACTCTATCATTCTTTATAAAAAAAAACCCGCTGCCCTGTGCATTAATATTCTATGTTTCTCTTAGTTTTTCTGAATGAATTGCATGTTTCTGAATTAAAATTTAGACTCCGACTTAATAATGAATTGCATACAGACGGTTAAAAAATGATTACAGTCGAGTACGTAGTATTGTGACGTTGTGATTGTCCCCTGTCGGATTCTGTTACACGATACTGACAAATGATCTTTTCTTTTTCTCTTGAAGCAACTCGCGGTCCGAGTTAACGGTGAATTGCATCAAGGCATCGGAATCATACAGGTAAAACAGTTTTCTACTCTAAAGCCTGTCTGCCCCTGTAACTAGCGCCACCAGCATGAGCGATAATGCGAGTCGTTTCGTTGCGTCGCAGACCCGTAAACAGTATAGTATCTCACGGGGACGGGGACACGATCGGGAACGAGGTGCGTCTATATCGGTAACGGTCGAATTTTTCGGCCGTGACGTTCGCACGCTACTCGACTCTTCCTTTTGCCTTATGCGAACGAACAAACGAAGGAAAAGAAACGTCGTCTGTGACCGTATGCATAACTGCACCTCGACCGGACGTGTTACCCGTTCCGCCCCCAATTTCCACTGCAGCACAATATGCCACTGTCTTTTTACTGTTATGCACGCGTTTTTGTCCTTGTGTCGCATGATCACCGTTGCGTACCTTCTAGACAACGAGTCTCCTAATTTGCCATGCTGGTAATCCACCGTAGAAGTTGTTTATTGCACCGTTGTAGTCAAGATAGTTTAATTGTAGATCGCACTCACTGTAGATCGCAGATAGTTATGCAAACTCAAAATTTGTTGCTGTTCCAAATGCATCAAATCCGCAGTCGAGTTAATCACAGACGAAATCTTGATGCTGTTAACCCTTTGCATCCTGTAAAAATCACTATACTATTATTCGAAACAGTTTTAATATGATTAAATTCGTCTGTATTCTATGAAATGCAAAATGCTCCAGCGTTGCATGAGAGAACAGGTTCAATTTGATGTACGTAATGTAAAAGAGATTATATAAAATAATCGTGATGCTCACCTAATGATTACACGTTGTAGAGATCTTGATCAATTAGTGGATAAACAATTTCTGAGCCACTACCAAAATTGTAAAAACAGTTCTAGCTAGAAGCTTCGTAGATAAAAATCTCAAGTTTCGGACAGCTCCATTGCCACAGGAACGTGATACGCCAGCGTCGGCAGTGTCCCTCGCGATTGACATCGGTCACCTTTGTGTGTTTAGCATTCCAGGACGACGTTTTTCATAACCGCGCGGCGCGCACAGGTTGAAAAAGAAACTAGCTTTCGATCGGGTATGTTGTAAATTAACCTTGAGCCTTAGAAGGCACTTTCTCGCGCGTCGCGATGCAATTGAAACGTCGCGCGACAACAGCGCGTGGCAAACGTAAACTAAGCTCTCCAGAAGTCTATAGAACCCGGGAATCGGTCCTTCAGGAATCTATCAGTAGACTCAAGGTCCTGTATGTTGATTTCCTCTATGTACAGACGACAACACGCCTGTCTGTCTCTCCGATGCGTCGAGAGTTTCGTCAGCCGGTGAAGTAAGACGTCTCGCACGTATTCAAATATCGTGTCGCGATTAATCCCGGATGACTTGGAAATTCTTTGATACTTGTGAAATTAACTTCGTCACTGTGATCGGTAAATCGGCGACCTCATTTCCATAGAGTCAAAGTAATTTGTTTAGTGGAACGGTCAAGACTAAAAGAATTTGAATAAATTTGTATTTAACTCCTGCTCCCTATACAACTACCATAGAATAATTTGTATTTTGTGTGGTAATTAAAGTTGCGTTGACAGCTCGCAATTTTAGAAACATAAATATCGTTTGGCAAAGGTAATTCGCAAAGTCTCCGGTAACGACCGCGGTGTCGCAGGCAATTAACTCGTCCATATTCGTCCCAGGGAGATAGTAATTTCACTGTCGTTACCATTCGACGACGTCAGCGTTCGTTTTACGGTGGATCGAGGGAAACCATCATGGTCTAGGCAGTAATTAGCCATTGTTATAAGCCAATGCCATTTAAGGATATGGTCTGCCGTGTCTCTACATTGATATCAGTTGACAACATGGACGCCAGCTTCGCCGGCAGTTCATGTCAATATCAGAAACACGAGCTGACAAACATTTGTCTGCTGATACCGCAGCACCATTGGATACTCGGGCCTGCTCTGTCTCGTCTATAGTTGTTCCAGGTCATCATCTTCTTCGAGATTTTTAATCTCGTGAACGTGACCGTGCTCGCGACCCTTTCTCGTGGAACGATCGAGGCCACCGCGATATTTAAATCTCTCTGCCAAGTCGACAGATCTTTTAGTTCCGACTCTCCGTGGGATTGTTATCGCAGAAACGCGTCGATAGCGCTGGTCGACGTGAGGTTCGTCACGGAGGATGCTCGAACTGGTTATTAGGCGTTCTCTGACCATGAAACCTAAAGTCGATAATTTTCATTTCGAAGAAACAGCACGGAGGCTTCGGGATTTTTACCTAGGCCCGGGGCGAGTCAGCTGAGGATGGGCCTGCAACACATTTGGTTCTATCTCAGATATAGCAGATAGTCGACCCCGCGAAACCAAAGGATTTTCCGCGGAACGTTATCCGCATCTGACAAAGTTTCCGCTGATGACTTCATTCTGTAACACCGGACCCTGATAGTATTCCGACGTGTACTTGAATAAACTAATCGTATTGAAATAGAAAGTGCATAGACAGCAGTGAAACATTACTCACTTCATTACGAACGCATATAGGACTGCCTTTTTGTTTATCGCTGATCATATTTTGTTACCGATAGATACTTTCATTATCGTCGATTTTCAACAGTCTGATATCTGGTAGAATCGAGCTCATTCGACAAACAGATACATCGTCATGCAGTGAGATAAAGTATCTCCGCTCTGTAGAGCTCGGTTTACTTATAGTTCAATGGTAAATAGTGTTCTATAGCAACGATACTGCGCCGAACTCGTCACAGATTATTATTGAAAGTGCGCTGGAAACGCTGTTTTCGAACTCACCGTGCCACGTTTTAATCTTCATTACTCCGGTCGAAATACTAGAATCACGCGATGTCACCAAACCAGAACCGTGCGCCTGAAAACGATTATTGATTAAACATTTTTTATAACATATTCATTCATTTACATAATTAACATTGTCTGTATACACAGCTCGGTTATCTCGAGTTTATTGGATTTTATTGCGACAGTGCGTGGCGCGAACGATAATTCGCGAATAAGAATGAAAGCGCGGATGGATCTCGATGGATTCTCGTGTCGATGATCCATCGATCGATCGGGGATCGCGGTTCGTGTGCCGGGAACGTGCTCGTACAATCTTTTCTTGTCGTGTGATGTTGGGTTATCGCCGAGGTTCCCGCTTATCGTATGAGAATTTTTGTTTTCCTTCCTTCCCCGGCAATGCACCGTTTGCCGATGGATTCGAGTCGCGTTCTCGTTGTTAGGCGATCTCCTCAGTAGAGCGCCGCTCGGTATAGTGATGCAACGCGGTGGCAGTATCCTCGGTAGGGCTGTGTTGCTCAAACGAAACGCTAGCCCTTCTCGAATCATCAGGTAAACGCACACCTTGCCGAACACCACCCTCGATTCGTGGACGGGAGACCGAGGTTCCCGTGCAACGAACACGGTAAAATATTCGTCGATAAAACGCTCAATGTCGGCCGTCGACGTCGCCGCGACGATCGATTCCGTTGCGGCCGCTTGAATAGTTAACGAATGACACGTTCGGTTGTGTTCTACCCTTGTTTCGTTCCACGATCGACCATTGCGTCGCGATCGAATGACAATCGTACCGTGGGAATGAATGTCCATCAACCAAACCGACGAAACTAACAAACTTTAGTTCCGACTAGCGACGCGATCTGCTCGCTTCGAGTTTCACGCGATTTTCCATTTCTTCAGAATACATATATATTGCAGTCTATCTTTGAATTCACATCGTGAGATCGTTGGCAACGAATTCACTGTGATCTCAATGTGGTGAAAATCTTGTCTGTCTAAAGATGTTGATGGACTGTATTAATTTTCGTGTCGGTCCCGTTCGCAGAAAATAATCCGAGAATGTAGCACGTGCACAGTTTCACGATTTTTCGCAACGTAATGTTAATCAATTGTTTGTAAGCTCGTGGTTCCGTAGAATTATTTTTATTGGAGTCTATCTTTGAATTTTTAAATCTGGTCTCTCTAAAGGGATTTTTCATTTGCTCGTAATGTGTTGGAAATGTTGATGGAATATATTAATGTTCCTTGTTTTCGTCGTTTTTGTCGGTCCCGTTCGCAGAAAATAATCCGAGAAACTAGCGCGTGCACAGTTTCGCGATTTGTCGCAACAGCGAGGCTAATCATTTATTTGCGAGGTTGTTCACAGTGATTTTCTTTTTAATTTTCGATGTAACGCGTGCGCGGATGGTTCGTCGTTGTGTCGAATTTTTTTCGCGGAGAAAAAAAAATCTGCACTGCCCGGGAATCGAACCCGGGTCGCAAGAATGGGAATCTTGCATGATACCACTACACCAGCAGTGCTACTTGCAGACGCTGCTTTATTTTCGCGGGGATATGCTTCGCGCCGACACGAACTTATCGCTGAAATCTTCGAAAAAACCAATGCAATTGCAACGATAACGCGATAATATGAACGCTAACAATTCGAACAATTGTTGCACGATCAACGAAACGTGAACATTTCACTTTTTTATAGGTACTTGAAATAAGAGCATTAAATTATGCATGGAATTATTTAAAAAGAACTTTTCGTTGCACGCGGCACTTTTGCGCACGCAATGTTTGAAAAACTTCATTATATTTGTGTGGTAGTTAATTTTATGTGTGAGAAATAGGTGTTCCCACATTTAAAATGTATTTGGAGAGTGATTTTTTGTAAAAAGTGATTGATGAGGGGTGCAACGATTTTTGAGTGTAACAAATGAAAAAAAAATGGCAAAAATAATGCTGTGCGATGGCCGGGAATCGAACCCGGATCAACTGCTTGGAAGGCAACTATGCTGACCATTACACCACCATCGCACGTGCTAGCAATTTCGATTCTATAGCTGGAAATGGCTTCTGCTGACATACTTTCGTGCTCAATGCCGTTGTTTACAGTTGTATAATTGTTCGTTGTCAAGTTCACCATTAGAATTTTGCGGCGGAAATGCAGTATCGCGTTGAAAGCATGCTTGTCATTTGAATAACCCAGTTCTACGTGCAACAATTGCAACGCTATGCGTCACAACAAATTGTATGGAATCTTCTCGTCGTGTTCTCCGATAAACAATCGATCTTCCGCAACTCTTGGAACCTCCAAGAATTAATTTACAATCTATTTTGACTATTTTTGATCAAGCTCTTTCGTGATTTTATCGAAGTTGAATAAATTTCCAGTGTTGCAGCCATTGCAATTGTTTGCTGGATGGTGTAACTTTTCCAATGACAAATCCATTGCGTGACTGTGATTAGCATAATGCGTAAAGCGCTTCTAGAAGGACGGACAGTCTCATTGTTGACCGCAGCGTCGTCTTTAGACCGCAGGTTTTATATTCCTTCTGTGAGAAAGTATCTCATTTCGCGGAATGCAGGAAAGACACTGTACTACGTATCTACGTGCTTCCTTCTCGTAGAAAGTGTTTATCATTCAGACAAGACGTGCTTGGGGAAAATTGTTGCTAGTTAACTTCGCGATGCACGCTGATTTGAATCTGAATCGTCCACCAGACTACTCGAAAATTCAAGAGCTCTCGTGTCTTCGAGCTGTACTCCTTGGAAATTCAGAGACTTGGAAAAATCTTGACAAGAACAACTCTAAACGACGTTACGCATTCGTCAGTCGAATTCTTTGCGTTTAGAATCTGTTTCAGTTGCGTACTATGAATTTTTAAGAAGATCTAGTAAAAAGATTCAAACCAATCTATTCCTTTTACCATGCTACGTATACAAGTACTGACCAGAGAAATGTCAATACTTCGCGAGATATTTGACAATGCAATTGCCTGGTGGGTGCATCGGTGCATCTACATGAAAAATAATTTTGTATTTTTAGTTTAAAAAAAAACAGCAGTAACTTGTCCCAGTTCCCAGAATCACCATGTACATTCTGCGCGGTTTTGCAGTTGTATTTCGGTCGTCCCCTTTCGGTTTTGCAACGCGGCACCGGAGGCCGCAATAAATTTTCATCACTTTCATACCATAATTGCCATTACATGCAACTGGTTTACAGTTATGCCTTACGACCTGCTTGTTATATATACTTCTCGCGGCTGCGTATCACTGTTTATTATGCAATCGAAGAGGCGCGTCGCGTCGTCGAGCGCCGGACCCGCGAGAAACGCTCGTTCTCTCCCGACTCACGGAGATAGAGAGAGAAAGAATAAGCAGGTGAAGCCTGTTCGAGACCGTTCGACACACAGGGTTCAACAACACTGGCCACACGGAGTGTCGACGGCCGGAAGTCGATCACCAACTTCTCTTATCAAGATGTAACCTTTCCGACCGAATAATCGGGGAAAAGAGTCAAGGAGAGACGAGCCAGTCGAAAAAGGAAAAGGTGAAACGAATGTTAAAACGGTGTCGCAACAGAAAACACTTTCGCCTAAGCACCATCGAACTCCGTCGCTCTAACGATTTCAGAAAAATGTGGACGTCAAGTGGGAAAAGAGTCCTACGACCTTCGGCACGGCCTAAGAAGAAACCTAATTTATGGCGTCCCATAAAGTCCGTTTGGCTTTCCCTTTTTAAAACTCGTGTACCGAAGAAAGTACGCGTCGAGTATTAGGTTCGAAGATTGAGTAGCGAGAATTAAGGGATTACGAAGAGAGTGAAATTTTATTGATCAACCTGGGGTCTGGAAGAACAGAGGCACGTTCCTTTGTGTGTTAGGGAGGAACAATGAAAATGGGTCAAGCAGTGCGGAGCCTAGGCTCTGTCGGGTTCGCCGCTGACGCAGCTGTAAGGTCTCCTCGCAAATGAGCCAGTTAATCGTTCGTTCGCCTCTCATTGTCGCTTTCACCAATTAGAGCTAGCCTCGCCTCGAGGCGAAGACTTCCGAGTAACCGTGAAAACAGACCTGAACTGTAGCATTGTGAAAACGCATATTACTGCGGGAAATACGTTGAGCGGTCGGCTAATCTCTTCGTTTAACAGTCCGTTAGACTTTGGAGTCCAAAGTTAAAACCATGCAGCGGTTTCCATCCTTTACGCTACTAGGATAACATAGACACGTTTTAAAAACTGTTAAGTTCTATTCATCTGTAAATATTACGGTATAAAAATGAATTTGCTGGTCTAAGCTCTTCGATCAATTTAATTGGAAGCAATTTTGCAATATATTAATTTCGACGTTTTGGTCATTGTTTAGACCATTTTCAAGAAAATAGTGATTGCATCTGTGAATTATTAAAAAACACACACAAATGTAATATTCTGTTGATGAGAACACGTTTAAAAGAATTTTTGAAATATGTCAACTTACTTGCTTAATGAAATAACTTAAGAATTATAGAAAAACAACACCACGTACTGTGCTCGCGTCTTACTTGTAAACTATTGGGACAAACAGTGAAACTCTCCGAAGTCACGAATCAGATATAATCGATCGATGCGTAGGCCAATCGATATTCGGTGGTTATTTCAAACCTTGATATGTCAGATCCCAAACACATTTAACTGTCTGTATACCACGTTATCGTGGTAATTGGTAATTTAAAACATTTCCGTTTGCGAGAGACTTGATTTTGATGTAGTGGTGTAATCAAGATTAATGTAATTGTTTCGAAATTTAAACGTGTTCTCGTCAACAGAATGTCACCTTCTGTGTTTTTTTGTTTAATAATTCACAGACGCAATCACTATTTTCTTGAAAAGGGTCTAAAGGCATTCCCAAAGGCATTCGCGACAGCCAATCGATCCGAAAGCAGCACCGATGTTATTATTCGGCGAAATTGTTATTGAAAGCTTGCAGAATTTCGATAGAGGTGGCAGGTCGAAGGAGTTTGCGCTGGGTGGTCACGGTTGAACGACATGACCAATGTTGTTCCCCGACAATTTTGTATCGCATACATTGAGATAGCACTGGCAGGAGTACGTATAACCGGGGGTGGGGAGTGGCGCGAGTTAGAAAGCCCTAAGTGCCTTTCAGAGGCTGCAGCCGGTAAAGTCGGTGCTCAGTGAACTCGGAGCGGTCGTCGATCGCGGTTGCTCTCTCTCTCGAATACTCTAACACGTGAGTCGTTTGTGTCCCGTTTCGTTTACTGTTCGGTACTCGGTCGCCGTTTTCGTTTCCGAGCTATCGATTCCTCGACTGGTCTGGGCCACGGATCCCCATAAGGCGTCGCGACGCGTCACACGACTCCGTAAACCGGAACGCTGTAAAAAGCAACTAGAACGGCTCCGCGAACGTTGTCCCGTCGCGACGCGCCGGTACTTTTAGCTAGAATCTCGTCCTTGTAAGTATGCTTTCTCTTTTAAAAATAGTCCGACCGCGGTTGAACGTCCTCCGCGCGTCTCCGGACTCGCGGATCGCGAAACTGCTCGCGTGAAAATGCCGTAACCGCCGTCGGATCGATCGCGATCTCACGAACTCGCATTTCGGAAAGGGAGGCTGTGATTGGAAAGTGTGAACCGATCGGATCGAGCGAACGATCAACTTGATCGAAATCGTCCCAACATTTTCAACCCGAATTTTAGAGAACAAAATGTAACGAATGCTTCGGTGTATACGAGTTAGAAACCGGGTCTGAAGAGTTTTCATATTGTCCGGCTCGCAATTATGCAATATAGAAAGAGAAGCAGAGAAGCTGGATGTGAAATTATTTGTTCGTATTACAAGATGCGTTAATTAATGTACGTACTCGTTCACGGTGGCACTTATCAGTGAGCAATTGTGACGTGCACGCTTCAAACTCATTAGTATGGTTCTTGTCTACTGTGTATATACACAACTTCGTTCTACAGTTTCTTTTCTTGTGCAAATGCTACCGTCCGCGTATACCCGATATTACGTAGTGGCTTCCATTGACGTTCACTCTTCGCAGAACGATAACTTTTCTAAAATCGAAAATATTTGTCTCGATATTAACAGCAATACTGTCTTCAAGTTCGCCGCAGGAATCAAAGTTTGAGTGGCGCGAGCTCGAGCCGGACAATCGAGAAACGCGGAATACATAATGTGAAATTCCTACGAAAAACGTACTCAGCACTTGGAAAGTCGACGCAGTTCTCGACGCAGTACATTTCGCTGGGACGATAAGATAGCGTGTATATAACCGGGTCCGATAACGATTCCCGTTGGGCGCGCGGACGAAGTGAAATTCAGTTGTGCAAGTGGGTCACGGGCTCGCACCAAATTCGAAAGGGACCGAGTAGTGTAAAACCGTTTCTCGCGAAACCAGAAATTTCCCTCTCGATCTTCGAGGAGCATCGTGGCGGCAAGTTAATCCTTGCTCGATTCGCGAATTCACGAGCGGTCAGCTTTCGTTGCGCAACGCTTTCCAAGGTTTTATTTAGCCCTACCCCCGGGGGTTGGTCGTGTCTGATTTTGGTTTTTCCTTTTCCCGGCCGAAGGGAAATAGGATCCGCGTGAATCGTTGCGCGGGTTGCGCAACACCGTGCGTAAAAAAGAAAGCTCGCTTCGAAAGTGGCGCGCTCGGTTTGGATCGGATCACGTGGTCAGCTGATCGACGTCGGTGGGATCGACGCGCGTCGATCATTTTCCAGAGATCATTCCGCAGAAAGTTCGAGCCGGGAATACCGTCCGGAACACGTTCGAGAACTCGGAGGGACTGTTGGCCACGTGCACGCTTACGTTTGTGGCTCGCGGCGACAACGAACACGTGTTGCGCTCGGACGCATGCTGCGGTTGTAAACCGGCTGTGGGAAATCGTCGAAAATGTATAAAATCGTTGAAGGTGTCGTCGCGCGGCCACGTTGACGGATCGATGGTAGACGGTGCTGTTCGGTGATCCACGGTGATCATGGAGATCGTCAGGGAAAAACCACGGCGTCGCAGCGTCAGCGAGATGATGCTCGACTGGAGGTGCATCGCCAGGAACAATGCAGCCAATGCAGTCGACGAACCAGACGACAAACCCTTCCTAGATGAATTAGACAGGGACCCGGAAATGCGACGCCGGAAACGTTCCGGTACTTGGCCGTGAGTAATCGACTTTGACAACATTTTCGAAAGCGCAGCACGACTGTTACATGCGTCGGACACTGCACTTTCACGGGAGGATTGTTGCTGCACCGATCGAACGTGTTGTATAATGTTTTCTACGGGCGCGTTCGGCGTTTGGGCACTTGTGCTTGAAGATATCCGAGATGGTGGGAAGTTTGTTGATTTATTTAGGTTAGGTCTTCGGGTTGCCATTGCTTTCAGCAGTTGAAATTCAGCAGTTGAAATTCAGAGTTTACGCGACTTTGATGGCCGTCCTTCGATCAAATCCGGTCTAGTGGAAATCAATATTTTGACGAGCTAGATGTAGGTTCAACCTCTGATAGCCTACGTTCCATTTCCCAATGTTTTGCGATGTTTGTGTAATACAATCCGATATGGTTTGCAGATCGTGATCTGTAAACTCGCAAAGGAATGTTACGTAAAATCTGGCATGGTTTAGCGACAAGTACATTTTTGTGCCAGGGTCAATTCTGACCCCACACGTACATTCACGAATACATGTACTATCGATGCCCATCATAATTCACGCAACGAACACAGCGACAAGACTCTTCTTGTCTGTGTGTCGTCCCAAATGCCTACCATCAGCGACTACGTCACGTTTCATCAATGTGTACGGCACTGCTCTCGAAGAGCATGCTGCGATGGGTCAAAAATGACTCCGAAACGATCTTCGGAGAGTTTGGTTAAATCTTAGGAGGGAAGCCATGGCAGTCCACGAGCAGTCAAAGTTTTGCGACCCTCTCATAGATTTCTGTTGCAGTCCGACGGTAACTTGAGGAGGTTTTGAGATGCTCGCACAAAAGCTAACAATAAAGTGCCGAAGATCGTGTAATTTGCTACCCGCTACCCAAACCCTAGGGGTTCCCAAAACCTTTGACTCCTCTCTTCACCCCAGGAGATACCTATGCTAGGCCTGCAGCCGTGGACTGCCTCTCTCCGAACTAAATCAACTTTTAATCGACAATCTTTGCTGAATTTTCCGTTGTTTCGAAATGAATCCCTCCATAAAATCCGGTATGGTCTAGTGGCTAGGATACCTGGCTCTCACCCAGGAGGCTCGGGTTCGATTCCCGGTACCGGAATATTATTTTGTTCCGGCCAAAATATTTTTTTCGAACTGTTCGCACACTGATCGACGTCTGAGCAAGAGAATAAAATTTTTCATTGATATTCCATCGCTATAAATAATATATTTTTACACGTCCATCGTGATGCGACCAAAATGGAGTCGGTCGCGACAAAGTGAAAAGTATGCCGACGGAGCTATACCGAAACCAGTCTACGGCCATTCAATTTCGTAATTAAACTGGAACCGTGTAATCCGATTCGTGCGAAACTCGATCGAAGTCATTTGCTTGCTCAACGTTCCTTCCACGCAGCGTGACATATCGCGCCTCATAAAAACCGCACATTGGCTTATCAAAACGTCGCGCTTGATACGAACAATATATACCATTCCTTCGTTACATTTTTTTTCATTACACTGAGCCGATCAGTCCTCTCCGCATTCCATGGTTGAAAACAGTCTTCCGACGCGTTGTCAAAAATTCCGCCGAAGTCGTTCGAGATCTCGTGGCAGTGAGTATTATTCGACTTCGTTGCGAGTGTAAATAAAAATCCGAACACTAGTAGGTTTTAACTTTTCTTTTTGTCTGAATCAAGTTATATGATCTGCATTTTAATAGAAATAATTTGTGGTTACTTATCTTAGCAATTGAAACCTTGTGTTAGACCAGTCCTTTAAAATTCTTACGGATTAAAATTAAATTGATCGAACCGGTGCGCCAAGAACATCAACTTGTAGGTTTATTACAAAAATACTGTATTTTTAAAAGGCTGAATTTGATTTGCAAACAGGCGAATTTAGAGTGCAAAACCTGTGAAGGAATGAATTTGATTTGAAGAAGGGTGAATTTGAAAAATTCCGAAGAAGGAAAACGATTTATTATGAGAGTAGGGGCTCGAAGTGAGTCGAAGTTAATGCGGAGAATCTTTTGATCGCGTTATGCGGTGAACCACCGATAATCGGCGTGGACTGTGTGCAATTAGCGTGTCGTGGTTGGTTCGATGGTGTGTTGTGGAATCGAAAAAGCCCGGTTGCGTAAAGGAGGTTAAATAAAATCGGTTAGAAAATAGCCACGCGGTGCGGCACGCGATACAATCGATTGGTCGTCGCGGTGGCAGGGCATGCGTGCAGTGCATCGGGCGTCGCGACGCCGTCAACGTCTCGGCGACCCGCTCACGGGCTCGACGCTCTGCGAGCTTCTTTTTTCGAAACCGCAGCTGCGAATCGTCTGGCGATCTTTGTTCGCATAGTCGACGAACAAACGTGTCCCGCACCGTGCACACAGGCCACACCGGAATCCTGTTCGACGATTGGTGCCCATGGACAGGGATGAATTAAGGTAGGCCACGTGTTGGTTTACGAACCCCGAATGTGCTTCCATTCTGCGACGTATGCTACGCCTCGCATCTGTGCTCATTCTTCAAACGGGTCACGATCGTTTCGTCGACCATTCGAAAATGCTCGAGTGGATGCAAGAAGAATATTGTTCGACGCTCTTGTAAAACTTGGACGATACGGATAGTAACAGTGAACGTTCCTGAAAATTAGGGTTACCGTGCTTGAGATGTTAGGGCTGCAAGGTCAGAGGGCAGCTACGGACACGAGGAGGTATTTGTGATACGATCGAGACGTGGATTATGTGAAAATTGTGCTGTGATGTGATTACATGCGACTTGGCAGCGCCGGTCGACACCGGTTTATTTCTGTCATAGTTCTTCGCGGAGAGTGGGCATTGTTTATGGGAGTGAGTGGTGGTCGTGGAGAAATTTCTCTGTAGAAGAAACGGGGACGTTTAATCGTATCGAACGAAACTATCGATTCGCCTGTCTTATCCACCGAAAATTCGTCTCCTCGATGAACTAACCCTTTGCACTCGAAGCTGTTTTATCTGAAAAATTAAACATTTCTTGGTAGGATAGAATATTTTCATTACCTACTTTGTTTTGAATAATGTCGTCGTTCGAGTTCCAAGGGTTGTATTGCTAAAATCGCCAGGAAAACAATTTAAACATTGTTCCGCAGTGTTCGCTCGACGTCCTATAATTTAGTCTGTTAGTGTAGAAAGTGTGCACGATGCGAGAGGACAATTTTAGTCGAGTTTCACAGCGTGGGAGTATTTATTCACGTTTCCCGAGGCGCAGACAGGCTAGCAGACCGTTTATCGAGGGCGTATAGACAATTAGGGTGGTGCAGGTCGGTCGCGAGTGCATCGTTGCACTCGGACGGGTGCAACGAGTCACCGGTTACCTGCTCGAGTCCACGAGCTGCACCGGTGGGAGCGTTTTTTGTTGCTCCTTTCTTCGAGAGCGAGAACGCGTTCACCTTTCGCCGCGCATTCCATCCGACTCGGGGAGCGCCCGATGGCCCATGGGCTCCCATAACCCGCAACCATGGCGCCCCTGTTTCCAACGTTCCTCGGAATCCGAACAATCCAGCTACGATGCAATCGATTACCGAACCGGATCGTTTTCTCCTCTCTTGGCGCACACTTGTCGATACCGTTTCCATAAAATCGCTCGAATTCACCGAAACATTTTCGTCCCGTTTGCCCTCGTACACACCCGACCATAACTCGACTCGAAGAACGAGGTAAAATTGATTTTTAAATTGATACTGTTTCCCCGTGTGCTCGACAATTTCTTTAACTACGTACATCACTCCATTTTCCAAGATTGCCGTCGATGTTCGACATAATAACACTCCACTTGAAAAGAATGATTGAATTACTAGAGAAACGAATGTCATCGGTATAAATTGATATAAGTTAGATAACCTGGTGTCAACATCGTTATGTCTGTATCGAGAGACGTATAATACAGGCATTAACATAACGCGACGTTTAATTGACCAATTTAGGTGCGTCGAGAATGATCCTTTGATGCGCGTACAGTTTTTACCGTGTAACCGAAAAAAATCGAATCGAAGCTGATGAACTAGAATGGCGCAGTAGTCGAAAACTTAGTCGAACAATTATACTAAGAAGGAGAACTGATCTCGAAGAGTGCTGCGCAGCATTAATCAATTTCAATAGAGTGCACGGCGTCGGTGTCACAACTGTCGTTCGGAGAGGGGTTGGCAAACATCGTTGACAGCGAGCTCGATGGAAGACAGCGATAAGAAATGACATAATCGAGCATTGTTGCGCAACCGATGCTCAGCTATCGCGTATACGAACCGGGTGTAGGCTACGGTGTTCGGTAGTGGACGGTTCTATAGAAAGAATCACATAATTGCGGGCCTGCTCGGGGCCCGCTCGTCATTCCGCCGGTGGCCACCTTGCGATCCGGTCCCTTTTTCGCAGTTGGCGCTGCTCTCGCCGGTAGTTATGGCAGCTGGACCGTCCTATATTCGTCGGGGCTAGAGGACGTGTCGGTCGACGAAGAGCCAGGTGAAAGTGAGCTTCGGAAAAGTGAATTTCGCGAATCGGAAAACGATTTCCGGCTTTCGATGAACAATGCGGTGTTACGGTTGAACGTGGAGACACAGGGAGATGCTCGGGATCGACGACGAAGGAGGTTCAAGGTTGCTAAATTGTCGCTTTGAAGTCCACCGTCGTCATTGAACGTGATCTCCGGGAGACGCAATCAGCGGCGAGAGGAGCGGCTATCGCGCAATCGTCGACGGACAGATTAGTTTCAAGGCGAGCACAGTGATCCCCTTTGCCGAGGACACGCGAGAAATTCGTTTTTCATCGCACCGGAACTTGGCCGAGACGAGATGTCGTTAGGAGAAATCGTCGGGACGAAACGACCCGATCAACATCAGAGATTTGCATTGCTTCTCCTGTACACGCTTCGACCAATTTTTCACTCGATTTTTTTCCATTAATATAATAATCGTGGCTAGAGAGCTATACACAGTGCAATAAAACGACAGAATATCTGTAGTTATTTAAGTTGTTCGTCACGTTGCAGACATCGCGCTACAGTAATAAAACAGTTGCGGATAGAGAACGGGTAAAAATGGGACTGTATTTTAGTCTGTCAAGCAATATCCACATTCTCCAACGTTGACAACAAAAATGGACTTTTGATCTCTGTTGGGTCGCCTCGTCCCACCGTATACGCCGCGTGGGAGGTAAAGATGGAGTTCTAACGCGAAGAAAAAGGATCGTCCGCCCTTGAAACGTAGTCCGCGCGCTGGTTAGGCAGTGTCCGAAGGCCGCCATTAATTTCCGATAAATCAGCCTTCGTGTTCCGCCGATTAGTTCCGCAAAAAAAAAGAGCGGCATCGTTTTGCAACGGACACGATTTTTATGTAACGTCGTCATCGTCGAGCGATATCGTTGGATGTTTATCGAGAGAGGGATATTAAAAAAAAACATACGGTTTGATAGGCGAAGCAGCTCCGTCGGTAAATCCGAGACGATAGATCGCCGTGGATCCCTAATCGAAGTCGTTTCTCGATTGCGCAACAAAAGAGCGTCGTCCAGGTTCCAGTTTTCGATTTGCATAGACGCACCTTGGACACCCGGCGAATGGTTTTCGCAACAGTTTGAATCTCGCCGAAAGGGGGAATCGTTGCTCGTCGACCAGGCAAATTTTTCCGTGAGTTCTTCTGTTTTGCAAAATGACCGATCAAGTGTCGCCGTTGCTGGACGTAAGAACCAACGGCCATCTCGACGCCGATGGATCGATCAAGTCGTCGATGGGTCACGCTCTGCGCAACAGAGTGCTCAGGTAGATAGACTTTTTTCAGAGCAGGTGATACGTGCGAATAAAGCGAGTAAAGAAAGTAGTGGCACTCCGAATTTTTCAACTCACAGCGAATTCTCGCTAGTCACTTGTCACGCGATTTCCGCATCAAATCCGCAGTTTATAACGATTGTTTGAAAATCGGAAATTCAGCGTTCCACTATTTTTTTTAACGCTCCTGTAAACAGCGAACTTCTCCAAGTTACTCTGACGACGGTGTGTGTTGCGATTCTGTCAATTCGCTGCACATAGATCGCTCCGGGGACTCGAGACGCTAATTGCGTTGACGCAACCGGAGTAGTTAATTGTCGGTCGCTTCATTACTTGACCCTTTTCCCAGCTAGCTTTTTGTTGGTAAAAGTTGATCGTTGGATAGCGAATCTGTATGGTAATTACAGTTCTTGAAACTTACCGCTTCTGTAATGTTGCTAGGGGACGGGAGAAAAGGAATGTATACTGTATTATGGTTTGCTGTAACGTTTGTTCGGGTCGACGTTGTACCTGGTGTTTGCTGCAAATGTTTAAAAATCTACGGTCTGATACACTCCGTGCCTCACAAGTTGACAACACGCCGTTCGATTAGATCATTTCACCGACACGTTCGGTTCTAGCCAAACTATTCTTTGCGACAACTTGCGAGGCACGGAGAGTACATACTTTGATACCACTCTTCTCAGAGTTGATTTGGTTTTGGATGCGTTAGTTGATTTGTTTGAACGTAGTGCATCTGTAGAGACAA
The DNA here is from genome assembly GCA_916610235.2 of Lasioglossum morio. NCBI lineage: Eukaryota > Metazoa > Arthropoda > Insecta > Hymenoptera > Halictidae > Lasioglossum > Lasioglossum morio. The sequence goes on from OU744333.1 coordinate 14,517,264, forward strand.
TTGTACTGTTGACGTATGCTGATCTGTCTTGTATTTCTGCGTTTGATTTGCAAAAATCGCGGCGTTATCATTTATTTTCGTTGGCAGTGATCACGTGATCGGTCGATGATGCCGCGACGGTCTCGTTTATCACACTACAACCAACACTATCGAACTCGTGCACGTTATATAAGCCTCTCTAGAGACAGAGTTGTGTTATCATCGCGAAGTTAGGATCGGGCTTGTTGCCGGTTGATAATCAATCGAACGGAAGGTCTTCAACCTCGAAGAAGTCAGCCGATCGACCAAGTACAATAATCAATCTCATTAAGCCAGCGGATAGATAGTGTCACGTTCGAGCGTACTTGTCTTACGTCAAGCACAGACAAAGAGTGGGTTGCGGTTCGATGCATATTCACCAGTTTGCCTGGCATACGCATATACTTCGAGAAATATGCATGAAACCGACCCGTACGTAATTCTGCAACGTAGCTGACGTTTCCACGGCACACGTAAGCAGTTTTTGATCGAATAAGCGCGTGCGTGCACGCAACGTCATCGGTGAATCGGTAACGATCGAACATTCCCGAGAATTCGCGAGGAAAAGGGTACAATGAAAAAGCTTATCCATGGTCGTTGACAAACAAACGATGCATCCATGGACATCATAACATTCGTAACTGACTGTCCATAGTGATTCAAAAGAGGGTCTACTCGCTTTGCACGTTGCCGACGCGATTGTTCGCGCTGTTATGTTGCGTCGCTCTTCGCACATGAGCAATCTTCTTCGTCTTCTATTCGCGAATCTTCGCGACACTTCCGATCGCGAATGATCGAGACACGTGACTGAAACTGGACTGCGGATTTTTCTGCAATCCATCAACTGTTTGCATTGCGAGAGACACGTGTCGAATAATTGATCTTCTCTTTTTAAAAATGATTTTATCTTTGTTCACAGGAGAACGAGGAGTCTGAACGCGCCCAGTCCCATTCAACAGTTCGGCCCATGCGGGCGTATTATGAAAAATTCCGCGATGGTCATGTAAGTAGGACTTTGTTTCACGTATTTCCCGAATTAACAATACAAAAATAAATCGAACCAAAATAGTCTACTCGGTTATGAATGAGGGTAAATGGAGCGAGATCAGAATAGATTGAAAGCAACTGATACAGCGACGTTTGTCGTTGCAGAATATTATTATTCTTGAAAATCATTTCAGAATCGGCACGCTTCGAGACATTTTCATGTTAATTCCTAGTCACGAAAATTCAAAATATCTGCCTTGGTGCGATACAAAATCCATAATAGTCACATGAATAACTTCTGAAGTAATTATTCAACAATTTTTTGTCCTCCGACCGCATTAAGAATGTGTGCAGAATATGTAATGCTTCTATTAAAAGGTTGTGAAAAATAAGGAGGTAACAATGTTACCACTAAGTGTGCAAGTTTAAAAAGGTATTGTTTCAAAAGGCTGTACACTTACTGTAGTTTGAAACAAACTACAGTGGTACGGGAGTCTGGTCCATATTGCGGGAATTGTTTAGAAACCTGCGGTGTTTCGAAGAAATGTTCCGCTCGATACGGCTAGAAAGTCGCGTGGAACGATTACGACGGTGTTAAAGATGTTTTTGTTTTAATAAAACGGTTTGTTAGCGGTTATGGCAGCGAAGGAAAGCACGATAACGCCACGCGTTCGCGTCGTGACACGACTTAATTGCCCGTAACAATGACTTCTCGAGCGAGTCCGAGTCCAGGTTTGTTAACGCTATGTAGAAAAAATGACCTTATAAATCCAACGCATCGCAAGACATTTGAATATGCAAAACCGCCAACGATGCTGCTCTAGCCTTCACATAGTAATGGCCGAGGAAAGCTGACGCACATCGCGGCACAGAGTAATCAGAAGAAGACCGCAGAATCATGCTTGTTTCAACATTCCAATGTCTACGACATATTCTCCATAAAACTGGATAAATCTTTTTTGTATTCGATAACGTTTCCGTTGACGTTTCTCACAATTTCACCGTATTGTTTGTGACCAATTTATATTCTGCATCAACTCAGATAAATCTGCTTTAACGTTAAACATTCAGCAGTGCACCAAATCCTCCGTGTAACTCGGAATATTTAGTGATCCATGTAATTCCGTAGTAGTATTTCTAATGCTAATCGGAAACGTTCTGTAGCTTCTTCGTGCATTGATTAGCTTAGAATATTGATGCCCGTACATACGTAATTGACTGATAAGAAAACAATGAAACTTTTCGTCAAACCGTCAAATCGTGTGACCTAGTATACGCACCTGTATTTCAATAATTGCCGTTCGTATGAAGTTCTAGTCGTTTCTAAAGTTTTCAACGTGCAAGTCACTGTACTTCTAATTTCCATAAAACGGAGCACGATCACCACTGACAGACGAATACCCTTCTGCGATTCGTAACAAGTAACAATGAATTGGAGCGGTGTGGACGACAGGTTGTGACGATCGTCGGAAGCGAGGAGCTGGCAATTGCTGCGAAACAACCGGCTCGCGATCCTGTAATCAAATGTACAATGTATCATTCATTAGTTAGTCAGTAGTACGGATTACGTTCGTCATAGTAGATAGTGGTCGTAACGAAAAATGTGAATCTCATTATCGGAACGATAGTTCGCGATCGTTGATCAACGAACCGCGCGTGTCCATTTGTCAAACGAGCGATAAACAGAATCTGCATTGGACTTTGGTGAAGTGCTCAGGTTTTAACATAATTTGCACAATTCTCCTCGTGTAACTTTCCTTTGTACGGCGCAGTTTGTACCTGAAGCGCGTTCGCGAACTCGTACACTAATTAATTCACACTTTTTGAATTTCCATTCCCACCGTAACCTCTCCAATTGTTATCAAAATCATTCACCGATTAATTCACGACTTTCATTAGATTTTTATTCGACAGTTGCGTCAGTAAAACTGCTCGTAAATCTTGGATTACGCATTCGCCCAACTAATTTACAATTTTCCTATCGTTCTGTGCGCAACGTTCGACTGCGTTTCGTGTCGATTTGTCTCGATTTCTACACGAAATGCAGTGAACGATAAAGATTGCGTTGGTGTTTCTAACGTGTTGCGATAACGAGCCGTTTAAGAGGTAGTCAAACTGGTTCGCGACATCTTCGGTCATGTAACGAAGCGGGGACCGCCGTTGGTTTCATAATAAATTGACGAATTTATTAAACATGAAAGTGTAGCGTAGCGCGGATAGCTTCTTCCCCGAGCAAGTGACATAATCGTCCGTAATTCGTCGACAGGGACGCGTGTAAGAAACAGAGAATCTGATCGATCGAGGTAGAAAGTAGGCGGCTTTTTTCTGCCAGCCTCGTACAGCCGGGGCATAGTGAATTCGACTGCATCGAGCATGAACAGTTGGCTGAGTAAACGCGTGCAAACTCGTGCGAACGCGAGTCGACTAAAACAAATTGCAAGTGAATCACAGAAGTCGGGTTTTCTCGGTGTTCGTTTGCGCCGCGCCGCCGCGCCTGAGCCCCGCGTATTATTCGCATAATCACGGATCGCGTGCATATGAAACCGTCTGTGCGCGCTTGCGCGTCGTCCGATTGTTTACCGTTAAAAAACGTACCGCCGTGTTCGGTCCACGTTCAGTGCGAGCGCGACTCTCAATCCGGTACCACGTCATGGTTGGAACTGTCAGGTAGGCTACTCGCGGAAGGACACTCGAATCTCAGCTTCATGCAATCCGACCTTAGGATCATCGGTGCATTCGACACTTTGTTCAATTTCTCCTAGAAGATCTTCGCTCGTTTTCCAACACCCGCGTTTCTTTTAAATCGAAACACGATTTTAACAGTCTCCAGCTTCAGTGCAAAATCATTTCTAGTGTTTCGAATTGATCGTTGAATTACTGGTGCAAGATACTCCGCGTACTTTAAATTGCCAATTTTTATTCGATATGAATCTTGAACAGCAATCGATTCCTCTTCGAACCAAAGAAAAGTTTTTCTCTCAATTTTCATCCGCTTAAAATTCTCATGGAATACGGGAAATGAATTTTCAACAAGTATTCGCTCGCTGTAGAAATGTCTACCTCGAAAATGATTTCGAGGGGATGACTCGGCGGTCGAACGAAAGGGAACGGAAGCGCATTTGATTGTTTCAATCGCATTCTAAGCAAATAGGATCAAGTCCGAAGAGGAGAAGGGGTGGTGGCTCCGGTGGGCCGTGATGCATTATGCATTGTTCCCTTCGCACCTTTGATCCCCGGTCGACCGTAATTCATCGGATAAGCCTCTTCGTGACTCGGGCCTTGTTCGTCAATTTCGATTAATATTAAATAGTCGGGTCATCGAATACTTTGGTTCACAATCGGAAACCACGTATAAAACGTTGTCGGATGGTTGTCCGCGTCGGAGAACGGTTCGGTTCGTCCTTGGTCACGGAAGATTCCTGCTAATCGGCGAAGCCTCGAACGCTTTTGTCATTAATATTAATTATCTCATGACGCGCACGGTTTCGCCTTTCAACTTCGCCGCGGAGATCCGCGGCTTTCTGGACGCTGCCACGAAGGTTCATCGTGGAACGTTGAACTTGCCTTGTTACAGGACCATACAGGACCCAGCCTCCCAGAGGTTGACGTGGTACAAGCCGCCTCTCACTGTCCTGGTCATCAAAAAGGTCCGGGACTCGTCGGTGCTGCCGCCGTTCGTGCAATTAGTCACATGGCTGATCGAGGTGAGCTAAAACAAACAAATTTGATATCAACATGTTTGTACTGTCATTCTTTAATCCCTGCCAAATGCACGTGCAATAGTGATCGGTAGACTGCGGATTTTTATGCATTTATGGAGAACATAAAATTCTTGTAATGCTTGTAATCGATGCAGACAACTTTTATATTCTGTCTTCTGTATAAGTAAAAATGAAATACTGTTCGTTGGTAAGCGCATCACTTGAGAACGGCTGTACTGATTTGGCTAATTCTTTTTTGAAAATGTTCGTAATAGTCCGAATAATGTTTTTAAGGGAAGAGAAACTGGAAAATTCGGGAAAAAATGAAAGTGGATATGTAAAATACTTTTTTTTGTTTCGTTCGTTATGGTCCTGGAAAAGTTCTCAGGAAAAAATACTCAAGACAATTCAATGAAGTGATGAGCTTAGCAACGAACAGCACTTAGTTTTTATTTATATAGATTGGACAGGACAACGTCTGTTGGGTCAACAAGTTTTGAATAAAAATGTTCAGCAAATGGCGTTCGATTCAACAGAATTCGGTACGATTTTAAAATCGAATTTCAATCGGTAGCACTTTCTTCAAATTGGTCTACTAAAATTGCATGAACATCCGCCGTCTAGTCATCAGCATTTCATTCAACGAAGCACGCATTGTCATTCAATCGTTGAGACTCCCGTAACATTGTCATTCGATGTGTATTTGTCCCATTCCTCGAAGCAAAAACGTTTCAACGGCGTTCAACTGGTCGGTCGGTTATTACAATTTTTACGCGAGCCTAACTGCCCCCGCGTGCGCGCTCCTTCGGTTTATCGATTCAGCATGACTATAAGTTTCGCAGGTATTTTATCGGCGTCCTCGTGTACGGCAGAATCGCGACACGACAGCTCGGTGCGTTTTATTTCTCTACCGATCAGCATTTGCGTCACGAGATTCTCATTACGGTTTATGCAATCAGCCGGAAAGTTCAGGTTCGGTTCAACTCTGATTCCGTTTTGCAGGAGAAACGGATGGTGGTGTTCGTCGAGGCATCCGTTTTGGAAGATCCGGCCCTGGCTAGGGACCCTAGGTTCGAGGGGGTCCGTGACAGGCTGCAAACCTTCAGGGACGGCACGGACGACTTGCAGGTAACTACAGCGGATCTTTATGCAAAATTCAACTAATATACCTAAATTGAAATTCTTCTAATCTTTAATTCTAACTTGAAAATTGAACGTTTCTTCCTGGCTTGAATAATTCCATTGTAGTTGTTGTCCTTGGATGGATACGAAATCGATATAATACCTTGCAATACGAAATTGATATGAATAATGGCACAGCAATTTTTAGTGACGACTCTTCGAGTATCAAATAAGCTGTGTTATATGTTGTTGTACCATTCCCGAGCCAATGGTAAAGCTTTTAACGATAAGTATCGTGGATAAGGGTTGATTTATTCGTTGTTCCAGGATCGAATCGACTTCATCGTCTGTCTGGGAGGCGACGGTACGCTCCTGTACGCCTCTTTGCTCTTCCAGCAATCTGTGCCACCTGTGATGGCTTTCCATCTGGGCTCTTTGGGCTTCCTGACGCCCTTCGAGTTCGACAACTTCCAGGAGCAAGTGACAAACGTCCTAGAGGGTGAGTGAAATCATCGTAGCTCCAGTTTTCCTCTGTTTACGACGAGATACTCGCAAATCTCGCGTAAATATCGGCGTCCTTCGACGTCCAGCTTTCCCCTCGGTCGACACCGCACGACGAGATAATTGCACACGCGACAATCGGACGCCTGTGTGCTGACCAGTATCGTGCCAGTCCCACTTTTCGATTATTGTGCTCGAGTAAACGATCCTCTCCCTCCAGAAAGACACTTCTCTCTGAAGAATATCGTTTTATTTTTCCGAACGTGTTATACCGTTCTAATAAACAAGAAAGTTCGTCGTAGCTAGACTACAGAGTTCATGTGTTTGCTCGCTAATTAGTTCTCGGTATCTTCTCTGTCAATCTGGAGGAGCGTCCAGGGTCGTCGGAGTACATTACTACATTGATAAAGCGTTGTCGCGTTATTTTCGCGTGTCGGTGATAAACGATTGACGAAATCGAGGGGAAAAAACGATTTTAAAGAGAATTTCACGTGACAATGTTTGTAAATGATGCCAGTGCACGTGTTGCGATACCGATTCGTACTTAAACTTTCTTCTGCGAAAGAAGACATAGCTCTGCGAACTTAGTTTTCCAACTTGGAACTCGAACTTACTTGGGGAAGAAATTTGTTGGAGTCTTTGCGAAACAGTAACTATTAACAGCCATAAGTTTCTGACGTCGATTCCGTGTTTAGGTCACGCGGCCTTGACCCTGAGGAGTCGGCTGAGATGCATCATCATGCGGAAAGGAGAGGAGGGCAAACCGGCCAAACCGCCGACGAATCTTCTGGTGCTGAACGAGGTCGTGGTCGATCGAGGTCCATCGCCGTACCTCTCGAATATCGACCTCTTCATCGATGGGAAACACGTGACCAGCGTACAGGGTGACGGTTTGATAGTCAGCACGCCAACAGGGTCCACAGCGTACGCGGTCGCGGCCGGAGCCAGCATGATTCACCCTTCAGTACCTGCCATCATGATCACACCGATCTGCCCTCACTCCTTGTCCTTCAGGCCGATCGTCGTACCTGCTGGCGTCGAGCTGAAGGTATACACAACGATTTTGCTTCACCGACCTCCTTCCGGCAACGTACTCCGCGTGCCTCGCAACAACTCCCTCGAGACACCAACCAAATTAGACTTTAACGTCACACGTTAGCCAACAATTATGGCTAGAACCGAAAATCTATTCCTTTCGAATTCCTGTCAGGATACAAATTGTGAAGCACGGAGAGTACGCGTCCCCGAAATAAATCGATCCGAACACAATAGACAGCATCACGCAAGTCCTTAGTTCTCTTCTGGATCTGCGGATTTGTGTGGAGGTTTGTTTAACCCATTTGCATCGTTCAAAGGTTATTAGAAAAGAATATTAACGCTGAATGATATCCACGTGTTGTTGAAATAACAAGCACCGTCTAACGGTTCATTTTTCACAATAAAAATTACATTGAATTAATTTAATTGGAAATAATGTGATGCGAAATAACTGGGCACATATATTTAAAAACCAAATAGGTGAAAAGAGAATTATTCTTCATCGTTCCTAACGATGCAAATGTGTTAAGCTCCTTATCCTATGGGACAATGGGTCCTCCGATGGGACCCACTGCACCCACAGAGAAATGTTGAAAAAAGGAAGAAGAAAGTCCTCGAGACCGATCATCGGAACTGTGTCACGCGAGAAACCTCGGTTCGTTTCTCGCGTTCAAGTATTTCCGTGTGGGTCAGCAAAGAGGCACCTTATCTTGGTTGCATCAAGATTGCTGGTCCGAGGCGTTGTCCCCTAGAAGGAAACTTGGTCCTGGTGGATGACGCCCGCATTCCCAGACCATGCGCTGCCACGTTTCGAAAAGTTTCGACACGGTCGAGTCACGGGACTCGTTTCGGACCTCTGGACCGTGTACCGATTAGTTTGCTTCTCCCCACGCTGACTCCTCGTACCTCGAGGTAACGACATGGACGAACACTTTGCAAACATTTCCGCAGTATTCGGCGAATTCACGTATCGCTATACGATTACCTCGAGGTACTGTCAGCGTATACATGTTCGCGATTAACGATTGCTACCTTTCTACCGCAGATCTCTGTCTCACCGGACAGCAGGAACACCTCGTGGGTGTCCTTCGACGGTAGAAATAGACAGGAGCTCTTCCACGGCGACAGGTAAACGTTAACCACTATGTCAGACTTGTCTAATCGTCGGCGTTTTCTCCAAATTGTTCCAGATAATGGCAAACAGCAAGGCCCGTAGCACAGCTTACGTCTCTTTTGATGGTCGTAATCAGCAAGAATTGCGCGTCGGGGATAGGTCTGTTTATTTCGTAAAAAAACAACAAAGATCTAAAACGAATCTAGAGAAAAAAAAACAACAGTCTCACTCCTCTACTCTCATACCGCAGGTTGCACGACGCTGCAACGTTACGACACGACACGCCGCCATTCATCTATTTAAATTCCGTTTCTCTTTTTTTGTCTACGCATTTAACTTCATTCTATCTACTGCTATTGGCTCTGTCGGTTCTCTCTTTTTCTCTGTCGATCGTACGTCTCCGTTGTAATCGGGGCTTGGAAACTGTAATACCGTTCCATTTCGGTTCTGGAGAACCTTTGTGTGCTGAGCAAGTGTTACTATTATCTGCTTTGGTCGCGATCACACCTCAAATCTTGTAACGATTCCGTAATTGTTAATTTTTCGGTTTTAACCCTTAGCACTCGAGTTGAAATAGCTCTCCGAGTACAAAGGGCTAGAGAATCGGTTACCAAATTGTGTTGTAAAGTCGATTTTTGTTAAATCTCTGATATTGTAATCGAAGATCACTTCCAGTTCTTCGGATTCAGAGTAAAGACTCTTCCGAACCGTTCGTACAACAGTTTCGGAGCCGCTCGAAGCCCCGGTGGTAACACCTGCTCGATTATTCTCTACTACTGTTTAACATTCAATCCTAACTGCTGGCCAGCTGTTAAACCTCATTTCTATTCAATCAGACCAACTGCTCGCGTTCCATTCGCTCCATTTTTGTTCAATCGTTATTGCTAACGCCTCTCTAGCTTGTTTCCCAACTGTGTCTGGTTGTTTCCAGCTTGAGGGTGACCACATCGATATACCCGGTGCCGAGCATTTGCGCAGCGGATCAGATCACCGACTGGTTCGACTCGCTGGCGGAGTGTCTTCACTGGAACGTTCGAAAAAAGCAGAAACATCTGGACGAGCTGAGCGACCTGACCCATTCGTCCAGCAACGACACTCTGGACTCGCTGGATCGCGACAGCTAGGCCAGGCAGACGAGTCACGACGCTCAACCACAAACGAACCTCCAAAATGTCGGTGCGGAGCCTACCGAAAGGCTCGACGTCTCGTCACACGAACTTACACGTTTCTACGCGCGATTAGCCGCGAGTCGTCGTGCACACATGCTCGAACCTCCCTTTAAACGTTCCCTGTTCACGCCTTCGCGTCTCGATCGCATGGGCAACGAGCTCTCGGGAGCGAAACTTCGAGAATAGGCGTAGCCTACCAGATCCACGATCAAATTTCTAAGCCGCGAAACGCCAGAAATGTGTTCAGACGTAATTTTTTTACCATCTGAACCTCCAACCGGAATCGTTAACCCTTAGCACTCGAACGGCGACTCCGAGAGAGACGCTACTAAAAATTGCTGCACCATTATTCAAATTATTTAAGTATTTAATCAATTACTAAACGTTCGGGTATTGTACGAGGTATTTGTACCAATATTTTATGAATGGAGATATTCTAAATCGAAAGAAACGTTTAATTTTCGAGTTAAACTAGCTTTGAGTGCAAAGGGTTCAGTTTAAGTTAATTAAGAAAATTTCATGGAGACTTTGAGGCGTCGACAGGAGGAGAGTTGTCCCGTCGAGCACCGTCGAGATCGCGGCAAAATCGAACGCGTTCCGTTCGTCGAAATATAAGCAATTCGATTTGATCGAGCTCTCTGTACATAATGTAACAAAATTCAATGCACTTTCTAACAGACGCGAAGTTAATCGTGCGAATGAAATCGCTCGCGATTTCGACCGATCGAAGGGACAACCGGAACGATTAAAGTGTAGTCGAAGAGCGGGCACGACGCTAACGAGGAGTATATTTGCGAACGGGTCTGAGGACGCGCGCAGCCGTGTGAGATTGAATTGTTTTAATTGCGGAAACGCGTCGCAAACCGGAGCCTCGCGTAGACCATGATTGTACTTATGATCCGATCTTTGGGATCGACACACCCGATTTAAGTGGATAGCGCGGGAAGAGCGAGAATTGTTTATTGTCCGGGCACAACGGCGAAGTTTTCTTCGCGGATTTCGAGCGGGTCCGGCGACGAACTCGCTGCGTCGGGAAAAGGCTAGCACAATGAAAGCGATCGAACGAGATCAGAGTGAAATCTATGTATACTCGAAATTCCCTTAGCTGTGTTCGATTTCTGATCGTAGCAATTCATCGCGCGGATCCATCTGGACAGAAAGTCTCGTCGAATCTTTACTGAGCCAATCTCTGCAATATGTTTCCTCCTTTGTACGGAGCGATCGTTTTTCTTTTTTTATTTTATCGTTCGGTGCTCGTTGATCGAGGAAAATTCTAATTTTTCTGAGAGAAGAAGAAGAAGACAATATCTTACTGCCTCTGTACTTTGAACGAGCGATTTCAATGGCAGACACCTCGAATGTTATATACAGAAATGGGGAAACAAAAAAGGAAAAACGTTCCAAAAGTCGCACGGTCTCATTACTTATTTATTGTTACTCGATGCATTTTTATGCCGCCGCTTGAAATGCGAATTTGTACATGCAAATTCGACGAGCGACAGCCTGATTATTGGCAATGCACACAAGGATCATCGATTATTATTAAACTGACTTATTATCAACTATCACTCGTTGTCTGGTAGCTCTTACGTTTCGACAACGAACATGGTCTAACCGTGGATCATCCTGTTGTAAATTTTCAATATACTGTCCTATAAATGAGAATTTTTAATAAAATCTTTTTTATACAGAACTGTTTCTGTCGTTGTCCACGTGAATACGATTCATCGATGTTGAAAAGGTTCTCCCTTATCGCTGCGGTGAAATAGCAAAAACGCCTGAACAATGGAGCCTCTTTAAAGTTTAATGCATTCTTATTTTTTGAATTACGAAGATCGATTCTAGCGAACAATGCTACGTCGTTAAAGAGCTATTGTAAAATCTGTAGACGTTATTTTACGAGACGAAAAACTTGTTTACAGAATTGTGCACGCAGGAAACGATTGTTTCCATCGGGGAAGTACGCGTTCGTCGTAAATGCGACACACAATTTAATAGCGACAGAGGTCAGATTTAATGCATTACCGCTGAGAGAAAACATTGTTCAGATTCGACGTCAATGCATTTATTTCAGCGCAATCGGGTAATTAAATACACATTATGTACAGTGATCGTGTAAAAGTTACACCAGCTGGTTTATAGAACGTTCGCGTAATAATAAGTAGCATAAGGTTCCTTGGGTAAAACCCATGAACTACGTGTGAAATAAGCACGAAGAGAGGAGCTCTTTGTTATCTCATATTTTTATTGTTTAGTGATTCGATGATCGGGCTGGTGGATCGTTCAATGATGCAACTGAGTTCATGCAGTCGTAATTACATGTATTTCTAAGACGAAATCGTTAAATAATGAAGTTTAAATTATTCAGACGTAATACAGTGAAAAAAAGATGAGGTTCTAATGAATAGTTGATATACAGTTCGTTGCGGTGATAAAAATGACTCAGCTCTTCTTTATGTTCTGCGCTATGTGTATAATTAATCGCAAGTGCGTTTATACAGAAGATCTAACTTCTATCTTGAATATCAGTCATTACTATAGCATCTTGTCTCAGCATTACAAGCAATTCTTCAAGAATTGCTTGGTATTAGATCGTTCCAAGAGCCAACATGTATATACGAAACAATACTTCGAAGAAAAGAAGCATGCACAACTTGGAACGACCGAATACATAAATATTTTATCTACTTTCCAATCATCTTTCGCTTGGTAATCTATTTTAGTACATCAGTGACTTCTTAATATAGTAAATAACATTTTATTCAACATCGATGTCGCATATACTCACACATAGAACTAACTGGGCAAGAACACCCGCAGTCCACAGATGACGAACAGTTCCTTGTCATCAGGGCTCACCCATAATCTAAGCTAAAGGGCCTCGAGGGCAGCCTACTCGATACATTCGCACCCAATGACGAGCATACAAATTTCTAGATCCTTCGAACTTCCGTCAAAATAAATATGCAAACTGTTCTAAGCGGTTCAATTCCTCTGACATAATTAGACTGCGGATTTTATATAATCCAATTGTAACAGACTCTTTGTACCTAGCAACCTTTTGCTGTAAACGTACATCAGCCAAAGAAGTCGAGGAAACTGTACCTGCATTGGAGAAGACTCGGTGCGAACGTGTTAATTAATAAGTATAACATAAATATCTACCTCTAAGGATTGACATTTGGTTACATCAGTCATGGGCACGACCTGCGCACACGCGTGTGCATGGAGGTCAACGAACATAATCTAATCAACTTAATCAGCCTACCGACGCAGCTCCGCTGATATATTTACATTGTTAAATCGTTTAACATTTAACGCGAAATGTTAGCCGGAAAAAAGCGACGCGCGAACCGGTTCTAACCTGCCCGTCTCCACTGAGCGGACATTGTACCGGATAACTACAATTAACAACAAACTACGAACTTACCATAACGCGACTCCTTTGTTTAAGCTACGACAATTCGAAAGACAGTCTATTCTGCAAAGGACTCGTCCGGGACAGGACCTCTTGACAGGACGAAAACAAGCTCCGCAACCACTATTCACTGTTTCCACTCGGACCAGTTCGAACCAGTTCAAAATGGCGCGCGGTTTCAAACGTCTCGAGAAATGTCCCTAGAGACACGCAACCGGGTTTACACGTGCGAATAGAGGAGAACAATTGTCCCGGCGTTTACAACGATAGACTTATCTGTGTAACTAGAACAACGATAGAAAATTCGTGAATCGTTCGCTCGACGATCATGTAGAAAAATTTAATCGATCGACGCGCGAAAAATGTATCTAGATTTTTCACGGTCCAGATTGATACCAGATTTTCCCACGATTCGACGCAGGAAATAGTCACCTTTTCGAAACGATAATTAGCGAAAGCAGTCTCCGGTGATTCTTCCACCGCTGCTGCTTCTTCTTCTTCTTCGTCTTCTTAGATTCGAATAAATTATCTTGTTAACGATCGTCCCTTTTCACCGTTCCGTGAACGTTTTAGTGCCTACAATTCACGTACGTCACTCTTTCACCGTTCACGATACGAACATAACGAGCACAGGCTCGGAGGAAAAGTGCAGGTACGCGCTGGTCTGTAACAAGAAAAGAAATCGTTGTTTTTATTATGGTTGTTCGGTATTTCAGGGAAAGAAATGCTTGCAAACCGTGTTCTATCCGTTACGAGACCGAGGCGAGTTTCATTCAAAGTGTTAGACAACCTTGAAGCATCAGGAATATCTTTTAAACTTTTCTCCAAAATGTCTCTAAACTTTAAAGAACGAGGCTACCAGGTCTCGATAGGATCGTCGATCTTGTTCAAACGGAAAACGTTAAAACCGTGCAGCATAGCCAACGCAAACAATTGCGATCGATAAGTACGAGATCGATCGTCGTGTTTCTGGATGAACTATGTCCATCCGAGTGTGTTACGGCACACGGTGTTAAATATCACTCAGAAATGCACAAGCAAACATTCCAGATCGGAGTTAGTATTGTTAGCGCACACACTCACATGCCTTCTGATCCGTGGTTTGATCCGCGCAGGATGGTTCTTGGATGTAGAGGGCTGGTTTTAATGGTCGGCCATCTTGATCCTCTACAAGAACCACCAAACCATGGTTGCTACCACTTCCATGAGGATTTCGGGAGTTCATTCTCCAAAATCTCAGGCTTTGTCTCACGTCCAAGGCTAGATGAGTGCCTTCCGGCGTTAACGGTGTCACTACCGAGTCCATTAAACGTTTCTTCGCTGAAAAGAAAAGAAATTTATTTAAACAAAGTCAGAAATACGAACTTACACAGAACATCACATCACTCCAAGGTAAATAAACTTCTTTTCAATCACATGTCGTCGCTCGAGCGCTAAGAGTTACAAGTTAAAATGTGAAAACAGCTTGTAGGAAACTTACAACGATGCTTCTTGAGGGACTTCGTGTAGTAGTAGACAGATATTCTGATCTTCTTCTCATCTTCTTCGTCTTCTTCGAAAGTGCCTCCAGTCGATGAAGTCAGGTTCTCTTGCGGTAGCTTGAAGATCCTCAATTTTGCAGCGACCACGTGATCGCTGGACGTTAGGTTCAGCTGGAAGTGAATGTTCATTGTGAACGGATCTGCCCAGGCGTCTTGATCCGTGTTCCTTGGTACTTGACCTAGCAGATCAAATTTACAATGTAACGTTGAATATTCAACCGAAGATAATCGACAGGATTAATCCAACTCACAGCTAGGCGAGAACATGGTCAGCCTCTGTCGTTGCACCTGATTCGTGCTGCCGCTATTATTCAACCTTCCAGTGAGTGCCAAAACCCTCGACTTAATGTCCTCGATGGCCTTTTCGCCTTGGCTGCACAGACGAAAGAACATAATTAGAAACACCATCGAACAGCAGGCAAGTAGAAAAACTGAAAAACCCATGGCAATGACCAAGTATCGTTGTTCAACGAAACCAGCACACATTCAAATGTCGATGCAGATCGATCAGAACGCGCGAACAAAAAGCATTCCGTGTTAAAAAAGCGGGGGTCGATCTAGCGGGGATCGTTTTTCGATCTAGCCGTGGAAATTTTCACCTCGCGTCGCATGCAAGTACTTCCGGGTGACGAGCCAGGCCATTGGACGGTGGTCAGTGACCTATAGACTCCACGGTATGGGTCAGAGATATTTATTATCCGTTCTAGACGTTGGCTAGACGGCGAGGGCATTGGTGTAACGATCATCTAATCTATCCATCTACTCGAGAAGCATTAACACTTCGCCGTCGCGTCTCAAGTCTTTCCCGACGACTCGGCCGTTCAGACATCGTCTCTCATCAATGAAAAACTTTTCAAGTCCAAGAAAACGAATACAAGGGATGCTCTCTTCTCAACGAAACAGTTTTCTTTCTCGAAGCTACTACCATTACCGTCGATAATTTTTAAACTCTCTGAAGCATCAGAAAATGGCAAACAGGATCTTTGTGCTAAACAACTGAGCCCTGAAAGGGACATCGTTCCCGAGCCCTTCGAGTACCAGGAAAACGAATACAAGGTATCGGAACCCACGGGAATCCCCTAAACTGCTAGCAACATTTATCTCGTCGGACGCACGCCATAAACTCGTCGGCTTTTCAAGCGAGCGGCGGATCAGGTGAGATTACGGGATTGCATAATGACGTCTGTGAGTCGTTAACCGAACCGAGGGGGGTTGAGGGAAGGTGGATGGGTGAGAGGGAGGTGGAGGAGGAGGTAGAGAAGGAAAAAAGGAGGAGCGTCGTCGTTGCCCTACGTCACAGGCAAGGATTGTGGCTGCGTTGTACGCCCACACGAAGAGATTTGAGCGCAGCCAATGGCGCGTCAACGACCTCGTCGCTTGGCCGAGAAACAAAAGTCGCTTTTTTTCCAGGGAACGAGACGACGGCCAGACAGACAGGATGTCTAGGAGGATGGTATAGGCTGGCCGAGAAGGTGGAGGTAGAGGATGGTCGAGAAAGAGAAAGAGATCGGTGAACGCGAAGGTGAACGTGGAGGAATTTCGGTGACCCTATCTCCTGCTGGTGCTGCTGTTGCTGCTGGCCTGTCTGATTCCTTTCCTTCCAGGAACCTGGCACAGGCACAGGCCAGGCGAGAAACAGCCAGACCTGGCCACCTTCGCTGACGAAATCTCCCCACGAAATCTCTCTCTCTCTCTCTCTCTCTCTCTCTCTCTCTCTCTCTCTCTCGCTACCTCCACAACCGCGGCTTGTATACGATTCTAGACATGCTCGTTAATCTAGCTGCGTCCAAGTCACGCATTCTACACCGTCTCGTTGCGTACGTGTCACGTCTGTCTGCCGTCTGGGAAAGGGAAGGACTCGGGTGTCTGGAGGCCGTTGCATCATGAGAATGAAGCCAGTGATCCTTGCCGGGTACCGTATCGAGAAAATCGGCTGATCGACGCCGACACCACCTTTCGCTGCCTTTCTGGCCAACCACCGAATCTCCCTTCTCCAAACTCTCTGTCCTAATAGCAATTTCTCCAGTTAAACGTTTCGCCCATGTCCAAGCAAGATCTATAGAACTATTCTTCATACAACATTGAATTTGCTGTTTTCACCAAGGTCCGCAATTACGAAACAGATCTTTCGGCGGAGTGACTCCAGGGTCAAAGAGGTCGGCTAAAGCCGGTGGCAAACGCAACATTGTCGAGAAACGTCGAATCGAGTTTGCTCGAGCGTCAGAATTCGGCGAACAGAGCAGGGAAACTGAAAATAGAAAAGCGATTCCGTGATTCACGGTTCCTATAATTGTCTCGAGGAAAAAGTGAGTCCACGGGGAACGGAGGGTTTTAGCTCCCGATAGAGATCAGAAATATCGCGGGGAGAGAATCTTCGAGGGACCAGCGAAAAACTCGCGGGACATACCGCACCCCGACGTTTTCGGTGAAGCCCACCGATTCGCGACCACCGAAAAATGCATGTTGCATCCTCCGGTGGCAAGGTGGGGGAGAGCCACTGCGCGAAAACTTCCTCCTCTCTCTTCGTCGGTTGCCTGCCCTCTCCGTTCGCATAGGAAGAGAGACGCATAGACAAGGTCAGCGCATTAAATTGAAATGTGTTACATAACCTCGTAAGAGAGCAGTCCTGACTGCAATCTGACTAGACACCCGGTGATTATGGGGGTGCTCAACTCTACTCTCGGTACCATAACCGAGCAAAATCATTTTCAATTTGCCATACGACCCTTCGGCGCGCTGCACTCGCGACACCCTCTGCAAGCTTCACGCGAGATTAATTCTTTGCACTCGGGGCTATTCGAACTCGAAAATTAAACATTCTTGCATATTGTTAGCCAGAATAATTTCATTCTACATGATTTGAACATACTTGAACGCAGCAAGATTTCTAGTACAAAATTCGTTGCTCTAAAAATTGCTTTAAAAAAAATGTATGTATTTATTAATAAAGGGGCTGAATAGTAAAACGTCTGAGAAGTTAGAAAGTTGTTGACGAAATTATGGCTGATCGGAGTTGAAGAGAAAGAAACAAATGATGAAATTGGAGTCTGATACAGAAACGGATGAACGCTATGGAAGGACACTTAGCGGCGCTATTTCCAAGGATCGTGCGAGGGTTAATGGGCCCCCATTACACGTGTAACCCCATCGTCAGCCCCTTCTTTGTCCCGGTTCGTTTGAAGTTCGTCGAGACACTGGAAAATGTCGGACCGATTGAAAAACTGGTTCCCCGCCTATCTGTCGCTTGTAGATCGTCGTGGATCCCCGGTGCTCTGCACGCCGACCGAGAAACCGACGACGGGCACACCGCACCGGAGAGGAGAGGAGAACTCTCTCTCTCTCCCTCTTTCTCTCTCTCTCTCTCTCTCTCTCTCTCTCTCTCTCTCTCTCTCTCTCTCTCTCTCTCTCTCTCTCTCTCTCTCCGGCCAGGCTACGCCAGTGCCGACACGAATGCATTTACGCGTCTAGACTTAATAAAATAAAAGAAACGCCTTCGCACCCGCGCGAAGAGAGGGCCGCGCGAGGAGGAGGGCGAATTAAAAACATAGCTGAGGGTCCGTCGCGGAATTTCCACCGCGTGTCCTTCCTGGCTGGACACTCTGTCCTCCTACGAGGCTTTCGAACACCTTCTTGCAACCCTCGGTCCACCCATGTCATGTCAAATTTTCGACATTTCCAGCTTGATTTGATTCTTTCATTTTGATTAAATGTAGTAGCTATTATACGATAATATTTCAATCCAAAATTAAGTACATATAATACATATTTGAACAAGTGTTGGAAAATAGAGAATTTAAAAAATAGAATATATAAGAATAATAATTGAAGTTTGTTCGCATCCGAATTTGAATAAGTGAGACTTATGGACAGGAGTGTATCTCACGTGGCGGCAAAGGTGCAGGCTTTTTGAACAGCTTTTTCGATCGCGTTACACGGAGGCCTACTCCGCTCGTTTATTTTCGTACTTAGGCGTTTTTAGAGCAAAAGGGGGAAGGGTTTAGGGCGCAAAATCACTCGGCGGAATCGTTGGTCAGCGGGAGCCGCGGAATCTGGTCGGGTCTCGGTTTCGTCACGGTATTTTTACAAGCGATCGAGATATTTTTACGTGTCTGGGTTCAACGATTCGCCTGGTCCAAGTGTATTCCTGTGCCACGGCTGGAAAACCGTTCGAGAGTTTCTCTGGGTCGCGATCATCGAGAAACAGAAGCTCAAACAAAAGAAAAAAAAAAGAAAAACAAAAGAAAGCAGAAAAAGAAAGAGAGAGAGAGAGAGAGAGAAAGGAAGAATAGTGTTACCTTATTCATGCAGACACAACACAGCAGCACGAGTGAAAAGCGTCTGGTCGTTATCGCGCTAAACCGCGGGCCCGTGCAATACGAGCAAATGAGATAACTGCGATGAGAATGTATTTTTAGATTATGCAAGCGAAGCCAGAAAGAAAGCGGCCGGCCCGCACGGGACTCGCCGTGAAAATAAAAAAGAAAAAGCAGGAAAAAACCCTGGAGAAGACAAGAGAGATAAAAAAAAATCCGTGTTCGATCCGGCACACCGTGTCCCTTACCGAAAAAGCGATCATTGCGCCGAGACTGGGGGAGGTGCTTACCTGTCGAAGCTTGAGGTTAGCTTTCCTCTAAAAGACACAAAAAGCACATTTTGTTGAGACTAATCTAACAATAAAGCCGTCTGTTGCGAAAGCAGGACGCAGCACGAGTGACGCTCGAATGTGTGAGAACGATCGGACCACGAGATTCTGTCGGATCTTCGGATTCGCATTAGATCATCCCACGAATCCATCAATTGTTTCACCACGTACGTACACGAAGTGCAATAAACGACACAACCTGTGGGACGACCTAGACATTTTCTTATCGGATCGATCAGAGGCTCGTGGACCAGCGAAAATAACCACTAGGCCCCGGATCAAAATTCTACTTACTCTCTCCGGTGCGCTATCGCCACCTGCTGATAGCTGGTGAGGTTGGCCAGGGGAATGTAGCCGGCGGAGATGTTGTTGTTGGCGATGAACAGCTTGATGGAGTCCGGCGTGTCGTTTTGATACTCCAACGTGTCGTTCTCGGTCTCCTCCGTAGTCGAATTGCGTCGAAGATCGCGGCTGGCGTCCTCGTAGTCGGACGTCTCGTTGTCCCCGCTATTTTCGAAGCCGAGGGAGTCCACGAACTCGGGCAGCACCCTGTAGACATCGTCCTCGACCCACTCGAGACCTTCGTACTCGCTGACCTTTTTGCTTTTATCCGGTTCCTCCTGAACCTTGACGGGAACCAGCTCATCGTTGGAAGCGGTAGTCTGTCCAAGAGCATTCGTCGCGTCTTCAATGGTCAACGCATCGTCGGAACTGGTCTCCTTCGTGGAATCGGTGCTGGTTAAAATAGGAGGCGAAGCAGTTGTCGAAGAGACAGTTGGATCGTTCGTGTACCGATGATCTTGGATGCTGTTGCCTAGCTGAGCGAGCACAGGAAGTGGCAATGGAGCAGCAGCAGCGGCAGACACTGGAACTGGAGAAGCGTGAAAGGAGTTTGCAGAGTTGGTCCTGGTGGTGGTGTGTTTCGGAAGATGATGTCTTCTGCGATTGCTCTCTAAGGAGCCGGAGCTGTCGAACTCGGAGTCGTCGTATCGGATCTTGAAGACCACGTGCGGAGCCATCGCCCTGTCAAAGTCACGGCGCGCGGCCTCGTCCTCTTCCGAGCCCGCCCCTTCCTCGAAGTCCAGGCTCGCCTCGGACTTGGCCTGGAATTCTAGGTTCGACGGCAGGTTCTCGTAGTCGAGGACCGCCTGTCGGTTGTACGCCTCGAAGTCGAAGTCCTTGTAGGAGGGCCTGTCCGCGTGTCGGTGCTTTTTGTTCCCGTCAATCCTCGGCTCCTCGGAATTCCTCTCCCAGTATCTAGTCCTCTTCTCCCCGCTTTCGCCGTAGAAAGCTTTCGTCCAGGATCTGGCCGCGTCCATCCTCCTCAGCTCCTCGTCCTTCTTTTTCCCGAGCTCGCGCTCGCGGATCGCCAGGACCTCTTCTAAACTGTAATTCAGACTCTTCAGGAGCAGCATGTCCCCGGCGCTTAGATCGCCGGTGATGATCTTCAGGATCGCCTTCTCCAGCATCTTCTCCAGCCTACGGTCGCTGTACGGCAGCTTCTCCTTCGTATCTTCCCCGGTCAGACTCCTTCGATTCTTCTCACCTAACGCGGAGATCACGTTCATCGAGGATTCGCGATCATCCCCGGTGACGAGTCTGCTCGCGAGCTCCTGCTCCTTCCTTCGCTTGTCATCCGCGCGATGACGATGGTGACAGCGAGCACTGTCTATGAAGGACACTATCAGCAGCAGGACTAGGTACCTAAGGAACCCCATGGTGATCAAAACTCTTCGGATAGTCTATAGCTGGAATCTCCCGAAACTCCACTGGCCCGGTTTGTCAAAGAAAATAAATCAAGAGTCTATTCAGCAATAACAACGACTTCGTTCGCAATGTTTCAAGTAACTGTCACTGTCATCGATGGACCATGTTCCCCATCATCCCGCGATCTCACTCAACGATCTCCCAATGATCCGATGCGCGAACAAGGCGCGAGCAAACTGGCGATCCGTCGGCGGCGGCCGCGGGGCTAGCCTAATCGCATCAGGAAGGCGCGATACGCGTACGCGCGAGCAGGAAAGCGATCCGTGTGGCACGCGTGTGCACCGGCTGAGCAGTAAGTCTCAACTGAGCGGCGGTCCCGGCCTGCTCACAGACATAATTCCGTCTACTCACTAATTCCGAGACAAGCACGAGCCCGCGAGAGGAGACCGGCGCGCGGCATTACTACGATCGCTCCTTTTGATTATATTTTTTCCTTCCTCCTCGCTCGTTCCTTCCTTCTTCGCGTTCTCGAGTCTCCTTTCTATTCCCCTTGCGCTCCGATTCGCTCCGATCCGCTCGCTCGATCAACCTTCGAACTCTTTCCTTCATTCGCCGAAATTCGATCGACTTTTTCTTCTTCCGCTATCTCGTTGTTGTTGTTCTTCTTCTTCTTCTTCTTCTTCCAGTCAGTGTTCGTTTTCGCAGCAGATCTCAGAAGTACAAAGGGCTAGCGTCCCTTTCCCTCGCTCGCCGAAATCCCGTGAACGACTGACTTTTCTTTCCCCGGTTCACGAGGCTTTATCGCGACCTCCACCACCTTGTCCTTCCTCTTCTTCGTCGTCGTCGTCTTCGTCTTCCTCTTCTTCCCTCTTCGAACGTCCCGTCGTCTGCTCGCTTTTTCGAGCGACAGAGGCTCCTATCTCCGCTCCTGCCACCGCTTCTTCGCCTCGCTCTCGCGCTTCCGGCGAACACAACACCGCGTGCACCTCTTCAACGTGTTGCACCGGTACCTCCACCTCCTCCTTCACCTCCTACTCCCCCTCCTCCTCTCTGAACCACCACCTTCTCTTCGTCTTGATTCGTAGGCCTCTCGGCGATTCCTTCGATTACTCACCCGACACCGCACGGAATTTACTTTCTTTTTCCCTTCTTTACCTCTGTCTCTTCTCCCTCTCTCTCTCTCTCTCTCTCTCTCTCTCTCTCTCTCTCTCTTTGGTACCCTCAGCTTCGATACTTTCTTCTCTCTTTCTCTCTGTTTGTCTGCTCGACCCGATGCACCGGCCGATAGACCAGTAGCCTGTGCAGTATGCTCCTTCACCAGGCCCAGCCTTCTAAGATCGTTATCGACCGCGTGACAGTCTGCATACTGATCCTTATCGGTGATCCTTTCACAATTGAGAAGACTTCGATGTCCTTTCACCGCGTCTGGCTGCCGTTTCACCCGGTAGCAAACGGCCCAGGTATCCGTTCTTCTTCTTTCGGGATTGTTTTTAATGGTCCCAGGTGATGATCGATCCTGAAATCACCTAGGACGACGGATAGAGGGATCTACAGGTTTTCTAGGCTAGTTCTAGGGGCTGTGAAGCAGTTAGGAGATCAGGACGAAAGGAGAGAAAAGGTAGCACCGGTAGGTGTCCGGAGGCTTGAGAAATGAGCGAGCAGAGCAGGCACCTTGTATTCGGCTGCTCGTTTCAGGGGCAGCCGCACACGACTTTATAGGGTGTCTCCCTCTCCGACGTCTAGACGAACCGAAAGATATGATCTTTGAATCATAATGTATCGCTTTTAATAAATGCAGCCTCCGCGTGCGTGCGTGAAAATACGATGCGTGGCAACGCACGTCGACGACGACGGGCCCAAAAAGAAGAACGGGAACGAGGAAAGAAGCGAACAGTCATGGCAAGAGAGAGAGAGAGAGAGAAAGATAGAGAGGGAGGAGAACGAAAGAGAGAAACGCGTCGGAGAGAACGCAAGGCAAAAATATATGTAGGTATGCGCGCGACCGATGTCAAATCGCCGCTTCGGGATATCCCTCGGAAGATTTTTGACTTCGCGTGCTTTCTTCATTTTGTTAATTGCAGACGAACCTAACCATCAATGCGTGGCCCATCGTCCATAACAATATGGTCTTGCAAACATAAAGAGACCGTTGTCTGCCATCCTCGTTCATCCCCAATTTCTAGAATTTAATCTTTCAGTGTACTGCATTATTTTTAGAGATCAAATGTTGCGGCAAATTTATTGATAATACTTATTTGAACGTTATCGTGCGCGGTAAAATAAATGTTGAAGATATTTTAGCTACAGATCTTTCGATTTTCAACCCGAATTCTCATTCGAATGCCGCAGCGTCGCGCGTCGCGTCGCTATTCTATCGAACGAGGAAGAGATCGGCGAAATGGACACCGCGTAATTAATTGGTATGCTTAAGAGGGGAACGAATCTGCATTTTCGGGCGGGGTTCGTCGGGGATCGTGGCCGGGATTCACCAGGAAAATTAGGTTAAAGGATTCGGCGAGACTGAACCTGTCTACAGCACACGGACACAGGCCTCTCTGGCCGTCTAACGGTGGACAGACATTGGCCATGCGAGCGTCTGCCGTCGAAGATAAATCACTCGCGGCAGACGGGAATGTGTCACGGCTGAATTTACCGGAAGCGCTCGGCTTCTTCTAGCTCCGGGCTCGTCTGGTGGCCGATGGTGCTTCCACGGGGTAAACTAGCCTTCCACCATCTTCAGGCTGTTCTTCAAAAACGTGCGACTCGTTGATTATTATTATTTCTTTTATTACAAAGTATTTTACGTCGCATCAACATCTAGGTCATTAGCGACAAACCTCCACGATGTCTTTAGATTTAGTAGGAGCGATTGATTTCTTTATGGAATTCGTAGAAAATCGTTGGCAGTGATTACATCTTCATTCTTAACAGTAGTACACTGTTTTCTGCGTTGAATCGTACTCGAACGTCGGACCTAGAAAGTTTTGAGTAGCAGCATGATTTTTCGACTCTGGTCGATTTTCAAAACGCCGTGGGTCGTATTGGTGAACCGCGAACCTCGTTCTACGGGAGGGAACGCAGACACGAGGTGTTCCCGCGCGTTCCCATCGCGTTGGACACGTGTACGCATTTAAATAAACGTCAAACGAAAAGGAACAACGAGAGCGAGAAAGAGCGAAGAGCCAAAGCGAAGAAAGTAATAACAGAAGAGCGACCACGAGGACTGGTGGACACACGAGGATGATAGGAGAGAAAGAGTAGGAGAGAAAGGGAGGAAAGAGGACGCGATTTGATCCGCAGGCAGAATCTCGACGATGCAGCCCATCGCGTCGGTCTGACGTCACCTCCGAATCCTCCGACGACGATTCGGACGTACGGACAGACAATCTGGCGTCTAGACGTACCAAAATAAATAACGCGCAGGGCCTTGCCTCGCCATCAAACTGTTGTGTGCACTCTCGTAACACTCGATCCCTCTCGTCCTTGTCGGATCCATCGCCGGGATCCCATCCGAGATCCCTGATACATATGACATCAGCGATGTCGCATAGATCCATTGGAATAATTTTCCACCGAAACCTACGGATCATAATCATTCAATGATTACAACAATAATCACCGATAGAAACAATCGCGTTAAATAATATCCTACCGAGCAACCACTGCCCACATCTCCTCCGCGTCCCATAATCCCCGCAATCTGAAAACGGTCAAGAGACAGGTTCGATGACTTTCTCTCGACATCCCGATCATTCGCTACATCCTCGTGACGTCAAACAGCCAGACACGCTCCCAGGAGAAAACAATATGCATCGGTGAGCCCGCCCACGCGGTTTTAATCGCGTTTTCTTCTGTTCCGTGAACCTTTCGTAATTCCGTAATCGCTGGAAAACAGGAAGCGATCGAGAGTAAATAGGCGTTAAGAGGTACACGGAAGGAAGAAGGATGAAAAACGAGAAGACAGGGAGGGAGGAACACAGTGGTCGTAGGGAGCACGAATAGGGGAAAGGAGGGAGGCGAACTTGAAGACACAGAAAAGGAGGAGAAAAAATGGAAATGGTGCAATTTGCATGGCTCGTACCTTCCTCCCCCACCTGGAGGCAGACGGCAATCGAGATAAGGCGTACCTGGAATCCGGCAGGAGAGAGGGCCGCCTCCTTCTTCTTCTTCGTGTACTCGGCAGCTTCGTGGAACAGAGATTTGAATTTCGGATCGTATTGCGCAATCGCACCCACGCATAAGTGCACTCGTCCTGTCTCCTCTCGTCCCGTGATCAATTCGAAATCGAAAACACGCGGCGTACCTTGTGGTAATCGACTCTGAACGCCGTTCCCCGACGCTTTTGTTATTCCCGCATTTTGACCAGACCCGCTAAAATATTCGTCGAGGCGACACACTGTCCGGACGATCCGTAGCATTTAACTCGATCGATCCTGATCCACGGAATCCTCACGCCGGAGACTCGCGACGCTTGATTTTGGGGCAATCGTTTAACTTGTCCTTCGACCGACTATCGTGGAAAATCCTGTGGAATGATTATTATTCGTATTCGTTTGATATCTAGAATTTTTTTGCGTTTTACCAATGGATCCTTATCAGACCTCGGCCGGACAGAAGATTTCCCAGCGGACGGAACGAATTCCGCTGACACCGGCGAACTTTTCCGATGACCCAGTATTAAAATCATCATCTCCGTGCCACGTGCTCCGTCGTTCTCCTTTCTCGGACGCGTGTCCAGCGTCAAGATAAATTCAGGCTGCCGAGCTTTCGGAAGACGATCATCATCCCCGATAAAAAAGACATGGGAACTGACGGGGTGAGATTAGAAGAACCGAACCCGACACCGAGATACACACCGGGTTTTCGAGATAACTGTCGCGTGCTGCTGCGACGTACAAACGAGATCGTCGAACGTCGACGACGGCGGATCAGGATGCGACTCGCATTCCGTCGCGAACGGTAGCCAGATGGATCGTTTGGAAAAAGGAAGTAGACGAAAACGAAGAAGAAGAAAGAACAAGGGTACGGCGCAATTATTTAAACTGGATCGAGCCGGAGAAGATTTAATGTTGCCGGCAGAAGCCACGGTAGCCAATTAAAAATGCATTAGACCGATGTCAGAAGGTTTAAATTACACTAGCCCTCGTAAATATATTATCCATGCATCGAACCATCAACAACGGTCTCTCGGTTCTGCAGTTAGAGTAAAGAATGGTCTCGAGAATTCATTTCGTAGACGAGGCATGATTTAGCGATTTCTTTTGAGCAGCATCGTTTCGTCCGAAGAATCTTGTTGTTCCACTTTTATCAAATCCGACGGATTTTCTGAAGACGCAGTATTTCTCTAGTTGCGCTTCCACTGGTTCTACTTCTAGTTCGCGTATCGCGGGGATCTTCCATTTAGAAACGCACGCAGAATCCACGTGTCTGGATCGGGAAAGACGAGGAACAGGAAGAGAAGCATCGTCTACCGGTCGCTCTTCAATTTTCCTCGCCTTCGGTTATCGCGTGTCCGGCCTCTCGAGATGGTTTACGGTTTCCATGCCGAGCAACTACGCATTTCCGCCCGTTGCATTCCTCTGTGGGAAACGCTCTGCCGTACTCGCGCAGCCGCCATCTTTTCGGCCGTATTTTGCGCCTTCGCTTCTCCATCTGCAACCACGTCGAATCTCCGTTAGTGTTCACCGTTTCACAATGAAAGTGGACCCAATTTTCAACATTTCGCATTCATCCACTAATCGATATACTATCCTATATCTTTCTGCTTAGTCTGCTGTAATAATTAATACGTTATCATTATGATACAGTTTAAGGTACATTTACAGGAATTTAACTGAGTTACATTTAACGTTTAGATATTGAAATTTTTGTTCGTTTCTATCCGTTCTGAACACAATTGCTCCGTTCGATTTTTCAGTGTTCGAGTGCTCTGTTGTCAGGATGGTTCAGGAACACGACGGATCTCGCAGACGGTTTTCAGTGGAAAAGACGCAACGTAGCCTCTAACAGCGAGCATGTATAACGGCGATGTTTACCAGCGAGTTATGTTCTTCAGATTTCGCTATTCTCATCGGGTTCTGGCGTCGCGCCAGAGACCTAAAACTGGCCTGCCTAACCATCCGCTAACGTAGCGGCTACGTAGAGCAGGAAAATAGAAGAAGCCGTGCAGAGTTATCAAGGCCGTAGACAGTTCGACCAGTGGATCAAGACGAAAAATGCAAATTGCGTCTTAGCGGGAACGTAAACGTTCTGCGTCAATCGTAACACTCGACCGATGGTAGTGTATTCGCGTCTTGAAATAATCCCGGCCCGGCAAAATCAAGATCGTTCATCGGAAAACTCGACCGTATACGATGATCTATTTTTCAGGTGAAGGCTAAGCTTCGTTCCGAAACTAGGGCTAGCTCGTCATCATGGATCTTTGCTAATTTGTACAATAATTCTTAATTTTCTTCTATATTCCAGGATCAGAAGATGGCAATTGAATTTAAAAGCCAAAGGATTATTATTCCCTTGTCATTTTACACATTTAATTGCTTCCCATGATCGAATATCAACAGAGTTGTGATTGAACTTGATTCGTGTTTCCATATTCTAACGAAGCCGACTCTATTTCTCGACTTCCGTTCCCGTGCAATGGCAGAAGGTGCAAGAGGCGCGATCCCGCCGCTGTATAAGCACTGTCTGGGAAATCAAATTCCCTCGGAGAGCAGCAGCGCGTCAGATAGCGTCCGAGGGCGGTCGCGCTTCAGGAACGCGCGAATGTTGTTTCTCACAAAAATCTGTACGTGACTCGGGACGGAGAACCGCTCCGGTCTCGAAGAGATAAGCGTCGCGGCATCATCTTCCCAATCCCATCTCCACGTGCTCGACTCGTACGCCGTTTAACCCTGACCATAGATCCATAGATCTAAAATCGGTTTAGTCTGAATGTAAAAAATCCAGATCAATTCGATTCGAATCTATGTATAATATTTCTAATCTAATGTACCGACGATATTAGAAATATTATTTTGCCAGTCAGAGATAAGAATTTCTATACGTAAGAACCGTAAAGTAGTTCGCACTCGTGTCGAGATTCCGACACTCGAAGATCTCTGGTCAGAGATCGATCCTCGACGTCTTCTTTCCAGGAAGACCTTCGCCGGGTCCACGTACGCCGAAGAAATTCGCCTCGGCCGTTACTCGCAGCCGGGTTCTCCACGTGCAGACAAACAAGCCAGCCCCACGAGGGATCGATTAAAATCTCGAATCACGATCCGCACGAGAAAGAACAAATAAAGACTCTCGGACGCTGAAAATCGTCTGACGTAGAGAGAACGACCGTTGCTTCGGCGCGACGCGACCACTCGTTGCGTACTTCGCTTCTGAATAAAGAGGAGAAAGTCTCCCGACTACGAGACCATCGTAAATTCGTCGGCCGAGTTGTCGCGTGACGTCAGATAACGCCGGTTTCAATGAACGAGCTGATAACGCGGATCGACGATCCACGCGATCCAGAATTCGACGCGCTAGAGACCGTAAGCTAATCGTTTATCGAGATATTTTATCCACGAATTAAATAAAAGGAATAAACATACACGTTGCTATAAACCTGCACCTCCTATTGGCTGCACCAGGGACCAAAATGGCGGGTGCAACTGATTTTTTCGAAGCGTTGAATTACAGTTTCAATTTTCTTGCATTCGTCAGATCAATTTTGGGACAATCTCGATTGAAAAATTGCATTTCCATCGCTAAACGAACCAGACCGATTTATACGACTTGATGAAGTTTATTAACTTTAAGAAAAGGGAGTCAAAACAATTTGTCAGATTTGAGAACACTACAAGCACTTTATTGGATTTAAAAAATGAGAATGCGATCGTTCTAGGTGAGTCTGTTGAGTGTCTCGCAGAAGATCCGTCGATGATTACAAGTTAAGATTATGGTTGCGTTCGATCTTCAGGTTCTCCAGACGTTTCCGGTTCCGGTGGAGAATCCCGGAGCGTTTTGAATATTCTGCCTCGATCTTCCTCGCGTGTATACATATATTTCCGCCACGATCCGCGACCAGATAGCGCGGATTACAGCGGCGCGTTTTCCGGTTTGGTTCTCCGGTCTCGCCGATTAACGAGCCGCGGTTCTCGAACGAGCGATGAATGTGCTCGAGCAATGCGGGAATGCGTCGGCAGACGCGCGCGCGCCGGAAGAATTTTTATGGGCCACCGTGGGCTCGATCTGTTCGTCCTTTCACCGTCAAATATTTTTAGCCGCGAGCTTCCTGTCCCATTAATTAATCCCGCCGAGCGTTTTCTTGGAAAAATCACGATTATTCAAATTCTATTTCTTCTTTCGATCAGCCCAACGCCTTTCCACAATTAATAACGATTTCTATTCTGTCGCTCGCCCAAACGAGATGTCTCTCACAATCAACAATTCCTCGCATGCCAACAGCAATGCTTAGGAATCTCGCAGTCTAGACCGAGCCGATAGAACTTTCACGAGTCAAGAAAACCAGCGGAGGAGTCTCGTGGTCGTTTAACGTTCACGAGGAAACTCGAGGAACGGTTCCTGTGCTTCTGTCCTTCGCTTGAAAGCAAAAATCTGCTCGTGTTTGAGAGTTTCAAACTCTTGTACAATCGAGGCTTCGAAAACGAAGTAGGAGCTCGCTTCGCGAGCAATAAAAATTGTTGATAATACCCATATAATCATTTACAGCCTTTTTATACAGCCTTGAATCGCAGCAAGTGTGCCGTATCGAGACTACTTTGCAGAAACCGTAGCACGCAGCGGCCGAGTGCTGTTCGAGGCCAGGGTGCGCAATGTTGAGATAATTGCCGAGAATCAACCACCCCCGGAATGAAGCTAATCGCCGGATAAGCGGTGGCGGTCGACGAAAATCTCGTCTTACCGGGTCTCGTGCTGGAATTCGCGACAGTTGATAACTCGCATCCGCGGCGTCAAACGCGAGTTACGAGCTCAATTGCAATATTCCGGCACTCGAAGTTCATTGTTGTATCGGTACTGGTTTCCCCTACTTCCTTATCGGCCAAGTTACAGGTTGAACAGCGGCGATCGCCGCCGATTCTTCCAGTCGTTCGAACAGCCTATCGTGCGCGTGAACAATCGCCGCGCCGGTGCTGTATGTTCGCGCGACATGCCAGTTGGCAGTGACACGACCGCGATGGGAGCCTAATAGTAATTGTAATCTCCCCCTAGCACCGCGGGATTCCCAGAAGATCGTTCTGGGCTGGATTCGCGAAACTGGGTCGATCACGTGCGGAATAACCCAACGGAAATTGAGAATTGGAGAAAAGGGAAGCTACATGTATATACAGAGGCTCGTTCTTATCAGCGTTATCTGATAGCTACATGAACGATTATGGCAACGGCAACACGAGGCACTCGAGTGTCCCGGTAGACAGTGTTCATCTGATTCGACAGAAACAATCACTCTGTTCGTTTACCTTGATCGAAAGCCATGAGCGGCTCGCGACAGTGTTGAGCGACGGTGCTGAGAAAGAGGACACCTTTCCGTCCAGCAGCCTAACACACCTGTCAGACCATGGGCACTGTCAATCCTGCGTTCGAGGTATCTGTTGACGTTTCATTGTTATCGTTTCAAGCATCGACCGTTCTGTCCAGTGCGTTTACTGATAATTCTACTTGAATATTTCTTTATCTTCGTTACTGAAATTTTTCTGCGGTGACAGAGCGTACTGTGAAGTATAAAAGATTTTTCTCGAATGAAAATTGCTTCGATTTGAATTATCGCGGCCACTGAACGCGTTAACGAAGATGCACCCGGGGGAATCAGGGGGGAGAATTGTTTGCGACAATGTTTGTATGAACGTAAATGTCGTAGAAGTATACTTGCAATCTACGTGAGGTGCTTAAATGATTTTAGAAAGTTTCGGGAGTCGAATGGTTCGATGACCTTTGTTTACCGGCTTCTTATCCTATCTTTAGTCACCTGTACACCTCCTCTTACATCTTCGAGAGCTGTTCCAAAGTCTACAGTTTTCTCTGGCTTATTGTTCCACTGCTCAGTGACCATATCCAACATTTAAAGAATTGTATTTCTTCACGAACCAAAGTGCGAAGTAGAACGAGATTTGCAATTTTGTGAACAGTGTGTGAAAACATGGAACAATTCTCTGACGAGATTCCTATCGAAAAGAGTGCGAGCACGATATTCGATACTGTAAATCTGGAATCCGGAATTCCCTGAAGTATGCGGCTTGTCAGATCTAATTAGATTCGATTGAAACATAGATACCAAACACTTCGATACATTGATCTCTAATTAAACACTGTTATCTTAACAGGACAATGAGTTAAGCGTGCTAGAAGCCGGCAAACGCTGCGACGAGTCCGTGGAAGCCAAGGTGAGCAATTGTTCGAGCGTTGCAGTTAACAAGCTGGAATGTCAGTGTTTCCTGGGATCGATAATCGATAAGAATAAATTACATTGGTGATTACATAATTGACCGTGGATCTTTCCTACTGAATCATAAATTTATACGCGTCTCATCGACACAGAGTATCCACGGGTTCTTCCTTCGCAAAGGCACTTCGTTGAGATCGAAAATAAAATATTTAAATTCCCCTTTACAATCAAAAATTACCTGCTTGTTTAAAACACGACGGAACTTTTCCTCCAACTAATATTACAAAGATAATGAAAACTTGTTGGTACCTACAATTGCAACGTGACAAATGCGAATTTGCCTAGAAATTTCTGTCGTCCGCACGGTTTTACGAAACAGTTGCGAGGCTCGCGTGTCGCCATTAATCTAAGCGCGTTCGCGATGTATAGAGACGATAAATTTTCATTATCTGCTAAACAATAGATTAGCCTTGAGTCTTTGGCAGTGTTGGTGAAACGTACTTACTCTCTGAATCGCAGGCGACGAGAAAGGAGGACGAGCCCGATGGTTGTTTAGCTGCAGGATACCACGCGTTAAGTGCCTTCCTGTCGAAGCACCGCTGGATCGTCAGGATCGTGTGTTGGCTCGCTTTCAATGTCCTCTTGCTGATATATTTCATCTTCGCCACGCTGTACTGGAAAAACCATCGTACGTTTTTTTTTTTAAACGATGCGTAGAGGCTCGCGTATCAAAGATATTCAAATAAAGATAGATATTCAAATAAGTTCAAGGAGAAGGTAATTACCAGCAACGAAACCTTGAAGAAACATTGCAATTCCAGACTTCCAGGAAGGGTTCAACTGGTGCAATGGCTACGGATTGTTGCTCCTTCTATTCGCGATCGGTTACTTGGGTGTGCTTTATCATCATGCTGCGAAGCATTTTGGGGAAAAGCTTGGCCGAAGTGTCCGTCCGCTCAGCAAACGCCTGAAAAATTTCCGTAACACCAGGTAACACAGCGAGAAAGCTGATTTCGAGCAATCTTATCCATTCGATCCGAATTAACGAAGTATTGCGGTACCTTTGTCTACAGATACGGCGGCACTGTTTGCCGATCAGTAATTTATATCTGCATATTTGCTGCTATCGTCGTGTTCCTAATTTTGGATACTGTTGATTCGAGAGAGAGGCTAACGAGCGCCATCGGCATCGTTGCTCTGATGTGCTTCGGATGGATATTCTCGAAACATCCTGGTCGGGTGAGTGGATCGATCGGTAGATCGTTCAGCATCCCCTAAATCCGATTTTCTACTGTTTCGAATTGAGAATCGAACGAATTTTCGATGAAACGATATTTTCCTCGTACAATGAAGATTGTTTTCGCATGGTTGTAGATTAATTGGAAGCCAGTTCTGTGCGGATTGATCCTGCAGTTCCTCTTCGGTTTGTTCACAATCCGATGGGACGTTGGCCGAGCTATTTGCCAATGTTTGTCCGATAAGGTTGCAGCGTTTCTGAACTTCGCGAAAAGCGGAGCAGAGTTCATCTTCGGCAAACAGCTGGTCGGCGATGGAGTCTTCGCGTTTGCCGTCAGTAAACGCTAGATCAACAGATAAATTTTTTTATCGTTAACAGTTTAGCTACAATAAGCCTGATAACACGCTGTATCTGATCTGAGAAGCTTGGCAACAATTTTATTAGAAAATACTGAATAATATGATCGAACACGATTCGTTTAACCTTGAGCAACAATTGCTATACTATTAATCAAGACATTGATACTATTTAAAAAGATATTAGGGAATGGAACTATTCTAGCCAGGAAGAAAGTTTAATTTTCCAGTTAAAATAGCTCCGACTGCAAAGGGTTAACACAGTTGCAGTGTCGAAAAGCTTCCGGTAGCTAAGTTGCAAGTAACAGCTAACGAGAATGATGCAACTGGAATGTAAATTCCAGGTGCTGCCAGTGATCTTCTACTTCAGCTTCTTCATCCAAATGCTGTACTACGTGGGCGTGATGCAATGGATCATCCTGAACATCGGTCGGATCCTGCAGGGGTTGATGAACACTTCGATCTGCGAGTCCTTGACCTGCTCCGCGAACATTTTCATAGGAATGGTGAGAGGCGAATTCGATCTCGAATAGTGGAGCGTTGCTCAGTCGTCGTAATCACTGCGTCTGCTTCCAGACAGAATCTCCGTTGCTCATTAAACCGTATCTGAACAAGTTGACTTCCTCCGAGTTGCATGCTATCATGTGTTCAGGTTTCGCGACGGTATCAGGTTAATTGAAGAATGCGTTAATCCAGTTAAATCTCGCCGCTGACGGACTTTTATCAGCGGGATGATATCTGCTTGGTTGTACGCAGGGACCGTGCTGGCTGCTTACATCGAGTTTGGCGCGAATCCGGCTCACCTGATAACAGCATCTCTGATGGCAGCACCGGCCGCACTATGCTATTCGAAACTATTTTACCCGGAGACCGAGGAAATCCTCGTCACCCGCGAAAATGTGAAGCTGGAGAAATCGTAAGTGACTTGGAAATTCGTTTGTCACGACTCACAGCCCCTTTCGCAAATCCTCTTCGATTGAGATACTCTTTAAAAAACGCTCACTTTTTTAATACACTCCGGGACAAAAAGATAGCACACTTTAAAATTAACGTAATATTTATTTATTTAACACTACAACCAAGGTTTTGTTTTTACAAGGTTTTAAAATTGTATAGACTGGCAAAATTCAATTCAATTTCATTTGTGTCTCTTTATAGAGGTATTTTGCAAGAATGTGTAAAAACAAAACCTTGGTTGTAGTGTTAAATAAATAAATATTACGTTAATTTTAAAGTGTGCTATCTTTCCACGCGACCCGACAATATCTATTCTTTGCGTAGGCAAGACAACAGCCTGATGGACGCTGCCAGTAAGGGTGCAATGGCTGCCATCCCCCTGGTTTTGGGCATCATCGCCAATATCGTCGCGTTTGTATCATTTATCGCACTGGTAAATTCGTTGTTGGGTTGGCTGGGCGTTTTAGTCGGCTACGACTCCACTAACTTTGACGTACCTCTCACCCTTGAAGTAAGGGAGCATTATTGCGCTTACTTAAAGAATTAACAAATCCTATAAATGCACGTACGATCTACTGATTCAATTTTCGTCGTAGTTTATATTATCGAAGGTGTTCAAACCCCTGAGCTGGATAATGGGGGTGCCATGGGAGGATTGCGAGAACGTGGCGACCTTGATAGGCCTGAAGACAGTGGTGAACGAGTTTGTAGCCTACCAGAAATTAGGGGAATTCAAGCGTCAGGGCAAGCTCTTCGGTAGAACAGAGGCGATCGCGACGTTCGCTATTTGCGGTTTCGCTAATCCGGGGTCTGTGGGCATCACCCTCGGTGTGCTGAGCAGTTTAGCACCCGACAGAAAGAAACAGATCACAGACGCTGTTATGAGGGCGTTCGTAGCTGGCTGTGCTGTCTGTTTTCTGACTGCTAGTATCGCTGGTACGTTTTCAATCGTATTGCAAATATTTCAGTTTCGGAGTAGAAAAATGTACGATTTCTTTTTCACTGCTAAAATCACGTTTTTCCGACACACTAATGCCATTTTCAGGGTTGCTGGTAACCGACGGAGCATTCAGCAGCGCTTCAAATTCTACTCTGTCAACCATGCTCGCTACCAATGCTACTGGCACGCTCGTCAGCTAACTAATCAAGTTCCTCGCTAAAAAGAGTCCTCATCTTGAAGACTATATCGCACATTGTTGTTACGTAAATTTTTCATTTTACAGACTGTTTTATAAAAACTAGTACGAAGACTGAATTTTGTTCACTGATTAATAGAGCCCTCGCGGAAGATATGAAATTTCGATAAGGAAAAAATGAAATTTCTACTTGACTCCTATTTCGTACCATTTTTATTTTGCACGAATATCCGCAGTTCGATTATGTTCGGAGGAGCGAACATCGCGGTGAGCAAACGTGTTTAGAAAACCATTGATGAAAACTTTTGCTCACCAGACTGTTTATTCTTTTCCATGTTCCCCTCTGACATTTTTTCTTATTGGTAATAATAAAATGGGTGGGTTTCATTTGACAAATGCAGCCTGTGTAAATAGGCTAGGACAAACGAACAGCCGTGTTCATCTCACTAAAGTAACCCATTGACATCCCTGTACCAATACTGACTCGTAATAGAAACATATAATTGCTAAATAAAATTGCACCGGACCGGTGGACACAGATTTCACGTGAAAATTGTACAAATCGTGCTGTCCATTAAATGCAACAGAAACTAAAACTACGGAACGTGCGCCTGAGCCAGTGCACTTTGTACACCATCGGAAACTATAAATAACTGTGTAAAACAGTAAGTAAAAGCATAGAACGAAAACGTCGGATAAGATCGCGACGCGCTGCCATAAAATTACCGCGTATCACAATATTTTCGGATTACGGAATGTTCGTGCCTTTTTTCCGAGTAGCTCGATGAAGCAAGTGCAGCGTTTAATATCATCGATTTACATAATCCTCTTGAATCCTACGGCAAGTTGTGAAGCTGATGAATCTCATAGAGATTGTGAGTGCGATTGAACACGTCCTCGGTGACCTGCAACATCTTTGGCAAGACATCCATGTTCCTTTGGACTTCGGATCCGCAAACCTAGAAACAATTTACCGATGCGAAACATGTTCTTAATCCACATTGTAATTAGTTGTTCACCTTTTTGAACAAAAGTTCCCTGGTGGGCATAGTGTACATGGCAACTACCGCTGCTTTTCTAATCACCCATGGATGATGCTTGGCTAGAGTCTTATTATACGCATCCTGGCAAGAGTTAGACGTTTTGTCGACATCCGATAAGTCACCTAGTTGCCTCAAAAATTCCCTAATAAAATCTAGAAATCGAATAACCATTAGGAAGATACTAAAGAGATCCGTCTCAAGTGCTCTTGCTACAGGTAAATTACAATATGGAGTGCTACCTAATCCTCTGTGGAGCCTCAACAGAGTTCGAGCACCATTTGTGTGGTCTCCCTTATCGAGAATATTGTTCTCCTTCTCGTATAATATCATAGACTTGACTGTAGTGTAATTCTGGTCATCTTTGGTCGAGAGTTCCACTAGTATCTCGATCTTTTGTTTCAAGTCTGAGGAGACAAAGCCGAAAACGCTGCCCATCAGTTGGAAAAACCTGCGCATAGGTGTAGCATTGCTCTGGGTGTCGAACGTACACGAGAAATGAAACAAATAGAGGATCTAAGACGGTGATAACGAACGAGAGTCGGCGAAACTCTGTTTCTATTGGGAACACAGCAACGAAAGGTTATGTTTGGCAAGTGGAAACAGTTGTTCGATTGGTAAACTTACTTGTAGAGTTCATTGTACGCGTCCAGGTAGGCTTTGAGATCTACATCGTCGTCCTCGGTCAAGGCACGGTCGAAATGATCGTGGACCAGTTTCAAATCGAAGAAACTTAACTCGGAACCCTCCGCCATCTCAGCGTTACCGT
This sequence comes from Lasioglossum morio, assembly GCA_916610235.2. NCBI lineage: Eukaryota > Metazoa > Arthropoda > Insecta > Hymenoptera > Halictidae > Lasioglossum > Lasioglossum morio. The sequence continues at coordinate 14,554,089 of OU744333.1, forward strand.
CTTCGAGACTCGCAATTCACTAAAAACCTATATTTGCCACACAGGTGCAACGTTTGAGCCACGTTATCTGGCCAAAGGTGTCATTCTTATCTTTTACGGAAACCAAATTACGTGTTACACGAACAACAAAGACGGTTCGTTAGCCAACGCTGTATCCCTTGCGGCTGTATACCTATATAGACGTGTATAATCAACAATGGCGCTTACGCTATCTGTAAGAGCACGTAAGAAATCGAATGGTTAATAATGTCGGTATTTCAGGATACGTAATAATCTTGGCATCTCAGATCTCTGTTAGATCAATTTTTAGCGCCGCTGAATAGCACATAATCACTATTCAAATATTCCCCAAGGAAGATATTAATGGAAAAGGATAATCGGCTAAAAGTATGTAATTTTCCAAGACCTACATTACCGACATTCCTGCATTACCGCCACGCGTTTCATTCCCAGTTTCCCAACAGTATTCCAAAGGGTCGCTTTCGTCAGTCTCTTTGTCCTTTCCATTCTTGCTTAATCAAATTGAAAATGAATGGGCGTTAACCGTTCGAAATTTGTCTTTCACCTTACACGCATCTATTAATCAAACCAATCAAGTCTGAACGGTATGCGCAACCGCGTTTTCATTCGCGTGAATTCATTCACTGTGAATACAATCAGCGCAAAAACATCCGTTAATCACGCAGACAATTAGCCGATCATTGAAAAGGTATTATATCGAATACATCTCTATTAAACGCGTCTCGTGTATTCGCGACAAGCGACCTACATTTTCATACGAAAATTTATTTCACTTGTTTCGTTCTCGAAGCTCATTTTTTTTCAACTGCTGTTTGTACGTACGTCTCTATCTTTATATATAATGAAATCAGTTTTCAGTATTTTGTCACTTTGCGTAGCAAAACGAATTGTTCAGTGGGAGTCAGTGTACGTCTAATACCGCGACAACGTTTAGCTGGCCACGTCCATTACGCCATTGACGATGTTCGGGGAACAAAGAGTTTGAAAATCTCGCTGACACAAAGATGTATGTTGGTAACTGGTGTCCCTGGGGGCGTTAAATAATTCACCGCAGCTGGGACCGAGGGTTAGGTAAGAGGCGAAGGTTGTGGGAGGGCGAAGGAGGCGAAGGTTGAAGGGCCGATCAAATATTCACGTGTACTTCAACGCGGATGGAGCTAAGCAGCGTCGAGTACAGAAACTGTGTAACTGTCCGACACTATTTTCCTCGAAAAAAAAACAAATCTTTTACGGCTGCTTAAGAAAGTCTAGGAAGACAGTGGTGTCCGATGAACGCCTATCGTCTACGACCTGAATATTCACCTTTTCTTTCGCGCAGAACTCAGTTTTCTTCCTTCCTTTTTTTTACGATGGTTACGCGTATCCGGTTAAGCGATCCCGAGGGGATCAAGTTGAACGACCAATCACGCTGAGGCGTATAAAAATGCGTCGCTTGGGCGTTGTAATACCGGCCGAAGCTTGTCGACAGCCATCGGCTTCGATATGGTTACCCATGGTCTTCGATGAATTTGGTTAGCTTCAGCGTTTTCTGCCCTTTTTATCGGCCATCGACATAAATTTCCTTGTAACTAACACTCGCCAGTCCCTCGATAAAATATTGATGCTACCGGCTAAGAGATACTCATAGAGTCCCACCCTGAGGACTCTTGGCTTCCTCTAGCAATCCGAGAACCCTGACGGAAACAGTTTCTTCAAGATCAAACGACTCTATTCCTCCATATAGTTTTCTAGAGGGTGAGTTGGAAATGCCACAGTGACCATCGAGTCTTCGAGTGTAAGAAAGCTGATCTCCTCTAAGGAAGGGTCGAAAGAAATTGGTCAACGAGGCGTGCTCCTCGCCTAATCATCATTCTAATTATCTCGGTAACCCAATCCAGTGTTCGTGTCGCGCCTTGGCTTCCTGCCTCGATTCCCTCCACGAACTTCTCGATTCTACACCCGGGGCACCCTGCCTAGCGAATTTTCCACCCTCCGACAACTTGCTTCCCCACCTTTCTGAAACATTCGCGATCCTCTTCCGCCGTTGGTCCCGTCACCTGTACCCCTCTCTGTCCATTCAGTGTCTTAGTGTTGCCGCGGGATTGCCAACGACCGCCCATCTAAGTTTAACAATTAACGGCCGACTAGAGAAAAATAAATTAATTGCGAACTGCCGTGTGTCAGGAACACGCTGCCTAAGCCTGGGAACAGGGGATCTTGTTGGAGATCCGATTGATCCTACAGACCTCGAAGACGATTGATAAAACAGGATCAAGATGGTCAACAAATGTTAGATCACTTTGATCCTGATGCCTTCGAGCTCGAATGCTGACTCGGAAGCGCCGTTTAATAATTCTTATAGCATTATCCAAAATATTTGTTGCCTTCTTTTTGCATTCAATAAATTACTAAATGTATTTAATACTAGCTGTACCCGGGACTTTGTCCACGTGCAATAACAAATCATGGTTGATTATTAATGTAATTAAATTTCCAATCGCCAAGGTGATCTCGGATAGAGATAGAGATATTATTTTTCGACAAGCAAATTTAACGAAATTAATTGAAAAATAAATAATCAATTATGTCGATCGCAGATATTTAATAATTTTTAAATTAATGTTTTCTATTTTGCAAATATGCCTAACGTTTCGGTTCTAGTTTGAACCTTTGCAAAATAGCTAATTGATTAAAAATTGATCGAAACTGTTGCGCCGAAAACATTAATTTAAAAATTAGTAATTAAAAAATTATTAGAAAAAAATATATTTATTACGATAAGTGGGTAGGAATAATTTTGTTAATGAATTTTAGTTTAATAGAGTAATAGAGATATTAGTATTAGAATATCCTAATTAAATTACCCGCAACATTTCCCCCACCAGAATTCGACCCTTAACCATTCACGAAAAACCAAGGTGACAACGGCAGTACTATTTTGACCGCGGTCGGAGTAACTTTGTCCCGTTTGTTGTCACGATTTTGGATTATGTATTTGTGATTATGTGTTTTGTGCTTCGCACTTATTAAGACGCGCAAATGTCAGTGTTCTGTTGATCCGACGGAGTAGCATAAGATTCTAAAATAATTGTAAGTACCTATATTTGACATTAGTATTTTATAACCAAGAATTAATATTCTTATGTATAAAAATGGATATAAGATATTCATAAAACAACGTAGAAAGCTAGACTCTTAGTCATTAGACACCGTGTATCTTCGGAAAGGTTTTAGAGCAAACCACATTCGAAAAAGTCCATTGGTTGAATAGTTATAAGCAGAAACCTGGACAAAAGAGAACGAAAAAGTCGTATTTAGTTTGTTTGTGACGGCATCAATTGCGAACGGCAGAACGTACAAAGCAGCGGTTTGAAACGTTGAGACCCGGCGTTTCTTCTGGAAGATTTTAGAACAAATCGCATTTCAAAAAGTCCAATCGTTGAAAAGTTTTAATCAGAAACGTGCCCAAAGGCAGGGAAAAGTCGAATTTAATCACTAATGACGTTACAACTTTTGAACGAATTGACTTTTCGAATGCGGTTTGCTCTTAAACATTCTCGGAGAAACGTCGCGTCGAATGGTTCAAACCCCCACCTTTCTACGTTGACCCGTTCTCAATTGATGCCGTTACAAACATACATACAGATAAACACGTTTTTATTATATATACTAGCTGATCCGACAGACCTTGACCTGTCCAAATTTCTATACATTTGTTTGTGATCAGACGTCAATAATGTAAATTCCTATTGAAATATTGACTAAAATCTGCTACGTTCGTTTTTCTTTTGTTATTGTATTGAAATATTATTCAAAAAGCACTTTTAGTTTTTCGCGAATTTTCCATTTTTCCGGGAAATTTTTCCAATTTTTCTTTCTCTAAAACCTTATTTGGACTATTACGAACATTAAAAAAGAGTGTTAGCAAAATCGGGATAGCCGTTCTGAAACGATGCGGTTACCAACGAACAGCATTTGATTTTTTTTCTGTATATAGATATATAGATATAGATAGATAGATAGAAACAGAGATAGAGATAGATATAGAGATCTCAGGCTGGAAGGAAAATTCGGATTTCGAGTTAGAATAGCTCCGATTGCAAAGGGTCAAGAATTCGTCATCCTATACATATTTCCATCTTTGAGAAGGTAGATTTTAATGTACCACGTTCGGATGTTTTGTGGATAAAAAAAAAATGGAGAAGAAAGAGGGCATAGTGACTGGGCCGACGAGAGTCACCCCCAACGACTTCGTCTGTCCCTTCGTCTCCTCCTATTGTCCCCGGTCGTCAGGGCTGACAGAAAGTGCAAGCATCGGGGACGAGGTATTTGTCATACGTCGATAGGCGTCAGCATTGACACACTCTCCGGGAGCCGTGAAACGGAAGTGGCGTTCGGGGGCGGCGACGATTGAAGGGTTCCAAGGGAAAGACAGATAAATATTTGAGGAATTTGTCGTCGAGGAAGACGACCGGCATCGGGAGACCTATCGCTTGTTTACCAGCCCTGTAAGCAAGGATTTCACTCAATCCCCGTATGCAGAATGCATGGGGGAGAACAGGAATGAAAACAGAGGTCGGGGTTGGACCCGAGGGTTGTAATTATCGTGAGAAAACACGACCTCGTTTCCACGAATTCGACGATACATTCGTGATCTTCGTACGAACCCTTCCGAATTAATTAAAAAATATTACTTAAACAGCAACGTTCCGATAACATTCTGAAAGATTTCGTTCGCCTCGAGTTGAACGTCGATCAAGTCGATCTTGCTCGGGAAATAGATATCGACGCGTGTTCCCTAGGGATTTGTAGTTCTTCACGCAACACCGGGACCGCGTGTACCAGCCTGATTCAAAAAGACGGTCCGCGCCAGCGTCTCTCCAGGGGGTAGTTTTAAAATTCAACCCCCATACGAGGTCTAAAGGGCCGCACGCTACACTGTGCTCATATCAATCCGTGGGATCAATAGGAAGTCGTCTGGTCCTGGCTAGCAGGATCCGAGGACGCAGGATATCTCCACCGAACGATTCCGAGCGAATTACACGCGGTAAGTTCGGCTGGGGGAGTATTACGCACCCTTCGTCAAAACAATTATCATAACTCAGATTTCTCTTCCACTACTTCCCCCCCTCGTCGCACGATCTTCAAGTTGTCTAAAAAATCTAAATCGTAAAAAGTTAACGTTACAAATGACTTTCCGAACAACTCTGGACTGTGACGACAAGGGATGCGATCCGCGTCGAATATTATGAAAGAACAATTCCACTCATCCGTATTATACGAACACTGTTCATCGACGTCGTTCGACAGATCGTTCCCTTCGTTTATTTTTTTATTAACATTCTCTTTTCACGCCAGGCCGTTGCGCAAAACCGTTTACACTGTTTCTCGGGTCCGTGTGTCTTCCGCGAAGGGAATCCTTTGGTAATCCAGATTTATTTGTCCCTCAATAATGTCCAGTCGCCGGTGCATCGAGCATCGCACGACCTTTCCCTGTGTTTTCCATAAATCAACCAACATTTTCCTCTCCCCTATAAATAAAGCCTGGCGCGTTGCCGATCCCGAGCCGCGGCCGAACGTAACGGAACGGAACGGCGCGAAATTGATCGGCACTGGGTTAAGTTTCGATGCGTGTCGGCCGCCGCGTCACATACGGCTACGATTCGTAGCCCGCCGCCGCTAATCGTATCGATCCAGCACTCTTAATCCATTAATGAACTTCCCGGGCTCGTTTTACGCCGGCTACCTGGGCTTTTCGCGCCTCTCTACTGTACACGACGCCCTGCACACGTTCCTGTCGCTCCCCAGTGTCTCGTAGCGTCTGGACTCGCGTTCTCAGTTGCGCCAAGGTGACCAACAAAATTCATTTTCCCTTGATATTACAAAAGAATGTATCATTCAGAATTTCGATTTGCACACATTGAATCTCGTAGGCTGGAGAATAGCAAGTAGACTATGGATCTTTATGCGAAATAAAAATTGTCCGCGTCGATTGCGAGAAGTAGAAACTGACTCGAATGTTATCCTTCCCTTAACGATTTTAATAAAGGATAAAACATATATTGACATCTTCAATTTTAATAAAGATCCGCAGTCTAATAGCAAGTTAAGAATCAGTTAAGGTGAAGTCTACAAGAATTTCAGAAAGCTTCCGAACGATTGCCGTGTTTTATGATCGACGCAGACAATGTTAACCCTTAAATGCATTGTGTTATCGTTTGGCAAATAGATACTGCTTAATAGAATACTTAGTCATAAATAGAAACTGTAAACAAAATATCGTGCATTTAAGGGTATAATTTCGCACGGAGATCCTCGATCTAGCGATCGTTCTTCGATTCGCGCGTTCCAGAGCATCGAGAATCGCGACTCCGTCGTCCACGAGCAGAGATCTCCGTTAGCCGAGGAGTCTGCAGATGTTGCTCGTTGGCACAATTTCCTGTTCCGCAAACAGACTTCTCGGGGCAAGGCGCACGCATCGAGTTTACCCAGGCCTGAACGGAATAAAACAAGGCGCGGGGGGGGGGGGGGGTAAACTACTCGGCTGAAATCACCGGACGCGGAGAGTAATTCAGGTGACTGGAGTGGATCCCCGTTCGGATTCGTCGCCGTTTTCAGCCGTCCGACTCGCAATTTCCATGCAAATAACCGTGCGCCATAATTCGAGGACGCGGCTTCTGGGAAAAAGATTACAGTCAGTTAGTTCCGGGCTGGAGCTCGCGCGGATGAACCTGCTTTTTGCTTCTCACGAAACCGGAAGAACAAAGTACCAGACACAGTGTGCAACGTTCGAACAATTTCATTATCAACGATGGAAGCTATTGCGACGTTCCGATACTGGAACGTATATTGATCCTTACAGCTGGACCTGTACTCGATGGACCGAGAGGGCAGCTGCGCCGCAGGACCTTGAAGACCAACCGGACCCCCAGCCTCCTGGGAAATGATACCACTTTGCAAGGAGCGAATGGAAATCACCCCTGGATCGCCTACGGCTACGTTCTCTTCTCTCGCTCTCCCTCTCTCGCTCTCTCTCTCTCGCTCTGTCCCTCTCTCGTGGGTCGTTCTTGGTCAGAGACGATGACGACTGCGAGGGACCGGACAACGATACTACTCTGATTAAGGAGCGGTCGTGTCCCCGAGACCGTACTCCCTTAACCGTCCACATGCGGTGCACTCTATTCTTTGTAATTGCCGAGAGAAGTGCCCGTTCCCGCGCACCGGAATCACGCATTAACTCGCTCCAGACCTCATTACTGTGTCCTTGTAGATTCTGCACCTCCTGGCCGGTATCGCGCAAACTTCAGGTTCCAGGGAAAGTGCTGCCGTATTATAAACGAGCAGATAATTGTTGCTTGTCAATGAAAAATTGACAGTCCTAGTAGGAATAATTTTTTAATGTATTTTAGTGGAAATTTCATCCCGATATCTTTTAGGTATTGTTACGGATAGAAATGCATTTCTGTTTTTTGTTGCGGTATTGTTAGTCGATTGATATGAGAACAGTTCAAAGTTTTAGCATCCGAATCTCGTTGATACTGGCGACGTATACATAAATACACGTGTACTATTTCACGTATATTTAAATGCACGTGTGTTGACGTGTTTTAATTTGTTTTAATTTTTAGGATACAGTTAATAATTTTCGAAAGCAAAATAGGAGTATACATAAATGAATATCAATGTTCTATAAATTATACGAATTAAAATGAGGATCCATTAATGCACGTGTATTCAAATATACATACGTGAAATAGTACACGTACAAAACCACGATCTCTAGTGAAAAAAAGTTTGATCACGCTTCGCGATGAACGCACCCTGTACAAAGATGCTCGAAAAAATATACGAGTCTTTGGAGAATGTACAACGCATTAGCTAACGAGGAAACAGGTGTCGCTTTTTATTGGTGCGTTGAAGGGGTCAGTGGTGCGTCTTAAATTTTGTCGCGGGCTTGTAGCTGGAGGAGCAGTGGCTTGACCGCATTGTCGGCAGACATTAGCCCCAACAATTCCGCATCAATTAGCGCGGCAGCCAAGACAGGGTTCGAAACGAAACCCGATAACCGAGGAACACACTCGGTTTTCCGGGCAGTTTCGGGTGGCAAGGCCTTCCGTCGTTGACAGTTTATCAAATTGCAGGGCCGGCCCGTGTGCCCCTAAAGGGATGTAAGGGGTCGTAAGGTAGAACGAGGCTGGGGGTAGCTTATTAGAGCCACGACAGCAGCCAGGGTTCCACCTTGAAACCTCCAACCAACCACCATCCTGCCGTGAGTCTTACCACCTTGCTTCCTTCCATCGTTGCTTTCCTATCTCCTTTCCTTTCCTTCTCTCTCTCTCTCTCTCTCTCTCTCTCTCTCTCTCTCTCTCTCTCCCTTCTCTTCGTCTTCGTCCCCTATATAGTTCAAGCACCGTAGAAACGTGGCTGAACATAAAGGGTCGCCTGGGACCGCTGTACTTGCTGCTCGTCTTTAATCTACGAGGTCACCAAGCAACGACGACGACTACCACCCTCACAGCAAATGAGTACAGGTGCTGGGAAGACGTTGCTACATTCGAAAGACACCCAATCCTCTTTCAGATTTAATATCACTACGATGGACAGCGAGCAAGAGGTCCTGCCAGAGAAAGTCTTGAAGGGTTTCGGTTTCGTTTCACTCTGGAATTACAGAATTGTTTACCGAGTCTTACTCGGCTTCTTTCTTTTCTCGATGCAGACCTTGAACTTTCGGACACATTCTCTTCTGGGCCGACGTGTCGCAGCTGCGAGATCGTACAATCTTTCTTCAGAGTGGATTTGCGTTTTTACGAAAACGAACTGAGGTCTTTTTCCTTCTGACGTTTGTTCATTGATTGAATAATAGGCTTGCTTAATTCTTTTTTGCCTTCGTCTGTCTTTCTTTTAACGTTTTACTAATTTATGTTTGTCTTTCCAATTTTCTTGGAGGAATAGCGTTAGCGAAAATTTGATAATTTCAGGGGATGCGTGGCGGAGAGGTGAGCTATAATTTGTGACCGTTGGTTTCGTTTTTTCCAGGAGCAGGATTGGAAGGCGAGTGAAGGTATCCCTGATTCGCTACCGCCGGAACATTTGAGACACTCGAGACGCTCCCGTAACCAGGGTAATCGGAGGTTGCTCAGAAACGGTGAGAAAGTTAGGTGGAGTTGGAAACAGGAGTGTGGAGAGTGCACCCCTCGCGTGACGAGTCGTTTCTTGACAATAACGGACCCTCGTCACGGCTGCTTGTGTCCGAGACGACGTTACCGTCGTCTGGAAGACGTTTTCATCGTGCATCATCCGGGACACTCGTTTCACCGTGAGGTACCACTGTTAATAATCGCCTAATGACTCCTCGCATCGCCTATTATTTCTCGATCATCGTAGAACCGAAAGAAAGAGCTTTTACATCCCACTAGCTGCACCCGCGACTTTATTCACGCGCGATGACAAATCCTGATTGATTATTAACGTAATTAAATTTCCAATCGTGAAAGAAAAATGTAGCGAATGTACATCTAAAAGTGAAACCCGAATATTTTTAAAATCAAAATTGAATTTCATCTCGGTTTGAAGGAAATTACTACATACATATTTATTAATAAATAATCAATTATATTTCTTAGTTCGGATTCTTCAGGGTCTGACACGATATTGTAGGGCAAGGGGTTAAGGGTCTTAATCGATTCCAAATGAATTTTTTCGGTGAGAACTGACTCGTAAAAATGAGAAATCTCGTTTGAAAATTCGTGGGTGGTTCTAGGTTCCGCGAGTATGACGGCTCGGTGTTGGAAACGCGCAGGATGCGCCAGGACACAGGCCAGCTCTGCACAGAAGGATTAACGCGATCAAGGGGCTCGAATGGGAAAATTGTGTTTCCGCCGCGCGGATTCCGCCGGCGGAACGTCCTTTTAATTATACTAAGTAACGTTTTTCGTAGCGGCGTCCTCGAAGATTGCGCTGGTCATAATATTTAATCACTACTCGTTCCCGGCGTCCCGCCAGCAAGAAGTTTCGCCGTCGAAGCCCTGGTAAATGAATCGTCCGTTCCTCCAAAATCAATCCTGCTCCTAATCTAACATTTATTGCTACGATATACAATGTTTTCTGTACTGGTAAAATTGTTAGGATTGTTCGAGTGTCTGGATGGGACGGTCGGTGTAGAGGGAGTCCAGCGGGAGAGAACGGTTCAGGGAAAATGCAAGGCGGAGGAAGACAATAGATTTTCAGCGGGTCGCAGCCTCGAACCCTTCCGATCTTAAAGATTACGAAACAAACAAGAGCGCGAAGCCGGCAAATGGGGTGACGATGCAGGGGAGAACGACGCCATCCCCTTCAGACGTCGCCCCCGACGGTGGTTCTGCGAGAGACAACGATTTTCTGTAATAAGCCGGGGTGGAATTGATTATTTCTAGGAAATTCCGGCTTCGGCACAGACGACGCATCCTGCCGCTGGATTTTATAGTAATTCGCTGAATATTTATTGCTAAGAGGGGAGACGGTCTTCCTCTATTTCTAGCTTTAAAATCTGGGGAAAATCCTGGCCTAGAAAATGTAGTTCCTCCGTCTTGCATTTGATACAGACAATTTTCATTTGCTGCTCCTATAACAATCGAGTCTCCAGTCCGAAAGAATTCGTGCGATAAGTTCTCCATCCGGTTGGATGTTGTGCAAGTCTATCACCGCGTTTCCAAGTCCGCGCCGATCCTACGTAACAAGATTGTCGAGAGAAACCAAAGGAGTAGCGCTAAGGAGTTGTCGGTCTGGAGGCGGGTGAAATCAGATTAGCAGGCAGACGCGTAATCGGGGCTTCTCGACAGCTACCAGCGGACATCGCGTTTCGACTAGAGCCTAGCTGCATCGTCTAATCATCGATGCTTCTTCGTAAAACAACAACCACCACCACAGACAGTCCCCGCAAGAACCTCTTCGTCAGAAACTTTACTCGGTCTCGGAACGAAACAAACTTTCCACCATTATTCGACCCTTAAGAAGCAGAAAAGTTTAGGAAGAAACGAACGAAGGGAAGGAGAAAAGGGTTGGTTTTTCGTAAGCATGGTGGTCTCTCTAATAAAAATGAGTTCGTTAGCTAATCGAAACATTCGAACCGCGGTTCTATCTTTGATTTCAAAGATAGATCATTACTGTATCTGGAAGAGTATTAGTTTCTGTTTCATACATACAGCAATAGGTCGCAGGGGAAGAACCATCAATCAGATTCCACCTGTTTACCAAAAGCTACTCGGTCGCTGCTGGATCTCGTCACGATTTCCACTGTCTATACGTTCGGCAAGAAAATTGGCAAAGCGCGGGGAGAGGGGGGTTGCGGGACGCTCATTTTTCGATAGGGGTTGCGACCGAGACGATAGGGCGCGAGCAATGGCTAGAACGAACGAGGGAGAGCGAGAAGAAAAGAGGAAGGACGCCTCGTCGCGAAGAAAATAAGAAAGCAAATTACCTAGCAGTCACCTACCCTTCGGGGGGTGAGGTGTCGATATGACATGTAGGGAGACAAGGGACCTACGGCTGGCAACCCCTGGGGTTTATTACAAGGGTGGAATCAAATACACCGGGTGTCAAAAAATGAAACGCCACCCCACCGCGTGCTTCCTTCGCCGCCCTATCCACGGTGAAACGTGGGATGAGGTTACGGTAAGTTACGAAGGGGTGGCGGAGGGTGGAAGTTGTAACGGAGTCGGGTTCGGCTGGTTCTTCGCGGGCTGGGGACTGCAGATGGCTTTTCCTTTGTCAGCCCCCGGGAAAATTCTGACCCCGATCATTGCGATCGGCGACCCGATAAATAATTGCTGGATAAATAATCTCGGAGAAGGGTGAGATATTCTTCCGTATAGTTTCTCGCGAGATTAGAAAGAATTTCCTTCCGCGCACCTCGAGAAGAAGATTCTGGGTTAGGTCAGAAGTTAAGGCAACGTGATCGAAGAATTCCACGCATCATACCAAAAGACCACCCCCACCCTTTCTAGAACAGCTAATAGATTGGATCCCATCCCCGATGTGAAACGAAAAGGCATCTCATCGGTCGAGGTTCACCGAGACTGTCATCGTCCGCAAGCATCGTGTCGTTGGTGCAACCCTTTCGGATCGTCGTCGAATCCTCCCACCCTTCGCCATCAAGCCCGAGCAGATCTGAGGGGTAGGCATCGCGCCGGGTGTGGAAGTAGGGGACAAAACTCACCCTAAGAAGCCTTTAAGAACGCCAAGGCGGTGGTGTCCCAGGGTTGGTGGGGTATAAAAGTAGCCGCATGCGCACACGCTTTGAAAAACTGCGACCCGCCTCCGGCGCCGCCTCTACCTTTCTCCATCCCTTTTCCACCCCCGCGTCGCGATCCTCTCACCTAGAACACCCCCGTCTCCCCCGCCACGAGTCACCCCCCCGAAGACGCGGTCGTCTTAGAGGACGAGCTGCGGCCTTTTTCGAGAATTGGCTTCGGCCAACATGTGCTAACCGTGTGTGATTACCTCCGGGTTCGGGAACGCGAAAACCACCCCCAATCCACCAACCTCTCATCGACATTTTTCTTCGAGAACCGGGACGATTTTCCCGCGCGCCGAAAATCAAAGTGTCACGCACCACGGACATTCACCGGACAGTTTCGTTTCTTCTTCTGCTTCAGTTTCTGCTTCTTCTTCTGCTCCTTCTTCTGCTATGGATCCGTTCGTTTCGATTCCCTTTGGATACTCGAAGAGAAGAGGAGCTTCAGCGTGAGTTGCTTCGGCTATCTACCGGTGTTTGTATCCGGTTTGATGTTCTCTCTTTTTTTTCCACGGATTTTTCATTCCTAGGGGGTGATTTTTTTCGGGGCGATTTTGTCCACGGTTTTTCGGCGGGCCGGACGAACCGGGAGCACCAATTATTTCTTGCCGGGCGTTGAAGGGGGGTCGGAGGGGCTGCGAGCAACGACTGGCGTTGATCTAATTGGTCGCCAGTAGGTAATTGTTCGGTCCCGATAATTGGGCCAATTAATTTGTACGGAAAAGTGCGTCGATAATCGCCTAGCATTCACCGCCGCGATACCGATTATGTGGACCGTGTCGGATGCGGGTTGTGGAATATCGTTACCGTCGAAAGGGCGTTCGCCGCCCCGTGAGTGTGCTAAAACGTACCGGTACAAAAAAAAAAATGAAACGAAAAAACCGATGAAAATGAACGGAACAGAGACAGGCGAAAAAAAAAGTGGAACGAGGGGAAAATAGTTATCCGAGAGGGGGACCGACGAAAGGGGTGCGGGGGGCGGGGAGGGGGGACGCGAGCGCGAAACCCCTCGGCTCTCCCGGGGACGTAATCGAATATATTTTTCTTTTAATTGAAAAATATCGTCGCTGCGTTTCGGACTGGTAATTTTATGGCGACAGGATTTAATTACACGAAATCACGTCGAACCGGACGGTATAATTAAATACCTGTTCCTCCCCGTGAAAAACTGACGCGCGGCTCGGCACGACCCCGTTCTACACGCGGCCGCCGCCAGCTTTTTATTCGAAATATTCGACGCTTTCGCGCCCCGGTTCTACCCTCCGGTAGTATTCGATTCGTGTCGACGCGGGCCGAGAACTTTCAAATTCACGCGACGTTTGTCTTCTCAGATCCCATTTTTTCGGCGTCTCGAACGCGCACGGAATCCTCGAGCGAAGACTTCCTTTTCAGAAACCACCCCTATCGGTGGAAATTTCTTTTTCTATTTTCCGCTCGCCGTTTTTTTTTTCGAAGACGACTTCCTTCATACACTGCGGATGTTTATGCAATTCGCAATTTTTGTAGACGAATTTCAAGACAGTGGAGTATAATATAAAATCTTATTTTCATTGAGAGTGCATTTGTAGGTGTGAAATAATTGTAAAATGAAGACGTATATTGTTGGTATTGCCACTAGTTTTCTGTCGGAGAACATTGCGGACGTTTTAATGAAATTTGGCGGTGTCTGATACCGCGCGAACGAACAACGATCACGGTATTATTGCGCTCCTAAACAGCGAGCGTATGGGACGTGTGTCGAAAGTCCGTTAGCGTAGAAAATGGAGGAGCACAGGGAAAAAAGGCGATGTATCGCCGGAGGGTCCGATGTATGACGAAATGCATCTCGGGAACGCGACATTTAGGGACGCGGAGGCGTTGCATTGTTACCCCGTAGGGGTGTAGGATTATATGGGGTGGCCTCTCCCGTTCTGGGATCCTCGTGACTTGCTACAGATCCGTCATGATCGATAGTCTTTTGTCGTCCGTCGAAAGAGAAACGCGTCTATCGCGTCCCTGTACTTAATTCCGACGACTCGCCTTTTGATCTGAATTTGAATTCGCGCCAGTATCAGCGAGTGTTTCAGTTTTTAACACAACGCTGACCGGTTACGTGTGTACTCGTGTTTTCATGTTCGAACGTTGGTCCCACGAATTAGCTGTGAACAAAGCTTTAAGAGCATTTTAGGTACTAGTTATCTCAGTGTAGGCTAAATTTGTCGAAATACAAGGCTTCTTGTATTCAAATGAAGAACAGTTTCTTACGGCACAGTTAACTCGAAGCAAAAGTGTACTATTACGTAAATTTCTTTATCAAGAAATTGTACTGTTATACGACAGGATTCAGTACGATTTTAATTTATTTCCTATCTTGAAAAGACTATCACCACGGAAAATGAGATTCTATTTGATTCGAGTTTCTGAAAATTCGTCTAGAAAAATTGTAAATTGCATAAACATCCGCGGTACGATTATCGCCAGTTTCTAATGGTTTCAAAGACCACAGGTCATCGTCCATAAGCATACTGTCGTCTCTAGCGATGCGAGTCGTCGGTAGCTCGGTCGCGTCGCAATAACGATAATTGTGACCACTTGAAGGAGCTCCACCCTCGCAATCTGGCAAGATTCGTTTCTGGACTCTCTGTGGAATGGGGCAGGGCACGTATGACGGGGGCATTAAGACAAAGTATAGACCCCCTCCTCTTTCACCCTCTCTGTCGTCGGGACGAGTCGTTTTCTCCCTCGAACTCCTCGGGTGCTCCGTTCCGCTCGTGCACCCTCGAACAGCCCCCAAGCATCGCGCAAACCCCCCTCGCCCGCTCGTTGTCCCTCGGTGCTAAACGCAACTACACGAGGGACCTTTCTGCCGTCTTTGTTTTCCCTTTCTTCCCAGTGTCGTTTTGCAGTCTCGCGCGGGGAGGTCGTTGAACGACGGAAACGCGGGCGGCGAGGAGTGGACCCGCTGCCGAAACGAGAAAAAAGAAGAAGAAGAAGAAGTAGAACTAGAGAAGAAGAAGAAAAAGACGAGCAAGAAGGGAGGAACAAACCCGACACTCGACAGAGAAGACAATCCCGAGGAACGGTGTGGCCGGCCAGAGCGAAGGGCGAGCTCGTTATCGGTGTACCGTAGAACCGCAGCCTGCAAACGATCACAGAGACTCCGGTAATTACCGACCTCTTCTCCTTTTTCTTCGAAACCGCAGCTCGGGGGTGGCTTCCGCTTTTTGCACGGTTTTCTGGGACACCAACAAACAACATCCACGCGGGATCTTAACGTCTCAAGTGCCGGAACGATGCCACGAGGACTGTCAAAATGTAAAAGTTGTCGAGCACCTTACTGGTTCGTCGCGAGGTTGAAAAATTCTTTGTAATCGTTCCCTCTCCGCACACGTGGCTTTCGTTCAGAGGTTTAAAATGCATCAGTGACGCGTCGGATTATTGGTTCTTCCTGGAACAGCGATCAACCGCTAGAGGTCAAATCATCGAGTTGTACACGTGGTCCTCTTAAAATACAATCCTATCTCAGTGCGAATGGGATACCGTTAGGACAACGAGTCGATCGTGAAACAGTGATAGCGAACGCGAGAGCGTGAGTCATTGAATGCTCGAGTGTATTCTCGATCGATGAACAGGGAGTCTAAAGTGAAAATGAGGGGTCCAGTCGAGGATTCGAATAAGTGCGTCGGTCAGTCAGAGTCTCCGATGAGGCTCCGTGGATCGTACAAGTACAGGCACCGTGATCAAGCAGCCTGGTCGCGTCCGTGACAGTGTTTCCGTGCGAGCAGTTTCTGTTCATTGGTCTATAATCCGTTTCTATAGGCGTACACACGTGCAGCGAGGAAGGCGAGCGTGTCGTCGGACCGTGCCCGAAAACAGTATTGTGCGCGAGGATTCGAATTACAGTGACTTCCTCGAAAAGAAATTCCAGCTTCCATTCAGAAGAATCTTCCGGCCGAGAGACATTCCTCCGCGATTCTTCCGATCCTGCGGCAACAGGAGGATACCGGTTCCGTCTCTCTTTCTCTTTTCATTCTTGCGAGGGGGGCGTACAGAGGAGAAGTTTGGCGAACAGAGGAGAGAGAGAGGGGTTACGAGGAGAATCGGAGAAGGGGGTGTTGTCATCGGGTAGTCGCGATCAGCAGGAGCAGCATCAGGATCCGCGGAAGAGGGTGCAGCAGGAGAGAGAGATTTTTCCCCACCGCTTGGAAAAACCGATCCCCACCAGTCACTCGGCTAGCACGACCAGGCGGCGGTGGCGGTGGCGTGGAAACAGAGACAGCCAGAGAGAGGGAGAGAGAACGAAAGAGTGAGAGAGGCACACGGAGGGGTAGGTTACCCAGGGTGGTCTCGGTGGTGGCTGGGGGCGGCAGCCTCAAAAATACACCGCAACCACACCGCGCGGCTCCACCGCAGAAGCCGCCATCTTCCACCGCCGAACCGAAACGAGACCGCGCGAGTTAAACACCCTATCCTACTTCCCCGTGGAAGTTGCCACTGCCGCTGCCGCCGTGCCAGCCGACCGCCAAGAAGTGTCCTTCGACAGACTACGCGGCATTGGTCGACTGTCAGTCAACGGATCCGCCGGAAAAACGCCGATCCTGCTACGCGGAACAACAAGCCGGAACGCGCACGGCCGAAACCACAGATGGTACTCGTTCGAGATGTGACAGCGTGAAGTGACAGTTCCAAGACAGTTTGACAACGGTATCGACGGATTCCCATAAAGACGCTGATCAAGATCGTGCGACTGTCACAGTGCTACGGCGAAAAGTTCGCGCGAAGAAATCGCTCGAAGAATTGGTCCGCTGACTTGGTCCGAACTGTTGGTTCCAGGACTTGGTTTCAAGGATTGACATCGAGGATTCGTTTGAAGGAGTTACGCGAAGAGGCTGACTCTAAGCGTTAGTTCTGAGGATTGGTTCTGAAGATTGACTGTAAGGATTGGGTATAAAGATTGAATCTAAGGATTGGTTGGAAGTGTTGGTTCGAAAACTTGGATTGAAGAATTTATTCGGAGGATTGGATCGAAGGACTGATTAGAGAGATTATTTCTAAGGTTCGGTTCTAAGGATTGGTTGAAAGAACTGGTTCTAGAGATTGGTTCGAAGGATTGGTACAAAGATCTGGATCGAAAGATTGGTAGAAAAATCTGGTTAGAAGAATTGGTTCCGCGAATTGGTCTTAAGGACTGGTTGTAAAGATCGGTACAAAGATCTGGATCGAAAGATTGGTAGAAAAATTGGTTCTGCGAATTGATTCCAAGGATTGTCCGAAGGGACTGACTAGTTCCAAGGATTGGATCTGCGGTCTGTTTCGAAGGACTTGTTGCAAGGCGCAGTTCGATCGTGTGGACTGTGAGAGTGGGTTGCAGGGCGATGATTCAGTGAGGGACGATGAAGAGTCCCGTGTGAGTGTCGTTCGGCGGGACTCGATGATCCAGAGTCCCGGTTAACACCTGTTAGAGGGTGTCGGTGTGATTATTAGCGAGTCGCGGGCCGGTTGCGACCGCGTGTTTCGTTGGTTTCGTCGATGAGAAGACGGCTCGATAGGACGAAGAGCGGCGGAGGACTTCGTGGTGGGGTAGAGGGCCGATCAAAGAAAGGAATAGACGACGACGACGAGGGGGCGTCCCGACGTCGATTCCAATAAAACGAATTTTCCCCGCGACTTGGCAATCGAGACGAGGAAGAATTTGCAAGCGGCCGTGCCGTTGCCCCCCGGACCCCCCTGCTCGCGGGATAATGAAATAAGGATCAAAGGGTCGTGCTTGGGCCACGCGGTAGTCGCGCGTGCCGTCGTTGAACGTGCTTTTATTGTTCATCGGGTTAATTAACTGTTGAGCGTCTCGAAGGATCGTAGTGCGAGATTAAGGATTGTTCAAAGACAAGAGAGATATTTTTGAAGTGTCGAGTGAAAGTTAGTTTTCGAGGTTCGAAGTTCTCGTCGCGGAGTGACAAAGTTTCGGGAAAAAGATTGAGTCGAACGAGAGGCAGGTTGTACAAGAGCGAAAGGACATTGCGAAGGAAGAGGCCGATGATCCCGCGCTCATGACGAATCCTTTACGAGATGCACGCCCCGAGGATCGGCCTCCAGGCTTAGATTATCCCGATCCGAGACTGGTGCGGAACGGGCACCAGGCTCACCAGAACTCGGTGCATCCGATCGGTGGACCGAGGATCAGAAGGACCAGGGCCACGTCCTTGAGAAGAAGAATGCACCTGGCCAACGAGGTCCCGCCGCAAGGATCCGCCGCAGGCAACAATTTGTCCGACTATGCGCTCACCGCGGACTTACTCGCCGAGAGGACCTTGGATGGACTCTTCGCCGAGCATCCTGGCGAACTGGTGCGAACAGGTGAGAAAAATTGCACTCTTCTAAAAAATTCGCTGTTGCCTTTAAAGTACACCCGAATTTTTCATAGTTTATAAAATGTTCTATATACTTTGGATAATGATCGAGTGGAAGAACGATTAAACGCGTACAACAGAGGTTTTATAGAAGTCCGTAAAGCAACTATTTTCTTTTATTATTGTCTTCTTTCGTTCATTGAAAATTGCGGACTATTATATACGTGATTCCGTTACCAACAAGTTCTTTCTGATTACGTACCCCGGGTAATTAATTGTAAAACTGCATTCTCATTTTCCAATTTTCTGTACTGTATATTTTTTAATTAAAACGGTGTACAATATATTTTTGCATTGCGTCGATCTTCGCGGTAGAGATACACATATGGAAAGGCTAAAGTTTGACAGTGTTTGTTGGAAAACGTGAAGCAGATTTGTTCTCGCATATAGTTTTTCTAGAAGCGACAATTTTGTTTCACTGTACATATGATGAAGTTGACGATGCGTATTGACAGTTCGGCTACGGTGTTTGTTGACAGGCTCCCCGCACGTGGTTTGCACGGTGCTACCAGCACACTGGAGGTCGAACAAGACACTTCCGGTAGCGTTTAAAGTGGTAGCTCTGGGGGACGTCGGTGACGGGACACTGGTGACGGTGCGTGCAGGCAACGACGAGAATTGCTGCGCGGAATTACGAAATTCCACCGCGGTGATGAAGAACCAGGTCGCGAAATTCAACGACCTCAGGTTCGTCGGCAGAAGTGGTCGAGGTAAGACGTTCCTCCTATCTGGAGCCAGGTTGCTCATATTTTACCCAGTCTTGGCACAGATTCGTTCAAACTTGACCCAAAACTCGGATCAAAACGAAATCATACATTTCCCACTAACACTCTCAGATCTGATTCCGAAACCACACAATCGCTAAATTCGAGAAACCCTCGTGAAATCCCCGGAACAACCTACCCCGCAATTTCTTTCTCAGCATCCCAAGCCGGATATCTCGATATCCCATTACCAGACAACCAAACAATTACCCTAAGGGCTGTGTGTTAGGGTCGGATGTTCGATCGAGAAACTGCGCCGATCGGCGGCTCGCAGCTCGAAGAAAGCTTTCCAGGTCGGCGGTTGTTAAATGATTCAGGGGCTGGGTACATTAAGTCGGTGGGCCGACTGATGGCCTCGTTTTTCCTTGGACGGTTGGAAGAGAGAGAGAGTGGCGTAGCCCACCTGGCCCCCTCGTTTCATCCTCATTTTTAATTCACCCGGCAAATACCGTGACTCGATATCTCGGCCGTCGCGTCGTCGCGGAGATTTTTTAATTCCCGTCTCTCCGCGTTTCAATAATTCAGCGTTCCTTTTCTACCCGCGGAAAAAGGAGAACGACTCGAACAGGAGGGCTCAGGAGACATGGGAAAGAAAGAGAGGTATGCATGGTTGAAAAGAGAAAAACCAAGAGGGTGGGAGTCGCTGAATAATGCCCGCCAATAATCGCCGCCATTACGGACGCTTAATGCAAACGTTTCTCGCAGGACGTTCTCAAAGTCTCCCTGCTTCTTCTTCTTCTTCTTCTCTTGGTGCTTGTCTCTCTTTTTTTTCCAACCCCTAGCCGACCAAAGAGGGCGGCAAGGATCGGCAGAGATACGAGTAACGAGGCGTCCTTTAATTCCTTTAATTCGACCGAGTTGCACCGACTCTGCTTGCACCCTCTGCCACCCCCGCATCTTCCTCGCGACTTTCAAGAGAGCAGTCACGAACCTGGTAGTCGGTTAACGAGGGGCGGCTGGTCGGACTTGTTTATGGCAAATTGGAAAAGGAAATTGCGGGGTCCGCGATATCGACGATCCTCTTCCTCTTCGACGTCAACCCCTCTCCCCGCACCGGTGTCAGGGGTTGGAGGTGAGAGTTAAACGACGGTGGTTTAAGTGCCAGCCTTTTTTATTCACCATCCAATCCAGACCAACCGGGTAGAGGCTTGTAAATTTGCAAATATTTTTACGGTTTTTCTTTCCTCGCAGTTTATGGAAGAGTTTGTACCGTTCTTTTTTCTCCCGAGGGTTGTTCCATCACTTAGAGGGTTGTTCGGCCGGGGGTGGGGAACTCGGAGGATCACTGTTTTTACTCGGAGGAGCCCGGAGCACTGTCCCGACGCGATCCCACGGCGGAAATATTTCCGGCAGATTGGAATATCGGCGTTTCCCGGACACGCGGAAAACAATCTTGCATGATCCGTCACCCTCATAGAGGTTCTAGAGGCAAATCGTTGCGTACGGCTGGTAGTTAGGGGCTGCCCGTAATACAGTAATGAGGGCTTACTGCCATGGAAACCAAAGCCGCTTACAGCCAACCACTCTACTCCCAGCCACCCACACACCCACCCCCTCGAACCACCCCTCTCTCCACCCTACGTCCCACCACCCCTCGTGGCCACCCGACCAGCCGCTCTCTCGCCGTTCTATTCCGTGATTCCCTATATATCCGCGATATCCTCCTCATTCGACGAATTTCGCGAAAAACTTGTGAAAACCGGTCGGACGGTCTTGATTGTTCCGCGACGAGGGTCGCTTCCAGCCCGGGGGATGAAGATCGAACGCGCCTGGGGGTTGAAGAAACCTGCCGGATTGTCAGGCAAGTTTGCTTCGTTTCAGAAAATTGCTTTTCACCAGTTCGAGGATGCTTTTTGTACAGATTCTGGTTTCTTTTCAAGAAATTTTTCGCGTGTCAGACCAGTGCTCGCCTTTTCCACTGATTTTCATTCGCGCCGTTACCGCGTTAATTTTATTCGAGGAAATTTCCTTGATTTTCTATGATCGAAAGAATTTAAGAATGTTGATCGTTAAACAGAATACTACATATCATTTTTTTTTTCAATAAATACATATTGAACACAGGCAAATACGTATTGAAGAAAGGGGTTGACACAGCAGCGAAATTTAATTTTGAATATTGTTTCGTTCGACGAATGGCAAAGAAATTTTATTATTGTCAATAACTGCAGGTAACAGCAGTGTGTTATTTTATTCTCTAAATAACCAAGGGAGTTTATCAATATTAAATCATCAATATCAAAAAATTAATATCACTGGTGTTATTTCATTCTACGAATAACTAAGAAATTTTGTTCTTATTCATTGGTGCAGGTGGTTGTTCGATAAATAACTCCTGAAATTACTCGAGCTCGGTGTCACCGAATAAATTGCTTGAAATTTTCGCGGTGGTCGAACGAACGCGTTAAAAGACACTCGGGACCTTCCGGTTGCCAAAACGCGATAACTCAAAGTGTGCCTGTGCGAAAGAAAAACAAAAAGGATGAAAAATCGCGTTGGCGGTGAAAGGAATTTCGAGCTGTCCTGTAAAACGGGTGATCCAGTGATCGTTGCCGATCACCGATAACGAAACGGGGATGGTTTCGAAGGGAGGGATGGTCGCGAACTGGCTGTAGAGGGCAATCGTTATCATCTACGGAGGCCGGCAAACAGATTTGCTAAATAAATCGGAAATTTATGATGTTTGCCAGCGAGTCACGTCGCGTATCCGCGCGCATAATACCACGGAGACGAGTCGCCGTTGCGCGTCGGCGGCGTTTCGGCCGCTTCATATACAGATTCCGTGTACATTTTTCCCCGTTTTTTCGCCTCCGTTATTTTGCACGCGGCCCACGCGCGCACTGACCATTTTGGGGCAAATATTTGTTCCATGCTCGCTCGCGGGCTTCGCCATGCCAATTTAATATCGCGAATGCGGATGAGGAATGATTTTAGTCGAGATGAGCGGTGAGCGTTGCTCGCAAAAATTGAAATGAGCCGCCGACACCGCCGCTGCCTGGGAACCACGACGTATTCCACCACCGCCGCACGCGCGTGTTCCACGCTCGTTTCATATCCAACACCTCTTAATCGGCCGATAGACGCATGGGAAAAAAAGGGGACGTACAATCGACGCGTTAATCGATTACTGTCATCGTTCAACGATCAGCCCGTTTCTACCACGAATTATCAGCTTGGTAAGAAATTAATGTCGGTTTCCGTGTTTTCGAACCTTGGCACGTGGTTTCGGGACAACGATTCACTTCGTTCTGTTTACTTTTATAGTATGATTTTACAGTGCATTTTAATCTGTGCTCACTTCACGTTATTCACTGTAATATAGACAGGAAACAACTTCGTGTAATATTCTTGTACGAGTATAAACTGTGCCATAAAAATAAATTCCTTAAAGATAACGATGGAAAACCGACATTTATTACTTGTCAAGCAAATACTTTGACGAGGTCCACGATCAAACTAGCTATTACTGCGGGAGTATACTTGAAAATTGGGAAAACGTGTTGGAATCGCAGAATCACTTGTTCCATCTCGGGAACACGAAGACGTCGCGAGAAGCGTCAGTCGAGAGAGAGAGAGAGTGTCATGATGGTCCCGGTAGTCCTGGTGACAAGTCCCAGGGACGCGATAGAGCCCGGTGTCTCTGGCATAGCGTGGATTCATCCTTGCTTCGCGTTCACCCGAAGAGAGTCGCTCTCCGGACGCCTCTCGCCCGGGTACAGAGAGTTCGCGAAACAAAAGGGCGGTCTTGCGGAGATTGGGGGTGGCACGGCTGCTAGGGGGGTGGTTGTGTGTATGTGTGTGGGAGGGGGGGGGGGTGGATGGGAGGAATATTATCATAGCGGCGCAGAGGCGTATATCACTCGGCCACCCCTTTCGTTCCCCGACAGGGATTAGCGTCAGGCTCCGACTGCTAGGAGTCACGAGGCAGCGGCGAGACGCGAGAGCTTGTGCGCGCGTATGTAGGTTTTGGCTGCGCTGGGAGCCGGTGGCCAGCGACGCCCCGTAAAAACGACGGACATAAATACCGGAGTTACCTGTGTTTTATGACGTGCCCAGGCCCCCGCGAGAGGTATACGCGCGACGCAGGAGAGCGCGAGAATCCGAGGCAAAGCTCGAGCTATCGACAGCCAGATCCTGACCGATGTCCTCGCGCAATGGATTCTACGCGTGTCTCACCCCCGGATCCTCGAACCTAGAACCACCCTACTGCTACACCGGATACGAACACGGTTTTTAGATCGTGATTCACGCGATTTTCTTCCATCCTCCCTCCACCCCCACACCCATCTCTCTGTCAACGCTCGCTCTCCTCGATCCCTTGATCTTCGAGCTTGTTTACCGATTCCGAAGGATTCCCGGTGAGTTACCGTCGCTGCTGTGCTCCGCGCACTTCCAACGCGAATGTTCTAGGATTAACAGTCGCTAAGGGCTTCGATATTCATGTCCCCAGATGAATTTCTGCTAGACGGAACACACCAGACCATTGGAAACACTTTTTTCCAGACGATTCCTACCTCGAGAATCTTCGACTCTCCAACTTCGCATGAACCCGTCACAAGGAAAACTTAGACTCCCGGAATGATTTAATAAGTCGTAAAGGCCCGGCGACGTTGAAGAGGGTCGTCGCTCTTTTTCATGGACCTCTAAAACGCACCCCGTCGGCCGCCAGTTGCCGAACAGCTGTTGCGATCCTCGAAATTCTGTGTCGATCGTGCGTGACTTACGCGAAACTGCGCGCACACACACCCCGCTTTAATTAATTGCCGCGTGCGAAGACTGCACCCCCGTGGCGAATCAATTTCCTCCGGCTCTCCCGAGGAAACCCTTGTGGCCTAATTTCTCGATCCAAAACGATCCGCATTCCCCGATCCTCCATCCCCTAACCGGACCCTCGAAACTCTCGAAACTCGAACGACGAAACCTCTTTGTGGACGTGGAAAAATCATTTCGCAAAAATCCCGAACAGTTTAAAAACCAAGAAAACACTGGAACCCTCGGTGAAAAACGCGAGGCTCGTTTCAGACCGAATATTCCTTTGGTCCCGAGAGGGTGGACACTCGAAACCGGTGATACTGGACGGGTGTGGATTCCGTCGACCACCTCGGCGACGTTTTTTCCCAATTAAAAATTAAAAAGTCTAGCCCTCTTTCAAGTAAAGGATCGCGGGGCAGGGAGCGGGTACGGGGGTGGGCACACGAGGAACGGCGAGGGGCGTGGAAGAGCACGAGGCAGAGCGAGGCAGAGTTCTACGGGGCGGATGACTGCGCCGAGATTTTCTACCGATTAAACATTATTTTTCGTGCTGGCCTCCTACGGTCGTCCTTCGTGTACCCGGCGTGCGCCGGTTCTGTTTCTTTTTACATATGCTAATTCCACGCTCTCCACGTTTTTCCTGGAGCTTTTCACAACGGTCTCGTCCGCGACGCTCCGATGAATCCTCCGCTCGACGCCGACGCTCTTCTCTTCACCAACCCCCCCCCCCCCTCCCTCCTCTGTGCCATCCGAAGATTCCTCAGCTGAGTTTTGCCTCGATTGGCCATCCGGCCCGATGATCGAGCCCTCGCTTCTGCCTCGTTCCGTCTCGTTCCGCCTCGTTCCGCCTCGTTTTGACTCGTTCTGGCTCGCGTTTCCGCTGTCGTAGTTCCCCGGTTGATCTCTCCTTTCCGTTCCGGGAGTCGTTCTTGCATGGATTAACGATGGAGGGACACGGCTGTCTGCCTTTCAATTTAACGAGACCTCTTTAGTACAGATAAGTATACAAACGACAATGAGCTGATAAGTCGAAACTGACGTCTTTGTCCGTTTAACGACAACCGTTCTGGTTTTTTAACGTTGTTAAGTCGCGTCGCGTCTTTGTGCACAGCTTCGTTGCAAGTTCGCGCCGTTAGAATTGTGCAAGTTACTATTCATCATATGTAGACTGCGGATTTTATGTATTTAGTAGGAGAACGAGACGGTGTAATCTAAAATCTGAAATGAGAAAGATATTTCACTTGAGTCACTCTTTTCAGTCAGTCACGTCCACAGAGGTTGGCGAAATTAATTTTTGAATATCCGGTGATTCACCAGGGGTTGTTTGACACAGTATGTACAGATCGATGGTCGATTCCACTGGATATTAAAAATGTAAAGTATCATGCAAACAGCCGTACATCCGGCCGACGGCTCGCGATTCCTTCTCGGCCGTCGATGCGAGACGCACACGTCGGCTCCGTCGCGATTCGGCCAGTCAAAACGTCAGAATCTTAAAACATGACAAACACTCTGAAATAACGATCCAAGCCACCCTCGCAGCTCGCCTCGCCGGCAAACAGGGGAGTTTTTAACACTGCATGATCCCTGGGCAAACTTAGGGTGTACGCGAGCGCTCTCGTGTCTTCTCGCGGTGTGCAAATCCTTGTCAGGCAAATGGCCGCGGACTATCGCCGGGCCATAAACGCGCCAGCATTATACATACTTTCCATTCGAGGTAGACAGTGAAGAAAAATTTCCAAGCAGCTTGTTTAACAGAAACCTCGAAAACGGTGAATAATCGTGCTGGATGAATCGTGGCGACTCATCAAAATGCTTGCTGTGATTCTACCATGGAAATATTCTTCTTCTGACTATACCACTTGAATCGTCGGCTTGCTCAAATGTCTATAGACTGCTGAGGACTCGTGTTGACTCAGAGATTATACATTTTGAGCCGGAAAGGGAAGATTCGGGTTTGTTTTCTTAAAATCTGTGGTGTAATCGAGGATCTGTGAAGCTGGTCGAAGTTCCTTTGGTTAAGAAGCTGGACACTTTTAAGTCAAGATTGTCTCCTTTTACAATTTTAAAGAAATTGATAAAATGTGAAACGCGTGGGGAAAAAATTGCGCAGGAAGCGCGCGGTTTGGAGAATTCGCAAACGAATTGAGAAATTGCGCGAGATCCGGGGGACGAGTTTCGCCGGTGGAACGAATAAATTTTCGGGCGCAGATTGATGCCTGGAAAGCCGCCGTTTAACACGCAACGAATTACGATTTCGGCGAGCGTAGGCAGGTGGAGGGCAACAGACCTCAAGGGGGAGGATCGTTCTTCCAGCGAGTTACACATAATGCCTCATAAACACCCTCAAAACGCCTGCTATCACCCTCGATTCGCGCTCGTACCGCCATCACGGATCTGACACCGCACCGGCAATAAACTTTGCCCTCGTTAGCCCTCTGCCCACGCCCTTCAAATCTCTCTCTCTCTCTCTCTCTCTCTCTCTATGTCTCTCTGTTTCGAGCACTTTTCCACGATTTCGTTTCACACTTTTTCGCCGACCTCGAAAACAACTTCATTCGACACCGTTCAATTTTTTCCCCACTGTGTTTCCACCGGGGTCCCGAAACTCGTCCAATAAAGATGTTCTCTTTTCAATTTCCTAGTTCAAACGTTTAGCCAATCTTCGTACTTGAATCATAGCAAATCACAATAACCAGACTTAAACAACGACGCATTTGTTCCGTCTAGAGATTGTCAGAAATCTTTTCTGCCGGGGATTAATTTTTTATTGCGAGACTGTGTTTAAATTTATTTATAACAGAAACACAATTTTAAATGCAAAGAGAAAGTCACGTAAAAAGTTTACGAAAGAAATCGAGCGTGTACTTTTATCCGGGAAAAATTTCGCCGTGGAAAGGAAGTTGCCAGGAATTGTTTGAAGGATTCAAGCATCAATCTAGACGTTGCCACGCGATAGAACACGTTTCCCTCTGGCTGGTGGTACGCGCCGGGCCGGAATATTTCGTTGGACGATGGCGGTAAGCCGGTTAAATGTCGTGGTTCACCGTAAAAACGCGGTCGTTTGCCGTCCAAGCCGCGCCACCATAAAATAAAACTACGCAACCGCGTGCATATACGCACTCCGACCCCATTATAAGCCGTATAACTTCACGGTCGTAGCGCGAGAACGCGCCTAAGTGCCGGCTTTCGTTTTACCACCGGTATTTTTCACTCGTCCAGAAAGAATTCTTCGACTCGTTTCAACGTTGACAAATCAGTTCGATTTGTCCCGCGTTTCAACGTCGCAATACCTCTCTGCAACACGAAATAAAATCGCATTTAAGACTTACATTTTCATGACTCATTTAAATTTTAACTTCGTCAAAGATTTTCATAGTTTTTACTCCTTTTTAGGAAACGTATTATTCTGACAACACTAGACCTGAAGTGAGAAACAATTTGTCTGTTATAAATTGGGGTTGGCAGTAAAAATAAATGACGAATGATCGTATAAAGATCATTGAGAAAAGGGGGTGAGGTCTCCAGCGTCGGTCAGCGATCCGTCGTCTCGGCGGTCGTTTGCTAAAAATATCGCGAAAAGGTGGAACGACGAAATCGCGCGTGACAAGCGGCCCGCGTATATATTTCCGCATCGAGGGGGTGGAGTTCTCGCGTTTAGCGTCCCCGACATTAACATATTCCGGCCGATTCAGGCCAAACATCGACGCGGCGGCGCCACTCGTTCAACCCCCTTACTTCCGGCACATTTGTGTTTTGTTTCCAGCGAACGCACCCCGCGCACATTGCCGTTTCGCTCGCGCGAACAGTTGGCCGCGTTTCCCGCGGCAGAAAAAGAAGAAAGGGAAGACATTTAGTCGAAAGCGATTGCAGGGGTGGCAGAGAGCACGATGGGGGGATGTTTGCCGTGCGACACCCGAGGACTTTCTGTTTCTCTATTGATTCATCCCTCGACAACAAATTCCATTTGCGGGCGAACAACCGCGCGACGTCAGAAATTCGGAAAACCTGCTACTGTTCAATGGATTTGCGAAATTCTCCTCGCGCGGAGCAAATATTGCTTTGGGGATGATGTGGAAGGGATGTACGACCCTTACCGGAATCAAATTTTGCCCAAAATGTAACGCGAAGTTTGTTCAAGCCTGATAGAAGTTCATAGGGTTAAATTAAAAAATACTTAGAAATGCAAGGATTGGTTAACATTATAGTATAGTCATTTTTCGAGTGCAAGATTATATCGTGAAGAATACGTTCTCGAGAATTAATCTTTATTGGAAGCCGAGCAGTTCCGCCCGCTCTAATAGTGATCTAAAATTTCCACCATAGTTTTCGAGCACTCTACTGCGAGCGAGAACATGTTAGCGAGTTGGTCGGATTGATTCTGAATAATAGAGAAAACTCTCGGTCTCTCGGCTGCCTTTACGGTTTCTAATATCGGGATCCAGCCGCTAGAAAACGAGCAGCCACCCCCCAACGTGGAGCACCTGGCCATTTCGTTTTACCACCGGGCGATAATTCCAGCCGCGCACACCAACCCCCCGGTTTCTCACTTCCGATTTTCATTCCAGGGAAAAGTTTCACCCTGACGATCATGCTGCAAACCTCACCGCCCCAGGTTGCCACGCTGTCCAAGGCGATCAAGGTCACCGTCGACGGACCACGGGAACCAAGGTCCAAGACAAGTGAGTTTCTAGTTTCTTTTTACCAACCGTGGGTAACCATTCCCCGACCCTAGCTAATTACCCCTAATTTCATTCTCAAAGGGTCTGGAAGTCGCGCGATTCTGTCGAAACATTTTTCCTCTGCAACAAGTTGATTTGAGATTATTTCAAATGATTTGAGATCATTGAGCACGAGTCAGACGGCTTCCGGACCCGTTGATCGAACACCGAAAGTGATCCGAAGATTCAGGAAGAACTCAGACCTCGAAGACGACTGAAAAGAACGGACTCGATCCTTCTCGAAATTCTTCCAGATCCTCCGAGTCTCTAGATCACGATTTCTTTTCTTATTTTTTTATTTATTTACGATTGCCTTATTCTCCAGTCATTGGCATGGACTTTCAAGCTTCTTGGTACCATGGGGAAGGCGAAGGATTTTATTCGGTAACGCCAAACCCTTACGTTCCAGGACACCAGGCCTTTCATCCGTTCCACTTCGGGCCCCGGCCGTTTCCCTTCGGCCATCCTCAGGACCCGCTGGGATTCAAGCTGTCCGGTAAGTGTCCCCGAATCGTTCTCGTCGACTGGTTCTCTCGTACCTGCCGGGGTACCTTCGGTTTCCTACGACGACGTATCCTCCAGTCGTCTGATAACTAAGTTTGCAACCCCACCCCTCTCGAAACCAGGAGAGAGAGAGAGAGAGAGAGAGAGAGAGAGACTTTCACATCCTCGCCGGGGTCGGTTCGAGGCGCGTCGCTCGCGCTGGCTTCGTGGCTACGAAGGGTGTCAAAATTGAGCGTCGGCAGGCACCGACTCAAAATTGAGTTTTGCCACCGGGCGTCTAAGTGGAGAAGACTCTGATTAAACCCCGGGCGGCGGCGCAGAACTCTCTCTCTCTCCCTCACTCTCTTACTCACTATGTTTCTCTCGTCTCTCTCTCGCTTGCTCTCTCCGTCTTTTCGTTTGCCGACGCTTCTACTTACGCTCACTCTTCACGGAAACTTTGGCCGCCGTTCGACGAGCTCTGCCTGCCTCCCGACACGAAATTCCGGACGATGCTCGCTTAGACACGCGTGCCATTGACAATCTGGATACCGACGATGATCGGCAGCCGAGTCTCCGGTCCCTTTTTGCCATTCTACTTACGCTGCAAGTCTCGTTACTTGTCTCGCAGGCTCCACCAGCTGTAGATACAGAATTGAATAATTTTCTTCGACATTGTTCAACTAATTTCTCTGACAAAATTGTGTATGGTGATTCTGTGGTTCAAGCTCCCGAAAACAGTAATTTTCTCCTACGACCGACTTATGGCCAGACAACGGATTTTATGCATTGATTGAAAATAGTAAAAATATTAGAAGAACTTTTCAACCTGTCAAGTGTATCGAGACAGGAGATAAATTTCCATTTCACTGGTGATTGTTGCAATTCGGCTAGAAAATTGTTATTTCGGATAAAGATCCGCTGTTTACTTATAACCGAGCCGTGCCGCCGCGCCGGCTCGACCGAAAATTCATCGAATCCAGAAAAGCTGCACATTTTTCGGGAGTCGACAGGCTATCGGCGATCAATCCGGACGCGGGGCTGATCGACCCGCAAGTCCCGCAGAATTCGAATTTCCAGCTGCGGGGGACAGATCGAGGAGCCAAAAACCAGCCCCCGGAAGTTTCTATTTCTATGAAATGCACGGGGTGGCCGACTGTCGTCGCCGCGTCGCGTTCGGATATACTATACACCGGGCGAATTTCCAAAGGGTTTTTCCGTAGTGCATCGACAGGCTAGTTCGGCGGCTCGGATTCCAATTCAAATTCGTTCGGAAGCTCGAAATTTTGATGGGACTAGCCTCGAGCAGCGAGGGTCGGGTACTGATACTGGTGCACCGACAGTGTATTGTTTCGGCATGATAAGCGGCTTAACGGAGCTTCTCTCCCTGCCGAGCCGTTCCCCCGCACTCCACCCTGGTGTGGGGGTGGTGTGGAGTAGTCCTGCCGTCGATTTCTCGTCCCATCCTACGACCAACCCCCTTTTTCCCCCTTTTACCCTCCAACCCCCCGACGCGAAACCCCCGCACACGCCTCATCCCCCGTGGTCTACTCAATCAAGGACCAACGGTGCCGCGCCCGGCGTTTCGCCGACGACTTCGCCTCTCGCTTCTTTCCTTCCAGATTTTCATCGTAATTTCACCTAACGAGGACGGACGCAACAATTTCCGAACCGGCTGCATAAAATTGTTCCACGGTAATCAAGTTGCAAGCTGCACGCCCGCCACCGCGTCGTTACGCGGCCGTGTCACTACGGCGAATTGAATTAGGCAGGCACAAGAGTTTGCACGATCATTCTGCGTCTAGCCGCCGCCGTCACGCGAGATTAGCCGACCACTGGAGTCGATCTGCGTCTTTCATCCAACGCGATTCGCTCACTTCTGATTCAAAATGCTTTCGTTTCAGATCTCTGGTGATGTTGGGAAAATTGTAGGGTAGCTCTCTTCAATCCATGTTATATCTGATAAAAACATTTTCGATCGGACCGTTAATAACTAGACAACGGATCTTTATGAGAAATAAACATTTTCCATCGGAATTGCAAGAAACTCGAGTAACGTCGACATGTATTTTGAAATTCTTCTAGCGTCTTTAATGTATTGCGACGTTACCGAATTTTAGTTGATTAGATAAGCGAGTTGGATTATTCCCAGCATTTCCGACGTTGTACCGGTGTGTTTTTTCCTGTTGGAACGTTGGAAGGGTGTCTGTGTAGGTGTTCCAGATGATGTAAGCGTTCGAAAGTCCGCGCTTAGAAGCTCCTCACTATCGTTATTCCTCATAAACAGCCACTTGATCCGCTGCCTGCTCGCAAAGTCGCTTGATCTACTCCGCATTATGCAGCGAACTAGCGTTTCAGTTGTTCGCTGCTCGTCTGCAACATTCGGTGACACAAAATTCTATGACATACCCTCGGAAAGTTCACATTGTTCATTTGTTTTAACATTGTTGCTCTAGCTTTCAACTTTCTCTAGAAAGTAATTTTACGATCATATTATTTTCCAAATATTCTCTACGATGTCTGGACCACCTCAACGCGTAATAATGTGTTGAAAAATCTAACTTCAACCCTTCTACCGACGGTAAATATAATATTTTTAAATTAATGTTTTCGACGCAACCGTTTCGATCAATTTTTATTTTCCGTAAAGATCCGTAGTCTAATGATTATAACGATTGTCCATGGCCAACCCCTATCGAAAGACGTTCGATTGGCCATTAACGGCGGCACGTGCACGCGTGAAACTGGGTCGTGCACGTTGTCGCAGTCGCGACCGACATCACCCGCATATCGATCGGTTTGTTCCAAGGGTTGTCCACCAGTTTTTCAACCCTTCCGTTGGTAGTTCGTCAGGCGACACACAGGTTGCGCCTCCGTCCAGTTCGCGGTGGGGTCAGTCGGCCAGCTTTTGAACTTCCGCTACCCTTGTGCCGCTACACCTCTGACAGTATCGCTGCACGGATAAAGACGCGTTTCAAGAGCTGGTTTATTAGATATCTTCGCCGGTGGGGTTGATAAGGAGCTGGGAGAGGGTGAAGGGAAACGGCGAGAGACGGCTACCCGAGCTAGGGGTTGTTAAGGTGCCCATTGAGGTGTAACTAGGGGGATGTTATTAAATTTCGTTCGGGCCTACCTCGAGGGGCTACTCGGTTGAATTTTATGCTCTCTCGGAGGATTTGGAAGTCCGGAACACTGTCTGACCATCCTAGTTTCCATTGTTCTGCATACCGAAAGGTGTGGAACGCGATGCACTTGGTCATTGAAGCAATCGTTTTATCAGGAATCTTTTTACATATCTTCTGTAAAAGGAAATAAATATTAGGGGTTGTCCATTTAAATTGTTCGGCATACCGAAACGTGTGGATCGTGATACACTTGATCGTTGAAGCGATCGTTCAATCTGGAGTCTTCTTACGTTTCTTCTGTGAAAGAAAACCATTATTAGGGGTTGTTCATTTTAACATTGAATAGAATAATGTTCTTATTTCTTTGCACTACCACGTTAAAAAAGGGATGTAGGTGGATCGTTAGGTATTTATCTATTATCGACATAGGTGCCCTGTCAACAGGGTGCACTTACCAACAGAAGCTGCTGTGTTCTGCATCCATCAACGCCATCCCTATCTGTTCGTCTTCGTGAATCCATTTGCATGTAGGAGAAAAGTTGAAAAGGAGGAATCGTAGTCGGCACGACGGAAATTAATGTATCCGGTGACTGGCAACAGGCGAAAGATCCTGGGCTGAGATTGTCCAGGAGCGAAAAACACCCTGATCACGTGCTTCTCCCGAGAGGCGGTCTTTGTCAGTCTGGCTAAGGGGATGAAAAATCGCGAAGTATAGAAGGAGAGAGAAAGAGAGAGAGAGAGATAGAGTGAGAGGAGATTCGAGTTAACAAGAAGAGCTCGCGCAGCTCGATTCCTACTATTCCCTTTCCCCGTCGCCTTGATTCCACCCTCCAGTGTCAATTAACCGCCTGCCGGTGGTCGGGGGAGCACCGGAAAAATCGCAACCCCTGTTTCAATAAGGTGGCCTTTACCTCATTTGGGGGAGATTGTTAGGAACGTTCCGTTTAAAACTGTCGTTCCGTTCTTGGATCGTTTCGCAGTACATTCAAGAACTTTTTCCCTTGGAAAGCCACCCCCTTACTGGCCCTTTCGCCAACCCCTTTTTAAGTGGATTATTATAAACTCTTCGAACAAAACAATTTATTTAAAATCTGGCTGGTACTCGCGGCAATCGTCAATGGTTGCTGCAAGGTTTAAAGATGTCTGTACGATTTTGTTTGAATTGATGAATAATATTCCTTTGAGTCTTCTGTTAAGGTGCGTGTCTTGGGGTGAGAATGGTCGAGGGGGTGGTTTTCAAAGAAGACGACCCGGCCGGTCGGCCGTAAAGGGCCTTTTCACGTACACGGAAAACCGAGTAACCCTTCAGGAGTGCGGTGCCGGATCCTTAAAGGTTCCCTTTTTAAGGGTTGTCCACCCCAGCGTCAAATCACGGGCGGATCCTTTAAATTCGCGTCACATTTCACCCTCGCCGCGTGTCTTGCAAGGGTGTCTGTCCCCGGGTGTCCCCGTCTTTTAATCAGACCCGGTGACCAGAACCTTTCGACGGAGGCGACGGTAACTAATGATACCTTGGCCCGTTCTTCTTCATCCCCCACGCGCGCTCGATCCGCGCGTCGTCTTCCCCGCTATCGGTGACACAAAAACCCATAAAGACGCAGGGGGGTTGGATCAATTCGGCGAATTTACACGCGGCGGCATTGATTTGTAATTCCTTCCTTCTATCGATTTCCATTAAACTCGGGGGTTGAGGTCCGTAAAATTAAATCCAGCCCATCCCCCGAAATACGTGAAACAAACGAAAGAACGAGCGTGTCTTGACAAATTCTAGATGCGTAAATATTTTCAAGAAATCGGTGTAGTGTCTCGCGCGATTGAACGTTATGAAACTCCAAGGTGAGACCCGTCAATTTTTAATCCCGCCCACGCAATCGTGTCAGGGGTGGGAAATAAAATGGGAATTACACGAGGACGTGACTCGGGGAGAATAGCCAGCGTACAATGAGCGTTTCGAAAAGTTCGTCGTTTTTATCCGCGTTCGTAACTTCAAAGAGGATGCAAGCGTAAATAAGAGAAGGAAAAGGGGTGGGCGGGGTGGTGGGGTAGAAGGAAGAGGGGGGGGGGGCGAGACGGCCGGCGAAGAGAAGGGATGGAAACGCGGTGATGCGAGAGAGAGGGAGCGAGAGAGACAGCAATTTTCTCGTCCTTTCTCGAAATATCTCCTCGTAGAGCTTAGATCGGTGCCAGGGACCTTTCCAGGGTGGCATTTTAGGGGTTGCTGCGACGCGATAATGAGAACGGGCGCAAAGGGTGGGTGTGCAAAGACATCCGACCGTCGGTAGTGAGAGGCTAGAACGTGGGAAAGGGGGATGAGGTCGGTTCGAGCCACCCCCTTCCCCCGTGAGCACAGAGGGGTGGCGAGAGAGGGCACGGGGGTGTTAGAGAAGAAGCTGAAAAGAGAGGGGCAGAGAGAGAGGGTTTTCGCGCTAGCTGGCTCCACAAGGGTTAACGCCTTAGGAGTAAGAAGGGCGTTTTAACTCCTGTTTTGCATAGATTTGAATAGATAAGGAGGACAGGAAAATACGCGAATTAATTTATTATGTATCTCTGGCTGCCGAGCGGAGGGGTTTTAAGCGAGCAACCCCCGAACGACCGGCTTTACTCTTTACTGTCGGGGGCGCCCGTCCGACTTTAGCCCAACGTCTTTAAACGCCCCTTAAGTTTCCCTGCCGACGGCCCTCTTCTAGGCGTGACAGACGCGATTCTCTGACTCGTTCTCGTCCTCGTTCTATCAACCTTCTCTATCCCACGGGAAACAAAGGAATCCCGGGGGTGGGTTTTTGTTTATTCTCTTGCCAAACCTTTTTCAGTCTACGGAACAGTGTGGAAACAGGTAGACTACCTCTCATCGTTCTGCGTAAAAATCTGGCCGTCTATTTCTACCCTTAAAGTGTTACGTTTAGTCATTTTTACTGTAGTCACTCTTAGATGCGGTTTATAAGGAATGTCCGACCTAGGGCTGACTTACACTACTTACTGATGTTCTTCTAACTTTGCTCATATCCACCGAAATTGACGACGACTTTATCATTTTTGCGTGTCTATACGACTCTCCGGAATGCCTCCCCTCCCTCCGGGTCGAGTGTGTAATTAATTGTGATAGTCCTTCGGCCGGATTTATAATTAAACGTGTCACAGGTCGGGGCGCAACATTGACACAGGCGCGGCGCCTCGCGTCGCGGCCAGAATAACGTAGCACATTTTGAGCATGCTGCTCGATAATACATCATCCCTTAAAGCTTCGGTGCCCCAGCGGAAGGCACACATAAAGGCAACTAACCCTACGGCCGTAACGTTTAAGCTTAACATTTCTCACCCCTTAAAGGGTAGCGGCTCCTTGAACCCTTTCAGCTCTCTCCCGGCCGTTCCGTCTCATTCCCACCGACTCTTTCAGAGATCTCGCCAGGTTTCTCCCCTCATTAGTCTTCATTTGTTTTCGGAATTATCGCCGGGCGCCCCTACCCCGTTCCGGGAACGCTAGGCACTGTAAGAGGGTGCCAGGCGTTTTGGGGGTTTATTAAATTGAAAGTATGTTACGAGCAGTTTCGAATGGATTCGCGCCGCTGTCAAACATCGCGACCGTTTTCCATTGAATATCCAATGAGCCGGCAACCCCTAAAATAGACCAGACAGACAGAATAAATTTCTTTCGAACGGAATCGTCCGAAAAAATCTGAGAAATTAATTTCATCGAGGAAGAAGAAGCGCGGGCTGAGCGCTGCTTTAATATGAGGAATTCTTTCAATGCGTGGGATGAGGTGAAAAATCGCCAGCGGATTCCAGCAGCCTCGCAGCAAAGTCCGCGCTAACGGCGCATCAGGTACACGGAAACCCTTTGGCTCCTTAAGCTCGCCGGCAGCGCAGCTTTCGCGCGCCTCTTATCGTTTTCTTAATCCCCTCATAAAGTAGCTGCAGCTACAAGCTTTCCCTCAGCCCCGTTCTCTTCCTCTGTCTCTCTCTCTCTCTCTCGCGCGCCCCCAACCAACCCCCTTTTCTTTCGCCATGCGAGCTACCAGCTGGGCTGCTCGCAGTACCACGCCGGTGTGGTAGAACGCGAGATAGTGGTGTCCTCTCTGGCAAGCACGGCTTAAAGAGAGCTTAAAAATCACCCCTTCGTCCCCTACCGAGCTTTTTCCGTTTCCCACCGCTGTTCCGCGGCCGTACAGTGGGGATGCTGGCTGGTCCAATCGCGGCGAACCGAGCCACGAGCCGCCACGCCCACGTTCCAGTGACCGGACCGGCTTCCCCACCTATTCCACCCTACCTCCCCTACCTACCACCCCGCCGCGATCCCCACCCACGCAACCCGGTGGCTTCGGAGCTTTCACGGAATTTTTAAACTGCCCCGCACAGATGACGGTATAATCTGCTATTGATCAAGGTGTTTCGAAAAACCGATACCATACCGATGACTACGGCTTCACTTTTACTCCTTTCTTTACTCTCTCTCTCTCGCGGGGGTGGAAACTCGTTTCTCCGCGGTTTTCTAACTTTCGTACCTTTAACTTTTACCATTCTTTTCTTCTTCGCGGTTATTCATACATTACTAAAAATCCTTGCTACACGGCTAAACACTTTTTAATAGAACCTTCACTAGCAACAACAACTTTCATTGTGAACTGACAAGTCACCCTCGATAACGTCATCAAATAGTTTCATTTAAGATTGTAATCTGAGAGAAAATTTCTATGCTCTGTTAACCGGTTTCTTCAGAGGGTGGACAAATCATAGTAGGGGTGATTTCTTGGGAATAGTATCGATTCGAAATTGAACAGCAACTTTCATTGTGAACTAACAAATCATCCCCAATAACGTCATCAAATAGTTTCATTTAAGATTGTAATCTAAGAGAAATTTTCTATGCTCTATTCTCCGGTTTCTTCAGAGGGTGGACAAATCTTGGCAGGGATGATTTCTTGGAAATAGTATCGATTCGAAATTTCACTCTCGGGGACAAAGAACTGACGGTACGGCGGTCACCGACCACTGTAATCGCGCACGAACAGATTAATTCTTCCGATGTCGTGGATTTAATTGCATACCTGCACACATGGGCGAAACCCTTCCCCGCGGGCCCGCGGTATTGGCCACCCATTGAAAAAAGGTGATCGATCGTCCCTCTATTCTCTATTGGATAAATTTAACTGTCCATCCACGTCAAACGCTGGCTACGTCAAAGGGAAACGCTTTCTGTTGCTCCGTCTGTCACCCCGTGATCGTTTATCCGTCTGACGTTATAGCTACGTTACGGATCCCACCGTTCTCCAACTATTTTTTTTTCTTTCTAATGAACGACGTCGGATTGTTTATCGCTGGACCGCGTGCCCAGTTCCGCACACGTGCACCGACTGTCGCTGCTGTGATTGATCTTGCCCTAACCCTTCACAGAGCGGAAAACCTCCGGGAAAAGTACAGAAACTTTTCTGGAGTGAACGGTTTTAATTAGGGACCAGGATCGATTGATTCCTTCCTGGATTCGAACCCCTTGTACCGTTACATCGAGTCGGACTCTCCACGAGAATTTCCAGTCGAGTATACTCATTAAAAAATATACAGGGTAAATAGAAACATTGAACGTTCTGTCCTATTTGTGTGTAGCTTATTTTTCTTGGGATCGATGCGTAACGTTCATGAACCGATTCAAGAGGTCCGCAAGAAATCGTCCAATTTCAAGGATCTCTTTCCTTCCTTTTCGTAAGCCGAAAATAAAAGGTAGACGATAGTTTCCGATCGAAAGGGCGGCATCCATTCCTAAGAATTTTTCCCTAGCAGTTTCCTTTCTCGGACGAAATTTCCTTCGGAAAGTATCTGGTCCTGATTGGCCCCGAAGTTATTCGGGGCGCTGGCCAGCCAGAAAGCTGAGCTACCTGACAGACATAATTTCAGATCTGTTCGATTGCACAGGCTTGCAACACCTGGGTCTGGAGCAAGGAGCGAACCAAGGGTGGGGTGGTCTTCCCCGAGGGTCTCTGCCACCACACTGTCTTCCGCCGCCTCCCGGTCACCATTCGCATACACATCCTCCGGCAGCTGGTGCGTCGGCCTTCAATCCCTTCCACCACAGCATCGAGCAGAGATCTCCTAGACTGCCTGGACCCAACACCGGTAAGAGTAACTTCTTTTCTCATCGGTCACGAAGAGTTGAACTTTTCTCAGAAGTTAGAACAATTGGTACAAACGTTATGAATGCCAATTTTTTGTACTTTATTCATTAATAGTACTTGCAAGTGGTTTGTTTGTGAAAACAGTCTCCATTGGGATTTCAAACTTACCGCCAAGATTGGAGGAGATTGAAATTGGAGGGCCTGGAGATTGAAATTATTTAAAAATGTTACGGGACGAGAAATATAAATTGAACAGGGTTCATAAATTCACGATATTTTGTTTACAGTTTCTATTTATGCCTATGTATTTTATTAAGCAGTACATATTTGCCAAACGGCAACAAAATGCATTTAAGGGTTAATAAAAAACTATGAATCTTTTTAAAGAGTCGTCCAGAAACGATCTGGGTCCAATCAGCGTGTCCGTGAGGGAGGTGACGCCGACCTCGTCACCTGGCAATTCTGGACCAGGTTTGCTCACGACGGCGACCGTCGCGGCGCCCACACCGCCAGCAGAAACCACTACCACCACTACCACCACGACGCCCAGCCCCTCCGGACATCACTCTCATTTCCAAGGTACTGTCCTTTTTCCTCTTCTGAATTGCAAATTCTTGCATTTGTCTCTGCATTACCGAAAATCCAAGAAACATATATTATTCTGCACGAAGTTTCGCTATCTATTAAATATCGCCTGAGAACCACACTGACTGTTGTTCCAACAACAGGTCTGCACCTGCTGGGAGCCACAGGGTCCATCTTTGGCTCGATATTCGCCCCGTTGCTGCCGCAATCGTCCTGGCTCTACAATCCTCTCTACCACACGCAGCAATACATGCTGGAGCCGGAATGGCACGCGTTGGCGTTGAGAATGGCCCAGCAACGGTTACAGAGGCCGGATCAGGCGAGGTTAGAAGAGCTGAGGAAGCTTCGAAGCAACAGCAACAGTCCCGAGACTGGTCTGAAAGAAGAGAAGCAGGGTGACGACGACCAGGAATTGTTGCGAAGATCAGGATTGGATAGTCCTGACGGTAGCATAGAGGTGGACGACAGGAACGAGTACGAGCAGGCGAGGGACAGAGTGAGGAGCGACGATTCCCTTCCTGAACAGGACTCTCCGAGGATCTCGCCTGCCAGGAGCGAAGACGGTACGAACGACGCGTCCTTTCAAAACTCTGTACACCTCCGGCCGAGTATGGAGAACTCGAACGATCAAGAAGCGACCAGCGACGAGCAGCTTCCTCGAAGGGATTTGTCTGTGAAAATTCGCCTTGAGGGCACCGTGGACCTCAGCACGAAGAGAGGACAGGATAAAGAGAACGTGGGTCAGGATCTGACTACCAGAAAGAAGGACGACGACACGGATGTCGAGAGGGATGCTGTTAGACCTAGAAGAGAGAGGACCCCTAAACCGAGACACGTATGGAGACCCTATTAAGGGTCGTAGGAGCGTCCAGGTGAGCCTGGACCAGCTCGTGGACATTTTTACAGAGATCCATGATCTTGGTGGATCGCTCCAAGTCTCGTTTATGCTAGTCTCAGCCCAGTCCCGGCTGGATCACAGCGATTTCCATTCACGACTGAATGTACGCGATGAATGCTTAGCGCCTGATCCTTCGGCTGGGATCTATCAAGGACTCGAGGACTAACCAGGGTTTACGTTCGTATATAGTATGTACATATAAGCGGCGTCCAATTATTACTTAGGCTAATCGTACGTGTTAAGCACCAACCGATTGTCGTTCGATCACGATTCTCCTCACATCAGGCTGAACTCGAGATTTTATGAAAAGGACGCAGCGACGAACGTATCGTCTGTGCGATGGGAATCGTCGATGGGTTTCGTCCCGATGAAACCGCGAAATTATTGTAAATATCACAAGTCCTAAGGATTCCAAGTCCTGAGCAAGTCACGTTCTTAATGTTGATCCTCCTCCTTTTTTTTTCGTGCGGGGAGCAACGATTGTGGATAGACACGTTTGATCGCGTGGGCGTGACTAGCTTCGGGATCGAGATCTTTCACTGTTTAAGTACGTCGTCAAATAAAGTAATATCATCCGTTCCATCAATGACCATCTTCTTACGCAGGCGAACCCGGGACCCGCGGATCTGAATGCAGTAAGTACTCCGATTTCTGGATCACAGCTGGCACAGTTGTAATTTTTCGCAGAAAAAACCAGTTCCGGGGACGCGACAAAAGTTTTATTCACAACTTCTTAGTATCGTTAGTCGAGGGTTCAGAGGGATTACTTTCTACATTGTTCCTATTGCATTCGTTTGTGACGCGAGCATATTTTTATTAGACTGTAAATTTTTTTCAGGAAAGATTGACGGTAACAAAATTCAGGTACTTTTATTCGAGACGATTTTATAAACTTGGCAATAATAAGATTCAGGATCGTTGCTAAAATGGATTTGAATGATTCAGTTTTACGAATATTTTTGTAATCTACAAAATATATTACATTCGAATCTTCAGTCTAATGATTGGCGAGGTTAGACGATTGCTAGAATATTATGACTGTCAGATAAGAATATTTATTTCAAAGAATGACACTCGATTGAAAGAACAAAGTTTTTGTAAGCATTTGTGCGACACCGAATGCAAGTTGCACTCGAATAGAAACGCATTAGGAAGAATCGCAGCGGTTAGAGGAGGACGGTCAGGCAAGTTTTCCCGGGAAAATCGGTAAGGAAACGTGGCAAAGCGTATCGGGAAATTCGTTCGTTGCTCGGTTAGAGGCTCGTGGTCCGCCAAGGGAAGTCGGGGACGAGTGCGAACTAACCCAACCTAATCCGGACAGACGAGATGCAGCAGATTCAATAATTCGCCGCGATTGCAATCGAGAGGGATGCACCGCACGCAAAAACGGGCAGGCCCGATATCCGCTCGGTGAAAAGGTCCGCGTGATTGATGGGACACACAAAGCGCCCCCCTGTTCCCCTCTGTGTGCTGTTATACCCCGTTCCTCCTCGCCACCCCCTCTTGCACTGTCGTCGCTCGGTCATGCAGTTGCCTATCACCGCGGCCGGTGCGTCGACTACCTGAAAATCGAGATAAAAAGACCGCAAAACAATTTTCTACATTATTTTCCGATACGCGGCCGGTCAAATGAGCAATAATACCGCAGCACCGGGCCAACCCGTGTCTCCATGAATCTTTCCGAGGCTCCCGATCCATTCACTCGTGTGGCCAGCACACACGCTCCGATTGCGCAGGCCAGCTCTGCTCCGCGCCGCCCGATGAAAATGCGACACGCCGCTAATTACGACCGGTAAACATTCCGCGCGTTATCGGCCGATCCGAAAAGATACCAAAAACTCGCGTCCGACAATGTAATTCGCGGCCAGGAATTTTAAGCGTGATATTACACTTTTACATTGATTAACCCCTCGAAAAAGCAGCGATGCTCAATCACGATTCGAGTTGAAATTTTTATTACGTCGATCGTATTCTTTCAGTTGTCTTATCTCAATTTTGGTCGAACAATTTTGGGGGAAATCGTGCAAAAGAACATTAAGGGTAGAATCTTCAGATTACGAACTCAAATTATGATTAAGACATCCGCAGTTTATTAAGCAACTATGAGGGGTCGAATAACACCGAACAATTCACCAGCTTCGCATCGAAAAATCGGCCACGCGAACCGCGGAATTAATCAAACGAGTACAGAACGAGCAGCACCACCGTAACAATCGTCCCAAGTATATCCGCGAAACGACGGTTATAATTCCGGTGATAAAACAATAAAAATCCGAGTACGACTTAACTCGATCGAGAGCGTCGCACGGATTCGAAAATCCGTCCGGCGAGAAAACGGGGCAAGACGGGTCCCGTTGTGTCCCGATCGCTAAAAGAGATAAAAACCGTACCAGTTCAACGATCTCCACCGGCGTGTCCGGCGTTTCTCTTTTTTCCTTTTTTTTTTTGGTTCGTTCGGTGAAACCCTCCCCGTTGAAACCCGTACACGTCCATGCTGGTCGGGTTATCGCAACAAACTACCCCAATGACGACACGATTAAAATTTCACGGGGGTTGCGTGGCTCGGGCGTGTTCTCTCTCGGAACAAACCGTCTCTGTATGATCCCTCTCTACACCGTGACTGCCCCCGTCCATCGAGAACCCACCCCCGCCGACCACCTTTCCACCCCCGCTCATCCCCGCCGGGTGATTGGTACGCGACCGCAGCCACCCCCGCCTTTTTAATACACCCGCACCTG
This sequence comes from Lasioglossum morio, assembly GCA_916610235.2. Taxonomy (NCBI): domain Eukaryota; kingdom Metazoa; phylum Arthropoda; class Insecta; order Hymenoptera; family Halictidae; genus Lasioglossum; species Lasioglossum morio. The sequence goes on from OU744333.1 coordinate 14,596,916, forward strand.
CATACTCTACACCCGCAACCGGTGAGCTGCTACTGTATATGCGAGAGGGTGCATCCGACCAGGCCATCGTTCCCTCTTCAACCCCTAAACGCTTACTCTCTCTCCCTTTCTCTCTCGTTGCATCGTTCGTCACGAAACTGCGCTCGCACCCTCTCGCTCTCTCTCTCTCTCTCACCCTATCTTTCTCTTTTTCGATGTGTTTCTCCGTCGCTCTTCCGGTTTCTCGCGTAAACGGTCTCTCCGTGTCTCTCTCTCTCTCTCTCTCTCTCTCTCTCTGTTTGTCCTATCGCGGAAAGGGGAGAGGGAGAGAGAACCGGTGCTCTCGTTCCACGTCAACGTCAACGGTGCACGTCGAGTGATTCATCGATCGAAACTCGTATTCGTGTCCCCGGCTCTCTCGTTCATCCCCCCAAAATAGCGACAAAGACTGGCCCTCTCTCCTCGGTGTGTGCGGCTCGTATGAAGCCATGCCCGAAAACCGCCGCCACCGGCGCGGAGAGCAGTGCGGACCAGAGCGGAGCGGAGCGGCGAGGCGCGGATCGGGATCGGATCGGCGTCCGGCACAGAAGCCAGAGAGACGGAAAATGCATTTCCACAGGATGATTGGGGCCGGTTCTTTCAATTCAAGCGGTGGCGGCCTGTGGCTCGATCTCTTTTTCACCGATCTCCCGATGGAATCGCCCGACCGTGGCCACCACCCTACCCCCAAGCCGCCACCACCCTTCGATAGCCACCCCCCAACCCCCGGTCTCGCTCCCTCGTTGGTCCCTACGACCGCGGTTTACGGGCTCTCTTCTTCGCGATACAAGGATCCATTTTGCTCGGCGCGATCGCGGAGAAGGGTGACCCCAAGGGGTTGATCTTCGTCACGGGATCGAGGATCGATGATCTGGGAGATCAAGATATTTTTCTTGACCTGGAAATCGGTGTCAATTAATGCACCATGGTACTTTTTCAAAGAAAACGATTCTGAGATCGTTGATTCGTTTTTGACAAGGAACAATTAGTTTATTGTGCTGGTGATTTATTGATAATCGAAAAGAGAGACCGAAGGGGAATCTTATCGGGAGGTTCGCAGCAAATTCCACGTTCATTATTATTTCAATTTTTCACCCCGCGGGGTCCCGAAGGGGTTGAAATCGTCGAACCAGCTGTCGAAGTGGAAAGTCAGATAAGAAGGAAGACAGAGAAGAGGACGTAGAACGTGGTAGGAGGAAAAAGGGGGGCTTGGTAGAGTGTACAGGGTTGCGCGCAACGTCGTTCGCCAGCTCGTGGGAAGGTAGAATAGGGGTGAAGGGGTGGATGGGTGGTAGGCGTTGAAGTGCGGAGGAAAATAACTCTGGCGTGAATAAATGATAGGAGCCGAAAAAAGTTCGCCAACATCTCGGAGCCAGCGAGAGTTCCGAGCACCGACGGCGGCGCAGGCTCGGTCCATAGGAGCCTCTCGGAGGTATCCTTTAATACTTTTTGTCCTTGCGGGGGCCACCATGCCAACCCCCTTACGGCGGAGAACCCTCCGGGTCGCTGTCAGGAGGCCGCCGGTGCCGAGGGTGCATGTTCCTCTTTCATTTTTTTCATCTTTTTTCGAGCGTTCTTTTTTCTCTCCCGGGCAGCAGCCTCTGGCTGCCGAGCACTTTAGATAATAAGGCCAGGACGCTCCGGGAACGGACGAAAGGGTAAATTGGGTATTCGTCCGAGGAATTATCTCTCTAATTTCTTTAACGTACCAGTCTCTCGCCTTCCTCTTATGTTCGTATATATAATTTCCATCGTCGCGGATCGGGGCTTGGCTCGAACCCCATCAGCGATGGACTCTCTCTCTCTCTCTCTCTCCCCCCCCCCCCTTTGGCGCTCTCTCCTGAGGATGAAAGGGTTCATCTACCTGATGGAAAAGATCAGAAGACGCCGAGGCCGCGTTAAATAATTTGCTGATCCACCCCCGCCCCCTTTAATCAGCCACCGCTGTCTCGCGGACTGTCCGGTCGGGCTTCAAGTGGATCCTGCAGTCGAAAACAATCGATTCTTTTATGTATCTGACTTCGGAAGATCAAGTAGAATGGTTTAAAATTCATGTAGAATCCCATTTCCAATTGATTGCACCGCAAGAGACAAATTATTAATCGTCGGTCCAAGTAAAGAATGAAACAACACTATTTCAGCAAGTAGAGCAGATCGAAATTGATCAGACTGTATAAAGAATCGCGATAAAACCACATAGCAGTTTAACTGGAATTTAATACGGTTCCTGGTTGTTTTATAATTCAATAGCTACAGCTTAATCGTGTTATGCATCGCGTAGCAACTTTTCTAGGAATTCCGAAGGATTAATCGTGGAATCCTTACGCGAACGGTACCGCGGAAGACGGGGCTGATGCTAATAATAATAAACGATCGCCGATATAGAGGGGCCGGCCGGTGTAATTCGTACAAATGATGGTTCACGGCCATCGGGCCGGGTAGGGTAGGAAAAGCCCGTACACATCGTAATGGCCCTAAAATTAGATCCCACCCTTGGCGTGGCTCCGAGTTCGACAAATTCGGTTAGGTCGATGAAAAATGAATCGCTGTTACCGTCGGGCTTCTCCTCCATCGGCCTGGTCGGTTTGCATCTTCGATTTTTATCGGCGGACACCGACGCAGCTTTAATTTATCGACGTATAATTTATCGGGGGTGGAGTCTTTGCTATGCTTTTTACTGGGAGCCGGGGCATCGAGCTTTTGTCACTTGATTCGTGTTACCATCGGCGTGAAATCTGTCAATACCGTTCGAATTTCTGGTCAGCGAATCAGAAATTAGATTTGGCCGATTAATTTTGGCTCGTACTACTGGAATACGGGTTTCGTTCTTTGCAGAAACAATTCTGATCTGACTTCCTCAATTGTTATTGATGTTTATACTCTCGATTAATGATTTTCACTGTCGCTTCTAGTCTGATTGTTGCTCGTTTACGCTACTCGCGACATGTTTCTCGTTTCTCTTCTGTGTGTTCGAGTTAAGGGAAAAGGTTCGGTGGGAAACGTCATTCGATATTCTCCTCCGTCGAACATTTCCAGCTGCCGACTTGGAAACAAATATGCGCGCACGTCTGTCTTATCGTCGAGCCACCCTTGATCCGAGATTGTCATCCGGGCTACGAGCAGTTGTAAACACCAGCGGCAAACATAATATACCGAACGCTCCGGGCTATGCGTGAAACGAACCTCCACTCTTATAGTTATTTCTGCGTAGACATTAACCTCCGCTGAAGAAGTTTTGCGTTCTCGCGTCGATCCTCTCCTGCGAGGACGTTTATGAATATTCGAGGCACTGAGCAACCTCAAATTCCGATGAAAATAATTGAAAATTATCTATCTCTATTTTCTCTGTTGACAATAAGCATTGATTAATAATTCCTAGACTGTGGATCTTTATGCAAATGCAATAACTCCGCGTATTTCAGCGAAAACAAGTAGTACAAACAGCAATAAATCAGCCGCGACCAATAGAACCAAAAAACTGCCAACAAATTCTATTGAAAACCAACAAGTTCGAACTTCTGCAATCCTTTGTCATTGAAACTTGAAGAGCATCACTATCCACAGCCACTTCTTCAAAACCAGAATTCCCATAAGTATCCGAAACCACGCATCAACGTAAAACAATAAAAGTTCGGGGAGCACTAATAGAAAGACTGACAACCGAGAGTGGGGGGGTTTCTTAAGCGAGAATCTCGATGACAGAGGCGTCCTGGCCGATACCATGGGCTGCATCCTCTTTTCCAGCGGTTGAATCGAACTCGAAGACGAGTCGCTGAAAGAAGGGGGACCGTTCCGAAGGCAACATCGACGAACTTCGCCAAAGACAATATAAAAGTTGCGCGGGGGCGGAGGGTGGTCCGGGGTCCCGTTGGATTGGAAGTCGTAAATATCATCTGCTAAATAAAGCTTCATCCTCGAGTAGGATTCGAGCGACGAATACCCCTTTGCAGGAGCGCGGAGCGAGGCGAGCTGGAGACAAAAGCTCGTAACGCTGGCTGACATTAAGGTATTGAAAGAAAAGGGAGAAGGGTGTAGTAAGCGGGTGTTTCCCAGCTACCCCTGCGAGCGATCAACGCCTCGCTCGGAGGAAGCCCCGAATGACGTCTTAACCGTCGAACAATCGTCGGAGAAACAACTTTTTGGCTCCGTTTCTTGTACTTCGGAATTTCAGAACTTTCAAATCTCACGTGTGCAGCATCCAGAAAAAAAGGGATGAAATTTCCACTAAATGTTTTCTTTTCTAACTTACGGAACTTAATAACTTTTATTTTCTTGACGCACCGGTTCGATCAATTTAATTGAAAGCAATTTTGCAATATATTAATTTCGACGTTTCGGTCTTTGTTTCGACCCTTTTCAAGAAAATACTGATTGCGTCTGTGAATTATTAAAAAAACACACACGAAAGGTGATATTTTATTAATGAGAACACGTTTAAAATAATTTTTGAAATATATCAATTTATTTGCTTAATGAAATGAATTACAAAACTTATTTCTTTTTAATTGTAGAATATTCTGTCGTCTTTCTTGATTTGTTCCGGACAAGCGGAGCTTTCTGGAACGTTCCTACACGTGGCCATTCCGGGAAACATGGTAAGGACCTGCAAAAGACTTTACGGGTGTACTTTACCCTGCCGCATCACCGTTTTTTTCATTAACTACCGTGCACCATGGGTCGAAGAAACTCGATTCTCCGTGGGGCAGAATGGACGATCCAGATTCGGCTTGCGCGTCGGCTGGACGAAGGGTAAGGAGAGGACACAAAGCTACTTTAAATAAAGGAGCGCTCCATCCATTGAACCTATTGTCAACCTCTGACGTTGACTGAGCGAACGGCAGCTCCGCCGAATCCATCATCTCCATAGAAAACCTTAATTATTTTCTGATGAAAGAAACCTCCCTCTTCGGACCGGGTTCTCCTGCGTCGGCCATCCCTCTCTCCCGTTTCTCCTTCTTTTCGATCTCTCGAACTGCTCCCGAGATCGCTAGATTGCACGAACAAATAGAAATTAGGATTAGAATCTCTCCTCGCGGAATAGAATCCCTGATTCCCTCGAAATACGATTGCAAATTCGTCCGAGTAATCGTCGATGCTACTACTTCGTCTTTTCCTGATGATTCCGACATCCGTGACGCACGAACAAATTCTTCGATCGTATTAGCGCGAACGTGGCACTATTAGTAATTTGTAAACTAATTAGTAATGTAAAATCATCTGTTCAATGTTCCCCTTCTCTCCCCGTCTCGCTCTCGACGTCTGGATAAACGGTTGAAAAACAATTAAAAATTAACCACGATCATCCTCTAGAGATTGCAATTTCTCTAAATGAAACATGTATTCGAGGGTATATTCGCGCAAAGAGATCGAAGGGTTTCTAGGTGTCCGGGAGATCCGAGCGATAAAGTTTACAGTCCATAAAAGGACATCTGTTTCGGCAGCGCGTAACGGAAGCCAGGGACTAATGAAAAAATCCTGCAGCAGCTTCCGGATCCGGATCCTCGGCGTTTTCCGAAAAGTTTAGGGTCCCATCATGCCTGAAGTGTTTCGGCACGACAAAGCGGAGATGAAAGGCCGCTTGCAGCCCCTTTCCGGCGGCATTCAAATGCGGCCTTTCCAGCCCCGCTCGTAGCCGCCCCCATATCTCCCGCATCCTTTTCCAACCGAAAAAACGAGTCCGATGTCCCCCATAGACCCCGGCCACGCCAGAACCCGAAGACACGAGAGTCCCATCCGAGGCCGCCAAACAAATGACGCTTGAAACAAACGAAAGGAGACGACGCCGACGAAAAACGCGCGCGGCGTTTGTCTTTTGTCCGTGCCGGCACGCACGGAATTCAACGGAACCCTCCCACGAGTCGCCGAGCACGGGGACAGGGATGAAGAAAAAAAATATCGCAGCCGGATTTTTGTCTCGGTTAGCCAAACGATTCTGCTTAATGGCTCGCGCCGAGGGTGGAAGACGCGGAATCTTTCTTCCTCGTGGCACCCCATCGCGCCAAACGACGCTGCAACCCAGTGTTTTCGAATTTTCTTTGTGCACCGTGCAAGGGGTGAGTTCGTTCCTTGCTGCGAGGTACAAGAATTTTTTTGTCACGCCCCGAGAGGAATTCTCTACCTACACTTAACGGGGTTAATGAAATGCATTGTTCCGCGAGTTCTTCAATTTTTCAGAAATTGTCGCCTGTCTTTTTGCGATCCCTGTTGATCTGAAAATTTGTTTCCAGCCCTCCGTCTTGCCAGCTTGTCCCCGATTTGCCAAGGACACCGCCGCCCCCCCCCCGCCTTCGGAGAATTAATTATCTTTCCGCGGACACTCTTTAAGGGTGACAAGGGTTGCCCCCGAGTTCCGAACGAGTCGCGAAATCTGGATTAGTCTCGCCTAATCCTCGAAGGAGGTGGCTCGAACGGAAAGGAGGAAAAAAGGAGTTCCGTCTTTCACCCTCTCAATCTGTTCTCGACTCCTCGAGATCCGGGCTGAGGAACGTTAAGCCCCTTGTCGGCATATTGCGAGGATTCGCGGCTATAAAAACTGACGAGTGCGGAGGCGGGGGTTGCTCTCGCGAAGGGACCCCGCGAAACGAAAGGGGTTGTCGGGTTGCTCGAGTGACAAATGGTTCGGAATAATACCGGGACCGGCACCCAACATCCAACATCCGGCACTGGTTCCCCTCAAGCCCGCCTCGGAGGAACTGTGGCTGCCGTTGGCCCTCCAGGGGCTTTGCTCTGACAATATCGTTAAACGATCTTCTTTGTTTTCGATCCGTTTAACTGGCGGAGCCGCGACACCCGTCCAGAAAACGGTCCTGACGAGATCTGCTCCTTTTCGGGGGTTCGTCGTCCTGCAAGGCCAAAACGTCGAGGTAAACTACCCCTGAGATTTTTTCTGCTACGATCTCTCTTCAGGGAAAACGAAAGCCAATTTTCTACCATTTCAGAACAAGTTTTATGACACTTTGTTATATGGTCCATTTTATTATATCTGCTATATAATTAGATATTATATTATTGGATCCATTATATTTTTCTGGCAACTTGAAGATCCTATGTTTGTTGAATTTCCGTTTTCTTTATTAGCAAGAAATTCAGTTCCGACTTATTATTTCTTTAAAATCAAATGTATTACGAAAGAAGATAATAACAAATGGACGCAATGCCAATCTGTACACGAAAATCGAAATTACTTTCCGAACGTCCTAATAATAGTCTAATAATGATCATTTGATACTGTCGCGCTCGATAAATGGATTCCGCGTCTGTCTAAAATATTATCGATTGGTTGCAGTTAAAAATACAATTTCACCGCTGGTTTCGCACACGTCGGACCAATCGGCGAAGAAACGACGATTTTATTTCAGCTCTCGCTCTCGAAAATTCGCCAATGAAAATCAGAATTTTAATAAAGCTCTGTGGTCCGATAATAAACGGGAGGATTAACTTTAACAACCGACGGTCGAATTTAACGAACGATCGGCAGGTTGCACTGATTGATTGAAAAGGGGGTTGATAGAACCGATCATTAATTCTATGAATTCGGTTAATAGACCTAGAAACTCGCGATTGACTCGAACGTCAAAAATTCTGCCTCAACTATTATACAGTATCGACAATCGGCTAATTACAATTCAACTGGAACATTTAACGTTAAGCTATGGTCGTAAGAAGCGTCTAGGAAAAACACAGATAAGATCAAGCGTGATATTTTCCGTAGAAAAAGAATCCGCGCGACGACTTACGGATCGGGCGAGCGAGCTGTGCGCGAAATCGCGGATCTAATCTGCTAAAAGTCTGCTTAATTATGAGCGGTAGGGACGCGCCGGGGGGCGACAACGTGGGGAGGGGGTGCGCTTCTGTTTTCGGACTTTTCCATTAGCCGAATGAATCGTTAGTCTTTTGTTGACTTTTATTGGGGGTCGACGCGGCAGTGTTCGTGCGCGGGTCGACTCGGTTAATGCGGACCTACGCTTGACTCGCGTTGTCTCTTGCCTCGTCCCGAGAACCCTTTCTTTCAACCCTCGCAACGTTCTTCTAATTATATCGATGGCACCGGGAAGAAAATAACAATTTTTTGGCCAGCAGACCGACTTCCAGCAAACCCAGGCTGGTGAAACCTTTACCTCTCTTTCAGCTTCAATCGAATGACGTGTCTCTCATCACTGTATTTTCGTTGCATTGATTACCCGTTTCGAGACATTTCTTTTAACCCAGGTAATACTTATTCAATGTAATGTTATTTACATTGTGCATTTATTGATATTAAAACTGCTTCGAATAACGTAATGACAATTTTTACCGGAGCCTCAGAGTCACCATTCGAATGCACAAAGGGTTAAAATACGTGGTTGACAAATTTCATAGTATTTTTTACATTACTCTGTTTATAACCCTTTTCTACTTGATATCCATAATTTGATTAACTGCTACTTTCTGGAATCCTAGAATTTGTTTCTTTTTTGGATCCCTTCGCGTATTGGAATCATACGTAATGAAAAGGTTGACGTACTAGCTAAAGAAGCATCTTTACCTAAGGCCAACCTCTCAATCCACGAGGAGCCAAAAAAAGATACTCGCAACGAAGCATTCACTATTACAATCGTTCACGTGCAAGTACCAGTCTCGTCGGAGTGTCTTGCTCGCAAGTCAGGGACGAAACGCGATTCCTTCAATCAATTTCCAATCGATCCATCGTATGAATGAAACCAGTTATCCAATATGAATTTGGCGGGTAACAAACGAAGGTTGGTGAACCAATAATTTTCGGCAGCTACGAACACTGCCTCCACCGCCACGTTGTTGCAAGAGACCTAATAAGGCATCGGACAGGTGTCCGGCGGGGTCGGAACGGACCCGTCAATCGTAAGACCGTCGGAAACCGAGTGTCTCGGGTGGTTCCGTCCGAGCGAGTCGTTCCGCGATCGGCTGATTGAAGAAACTCTATCGAGCCTGGGGGGTGGTCGATAATTCAAAGGGTCGAAATTCACGGTTGAAGTCGAGGGGGGTGTGCAGGGGCTCGGGGGAAAAAAAGAGTAGCATCGAGGCAGGAGGCTTGACGCGAGTCAAGGCATCGGCCTGTTCCGGTGGTCCGGCTCCATCCGATCGACTGGAGGGTTAATTTTCTGGTCAGTTGGTCGCTTCTGGCTCTCCAGGGTTATAGCGGCGATCTCGAGGCCCGTAACAACCCCTACTTTACCCCCTACATAAATATCCGGAATTAGCCATTTCTCCTGACCTCTCTCTCTCTTTCTGTGGTGCTCTCGTCCGTTCTCTTCTCCATCCCCGGATGCCACCCCCGCGCAAACCATCCCCGCGGCGCTGTCTTTCTCTGCGATCCGTCTCTGTTCCGCTGCTCTGCTCTGCGCTGCCGGCCAGACCCGGCAGCCGGTTGTCGGGCGGAGTCTACGATCACTTGACCGATTAAGGACCGAAGCGGAGGGCTTCGATTCGAGTAGTCGCTCCGTTACGCGGGGGGTCGTGAGTGGATTGACGTAATTGAGGAGAAAACACGACGCGAGCCGTCATGTCACGGAATATTCGAGCACCGCTTACACCCCCCGCAGCCCGCGATTAATCAGAAACCAGCGCGGATCGCAAGTCGGCACGCGGCAGCGGCGGCTTCTTTGCTCACCAAGATTTCCTCGTATGGGACTCGTGGGTCCCATGGAAATCACCGACACAGATTTCACCGACACGGTTTTCGCCGACTCCAGATTTCACCGACAATAACTTTGGCCAACAACGCCTTTAACCGACAACGAATTTCTATTATTTAAATAATTGTTTACACTATCAGATGCATGAGGTATTATATCAATTTGATATTTATCAAATTGAAAAAATCATAGAGAATGGAAATATTGTAGGTCAGAAGAAACGTTTAATTTTCCAGTTAAAATAGGTCCGAGTGCAAAGGGGTTAAAGTCTGCGTACCAGTGGTTTCTTAGTTGGTGCATTTATCTGCAAGCTCTTTATCTTGGACGAAGTCGAAAAGATTGCGGGTGGGCGTGGATTAGGCTCGTGTCAGGGGAGAAAAATGATTAAGGAAACGGTGCCGCGATGGAGAGGGGCTGTCAACTTCCGGGCTGATCCCCGTAGCCGTCACGGAATGAGAGGGATTTTCCCGCGAATCAAGGGCCGGGGAGTGACTGCACCAGCCAGCCTCTGGATCGCTTCATCTCGTTTTTACTCACTCTGGATTAAACAAAAGCCAAAGCTCCTTAAACTGCGGTCGCGGCTAAGCTGGATACATGCGAGGGACCCATGGATCGGCCGGAGGCCGGAGGCTCGCTCTTTTATCTGGATCGCGTGATCCTCTTTACTCCTCATGAACTCCTCGACGTAACAACAACTCGATGTGACTGAAAGCCCGGGAGACATTTGTATTTCGTCTAGCTCGCGGAAACGGTGACTCGCGTCAACCCCTTCCTCCGCCTCTCTGCCTTCCCCCGACCCCCGACCCCCACGCAGCCGCATCCCCTTGTTTAATTCAATCGGTGACTTTGTTTAGCATCGCCATCGGCTGCCGTGTCCCTTTGTCACGTCACCATGTGTCAGCCATCCCAACATAATTCTCGCTACTTCAGAATTAATGAACGTTTCATTCTAGTTTCAATTTAATATTTGTTTGCCCCGCCTGTGGCGTACTCGTACTACTCGCGGTATTCATTATTGAACGCAACGGAGAGTGCAGCCGATCGGAATTTTAAGAAATTCGTTTCCTACTTTCGTTCGATTTCTGTTTGACGTTAAACGTGTCTGCACAGTGGCTGGTACAATACAGTTAAAACAACAGCTGGTATATTCCACTTAATTATCAGGTTCGCTGCACGAGAAACAAGGATGATTTTATTTCTCTCGCTTTACCGGGAACCGTTTAATCATTTCATATTTGTTGGTCAGACCAATAGTGGTCTACTGACACAGAATACGGTGTTTAAAATTCATTAAAAATTCTACTTGTGTTTATACACTGTTCTATTAACTCGTACTAGATTTGTCCGACCGAAGACGGACTTGTGCTACTTGAGAGGAAGGAGAATCGCTCGATTCCGGGAAGAAAGCGTTCGTCTGGAAATCTTTTGGGACATTTCGTTAAGTATGTACGGCAGTTGAGGAGCACTATTTGTTATGCCGTGCTCCTGGAAGAGTGGACAATCGATACGGGGCCGATATCGCGGAAATCTATGTAGCCGGGGACAAGCGGGAACGATGTCCAGCAACGGGCATCGGAGCAGTTAGTTTCGGAGGGTTGGTCGTGCGACCGAAGCAGAGGGAGGGCCGTGACATTTTTCTCCTAATATGAATTCCGTCGGTTCCGCGCTCGTGAATCACTCCGATATCTCTGTCTCTTAGCGCTGGCTATGAATACAATATCGAATGGTAAGGAGAGGGTGGGCAGGCCGGATGGGATAAAGTCGGAATTGCCGATAAAAACGGGCCGGCGAAACAGACATCGGTGCTTTTCTTCATTTCCCCTTTTTCGAGGCTCGTTCTACGCGTGTCCGGCCATTCGAAACGCCGAGCCTTCAGCTGGCAACGATAAATTCACCGTTCTCACAATTCCCGCGGCTTCGGAACACTCCGGTTGCCGCCATTCTGCTTGCGCTTTCCAGCTTCCAATTATCAACAGAATCTGCGACGCTGATCCCTCTCTATCGACTCCGAACACGGTAAAAAATCAATTATAATTCGTTCCCACTGAGTCTAGATTCAATTCGACGTTTCTTCCACGCGAAAACAAGCTGAATTCTAATTTCTTGCTAAAGTTAATGAAATTCTCGGTTCACTTTGAGGGACGGGCTTCTTTTTTACGGTTTCCGTGCGAGCAAAGGATTCCACATTCGTCTCGCCGAATTTCCGAGCCGGATCTCGAGCGAAAGCAAATTTTGGGGACACGGTTAATTCCAATTTTCAGATTCAACGTTTTCTCCGCGAGCTATGGGCCAAGGAACGAGAGTGGTGCGGGGAAGGGTTACGAGAGAGAGAGAGAGAGAGAGAGAGAGAGAGAGAGAGTCCTGGCCTCGTGTGGGAAAATCCAAGTCGAGGCAGCGAATCCTGGAACCCTCCCAACAAGACGAAAAGTTCTTTTCCTGAGGCACACGGGATCGAGATCGGGATCGGGATCAGTTACGGAGAGGTCGAAGAAGGACTGATCCTGTATTTGAATACGAGACTCTCGGAGGACTACATGCATTTTAACTACCGGCCAGATGCCGTGGCTCTCACGCTGCCCCGTCGCCCAGCCATCGTCAAGTTTCTAAACTATCGTTACTTGGACCTAGGGCGGAGGGGACGTGAATTCTGAAGACATTCGTCAGTTTCCGTTCTCCTTCCACCTACGGTGCTCGCCTTTTTTTATTCTGTCGATGTCGATCGCGCTGAAGCGTCTGGTAAACCGTGAAAATGCTCAGAGTATCGTTAATATTAAAAAACAGAGACACACCGATACTTCCGAATTGATAATTTACAGAAAATTCAGAGAAAAATGTGGAGGTACAGATCGAATGACATTTATTACCGCTGCAAGTGTTGGAATCGAACAGAACACTGGTCATACATATTTCATAAATGTAACAACATCATATATCCGTATCAGGCCTATCCATTTTCGTCAGAAATGAATCTAAAGGAACGGGGAACAATCATTTAAATACACATTACATCAGAGCTGTCCATTTTCGTGACAAATATATCTAAAGAACGGAAAATGTTTGAAATTGGATTGCATCGGAGTCCGCGAATTAGTCCTCAGCTAAAAACAACCACCCCTAAGAACCAGATGAATCGGTGACGAAGAGCCGAAGTAAGGAATCGAGTTCTCGGCCAGGTGTGACAGGACACAGATAAAAGATCGTCGGCAAGGGATGCTCGGCAGGCGTCTTATCCGGCAGCCAGTGCGAACACGGGGGTTGGGGGTAGTTGTATAGACGTAGACACGCACCGGTAGTGCATAGAGTAAGTCAAAGAGAGACGGCTGGGCTCGCGGGTGAGGGTGGGGTTGAGGGTATCCGAGAAAGAACATTAGCGAAAGGAAGACAGAGAGCAGTCAGGGTGGAATGTGGGGGTGGGGATTGGTGTTGTAGCCGAGTGGGTACCACCAGAGGTGGGTCTGGTTGGCCGCGGCGTCGGCGTCGGCGGCGTCGGCTGTCTTGGACAAAATCAATACTGTGGCCACCCATCCCTCGCCACCCCTTTGCCTCATCCCTAACCCCCTCCCAAATCCACCCACCAGCCCACCTAAGGTTGTGGAGTAAGTCGGAGGTGGAGGCAGAACTGGCGGACGGCAGGGTGGTGTGGGCTGGCTGCAGATGCCGCGTAATTACCACCCTCAAGACACGTGTGGCGCTCGCGCATCCCACCCCCTCGAACACCCCCTTCTCCGACCTCCCGTTTCCAGGCCCCTTCAAGCCCCCGGTCCAAGCCAGGGAGAATCGGTGTTGGCTATGCTGAGGCGGCTGATAGTGGTGAATGCTAGTGTCGGGTAGCCGGATACCTCTTTATTAAAAGTATAACTCCCGATATCCTGGCCATCAGCATTGATCGCGGCTTCTTACTCTTTTTCTTTCAAACCAACCCCCGTACCCCACCCCTCTTACACACACACACACACACCCGTACACCGCTCTTTTACGATTGCACAAAGATCGTCTGCTCGGCACGGTTTCGCTCGTTACGCAATCTTCGCCGGGAAACCTGGCCTTGTTTTAATCGTAGATCGGTTTCAAGGTAGAATCGAGTTGAACGGGTTTTCTTGCGAGGCTTCGGGACTAGTTTTTAGTTGAAATTTCGAACAGAAAATTGCTCCGCTTCGCCACGTTTCTTCCCGATTGTTTACAACCTCGATTCGATGGTTCGATGAAATTTGATAATTATCATGCGAGAGGAAGGGGGTGAGAATTCGACGAGTTTCTTTCGAAGAAGCATCCGAAAATCGCCGACACGAGCATTTCCCGTTCCCCGACGCGCCCTAATAAATTAGCATTCTCGTTCTAACAAGGTCCAGACTTCATCCCTCAGGGGGCTACGCCGAGGACTATCTACAACATACCACCCTTGCCGGACATAGCGGGCATAGCTCTTGCCAGACCCCTTCCACGATTCAGCAGCACGCCAGGGCGGAAACTACCCTTATTAATATTATAAGACAAACCATAGGAGAGGAGAGGGCAGCGCGGGGAACTTATCCGTATGTAAATAACCGAAATGTTTGTACGACGATATGGTTCCCGGGATGTGCGCCATCGCCGAATGGATCGTGATCTTCGGAATCGAACCATCATCCTCTCGACAATCTTCTAACTCGTTACCTGCGCCAGAGGGACCAAACAATAATTTTATAAGAAAAATCATATCTTTATTTAACGTCACGTCTCCTCGTTGCGTTTAGAAGAACATTTCTATGTACCTAATCTGCGAAACATTGAATTTAAATACCGTTTGATCTTACAGGATTTTCTGACACGAACATCAATACATGTTCGTCGAACGTAATTAATGCGAAATATTTATGATGATTTATTTCTCGATGAAATTTCTCGGGGATTTTCTCAATGTTATTTCTGAATCGTTTTAAGCTCAGTTCGCCTGGTTTCAGGAAACGATTTCCGCGAAAATGGTGGAGCAAGCTGATCGTGAGGTTCTTCATTTTTCGAATCGAGGGATCTCCCCGAGCGAGAGACGTTCGATTTTCACACCTGCCCGGGGAGATGATTCCATGTCCCCGGGATTCACCGACCGACCGTTTCGTCACGAACATTATTTCCGGCATTTCGGAGCAATAGGCTTTTTATTCGCTTAACACGATCCACGCACTAGCGGCCGGCATAGGCTAGGTATCGATAGTCCGAGCCCGCACTAATGACGTGCGTGTGCTGCGAGAGATTTGGCCAATAGAGGGTGGGATCGAAAGGGTGCACGGTGCCCGGCACATTTAAATGAAAATGTCCACAAGGAAGCTCCGGGGCCTGACCCTTTTCCACATCACTTTCTGTTCGATGAAATCGGAATTCGATGAATGAATCGGCCTCTCGAAAATATATCACGCTGATTAACACGATCTCGACCCGAGATTCATCAGTCTGTTAACTGTTCGTTCTTTTCTACAAACTATTAGCCCGTTAAACAATAAAATTTTACAATAAAATCACGAAATCATGCACTGTTTATAATTGTATTGATTTTGTTCAGTGATTCTTTACAAAATTTTCAAATGCAACTACGCAGAATTATATGATAATATCATATCGATTGTACCATTAATAAATTTTTCTTTTTGTGCATGTCCCTTCTTTGTTGTTACACGAGTAGTATTGTATCTTTCTCTTTTTTTTCTTCTTTTCTTTGATATTGTAAACACTTATGTAAAAGGGCTTTGTTAGCGCGAAACGTTACCGGTCGTAATTTGTATTTCGCGCTAATCTCGTAATCGTTATACTTGTCGCCTCAGTTCGCTCAACTTAAAGGTGTATATGTTTCTATCTAGTGTATTGTCCTCTGTCAAATCAGTCTAGTTCACACCTCCATAATAGAAGCATCTGTTCGCCTAACACACGAGTCAAACGGTTATTTCAAAGTTCCTTTTTCTCTAGTAGGCTTGTGAGATTAAAAAAAAAACGCGAAACGCTTTCAACAGGCTTCAGTCCGTCTATAATAAATAATAATAAAATTTTACAACCTAGTACACTTGCAACAATGAGCCGCAGAAATTTGAAGAATTCCGTGAAAAGTACAGTGTACAAATTGAAGGGTTATTTATGTCCCTTTTCCACCCTCGTAAAGCGTACAGCCCTTAACTGCGCAGGAACGGGTCGAGATGTTTGAATAGTTAAATTAATTAGTTTAATAAGTGGCCCGGTTTAAAATGGAGGAGATGGGAACATTTTCGTCCGGGATTTCTATCGACGTAGACTTTTCCGCCCCCGAAAGCGTAGGAGTTGAAACATTTAGGCGGCGGATGCGAGACTCTCGTCGACGGTATAATCTCACCGGAAGTCCCTAAGACTCGCAAGAGTGCCGCAGGACGGTTCGGTAGGGCGGCCATCTGCGGATATTAAAGGAAATGGCGGTATGATTAGTCGAATACGTGCGCTGGTTTCGTTTTAAGGATACACCGTGCGAGCTCCTTCCTCGTTATAATTTTCTCCGCTCAGTGAAACCCTTCTGCGCCACCATGAATCATTATTCTTCAATGCAGAACCTCGGACTAAAATTCTGAACGGTTTTTTGATAAATATTTAAAATTTTTTAATTCCACAGAGTCCATAATTTTTTATTATCGAACGGGACTTGTGTTTTAATAAATATTTCACAACCGTAGAAACTTGGAGGAAATTGCGATATTATGGGCAAAAGTCTGGGAGCGATAATTTCGGAAGTTTAGTTGATAAATATGAGAAGTGGGGCGACAGGGCGGCCGAAGAATCGCGACATCGCAATCCTGGACATTGCCGGGACCGCAAATGACCAACCGGCTGCGTAACTGCTCGGGCACTCGTGTTTTTGGGGGGCTGTTTGCTTGATTTAGGGGTTTGTGCGAGAGCCCGGTGGTCCCTGCGCACGAGGAACAAGCCTTTTCTTCCACCTCGTCAGATGGGACGTTACGTCGAACGAAATTACTGTCTACGGTGCCTACTAAAAGTGTCGAGGACGACAATAAATTTTTATTATGACTCTGGCCATCTTGCGAGCGGCCTGGCCTGGCGAAACGTTCTTACGCGAACCAGACACGATTATGATTCCAACAAATGTCCCCCCTACGGAGTTTTCAATTAAATTTCAAACTGTAGAATGCCGTTTTACAGTTTTATTGGAATTCGAAAATCATTCCTCATAAACAGCGTCGTTGTTAAAACCGATTTCAGTTACTCGCGCTGCTTTCCACCCTTTTGGAATTTATGACTTCCGTCGACGTAAAGTGTGAAATAAATAATTTTTAAAAAGATGTCCAAGCCTGTGACAACTTTTTAATCGTTTCACCAGCGAACGGAAGAGCCAATCGAAAAGGGAGAGCAATTTAAAGGATATAATTGTTCGAGTTATTATATCGTTTCGATTTGGATCGTGGAACCAACGATTGACGGCATTATATATCGAGGCTCCGAGCGACAGCGGAAGTTTTTAACGGTGGTTGTCCCCCGGGTGAAAGCTGAAAAAAGAAACATCTGCTCGGACAAATTGTTTACGAGCTCAATTAATTCCGCGAGGGAATTTTTATCCGGTGAATTTGAAAGTGTCGCGGGGAGGCTGGGTTCGATCCACGAGCGGTCGACCGCCACCGAGGAAACTTTTAATCGGGACGTGCACGAATATACGCCGCATACGGTCTCTCGCCACCGACGAGATACTGTTAAAGACTGCCAGCCTCCGTGCTATTTTCCGCGGGACGGTAAGTGAGCGAAATGGGCGCGGGGATAACGGGGGAAATTACAATGATCTGTAAGAACACTTCGGTAAACGTTCCATCACTAGTATAAAAGTGCAGATAAATTCTAGTATGTTCAGGTATGTATATGCGTTAGAATAAAAGTTATGTACATGTACAATTTCAACAATTTATGTACGCAAATACAATAAACAAATAAAGACAATGTCATAAAGAACCGCATATATTTATTTATTCCACCACCTATACTTCCTGAATGTCTGACTCGACTAAGAAGCACTATTAAATGTTCAAAATTTTTCGAACGTCTGACTTGTCGTTGACTTGTACTACTGAAAATCGGATACCTCCTTCGACATCATGTTCGCCTAATACCGATTTCAATTTTCGAGGTTTTCGAAAATTTTCACCAATTTTCGACCGTCTGACTTGTCGTTGAGTTGTACTACTGAAATTCGGATACCTCCTTTGCTATCATGTTCTCCTAATACCGAGTTCAATTTTCGAGGAAATTTTCGAAAATTTCGATTTTTCGAGCGTCTGACTTGTCGTTGAGTTGTACTACTGAAAATCGGATACCTCCTTTGCGATCATGTTCTCCTAATACCGAGTTCAATTTTCGAGCTTTTCGAAAATTTTCACCAATTTTCGAGCGTCTGACTTGTCGTTGAGTTGGATCACTGAATTTTCGAAAATTTTTCGAGCGTCTGACTTGACTTTGACTTATACTACTGAAAATAGGATACCTCCTTTGATATCATGTTCTCCTAATACCGAGTTCAAAAATCGAGGTTTTCGAAAATTTTCTCGATTTTTGAACTCGGTATTAGGAGAACATGATATCAAAGGAGGTATCCGATTTTCAGTAGTACAACTCAACGACAAGTCAGACGGTCAGAAAATCGAAAATTTCGAAAATTTGCTCGATTTTTGAACTCGGTATTAGGAGAACATGATATCAAAGGAGGTATCCGATTTTCAGTAGTACAACTCAACGACAAGTCAGACGGTCGAAAAATCGAAATTTTCGAAAATTTCCTCGAAAATTGAACTCGGTATTAGGAGAACATGATATCAAAGGAGGTATCCGATTTTCAGTAGTACAACTCAACGACAAGTCAGACGGCCGAAAAATCGAAATTTTCGAAAATTTCCTCGAAAATTGAACTCGGTATTAGGAGAACATGATATCAAAGGAGGTATCCGATTTTCAGTAGTACAACTCAACGACAAGTCAGACGTCCGAAAAATCGAAATCTTCGAAAATTTCCTCGAAAATTGAACTCGGTATTAGGAGAACATGATGTCGAAGGAGGTATCCGATTTTCAGTAGTATAAGTCAACGTCAAGTCAGACGGTTGAAAAATCGAAATTTTCGAAAATTTTCTCGGTTTTTGAACATGGTATTAGGAGAATATGATATCAAAGGAGGTATCCGGAATTCAGTAGTACAAGTCAACGGCAAGTCAGACGGTCGAAAATTAAGTTAATTTAATTCTACTATCGAATATTCGTGTGGAGGGTAGGGAAGAAAGAACACATTAATTGTTGTAACTAATATTTTTTTATTTTTCACCAAATGATTACAATTATTATCATTATTATTATTGTTATTGTATTAATTGTGTAATCGCGGTTAGATGAGACGAAGGTGTTTGGCAGGGTGCTGTGATGTAGGTACGAATGTCCATGGTAATACGAATGTGGATGGCTGCTCTCGAGAGACAAGTGTAACTTACTGCGTGCTGAATTGCTAGGAACAGAAAGGAAAACAATTAACACACGAAGATTACATAGACATTGGTGAAACTGATAAAACGATAGTAGCTTAAAGCTTGAAGCAATATTATTCGCGTTGATTCAAAAATCAAATGTACAAGCTTGTATAATACATTTTGTTCTGAGGGAACGTGACATTGCAAAGTGTTATAGAAAGTAATAGATTTAAAATAATCGTGGATATGAATTTACACTCTTGTATGCAATTATTGAGAAATTAGATAGGCAAAAGAGTGAATTTTGACAAACAGAAGCAGGAGGAAAAACACTTAGATGGAAATTGCAATAAAAATATTGGAGATAAACATTGAAAATGATTGTTCAGTGAAAACAGGTGAAAGGGGACCGAGAGTGAACAAAGCAACAAGCATACAAGAATATTTGAATTAAAACTCACCAGGGCATCCCTGGTCACCCACCCTATCGCTATCACACACACTACCACACACGTCTTTCCCTGTCAACTCCGCCGGCCTGACTGGGCCCGACTGACTGACTGAGCGCTCTCGCTTAGCTGTCTATCCCCATTCCTCTACTATCAACCGATTCGATCGCCGAGTTAGTAATTATTGATAATTGTGTTATTTTTCGCTGTTCAATGTTTATAACAATTCCTTTCGCCAACGATGCCCACAACCACTCCCTTGACCATCTGACCACCTAATTTTTTTGTAAAAATGTGCAATAAAACTCGAATAATAAATTCTACGATAAATATTGATTCTACCTGTTCAATGGTTACAATAATCCTTTTGCCATTCTAATTGTTTACAATAAACTCTCTCTTACTCTGTTCTTCAACATATTTCCTGTTCCTCAGTTCGATTCTTCGAACATATATATGTATGAAAAAGTGTAAGGTAATGATTCTTGTCATACAAAATTATACTTCAATAATTTCTTAATATTTCTCTTATCATTATTTCCCCTCAGTCTTCTATTCCTTGTTTCCACTATCAATGAGTAAAATGAATGAATTTCGATCGGTAAATAAATCCGCGTAACCTGGAGATCGGTTTCGAGCACCGATCCTCCAATAAACCGTGTTCCACGAGTCTTCTGTCCGGTTTTTTTTTCCGCTGGGGATCCAACTGGAATGGTTCGTCTCTGGAGGAACGTTAGATCGTCTCCTTGATCGATCCGGGAGCACGCGTTTCCAATCTAACGAGCGCGTTTACACGTCTAAACGGCCCCATCAAACCGAAACAAATCTTCCTTGGAATCCTGACTCGGTAATCCTCGACGCCTGGCTCGACCAGAGTGGAGACACACGGGCAGCCCCCGGAAGCGAAAGGCAGTCGTCGGTCTTTGTGTCTCTGTATGCGTGTGTTCGCGGGGCCTAGGAGAATCCGTAAAAGGGGTGGCTCGGGGATGGAGGGTAACTCGGCTTGCGTGTATAGTTTCTCTCGGGGGTTGAAAATGTGACGACGACCCAGCCGGCCGAGATATTAAACTATAAATCCTTATCCCGGTACGCGGACCACCACGCCGGGACCGAGACCACCCTACACTCGACCAGGATGCTATCCTTGTGTCGCGCAGGACTCGTGCCGTCTCGCAGGATTTCCTCGCTTCTGCCTGCGGAACTTCGTTTCACCACACCGATCCGCCGACAACTTTTTATCGCGCGATCCTCGGCTTGTTCGTCGTTTACCAACAATCGGAACATTCTATTAGATTGTCCGAAAAGTAAAGATGCATTCACGAGAAATTATTCAACGAATTCATTTCTTTCTGTATATATACAGGGTGTCCCAGACCACCCGTACCACCCATTTATAATCTTGAAAATAGGTTATTTTCAAAAAGTTGAAGCGTTTCTTTTCTAAATCAGGTGCAGACGGTTTCCCATGTTCCTCGGAGGCATAGGTGGGCGTGCGACGATGGGTCAGAGGTTCTGCGACGACAGGTAATAAGTTCACGCGTCTTAGGGAGTGCAGAGTGTCGCGTAGGTGACGCTGGTCCGTCTCTTTGTGGAACAAAGTCCGGGGTCGGACGTTCTCCACCGCCACCATCGCGTCGTTTCGTAGCCAAGGTGTATCGTTACTTCGTGTCGCTTTGAGCCGGTGGCAAGGGGTTGGAGGAGGCCGACAGGGGACGGCGGAGATGCAAAGGGGGTTGCTCTTAGCCGCGTTAATGCCTTGAGAGGGGAGCGTTAATTAATAATTGCTGGAGGGTGCCACCGGTCCTCAGGAGAGAAACGAGGAGAGAAGGTTCGAAGGACGAGGACCCATAGGTGCTGGAAACCGCCGGTAGTAAAGATCAACGATCGTGATCGATCTGTACTTCCACCCTTTTTACCGTGGCCAACTGTTCCTCCATTTTATCGCGCAGGAATTAATGCGAAATATTCTACTCGGACGAAAAAAAAAAAAATAGAAAAAGAAGTGAATAACCGACCGGGATCCTTTTTTGCCTCCGGGGTCGAAGTCACTTAGAAAATGGCTTCTGTGAAAGTTCATTTACCTTTCACGTCGAAGTGCTTCCGTGGATCGCTATCAATCCAGGATAATTGTTCCAAGATTTTAATATCCCTTTCCATCCTGGACCTGGTGGGTGAACAAAAATTCACTGATACTCGAAGAATGTTTGAACGCATCAGGATGATAATAATCGAGGCGAATACGAGGAATTATTTCGAAAGGAAGTTTCGAACGGAACAGTCGAAATATCTGGAGCAGAGCCGGAAGGAAAAAGGGGTATGACGGCCGACGAGAACCGCAGGATTTTCTAAACGGGTCCCGGCATTTTCTGACTTGCTAAACTCTGTCTGCCGCCGACAAATTCAGTGTTTACACCTGGCGCAGCGAGCGGAGCGCGCGGGTCTAAAAAGGCAGCAGACCAAACATCCCCTCAAATTTCACAAACTCTCACCCCGGTGGTGTGCGGCGCGGCGGGAAACGAAACGAAACGAAAGCATCGAGCAGCTCTACACTCTACACCGGCGTCCGAAATATCGGTTTATCGATCGTTTTATCGTCATCCGGGAGCAGTTAGGGTATCAATAAAAGGGTATGCGGACGGAAGCAACACCTACGCGTTGTCGGGGTTCGGCTCGGTTCGAAAGGGTTTTCCTTCTCCTCTAGCCCCCGCTGGCTGTTCCTCGTCCCTGTTTCGAGTAAGTCCTGGGCACCTAGAACGTGTCGCGGAGGGCGCGCAGGGGCTCCGACGGGGTCGGAGGATTCGAAAGAGGAGGAAGACAGGGTGGAAAGGACGGGGTTAGCTGTCAGAGAGATAAATCGGTCCCGGCTTAATTAAATCTTCTTCCGTGCTACCCAAGCCAGGCCAGCGGCAGCCGCCGGACACCATCCTCCGAGGGTCGAATTGTTTCGAGGATATCAGCCCTGATTTAGGACCACGCGTATTCCCCAAGTACATCGCAGGTACTACCTGACCAGCGCTCGTGATCCTTGCGGATGCCCTTCGGACCTCCTATCCCACGGAAAAATATCGCGGACCTGTTCTACACCGTTTGATGAGGTTTCAACAAGATTAACAAGATCCTCTTTTGTTTGCACACGGAATTCCGAGAGCTTGACCGCGCACCGTCGCGTCGCGAGGATTCTGCTCTGTTCATCGAGGACAACCGGTTTCGAAACGACTTTCTTGCCGGGCTTCGTCAAACTCGATCTATTACCGAATCGGTGGTTTATACATCTCGTAGAAAAATTGTTACGGGGATGTTTAACATCGTTTGATGACGATCGAACAAGATTAAATAAGGTTTGCATGATAATCAACATAATTTCGTTTCGCAAGCTCGACGGCAAACTGATCAAGATATTATTTCGCGAGGCACGATTAATTCGAGAAGGTTATATCAAACTGCATCGAAGTTAACACGAACTCAGAGGCTCCGTCAGTTAATAAGACTGTTTAGCGAAGGAAGTTCTGATGACCTAAATGGGAAGATGAGCGAATTAAACGGAGCAGCAGTTGTAGAACGTAATTATTGGTAGCTTATAAAGTCATCTGAACGGTCTGGAATCGTGACAGCTCCCAGTCCTTCTCGGATCCATCCTCGGATTCCGCGATACCTATTTTCCGTCGTGTCAAACTAACCTACAGGAAATCCCCGATGTTCGGGAACGTACACAGACGGTTCCGTGCATCGCAAACTGTTGAGGGAGGCTAATTCACCCATAGAGATCTCAATAACGCGTTTTCACGATAATACATCTCATCCTGCCGCGTTTCCATTCACCAATTCCGCATCGCTCTCGATTGTGAGCCTCTGATTTCAGCCCCCGGGATCAAGCTAACGGTGTCGTCAATGGCTCGCTCTGTTCATTCGATACTTCCTCGAACGAGGCGACCATCTTTCGCAAATCGAGAAAGAGACGATACAGTCTAGCAAAAATATTTGGTTCTCCGAAAAGTTGTTTATCGATTAAACATTAACATAAAGATAATCGAATTATTTGTATTTATTCAGTAACATTATACGATAACCAATCGTTGACAGACGTGTTTGTCATGGGCGCGTTCCTTTCGATCTGTCTTCTTTTTCTAATTCGTTGGCGATCGTAATTTTACAATTCTCTTGTTATTTTCGATTTTCTACTTTTATAAATTTTACTATATATAGGGTTGTCTGCTAATGCGTATACATACATACATACGAGCGCTCTAAATTGTAACGGTCGAAATATGAAGAACTTCGTCTAATTAATTTCTAACTTGAATACGAAACAAGCAATTTTGAAAAGCGTTTTGACACGTACTGCGTTGACATCGTTGTAGACCAAAGCCATCGGAGAAGTTGAAGGAAGAAGGCCGTAGAGAAAAACGTGAAGAAAGTGTACACAGGTAAAAAGAGAAACAGCAGAGGAAGCATGAGAAGAAATGTCGATAGAAACAGGTAAGGAAAGATAATTTTTCGAGACTCCGAAGAAGACTCGGTGCAGGGAAATGAAAATTGGCGAAAAACGCAGGAGCAATCCTAGATTCTTAAGAGATCGAACCAAGGAAATGTCGCCGGTAGGAAACCGGCTCGCCTCGATTAAAAATTCCGTCTGCCGGGTCGGTTGGATCGAGGCAGCGCGAGGCCGGGCACCGTGCGCGTCGCCCGGTGTGTGTAACATCTGCCGAGCTACAAAAAAGAAGCAGCCAAGCAAGCAGGCAAGCGGAAAGGAAAGGAGACCATGGGTCTCTGTCGCGCTCCTTGCGGGAGCTTCGAAAGGAACGAGGAGCGGTTCCTCATCCTCCGGGGGTTGCTGCCTGCCGCCTTTCCCGTTTCCCCGGTCCCCCACCCCGGAAAACCCTCGCCTTCTCCGACACGAGGAGGAAAGAGCAGCGAGAGAGAGAGAGAGAGAGAGAGAGAGGGGAGAGGAGAGTCTAGGGCGAGACGGAGAAAACCCCCGCCCCTTCACGGGTCTGCCGGCGGTGGCGGCGGTGTCGTATCTTGGCCTCCGTGGCGCGCCGCTCTATCGACGTACAGCCACCCTCGACTCACCCCCTCGGTCCTCCTCGAGCCTTCTCTCGCTCGGTTTCCTTGTCTTTCGCGAGAGAACACCCCCGCCAATCCTCCTCTTTCTCCTCTCTCTCTCTCTCTCTCTCTCTCTCTCTCTATCTCTCCCTCTCGCACGCTCGTCTATCTAGCCACCTTTCGCTCGACGAGAACGTTCTCGCTCTCTGTAACTCGCGATTGCCGAGATAGCGAGGATACAGTCGAACGACGACGAGCTGAGGCCTCAGGCTCGAGATATCGGGGCATTATTGAGACGTCTGCTCTACAGAAGAACCTCACGCCACACCTGCTCAGACCTTCCGACCGGCTGTCGACAGGTGTCCGCGTGATTTTCCGTCGGCCTGCGGGAAATTTTCTGGCCGACGCACGGTGGACCGTCTATGCACAATGTCACTGTCTGAAAATATTCCCGTCATTGCAACTAGGTCTCTTCTTAATTCAGAATTCGTCTGTTTTTGACCCAGTCTGGAATAGTTCCATTGCGGTACCATATTTGAATTTAAACAATTGATTAAACACGAAGACGCTTAACTCCATAGTTAACGGTGTCTCGGAAATGATATTTTCAAAGGGTGTTATTTACTAATAATTGTCGAAAACTGATCGGCAATTAGTTGTGATTATAGAGGGATCGCACGGGCTGCAGTTAAGGGAGCAGAGCAGTATCGATAGGGTTAATAACGATCCCTCGAAGGAATTCTTGGGCGATCGAAGAATCCGTGGTGTTGCATACCTGGTGGCAGTAGCAGAGGACCGAGATTTTTCGGGCGGTCGGCCGTTTCAGGTGCATACCTAGCGCGCGAACAGGTGCACGCAGAATTACGCGACCAGCCGCATATCTATATACATTGACGCACGCGTGCGTGTATATACGTACGCGGTGTATGTCGCAGATGGAGTCGGGTAAGCCGGTGAGTATCGGTATTCGGTTAATTATGGTCCCCCATCGGGGGCTGCATGAATTCTTGACGCGGGGGGTGTTGCAACGCTCCGTGCCATGCGCGCCTGTCATATCCCCCAGCAACATTGCTGCCAACGTCACGCGCCCATAGGTACGACAGGATCGTATCGTGACGCGATCAGCTTAATTTGGGATCACGCCCTCCCCCGCAACACCGGTGACGAAAAGGATCGTGATTCTGGCCAGAAATCAGCCTCAGAGATCTGTAAGATCGCTCGAGCCGTTCGCCTGGCCAGAAACTCGCCTCTACCAACCTGTACAACCATGTCCGATTAATCGTTGGTTCGTACTACTTAAAATTTAATCATCCTGTCACCTGTCTCAAGTTTCCTCTGGGAAATCGATCATTTCCGAGTAAATTCTTGCGCCGTTTCTTAACAGATGCACATATGGAATAGTTGGACTGCTGTTCTTTATCGAAAATGAAAATTGCCTGCATCGATTGCAAGAAATGGAAACAAAATCGAACGTTATTTCTTCCCGTAATGATTTTAATAGAGGAGAAATCAGCAATGGACATCTTCAATTTATAAAATTGTACAACAATTTTCAATTTCATCTACTCGAGTTTGCTGTAAATGTATCCGCAATAGTTATTGTTTGTAACACCGATTTTATTCGACGCTTGAACGTCGCAGTCCTGTTTTTCGCGTTTGCCCAGAAATTAGATTAACCGGTATCGGGAGTGCAAATTGCCAAATACGGCGATCGTTCCGCTCGCAATTTTTCAACCATCGAGGAGGAGGAATATTCGGCCAAGAAGATCGAGCAGAACTTAATAATTTGATCGGGTCCGGTTTCGTCGAACTCGCGATACCGGGGGCCAGATATGAGATCACCGGCCGTGGAGGTGGTTTTCGTGAAAAATATCGCTCGTTTTACAGGCGGTAGAAGCGAGGCAACGCTAACGGGGGTTGGGGCTTGTATTTAATTAAACCTCCAGGGGCTGCCTGATCGAGCATCAATACCCAGTGGTTCTCCGACTTATTGAATCACAGTCGGACGTTGATTGTATAATCAGTTTGTTAAATTATTCCGCTTCTATTTATACCTTCGATTGATTTCCCGTCGGATAAGCTTGTTCCCGATTTCGCATTGATTTCGAACTCTTTTTTTAAACGAACGCGCCCTATTCATACGGGGACGCAAATATCATTCTTCGAAACACGATTTCAGATTGCAAAAAAGCTTCGCGCGTTCGTCGCCACGTTTGTCTCGAATTTCTTTGATATTCCCAGTACCTTGGTTTGGATGCTTCGAAATATAGTTTAGGATTTATGTTTCAGTATTTAAACGTTTCATTCTGTCTTGAACATTTTGCTCAGGGATTCTCGACAGATTTTGATAGTTCGAGAGATTCATTTGATATTGTGATCGCTTTTACGTTACTTTGACCAGGCGGAAATCCTTCGCTCGCTCTCTCTCTGCTTGGGTATTCTCGGATCCTCGAATGGCCGAATATTTCTAGCAAGAATCAACGTTTCGTTCTGCGATGCAGCACCGACGCTTTGAGATTAAAGGCCGGCTTGCGCGGACCGACCGCCGAAACGCGGAAAGACTGCGGATCCCGGCTGCAGCGAGAAAATTAATTGCGCTGCACTTCTGCGGCCACGAATTACGACCGATGCGTATCCATTTCCCGTGCACGTTGATGCACGAAGATTTGTTCGGCCGATGCCAGGTATCAGCCGGGCAACGAGCACTTGAAACGAAATCCCTCTCTCTCTCTTGGTGTTCGTTCCGGTCTAATGCGGGAACAAAATTTCCGCTTTGATGGAAGAACCGTACCAGCGCTTGTTTAAACTAGAATCCCGGAGCAGAATCAATCTTTTTCAAATCGCACACTCCTGTGCCAAAATCGGCAAAATATTAAATGCTTCAGCCTTGGAAAAGGTGTAATTGTTTTTCCTTTGGAACGTCGAATCTTAATTTGGAATTTGGAACAACGAATCTTAAAGATTAACGAGGATATTAATTAACTGAATTCTCTTCCGCGTTAGTTAAAACAGTCTCGGAAAATTGGAATTTAGATACGCCTCTCTAGTTTATTGATTGATGCTTGATCACGACACGGTATTACCACGAAGCGACGTCAATTTATCATCGAAGTACGTCATAGTCAATCGTGTACGTCGGTGCAAGTTCACTTCTGGTATGTTTGAACATTAATCATCGTATGCACCGAGACTTATTCGTGTCTACATATATTTTTCTGCACTGCATCCTGCAAATTTTTCAGATAGAAAAGTCTTTATGGAAAGGTGTAATGTTATTTTACTTTTACCGTGGGCTGTTCAACAAGCGACAAATGGGCGTAGTTAATGAAATGTCTTGGCGGAGGGCAGCGAGGGGTAGTTGTTCACGAGGCGTCCGATCAGATCTGTTCGGATTACCATTCGGAATGAGAACCAGGCGCGGGAATCCCTGTCGGTGGGATGTACAGAGGTTTGCGAAGCCTTATTAGCGATTTAGGGTGATTCGCCCCTTGTAGTATTGACTGGAGGCCGCCAGCCGGGGCAGCCGGGAATTAAAAATCGCTAAATTCGGTTACGCAGCCGTTTCCGTTGCGTTTCGTTTCATCTACGCGCCCTCTATCGTTCTCGCCCTGCCAACGGGCCGATCGGTGCCTGCTACCGCCGCGAATTTCATCGAATTAAAAGTTGCGCCCTCCGGAAGAATGGCCGTCGAGAATGATTGGCTGAACGCGCGAGACTTCTGCACCATGGAATTTCCACCGACCCTGGGGAAACTTTTCGCGCGTTTAATGAGCCCTTCGATGGCTCCATATTCTCCAAGATTTATTTTCTGGAACGTTCTTGAAATTAATATATGCCGGTAAATTTGAAAATTTATAACCCTTTTAAACGCATGCTATTATACCAAAGTGATAAGTAAGACGAGTAAAAATAAAAGAAAGAAAAAATGTGATTTCTATTATATGTGAGAGAACAAGTTAGGTTGCAAAATGGCACATACAATGATTGAAAGTTGAATTTGCATTTAGATTTAAATATGTGCCGATAATTATGAAAGTGGTACCTAATTATTGTTTAGACAACAATTCTTTGAATCACCGGTTTCATGTTTCGTTGCTATTATTGAAATTATCGTATAAAGATTTTTCAGATTTCAATGTTAACGCGAGAAGCAACATTGTGTAATTTATGTAGGGAAATTCTTCGTTTATTTCCAGAGGTCAATTACTTGCGGCTGGTTTCCGGTTGATATTTTAATCAACCCTCGTTTCGGAAACGTCACCGGAGCGTCGGTTGTCGATCAACGGGCGGAAAAAAATCAGCGCGAGTGTCGATCCGCCGGTAGCTCGTGATTTTTTGTCGGTGAACCCTCGCGGTCGAGTCTCGGGGCAAGTTTCTAGTTAGCCGAATCGACGCGCGTCCCATAGGGGATGAAACGATATTATTTGGGTCTCGCGTGCCATCCCGCCAGACACGTTTCCCGCTTCGGCTACGTTAATTCCATGCATTTAAATTGTCATTAGCCGCCTTGCAGAACAAAGTGTCGCGCTTATGCACCGTGACAACGCCCCCCCCCCCCACCCCCGGCACCCCATCCCCACCGATATTTCCACGGTGTATCGAAGAATTTTGGAGACACACGCCTCGATAGAGTCATTCCAAACTTACACTAGTTATAGAATTATTTAAACATTATTAAAACACTAAGCTTAGAATATCGATTGTAACCGTATAAACGCAATCAGATTTACTTTCAAATCGAAATTGTCAATCTTCCCGTAACGCTACGGATGGGGACGAGCAGCACTGAATATAAAGGAGATCGAGGCATTAGTTCGCGGAAACTGACAATCATCGGCCCTTCCAGGACCTAAACAAACAGAATCGACACACTGATCGGATTCCGCGCAGTAAATCTAGAGACATCGAGGAAACCTGCCCCTATCATTACGGATTATGTGTGTCCTGTGTCCATTTACGTGGTCCATTTTCCTCTTCCCTGAATACACACCCTTGAAAGCAATTTGCCAACCATCTTACAGGCAGTAAGCCTCGAGGCAGTTCTCCAAATCCTTTTTCAAAACATATTTCCAGCGAATTCACGCCAGTCTCCAACATGCAAAAGAATACATTTGCAATTTTTTAAACAGAAATCCGAACTTCTTTTAGAATGAAATCCTACTTCCCAGAGAAACCGCCGCGAGGGCTTGAAAATGCAGCCCGTATATTTCCCAGCTGGCTTTCCAATCATTTCAGCCGGGTGGATCTTGAATCATTATCCGTCTGCGTTCGAAAAGCCAAGATCCGAGCGTCGAGTATCAGCAGACGTCTTCTACCCTTTCAGAGGCGGCAACCCCCGCGAGAGCCGGCGGCTGGGATCCCTTAGCGTTTGGCACAGACGGTGTGGGCCATCGTTACGCGATCCGTGCGGCGTTCAGTGATCACCGTTCAGTGTTCGGAAGTCGGTGAAAAAGAAAAAGGTCTCGCGCGAGCCCATGAAGAATGGCGACACTCAATCACGCCAAAGACAACCGCCAGGGAGCCGAGCGTCCGAAACAATACGAAACAAACGGCCTCCGGGGGCGGATATTAGTTTTTCGATTCCTCGAGCCCCAATCGACGACTCCGCCGTCGTTGCCGCCGACGCCGTTCCAACCCCTCGATGTTATTTTTCTCAGTCATATTCCCAGCTGCGCATTTATCACTTTTAAACGAGACTGGAGGAGCAAACCCTTCTCCCCTTCTTCCAGGCCCTTTCGTACCCCCCTCTCTGTCTTGTCCGGCGGTGGTCTTTCTTTTTTGCGACGGGACACTCTCGATGCAAACACAAAAATAAAGGAAGAAGAGAGAGAGAGGGAGAGAGGAGCACGGTGGAGACAGAATCCTCTCTACAGCGGCACCTCCGAGGGCCATAATTCTGCCACATGGAATTTACCCCATCGTGATGGCGGTGGTCGGTGTCTCCGCGTTCCCCGTTTCGTTGCTGCATTCTTTACCGGCAACGAAGAAGGGTTCGAGGATGACCCAGCCTTTGTTCTACCTTCTGCTGCACCGTGGACCACGGTTTCGGTTGTCGCGCTTGGACGCCATTGTTTTCGCGAGGAGAACCCCGTGAAATCCGACTATGGCATTGTTCCGAGAGTTTTTATTATACCAGCCCTTCTCTCCTGGATTAATTCGTGTAAACTCGATTCTTCGACTTTGTTGAGTCTATAGATTATGAATACGTTGAATCTCGAATTCCGGTGGTTCAACGCGAAGCAAATAAATCGAGGACACGGTCTCTAAGTAGATTCGATCGGTATCTGCGGCCGGACAAGTATGTTAGGTTGACGAGTATGGCGGCGCGTAGATTAGGTCGACATATATGGTGGGCCGCCACATTTTACCATCTAGATTTACGTCATTATTATTACGCATAGCAAACAATGTTTCAGATGAATTAATAATGACGTAAATCTAGATGGTAAAATGTGGCGGACCACCCTGTATATGGTCAGCTAAGTAGATTAGGCCGATCGGACCAGAAACAGATAGACGAGTAGAAACATTCCGACATTTTCGGATAAACAAACAGAAAGTGATTTTCTACAAGTTGCTCGTGCGAGACAGATACGGATAAATCGAAGACGACGCGCATTCGAGTGGCGACAGTAGCCACGGAGGATTCTGGCTGGCTGGTTAGAAAGCAGGGCCGTACGGTTGAGGGGCGCATAACTCATTCCCCGAGGGCAGCGTCAGTGATGTACGGCGGTTGTGGGACAGCGGGTAGGATGAGGTTTATCGGTAGGAGACGGTGGCAAGGGTGAATCAGCCCTTAATAAGCCAAAGTGCACGCGAGTCGGTAGCAAAAGAGAAGCCTGTTCTCTCGCCGGTCCCTCGATAAGGAAGGGGGGCGCGGATCCGTGAACATCATCGGGTTGCCGGTGGCAGATTTACGAGCTGAGTGAACTATTGTTTCGAAGTTTATCTTTTTGGCCCACGGAAGATTAAGGGTTTCTTCGGTGAACGGTGTTCGCACGCTTTGGGAACCAGGCTTCACCGTGTTTCTGTTACTGATCTTCGAAGAAGAGGGTAGCTTGGGCGCTGATAGGGCAGTCGGGAGGAAATGTTAGAGCGCTAAAAGGTGCTGCTAATATCACCTTTCACGTATTCTGATTTTTAAAGAATTACAAACTCTGAATACGTGAAAGATCTATTTCCATAAATTTTGAAGACGGTTCATGGAAGATCTTGGCTTTGAAAAATAACGAGGCTGAATGCCTGGGGCAGTCCGAGAGCAAGATGCTCGATTATTTATTTAAGGTTGTCCATTACTGGTATGCGGTTAAAGGGACAGATGACTCGTCGAACCGGCTGGATCCGAGCATTACGCGGAAGCTACTTCTCTGATGAAGCGTTACGCTTAATCCCAGATTAAAAGGACTGCGACGTGCAGTAAAGTTTAATGCTAACACGCCGGATCCTGGACCCAGTCTTGAAATCAAGGGATCACACTGTTTGTCGGGGACGGTCACTTATTAATGCGGGCGCAGGGCCAAAGTAATTCCCTAGGCAGGGCACAGCTTAGAAGGGACTTACCCGATATTTGAATCCTCGCTAATACCTATCACATACTTAGGAACCGTCCGCTTGGCATAACTGCGCAAGTCAATAGTTTCTTAAATTAATCCTTCGATGTTACGAAATATGAATAAAATGATTCTCGAACTGCCGAGCAACACGCTGCATAACATTTGCAAATATCCAACAATAATAACTTGATGTGCGTTCGAAATCGTTTGGAAATTTCACGGGAAGAAAGCGAACGCGAAAACAGATATCGATCAGAGGGTGGAAATACGGTAGTAACTGTTTATTGCACGCGGAAAAATTGCCAGTCGGTTCGAGATCGTCGAAGAGGAAGGATAACCGACGCGCCGGTGTCGTTTCCCCAATATTTTTATTTATTTTCTGGCCTCGCACGTGTTTCATTTCACCGTACACGTGTCCCAACGTCGTTCAATTCCCTCCGCATTTTTTCCCGTTCGTTATTTTCAACCAGCTCTTGTAAACTCTGCGACTTTCGTTTACTTTTACGACGTAGCCCTTCCGCGTAGAAAGAACACCGTGTTCATCCCTTGTTTATTACAATTTGTCCTTCTTGAAATCTACGCGGATGACGATTTATTTGTATTTTCTTGGGACGAGGAATTAATTTCATTTTCGGATGAAATATCGAAAGCTGGGAATTAGCAATCGGAGTTACGTGTGAATAATCCTCTGCCATTTATGTCTTTCGTTTTGTCAGGCTGCGTTGGGAAAGGGTGTAGTCGTAGCCCCAGGAAACGTCGCGTCGCGGCGATTTATCCGGGTTTAAAAATCCGAAAAAAGTGGGTGCTTGCGTATGAACAAGGGGCCGCGATTAAAACGATTCGCCGGGGATCCCTCGCTGGGCTAACATAATCACCGATAATAGTCCGTCCGCCTTCTAAAAACGGGAAAACTTTTCCTTCTTTCATCCCCCTCCGATCCACGAACCTCTGAACGCCGGTGGTTCCACCTTCCAAGACGCCGGGGGCTTCCCCCTGGCTGAGAAGTTGGTTTACCACCCCCGGGGGTGGTTAGCGGGTCTAGTTAAGGGGCGTCTTAATTACCCACCGTAATGAACACCTTGTCGTAAAAACTTGCGCCGGTTTAATTATTTCGGAGCAGCCACCGCCTCCCGACCGATCCACTTGCTCGGTTACCCTCCTTGTCGGGGGTTGTTCACACCCCCCTTGCGCGACTAAACGGAACTGACAACACCAGTCGAAGATTTCCTGTTCGATTAGAGACCGCCCCTCCCCCCTGTCACACTCATTTTTCTCCGAGAGGAAACCACCCCCGCGCGATTAAATTTTAATTAATCCGGCATTTGCGGAATTGAAAGAAGAGATGGAACAATTCAACGAGGCGTGAACAATTATTCATTGTTCTAGTTCTAAGGATTAAAAATTTCCGCGATCCTCCACGAATGAAATTACCAACTTCTTTATCTCTGATTAAAGCAGACATTTATGGAATCCGAAGTTTTAATGAATGTCGATTGCGTGTACAGTGTACAGGAACACTGTACAAAATTCCAGTGGTTGTACAACAAAAGGAATTGTTTGCGGAGAATCGTTGTTTGTGGATTTCGTTACGTGTGAACGTTGGAAAACGGAAAAATCGATGGTTCCGATCGACCCCGTAACATTTCCCGGCGCGAACACCGTGGTAAGGTCATCGAGGTGCAGGCGAGGAGAGCGCAATAAAGGCGCGTACCCATCTACGACGGCGTCGAATCCAATTACACCCCTCCAGCCGGGGGCTGCCGAATGGCAATACTTTTTAAGGGTGCGTCTGCAACGGGAGAACACGGAAAAGGCCGTACAACGGGGAGTATTGCGGCACGGTTTGTCGTCTCTCGCTTCTATAAATTCGCGGGAATTAAACGAAAGAATGCGGTCTGCCTCGACGTACGACCTGCCCACCCTGCAACCCTTAACTCTACGGCCAGGCCCGGCTACACCATCCTCCCTATCCGTTGGGTTTACGTGCCTGTTCTCTCTCTCTCTCTCTCTCTCTCTCTCTCTCTCTCTCTCTCTCTGTGCTCCTCTCTCTTCGTCGTGTTCGCCGGCTCACAGGATTTTTTCTCTCGCACGAAACCAGGGGCTCATTTTTGGGGGCTCGTTGGATTTTTAATTAAGGCCGCGGCGGTGACTCCCACGCCAAGAATGCACGGTATCGTGCGAGGTATTTTGCCGAAAAACCACCCCTCTACTGCTATTGCCGGCGTCGCCGCCGCCGACGCCGCCGCTGCCCACCGGTCTCTTCCTCGGCCAGCGTTATTTAATAACCGTTCGATCGCTTCCGGAACCATGCTGTTCCTTTTGCTTGTCTTTCCGCCGCATCTGGACCCGTGCTCCACTACCAGCCTAACCTCTGCACCTTCGTTTTCCTGACGAACGTCTATCGTCCTTCGCCTCGCACAAAAATACTCATCCCTATATGCATAAATTTAATTACGTTAGTAATTGTAGAGTCAGGAAGGTTCAATATGGATTTAATTGAGAATTCTTTATTAAATATTTAAGCTATACATTTAAATCGTCAACTCGCGATGTTCATTTCTTAAAAGCTGTGCTTAATCTTTTTCTGCAAAGACTGAGCTCTCTTTCTTATTTATTATTATTACTTGCTTGCTTGTCAACCGCTGATCAGTTAGATAGGAAAAAAACGTGTTTTTACGTGGTTCAACCGTCGTCGTTCGAATCTCCAGGCTCGACTTCCTACATAAGCAACCAAGATTTGTTTTTACACGTGGACAAAGTCTCGGGTACAGCTCAAATTCATTAATAAATTATTCTACTGATGGAGTCTAGTGATAAGAAATGGAAGCAACTCCGTATCTACAAGATAAACATGTAAAATCGACCGTTTCATGATCGATCGTGCTAGTACGTTGAGTCCACAGCTCGAGTACGGCGAGAAACCTCACGTTCCTGTATATGCTTAGATTAAATTGACTTTGGATTATTAGAAAGAAGTCTGACAACATCCAAAGGACTCGAGCCACCCCCTTGAGGGAGCCGGTGCCGAAGGAAACCTCTCCCAACGAGAATGCAAATTCCGAGGATGGTAAACCTCGCGGGTCAGGAAGTAACGTGGCGGATAAATCATCCGGGACACCCCCGCGGCTCCGGCAGCAACCCGGTCCTCGAGCCAACCCCGTGTTTATGTGCCAGAATCGACATATTTCAGATGCGCTTTTAAATATTAAACGCGAGGGTCCGCGAATATGCTTCTCCCCGGCTTTCCTCCGCGCTCGTATCTGTTCGCGATCCTTCTGAGGAAAGCGTGAAGCGATTCCTTGAAAACTATCATCCTCAACACGGTCAATTGAAACCTAATATCAAATTAATCGATGTTAGTTTTGGTAAGCAAGGTATATTTTAATTAAATAAAGAAAACAGATATTGGTTTAACGATATTTAATAGATGTTCTCTCTACCAAAGCTAGCCTTAGACTAACTGCGTTCGGCAGCTCGTCTATACGTTTGAAAACGAACAACATTTGAATGGGATCATGTCGGCGGACTAAAAGAAGCGCGGCTCTGTCTTTGATTCGATACCTAAAGGTACGGCGAGATACAATGTTACGGACCCGCAGATGTGGGATCCGAAACGTTATATAGATATATATACAGCAGTCCCTGGAACCTTATTAATTTCTGTACATATATCTATAATCGATTATAAATTATTAATTAACTAATAATTAATTTCGTTGCCGCGCATGTAATTTCCAGTGGATGTTTCTGATCGTTGAAAGAAGCAGGAGCAGCGAGTAGATTTTCTGGAAGATCACGGCCAAGCCGAGGCTCCGGCCATGTATCAAAATCCCCGCAGGAACGCAATTAATCTCTCGACTCATCAGCCGCGGTCCGATCGATCCGGAAATACTGACAACGTTAGCCGCGCCACGCCGCTAATAAAGACAGAACAAGAATCGACAAAGTTTTCATTGGCTCGGAATCGCGCGTACACCGAGTTTCATCTAATTAGAAACTCGCCATCAGCGAAAGGAAAGGGTAAGTGTGGGTGAAAATAACCGAACGACCCGACACCGCTAGAAATTCCACGAGAGAAGACGAGCGAGCCGCTTCTTCGGAAGTTATGCGCGATAGTTCGTTGCCACTGCTGGTAATGTACACACATGAGGGTGGCAACGTGCAACCCCTCGACACTCTCCGCCCACCCCCCGTAGACATCGACCCTCTTAAACGTGAATTTGATATTCGTAAATCTGCCGGCCGGTTTCCATAAATCAAAACCACCCTCTGCACGGCTTCCACGGCCTGCAGAAAAGCTTGGGAATAAGGGGCGAGTGACGGGGGGTGGGCGGCAGTCAACCCCCGGCGCGAACAGACTCGACAACATCCGCTCGACATCTTCTTTCTTAAAAATTGATTCCTCGCTGCCGCTTTGATCCTGCTCGGGACGCGAAGCCACTCGGAGATGCCGAGCCTCGTTCTCACCCCCGAGAATGTTGTTCCGCGGATGCCATGTGTTCGTTGCGAATCGATTCCTGAAATCGATGCTCACCGTTGTCGGTGAGGTGTCGAACATCGGAAATTCATTTGGAGAAATCCGTCTCAACTGCAGCAAGGGAATAATCTAAAAATTGTGGAAAGTAATCGTCGAGGACTCTTGCAAATTGCACGGACGATAAACGAAAGGAGCATTCACCCCTACGATTTATTTTACGGTCTCAGTGATTAGAACTTTTTCGAAGATGTTCTCCAACAGCTGTATATTAACACATTACCGACCGGTTATTATTGTATAATTTTGAAATATCTATGGTACATGGCTAAACACTTTTTAATGAAACCTTCAATAGCAACAGCAATTTTCGTTGCGAACCAACAAGTCACCCTCATTAACCTGATATAATAGTTTCATTTAAGATTGTAATGTAAAAGAAAATTTCTGTGCTGTTTTTGGTGCAGCACAATTATTGAAAATCCTATTAATAGGCTTTCGGTAGGTAATGTGTTAACAAAAGCCGAATAGAATTTCATTGCGGTTTAAGGGAAATTATTAAGGTAGATTTTGATCGGAATCTGTTCAGAATCGTTCATCACGAGTCAGACACGATATTGTAAGGCAAGGGGTTAATTCGGAGTGAAACGTGGCAGACCGGTGAAAGGAGCAGCTCGCGCACGGATGTATCGCGGCCGGGAAGGCAGAGTCGACGAAAACCATAATCACCGTTGGATATTTCGGAGAGGGTGGCGAACTGCAGACACATCCGCTTTTTCCCCGGACGCTGACCAAGATAATTCTCGCTCTCCTCAGATGTTCACTTCAATCTTTCGGCGAATATTTGAAGAGGCCGGATCAAAGCGCGTCTGGTCAATTTCATCAACATTTGAATACGAACCTTCCTGTCCCTTTCCCACTCTCCCTCTCCCGCTCGTTTCTTTCCGCTATCTCTTGCTCAGGCTCGCCAGCGAAACAACCCCCAGCCCTTTGGATCTCTTTGCACCGACTGCGAAAAGAGCCGAGGAGAGAAACCAGTCTGGAGAGAGAAAGGAGGAAAAGAGCGAGAAGGATGGCAGAGAAAGGTGAGTGAAAAGGAGGAAGGGACGAAGAAAGGAGAGGGATAGCGGGGGCAGAGGGGAACGGGAACTTTTGAAAAGTGTTGGGTAAAATGAGAAGCGTTAGACGAATGCGCCGATAACGCGGAACTCGAACATTCCGAAAGACGTCCGCCATCATCCTCTACCCCCGCCGTTCCGCCTCCATCATCCACAGTCGAGGCTGATGCGATGCTCTTTTCCGCCGCTTTCCACGGAGTTTCAAACGGAGGATTCTTCCGGCGAATTCTATTTTACGGATCGAGGGCCTTTGCCGTTCCCCGGGAACGTCTTCCTTTGCCCTCCGAACACGATTAACCGGTCGATCGGGGATAATTAATTAGACAAAGTGTGCGGAATAGCGAAATCGACACCCGAAAAAGCGAGCATATAAGAGAAACCCTTAAGACTTGCCAGACGCTATGGTTCAATTTAATTTTTGTTTGTAGCGGGGGTGAATGAAATTGTTGTGTTTGTCAGTGTGATTTAAAATTGAAGCAGAACGTTAAGTATAGCGGGAAATAGTCAGAGTCCCCCAGCGCTTATTACATATTAAAATGGAGAAGCGAAATGGATACGTTATGGAGCAGGGATGCGAGATTCACGGAGCAGTAGTCGCGGGCATAAATTTAGCCGCGTCTCGAAATGCCGTCGGGATGCGGCTTTAAGGAGGGTAGCCAGGCGCGGCGCGATCAAAGCGTAATTTTAATTAGGCAGATTATACGGAAAGATAAAAATTATTAAAATTATTGCCTTAATGAAAGGGAACCTTCGCCTGGTTTACGGAGGGACGCGTAATTAAACGTCGGTAGTAGCTTCCCCCTGGCGAGGGTTGTTTCTGAGCATGGCGCGCTGAGCAGATAATGTAGCGAAGTGTTGATCTAAAAAAAATCTCACATCTTTTTTCTTCTTTTTATAAAACTTATTCGAAACGGTAAAAAATCGGCTTTCAATTTCCCTTCAGAAAAGGAAATGACTTTCGCGAACGAGCTAATAATATTAATCGCAATTGGTGCGCGGCGTGAATAAACAGCCGGAACCGCAGATGACAATTAAAAATCCCCAACGAGCAGCGTGGAGAGTTCTCGCGCCGACCGACATAATAAATTGGGGATCGCTTAATTAAAGTCATCAAAAATTCCGCGTTCAATAACCGGGCTGCCCCGAAACTGTACGATTATCCACCAAGCATCCCCGTAACAAACAATTTCATTAACCCAGGCGGTAGAACGTATGAAAATTAATAATTGTTCGCGTCTCGGCGCGAGCTGCGCCCCAGATTCCAACCCCCTTCGACTGTCCGACGGGATTTCATTACGCGCCTCGCGTAATTAGTTGCCGAACGGGCGTTGCTGTGAAGTTATAATCGTAAACGCGACCGTCGACCGGCTACCGTTGCGTTTCGCGACGAGAGGTGGGTGGTGTGCTGCTAAATTTAAAGGGGGAGGGGATGGGGTTGATAAAGTCAGGTGACGTCTTCGTTCGACTTCTTCGCGAGCGAAGTAGCTGGCAGAGGGGTGCTGCTAGGGGTGAGCCAATGGAAGGTCGATAAGAGGGCCGCCCCCTGCTGATGGCAGATCAGCCCGCAAACCGCAAGGTGCCACCACACCCCCAAAAACCATCCCTGGCACCCCCGCGGCCAATGATCGGGCCTAGCCACCCCCAGGACCACAAACCAACCGCAAGACGATGCGCAGAACCGCCTCGTACCAGCACGCACCGCGCATCCCGACCGCAAAACAAAATGGTGCTACGAAGCCTGTCAAGATTTTCAGGGTCGTCGCGAAACTACCCCATAGGCCAGGGGGTGAGGTCAAACAAGTACCACAGGACTGTCCGTGCACGTACAAGTTTGGATAACAATGGTCTGATAAGTGGAAGAGGAGAACGGCGTCTACGTAATCAAGCTAGGCAATGGTCCAAGTAGAATAGGACAATAAATAGTTCAGCAAGTAGATCAGGACGGTGTGTAGCGAAACAAGCAGAATAGAGGCATTCCAAGGCGAGATAAATGGAAGAAGAACGGTTTGTAGGCAACAAGGGGCGAGTACAGGAGGATACGGTGGTCAGACAAGCAGAATGGGACAGTAAATACTTGAGAAAGTAGATTGGGTCAGTGTGCAAGCAGACGAGTAGGAATAGAGACTGTGAGCTGTACGAATATAATAAAACTCCTTTGTAAGAAGTAATGAAAAAGAAAGAACTGCTATTCGCTTCAGCTGTACAAAAAACCACATCTGATTGAACGTTTCAAACGTGGTAGTGTTGAAAATCTATAAAATCCCCAAGGCCAAGGAAAAGACGCTCAGCTGTCCGGGCCTGTGAGCCTGTCGGTAGAAGAATCTTGGCAGCCACATAGTCGTCTGGTAGCACGTTGGTAGATCGCGTAGCTACCGGTTCGTTTCGACGGAAGTCGTCGACCGGCCGAGGAAGGATAGAGGAATTCCATCGGGACGTCGCGGAGATGGTGGTGTAGACAGAGAAAAGGGAAAGAGCAAGATGGAAGCAGAGAAAGAGAAGGAGAGAAGGAGAAGAGAAAGCAACGAAGGAGGCGGGTCCGGTCCGGTCGGGTCGGCT
The DNA here is from genome assembly GCA_916610235.2 of Lasioglossum morio. Taxonomy (NCBI): domain Eukaryota; kingdom Metazoa; phylum Arthropoda; class Insecta; order Hymenoptera; family Halictidae; genus Lasioglossum; species Lasioglossum morio. The sequence continues at coordinate 14,637,219 of OU744333.1, forward strand.
GTCGTCGGTGCTCGGTTCGACTCGAATTTTTCTGGGTGAGTTCTCATGAGTCTTGGCACCTCGGAGAGGTGGGCGAGAGCTGCTGGCGGGCAACGGGGTTCTGGGGTGGGTTCTGAGGTACCCCAGCGTGGCCGTTGCGGCAACGGCTGGGGGATCCCGCGCACCCGCGGTGAGAGAACAGGCGAAAGGGGTGGCCGGGTGGTGTGTGACGAGGTTGTCGCGGGGGATGAGGGTAGAGAAAGAGGGAAGGAGGGATTTTGAAAGAGGGTCGGTGGTCGTGGCGGCGGCGGTGGTGGTGGTGGTGGAGACGGAGGAGAAGCTCGCTGCCTCTACTGCTGCTGCTGCTGCTGCTGCTGCTGCTCGAGGAGGAAAGGATGGCAAGGGGTACGACGAGCAGAGGACGAGGAAAAGTGAGAGGAGAAGGAGGAGGTGGGCCGGGGGTGGGTTGCCTAGCTACCGGCGAGACCCGGCCAAGATACTCCGAGATCTCTCTCTGTACTGTTTTAGGTCCGCTCCGCATATTTCGCCATCGGGTTTGACCATGTTCTTCGGCAACTTTGCCTCGCAGAGCTGAAGAGAGAATAAGAGGGAGAGAGAGAGAGAGAGAGCCGTGCGCCAGAATCTCCGGATCAAGTGGCCGCACCAACGCTACCGTTTTATAATGCTTCTTTGTACCCCGGCTTTGTTCCTAACACGGAGATTAATAAGATTGCGGATTAGAGTGATGCGGCGAGAGGACGTTTTTAAGACGTTCATTCTGTCTTCTGCTTTTTCCTCGGTGTCCTTACAATGTAGGAAATCGAAGGAAAGTTTGCAGCTATAAACATTATTTTTATATATCACGAAGATCATAGACCAGTGTCTGGAGATCAATTGGCCGAGCCATTCCTTACTTCTTTGTCCAGGTGGCTTTGTTCGCGGCGCAGAGACGAATGAGATTGTGGATCGCAGAACTAATGAATCCGGAGACATGATTTTTAAAACATTCATTCGTTTTTTTTTGTCATTTTGTCAAGTGGCTGTGTCCTTATTTGAATGAAGAAGCGCCAAGCTTTGAGCTTAGAGGAGCTGTTTGCCAGAGCCTAGAAAGTAAGATGACGAACGTTCGCTGCAGTTCCTTGAAGCCCCTTTGTTCGGGGGCTGAGAGGGTGGCTTTGTTCGTCGTATGAAGATTAATTAAGTTTTCTGTTCTTCTACGGAGGCGCTAGTGAAAGATGCATTATTTTTTGGTTGCGTAGCACTGCTCTTCCGATCTACTTATTGGATCGAAGGAAACTGAAGAAAAGTGGTGGAGCTTGTTTTGAATTTTCATGGACTTGAATGGTACGAAAGGCATCGACGATGACGAGGGAAATTAATTTCCCTACGCTTGCTGGCAGATACGGACTCTTTACACCGGAGGAAATCTTCTTTTCGTATTTGCATAGCCAATGGGAAATAAAAAATTGAACATCAATCCAGGGTGGGGGAGAAGAAATCAGGTACGGGAAGGAGGAAAATAATTGGGAGCACTTTTGAAGCTGAGCGAGGGAAACTCTCGAGTGGCCGCCCTTCGCGAAATCTCGTGTACTTTACCTGCTCGTTTCGGATGCAAATTTCACGTAAAAACGTCCTTCTTATATTTCCTGATAAGGAGCGCGACCCTCCAGCAGATTTCCCGTCGCGACAACGCATTTAAAAGCATCCGTACAATGCTTGTAAAAATTATTATACTAATCCCTTCGAACCACTGATGTCTCCTAGAGACAGTGTCACCGTTTTCGTATAGAAACTGCGGTTTATTTTTTTTTTTAAATTTACATTTATCGGGAGTATAGAATTAACGAGATGATGGTGTACAAGGGGTGGTTTTTGTTCAGGGTGGCTTGATGGGGAAGTACGAGTTGGTAGATTGAAAAAGTTAGGGGTAGACGACTCTTTCGTTCTTTTTCAAAACGAGATACCAGTGTCGCCCTCGAGCGAGGAAGGCAGCAAAGACATTTAAGAAGACTCACCCTCTTTCTTCTCGCCAACCCTAAGAAAGTCGACTTCACCCCCGTGGTAAGGCAGCTCGCGAAGAGGTCGGTAAAGAACGGGTCGAAACGAGCTAAGAAATAGCTAAGAATTTCCACTTTCTTCATAGAATTTCAATGAAATCTCTCAATCATTTTTTTAGGAAAAGAACAACATTCTTCGTTTAAAAAAGATTCAAAAAATTGAGTACTTGAAGAAATGCTTACTTCAATTGTGAATGTGTTTTAAATATTCCCTGGAGACAGGAAAAATTACACAGTAGACGATCGAAAGGAATTATGTTTGACAAGACAATAGGGGATGGTACATTTACCATGGGAATGTCGAAGGGGGCTGATAAAAAGGCGACAAAGAATTCCGGAGAACGAGTCGGTAAGAAAGGAAAAGAATAAGACAGCTTTCTTAAAGAAGTGGCGCCTCCTTTTAAGAAAACGCTAGTACTTCGGGTCGCCACTAAGAAGGGTGGCGCCGTCACCGAAGAAAACACCCCTTTTTGTCCTGGAATTCCAAATCGTCATCCCTTCAAACGTACAGAGCTTATTAAGTAAATTTTCTCATCGAAAATTCTTTTACTGGAAGACTAAAATAATTAAAAATGTTATTACCACCCTTATTCTACCTTAGCAAAGTATACTTCAAGTTCCATTGCCAATATTTAAATTCGATAATAACAAGCCTCTGGGTTTCTAGGTGCTTCGCGACAGTAAGGAGACACCGGTAGTAACTCGTGGAAAGAAAAAAATTGCATTTTCAATGCAAGGACCAGAGAGGGAAAGAGTGTTCCCTTGAGGGAGACGATTTTTTTCCCCCAGTTTTCACCCTCCTTTCCCAAGCTCCCTCGCGGGCGTGGGTGTTCCGGGATGGGCCGACAGTACGAAGAACAAAGGATGGGCTCACGGTCGGTTAATTTAATCTAAGCAAACATCATATAGATGGTACGTGAACGTGTTCCGCAGGGCAGCAGGAAGACTGAAGAGGGTGGAACTCTCTCGGAAGACAGAGAGGGTGGTGTCGGGTAGAGAGGGTGGTGGAGAGGGGAGGGGAAAAGGATACGGCTGTGCAGACTGTGAATCTAGATACATACGTAAGTACAAGAGTATTCAAGACGGAGCTGAGGAACGATGTTTAGCATGTAGATGAAGATCTTGGTAATCAAGGGCTGCAGCCCCCCGGGCACACTTCGTCAAGTCTTACTTATTTCTGGCCGTCCTCATGCGATCCGCGAACCGTCACGGTGCTTCCCAACCCCATACACCAACCCTTTCAACTGGCACGAGATCGCGAAGCTGATTTTTACCGGCTGAAAATTCCCTGTTTTAGGGATGAAGCGGCCCCCCAATGTTATTCTACCGAAATTGTTCTGTATTACTTTTTAAAATTAAGTCGACGTCTGTTTCTAGTTTGTGGAAGACGAGAAATAAAATTCTGCTACATTTTTAACGAATGAAATGTCATGAACGGTGGTAGCGAACGTGTTAAACAAATTCCTGAGCAGAACAAAATGCTACTAAATGAAATAGAACGTCTTTTCCAGGCTGAAGATCACGGTGATCGCGAGCAGTGCAACGCGTATTCATGTGGGACGAGAAAATAGCGGCCGAGTTAAAGAAGCGACGCGATTAAAACGACCGAGGGAATAAAAAGTAGGAGGAATTTCAAAGCGGGCCATTATCGAGTTACCGTTACTTGGCCGGCGCGATTTATTCGGAAAGCGGCGGTAACGAAGCCGAGCCGATCCCTTCCCGGCGAATATCTCGAACCAGAGCAGTATCTCGTTCGAAATGATCGGGTCTCGTTGTCCGAAAATTCACCCCGTAATCGACGGACAAAAAGTAATTTCCCATCGAGACCGGGACAAAGGGTGATTTTGCATGGGGGGCTGTGCCGGCGATAGCCACGGGGGTGGCAGTGACCGGTGCGTGTAACGACCAACTCACCCCTTCTACTCCCTCTCGCTTCATCCCAGTCTTTCTCTCTCCCTCGAGCCACCCTTCAACCCTGCCCGAGCCGGACGAACGTTTACGGTGAACGCCACGTGCGCTCTATGCGTGGAAAAAGGTGCACAAGAGGGAAAGAGGGTTGTTCGCGCGTGTTGCGTTCGATCCGAACGGTATGTGGGGCTCTGGGGCATTTTTCGTTCGTGTTTTTACACCCCCACGTGCCCCTCGCGCATCCCCAATCTGGTCAGACACTCGTCGACTCGCGAACCGCCGCGGCGCGCGGAATTCGGTGAAGAGGGTTTCAATTTCAAGCAGGCCTTCTGCACGCGCGAATTTCTCACTTCTCTAATAAAAGCCGTGCCATTAAATGCGGCTGAGTTTACAATTTTGTTATCCTGCTGAACAATTTCCCATCTCTATCTCTGTCTCTATCTCTATCTATCTATATATCTATTCTATATTCTATATTTCTATCTCTATCTATATAAATAAAAATTAAATGCTGTTCGTTGGTAACCGCATCACTTGAGAACGAGTCAACGTAAAAAACTGGGGTATGAACCGAAAGACGCGGCATTTCTTCGGAAAGGTTTAAGAGCAAACCGCATTCGAAAAAGTCAATTCGGTCAAAAGTTGTGGACGTGATTAGTGAGCAAAGACAACTTTTTCATCCTCTTTTGTTGCACAGCGTTGTTTTATGAATATCTTATATCCATTTTTATACATAAGAATATTAACTCTGGCTAATATAATACTAATGTCAAATATAGGTACTTACAATATTTTTCGAATCTTATGTTCTTCCATCGGATCAACAGAACACTGCCACTTGCGAGTTGTAATAAGAGTGAAGGACAAAACACAGAATCACAAACACATAATCCAAAATCGTGACAACAGACGCGATGACGTTACTCCGACCGCGGTCAAAATAGTACTGCCGTTGTCACCTTGGTTTTTCGTGAATGGTTAAGGGTGGGATTTAGGTGGGGGGAATATTGCGGGTAATTTAATTAGGAGATTCTATTACTAATATCTCTATTACTCTAGTGCGCTAAAATTCATTAACAAAATTATTCCTACCCACTTATCGTAATAAATATATTTTTCCTAATCATTTTTTAATTAATTTCGTGAAATTTTCTTGTCGAAAAATAATATCTCTATCTGTATCCGAGACCACCTTGGCGATTGGAAATTTAATTACGTTAATAATCAAGCTGGATTTGTTATTGCACGTGGACAAAGTCGCGGGTACAGCTAGTATAGAATAAAACACGGAATACTCTAATATCAGCACGGAGCAATAAAAATCTCCATGAACCGAGGGTAGAAAAAGTTTTCAAAAAATACTTACAGCAGCCCGCGTCCCGAACAATAATCTCGATAGGTCCTTTGTCCGAGGACACGGCTGCGCGCATTATCCGGTGGCAGGAAGCGCGATTTTTCTCGCTTTTTCTCGGACTGGAACAATAAGCCGGGCGTCGCGTCGCCCGATCGAAATGCATATTGTTCTGCAAGGGTGGTGTTCTTTCTGGGAAGAAAAGGGACCGCGGAGGTTCAAGAAAAATCGCAGCCGCGGTGCTGCGCGGCTGACACGGCTGAATTTACCGGCAATTGGTAATGCGGCTCGACTGCAGAACAATAAATCGGTATGGGCAACTGGTCGAGCCAACGAGCCGTGTCCCTCGTTCGCGCAACGAGTTCCTCTCTCTCTCTCTCTCTCTGTTTCCTCTCTTTCACTCCCTCGGGCGGAGAGACACCGCAGAGTGGGAAGAAGAATGGATCAGCGCTAGGGAACGAGTGAGAGAAAAGCCCCCGGAACGACGCGACGGGTTCGTGGAGGGATGAAAAGCCGGAGGGAGGAGGGGAACGTAGAGGAGACTATCCCCTGACGTTCACCGCACGCTATTCTTCATACTCCATTATCCGTGCTCCGCTCCACTCTGCTCCATTATGCTGGCACCGCGTATAAACGACGAGCCGCGCCGCTCCGAGCCACCGTGGATGTCCATCAGACCCGCTACCTTCGCGAAACACCGATAAACACCGCTCTCTGCGGCCAGTTTGCGCGCGACACGCGGCAAAAACGCGTCCTTTTTAGTGCCCACGCTGCCGACCAACGAGCCCGAGGGTGCCGCGCCAACCCCCAGTCCCGACAAACCCCGCCAGAGGGGATGAAAGAATTCCGCGAGCCCAGTAAAGGATTCTAGCCGGATTTTAGAGGGTTGGTTTCTGCGGCAGACGATGCCGGAATTTAGCCCAGTGTTTTTCGGAACACTCGGAACTAGACGGGACCCGCCGTACATAAGGCTGCTTAGAACATTGAATCGTGTAATTTACTGGAATTTTTAGGGGTTGTTTCCTTGTATTTTATGAAATAATTGCTTCTAATTTGGTCCAGCTCTTCTTAGGACTGGTGATTTTGATTGTTACCTAGTGATTTATAAATACGAGAATTTACGCGGATGAATTATGAGGATTAGGGGCCGAGAGGAATTCGCTTTTTGTAGTAACAGTTACAAGGGTAGTTTCTGCGGTAGCAGCTCTGGAATTTTGGGGTAGTGTTTGAGAGAACTTGAGCAGTGTAAAGCGACAGACTAAATACTATGTGAAGTATATTATGTATGTATATTACATACTTTTCATTGTGTATATTTTTTTGTTTTTTTTAAACGCAATTTACCTTTGATAAAGGTTCAAACTAGAACCGAAACGTTAGGTATATTTGCAAAATTAGCTATTTGGTAAAAAATTGATCGAAACTGTAGCGCCGAAAACATTAATTTGAAATTTATTAAATATTTGCGATCGATGTAATTGATTATTTACTATGCGGATTGTCAGAAATATTTTTCAGATCGTAAAGATTTCTCACAAGAAAAAGTCTGAAAAAAATGTTACATAGTTTTGATCCTAAGGCGTAATTTACTGATTTTCATGATTAGCTTTCTAATGGTTTAATAGTCATTGAAAAACCTTTGAGAGCAATTTTGACCATCGTCGTCGACTAGTCCCTTTGCTTTCAACTTTCCGAACTAAATTGGTGCACTTTTCTTCGGAGGACGTCACGTTCTTTGAGTGGAAAGATCGTCGACTGGCGTAATTCGCGAGCGATCCAACGTGGACGGAGTGCGTGGCGCTTTAAAATTTAATCACGTGGATCGCTAATATCCCAAGCAACCGCTCCGAAACACTAAATTCGGGACGTGTATTCGTTAGCGGGGTCTGTACAGGGTGCGGCTCGAGCCAGAAGCAACCTGGCAGAGAGGAGAGTCTTCTCTCGGGGTCTACGTTTAATTAAATCTTTTGCGAATTTACATACACGCAGCTTCGTTGGGCGAGGATCCTTTGGAAGTGGTACGGAGCGGAGCGGCGGCTTTTGGGGGAACAGCTTTGTAGAGATTCGTCTCGTTACCTGTGTAACCCTTTACCTGTGATGGAAACGTCATTAAGAAGACCGATCTTATGTATTTTTTTGCGGCGGTCGGTCGGGGCTATCGCCGACCCTTGTTCCACGCTGGGGGACCAAAGTTTGAACTACGAAGAAGCGTAAAGCGATTAACCCTTTGCTTGCAGGAGTTTCGACGGTGACGCTCTTAAAAAACACCGTCGGGACGCTCCTCGTTTTTTATACCTGGAAAATACTATGGACGCCCAGACGCCCTCTTAACTGCTTTCGTTCGGAAACACCGACTCGAGACACGTTCTTTACCTTTTTAATTCGAGGCCAGTCGTTCGCGTTTACTCCCTGCATTAAAACGATCCTGGATTCTTGAACACTTTGTGGCACTAGGTCCGGCGAGGCAAATTAAAAATGCTTGCTGATAACGAAAAATAATCGCCGCAACATTGGACGTACAGGAAAAATAGTTAAACGGCTGGAAAGAGGCGAAAGTAATCGATAGAGAAAAAAAATGGGAAAAAGTGGAGCCGCTGTGAGCGGAGCGACGAGAAACAGCGACACGTCGTTGATCATATTTTGAAATACACTTTTATTTCGACTCGGTCAAAAACTACGATAACAATAGGTTGGTAGATATGTATATCGGAAATCATTCTTGGGGGGAAATGCGGAGTGTTCGTCGTCGACGCGACCGAGGGGGTTGGAGGGGCGAAAAAAAACGAATAAATCGTCGTCGACGCGTTGAACGAGCCACGGCCTCCCGATCGGACACCGTGGCCCACGAGCTTCGGTTTTTTCGGCTTTTTTCTCGGTTCTTTTTTTTTTGTTCGTATGCACGGGAAATTTCGATGTGAAAGCGTTCCGCGTGTGTCGCGCGGAATTTGTCTTCGTTGAATCGCAACAAGCTTCTTCTCCTTCGCGCACCAGATTCAATTTACCATCCTTCGTTTCTGATCGTCGACTCGGCCCGAGCGTGGCCGACGCGTCGCCTAAACTCGCTCGAGACTAATTTTGTTTTCCGCGCGTCGAATCTCGCGAGAGAATCGCGACGCGAGTCACGCTCGGACGATTATTGCACGAGCCCGCAGTCAAATCGATCGCGTTATACTATGAAAACATAATCGCAAGGAGTAGAAAGTGCGTGCGGCGCTTCGACGCCGGCTGGCCGAGCCTCGTGAGAACCGCTGCTCCCGTTTCCATCCAGATCAAATTTCATTTGAAGCTCGATTTTGGAAGCGATCGCCCCGACTGCCAGATTTTGATCAATAATTTTACTGGTGGAGGAACTCTTTTTTTTTTATCAAAATATACGTCTAATATATCAGCCTCAAAAAGCGTCTGAAAATTGACTGTACAGGCAGCAAGATGTTAAAAGAATTGTTGGCACTAACGAATACACAAAATATGGTCACCGAATTAACCCTGTGCACTCGGAGCTACTTTAACTCGGAAATGGAACATTTGTTCGATCTAGAACATTTGTAAATACATAAATATTTAGTAATTGATTGGATACCAACACATTTAAAAGAATATTTTGTAAGAGTCACCACTCGAGTGCCGAGGGTTAAAGAATGCTCGGTTATAGTGACGATATCAATGAAAAGCCTGGCAGTCGAAGTGTAAAATTTTAGTCAATCGACATCCGAAGGAAATTAAATATTGACAATCGCTAACGATGTTTGACATCGTTCGATTGATCCGATTGATCGAAGCTATATCAAACTGACAAAACACCCTTCCGGTCTACCATGATTTTTTTCCAACGAAATGTTCGTAGACCAGCGATTATTCGCAGACGAAATAGTAATTAGCTATAAAGAACAATCCCTTACCGATTACACAACAAGCGAGAAGAATGATTTGATCACAAAGCTCGTCCGCCGAATCCGGAGCAGCTCGCAAGGCCTCGATCCAGCCAAGCCGAGAGCCAGCCGACGCACCAGTTCACTCGACTTCGCGTAGTCCGTCGACAGTGATGAATGACTCGATGAAACGACAATGCTCTATCTATGTACAGTGTTATATACATCATCATCATCGTCACCATCACCGGGGTCGCGGTGTACGCCTGGTTCACTCACACCGTATTGCACTCATTGTCAGCACCCGTTCGTCCATTTTCTCTCGCTCGCACTCGCTCTCACTCACTTAATTACAAATTCAGCCCGATCTAGAAGATTCGTTGAGACACAACCAGTGGAAGAAAGAAAAGAGAAAATGAAATATGATCGTCGTCGACCGGCTTTTTGTATTCTTCCGAACGCGCACCAAGACTCTTCTTCCTCGTGTCTTCGTTTACCGTAAATGTTTAGCGTGTGTGTGTTTAGTCGTACGCGTGTATGTCTCTGTCGGTCTATCGTTTCGTAATGCCCACTAATAGCTAGTTTTGCGCCCGGTGGTTCGAGCTAACGCGTCCCACAAAATCACAGTGTTGCCGATCGATGATAAGAACGTCAATTCGGACCTATGGATAACCCTACAAATGGGGCTCGTTCGACGAAATCCCGGATTCTTGGTATCAGTAGGGTCTCCAGACGTTGTTGTCCGGCCTGACTTCCTCCTGTCTCACGCTGCAACTATCCGCCACCGCTCTCTGCTCCGGACTCTCCGAGTTCTGGAACTGGTTACCGTACAGCTGCGAGTAGAGGATGCTGGGCAGCACACCAGGCGTCGGGAAATAGTTCCCGTAGTTCTGCCCGAAACCCTGCTCCTCGTGCACAGGACTCTCCGTGGTGCTCGAGTCCGTCGACAACGAACGAGGGGACACGTAGTCCTGGTACCTCTGGGTCGACGCGCCAGACATCAAGCTGCTCAGCGGGTCCAGCGGGTCCGACTGACCCGTCGTCGTCGAGTCCGGTACCACTGTAGTCCCATAAAAAAGAATACCTTTTGTTTCTCAGGTATTTAACATTCGACAAATCATACAGCTCGTTCGCCCAACCAACAACCAAAAACAGGACGTTTCATTCTGACTAGAAAATGATTTTTCTGCTAGATAACACTGTCCAACAAATTTCAACTTTTTTCATGTTTCCAAATAACTGTTAGGTGTATCTTATAGAGTTTTTGAGAAATTTGAGTTTGAAAAAAAGACATGTTTTTCTAACTGAATAAGATATTGTATTGTTCTTTATAGCAAAAGATTCTCTAGACTTTCCCGAATCTATTTTAAATAATCATTGAAGACGGAGAGGCACCACTTTTGCACCGTTTTTCGATGATATTTTGTAAATTTTCTGAAAAATAAGGGTACAGCGGAAACTACACCACGCGATATAGCAGACTTTTATCTTGAGAAACCACCCTTTGAAATTTTCAACGTCGTGCGCGAAAAACTCTATAAGATACACCCAACAGTTATATGGAAACATTTTCGTTGTTGGACAGTGTAATCGATTATCAAAGATACAATGAATTTTCTACTTGATTCGTGTTCATTGTTTTATTTTCCCGAGTAATCCGGAGAAACATCCTCTACCGGATGCCGTTTGTTCCATCTCGCTGCCGTATACGGTTCCCGAGATATTATCGCGCAAAGGATACCATACTTTTTCATACATTTCTTCTCTCGCTCGAATCTCTCTCACTCGACGTCACTGACCCGCCTCAGTCTCCCGGCACGTGCGCGGGTCAGTGACAGACGCCGCGTCATCAATTTTTACTATTACTGTCTAGCGTACGCATTCCAAAGAATTCGAGCCCATTCATCCCCCAACCCCTATGTACTTTAAATGCAATCTCCCGACATTTGTATCTCGGGAACGGATTGCGATAGCGTCGCGAACCAAAAACCATTTTCAAGAGCAGGCTCCCCTCTAGGTCCACGTTGTATTAATAAGTTTGCATCCGTGAAAAATTGGACGAAACGCTACCGGGTTGTCCAGCAAGAGATTTTGTATCTCGCGAGTCACCCGGGGATAAAGTACGAGATCGAGCGGAGCGGGATAAAGTTAAAACGGATATCCTGAGGGTCGCGGCCATATAACGAACCAATTACAGGGCGGAACGAGGAAAGTGATGAGACTTACGCGAAGATACCGCTGAGAACGCTTCCTGCTGCGCCGTGGATCCCGCACCGGTGCCGGAAGTAACGGTGGAACCCGCTGTCGAATCGGGCGCCGTCGGCGTGTTCATAGATGCGGTGCCCGCGAAAGACGCCAACGAGGACGTCGGCGGCGGCGGCGGTGGTGGAGGTGGCGGTGGGGGTGGGAACGACGCTTGTGCCGCGCACGACGACAAAGGCCCGGGAAGATAACCAGCGTAACCAGCCGTGCTTCCGTATCCCCATGAATTGCTCGCAGTCAGACCGAACTGGGACATGTCTGAAGAAAACGGGCTGGTTCGTGTATCAGAGTATCGGCTGCCTTAGTCATTTATTCAGCATCTTCTGACGCCATGCTTTTCCATTCACGAATACATTGAAAACAATGATTTTAGAACCTCGGGATAACATAATCGGATCAGGAGAAAATGATCCCAAGAAAAACATCATGTAAACAGGAGCCAAGTTCTCTATGGCCGTAAAAAGTTGTGAGATCAAAGAAAATACGGCCCAGTTCGTGAGCTTACAAATACCTGTTGCAATACTGAAAAAAGCGTTTGTAAAAATTAGTTTAAAAGAACGCTATTTCATTTTTAAATAGTTACATGGAAGGCTAAATTATTCAGACTTGGCCGTTACCTTTTTAAACGAATGGCAATAGAAGGTGTTTGGTAGTGGGTAAGGTTGAATAATTTAGCCTTCCATCTAACTGTTTAAAAATTAAATAGCGTTCTTTTAAAGTTGTTGTGAAATAAACAAGTGGGTGAGTATAGAGGGAAAGGTTTCTTGCAGGGCGACCAAATATAAGTGGAAAAGGTAGTCGGTCCGCGTTATTCGTCGATCTGAATCACTTTGCGAGTGTGTACATCGACGAGCCGGTTCTTTTGCGCCACCCCCTTCCCCACAGGGGTTGGATTTATTTTTGCGGCGTATAGGCAGCATCCCCGATAGATTTTCCAATGAGTTACGGGGCTGAGGGCAGAAAGGTCGGACACGGTTTGCGAGGAGGGGTGCAGCCGGACAGAAAACGGAGGGAGGCTGCGTCGAGATCAAAGGGTTGGTCATCCCCGCGTGGCTCTGGCCAACTCAAATAACCGAGCTAGCCTCGACCAGCGCCACCGGGTTTCCCCGTGACGATAGCCTAACCCTAAATACTGCAACCTAGCATGCATTCAGGTCGTTCGTTCAATTTTCGACGGGATGGCCAGGCTGGGATCGTCGCGCAAGGAGCGCCCGGACTAATTCCACTTTTAAGATTAATTCCCGCTGGTCGTTTCGAACATCAATTCCGTCGAGCCAATCAATCAAATCGACGAGGATTAAAATATTAGTCGAGTGCTTACACACTCTTCCTCTTTCTCCACCTAAAATGATTCGCGATAATGAAAAGTTCTCCGGCTTCGTTGAAAGAAGACTTTTAATTAGACTCTCGAATTCGGTCACTGGGCTCTGTGCATAGGTTTTTAGACTGCAGCTTTTAAGGTTAATTACTGTCGGGTTCGTCCGATAAGTGGATTAAAATAATTTCGAATAAAAAAAGGTTAGTTCGTAATTTAAAATAATACAGTTCGAGGGAAGTTCGTTTTCTATCGAAGGATAATTTTACCCGTTAGCAGACTTTGGAATTCAGCCACTGTATACTGTGTATAGGTTTTTCCAGAATGGGGCAGGACGGTTAATAATAATTTAAAGCGATTGATCCGCTCGGGGTTTCTGTATTTTCCAGTAAGAAACAGAACTGTTCCTGCGGATCGATTTGGTGGCGTCGAATCGAAGTTAATCAGGCCGGCGGATATCAGGAAATCCGTCGGAAGATGTCCGTGGATTAACAGTCGCGTGTATCGGGGACCGCGGACGAGAATTATCGATGTCCGATGTGGGGAAAAAAGTTAATAAAGGAAATACCCGGCGTGCTTGATACTTTATCGGGGAATTTTCCGCGTTATCGCGTTCAGGTCAGAAGGCGACTCATTAAATCGGTTTGCCGGCGGAATATTCGCCAGCGAGACTTCTTTCCCCCGCAAGAAGATAATATAAAATCCTTCGCGTGAAAAATTCGTACCTTGGGCCCCTCGTTGGTAATTTTCATTTCCAAAAGAAACACAGCTATCTCGCGGAGAGAATCCATCCGGTTCTTCGGGAGGGGAGAACAAAAAAAAAAAACATGGACCGAGAACGTGAACTGAGAACGTAGACTGAGAACGCGACGTTCCGCGTGCAAATTCGCGGATCCGGTTGCAAACGTACAGTTGGAGAGAGCCCGAGAGTTACCACGCCGAAACGACGAGCCGCCCCCGACGTGCACGCCGCTCCCCTGGCAACCCTCCCCCCAAACCCCTCCCCTTTAATATAATATTTAATCTAGCTTTGAACAGGCTTGCGGTTTCCGCCTCTGGAGTCGAGAAGCTAGCTCGCAAGCCTACACCGAGAGCTTTGCCTGTATCCAACGGGAGGCCAGCGGTGTCTGCGCTTGGAAATATTCCCAGGTTCCGGGGAAGCTCTTCTTACGATATCAGGAATGAATTTAATTTTGGAAACGGATAGGGCCGCGGCGTCGACCTCTTTCCAAAAATAAATTGCAATCAAGGGAGTTCTTTTTGCGGAAAGTGGACCCGGCGGAATTCATTTTCTAGCACCGAATTTAATACGCTTCTTTCATCGGTAATTTTTTTTTTAACGAATGTCGGTTTCATGTTTATTCAAGCTTTCAGAGTTACGCTCAATTATGTGGACGAGGGGATCATTTTTCCTGTAGGATTTCGAAGGGATGAATCTTTCGTGTAACATCGAGTATTCAACATTCATCGTGCAGATAAGGCGATCGTATACTTACTCTGACAGTTGCCTGGCATCGCGTGCCTGAAGGATGACAACGGGTCCCGTGGTTGCAACGGGCTCGGCAACGGCTGTAGGGGATTCGGCAAGGGTTGCAGAGGGTCCACCAAAGGCGACGCGAAAAACGGACCACCCCTCTGCGAGGCAAACGCGAACGCATGGAACTGCTGTTGCTGCCCTAAAAGAGACAACACTGCGATCAACCGTGCGCCTGTCCATTGGACTTACGGTGCTTGCAACAATCGCCTATGATTATAAATTAGCTTGTAACCCAGTGCAGCTGATCTAGAGCTGATCCTCCAGTATGCTCCTGATCCCTCTTCAAAGTATCGACAGACTGATAACTAGACTGCGGATCTCTACGCAAAATGAAAATTGTCTGCGACAAGAAAATATATTTTCCTCCTTCAAAATTGGCGGCATGACACCGGGTCTAGAAAGATTGGTAAAATAGAGAGCAGATGGATCGATCGAGGAAAGAAGATTCGAGAAAGGAAGCACGTGCAGAGAAAGAGTTGAAGAGACGAGAGAGAATAAAAGAAAAGTATAAAGAGGAATTAGTAGAAAGCTTGTAAAGGGAAATAGACGGATAAAATAAAACTTAAATGTCGTTTCTCTTTTGACAGGTAAATAAAATTAAAATGTAAATATTGTAAATAGTTCGGTTATAATAAATATTGAAAACTCTTTTGACAGGGGCAACGGACTGTGAGTTTTTATTTGATCTAATTTCCCACGAGATACGAGATAACACCCTTACATAAATACATAAAGATCCGCAGTCAGCTAATATCGATTTCAATGAACCAGAAATCAATGAGCAGTTCGAAAGCCGAATGCTACAAGCGAATTTCTAGTGGAGCAAGTAACCGAAAGAAAAAGCGGATGGTATCAAGATCAGAGTTCGAGTAGCAGAGCTGGAGTATCCCGTAGCCGCAGTGTCCGTCAATCAGCGAGGATTTCGAGGAGCGGCGATCTCGAAAGAATTCGCCGTAAATTCGGCAGGAACGGGTTTCGTGGGTGTCGGTATCGGTGGTCTGTGTCGGGTATCGAGTACTTTCATTTCCCCGGGCAGTGTCGAGCCGTCGGAGCCAGTGTCGAGAACGGGCGCGCAGCTTCCGACAAGGTAGCACAGGCTCGAACGGGTGAAACTAAACGTCGGACACGAGGGACACGAGGATCGTCGAAGAGACACGTAGAGGCGCACCGATTCATTTTATTTCCCGGGTACGGTGTCGCCAACCCAATTAAAGACGTCCCAACAGGCGACCGTCCTATCTGACGAGGCTGCTCTGACCGGCCACCCCAACGCGGCCGAGTTAGGTTAGGCTAGGCCAGAGAATCCGTCCCCATACGTAGGTGGCGGACTGAAGCTTCCCTCCAACCCTCTTCCTGAACCGTCGAAATCTACGAACCAACACTGCCACGGAAGGCACTGGAGACCAAAGCCAGGAGGGACCGGAGACAGAGAGACGACACGAGAGGGATAGTATGTGCACGTGTGTGTGTGTGGGGGTGAGAGGGAGACAGAGAGAAATCGAGGGAGACAGCCAGGAGTCCTGGCAGACCCCCGCCGTTCCTGATAATCCAATCGAAGCCCTAATTCTAACTCGGCAACCCGAAATTCCCGCCGGTTTGCTGAATAGGGTACGCTGCCTCGATCCTGGGGACACAATGGGGGCGCGACTATGGAATACAGACCGGCAGTACCCGGGGCTAACGAGATCCCGTTAAACGACCGCCGATTCGTTCGTTCCGCGGACCAGACCCAGAAGAAATTCGCGCTACGCTTCCTTACGTCAAAGGTCGACGATGGTTACCATCGATCCCCGCCGATCTGCACCGATCTACTGACGAGAATCGACGATTTTCGTTCTGCTAAATTACTGGGATGACAATGCTGCTTCGCGTTTAAATTTCGAATTGCAGCTGAAGATTCGCGTCGTCGTTTGCACGATGATGTTACCATATACGTTACATAGAAAAATATGGAAAGACAAAATGAATATAACTGTATCGAACTATTCGCAACGCGAAGGACCATTCGAATCAAGAGAACAAAGGACTTTCTGGCAAGCGATAAATCAGACCCACGAGTTCCGGGCGAAGTGGGCCTAGAAAACTGGCAGGGCGCCGCTCGAGGGTCGTAATTAATTAAACAAGCAATTCATTACGGATTCTACCCTCGTAGCCAAAGGTGGCCGCCGCAGAGAGGACGCGGGCCTAAGGAAATTGATCGGGAGAGGTTCCGGGAGAGGTCGACCTCTCCGGATAAGTCCGCCTTTCCGCCGGAAGTTCCTAGAGAGTGAGCGAGCGAGTGAGCAAGTTACCGAGAGAGAAAGAGAGAGAGAGAGAGAGAGAAAGAGAGAGATATCGGTGTTGCTCAGCGTTCGGCCATCGGCGAGATCCTCTTTGTCGGAAAAGCTTCGAGAGCGAACTGAAGTCTAGGCCTCGGCGAAAGGGTCGATTTCGAGGGCGACGCGACGGAACGAAATGAGGAGCTGTCGCCGGCAGCTGCTAACTCTCGAGAAATTCCCTGGCAGTCACCCTGCCCGCGTAAAGGGGTTGTCCAATGAAATCGATAAGGGAGTAACGACTCAGAAGGTCCGAGCCACTTACCGCGTTGGCGCCCAAAAATTTGGCGGTCGTTAGACGCGCTTCAAGAGAATAGATTAACCCTGGGAACCGTGTCCCTTCTCACTCGGAAGCATTACGATGCTTGACCACCTCGAACTGATCTACAAAACATTTTTTCTATTGTGCTAAATTTGGCTTTTATAACACACATGTATTTTAAGATCGAGGTTCACGTAGTCTAACTGTGACAACGAGTCTGGGGAACGCGACAGGGAAGATCCCCGAATAGCATGAAATAAATAGTTAATTGCGTGCGAGGATAGCGTTCCCAGAGGATGCGAGCGTAATAAAATTAGGGAACGTGTCAAAGAGGAGGAAGCGGTCGGTTTAAAGAAACGCCGATCGACCACCCACGACTTCCAGCCCTTTCATCTATCACCGCTTCCCTACAGACTCGCGATAGATACCCTATTCTGTTCCGGGGAAATTGTTTGTTTTCATAGAAGATGTAACGCGCCGCCTAGTTTTTCGACGCCGATGACCTTAGACCTGGTTAGACGATCTAAATCATCATAAAACCGTAGAACAGACCACCTAATATTAGGACCCTTTCCATAAATTCCTATAAATAACAGAACGAAGACATACAGCTTCTACTCGAAGAAGACAAGTGTATTATACCACGAAACCCTAACTTCTCGACTACGTATCAATTCTCGCGCATTCAGTGTATCGATGCAGAACGGTCCCGAGCCTCGAATATCTGCCGTATCAGTCAAGTTTCGATCGCTCAATCCCTCCGCCACGTCCGGAACAAGATTTACAAACAGGCACGAGGTTGAAAGCGATGTATGGGAGAGGGTGTGTGGGGGTTGGGAAATTTCGCTTGCCGCGAGCACAATGCCTCCTGGCTTACGTAACCGGGAGACGTTTTCGGGGACACCACCCCCGCAAGCCAATCCTCTCTCTCTCTCTCTCTCTCTCTCTCTGTGCATGGTGGTTCGCGGAGAACCTACAGCCGCGTCGACAACGTCGACTGCGACCCACCAAATAACCAGAGTCTCGGTAATTGTATGTCTCGGCAATGGCGTAGCCGTGGAGAAACCGGTTTCGGAGACGCAACTCTCGCAAAGCCGCGCCGGTCCCGGGAAACTTGGGTGTAGGCGTCGCCGGTACGGCGCGGCCGAACAATATCTCCGCGGCTAAACGCCGCAGCTCTTTATCAATGTTATGGCGGCCGGCCGCGGTTATAAATAATGGCAATTGCGCGAAACTTAGCCGGCTAGGTAACGGCCGACCGGCGGGAACCGCACGGCCCCGCCGGGCCATTCCGAAACTTGCGGCTTTCGATGGTTCCTGCTGCTACGTCGTTACAACGATCGGGCCCGCTCTGCGATCCTCCGGTGACTGGGGGACACGATAAACCTTCCTTGTCCAGGACTAACCTCCTTATCATAATAGCACGCACATTAAAGAAATTCACAGACGTAATCAGTATTTTCTTGAAAAGGGTCTAAACAAACACCGAAACGTCGAAATTAATATATTGCAAAATTCCTTTCAATTAAATCAATCGAACCGGTGCGCCAAGAACATCAATTTTGTTTAAAGAGATTATTTTCGGAAGGCTGAAGCATTCGCGAAGACCCAGAATATTTTGAAAAAATTTCTACAGGCCTAATACAGGATCAGAAATGATAGATTGTACTTTCAAAAATTCTTTTCCTACGAAATCGTCACCGTTACCCGACAATACGAATTTCCGGAGAAGAAATGAAACGCTCCCATCCACGAGTCACCGAACACTTATTCAAATTCGGATGCAGACGAGACTTTTTGTTATTAAAGGACCTATAGTACGAAAGAAACATTGTTTCGAATATAGAGAACATGCAAATGGAATCCGACCAAAGTATCCTATATTGTCGAAATTATAATTATTATTCTGATATTTTCAAGTAGCTACATAGAAGAATAAAATCGAGCTGGAGGGTTGTAGTTTTTAATTACCATTTTGTTGAAGACAAGGAAGTGTCCGGTGATTTATGGACGGGAGAGTAGATTCTAGTCGACGTACAGTATAAATGATAAATAAGAACAGTAATGCTTACAGTGATACTCACTGGTCTTGGATCTCGGTTCCCGCGGCCCGTCGACGGTCACTTTGATGGCCTTGGTGTAGGTAGCGACCTGCGGCGGCGTGGTGGAAACGGTAATCGTCAGCGTGAAGCTCTTCCCTGAAACAGAAAATTTGCAACCCTTTCGTTAGAACAAATCTCTCTTTCTCTCTCTCTCTTTCTCTCTCTCTCTCTCTCTCTCTCTCTCGTATTCGAGAGCGAGCAGTGTGCGAAAAGTTTTTCTCCGCGGATCATCGTCGATTCGCGGGCGGGACGATTGAAACGGCGCCGGAAGTTCGCAAACGTGGTTAGCCGGCTGAAACTCGGCGGTAACCGAATTAACCGTCGGTAATGTATCGAGGGCGTCGTCGATGGTGACGGCGGGCAGCCAACGCGACCGAGCCGAGTGGGCCGGCGCGCGTTCAGTTATGTTAAAAAGCCTATTAAACGCGCGCGTCACCCCGAAAAACAACCCTTCCGTAATTATACTCGAAACTGGAGGGTTTGTTCGGGATTTTATGCGGCGCGCTGTGATTATGGATTGCCGGGAAACTTTGCGGCGAATCAATTTAATGGAATCTTCCCTCGACGCGCATCGATATTTCGAACACTTTTCGACGGCGCTGCATTATTTTACACCCGATGTATGCTTTTAATTGGTCGATCGATGCATCCGATTCGTCTCTGACAATTGATAAATTCGTTAGAAAAATGTATGTAAAGCGATCACGCTTAGAGGCGGTTTACCTTTTCGATTAACGCGCACGATACGCGCAGTTCGAATAAGAGGGATGTCCCGCAGTGAAAGTAGGGTTTCAATGGAAGCCCCTGTTCAATCGAGGGACAATGTTGCGTAAAAAAATACAACGTCACGTAGAACACAGTGGTTGCACACGCAGAGGTTCACCGCAACTCCACGTGCACCCTATTTCACTCTTTTTCTCACCCCGATCGTTTCCCACCCCCTGATCGACGATCGCGTGGCTACCACTTTCTCGGCCTCGCCGATTGGACGAAGGATTCTAAAAATGGATTTGTTGCGTGGCGTTCGCATCATTTCTGCCGTCGGATCGATTGTCTCGAAGGTTTATGGACTGTGGGACGACGAAAGGAAACACTGTATCCATTTTAACGAAGCTCCAAATTCAGGATCGAAATTCTGGGGTGCAATATTCGGAATATTGAAATGCGAAGGGACAAGGATGATCGAGGAACCTGTCGGAGGCCCTTCGACGTCGTGATTGACGGGGCCGACGGGAAGAAATAAAGAAAGAATGAAAAGGAGAAAGCACCAGGGGAATAATGGCGAGTGTCGAGCGTGGCCACACGGTGGTTCACCACGCGAGCTTCTCGTTTTCCAGCAGGGGATCCCGTCAGTTTGCTGCAAGTCACGGCATCCTCCTGGTCTGGCAAACCTTTTCACCTATTGCGGGAGTTCGTGGTTGCACAGTTAGGTGGGTACACGTAAGTATCACCCTCGGTGCCAGTCGCCGTAGAACCATTAAAAGTCCGACTATTTCATCCCCTACCTATTCCTTTCACCCCCCCCTCCCCCTATTCGCTATCTTCGATTTTCTGAAAGACGGCTTTTCTAATTCTTGGAATCGTGTGAAATAAAACGTTCACATTTTTCCATTAAATTACAATAGCTGAACTAGCGAACCGAGGAAAATGAGCTTCTAGCAGCTTATAGTGGAAACATAACATTGTTAATGAATTTTAGTGGAAATATCATCTCCTATGGTTGAAGAGTTACAGTAAAGGCCGTTTTAATTTCGTGAATTTTCGAATATCCACGGTTTTGAAAAGAGGTTCGCGAAAGAGACACTTGGGGCTGTATCCCCACTGTTTTCAAATGCAAAACACTTATGCGAACCGGCTAAGCACAGGAATGGGGATTGTTTCAGCACGTTGAGCGATCCCGTAGGAGAGACGAGATAGGTTTATTCGCGAGAGCAAAGTTGAAGGATACCCGTCTGCTCTCGGCTGAAACTATAAGCGCTCAAATGATCTATCTCGTTATAGGGCTTAGGGTTGAAGGGGTGGAAACGATACAGTACCTTCGGGGTAGACTTCCCAGTGATGGAGCTGGCATTACAGCCGAACGTGCAGGAACCGGGCCATAGCTTATCATCGATATTACAAAGCTCTCGACTAACCTGCTCGGTTTTCCTCGAACGGTGAACACTTTTAAGTGGTTACCGTCGAAAGTCGCGGTTTTCGCGCGATGTCAGTCGCACCTACACCTATAGGAGGCTTTGTGAAATTTCGTCACGTAACACTGTCACTGTCACTGTCACACTGTAAAATCACGCTTAGCAAAATTCTATCGATCCTCCAAAGATTATGGAATGAAATGTATCTTTTAAAATTGCGGCAACACTTTGAAAAAACGTTTTATAAATTTCCCGAAGTCTGCAACAATTCCGGATGTTACGTCGTGCCATTTGAGGGACACTCACGAAATACCGCAATGTAAATTCTTGTATTGAATAATTGACAAGACAACGGCCGTTTCGTTGTGCTTGTTTACCCGCGGATTCAATGTTGATGCTTGCCCGAAAGCTAAGAAGGAACTGTCGGAGCTCGACTTCCTGTCCGAACGCGGTGAGGAAAACCATGTACTGATTGGTTCCTGCCGAAAGTTGCACTTACCAATCAGCATCCTCAAGAATGTTTAGCTATTTTTCCCATGGCTCTGCGCGAGGCCTATTTCGAAGAAAGAGTGGGGCGACTCTTGACTTGTCGAAGGAGACGTTCCGTCGCTCGAAACCGTACTTATCGGGCGAAACAGGACCCTTTGTCGGGACCTGAAAAGTAAACCTGGAAAAGGCTTTCTAGACGCGTACATATCATGAGTATCGTTAGCAAGAAAGAGCCCACGTGTACGGTTCCGGTGCGACGGAACACCGGAAATGTAACTATCCCATAATCAGTAGAATTTCGGAGATACCACCGAAAGATGCTGTTTTCGAGCGGCACGGTGAATCAGCGCGATTAATTTCGCGAACCGGCGTGGAATATTTACAGGCAATTAAACGTCGTTCGTTCGCCAGCAATTATTTTTTCCCGAGGGCCGATGAGGGGTGAAATTTTCGCAGTGTGAAACCGTGGTGACGTTGATTTTCGAGTAGGAGGAAAAGGTGGTCGGTTGTCGCTGCCGGCAGTTCATCCTGACCATAATCAATTCGTTATCAGAGTACAATAGCGCATTTGCGATTCGTTTGGTGAAAATTGAAATTAATTAATTGGCTCGACAACGGTCCGGACAGGCTAGACCCCCTCCGGTGGCACGGCCTGTGCTCGCCGTTGCATTGCCGGTTTCCCCGAATGCGTGTTATATGCAGTTCGCGCTCGTCGCTCCACATTTTCCCGGAGAATCGTATGCTAACGAGCATTATCAGGAAATCGATCTCAATGCACTTCCTGCCTGCTGTCTCTCTTTCCAATCGCACCCCGGTGCCAATTCAATTTGTCCCCTTAATGTTCTTCATATTCTTCCCGTCTCGATCCGACCGGACCCGAACCCGAAACCGATCTGTCCTTCCTCGTTCTCGATATATCGCCGAAAACCCCCTAACGTTCATCGGTCTCCCATTTTATTGGTATCGAGTCGACGGGATCATCATCCGTACCAGCGAGCCAACTTTATTCGGGCCGATTCGACGCAACGAATCAACGTCGCCAGATTGACATTCGTCTGCAATAATGGCCGCACCGAATGCTACCCTACCGGTTTATCGATTAAAAATTTATTGGCCGAATTATTGGGAATTTCCAACTGCATCTCCTTTATTGGAAACTGTCTCCGCGGTTTAAACACCGAAACGCGCTCCGCATTCTGTTGTACTTAAAAAGACGTGAAATTTTCCGTTACAGGAGATTTATTGTTCCCGTAAAAATGGGGGAGTGTCTGGAGAGAATTAAAGTAATGGGAGTTTAATTTTTCTCAGAGCAAGACGGACGATATCCGAGAGAGACTTTCACACAGACCCAGCCCCCTCAGTCACGTGCATACAGAGGAATGTCCCCGTCGTTCGACAAACGGCAGGATCATTAAGGATTCGCTAGAGTTTGGCGCGCATCGGTTCCCAGGGAATATTCAAAGAGCCCGGGGAGTCGCAGGAATCCTGACGAGAGACACTTCTCTTACATTCTTCATCCTAGCTTATGTTAATTCCTCGCTCGACGAAAACAATTGAGAGCTAATCCCAGACAAATGACTGACGCGCTTCCGTGAACACCCCCGGGGGCCGAGTTCACCCCTTTAGGGGGATAGAAAATACAGCTATTCCCCGATTTCAGAACACCCTATTTTGCAATCCGCGTTCACCTACCAGAATTCACACTCCGAGTTCGTCTACTCGACTCCGTGTAATCCACGAGTTCGTTTAATCTAATATTCGTGGACATTCCGTAGTTGAAGGGCTGGCAATCATTTATTTATTTGATCAGTGCACTGCGGATTTTTATGGCAGACAAAAATGTGTAAATTCTACAATGGTTCCGCCAATAAAAATGAATCATCTTGAAAAAGAGAAACAGCGTTTTCGATGAGAAAAATGGCGAGTAAGTGGGTCGCGAGCCACTGCAGCCGAGCAGCAAGCAGGAAGACGTGGCCGGAGAAAACGGCGGCGCTAATAACGTTAATTAAAAGCCAGCCGAAACCTCAATTAATATCCGCCGCCCTTGTTTCCAGGGGCGTCGTCGTCTTCGACCCAGTCCTGGTCCTTTTCCCGGTTCCCGCGTCGAGACACCGAAGAAGGAAAGTAAAGAGGAGGTTGCTCGGCGGTGGTGCGGACAAATAAAACCCATTACCCACCCCCGTGAAGACGCCCGGCGTCTCCTCGAATCCTCTCGCACACCAATCAACGTGCAACCCCTGCGAAACGTCCAATTGCAAACCCCCCACACCCCGGTGGACCCGGAAGAACAGTTTTCCCGTAGGAGCGAAAAACGAGGGTGTCTCAAGAACGTCCATGACCTACCCTTACTACGGCGAAATTCTTTGAACGGGAATCTCACCCTCTAAAGGAATCCACCCTCTTCAGCATTTTCTTCCGACGCCGCGCCGTTCTGTCAACCGGGATCAACGACTTCGCAGTTTCATGAATGAAGAAGCCAAACAGGGAACGAGATTACGTTATTCCCGCGGAAAATTCCGGAGGAAAATTTTCGGAAGTCGATAAGAAAGTTTCTGCTGGTTGTAACTTGTAGATATTTGCTGACGATAAAGATTTGAGGTTTCCAGGATTCTAATAAAGGATCCCTCGTACAACGAAGATCAACACAGGTGGTTATACGTGGAGGGTTGATTTCAGCGAGAAAGTTTCGTGACAAAGGGACGACGAAGTTGCCGGATATTTGAGAATCAAGTACGAAGATTATGCGAGTGAGAGACTCACCTCTGCCGCTTCTCCCGACGAACCTAAGATCGTTGAACTTGGCCACCTGATTCTTCATAAGGGCGGTCGAGTTTCTTAGCTCAGCACAACAGTTCTCGTCGTTACCAGCACGAACAGTCACCAAAGTGCCATCGCCGACCTCGCCAAGGGCCACGACCTTGAATGCCACTGGAAGGGTCTTGTTGGACCTCCAATGGGCTGGTAGAACGCTGCAGACTAGGTGGGGTGAACCTGTCGCAGAAAAAATGTCCTTAGAACCTGGCTCCAAAACAAGTTCCACCTAAAATATTTAACCCTTTGCCGTATTTTAACGAGTCACACTCGTCGTGAAGATTTTAAACAATGTCTGACAAATACGAATGATACGCCTTTCTACTTAAATGAAATAAAATTTGATTCGTTTGTAATTCATATTCGAGCATTCAAATAAATGTAGCCATACAAAAAATATGAATTTTTCGGTACGGAGACATTTTAGTCACTGTAACTGTAAAGAAAATGATACGAAGCAGTCTCGCTACTGTGAAATTGAAATGTAAATCCTTCACTCGCTTCGTATATCTTCAATAAAATATTTTATCACGTGTCTTGTAAAGACGCGTGATTTGCACTTGCATAATTTTTTTCCAGAGCACCGCAGATGCAGTAATTTACAGATTTGTGAAGGGCTTACACATTAATCGAGGGAGTCGTGCACGAAGTCACGAATTTGCTACTAAAATTCTGTAATTTATACATGGAGTGTAAATCACTGGATGAGCACGAGACATTATCGCTAGACTGCGGATTTCATGCGTTTGTAACGAAAATGGCTAGGCGAGATATACGTAAAACTGTGGAAACGTCGGAAGCGTAGGCGTGCGATAAATATACGCTGTCTGTTTACTTCTGAGTAATTCTGAACGATGATGTTACTCTGATTGAAAGAAAGGGGGGGAATTCTCACCTGTCCGGACCAGTTCACCGGGATGCTCGCTGACGAAGTCGCCCAGCGTCCTCTCCGCCAGGATGTCGTTGGTCATCTTCGTGTAGGCATCGGTCAAAGGAGAAACGCCCGACTCCGGGGAGGCGGCAGTGCCAGGAGCCGAGGCTCCTGTCAACTGCATCCTACCGCTGGATCCACCGCTCTCGCTGGCAGTGCTAGCTGTTCCACAGCTGGACTCGTTGCTGGACCCTCTCACCGAGCCAGCGCCGCTTCCGGATACCGTACTTCCGCCACCACCGCCGTTACAACGGCCGAATATATCCATAGGCAGTCAGAACGCCGGAAGATACATCCTTCCATTCGGTTCACACTCGCTTCCAACGACTTTCGCACAGTATCCTCAGTAGATCCGGACGATCCTGGGTCAGGCAGCCTCGCCCGACATCCTCCCGGCCGACGGTCGAACCCTCGGCGATCTCCGACGGTCCTCGAGTTCCTCGACCCCGATACTTCCTCGTCTCGGACCTCCAAAATCTCTTTGGATTCCTCAATCTTATTCTTGGAACCTCTAGTCCGATCGAGTTAGGTTAAATACGGCCTGGAGGAGCCTCGGAATCGAAGGATCTCTCGTTTCTCGGATCGGAGACGGTATCGAAGCTTGCTAAGCACGATTGCATCGGAATCCTAATTGTGGCGCGAGTCGTAGGTGCGAAATATCTTCCAGATCACCTGCAACCAACAAACGTCTCTCCTAATCAAATGGTAACTTTAACAACGAACGATCAGTCACCAGTTGCTAGCCAGGTGCTACATAACCGTGATCTATCGTGGCAATAGCCTCGCTAGGGAGCAACAGGAGCAATCGATAAGCCTATTCCTAGTGGATCCTTCGTCTATTACTGTCTCCGGTCGCGTGCGATCACGTGTCGGTATAATATCGAAAGACAGCTAACGGGTAGGAGGGCGTGCTAGGGGATAGATGTCTTTAACCCGGTTTTCTTCGTTTCGGTGAATAATCGTGTAGATCAGAAGACAGAGAGGGTGGCTTCGAGGGAAAAATTGATTATCGTCGTGTTTCGGGTGTAGTAGAGGCTGGTCGAAGCCAGGAAGCGACGGGGACTCGAGGCGACGGTGGCAGTCTCCTCGGACCAACCCTTTCTCGGCCCTTAATCCATTTAACGGGGACGGCCTTTATCCGGTCCCGGGGGTCCTTTAACCGAATCTATGGTGCCCGGTGGCGACGCGACAGCCACGGAACGTCACCTGATCGCCTCACGGAGATGCGAGAGAGACGGCAAAGTGCAGCAGCGATAGAGAGGGAAAGACCGAGCAACGGTAAAAGAGAGCGTGAAAGAGAGAAGGAGAGAAAGAGAACGACAGCGAGAAAGAGGGAGGATCGGTTGACACGGACAGGAACTGCTCTCGCACACTTTTCACGCGGCCGGCCCCGTGACGTCACCGTTCATTCAGTAATTTTTGCGCACGTCACCGGGGCTGACACACCGGATCCAGGTGGTGTTCCAGGAGGGGTTGGACCGGCCGACCTCGGGTGGTGGGGACGGAAAAAATAGGGGAAAAAGAACTCCCGCCGGCAGGCAACCCCCACACGCTGCCGCCACGGATACCCAGCCCCTACGCACGTACAACCGCGTGTCAAACTGCACGTGGTACGCTGCCACGTTGTCCTGTCAATGCCGGGACACCGGCCGCACCGATGCCTTACCGGCAGTCCTAAAGAAATTCCAAAGTCTTTCGATTCTAAGTCGTTCGCGAGACGTACCCGAGAACAATGCGCGATTCCACATCGGTCATGCGACTTTCCTGAGAAAATTAGCCACTGAATCGTGCTCCGAAGAGCCTGAGCAACCGGATTTTATAGACTCTTTGGCAGGAGGAGTGTCTTTAGGCTCGTCGCAAGGAGAATTCGCTCGATCATCGCTGTCAGGGACAGCCTCGAGGATTTCTTGTAATTGGACTGGAGCGATTGAATCGATGATCGAGGACAAACGATAGTAACCTCAGGGTTTGTAAGAACGTTCACACCACAGGATTGAAGACGAGTTCGAGCTTGGACCAAGCAATTCAAGTTGGGTTCGTCGTAGCTAGCCTTGAAAAGATTGAACACTCTGTTTTTGCATTAACATAGGCTTGATAAAAAAACTAACGATTGGCCAAGAAGAACTAATTCGATAAAACTTAATAATTTTCTAGTAAGAACATTGTTTCAGGGTCTCAGTCTCGGAAGCATTGACCAATTTCCTGACGATTCTCAATCGCGAAGCTCCGGGATCGGTTAACTCGCCGACTGTCAACGAAGCTCAGCAGAGCGTCGACAAAAGTCAGAGGAGAAAGAGGACGAGCAGAGGAAGTTTCTCCAGGGGGAAAGAACGCGTAGCGTCGCGCGACAGCTAAGATTCCCGCCTAACTTCGCATTCAAATCTCTTACCGGGCTGCAGCCGTGTCCGCACTTCCGGAGGAAACGCACGCACCGGTCGTTTCCGGAAACACCGATCAGTCGATCAGTCTCACTGCACACCCGAGCCACGTTTCGCAAAATCATCGAGCCACGACTCGATCAATTAACGAAACCTCGTTCTCTCGATAACGACAGTCTTCCTTCGCCGCGAATTCTTTCACCGATCGATCATTCCTCTTCGAATTTTGCCGCTTCCAGGGACACACTCACTGCGTTCACCGACGGACTCTGACGAGACACTGTCTTCACTCACGATTCTCTCGACATGACCACTGGCTCCGTCAATTCTATTCGAACCACCCACTGAAACAAACGATCCACGTCGCGAGATGACTCTTCGATGACTCCATGTCGCGATCTACCGTTCGAGGGTTTTCACTGTTCCTCGAAGAGTTCGCCGGGCACCTTTTGCGACACCGGTGAGAAGAAGAGAGAAGAGTGGTTAGATCGACGACGACGACGACGATGACGACGACGACGACGACACTGGTTCCGAGGATAGTTGAAACGATCTAGGAAAGTCGACGGGTCCCTCTGGAGACCGGAGGAATCAGTTTCCGGATAGACAGTCCGGGACTGGCGTGTTTTGGTAGTCGCAGCCGTATCTCGGTGTACCCGTTGGGGGCCACTAACTATAATTTCGGCGGTTCGTGTGAGGCAACAGCCGTTGACGCACTGGTCCATGCCAACACACGCAGCATCCCTTTCCCCTTTCCTGGTTCCTCTCTCACACCCCGCCGCCACCCCACTCCTTTCTCTCTCCTTCTGTCTCACTTCAGCACGGTGTCTTGCTCTCCTCGTCTCGTCGGCCTGGCCGGGTCGGGTCGTCTCTCTTTTCGTCCCTCGTTCTCGGCTCGGCTGGCCCTCTTTCTCTCTCGCCACCGTTGCTCTTTATCGCTTTATCTCCCACCGGACCCCTAACCCTCTCTCTTTCCCTCTCTTCCTCCCTCTCTCCTGTTCGGTTACTCTCTCTCCGCATCCCCATCGGGTCGACCCTTTTGCGGTGTGGCTCGCGTGCGTCCAACGGTGGGAGGGTTTCGGTTCGATCGATCTATCGAACGCGATTCACCGGGCCGCCACTTTTTTCCTTCGACTTGGACGAGCCTCGGCGAACACCGAACACTCGCGGCGTACGACTCGTAACGAGTCCCGTTATGTTTAATTAGCCGCCTACCGCCTACCGCCTACCGCCGCGCCGAAAGTTAATGAGGAGACGCCGTCGACCGGCATTGTCCACCCTGTTTGCTGCCGACGACTGTTTGACCGCCGATCCCCAGCCGATCGACCATGGGGATTCGTGCAGGGGATGATCCATGGGGTTCCGCAGCCGGAGAGGAGCGATTAGCTGTGGATCCTTTGCTGGTTGAAGCCCGATCGATTTTTCCTGGCATGTGCGTCGCAGATATTCGGATTAATTCGGAGGTATACAAAATTTTTAGAAAAATTCTTTCTTTAATACTCCAGTGAAAAATCGTAGGAGAACAAAGCCACGATTGTCGCATTCTCGCCGGCAGAATTTCGAAAAATAGTTGAACCGTTTAGAAATTGTTTTTACCGGAAGATTAATTACGAATCGGTCCGGAGCGATCCGGTGCAAGAAATATGGAAGATCGGTGTATCGATCTTCCGAGCAGAAATCCCCGCGTCATCTAGCGTGTTTGCCCGCCGGCAAGTCCGCGACCGGGCTGCTATCGTCAGGATATATTCGCACAGGAAATGGGTAGTTCCATTGTTTGCACGTTCGTACAAACAGTGCAGCTGCGAGGATGCGCCGGAATCGGCTCTCTCTCTTGTTTGATTTTCGAAAGTGAAGCTCCATTGTAGCGTGCGCCGGTGTACACCGGCTAGTCGGCAGGCTTCAATCGCCGCACCGGACGAAAGAATCGAAGAGGACACTTGGAAGGAACCCGACGCCATGCTGGAAGATAGCACGAGCCGAACCGGGGGCTCAACGAGCACTTTGTTCACCCGCCAATCAACGATTCACGATTATCCGATCGCTCGGGGAGATAACAGTGGAAACAGTGCATAGAGCCATCCCATTGACTTCACCTGCCTCTGCGCTCGTCAAATAGAATTCATGCGATCGAAGACAGGGAAGATACTCCATCCTTATGGTGTTCGCATCTGTGCAAATTTTAATTATGTGGGAATACGGTTTTGAAAACCGGGAACAAATAAAGTGGACAATTTTCAGCGTCGATAAATAGTATCGACGTAAGAATTTCATTACCGTGGAGTTATAAAGATGCTAATATTATTCGAATGCTAGTACCGAGAAGAAAAATTGTTAGCCACGTGTTCGAGCAATTAATCGGTAGATTTTTGCAGCAGGGTAGATGGGCAATCAGGTTGATTCGCGAACGAGAATCAATGCTCGGTTGGTTTGTGGATCGTTCGGAAATGGTCGGACAGCAATTCGGAATTTAAGAATAAAACGCTGGTGAGTTGGGACGGTGACGTCGGTCGACGTTGGGTCAGCGAAACGCAAACGAAAACGCAGGAAACAGAGGGTTTGGCGCCGCGGCGCCCCTCCAATCTGTCGCTTATTTGAATAACAGCAACGAGGTCCGCGGAATGAATCGCGGGGGTAGCAGAAGTACCGGTATTCAGCGGCGAACGATCGTCGACGAGACGGTGACAAACAGCGATACGCTCGAAACGTGGAAACTGGACGGCCGTCGTCGTATTGACAAACGACCTAACGCCCGTGTGGACCGTTGCGTTCGACGAGATTCGAATTATCTCTGCTGGAGCTTGTCAATGCAAATGCCATACCTACATTCAATTACCGCTCGTCACGCTCCGATCACCGCGTGAACGCCGAACCGCGGAATATTCCCGCTCGATTTCTTTTCGAAACCACCCCTCCCTCCCCCTTGCTCCCCATAGCTATTCGATTTTTCGAGACGATTAAATCGATCGACGTACAACATTCCTCGTCCCATCGTTATCCATTGCTTTCTATGTGAATAAATCTTTTCTGATATTCTAGAATAGATTTATTTTTATTGGACATAGTTTCAGGAAGATTGATAATTAATATCTTTTCCCCATTGATGTAATATTCTTCCTTTACAGTAAATGAAGAACATTTTCGTTATAACGATCTCTTGTTTGAAAATCCTTCCTGGGGGATAGAAATTAGAAGAACGTCACAATTTAGTTGATCCGCTGTTCGGAAAAGAGGTTCGCAATTAGTACTAAAAAATATCATTAGAAATATAGGAACAGATCGAATAGTTAGTATTTGATGAGCGCCGGGGTGACAACGGCCGGACGATTACATCGATTTCCCAGTGAATGAGGATCGCTCGATCAACACAAAACAGCCCCCGGACAAGGGGACGAGTGACACTAATTAATGGTTTCGGCATCGATTAATGATCGGCGCCAGGTTCGCGGCCCGTGTCCGTGCTTCATTAGCGAGAATCAGTTTTTAATGAGCATCATGACCTCGGTAAACCGCTCGTCTCTCGAGCCGCGCACTCGTCCCCATTTTTCCGGTGTCGGTCGCATACCAATATTTAAAACGTGAAAAGGGGAGCGCATTCGCGCGCGTTCGAGAGAGAGAGAGAGAGGGGGGGGGGGAGAAAACCAGAGAAAACTTCGAAACCGTGGAAAATCCTCGTGCGGTCATTATCCGGCGTAAACATTCGGATAAATTCGCGGCCGATAACGAACACGAGTCGGTGGGGAACACGGACAGAAGAATAATACACGCGAAGAATAATATTCTGTTGTCCCGGACGCGGGCGTCGTAATTTCATTGAATTTAATACGTTCGCAAAACAGTTCTCTCGTTTTCCCCTCCATTCAGCCACGGTGTCGATCGATCGATATGTTGCCGGCAACACACGTTGTCGCTTTGATCCGCGAGATCAACCTGTGGAACACGTGCCCGCCGCGTTCTTTTCGATAAACGCGCGCGCGTTGAACCGAACCGCTCGAAATATCTAGGCGAGAGCGATATCGCGCAAACAGCCCCGGATCCGAGAGCCGGCCGTGGGCATAATAACGAGGCTAATGGAAACGCAATCCGAAACACGTGTCGTTGAAGGAACCCCGGCAAACGGTTCAGCGTGGAGCGGCAAAGCGGCGCGTGATCGAGCCGCAGACTCGATTCATCGAAAAACCGCATTCCGCGGGCGATCGATTATCGCCCGCGGAAACAGTCCGATATTCTCTGCTCGGCCCGACAACGACATACCGGGAAACACCGTCGACCAGAGCCTACACGGAAGAAAACGAGAAATCGGTTTGTCTGACCACCGACCGGATCATTCCCCTGACACTCGCGCGAATCATCGTTTAAATACATTTGCCAAGGAGATTTAACGTTTCATTTTTCTCGCAGAATCTCTGCCTCGTCTTTTAACCGAACCTTTGGGACCAGCCTCAGAATTTCCTACATTTCAAGGTGTTGATCATCGACGACCTGGAACCTCTCCTGCATTCTTCAACAAACGAACAACCAACGACCTAATCACGCAACCTCACCGGAATCCCTACTCCAGAACCAACCAGAACGGAGACCAACGACAGAACACAAAATGCACAGTACCCTACCGAAATCGTCATCCGTATCATTCGTGAATCGAACTAAACACTGTACCCTTTAACAACCCCTGTGCTGGCACCGATGCGCCTCAGGAATCACCCTCGTTTCTCCTTCACTCGGTCGATTAATCGAGAACGGCCGATTGTAAAGCATCGTCGATTTTTTTCACGATCAGGAGCCAGCATATCCAGGATCACAAGAGAACGTGAGAACAATAATAACAACAAACAATAATGTTACAGTATCGGTAACAGCAGCAACAAGAGGCGGCCGATGGGAGCACGTGTCGCTTGGCCGTCGTGCGTGGACGGGCGCGGAGCGGAGCGGACCGTACCGAGCGGAATCGGAAAAAAAGGGAAAAGTTTTTCGAAGCGTACCATGCGTGTGCGGACAGCGCGCGCGTGCTTCGAGAGAGAACCGGTTCGTTCGTCGGTACGCTCGATTGGACAACAATACACGAGGAGAACGGTACCGGGGCACGAGCAGAAGCAGCAACAACAGCACAGCACCACCAGCAACCGTGCCGCGTGAACACTACACCGCCGCCCCCTTCCCCCCGCGCCCCACCCCCGAAAATCCCCTCCGTTCGTTGGAAAGACACCC
Source organism: Lasioglossum morio (assembly GCA_916610235.2). NCBI lineage: Eukaryota > Metazoa > Arthropoda > Insecta > Hymenoptera > Halictidae > Lasioglossum > Lasioglossum morio. Next base: position 14,670,122 of record OU744333.1, read on the forward strand.
CCGACCAACCCCCGAACCATCCACGATCCTCTCGCTTCGACGAAACGGTGTGTTTCACTCTAACGAGCACGACCGCCCCACTGGAACTGGAACTAGATCCCCTCCGACGATGCCGAGCAACCCCTACCAACGAAAAACCACCCCTACCACGTGCACAGGCCGCCCCTACAACGACGACGACGGGGCGAGCACAGGGAGAGACCAGAGAGGGGCGGCCACCGACGGAACATGTGTAACACGCAGCCTTGATTACACGCGGGCTTGTAAAAATTATTATTATGGCCGTGAGCCCGCCAACCGGCTACCCCGACACCCCTCGACTACCCGAATTTCATCCCCCGTTCGACGTTTTTTAAACGAAAGCGCGCGAACCGACCGATTGTTGCTGCTTCGCCGTGAGGACGGTTCAATTTTTGATTTCGCGGATGGATTTTTCGGGGGGCTGGGGGTAGGTCAGTGGGACGATATTTTTGGTGATTGTATTTTTCGAGGGATTGTTTTTCGAAAATATTTTTTAGGAGGTCCGATGGATCACGTTCTCTTGTACATCTTGTTTACTTTTAAAAGATATAATTTTGAAGTAAATATGAAATTTTTAATGAAACCAAGAACGAGTGACTCGTCAATTAATTCCGTTCGGAATTGTTTAGTGTCTCGTAATAATCAAATTTGGGAGCAGTAAAGATGCAGCATTAAATCGAATGGGAATATCTTGTTCATCGAGCTCGGAATTGCAATTACTTTCTTTGCAACGTCAATGACGCCGCGTATGGGAATGCGCAATAAATGATTTTTCCTGTCCGACTGGCAGGAATATATTAATATTACAGACGCAAACGGTACGAAAGAATCAACGAACGAAAATGTTGATCAATCGTTTCGGCGAATACCGCGTTCCGCGGAGACACAGAGAGCGAAACCGCGTTAATTCCTGCGCAACCGATGAAAAGAAAAAACAGCAGAATACCGTTCCATGCCAGTAGTTCAATGCGGCTGGCATTTGTCTGCTTCAGCAGCTCATCGGTCGACCCATTATCCGAATTATATTCCGCGCGCGATAAATAAATATCACGTGAACCGAATAATCGATCCACCGTTCAACGGCCAAAATGTATTAAGAATTTCTCTTTCAATTCTCTGCGCCACGCCGCGCCGGCCTTTGCGGCTATTAATCGCTGCTATTTTTCCACCGAATCTGCCAACCAAAAATTATCTTAACGATCGATATAGCTTCATTAAAAATTCTTCCGATAACCACCGATCCAGCAAATAAATTCTTTGTCTAGATACTCTCATTCTAATGCTACAAATTTCATTTTCATTCTGCAAATTAATTCTTCTACCATCGTTCCAACCCTATAAATAAATTCTTTAGAGACGTTTCAAGCGTGCGTTGATTGCTCAAATAAATTCGTGGAAGAACTTCCAAGCTGTGGTTAACGTTAGGAAGATATTGTGTGAGAGATTGTTTCGGTGCTTGGAAATAGTTTGACGAAACTGGTTAACCTGGAAGTTCCGTAGTCTTAGATGCTTACTTTTACAATTTTTAAAAGATTGTTTAACGAGACTGTGCTTTGTTCTACGTATAATTTTGTGGTGGGAAGTTTGATCCGAAGGCGTAAGAAAATTTGCGAGTTGTTTGTTGTGGAAGAAGAGGTTCAGAGGGAAGGGATATGTAAAAAAAAAAATGATTTCTCGCGGACACGCGATCCAGAACAGTCGATCCATAAGGCTAGTTTGTGACCGAGGACTACAAGCGGCTTCCCTGGTTTCTGGTCGAAGTGGGGCTAACCGCAGAATCGGAGGCAAGATGGCAAAAGTAAGTCGAGAGTCGAGGGGCGGCGCTGTGGCCTGGCCAGCCCACCGGCGCATCCTCGTTCTTCTCTCTCCGACTCCAGCTAAGATCTCCGAAGAAGATACGCTCGCGAAAACGTGCCACCATTTTTCACCACTTTCAACTCTCTCGCTACATATCTGTCCACGTGCGAACATTGAAAATATTTTTTTACACTTATTTTCATCCATACTACATCGACTTCAAAGCATTCCATTTAAATCCATCAGACTCGGGCAGGATCCAAAAAGATTCCTCCTTTATCACTTCACTTGTGACTAATTTTTATGTTACTGTACGTTTGATTCACGGATAATTTAGTTTCCTTGGAATTTTTATTGACGTTTGTGCGGTTGTCAATTTTTAATAGAATAAAATCTCCAGCAATCTGCAGTGAAGTAGACATTTTTTTAGAATTCTTCTAATGTTGTTACTGGTTTAAATTACACCTCTTCAGTTTTGTCGTAAATGCATGAAATGTGATTTGATTGCTATTAATCTGGCCTGTTGGATCTCGAAATTGTGATTCGATTATTTGTACCGATAGATCGTAAAGAATTTCTGAAAATTCCTGTGACATTTTTCCAGTCTCCCGACGATTGTAATTGAATGAAAATGATCTGGATTTTCCCCTCTCGCGGAAAACAAAGTTCGCACGCGCAGTCCGAGGGGTCGTTGACTTCCAAATTGCGGGTACCGGACGAAATCCAAAAATCCTTTGGAATATCTTGTGGAAGGCCAGAATAAACATTTCCTGAACGGTTAGTAGCGGAAAGGGAGTAACGGAAGGCGAAAAGGGCAGCACACCGAGGGGGTCGAAGGGGGAGAGAACGGCTGCGGTTTGAGGGGGTGGTGAGGTTGGCCTCCAGACGCCAGGGGGTGCGAGGGAAACGATGTAGGTGAGGAGACCACGTGTCGGAGGAAGACGGATCCTCTGGACGACTAAAAGTAGGCGCGGAATGCTCATGGCCGTGGCGGAAAGCTTCAAAGAAAACGGTGAATCGTTAAAAGACGCCTGGCTGCGTTTTACGTGCGCGCCATCGACGGACAAAAAGAACCGGAAGCCATCAAACCCTACTCTAGTTCCTGGTTCTTCTAAATAATGTCCCTGGGCGTCGAACTAATTTTTAATCTCGTTTGATGACCCTCAAACTGTCCGAAGTGGCTCGCTCGGCTAGTCAAATAATTTCCTTGTTGCATATTATATATTCTTATAAAAAATGAAACATTAGAAATTTTATAAAATCGCTTTATTTACTCAATCTCGCAATTATGATCATTGGTTCATTGAGGAGTTAAATAAAACGTTTCTACGCGAAGTTAATTTTTCTTTCAAATTAAGGTTCGTACTATACGAAGCAATTTTAGATTTGTTGTAAAATTATTTGCGATATTTGAAAAATGTTTGAATGTTCAGGGAACGAGGTGCGGTAAGAATAAAGTTAACCACGGCGCAGTTAATGGATAGATCATGATCGCGAGCGGACGTTGTCCACGAAGGGTGAGAACGCGAAATAGGGTGAGGCGCGGTGTATAAACGCGTTCGGATTTTTGCGCACAGGTGGCTTAAATAAAAGAATTTATATTTCAGCGCTCTTTCGAGCCGGACCCGTAGAAAACGTCAGCCCTGTTCGCGGCAGTGCTCAGAGATGGCGACACCGAGGCACTTTTATCGCCCCGGTGCGACGGGGGTTGCGCAGCCCCTTTTTCGCCACGCGCCATTACGGCACCGCGCGCGTCGCCGTATCCTCTCGTAATCAACGAACGATGTTTTAATAATTATGCGCCGATATCGCGGTTCTCCCTGTAATTATTAATCGTTCATCATCCGACGATATTCTCCACGGGATACAGCGGGGTAGGGTGAGTTAACGGAGCTTTAATTTCCAATCATATTTCTTTCACGAGGCGCCGGGGCGAATTTAAGTCCATGGTGAAATGATATCGCTCATTACCGGTGCCCGCGTATATACCTGGCACACGCTGAATTATTCGTACCGATAATTTTTTAACGCCCCGCCTAGCCAAGAATGTTCAATAAAACGGCCAAACAGACGCGTGCGGAAAATTTCGAGCCGGAAACGCGAGAGAGCCCGCGAGAGACGCACCCTGTTGTCAATATTAAAATGAAACGCTAATAAATTTTTCTAAAGCAACCTGGAGCGAGAGAGACGGGACTGCAATTATTGCGCGAAATGAGCTCCGAACGAAATTAGCTCGTTCGTAAATATCACCCTGGAGACAAAGCCTGGTGACGGATCGCGGGGATGAACCGCGTTTATCGACGCTTGTCAAATTCCGACGAAAAATTATCCGCGATCCTAGTTATCTGATTTTTATGGTGACGAATAACCTCCCTGCGAAAAGGGTCGCTGAATTTCTATGTTCTAATTCTAACGATTAAGGTAGTCCATTTAATTATGGGTCCATATATGTGCTTAAGTAGTCAATATTTCGAACTATTTCAAACAAGATCATCGTCTCCAGTCTTGCGGGAAATGGCACCCGCGACATCAACCGCAACGAACCTACCCCACCACCAGCATCAACCATCTCAATCCCAGTCTCCACCTCCTCGATCTCTGGATCGCAATCGATGCCACAATTCCCATTCCCCGTTCCGGTAAAAAATCATCGGGCGGTTGTCGCGGGAAGGGGGGCAAACATCCCGCAAAACCTTAACCACCCGAATGGTACTGTTTTAATGTAATTCCAGGGCCGGTTTGTCGTTCGGCTCATGCACGCATGTAACAGCGCGAGCGACAAACCCGTCGACCAGAGCGAGCGGGTCGGGAAGAGAGACAGCGGAACGGTAGAACCGTACTCCGTCGGTGGAAACAGGAGAGAGTAGACGAACGAACGTGAGAAAGAGAGCGGGAGGGATGTAGGGGGGTGAATAGTTGTCGAGGGGGAGCGCGGTGTACGCACAGGTGAAGGTAGAAAGAGAAGAAATGACCGGGGATGGAGCGCGCGTTGCGAGAAAGAAGGACGATCCGTTGGAAAGAGATCGTGGAGACCTGTGGCGGGGGCACCGAAGCCGGGGGGTTGAGCCGTGAGGGTGTGAGTGAACTGGGGAGAGACAGAGATGCCTAGAGAAACAGGAGAGAGAAAGAGAGAGGGAGAGAGAGAGAGAGAGGGAGCAGTGTTTTGTTCGCGCGCGATGGACGCGTCGCCATAGCGACCGGCGGTTGTTTATTATTGCGTCCAGCGGTCGTGTGTGGGGCGGCGTGGAAGAGAGCACGGGGTAGTTTACGCGACGAGAGGGCCCGCGGGGGGTTGAAAAGGGTTAGAGGCGACCGAGGGGGATGGGCGGTGGTAGCGGGGGCGGAAGCCTGGCGAAGGGCGGAAGGACGCGAGAGGAAAGGGGTGGGAACGTTGGTGTGCAACGAGGGAGTGGCGGCCGACCACACGAGGCCGAAAAACACACTCTCCGCCAAACCTACCCCCCTGCTACCACCCCCGTACACCGCCGCCTCCACCCTGCGCCGGTGGTAATGAGAGTTCGATAAAGCGCCGTTACCAGTGTGTGACGTCAAGCCGGTTTCTCTCTCTTTCGCTCTCTCTCCCTCCCTCTCTCTCTCTCTCTCTCTCTCTCTCTCTCTCTCTCTCGCTCTCTCTTGTTCACCAACCTCTCGCACACCCCTTTCGGTCCCTTTTTCTTTAGTCCTTGTTCGCCACCCCTAGAATCCCCACCACCCCTTCCCCCGATCCATCTCGCTCTTCGGAACCGCGGACTTGCTTTTTCGACCTTTTTCCCGACGTTTTTCGTTTCGCTGTTCGACTATCCGGTGCCACGGTCACTCGATGTTCTTTCTTGCTTGCGGTCCCTTTTCTTTCCTCTTTGCTCGTGGACGTGGGGCAAAATTGTCCTGTTTCTGGGTCTGGTATAGCTGTTCTCTGGTTCGCTGTCATGCTTGTTCTTTCTCTCTGTCTCTCTCACTCTTGCTACTTTGCACTCTTGCTCTTTCTTGTGGAGTTTAGCAGCTGGACTCCTTTCTTTATTCCTGGTTTTGACGTGGTTCCTTTCAGTCTTCTGCCGTGATCGCTCCATTCTGTCTTCCTTCTCTTCTTTCATTTCAGCTGGTTCAATCCCACTGACTATTTAGAATCGCGTCGGGCAATGTTCTTTTATTCGACAAACGAATCGAATCCGTACGTACCACTGGATTCCGAAAAATATATACAATGTGCAAAGTATAGAAGAATGTTGCTAGAACCAAAGTATTTTTCGAGAAGATTTGCCCACTTGTTACTCTCGTCAGAAACCACGGTTGCCTCATTTCAGCAACGATTTCATCTTGTTTCTCCCGCTCCTTTTCGGATTGGTGTATTTGGGGGCTAGCTTGCTCGACTTTTTCGGTGACTGTTAACAGTGACGGAGTCGGTCGGTGTAGGTATATATGTATATACGCGTGCATATGTGTGTATAACGAAAAACGAGAGCTAGGAAAAGTTGGTTGGAGCGAACCGGAGCCGCGTGAACACGCGCGGCCAGCACATTTTTTCACCGACGATAAAAACGTCGCGGTGGCTTGATGGGTATCATATTTTTCGCCAGGGCACCGGCTACAATTTGCTCCGGCCCGATGCAGCGGTGTTGACGCGGCTGAAGCACTCCGCTGCTGCCATGATCGCGTTGGACGCTCTAATTGCTTTCTGATCTCCGGACGCCACCGACTAGCACGCCTTTTTCCTTCAATCTTTGTCCTCTTGTTCGCACCGGGCAGACTGCATGCAGACGGGGCCTGTCTCTTTTGCTTCGAAGCTGACGCTGGCCTTTTCGACATTTCTCCACGATTGCTGATTTCTTTACGTCCCTGGCACCCACGGGAAGATCGGCCTGTTCAAATGTTGCCGTTCGACCTCATCGAATCAATCATTCATCAGCTCAAGTTTTATTTTTTCTTTTTTTTATTATTATTTATTTTAAACGGACCGCAATCCTTTTATACAAATGTATGCAGTATTATATAATATGACAGAAAAGAATCTTAATCTTAAGTCTTAATCTAAAATTCACATAATTATGGACAGCGCGAAACTAAGAAAATATAGGTACTATTAACGAATATTAATGAATATACTATTTTCAATTACACATACTCTTTTTTCTCATAAATTGCATGAAATCAAACTTGAACACATAAATGTTTCTGAATGACAGTAAAAAAATTTCTTGAGGTGATTTCTACTGATTTGGAGTAGCTTCGAAAGTTGAACGAGTCAGATCTTTTGCAATCGGCGCCAGTTAATTATTGGCAGAGGGGTAATCTCACAGTGGATCGACAGTGGCCAGCCAAAGGGTGATTAGAAGACGTCGAATCAAACCGTAATTAATCCTGAACTGAAGGCAACGCACCTGTTCGAATTCCTGTGACCCCGCGTCCTGACCCTGGAAACTTCAGCCCCCTTTGTGCAGGGCTGACGTTCAAGACGTGCGCTAATTAAGAACGGCATCTCACTACGCAGCTGCCACCCAACGCTCCCGTTGTCGGGAATTATTAAACGGCCACGAGGTAGCGACATAAGGCCGACGGCTAACCAGAGACAGCACGAGCCTGCCCGAGACTATGTTCTTACACTTCCATAATGCGAGTTTCGATTCGAATCGAGAACTTCATTCCAATCGACTGTCATCGTTCGCTGAAATTGTTGACGATTCGTTTCATCTTCGTACGAGCGCCTTTCAACTAATTGACAAAGTGCTTTAAATAAGAAATTAATTTCTAGAATAGAAGACTTCTCAAACGAGAAAATTCCACACTGTTTCTGGAAAGAAGTCATCCAGAAGTGTGTTCATCAATTTTACCGCTCTGCTAAAACATTCAATAAGAAATTTCTTTTAGAAACCGAAGAGAAAGTGCAACGAGACATCCTGCGCTGTCGACTATCTTTAGAACGTTTGTTTTAAATAAAGACACTTCATACCGAGTGATTTAAATAATCGTCGAGAAGTAGGCTATTCAACTTTATCACGGAACGAAGAACTGGAACGCTGTTTCTATTTCGAAAGATCGCCGGAATATTTTCCTGACCCAGGAATTCCAATTTGGTGAACAACTTCGAATATAGGTCAAAACGCAGAGCAATTAAATTTTATCACACTAGATTTCAACTATCGTAGAACAATAGAGCCATCATAGACGTCAAATAGTACAGAAAAAAGAGAATAGAAAATATTGAAAATCATAGAAAAGTGTCGAAAGTGCGATAAAATACGATGATAGAGGAATTGAACATTGTTCGATCGATCACGGTGGTCTTCACGGGAGAAATAGTTAATTCTGGATGTGTCTTTGGCACGAGAGCCGTGCTAACGATTTTTCTCCTCGAAGGGGATCCGCGGGAACACAGACGCGGAAGACGGGTCAGCACCGGAAGTCCGGAAGCCTATCAGCGCCTCGGAATCTGTGCCGTCAGCTCTGCGATTCGGCTATGCGGAGAGGCTCGAGATTAAGGGAGAAGAACGACGGGAGAGAACTGATAGAATCGTCCACCTTCATTCGCTCGAGACAGCAAATTGTCTCACCCTCGAAAAAGTCAGGGATCCTCGATAAATCCCGATTAACGCGAATCAATGCAGAACAAAACCTCACCTCGCTAGAAATCCCGAAATCTGATCGGCAGACCCGAACGATTCAACTGCAAAATTTCATACTTGCTCGCTCTTCGATTCACCGAAACTCTTTTATTCGTCGGACCTCGTAGATAAAAGAAAAACTCCTGGTACTTTTTTAACAAAGTTTAACGAAGTAGGAAATTTTTGTGGGACGAATCAAGAGGTTGGAGAGCAGAATATCTAGCCGGAGAAGGTAGTCGATGCTGTCAGCGAACGGTGCAAAGGTAGTTTCACGGTTTTCGGAGGGAAGTATGGCGACGGGAACGAGCGGAACGAGCGGAACGGCGGCGTTTACTCGCCGCGCGTTTCACCGGAGGGGCATCCGGCTCACCTGCCTCCGCCCCGCGATAATTTACTCTTTTTTCGGTCACCGATTCGGCCGGCCGGCGCTAATTTACATTTACGAGCGAGATCGGCTAATTGCCGGTTAACCGGTTGGCCGAGCGCGCGCGGCGATATACGAAATGCCTGGGGTCCGAGGCAGTTTGTTGCCTTTCCGATAGCAACTGTCGTTCGCCGTGAGAACCGTGCTCCGGCCCCCACCAACATCAATTACCTCCATTTTCTTTGAGCGAGTCGCTCTCGCAACTTCCACGAAAATAAAAGTGGAATCGGGGGAAATTAGCGTGAACGATACCGAGGGTGCAGACCCCGGCCGTCATGTTCCAGAACCCTTGCCAACGGGATTAAGCAACTCGCACATTCGCAGCGAATATTTTGCAACATCGACGGAATTGCATCGGGAGAGAATCCCGCCTGGAAAAATGTTCAGCCTACAAATGAATCCGCGGACCTCGCAATTAACACTTCGACCACCGCGGCTCCCACCGATGGCAAACTACTTGATCTTTATCTCTTGGGTTAATTTTGAAACGTTATTTTCGATCGACCCTTTGTACTCGGATCTATTTCAATACAGAAATAAAACATTTCTACCTGACTACAATAATTCCATTCTATACGATGTTTTTCATACAAATCTGAAATATTTAGTACTAAGGGTTAAACTTCTGAAGAACTGCAACTATTAGTGCAGAGAAAGTTTGTTGGGGTCACGAGAGGCACCGGTATACCGGTTAAAGGTTAAGGGCTGACGTAATAAAGGTAGGTTCTAATTGCAGTATTCACCACTGCGCGAAGTTAAGTGAAAATTATGAAGCACCGGTGTGGAGAGTGTAAAGAGCGATAGTAGGATGTCGAGAGTGGAGTTAGGATTGAGTTTGTAGAAAATCGGGAGCGGAAAAGGAGGAGCCAGTGGCGTAGATCAATGGTCCGTGAGCTGTTCCTTCGCGAGCCGGCAATTTTCCGGCGCACTGCCGGCCAGAGATACGGGGAAGACAAACAGCCGTGTGATATGGAGCCCGTAAAGACCACCAAAACGTAAACCGTGATACAGGCGCCAACGAACCAACTCGTCGCCGCAATGTGTTATCGTTGGTAAACGAGTTGCCCTGTCACTCGCTATTCATCTCTAATTCTGCTCGCCGCCGCCACTACCGTCGCCACCGTTGTTGCCGCCGATGTCGGCTTTACGCTTTAGCAAGATGAAACTTTAATTTCGGTCGGGTGCAAGAAACGAAAAAAAAACCAATTATCCGCCGGCCGGGGGCTGCGAATGATCCGCTGGCCACGTTTCCTATATTTATGGCCCTGTCCGCCGGCTTGTTGTCGATTAATCGGCCCGGACCGCATCATTTTTATTTATGCTTCGTTATAAACCCCTCTACCTCTTCCGACCTCATCCCCGCACACGTTAAAAACACGTTGGTCGATATAATTGCTCCGACACGCGACTTAAATAACTGAATCCACGCCAACTTCACACTTTAACCCTTAACGCTCGAACGCTGACTCGGAGGCGCCAATTGCTGCACCATTATTCAAAACGTTGTTTACAGTATTACATGTATCGGTATCTAATTAATTGTTAAAAATTTACGGAAATATTCTAGGACGGAAGAAACGTTTAATTTTCGAGTTAAAATAGCTCCGAGGGACTCCTGCTCCTGGAGAACTCTTAATTGAAATTGCTTGATCACTAGGGGTGATTTCTAGGATTGATGTGTCGTGAGTGAAATCGCAATATTATTTAAATAAGTTGGTTCTGTATACGAGAAAGCAGAAAAGTGTGAATTTTTACGAAAATTATCTTTTTACATCGAATACACATAGAGCGATTGAAGTCTCTATTAGAAGAACGAATTGAATTTTCTATTATTTAAATCGCGTGAACACTTGCCGAGCAATTAATATCGCAGAGCCAGAAAAATTTCCGGACTCGCGGCGGTATTTGTACCTCTGGGCAGTTCTGCAATTCGATCATGCGAAAAAAAATCGCAGTAGCGACATACCGAACAATCGAAATTTGGTTGGTCGACCAAGGGGTGAACAACCCCGCCCAATGATTGCAGGACCGTTGGTAAATCATGTTGACGCCGATAGAAGGGTTTCGGAATTGAACCGAAGTCGCCCTAGTTCGCATGAAGAAGATGCGAGTCCCTGGAAAGATAAATGTAATTAAGGGTTGGTTCGGTGCCGGGAAATTATGGCAGACTATCATTGATGGCCGTGAGGGGATGATGAACGCGGATTGGCATTTTCCAGCGTCGAGCAGCGTACGCTCGGGTCTCATGTACGCGTACACACTCCGCTCTCGGTTTGTACGTTAAAGCGAGGTCCAACGCAGTACCTGTCACGGTCCTCTGGCATCAGCCGCCCCCTTTCCCACCCACACGCCCCCGCACACACGGCCACCACGCCGTTCCATCGTGGGCTCGCCGAGCGAACCACTCGGTTCGGTTTTTAGTTAATGCTCGCACCCATCACGTAGCCAACCACGTCGATGGACTTTAACCCATTATGGTCGCGTCCGTATCGCGAGACACAGTGTTTGGTTATTTTCACCGGGGTGTGGTTCCTTGAGGGATGACCACGGTTAGGAGAGCCACACAGTGGGCTCCATTTTTATCCTAATTTTTTAAAGAGCGACGCAAATTTTGTGTACCGGGGTCGTCGGTAATTAAGCCGCCACGGCTTTCGATTTCAAAGGTAGTTGGGTTCTGTACGCATGAATCTTTATATTCCACACGAAGGAGCAATTCACTAGAATTCTTTAGACACTCGCCAATTCCAACGTACCACCTTCAACCCCAAAAATCACCCACGAAAATCTTTCATTACGACTACTCCCCGCGTTCTCCACTCCTACTGAAAAGCTAAACAAAAGAGAAAACCAATCTGCACGAACCCAGCGGAAAACAAAAACCGAGAGGAAGAAATCAGCAGGGGTGAACGGAGGGGGAAGGTCCGGGGATGGAAAACTCGCGGAAAGAAAGCAAGACAGAGAGAAAAAAGCATCAAACAGTATACACGACGTCGAACAAACAACGTCAGACAGGTTACGACGAAAATCGTGTCGCGAGGGGTGGGTCGTCGGTGGTGCACACGGGCTTGTCGAGAGAGCGAGCGGACGAGCGAGCAAGCGAGAGACATCAAGAGAGAGGGGTTGGTCCGTTGCGCGGGGGTGGTCGCGGCCAGGGGTTGGTGACTATGGTCGAGAGAGAAAGCGAGAGAGAGAGAGAGAGAGAGGGGGGGGGAGGGGGAGAGAGAGGAGGAGAGGACCAGAGGGTAGTGAATCGTCGGATCGTGGGATCCCGGTCGATCTAGCGGCGCTGGTGTTCTCCTCTGGAGAGGCGGAAGTAGCCGTGAAAAATTTTCCCGTCGACGTGTGGTGGCCCGTGTACGAGGCCAACGCCGCGCATTTCGCGGTGTTCGGGGTGTCGGGGGTGGTTCACCAGAGAGTGTACCGCGGGTTGGGTCACGGTGGGATGAGTCGCGTCCACGGTGTGCGGGCCCGAGAGTGTGGAGCCAGTGTGAGCGGTTAAAGCGAGCGGGACAGAGAAGAATTCCGAGAGAGAAACGAGGCGAAAAGGGACGGAGAGAGACGGAGGGAGGGATAAAGAGAGAGAGAGAGAGAGAGAGAGAGAGAGAGAGAGAGAGAGGGTGCGAACGGGGGCGAGAGAGAAAGATAGGGGGGAAGAAGAGGGAAACAGGGGGAGAAAGAGAAGGAAATAGAGGGAAATGGGGGACGAGAGGGTGGTTATTCGGCAGCGGAGAGTCGCGTTGGTGGCTCGGGGGTGGCCGGACGTAGGGGCGGAGGTAGTGGTGGCAGTGGGTGGCCGAAGGTGAGGGTATTTGTTGGCGCGAGTGGCTAGCCAGTCGGATTACCACCGGCAGGGTGATTCGAGGGGGGCTCTAGGGGTGTGCGCGCGGCTGCCCGAGGGGGTACGGGGTTGCAAGGGGGGCCGCAATACACACAGTGGCACTCGACGAAAAATGTAGCCAGAGAGCGACCGCCGCTGGAAAATTTACACGCATCACGAGGGCGAGGCTGAATGGCGAGGGTTAAAAGAGCATCGCTAATGGCCACCGCGTCGGTTATTTTGTGGATTTTTATAATACGACCGAGCGAGCTCGTGTCCCTTCTCTTTCGCCCTCTCTCTCCCTCTCTCTCTCTTTTTCAGAGAGGAACGAGCGACCATCTCTCTGTCCCGTCTTTTCGACGGGCTCTTTCTCCCGCGTTTTATCTGTCCCACCGACACACAGAACTCTGGACACAGCCGATTCCATCAGTTTTTCAATCCGGCTGATTTTCCTTCGCGTACCACCACCGCCGTCGACCAAACCACCCCCGATGCTACACCCCCGCACACTAGCCGCTGCCCGACCTCATCCTGTGTGCTCCACCGCATTTACGTGGATGAAATTGAGCGATAATGAAGGGCCGATTCGATTTTACTTCGAGCCTGCTACGAACCGCGTCTACGGATTTCACGGTGGAGAAACCGTTTCGCAAATAACGGCGAGAGCGAGATCAGAAGTTTCGTGGAATTCAATATTTGAATGCGGTGGCAAGTGTTTTTCTGTCAAGTACCGAGCATGGGGTACGGTTTTATTCATTCGTTATATTATTAGACCGCGGATATTTATTGCGAAATTATAAAACTGTCTACCTGGATTCTGGTAGGCTGAAAATAATAAATGTTTCGGAACCTTCGACTATTTGAAATTCCATCGACACGCGTTTATGAAAAATGCATGAAAGTCGCAGTTTAATAATTTTCTGTACATTTTCTTGAAACTGTGCGATCCAATTTCACAGAAAATTATAAATAAACATAACGATATACACGAACGAGTCGCGATAGCAATAAACCAGCGAACGATAAGGAACGTTTGTAACGATCCCCAACAAATTATTTCCGAGTCGCGTGGAAGACACGTTGGGAAATTTTAATTAGACAGCCAGCGGACATAACGGGGAATTTTTTGATGAACGATTAAAAATTCACGCGTGTTCCTTTTCGGTCGTCACTGCAGCTCGTTAGGCGAAATATACGCGTAACGAGAGGAAATTAACATTTCCTGGTTAAAATGCACGCGTGCATACAAGTCTCGCTGCGTTTAATTGTCGCACAAAGAACGGGTGTCGCCGGATTTAATCGAAGGGGGGTTGACAACCTTCGCTTCGTGATTCGGGAATGACAGCCCGGCCGGGATGGAAATTCGAGATATATATTTTTTAAGAATTCCCTGTGAAACACACAGCCGCGTGTGCTCGGCCCAGCCGCTATTTACAACACGAAACGCTTCTGACGAAAGGAAATGGCGTGCTCGAGCCCGGCAGGAAATTTTGGTAGCGTTCTTGTCCCTCCGAATTGTCATCGCTTCCTTAGCAACAAGTGTCTGATACTTCATCCACTCCCCGAATAAAGAGAAAACTTCTGTTGAAAAATTGATCAACGCACGGACACTGTTCAAACGTTAACCACGCGTTGCAATTTTTAATTAAATAGAAGTTTATTTCATCAATTAATTGTACGAAAGCGAGAACTGTATTAAATTTATTTCTACCATTTTATTCGCCGTTCTCTTTTCCTTATTCGTGTTTTGTTTAAGTGTATAAATGTCAGCAATCAAGTTGTTAATAGATGGGGGATATTCGAGCGAAAAAAATATTTTCTGCGTTAATTGCAAGGGACAGGAATTAAACGGAATGCTTTTACTAATTTTAATAAGTTGAGCATAATGGGACAATATCTATTTTCAAATAGCTCTAATATTTTTACTCTTTCCAAAAATTGCGGAGCATTTTACAGTACTTTCCCTTAGGTCTATCAATGACTGCCAATGACTGAAAATGGTTAAATCAACAGTTCCCAGGGTGACACGATGTCGCTCGATTAACTTCCAGGAACATAACAGTTTCCAGTGAACAGCGCGTCAAAAATGACCAGAAATCCTGCAGTACAAACCCGAAAAATCGCAAGCACGACTAGCGGTGATCAAAAATCGCGTCGCATTAATAAACGATCTGGCGGGGTCCAACAAATTACGCGAAATTCGGTAAAAAGGTTCGTTTGGCTGGTGTCCAGGTTACGGTGATCCTGGATCCGTGGTGATCGAGGTCCGTCGTCCGGCTGGATCCATTAACCTGTGCGTCGCGTCGGTCGGCCAGCGGGTTCTCACTTCCTGACATTTAGCAGGTGAAACACCGGAGAACGTGGCGCGCCCGTCCCCTCGGAGATGGCGGTGCGCCCACCCCCGTAGAGCGTAACGCTAACCCAGTGAAATAGATAGTCTCTCCAGGCTGGTATCGCGGCGGACACGAGCGAAGAGAGGAGTAGAGAGAAACGACTGAGAGAAGAGAGGAGAGGAGATAGAGAGTGAGCAGCCTTGTATGTAGTGTACGCGCGTCTATGTGCGTGTACGTAGGAAGAGAGAGAGGAAGAGTACAGGCTGGCAGAATCCATCCATATATCGCGGGGCCAACAAACCGACCGAATCTCGACAGGACGAATGGGTAGGCCGCGTTTTCACCGTTGCCACTCCGCACCGTTACCGGCGAGCCTCGGGCGGGCCTGGCCCCGAGTGTGCGGCTTTACGTGTGTGTGGGTGGCTATAGTTACCCGTAACGTGGCACACCGATCCGCCACACCGGCTACCACTAACGAAAGCATCGGCTACGGAGAGCGAAAGAGAGAGAGAGAGAGAGAGAGAGAGAGAGAGAGAGAGAGGGTCCGGGTGACGCGGCCAGATATAAAGAGATAAAGAGGAACGGAGCTGAGAGAGGATGAGAGACAGAAACGGAACGATAGAGGAAGAGAGAACGAGAGAGAAAGAGGGGGCAGGACCTGCACGCCAAGCTAAACCGAGACGGAAAGAGACAAAGACATTAGGGGATGAAGAGGACCGAGCCAAGGGAGACAGAGACAGCAGAGGTTACTGCCAGTGCAGCTCGGCACTCCGCAAATTTTCAACCGCCACCCACTCTCTACCACCCAGCTCACCCACACACCATACACGCGCACACACACCACACTCTCTTCTACCCCCATCCCCTTCTTTCTCCTCCTCATCCTCCCCCGCGCTGCCTCGCCATCAGCCACGGTTCGCCAACCCCCAACCCTTCCTCTATTCGAGCTCGTTTTTGCCGCGTCCACCGCCAGATCAATGGGGTTGCTAACACGGGTAGGTATATGTGTCCGTCCCCACCACCCCACCGGTCTCTGACCAGTCCGCCACCCTCCGCCAACCACCCCCGCACAACCCCCGTCCCCCAAACCCTCGGCCAACCCTCCGGGCACCAACTACCCTCGCGATGCCTCCCCGCGACTCTGTACAGGGTGATTATAAAGTTTCCACGGACCGATGCTAAATGAATTGTCGGCCCTGCGACCAACCCGACTTTCTTCGGTTAAGGGTCCTGCGATCTTCGAATAACCCTTTCTTCGTTGTGGGACACTTGTGGGATCTTCCGAAAGGATCGAGGAATATGTCTTCAAGTTTGAAGAACCACTCAAGTTTAGGGGTAGCGTGTTAGATGGTGAAATTGATATTGAACATTTTATGTGATTCTGCCTAAAATTACATTTACGGGTAGTGCATACAATCAATATAGAAAATTTCAGAAACGTGTTGTCTTAAAATGTAAAAAATTGATTTGTTACTGGTTTGACATTTGGTTTGTTCTCTCTACTAGTCGTTCTCGTTGTGGAAGGAGCAATTGTCTCAAAGGCGAAGCAGAGATCGAGCAGAGTTAATTCCCGAGCTTTGTCGCGGAGTTTTCAACCCCCTGGACAGACGGGATTTATCGTCCGCGGAAGAGCCACCCCTTGTCGAGAAGTTTCGAGGTGGCGTTTTGCGGTTTACGCAGACCGGATGACACTCCGCGCTCTTTTTTTCCGGGGGACTTTAGTTTTTAATTGAACCCCCGGAATTCGTGAATCTGCTGCTGAGGATGTGAGAGCGAGGCGAGCTTCGAGGGTAGGAGTCACCCCTTGGAACTTTTGTAATAATATTTGAGCGAAATAAATGGGGAAGCCTTTGAGCGGCCGGTCCTGCTAATTTCGGCATTGATCTGCAGCGGGTATTTTTCACGGTGTAAAACGCGTTTTTTATTCTGCGAAACAACCCTCTACTATATTCTTCAACATTTTGTGGGATGGATCGGGTTACAAGTTAGAATTGTCTGATCGAATTGAATATGATGAATCCGATCGAATGCAATTATAGCTGATGGTTTAATAAAATGTTTATTATTTATTTTAATTCTTCCGTTCCTTTTAAGCAACACATTTTTATTTCCCGTTACATTATTCTGATTATATCATTACCCTTCATTTGAAAATATCCGTATTTATATTTATTGAATGCTACGTTGATTGCCTTAATCAAAATTGTATTTCATGTCAGATAGACTTGTAAAATGTGTGCTGTGTGGAAAAGAATAAATGCAAGTATGTGAACACGTGAGCGTGCGGTTTCTACTTCATTAGTTCTATGAAATTTATTTTTACGAATTTCCATCTATTTATTAATTTGGCGAACTATGAAACACGAAATTTCGATGTTAAAGAATCCAGTCGACATATTTGGGAGTGAGTGCAGTGATCGAACCACCCGCTCGAAAAATACCGCGTTCCGGGGGTAGAATTGCGGTCCGAAAACCGGCCGAAAGACACCCGTTCGATCGTGGCAGAGTCACAAAACCGAGCCTCGGTTGTTTTCACCGTCGAAACTCGTCGGGGGCGGGAAGGTGGAGGCGTAGTAGTAGAGGAGGAGGGGGGAAAAAACGTAATTACAGGACACGTGGTGTTACAATTGCGGGGTGGCGCGATGACTTTTTTATCAATTCGCACCGCAGGCTCGCGCGCGCGACTTGCAGAAACCGGACCGGATGACCGGGGCCGAAGGGGATCGATCGATAATTCTGTTTCGGTTACAGACAATTACGACTGATTCGACCGCTAATCAACGGCACGACGGCCCCGGCTGTCTGGCCAACGATCCGACAAATATCCTCAAAGTGATCCGACGACACGGCTGTCCTAGCCCGATCCCCGCCCACGCAACCCACCCCTCTCTCTCTCTCTCTCGATTGCTCGTTCGTTCGCTCGTTCTCTCAGCGCGTAAATATCGACGCGCCCCGGCTAGGCCAATAAACAAATGGAGCCGTAAAGTAAAATGAAACAAAATAATTCCGCGCCTGTTGACTGTTGCGTGACGTACAAACCGCTGCGCCGCCGCCGACGGTTCTACGCTTGGTTTCCGCGTTTTATTATTTCTTCGATCATGGTTAACGCAAATCATTTCATACCTGAATTCCATATTTTATCGGATACGTTCAATGGGCAAGCCGATAGCATCTATCTAAGCGGCAGTCTCCGAATTATTACGCAAAATAAAATGTTTCTCAAACTATTACACTGTACTGGAATGGAATAAACATTCCCAAAAAGGAAGATGATGTTCTTGGCACGCCGGTTCGATCAATTTAATTGAAAGCAATTTTGCAATATATTTTCAATCAATGAAATCGATCGAACCGGTGCGCCAAGAGCATCAACTTTGTTTAAACATACGATCGACAAAAAGAAAAGTTATTCCCAAAAAGGGAGTGAAACGAAACTGCCGCTATATCAAGACGTGCTAGGCGTCAAAGACGTCCGAAAAATCCGTGATTAAACAAGCGGGACAATAGCCCGGGCCCGCGATCGGTGCGCAGAACAAACCCTGCAACTATGCAGGCCGTGTCCGACAAAAAAGGAGACAGTAGATCCAGCAGCGTGGCTCGCGTTCCATTCAGCCGGGCTTATTAAATTCCAGAAACTTAAACACCACCTGTTGAAGGTGTTTCAGTCGCCTGGTCGTCGGTGACGAAAAAGTCAAGCTAACCGGGGGGGTGGGTCGTGAACGACGAAGAGAACGAATGACAGAGAGAGAGAGAGAGAAAGAAAGAGAGAAAGGGGTAGAGGGTGCCCCTATGAAATATTTTTCAAACAAGGTCCCGAGCAGAATTTCCCCAGCGAAAGTTTCGACGATTTGGCCGGTGGCCAGCCACTTCTGGAACGGTGGTCCGTGGTCGCGCGAAAAATGCTCGGCCGATTCGCCTCTTCCCAGCAGATTAGTCCGGCCGGCCATCATCGAGATCGCCGTTTCAATCGTCGTTCCGATTCACCGGCTCGTAAAACAATGCCCCGCTGATTACTCGATATAACTTTCCTGGGATAGAGACCAGCGAGGAATGGGGTGGGGGGAGCTGGCCTGGATAGAGGGTAGGAGCGGAGAGGGAGAGGTTGGGTTTGCAGGGAGACGCGGATGCAGTTGCAACGGCGGTGCATCCGGACCAGGCGTTCGCGATTCATACGCAATGGAATTACCGGTTTACGCGGCCGTTCCCGTTCTACGCGAATGCCGATAGCTAGCTACGGCCCGTGACTACCAATTAGGGCCTTCCACCACCACCCATCCACCCAACCTGGCTGATATCCTTTCGTCAATATCAATGGATCCTTCCAAATGAAATTTCCTGAGCCGACGAGCCGATCGATGCGTCTCGGACACTGTTCTGCTTTTTGTTCCAGCGAGTAACAGGTTTTCAAACTGTGAATGCGTGGATCGTGTGTCAGCGCACTGGCGGATTGTCTTGATTGGGAGTTTTAGTCCTGCCGGTGCTTCCTTCGGATCGGACCAATTTTCTGGATTAATCTTCCCCGCACAATTTCACACCGAATTCATTCCGTATAACGTTGACAATGACAAGCACTGTCTAACGAAATTATATTAAACTCGTTTAGTTCGAAGCGTTTAGCCGGGTAAAATTAAGAGCGTTCACGAAAGTTGGAAGCAATGGTCGAACAGAAATTCCACGTACATTTTCTCAGCAGGAAGCACTCGCTCTCGTCGCAACGAAACCGAAAGTGGAACAGCAGACACTGGAACCGCACAGTTCGCGAGACCGTAGACAGCTGACTGCGAAACCACGACGTGGACATGAAGAACCAGGGCAGAGAGTCACGTAGCGATAATAGCGAGCGAAACTCGCTGGCCGATCTCTGGGAACAGCTGGGAATTGTCCTCCCTGAAAATCTAAGCCAAAAACGACACCAGAGTCCATTCGAATCCATCAACAGAGTACAGATTTTAGTTTATAATATGTGCAATTCTGACAGACATCTCACAGCAATTGAAAACAAAAAATGGGCCAGTTTTTATGCAGAAGACTTCAGGCATTACAACAAGAGAATTGAATCTCGCGTAAAAACTCGTCCACTCATCCTCCGCTTCCATTATTCAAACGCAGTGCTCTCTCTGCAAAGTGAGGTGAGGACGTCAAAGACACGTAAGCATTCGCACAGCGATCAGGCTCGTTGCTCTCAAGATCCCACCCCCTCTCTCTCTCTCTCTCTCCCTGAATAATACATTCCCCACGGGAAAACATTTTTTCTCCTCGCAAACGAACCAGATCCAAGAAGCGACACGTCGGAGAAGCAGCAGTAGAGAAGAAAGGAGAAGACTTCCGCGATTCTGCACTCGGACAGCGTCCCGGAGAGGTGGTCCTGGCCCTAGTATTGTTGCGAATCGTTCACCTGATTTAACGCGGACATTGTTGCTCCGGAGGGAGTGATACCTGACAGATGTTTTGGGGATCTCGAGTGCTTTCGGTTCCGCAACAGCGAGCCGCGACTTTGAAGTAGCCGTCTCGATCCCTGTGCCGGTGGCTGGATCCGAGATCGAAGGACCCCTGTGAATCTTTCTGGATAATTCGAACAGCGAGACGCTCGCTTCTGTCGGATACGAACTTTGAATGTGTGAAACGTTTCTTCCAAAACATTAGGATCTGTACAAAAATCCACCGTTTAATGTAAAATATCTATTGCATTTTGCTACCCGAAATCCGGCTAATTAGCGAGGTAAATCCTCGTTCGATTCGCATGAGCGCGACGTTCCTTTTCCGCCGTTAATCAAGCGGGCCGTCCAAACAGGGCCGTAAATAACACAAAACGCGGGAATAAATCATGCAACAAGAGAGGCCGGTTCATTTCATCGCGAGTCTCTCGAGCGATGCTTTCACAATCCCCGTGCGTCTTCGGAGCTCACCCCACCACGGTCGCACGTATACACGCGAGGCCTGGTTCACCCTCTAAACGACAGATGGCTCAGGGTGGTCAAACCTCGAAGGGCTTCGAAAGTCTACTTCCTCGAACGTTTCCACTAGAAAATCCTCCAAGATCTATTCAGAGAGAAAACCGTTTCTACCTTTCTGGATCACCGCTGACAGATTGAAACGCACCTGATTCCGATTCACCTAGCAGGATTTACCTCGTAATTTCAACCCCCGAAGCCGATTTATACTCGCAGCACGATAATCCTCGGCGAAGGGGTTGTTTGCCGAAGCGATCGGTTTCGTTTCAACGCGTTTTTGTCCTCGGTCTCGCCCCCACAGGGCGTCAACCCCTCGCCGAAAGGGAGAGGAACACTTTGTCGGAGAGCACTTTGATAAAGAGTCGATGAAAGGGTTGCTTTAGCTGCGAGCTGATATTCCGCGGACCGGTGTCTCAGACGATTTTAATGAATGGGAGACGTCACCGGGACAATCGCGGGTCGACGGGTAATTAAGCGGGTAATTGTTAGCCCCGGACCGGCCTCAAAATGTTTGCCGAGGGCGGTTGTTTGGATTCTGTCTCTCCTCGACTGCGCTCGGATCCTCCCCTTTACGCTGGAGAATTGTTAAAACGATTTTTTCTTAACCCTTTCCAGTCGGAGCTGTTTTAACTCGAAAGTGAAACATTTCTTCCTTCGTTTTATGGGTATGGCATTGATGTAACACTTCCTCCAATACTTAAGTGTTCATCGATCAATATCAATTATCAATATGATTGATAAATTGAAAATAATGTCACAGAATTCTTAAGTCCTAATTCTTCTAATGTTTTTACGTTAGAAGTCTATTGCTTAGATACCAACATTATTTAATACATTTTTCCAGTGCTTCTGAAGAAGCAGTAGTGTCTCAGTTTAATCTTGCCTCGTCCGATAACACGTTGCAGCAGCGAGAGATATTTTTACAGTAAACTTCTCGCGAGACGACGAGACGATAGGGGATGAATCTTGAACCCTTAGTCGCGCGCAAGTGTTAATTCCATTTTAACGTCTCCCCGTGTGGATCGAAACTACCCTCTAAGACCGTTGCATATTTCATGGCGTTTTGCAGCCTCCTAGAAGCTCCGACTCCGTAGACTTGCTCGATTTATAATTGAACGGCAGCCGACTAATATCGATTAACTGCTGATCTGTCCTTTCTCGAAAATCATCCTCGTCGCACAATCGATATGAAAGGAGAAGAAAAGAAGCCTTGTTACGCATCTGAAGAGCCTACTTCATGAAATCCAATTCCTCGAGGATCGACGCTCGCTATGAACGGAAACAGGGGTGCAAACATTCAGCCCACGGATTCTTGCCTCCGCACAACATCCTAATCTGACGGCAAACATATCTATCCCCTACGCACTTCAAAGAGACAGTGAAAAAAAAAATTGATCTGTCCCGAAAGGATGACAAAAATAGTCGAAAGGATTACTGAAAGTGGAAAGCAACGATTACCAGTGAAAAGAGGAGACACAGTCCCCGAGTTAGGTGAAGAGGAGTGGCAAACATTTACCGAGTCTCTATCTTGCGGCATGGAAAAACTTGTACGTAGGTTTTTTCATTCTTTCTGGCAGCATGGGGTGCTTCATGGTGCCCCACAGATAAACGTTTGTGTGTGCAAACATAACCAGAGGGGTCTCGTCTAGAATAGAACGAGACGAGAGAGGGGAGACAAAAATATTATTCCCATGACATACCTAGACAAGGTCTTTGTGCTTTTCGACGTGTTAATCGTATAGGTCGCGCAGCCGGGGACGAATCGTCTTGTATATCGGGGGATGAATTATCCGAGCTCGGAAAAAAAGATGAGGAGCAGATGCGTGGCATAGGATACACGCTCGTGGGCATTCGATTGAAAATTTTTCGGTCTTCTCCCCCCGTAACGACTCCGAGTTCGTTGGAAACGCAACGCAAAAAGCTCGATGGTGGGTCTTGGAACGAATCCGTGGTCGCGTTGGAATGAAATAATGAATATCATTTTCGCGGTGGAATACTGCACCGTTCCGATTTTTGCACAGAATCGAGCTTTTGCATTTGCCGAACCCAGAAAATAATTAGTGGACAGTAGATAAGACAAATTCCTTTTCTTAACGTGAATATGTAAAAAAATCTTTTGAATTTTTCCACTGTTTTAGAACTTTATAAATTTCGCTCGCTCTAAAACGTGGACAGGATTGAAAATGTCCTTTGTGCAGCCGCGAGATTGGAACGACGGAAATTTAAACGCACGGCTTGCGCAATAAAAGGTTTGATTCGGCCGCAGGAAAATCGCGCGGAATTTCCGCTTTGGCAGAACGAGAATCGCGCGACATTGTTTCGCACGGATTCCCTGAAGTCTCTTTTTCATAATTTTCTTCCCTTCTCTCACTCTTTTTTTTTTGTTCTATCAACGAAACGGAATCCATAACCGCTAATCCGTGTCTCATTAGTGTCTCGCGCCGGTGCATCTCTCGTTCCCGGGGATGCATTTTACGATTCTAATGATGGCCAGCTTGTTTGATTGAAGCGCAGCTACTCTAATAAAATAAATCATG
Organism: Lasioglossum morio; assembly: GCA_916610235.2. Lineage (NCBI taxonomy): Eukaryota > Metazoa > Arthropoda > Insecta > Hymenoptera > Halictidae > Lasioglossum > Lasioglossum morio. The sequence continues at coordinate 14,693,598 of OU744333.1, forward strand.
CGTGGTGGAGAGGCGCCGGCCGCCGCGCTGCGAACAGTGCTGTTGGTTCAAATTAATCCCATTGTGCCTGGATTTGGTCGGTGCGCCAATTAAACGGATTATTATCGTCGCTGCCGTCATTACTTTTTGCGAAAAGCAGCTCTGCACAGCGCGCACCGTTCGATCGCGAATTTTTATCGCTCTCCGTACTCCTCTCTCCTCTCCTCGCCTCGCCAACACTTCACCCTCGATCGCGATTTCACTCTTTTTTTTTTCTTTCGTCTTTTCGTCTTTTCGAACCGGTGATTGCCTCGGCCGGGCTCGTTTCACCGGTTCAATGTAATTAATTAATATTTCCCACGGCATTCGATTAATTTGATCACTCGTGTTTCGTTCCACCCCGTTTTTCTCTTCGGCGCGATCGAGAAAAACAACTGCGTTGTTCCTGGATCGCAAGTGGCAACATCAAACATTTTTTGTGAAATCATCTAATTAATGTAATAGTTATTCGTAATTGCTAGACAGCGTATCTTTCAGCACAATGAAAATTTTCTCCGTATTTTCTATCTTAATATGTTTGATTGGTTGAAAATGATATAACGGTATTTTGAAATTCTTCAAATATATTTTAGGTGCTTGAAAATGACCATTCAGGTAGTAAAAGATTGGGGGACATTTACTTTTATACGCCTACGTGTCTTAAAGCGGTACCGACATCATTTTCTGTTCGAAACCGATATTTCAGTAATGGACAATACACGTTATGGCGGTCATTGGAGGCTTATCCCAGCAAACCATCGTGACGAGAATGAATGACTCCGCAGCACTGTCGAAGGAGGGTTAATTGCATCAGATATTTAAATTTCAACGTGAAAAATATTCCCCATTGTAGTAAATCACGCCCCAAAGCAACGAGGCAGGCAACGTGGTATGACCGCTGTTCACGCCTCCGACGAACATTAGAAACCACCCCATAACGAAATGACCGACGAAGACGATGTAATTCGGGACGCCTCATCAAGCTCGGATGAAACAGACTCGTATTCCCCTGTACTATTACCTCATTAATAGACCCCTCCTACTACCGTTTCTCTGACGATACGAGATGGTAACCTTCGGCCACCCTTCTAGGCGCCCTTAAGTCCTGCTACTAAGTCCTAAGTAAGGTCACCGAGCAATTTCCGGTAGCCATCTTGGACGAGGAGACCGACGTCGAACGATACGGTGGCATGCTCTGTAAACGCGTCGCTCGAATTCGTAGCACCATGATCACACCCCACGGCGATTCGAGACTTCTGAAAACGAGGGGGTGGTCTTCTCGAGCCGAATTGGATGCGAATCGGTCCTCGTTCGCATTAACCAGTCTCACTAAACACCGAAATACTATTCCCCTGCGAGAAGAATCATTTTATCGCTCCGATCATCTCAGACACCACATAGAACACTTTAGGAATAACGCGTGTACTGTGTAAAACATATAAAATTAAATATGAACTACATCCTTGTACTCCTACATTCGCTAAAAATTGTAGACTGACATAATCTCGCTTAACACCGCTATAAAATGTAAATAAAGTGTGTTTAGGAATAGGGGTAGGATGATCAACCATGTTTCTTCTGATGTTTTCTCTGTTGTGCAATTAATTAAATTCGATCGATCATTCGCCGGAGATTAGCAACCCTAAAAGAACACACCTGCAGGGTAACAGTTTGCTCGAACCCTATTTTTAAGGGACGATAAAGTTCTGGGAGGCCTCGATCAACGCGATCCAAGATCCGAGGTCCTGTCCAATCGTGGCGCGCGTCAAACTGAAATTGTTCAATTACGATTTGTCACGTAGCGTCGATTTTCCACACGCATCGTTCTTCTGTTGCCTACCACCCCACGCGGCCGCCCCGTATGGGGTCCGTAACAATACTACGTAAGGGGCTGCAAGTAATAATGGCTCCGGGGCATCGATCATGCGACGAACTCGCATCTACAGGAGATCTCACAAAACACGCGGCTTCCTGAGAATCGAACCGCCGAGGTTTCCGTCTGCAATCGCTCTCTCAACGACCATAACCCACCCCCAGGGTCTACAATATTTTAACTCTTATATAGCTAACCAAAATGTATACATTATTTTAAAGCTGAATATATATTAGCGAGTATACATAGAATGGACATTCAGAGAAATTTTGGATCTACAAATAAAGAAGATACTATCAGAAACAACTCCGAAAATTTTCCAAACACATTCGAAAAATATGAGGGAAAAATTTGCGAAGGCTAAATGGAGTGATTAAAACCAGCCCCCGGTTACTTGGAAAAACAGTATAAAAATATGACTACCTGTGGAACACTTTCGCCGGTCCCTAAATTGCCGGGGAAACTAGATTAAACTGCCTAATGGCGGCGAGCGTGAATGAAATCACCGATTCTTTCGGAGTGTCTAAAATCTTGCAACACGGACCATTTTGCTGGCTAGTAGTTTGGCCGTCGCGTCCTCTCGCGCAGCTCTGGGCTAATTACAAACCGTGTTCCCGATTAGCCAAAAATGTCCCTGCACCGGTGCGACACGGGGTGACGATAAAGGGGGTGCACTGTAGCTAGAGCGTATCGGCGCGGGCCGGCCATTACGACGGTGGAAAAAGCGCGTAGTATGCGGAGGTACGACGACGGCGATTGATTAAATAACAAGGTAAAAGCCGCTATTACTATTCCCGGCGTCGCGCTGAAACACCGCCCTTTGATACCCATTATCACCGTCTGGTTACCTGCCATTAATACCCGATATCGATGCCTATTAGCCAACGCACCTAATAACCTACAACCAGACTATAATGCTCTCAGCGCGCGGCGCGAGGCGGTTCAGATTCCAGTGTAGCCGTGCCACATTCTCGGACCAAATGCCAGGCTCGCTTCCCAATAAACGTATCCCCGAACCACCACCCCCTCTTCTCCCACACACCACCCCCCCTTGTCCATGGAACAGCCAACCCGCGCCCACCCCCTGCGCCGATCACCCCTCTGTCGTCCTTAATTCGAGTCAAGATTACAAATTGATTCCGTAGCAGTCTGTGTATGAATCAGGCGTCACGTGTTCGGGACGCACCCCTCTCGAACGCGAGAGCGCCGGCTCTCTCCTACACCCCCACACACCCCCTCTCGCAACCACCCATCCACCCCCTACACCTACACTAAATCTAAACCCGCCAGTGTACACGAACAAAAGGGGAATGGGGATACTCTGTGTACCTACTACCCCGTTTCACACCCATATGTACAGCTTCGATCCAGACTTCGGGTCCATCCGGACCTTACCGAGGACCTCCCTTCGCCATTCTTCGGCAACGGGGTTGATGTGACAGCCAAGATCGTCGACACGGTTGCAAACTACCCTTGAAATTCGAGAACGAAGACTCGAGTGTGATCGCATCGGATATTACCACTGGGTTTCTGGACGTTTTTTGTGAGATAGTTTCTCTTGGTTGTTGAGAGTTTGACGAAGGTTTGAGAACGGACAACAATATTGAGAAATTCAGAGTGGAGACACCGAGGCGTCACCAAAAACTGCTGTGCCATAATTCAAAATATCGTTTAGATTGCTAAACGTGTTAGGATCTAACCAGTTACTAAATATTTAAATATAAAATCTGGCCCGCCGCCTGTTTTGAATCCGATCCGCGAGGTTAATATTGTTCTTTACATGAAAAAAATAAATATAAATCAAATTACATGAAATAAAAAAGCTTGTGTAAAAATATCAGTTTCTATTTAAAAATATTTGGAACCTCTGTTTTTTTGTTGCTCTATGGCTCTATTATTCTTTCGAAAAAAAGTTTGCCGACCCCTGTTCTAGGTAATCAGAAATATTTAATTTTCGAGATGAAATAGTATCGAGTGCTACCAGAATTCGCAGCAATTGTTAAATCAAGTTTTCAGGACCAACCCCGTGCAGGACTGCAACCAGAGTTGCACTCCGAAGTCTGACCAGCCCGAAACTTGTTGCACAGGCTCGCAAGCGTGGGCGCAATTAAAGGTATCGTCGTCGCAAGTATCATCACCGGCTGAAGTAACGTTGGGAAGTCTTGATTCCGTGCTTTCGGTCGAAAAGATAGAACGAGAAAGTAGAGAGAGAGAGAGAGAGAGAGAGAGAGAGAGAGAGAGAGAGAGAGAGAGAGGGCGCGCGAAAGGGTGGTCTCGTGTGTTGCCGACGTTGGGTGGGTGAAGAACGATGCACGAAAAGGGGTGACGAGCTTCTGGATGGTCGGGGGTGAAGGAACAAGGGGGATGCGCGAGGTGGAAGAGCAAGCACGGGGCACAGAAGTTAACACGGGAGCGTGCATTGTGTGCGGTGAGCGAGCCGGAAGCGTCGCCATACTGCGTATCGCCCCGCGTCGCTTTTGTTTCCGTTCTCGTTGCCCCGATCGTTTTCTGCTCCCACCTGTGCTTCGCCACCCCTCGTCACTCCTGCACCACCGCCTACGCCCCCTTTTGTTTCGACGCCTCGTCTCTTTCGCGAATCCCTCTCTCGCCGGAGGAACAAGCATCCACCAAGTTTGTCGGCCGATAAAGGGAACCGGTGTACCCTTGCTCGCCCTTTCACGTGCCCCGCCACCCTCCTCAACCCCCAGAGAGACTTTCTTCTTTTAGCCATCGTCGCTGATTATTTGCTTTTCACGCGGATGAGAGATCTGCGGACGAAAGAGTATCGCAGAGGTTTCTTGGCTTTTCGCGAGGTTACTCGTGAACCGAAGTTCCCGAAGCTAGTGAAGCAGGAATAAAATTGGGAATAAAATAATAGAATATTATTTTCCAGCCGAATCCTAACCCAGTATTGCAGAGAATCGCTTCGAACTGACAGCCGCCAATTTGACGCAACTATTTTTTCAACGAACCAGTTTCAATGATCGCACAGTTTTTTTTGGTGGGAATCGAACGAGCCAGCCCGAAAATCGTTTGGTCGAGAGTGTCGAGGCGTGACGATCGGCTGCAACAGGAAGTGCAATTAATTAGCAGTGTCCCAGGGGCGGAGCGAAGACAACAGGGGCTGTTTCGCGTAACGAGCCGGGGCAGAGGACTAATTTCTTAAAACGTGCCGGGGCACGACGAGCTTCCGTTTCCTCGCCAGTGCCCAGCAAAAGGCAGTTTTTTAATAAAGCCTAGTGCCAGGCTCTGGACAAAGACAATGGCTCGTGTATGCATGAACGACGACGACGCCACGGTTATGCGAGTATAGAAACAGGAATAAAGAGAGGCAAGAGAAAGAACCGGCCAGAAAGAATGCGAACGAGCAAGAAGACGAACGCTGTTAACACGACGCGCATCGTCGACGTCGTTTGATTACGTCGAAAGTCGGTTTTCAATTTCATAGTGCGTCGCGTCGATCGGCCCTAGGTAACAGTGTCCGTCACTCGTTAGACACGGAAACACACGGAAGTTGGATTAACTTTGCGCTGCGTAAAATTACACAAAGGGACCGGAGCTTTGAGTAAAAGGCTGGATTACGACTGTCGCCGACGAAGTTTCGTTTAAATGGTACTTTGAGCGGTGGCCACCGCGCTCGCTCTTTCTCTGGTCAGACTTTTTTTCCAGCGGCGTCGTCTGAAAGCTCGGATACACCGTGTCGCGTCTGTTCTTCGGCACCAGAAGCGGTTTTTTCGAGTTATTAACTTCCTTTTCGGACCGCCAGTGGCTGTTGCTTTTCAGCCGACTTCCGCGGAACGTTGCATAATTCACCGGACGCGATAAACCTGCGGTGCGCAGACCGGCTTTCCCGCAACTACATACTTTGCACTGCGAAGTCGACGTTGCGAACTGCAATCAATGTACGACGTTCCAAATTTCTTGGCAGATTTTTCACCAAAACCAATGGTCGCTAAAAAGTACGTTAGACATGAAAATCTCACGTTTACACGTCTAATATGAGTATTGAAATTTCACATATTCCCGGCGAGCGAATTCGCGTTATCGTTTCGTAAGAAAGTTCGCGGGCCACTTTATAAGCACGCATCGCGTCCGCCCAGCGCTCGAAGGTATATAAAAGTTTGTTTTGTTCTCGATTAATGTGCAAATTCAGTATAGTTTTCAAGAAGACCACTGGCACGGTAAGTAAGAGAAAGCTTAAGGAATAATGAAACATGCTATCTAATAATATGGAACCTAATATTTGATTATTTCGAAGGATTTTTTAAATGAACTGGTATCCACGATGATCGAGGCCGATGTAATTGTTTAATAGCCGTCGGAATCGAGCGAATCGAGGTGCAAAGACGTCCGAGTGGAACTTTATTGAATTAGTATGGAATCGGCGACACTAAATTGGTACCAGGATTTACTTTCGACGGAAAAAGAGGCAGAACTAGAAGCCACGATCCATAAAAGCACAGTTTCGGAACTTTTACAGCCGATCGCCACGGTCGGTACATCGTTCAAAGGTTCACAGGCTAATGTCTAGGTAAAAGTACGTGGAAAGGCTCCCTACATTTCGCCGCTTTCACGCCCTCCCGAGCGTCCTTGGACCACGTTTTCTTCACTAAGAATCGCTCTTGCTTCTACCGGCAGATTACCACCAGATTAACCCCATTTTTTTCCAGAGGTACACCCTCTCACTGTCAATTTTTTCATTCTCCGCCGGAGGCGCATCTGGCGACGATTCGGGAATAAGAAAGCTTACACCTTTATTCCATCTTCTGGGACCCCTTCAGCTTAATGGCAAAAAAAAAATGGTCGTTAGAAACGTGTCTCTATGGGGGTGGATTTGAGACACAATGGATCGAAGATGTCCCTTGTACATCGTGTTTCACTTTAGGAAAGTGCCGAAGCCAAGAAATTAATTTTTTTATCTAAGTAAAACATATTTTTTCTTCCGAGCTGCTTACTATTTTTTGAAGAACATTTTTGTTTCCGTGTGTTCGTCGTGCTTTTCTCGCGTGTTCCGTAAAAACGAAAATATCCGAACAGTTAAATTCTCCAGCGAGACGCGAGGAATCCCAAAGCGATTAGGCGACGAGTAGGTCCTCGAAGACGGTCGATCGTTCTCCGGGGAAAAATCGAGGATCGTCGGAATGGCCGTGGAGCCGAGGGCAGGGCCGGCACAAGCAAAATGAAAATAAAAATGGAGGTTGCACGGGCGGAGAAATCGCGCGATCCGGAAATTTAATCCGGCCTCGTTAAACCGTTTCTTTTTTGCAGCGGTGCCGTGGGGAGAGGGGAGCAGCGGGAGAATGGGGGCGGCAAAGTGCGCGAGTGCAATTTCGTTGTAAATCTCGCAGGAAAGCCCCCGTGAACGACACGCTGACCCAGAAAGTCAAAGAGTTAGGATTCCGTCAAGATCGATTCGAATTTCGTGCACGACCAGCGTGGACCTTTACGACCTGTCCTTTCGAGTTTCCGCCAGAAGGGCTGAATCGGCGCATCTCTTTTGCGTGAAAATCGGTGAAATGAGCCCGAGAGCACACCCTAATAAATCTCTCGTCTGTACCCTCCACAGCCTCTGTCCACTTTCTCTCTCTCTCTCCCATGTTCTCTACCGGACACTCCGCACGACACCGCACGAATTTCTGTCTAAATATTGGACCCTAAACGGACATCTATCGTCATAACTTAATAAATTCTGTCCACCATTAACCATTTCCGGAAACTCGTGCCCCTTCTTTTTGAAGAACGTACCTTACGCTTGTATCGCTATTTCTTCCACGTTTATTCTTTGATGAAAATCAACTCGAGTGGGTTAATCCGTTTTTTACCCCCCCCCCCCCCCCCCGAATTAGAGACACCGATTTCCGGAAGCTCGTTGTGCCGGCTTGAAGGGTTGACAAAGAAAGGGATTCATTTTTTGGTGATTTTTAGCCCTCGCTTTGGTTCATAGCTTGAACCTGAGGGCTTGCAAAGAACTGAATAATTTGTTATCAATTGAAACTTGAATGATTGAATTATAAATTGAGAAATGAACTTGTTAATTCGTTTCAGTGTTGAACCACAGTGAATGTTTCGAAATAATCATTTTGCTCGCGTTAAGAATACTTTTCAGTGGCTCGTGTCAGTGTTTCCTAGACGAAGGGTAAGGATAATGATGTTGAGCAGGGATTCAACGTTAAGGGAGGTCATCGTTAGTCGGCGTTTCTGAAGAAGACCCCCCGGAGAGGACTCGTGTCAATGCCTTTCCAAATATTGTGAGACAGGCCCATTTACGCCCAGTTAATCCGGCGTACTTATAGTATTCGTCAAGTGTTCGTACAATGTTAACGAGAGGTTTAGCCGGGTTTACCAAAGGTGTGATTAGTGCCTATAAATCTTCTGGTTAGCCGATTGTTTCAGGTTTGAGACAAGCCAGACTGTCACGAGAGACACTGGCGGGTTACACCGAGCAAACCAAAAACTAAATAATTTAATATTGGAGAAAATAATTAAATTATCTCCAGGTAAAGCGACTTAGAATAGAATGATCGTTCCACTAACGCAGATTGACCTGAGTGACCAGGTAACGTCTTCAGGTAAAAATCTTTTTAACTCGGCTTAAAGAAACCCAGTCAACTGCCGAGGATTCCCTGCAATTCTCTTCGCGAGGTAAACTCTGGTTGGGACTAAAATATCAGTTGTACATATTTTTCTTGGAGCTTCTAATTTACGACTACTCTGTTCAATTAATTATCATAACCGGTGTTTTTTGTGAGCATTTTCATTATTAGTATCTGTGCAGGCATTTTCCAATGGCTGAACAAATCTTTTTAATTTAAACAAAAAATTCCAAGCAACCTGTCAACTAGAAAACTCAATTCGAAATAAAACAAAAAAATCAGCTTGCAAAAATTCCTCAAATAAAAAAAAAGAACAACCGGTAGTTTATACTTCTTCAACACTACCAAAGAAGGGTTAAACATAAAAATTCTCGTTCAGGACTAGACGGAGAATTCCTAAAACGTTCAGAATCGCAAGGACGCTTCGCCTGCGTGTTCCTCAGGCTTGCAGAGGTCAAGAAACGTGTGCAACGTGGCTCGTGGTAGCATGGTGGGACTTGAGGGTGGGGGGTGGTTGAACACGTGCGCGTGAAAATGTCCGTAAGCGTGGCTGGAAGGTAGCCGGTGGCAAGAAACCGGAGAAAGGCGCGTCGTTGATAGGAAGGAGACGCGTGGATCGCAACCGAAACGGGTTTACAGGAGCTGGGGGTGCGAGAAAGAGGGTTGAAAGCGAACGGCAGAGAGCGCAAAATGTTGGACGAATGAGAGAAAGAGAGCTAGAGAGTGGGAAAGAGGAAGAGAGGAAGAGCGAGAGAGAGAGAGAGAGAGTGAAGAGCGAGGGAGGGTGGGAGAGAGACAGAGGGTCGCGTGACGAGAGAGGGAAGACGGTAAGGAAGAGCGGAGGCGCAAGCCACCCTTGGCTAGAGAGGCAGCAAGCTGGCAGCCCCTTTCGCAAGGCACCCCCTAAGCCTGGTTAGGGGCGAAGGCGGCGAGCCGCGGAGGCCACAACACGACCGCCGTCCTCATTGGTCGACGCGCCTGGCCTGGGTGGGGCTCCGGAAAAATTGGAGGGGAGAAAAATCCCCTCTAAATAGCTGCGGCTGCGGCCGCGAAAAACTAGAATCCGCTCAGCCGGCATCGAGTGCGCGTCGATTCGGTATACACGAGAGTTCGTCGTCAGCATTCTTTTTCAGACCCGTGTATCCGAACCTTTTGCGAAAGCAACTTAGCTCTGCATCGCTTCTACTTCTTCAGCGAATTCTGCAGACAAAACTTTTATTATATAAACACTGAGTGCATTTTTTTTTTCATTTATTTGTTCAGTTCGACGAACTTTGTTTTTTTTTTATTTTTTTGTTGTGCTCACCTGTGCAAAACCAGTGATCGACGAACTATCGTCTTCTTGGACTCCCTGTGGAGTGCTTCGGAGGATAACTTTTTGAGTGTTCGTTCTTCTTCTGGATTACGAGCCGCGAGGACACTTTGGATCGTACGCTGATCCAGCTATCCGGTGTAACTTCTTTCGTTGAATCGAACGAAAGATACCAGAGCAGAAGTGGAAACAATGCATCTGCCGGAAGGACCGCTAGGCATGGATAGTTACAACGCGATTAGAGAGACGCTGCAGGTGCACTGCGATCTAGTGAGAACCGGAAGTCCCGCCATTCTCTGCAGCGCATTACCTTCGCATTGGAGGTCGAATAAGTCGCTGCCCGTGGCCTTCACGGTCGTCGCTCTCGACGAGGTCAGCGACGGCACTTTGGTCACCATACGCGCTGGTAACGACGAGAATTGTTGCGGGGAATTAAGAAATTGCACCGCGATCATGAAGAACCAGGTCGCCAAGTTCAACGATCTTAGATTCGTCGGCCGTAGCGGGAGAGGTCAGTGTCTCTTGGATTAAAACTGATCTTCGACGATCCTACAAGGATCTCGAGGTTGTTGTTTCTTTATCGAGTTGCGGAGGATTAATCGTAAGATTTTTCTCGGTGTTACAGGAAAGTCGTTCTCCCTGACTATACAAATCAGCACGATGCCATTCCAAATCGCCACCTATTCCAAGGCCATCAAGGTCACCGTGGACGGACCCAGAGAACCACGATCAAAATCGAGTAAGTTCACCTCTAAGAAACTTTGCACGGATCCTTCGACTTGCAACTTCGGAAAACCGAGGCTTTAATCGATCAGCAAATTTCCGAATCTAGATGTATCGTTGATGTTCAGAAACTACCTAGTACGTTGAAAACGATTTTTGTATATTTTTTTGTTCGAAAAAGTAGTAAGATGTTTGCATTGAAAGAGTACTGGGTTCAATATAATCTGAGGGTAAAATTTCAAAGATTGTAAAGATACAATTATAGTCTTGATCTTCGGACATTGAGAAGCGTCAAATATTTTAAATCGGGAGTAGTATAAGAGAATTGGAGGGGGTTGGAAAGCATTGAATCGCATTTGAAAGAAAGTTTGCTGCCATTTGGACATTGCAAACGTATCGAGAATGTAAGAAAATATCGAAAATACAACCTCGGAATCGAATTCCACAACCCTTGACGAACGAGATCGAGTCGAAACGAAGTTTGACCTGGTTTGAGTCGCACAAGAGTCGACAGAGAGAAGAGTTAGCTGGACTTAATTTTGAGATCCCTTTCTTCCTGTTGAAATTGCGCAACAGGAAGAACGATGGCGGTCGAAGGGGGTGTTCTGGACGTCGCAGACGGTGTCCGCAATCGTTCGCATCCTCGTTTAATAATCCGGTGGACCTCAAACCGCGATTCGCGGCGGTCGTGGGACTCCGAGTCGTTTACACGTGTAGAAGGGGGGTTGTGTACAGAGGGTAGGTTCTGCGCGCGCGTGTGTTTCGCACTTACACGTCTGCGGAACCTGGTTTTCACGCGTGGATCGGCAAAGTTTGGCATGGTTTCAAGGGAGACCACGCGACGGTCGGCGTCCTTTCTTCGATCTCGCTTGTTTATTTTCACGGAGAAGCTGTACGCGTCCGGATTGGTTCGTTCGATGTAGAAACTGCGTATGTGTGCGCACCGTTTCGATCGAAAGGGGGACGGCATCGGAAGAAAGAGTCGAAGTCGCGGGTGGCACGCCGTTCGTACGCGGCCATCAAGCTCGTCTGCAAAGGAGCCGCGTTTATGCGTTTGTTTATCGCGGCACATATGGCGGTAGCATGTGGACCGTAGCCGAGGCGGTCGTGTAAACAGAGATCGCGGAGAGCGTCGTTAATCTGCGTTTTACGGGGGCACCGGTCGCCTTTTTGCTTTTCGCTTCGAGCACAAGCCATCCGCTACTATCCTCTTCGGCTGCTTCGTTAGCCGATCGAGACCTCGACGCAGTCTAGCACACAAGTCCTCGACTTAACACTAGCTTCACAGACCTCTTGAAATAACTATTTCACGGTATTTTATAAACCTAACGAGAATGTGCCTATCCAAATCTTTGGCCAATTTTCGCCTTCTTATTTCTCGATAATGCAAAGATGGGATTTTTCAATAGCCAAAGCGCTAGATAAAAGATCAATCTAGGCCGCGATCTTCCTCGAAAATCCTATTTTGACTGCTGAAAAACGAACGAATTACAAGGACACGTCGTACTAGTTCTGCATTCCTTTATTTCTTTATCGCCGACCAAAGCACTACCGAAATATTCGCTTAAACAACCAACAATGCCTGCGGAACCTACGATTTTTTCTAAAGCGAAAGCTGCTCGTTCGCAACTTGTAGTACGCATTGTGCGAAAGTTGAGTCTGAAAGTTGAGATTTAATTCTAGAGAACGTGTAATTCAAGAACGGCCGATTGTATCTGATGAAATAACGTAGTTCCGATCTAAATATCACTGTAACGGTAGAATTATCAGATCCCTGTGTTCGGAACCACTTGCGTCTGTTTCTCGCGGAATGTGCCGATATTTGGCCAGGTTAATATCTCGTGTGGGGTGGTTAGAAAAGTTCGTCAAGGCTGATCGTGTCGAGCCTCGGTGTCTTTATTTATAGAGCCGAAGGAATCGCAAGCTCCTCGAACTTATTTTAGATCTAGAGCTTCGATCTAACCAAAGACGTTCCTTCTGCTTATAGATTATCATTACGCGCCTGGTTTCCCTGTTCTGGGACTTCTGAATCCGTGGGTGGACGGTGCGTATCTGGGACCCCCATGGTCCATGCCGCATCCTGCATTCATCAAAGGTAAGTTCGAATCTTCATATCTTTCGCAGATCTTCAAAATATATTTCCTTCAAACATCTTCCCGAGAAAGGCGCCACTAAAAATTGCTGCACCATTATTTCAAATATCGTTTACACTAATAGATACGTCGGTATCTAATCAATTACTAAACGTTTAAGTATTGTACGCGGTATTACATCGATTTCCTAGGTCGGGAGAAACGTTTAATTTTCGAGTTCAAATAGCTCCGAGTAAAAAACTATGAAACACAGTGTCCTGCTTGCAAAAAATCATTTTAAAAAACGCTGCTGTGAGAAACGCGATCTCTTCGCGATTCCTCAGAAATCCTGCAGTGATCCCGCGCGTGTCGATGATATCCGAAAGTGCTCCTAATCGTGCCCCCCTCCGCCGTTGTCCTCGGCAGCTGCAATCAATCAAACTCGGAACAATGCTCTCGCGCAGAGAGAACTCTGTGCTCTCCTCCGTGCTGTCCCGTCGAAGAAAAAAAAAAAAGGGCCACGGAAGAGAGGACACGCGTTCGCGATGCGAAGAGAAGAGAGTAGTCCGCTTGTTATCGATTTCGCCGTAGTCCGCGACGCCTGCCGATGATTCATACCCCCGTGGCTGGACCGAGGGGTGAGTCTGAGCTCCCTTTTCCCACAACGGACCCCTTCGACCCCCTGGTCTCTCCCCTGACTGCGCAACAATACGACTTAGCTCCCTTCTCGAGCTGTCGCGTCTCTCTTTCTATCGCCCTCGCTATAGGCGACTTGTGCTCTCCGACAGACGAGCCTAATCGCCTGTTTCGTTCTCTGCAGGAAGTATACCGATGTCGTCGATGGATCTATTCCCGCCGACATTCCCGCCAACGGTGCTACCATCTTATCCGTTCGACCATGTAAAATACCCAACGGAATACGCGACGCTGCCACCAAAGACGACGACTACCACCAGCTCGCAGCCTGCCATCCCTACCAGCCCGTCCAGGACACCACCGAGAAGTCCGAGCGAGTCCGGAAGCGAATCAGCCGCTGAGGAAATTCGAAGCGCATTCGTACCGATCAGATTGAACACGCTGCCGCCAACGTCGTCGCTTATCAGCGCGACGGCTTCGTCACCGGAGACCACGGTCAACAAGAAGCCGACGGAAGGCGTGAGGAACGAGCTGAAAGCGCCCAGAACCCTCATCTCCCAAAAATTATCGCCCCAGAGGAGTCCATCGCCATCGTCTACGAAGATCGCGTCTCCGCCACCTGCCAAACCTGTTTGGAGGCCGTACTAATCGCTTGCCAGGCTCGTCAAGGCTCTGAGGGACTCTTCGATATGACTCCCGCTGGAAGGCTAGTGATTATTTAGGCATCGTCGGTGAACCTTGCCCCCAGCGTCCTCCTTCGACGAGGATCATCAAATCCGATCAAGAATCTTGTGTCAGATATATACACTCTTGCAACGATGACAATGGTAACGGTTCACTCGAGTTCTTTCTTTCTTTCCGTTAAACGAGTTCTCTTCTCTGCGACGACAAAACGGTTTCTTCGGTTTTACGAAGACGGTATTAAGTTATAGGTGTAGTTACCCTACGATAATCGTACGCTAACTTTTCCGCAACGGTGATCGAGGAATGGCTGAAGGCTGGTCACTTACGAAGCCATCGGTCGTGTGTACATTTTTCGCGAAACAAACACAGAGTATTATTGTATATACGGTCCGTTTGTATAAACGTGTAGATAGTTCGTGGACAATAATTGTAGAGAGAGATTATTATTACATATATGTATAAATATTGACCGAGTGGCAGTGTGACTGTAGCGACGCGTGAATGAGAATGCGTGTGTGTGAGAGAGAGAGACCAAAAGACAGAGATATTGATATTATTTATAAGCCAGAGATCTAATTTAATGTAAACAGATGGTATTATAGATGCGAGCGAGAAGAATAAAATCGAAAATGCTGCAACATTTAAAACATGATCTTTTTCTTTCCATCATCAGTTCTACCATTAATTTAAAAAATTTTTGAGTATTACGTTTTTCTGTTAAAACATTTAGTCTCGAAATTTCAATTATCTACGCCTTCAGCAGAATTCAGAAACTCTGAACTCCTAAAATCCTTCTCTATTTTCCAGAAGCAACGAGCTTGCATAACAAGTACCGTTTTTCTCCCCCACCCTAAAACTTTCTCAATTCAGTTCGAACCCCGTGGCCGAAAAATCTCGCACGTTCCCAAGGAATCGTGCTGATCAACGATTCCGTCGGCCGCAATCTCGGTCACGGGATTCACCTTCGCTTTCTCTCCCCTTTTCCCCTCGTCAAGGGTGGGCATTTCAACGTGCCCGGTGAACGACGGCACCGGATCCGTCTTGCACGCGTTAGCATCGGCCGTGAAAGAGATTGAAACGCTTCGTGCCGGTGCAAGGGGATCCATATTTTTTTCACTCCTCGTTGTGTCCAACCTCTCTGTCTATCTCTTGGCCACGATTTAAATCTGAATGGTCGTTCCGCCGCGGTCGTTCGAGGTTGCCGCGTGTGCGTACGGGTTCCCATACGGCGAACACAAGGGTGGAGAATGGTTTATATTGAGGGGAGTGCGTGAGATCTGTATTAGTACCGATAGGCCAGCGGAACGACAGTGTCTCTCATCCTCGCCGTAGCCTCGATCCCCTGAAACGGTCGTTTTATCTCCCTCCGCGATCATTTTACATCCCCGTAAGTCCGGTCGCGCGAGATCCTGTCCTTTCTCCCATCGTGGATATTCTTCTTCTCTTGTTACGCAGAAATCGACATCGATTTTCTTCAGAAATATATTAGCTTGTCCCAAAAGTTGGTTATCGATTCATGCACGTAATGGAAATTCATGTTAGGTAGTTAACATGAAGTTTACAACATTAACATATATATGATCCCGATATTGTTCGTATTTAATTTGGCAACATTAAAGGGACACATGCTGAAAGAAATTTTCGGGACAACCAAATATCTTTCGAGAAAAATGGCTCGCCAAGCGTTTAGACTATTGCAATCTGTTTTACGTGTAACGTCGATTACACACGAAGCAATAAATTTCTGTTATCTGAGCGTCGACGATCAACGGAGCAAATGACAGCCGGAGGTGGGATTTTTCTGGATAATTGGCGTTTTTCGCGCAGTGTCGTCGGGTAATCATTCGCTGGAAGGTGCGCAGCGCGAAATTTCGCGTACCGGTGATCTCCGGTGAGCGAACGGCGACGAGGAATGCCTCAAATTCGACGCTTCCATCGGATATCGTGTTACGATAGTCGAAGCCTGGCGCCTGCCCGCCACTATGTCACTGTGAAACATAACCTAGGACAAGGGATTCCATTCGCGTACCTCGACGAGAGCTCCTCTTCTGTTTTTTGCTTTGTTTGTTTGTTGTTGTTGTCGTCGTCGTCCAGTTTGTTTCATTCGATTTTTGTAGTGCGCTCTTTTTTTTGTTTCTCGCTTCGGGCCCGAGCCGTTGCTCTCTCGTCTCTCTCTCTCGTCTCTCTCTCGTCTCTCTCTCGTCTCTGTTTCGCGTCGCTCGCCTTTCGGCGCGCGCGGCTCTCTCGTGCAATCGGCCCGGACGTGTTTGTCAAGCCCGCGCTCGTCGAAGTCGAGGACAGTTAATCCCCGTGACATCCTATAACTCAATTCTCGCCGCCCTCCCCTCGCCCACGCCCTCGTATTCTCTCACCCCCTCGATCCCCGAACCACCCCCCGCAGAGAATATAATTCTTGACGCGTGGCCGACGAAGAAAACCAAAAACGTTCCCCGAGCCAGGCGGCCGCGCGTCCGGGCTTATCGGGGGCTGATAACGAATGCATCGGGGAAACGGGATGAATATTAAAAAGAACGGGGTTTCGGTGAATGCTCCAGTCGTCGTTCAGTGTGTGTTTTTTGTTTTCCTTTTTTCTCTTCTCTCCTTTTTTTTTGCGCGCGTCCGATGGGGATCGGGAAACTGGCGGCGGATCGTCACGGAATCGATGGTTATTCGATTTTTCATTAAGCCGGATAGAGGAACTTTCGGGACGGATGATCGACTATTGAGTGTTCTTAAATTGTACAATGCTCGCCGATGATTGGTCCCCTGAATTATCCAGGCGACCTCTGCCACGGAGTTTGTTCAGCGAGACGGTGGACCATGCGCGGATTGTTCGGAACATTGTTCAAGTTGCTGGGGAGGAATTTTCCAAGGAGGGTGAGTACTTTTTTGAACACTTTGCGGTGGAAATTGCTGAATGGCTTCGTCGAATACAGACGCTTGTACTATCCGAATTAATATAATACTTTGTTTGTGCAGTTTCCAAATTTCCGGCTACACACCCTTAATTACAACACGGTCCAGAAACCCACCCCAATGTCACCACCCAGGTACATATCACCATTGGACGTGGGTAGAAGCGGTATTAGGAAAAAACTGTCGAAAACAACCAGACAAGGACCAGGGTGTTTTTTCTGGCGGATTGACGGTGGACGAAAATGAGAACCGCGTTGACACCCGGGGGTAGCCATGGGGGTTGTTCGTTGACGAGTAGACAACGGAACCAAGCAACCATGAAGGGTCGCCGCACGAACCGAGAGCCAAACCGATCGGAGGCAATCCGTGCTTGCGCACCAACGACAGAGAGAGAGAGAGACAGAGAGAGAGTGTGAGAGAGAGAGAGAGAGAGAGAGAGAGAGATTCAGCCGGCGCTAACTAATGTTTGCCCAAAGAATCGCGACGAATAATTGAGTCAGCAGCGGAAGAGAGGAAAAAATCAGCGCCCCGAATCACCGGCGGAATAATCGACTTTCGTCGGACGGACTTCCTCGCCTCGCGATTTTTCAACCCCCACACATACACACGCGCGCGCACAGATAGAAACGCGCAAGCTAGAGCGAGCGAACACAAGCGGATGCGAGAGGTACTACCGTGTTTGACGAACCCCTTCGTAGAGCCGCTCGCCTAATGGATCGGACGTATGAACGAATATTCGCCGAGGAAATCCGGGATCGTCCGTGTACATATCGGCACTCCGAAATAGAAGACACCCCGGCTGAATTGTTGGCGCGAACACGCTCCGGACACGGAATATTCTACTTCTGTCTCTCGCGAACTCTCCTCCGAAACTCTCGTTAAGAATTCTTCGAGTTTCTACGAGGCTGGCATTCGATACTATTTAAACACGATACACCTGGGAACTCGGAGGATCTCCGTCAGTGCTGCAACTCCTCTGCAGTTCGACGTTTATCGTTCGAAGTCACTGGATTCGATCAATCCGTGCAACGAGTTCACCCCTCGTACTGTAACCTCCGGTCAGACATACGTCGATTATTAATAACTAGACTGCGGATTTGATGCCTTGAAAAACGGATTTAAATACAATTAAGAACGTCAAAGTATTAGTTTCATCTTAATAAGACAATTAAAAGAAGAATAGAAGTTTTATCTGGCTCCTGTGTCCTGCAATCAATGCGAACATTTTTGATTTCGCATAAAAATCCGCCGTCTATTAACCCTTAAATGTACGATATTTTGTTCACAGTTTCTATTTATACCTATGTATTCTATTAAGCAGTATCTAGTTGCCAAACAGTAACACAATGCATTTAAGGGTGGGTTAATAACCAATAGTAAAATATAGTTTCTCTTTTAATAACTTTAATAAGTATCCGTAGTAAATGATCCTGGCGAAAAGCAGTGCTGGTATTGCGCGTTCGTTTGGACGAATTTGTAGGAGCAACAATCTCCGGATTGCAACAATCTCCGTAGCTTTTTCGCGTTTGTCGACGGTCTCTGGAGGGTGTGGAACGCGAGAGGGTGTCCAGCGCGACGCGGTGGCGAGAGGATTCTCCCTGGCGGTGGCAGGATCGTGAGGACAGAGCTCGAGGGTCCTAGAGTTAGGCAATCAGCGTTGATGAGGGGGTACTCGCGGGGCGAAGGACTCGGACAATTAGTAACCACCCCGTCATCCCCGCGGCCCCATGTCTTCCCGCACCTTCGGCCTCCGATTCAACCGGTGAACCTGGCCAACAACGCGGCGACCGCAATCGGCCACGCATGCGAAAGAGGCTGCTCGACGCGCGATGGAGAGACCGAGAGGGAGAGAGAGAGTAAGAGAGGACGAGGACGAGAGAGAGCGATAGACTAGGGTTTACGTCCGTTGGCCGCGTAGCGTGGATTACGCTGCTGTAAAGGGCTCTCTTCGTTGCTGGACAATGTCAGCACGATCGGAAAGCTCGCCTGGATAAGAACAGGATTTCCGCGGATCGAGTGGGCTGGATCTACAACCTGCAACCCTGCAACATTTAATAAATAACCTGCGCCGCGATAACATCGCCGAAGAAAGGCCCGGACGAAACGAAACGGAGCCAATTAAACATTTTGTTCCATATTTAACACGTTATGAACCGGTGATTATCGCATCATTTAAAAAAAAAATCTTTTCAATGGAACCTTCAATAGCACCCTTAATAACGTTAGCATTTAACATTGCATTTAACATTGCAATGTAAAGGAAAATTTCTAAGCTTTCTTTTGGTAAAGTGTTAAATTCCTATGTTTCCCGTAAACGCATAGTATGGAAGGAAGACGTTTAATTGGCCAGACGTCGAATCGACGGGAATAGACGATTCTTTGGTCTGGTCCGGAAGAATCGCGGCGAACCAGAGAGTACCCGAAGAGTCTCTCACAGCCGTCGGATAACCTCAATACATCTCTAGACCGAGTAGCACCGCAGTCAAACGAAGACGATGATCCTAATTACATACACCGACGGTCGGGGCTCGTTAGATGAAGAAAAAGATGGTCGAAAGGAGTTCGGTCGACCGTGTCTGATCAAAGCTAGACCTATGGAACCGTCCCGACACGGTACCAAGGCGACCAATTCCCTCCCATTCAAGAAGAGGTCCGGGTTTTAATCGTTCGAACTACTTGCCAATGAGGAAGCAGAAGTGGGAGGAGTGGAAGAAGTAGAAGAAGAGTAGCTGGAATGGAAGTAAGAAGAATCGCGCGACTAATTGCCTCCATCGTCCCTTTCCAGGGGACGTGTCGAGGATTACACGAGGTCCTTGGAGGATGGGTCTCCTCGAAGAAGACCGCGGGAATTTTATTGTAATAAGCTGAGGAGGACTGTGTTTCTTCGAGGGGTGGGAGCGAAGAAAGCGGCAAGATCTCCGCCCCCGCGGCGTCTTTTAAGATGTTTAGGGGTGGTGTTCTTGTTGGGCCGGTAGCAGGATAGAGCCTCACGAGACGCCTAACGAGCTGTTTTGCATTGCAATGCTTCGACCTCGTTATCGGTTATCGATCCGCACGCGAAACACAGCCGCGGCTGGCCCACCGGATTAAAGAGAAGCTGCGCTGTGGCCCCCGCGGCTCTGCGTGAGCCACCCTGTGCCCCTGGGGGCGGGCGCGCAGGGGCATAGGCAAGGGCGAGCACGCGTGTATACATATGTACCGCGTTCTGCGAGAACTACCGCTTACATCATATTCTCAACCCGTTCCGAATAACGGATAACGGAATGGTACTGCTAAAACACGTCGGAGCCTAAATTACCAGCCAATATAACTGGAATCCCTTTGTATTTTGTAAGTCGTAACGAAACTTAAAAAGGCTTTAACCCGGTCAGAAATTAAAAGCTAAAAACTGGGTAGCTTGAAAACAGCCTAACCCTAATTTGATTGCCGTACTTGCTCAAGGGCCGAAACTGTCCTAAACCGTTTTTTTTCTGACGAACTCAACTAAGCACAATTGCTTGAACATTTACGACTGCTAATCGGTTGAGTAGTAGCCACGTGAATAAGTTTTCACAGGTTTCCTTAAACAAATTTCGAATTAATCCGTACAGTACAAAGCAGCTTCGGAGTGTTAAATAAAAAGGAGGTAATGTTTTGTGTGAATCGGTCTGCGACTGATGAATAGAAAAAGAACTTGCCATTTGCGAAGGATCGCTGGTGCCGTCATAAAAGGCAATAAACCGCATGAATTTCCCGCGGGCTGCTTACGAAACCACACTTAAGGACTGTTTCTTTCGTTGGATTTCTGCAAACCGTTTTCCCGGAGCCGGAGGTTCTCCAAAGTTCAACTATTTGCTGGGAGTCCGTGGTCATTTACGAGGACAATTTGATCATCGACTTTACGATAGGGTTTCAGCCTAGAGTCCCAAATTTCATAGTCGGGCCGCTTTTCGAGACTCGCTTTACGAAACGTTCGAAGATCGGTTGAGGTAAAAGTTGTGGTCATCGCTCGGCGAAAGCCCGTATAAAGTTTTACGAGATTGTTTTATAACGAGCACGGCTTACTCCGCAAGTCCCTTTTTCTTTCCCCGGACCGACACCGGACCCTCGAGACACCCTGTACCTTGGCTGAAAGACCCAATTGCACTTCCCTGCAATGAAAATAGTGATGCTGGGGTCAGTCGACGATTTACGAATTTTTCCTTGAAAATTCTATCCGAATCAGACTGGTTTTCTGCGAGCTGGCCGCTGCGTATATTCAATTTGCGCCGCACCTTCTCTTATTCTCCTATTCTATTTTCCTTTTTATTCCCTCGCTCGATTTTTTCTCTCTTTTTTTTTCGCCGTTTCTTTCTCGCACAGCCGATCGTTTCCGCATGCGCCCGACCACACCCCCTTTCGATGGTTTCCTCGCGCTCGTGACTTAGACCGATCCGCAATTTCCTTTGTTCCGCGAACCAGCGCGCGTTCCGCGACCCCCGCGAACAAGATTGCAGCGCGCTGCAGCCCCCGACGATTGCCTTCGCAGCGACAAATTCACTGCGCCTGCATTCCCTGAGAACCCTCCTTTATGCTTCCGGTTAATAAAGGCGACCCCGGATTCAGGCAAACAGAAAAGAAAGGACGAGAGAACGCCGACAGGAAGAATAATAAAATTTCAGCCTCGGATGTCGATCCTCGCGAGTCAATTCGATGGCGTCTTTATATGGGTCCAATGGAAATCACCGATACAAATTTCACCGACTCCAGATTTGACCGACAACGAATTTGGCCGAAAATAGTTTTAGATTCGTTGTCGGCCAAACCTGGAGTCGGTAAAATGTTATCGGGGAAATTTGTGTCGGTGATTTTCATGGGACCCCTTTATATATAGCATTTTTCACAACTTCGAACGTTCGGCCAAACCGAAAATGGCTCGACGCGTAACCGAGCTTGTTGTTTGCGGCACGCGTTCACGGAACTGAAATCGCAAGGCTAGGGGTTAATTCGAGGAAAACGAAGGTTTTGCGCGATCGTGATCCGGCCGGTGCAAAGGAATCGCAGAGGAACGCGGCACGACGCGTTGACAAATTGCCGGGCAACCGGTATGGTAATCCGATAATAGAGAGCGCAGGTTGATTCGGGACTAACGAGATTAATTATCTTGTTTGATCTTCTGACACTGGCCCCGTTAATGCAGTCGCGCCTGCCCATCCCCGCTTCGCATCTGCCTGCCTGCCTGCCTGCCTGCCTGCCTCTCTGCCTGCCTCTCTGCCTGACTGCCAGTCGAGCGACTCTCGTGCCTAGACGCGCTTGTTACTCGGCCACACAGCTGAAGCAGAACAGTACAGAGCAAGAGAGACCGGTGTCGAGATCAACTCGATGAAGTTGATTTGTCGCGGAGCTGGCGTCTGAACTCCTATGCTGCGATTCTGTCGCGACACGCCTCGTTTCGCTTTTTCCTACGCTGGCCTCCAACTGGATCACCGAGAAATCCTTGCGGGTGATGTATGACAACCTGCTCCAGTCTCCCGGCGAATTTTGCCATAATTTTTTTATGGAAAACTCGGACTTCGATCTGGGAATAGACTGTCCGATTTCTCAGCCAACCAGATTCTCTGGTAACTTGATGTTCCGCGTTCAATTGCGTTCCTTCTGATTGAATTCGCAGGATAAATACGGTGGAGTGGAAGAGCGATGTCAATTATTAACAAACAGACATTTTACGAAGTAGCTATTTTATAATAAACGTGACAGCTCCAACCGACGCGTGTAATTCTAACGTTTACTGCCCGAGGACATAATTCGTTCAGTTGTTCAATGTTATATTTCAAGGAACGAGAGGCGATGTTCAGGCCGAGAAAAATGGCAGGGCCGCCGGAAAGATTGTCAATCAAGGGAATTCCGCGTAAAAAGAGAAGGCTGATGGGCCGACGCGACGGTCCGTCGGCGTAGGTAAGTTTGATCCCGTTCACTGTCGAAGGCTCGATTCTTTTCGAATCCCGGGCAACTGCCATCCAGCGGTAGAACGGAACTCATCAGGACGAGAGGAAGTGGACACGTCGGGACAATTTCCTTACACCGTCTCTGCTGCCACTATCCACCACCCCCAACCTGCCCCACCCCACCACCTCTCCATCCCAACACAGTTCGCTCGACCTTTCCGTTACTACCCTATCCTCCCGGCCGCTACTGAAATTTTGGCCCCTCAGCGATTGACCAATTTGCCAAATCGATTCACGTCGAAATGAACCTACGTAATATCTCCAGGACCGTCGCTCCTCCCTCGCGCTCCTTCGCATAACCTGGCCACCCCGAAACGACGACTGTTAGCCGCCACACTATCTACAACTGCTACCACCGAACACCTCTGATTCCTGCATCCAAGTTTTACAACTTCTTCGATCGTTAAACACCTCGTCCCTGACACTGAATTCTGAACAATTTTTTTCAACGTATTTTTCTTGGTTCTGATAGAACGTAAAAATACGTACGCCCTCCTGTAACCTAAATAATTTGTCTACGCGACAGAAAGCGCAGCAAAAAATCCGGACGGAAAGGTGGCTGCAACATCGACGCTAATATGCACCCCCGTGCGTTTCACCCTTTAATGACACGGACCAATATGGATCAATCGACGTTCAAAGCCTCGCGCGAAGGAATCCCAAGCAAAAGAAACGCCGCGTCCCGCCGGCAAAGTTAATAGACGCAGGACCGGGGCAAAAGGGAGACTTTCGTCTAGACGCAACAAAAGCCGCCGACATTTTTAATGCGACACGAAGCAGGAGAGTACTTAGTACACGTAACCCTCTCGGAGGTACGCTCCGTCCCTCCTCCTCCTCCCCCACCCAATGTACTATCCGGACTCTGTCCACCCTCTAGATATTACCCTTTGGAATAGCAGCAAAAATTATGGACAGCCGATAGGCCAGCAGCCACTGCAGGGGTGCGTCTCATCCATTTAGGTCCATCACACATGACTGGATGGGGTGAGACTTACCCCGCAGAGGTTCTCACGTAGATTACAACCTCCTCGCTGCACCACCCCCTGGGACAGTGTCGAGAAAGCACGGAACCGGATGCGAATTTTACTCTTCCTTCGGAGCGCAATATCGCATCCCTTAACCAGTTAACTGCGTTTGACGTGTATACTCGTCGATGCTTGGTTTTTCATTCCGTGCTCTTCGGCGAATTTTTACCCCTGATCCGACCCTCGTTTCATGAACTGAATCTGTCCCTCGGTGTCAAATTGACACGGTGATAAAAAATCGATAACATATCAAGGTAAACAGTTACTTTTCGATGTTTTTTTCATTCAAATTGATGAGTTAACATTTACATCTTAGGTTTTCAGTTATGTTCCGCGTTAAAAAAGAAATAAAAATCACGAACTTTCGGACAAATTTACCTGCAAGTAACAGAACAGTATGTATAACTTATTTCAGGAGAACTGTGAAATAATTTGTCGAATGGTCGCGAGGGTGTGATTGTTCCTGAGGGTCAATGGAGATTGTATACGAGGTGGAGAAATCCGATTTGGCCTATTTCTTGGCCGGAAGCGTGCCTCTTCGTAACCACGCACGGACCGATCCGAAGGATTGTTCGAAACTCTAGCAAGGGTGAAAAGAGAAGGGGATGTAGGCGGTCTGTCCCTTTTCGAGGGCACGTTTATCGATTATTACCGATCCAGTGGTCCCCTTTTCGCTCGGTATGGCACGCCTTACAACTCGGCGAGTCTAGGTACGCTACACGCAAAATTTACGACGGCAAACATCGACAATAATGTACAAGGAAAAGATTCCACGACGCCCGGAACTTTACAACCCTCATTATCGATCTGTTCTACCTGTGAATTATTACACGGTAACCCTTTTGCCATTACATTTAAACCGACCGATCACACCGCCGTGGGATCATAAATAACAACATTATTTATGAAACCTAGAACTCCGTAGCACCGGTGATTTACGAGCGAAATACTAAAATCAAATAACATTTACACTTTACAAATTACTGTGCGCATGATAAAAGAGACCGACCGAACGGGGTTCGCTCGTTTATAGTAAATCAACAAAAACCCGGTTCACCTGTTAAATTAACGCGCTGACTATCTACAAATCAGGCTGAATCATTAACGACACGGTGGACGATTTCGGGTTATGTTTGCACCAGTGACCCGCAATCTCTGTCAAGAATTTTCGAAATGAAAGACCGTATGGGACTGCTAATAGCCCGCACGAGTGATTGGTGTGACGTGAAATAATTAATTAAAATAAAAATGACCATATTAACGAGTGAACGAGCTCAAAGAATGCATTTCAGATTAACAAGTCGAAGGATCAAACCGTGTGCCGCGTTGCGTAGCAAAGAAAAATTTGGAAAACCAGCGAACAGCAGGGTCGGCCATTGATTCCGTTTAGCAACAAATTCCGCGAATACATTAACCGGCCGGCGAGCAGGGAGCACGCGAACGAGAACGATGTAGAAAAGCGTGGGTGGGCGAGCCGCGGTACTGGGGGCGGGGGTTGGAGAAAGAGAGAAAAAACAAATCTTTTTCCATTAACATCATTTGCCGTGCGCGAAGCACGCGGCTAGCCGCGCGTGCAACGCAGCCGGGTCTTTTGCGTGTGTCTGTACACAGTCTGTGTACCTGTGTGTATGTGCATCGTACTCATACTCGTTCGCTGCACTCTCACCCTTCGTGCAGAGCCGTATTACGGTCGTCGGGGGTAAACCACCCTGGCCTCTAGGAGCCGAGAGCGGGAGCCCGCAGGGGTACGCCACGACAACCCCCGTAGCAACCCCTCAAAATCAACCGAACTCCCCGCGTGCTCCTTTCGGCTATCCTCTCTCTTCCCCCCAACAACCCCCTTTCGTCGTTCAACCCCCTGCCACATCCCCAAGCGAGAGAGAGAGAGAGAGAGAGAGAAAGAGAGTGAGAGAGAGAAACAGCCCTTTCTGAAACTCCTGATCCGTTCTGTAGACGTTAATACCGCGAGAGGTATCCGTCCGTGGCCTATTCTCGCACCGAAACCTACTCCAACCACGCCACCCTCGAACCCCACCCCTTTAACCTCCCTTCTTGCGGGCTAATACAAGCCCCGCGATCCGAGAACCGATCAATATGGATCCCAACCTCGACGGATCTTTCAGAACTGCCAGACCCGGATTCTCGCGGGGGATGCGTTCTACGCGTTGAGATAGGTAATGGAGCTTTGTAACCCCCGGCGGTTTTACCGGCTATCTCTGAACCGAGTTTTTTAGTGCAGGGATTTCCGCGGGGGTAGGTTTTTCAGGGGAAAGGGACGAGCTGGGTTTATGTTGCGGAGAAGATGGGGAAATTGTTCTGGCTAGCGAGAAAGATACTTTCGAGATGTTTCTATTGATCCGAGGAAACTCGAAACTCAGAGTTACGTAGTTACAGTGCTCAATTAAAATAATTGTAATATCATTTTGGCCAGGCATATGGATCTTCATCGATTGACCTATTTATATGCGAAGCATGTTGAGGTAATGGAGACTTTAGGCATCGGAGACACGGATAATCGATACCGGTAAGATCGATAAATTCAGGAGGAATAATTGGAGAGTCAGGTTGGCCGGTTTGTTAGGAAAAAGGCTGGAGAAATAATAATTACGAAAGAGTGAAAGATTCTGTAACAAGATTGGACTGTTCGTTATAAAATGACTTGATCCACGTCCGAGAAACTTCCTCTCGTAGCTCCAAAGGGACGAGAAAGTCAAAAATCAATCAGCCGACTGCCGAGGAGCATCCTCGAGTTTCCGAGGATCCCAGCGAGCGTTCCGTTCAAACAACGGCTCTGTTCCTGTGCCGTCTGCGAAATGAAGTCCCCAAGTAAGGGTACAAAGGGTTGAAGGGTATACCGGTGGCGCGAAAATGGCCGATAAAATTCGGAAAGGAGGCAATATAGGTGTTCCAATATCCTCTCTGGACCGTCCCTTCCGTAAGAAGAGTGTAATCCGGCGACAGGTTCGGGGCCATCGGCAAAAGGGATTGCAAATACGGTGGCGGTGACAGAGAGCGCCCTTTGCATTCGGGATGCACCGGCAAGTTAAGACTGAAGTTCGAAACACAATCAAGAGGAAGAGAGAGGAAAATAGAGAGACGCGGAGATAGAGAGGATGGGGAGGAGAGGGGCCCTATAAAGGGCACCAAGCAACGGGGCCAGCAATAATGCATGCGGCGTGCATTCTACCCTCCGTATAGATGGGGTTCTTTGTGCTAAGGGCTCGGAGCCAGAGGGTAGGGCGGTTGGATATACGTAGGGAGACCTAACACCATTATCTAATACTCCTGGGTGCCCATATGTGGTGCTCCAGCTACGAGCCACACCGTGCCATTCTCGAAAACCTCCGGAGCCACGGTCATCCCTGCGATCGCCACCCCAATTCCTGAATCTCTCTACCACCCCTTCAATTTCTTTTTATTATTCTCCGTCGGCGCGCGTCTTTTCCTCCCCTCTCGATCCTGGCTATTTACCTTCGTACCAGCCCTAATTACGGATAACAAGAGGCAAAGCGGATTCTTTGTCGGACGAGCTACAATTCAATCGAGACAGACCAGACGAGACGACGCAACGCGGACTAGCAATGGTCGATAGCGATCCGATTCCCGAAGAGAAAAGGTTCCGCGACGCGTTTCCGACGGACGTTGACGGACCGGATACACGCGAACAGATTGAGAGGAAGCACTTTGATGTCGGATACTTTTGTTGATCCTGTTGGGGGAGGAGCACACGGGGATAGTGTTTTATTGAAAATTTACGCGCGGTGGAAGGCGGAAAATTCGTAGGGATGCACGCCGCAGCGCACCGGCTCGCCGCGCCGATCGGAGATGCGATTGATGGCTGGATGAATGAGAGATGAACTGCTTTTGTGTTTAGCTGGCTCCGCGGACCTTTTCTTTTGTTCCGCAGGGTTTCGTTCGCCGTGACCATTAAATGATACCGGTCGAGCGGCGGCCGCTTTGATGGACTCTGCTGATACTGCGATCGTTCCCGGTCGTTGCTGGACAAATTCATTTTTCTTCTGTACCCTCCTCGAAATTGGACAAAACGTTTTGTCTAGTGTTGTTGTACACGACTCTCCGGCGCGTATCGTCCTCGTTAATTTACAGAATTAATTAGATCGAGCGAGCCGTGCTTGTTTCGACACGAAATCGAAACCGAACGATTTTCCGCGCAAGACCATTTTCACGCGCTTTTCCATATACGTAGGGCGCGACTTCTGCTCGCGCGAAATGGGACGATGAACAATGGGGAAAACGGTAATCCCGTTTACCGGGACCGCGTGCCCGCTAACGAGCGACGCAGTTAACGGGCTGTTTATAATTTCCAATTTCTCCCGGTGCGCTGCACGCTGGAACGTGTAATTGCCGTGCCGACAGCACCGTGATCGCCGAAAAAGCTCGTCTTCCATTTTTCCCGTTACGGATATCCGCGGCCTGCCAATTACCGTCCCCGCGCCACCAATAAATCGTATTATATGCCCCCGAAAATCCGGGCATCTTTGTTTTTCCTAAATTAATTCCATTTAAACGAGCCCCGCTTTTATCTGCGGGTGTGGACGCACAACGGAACCTCCGGGAAATCTCTGAAAGGCTTGGAGAATCTCTGGGAACCTCGGAGAGCTAGCCACGGCCGCGGAAGTGCGTTTCTCTGCAAATCGGCATGGACACCAGAAAAATTAATCCGGCTACAACGGACGGTAAATATTTGGACGTCCTCGACGGGTTACCTTCATTAGGGGCCCGCCATTGTTCGAGTCGGCTATCCGAGTCACGGCCCGAATGATAGGATTACCGCGGCAGTTGCAATTCAATCAATAGGATTCTCCCGTTAATTTAATTTTTTTTTTTTTCGTGCGCAATAAAACAATTAGCCGAGGCTGCGGGGGTTTGCCAGACCCGTAAAGAAGTCCACCATGCTTTTTAGAATCTTCCATTGCCGACTACGGTCTGGAAATTTGCTTAACGACACCGAAGCGGTATGAACTGGCAATCGTTTATAGACCGCGTACATTATTAAATTAAAGCAGTGGACACGTTAAAAAAATTTAAGGACATTGAATGATAATTAGAAGAAGATGTTAGGATAATTAAAAGAAGAATACAATTTTTATTTGGCTCCCCTGTCCTGCATTTAATGCGAACATTGTTTATTTTCCATAAAGATCCGCAGTCTAGCAATAACTAGAATAGATTTCGACGAAATATTACCGCAGTGGCCGAGAATACTGACCAGAAGACCGACATCGTCCGGTTTGTGGGACACTCGGCTCCGTTTGTAAATCTTAAGATTTCCCTGAAATTTCCATGCCGCTGCGGAACAAATAGGGGTGAATCGTTTAGATGGGGCAACAGGACTGGGGATGGCTCTGTTTCGAGGTGATTCGAGATCATTTGTCACGCCTAGCCAGTCATATCGGGTGCACGAAAAGCCCTCGAAAGAATTGCGGCACCGTGGTAAATTGCAGAGTATTGCAACGTTTGGCCACGCGTACCTAATGCTGTAGACCGGCCGCCGACCAGATTTTGGGTTTCGGGTACCTGAACCACCGGCGGACACGTTTTGCGGACGAGAAAGATGTCGGAGAATCGGATTAAGGGATTTCCTGTTTTCGAATCGGCCATAGAAAACGCCTTTTTTTCGTTCCCTTTGGAGATTTCTAACGCTATTATTTACCTTTGTGCAGTCATCATCCGGGAAAGCGTGCTGCGCACCCGGTAGACAAATATTTAAAAACGATCGAAACAACCAACAAATCTGACTGTGCGTTTTACATATTTACGTAAGTTTCATTTTATACATTTAGTATTTCATATAGTTTCATTTCGAATTTACAAGTTTACACTTTCGAGGTATTATCGTATAAAGTTTTCAATACTAATCGGATTTATTTTGTACTAGACTTACTGTACTAGAAAGCTCAACGAATGCAATCGTGATACGCAGAGCGTTTTTCCTTGCAACCACTGATGTTTTTGAAACTTTATGCGCGTATACCTATAACTTGCATACATTTACAAAATCCATGTTTTAAAGTTTCATTACAGGCACAGATGACAGTTTTAAAAATCGTGACTCAAGCTGTTGGATCGAATTCTGTAAAAGTGATACGAATACGAAAACACCGGTTCGTCGAGAACGGATTTGTGGACTGGGAGGACGGAGAGGACGACGAGCGTGATCGTGGAACGTGGATGCAACCATAATTCGAAGAGTGGCCAGCCCGGAGGGCAGCCGACAATGCGGCCAATAAACGTCGTCGGCGTTGTTCGTCGTCGTCGAAGTCCTTGGCCAGGGACTTTGACAGCTCGGTTGCGTGGTGGGCCCGTGCCTGGTAATATTGGTCCGCCGTGGTGCATCCTCCCGCTGCATCTCCGTGTAAATTATCTGTCTCGTTTGGTCTGAGTGCAGCGCGTCGTGGGCGAAGCACGAGCAGCAGCAGGAGAATTCTCGGCGTGGCGGTCGCGGGAGCAGGCCACGCGCCATATAATTTCCCAAAGAGGCAAAATAAAGAGGTGCGCTCGCGCCGTAAAAGTTTACGGGAGCTTTCTAACGCGACGGACAAACTCCGGGCGTACGACTCGTCATAAATTTGCTGGCAGTCACCGGCTCTGAGCCATCCCTCTCCTAACCGAGAAAACAGAGAGAAAGAAAGAGAGACCACCTAACCGGTACCACTCTCCAGAAAGAGAGAAAGAACCAGGCTCGTAAAGTTTTCCCGAAAATTTCACGAGAGACACGCAGCACTCGACTTTGTCGGACTCTCCTCGGTCTCTGTTTTCTCCTTTACGATCTTTCCTGGGGGAAAGTTCTCTCTTCTCCGGACCGTACAGTGAGCAGCTTTATAACACGGAAACGCTCCCAGAGTTGTCTCTCTCTCGTAACCAACCCGAGCAGCTTCTTCACCGTGTCTTCTTTCTTCTTTGCTCGGGAGTCGTGCGAAACGTTTCGAGCTCGGCGCGCGAATGCTAGACAAGGCATAAATATTCGCGTGAATCTCGACGACAATGCTCTGAAAGGGAGACCCACTGACCTAAAGCCGTCCTTGCCTCCCAAAGACAGGCCCAAACACGCTTTCTTCTTCTTTCGTTCCGCCGCGGCGCGCGGCGTGCCGTGGATCCCACATCCCCGCCACTTTTTCCGTCGTAAACGCGAACAGGAGCGATTGCGTCTTCGTTATTTCTCTCTCTCTCTCTCTCTCTCTCCCTCTGTCTTCTTTCTCGAAGAAGTGTCGCGGGGCTGGTTTATGGGGGATGGAGATCCGAGTCAGGGTGGGGAGGATGAGCGCGTGCTTGTTAGACAGCTGTACTACCGGGTCATTAAACAGTTCTCCTTTTTCTGAGGTTTTATTTATTCTGGGGGAGATACGCATTGTTCTGCGGGCGCTCTCGGCTTGGGGAAGACTGTAAGGAAGTCTAGGGTCGCTTAGGGTGCAGAATCGATTCAACGATGCTTCGATACAGAATGATTTTCCTCGTTTCAGGATTATTGTAGTTGATAATTAATTTGGTGATAATCAGCAGAAAATTCTCCGTGTAAAAGCATCGTGCAATAAGTAAGAAAACATTGCACAATCCGCTAGAAGACTTCGAAAACGAAGAGAAAAATGGTCCGCTCGCTAAGGAGATATTAATTTTCCAGAAAGGACACTTTCCCTCGGAAAATCCTCGACGAAAGAGTGTCCCACCCACTTTCCCCAAATTCACCATCAGCTTTCTGGACCAGAACGACGAGCATTCGGTCAGATCCACGGCGTATCCCGTGGGACTCTGCACTTTACGCATCGTTCGATGAATGTCCCGGAAGAGACGTTCTCTCTGCCGTTTCGGTATCGCTCGCACCAGGATGCTGTCCATTATACGCGACGACGTTATTGTCCTCCGGGACACCGTATAAGGTTACGAATGATATTGTCGTCTGAATTCACGAGGCATCCGAGGATCGAAGACGTCTCAATTACCTGATCCTACCTGCTCTGTGACCTGTCGATCCACCCACGCTACGTGGGAGAATGCTCCTGCGAACAGTGGCTGCGCTGTTTGCTCCCCTAACCGAGAATTAGGAATCTTTTGCGTTGAATCGATCTTCTACGACGTCCTGGGGTCGCTGAAAAATTCGCCGAGCTTTGTTGCCACTCGGTTACCCTTTTCCCGAGTCGACATTGTTGATGGTTTAACTGTTTTTGCTGACAATGGGAACTGGATGAACCGAATTGTCAAAAAATAATTGTTAATCCTTTGACGTATTTTAAAGAGTCTAAAAAGTACGAATGTTACGCGTTTCTGTTTCACTGAAATAATGCGTACATTAAAATAAATGTAGCCATAGAAAATATATTAATTTTCTTGCACCATGTACACGTTGTTTTGCATGGACCGTGTCCCCGAGAATTTTCCCAAGAGGAAGGTTTTGCAATCACCAGGCACGCCACCATTCTTCCTTAAAATATATGATCATCAAAGTATGAAGAAGGTTCACATTGTTGTGCAGCCGGAAAAGGTTTCTCATGACGTCAGCTGTAAGCGGGGACGCTGCCGTCCCAGGACCAACTAATGGTCCATCGATTGTCGCTGGTATAATTGAGTTTTAAGTGTAATAAATACTGGCATAACCAGCGTCAAGGCACGGCCAAGGCCGAGCACGCTCCGTCGACCTTCGAGTCGCGTGGAAAGGTAACAACTTTCACAAGAGATCATCGTAGGATACTCGTGCCGCTCCCTTCCAACTTTCCATCCTCGTTCCCGGTAAGATGAAAGTTATTACCCATTTTTCCGTCAAAAGAACGTCGAGGTATAAGCCTGACTTTTCTGCTACCTCCCTAACTTTCTATTTCCAATTTGTTCCCCTGATTCGTTTCGAAATTAAAATAATAATGCCATCCGTAAGCTGGCATCTTCTAAAATTGTTTTACACGCAAGCACATTTATGTTTTTTTAAATTGAATGAAAATGTTTGATACAGACAAATGCTACAACAATGTGTTGCATAATACAGTGGAGTAGAATGTCGAGCGCGCGATGCAAAGTTCCATCGAATCCTCGGTTTCATAAATTAGTGTCTAAGGGAGGAAGTATTGAATAAACATTCTCGGGCAACGTAAGACTCAATAAACCTCCGAGTTCGCATCTTCTAGGATAATCTAATATAAAATCGATCCCAGCTTCGTGTTCAACCATCCAACTTCATAGGTAAACGCTTCGCATTGAGATGATCAAACTTTCCTAGCAGCGATGCATTTCTGCAGTGTACACTGTTGTTCACGATAATATTTCCTTGGAATATCCACAGTGTATCAATGAACTAGATTTCCAAAATCAAGAAATAATCGTGAGCGAATATATTAAGCATCGAGATTGCAGAAGGTCTTCCACGACCACAGAAAACTTCTCTACCACCGATTGTCACTGTTGTATCGTTGGAACATGGCAAGTATAAAATTCTCCGAAGATGCTCTGAATATTCGGAGCTTACCGACTCGAAATCCGTACTCAAAACTACTTGATGAAATTTTCACAGAATTTCTATACAGCAGATTTTAAGCATTCATATTAAACGTTAACATATGAAACTTAAAGCAATAAAAACGTTATTTTCACTCGATTAAAATTATCTAGACACGGAATGAATCTTTATTTAGCTTCAGTTCCATGCAAATGATAGTTTAATAGGAGAACTGCAACGTTCCCATTACTCCAGCGTGTCCTACCGCACAATACACCGAATCGAGAAGTGTCCGAATACTTCCCGGCAGGATGATGCTTCAGAGAAATCACCGAGAAGAGAACCGAGCGGCCGATTCACTGTTGGTAGACGCGTTTTTCCCAGCCGGGCATGAATGAGCGTCGAGAGAGAGAGAGAGAGAGAGAGAGAGAGAGAGAGGGAACGAGAGAGAAAGAGAGATAACCCGGGTGGAAACCGCGCGGGATGAATGGTTCGAATGCGGGGGTGAAGGCGTTTTCACCTCTGATCCACGGCGTTCGCTGGCTGGCTCGGTGACTCGACATAAATCACGGGAAATCTGCTTTATGCTCGCGAGGGCAAACGCCGCGTTGCTCGGCCCCTCGCCTAACTCATCGACAATATACCTTGGACCGACGTGTGTAACCGTGAGGCAGATCGCATAATAAACGTGCACGCGGGTCGAGAGTCGGGTTCGGGCCGGACCGAATCTAGTCTCGGGCCCCGCGACTAGATAGACGCAACGTCCTGGAAAAACGCAAACTCCCCGGTAAATAAAGCCGTATTCTGGGTGCCGGGCAGCTCGACAAAACGCGAGATAAATGGACGGGGCCGACCGTGGTGCACGCGCGAGAGTTTCTCTCTCTCTCTCTTTCTCTCGCTCTCGTTTGCTCGCGGCGCTGGACGCCACTCCTCGACAAAAAAGAGCCCGAGAGCCGCGAATCACCCTGTTCCACCTGTCTCTTCCGGGAATACGAACGTACTCTATCACCACGCTCCTCGCGAGCATGGAATTTTAGTTTGTTGCACACCGGGTAATCGTGAAGGCCGGTTTGTTGGTAGCTGAGAGCAAGGGTGAATTTAATAGGCTGCTGAAAAGGTGGAATTATTTTTTTCCCCGATCTCGAGAGCATTTTCTACTTGCCCTTCAGCGTTTTCAAATAAAATAGCTATGATCTACCGATGATGTTAACACATTGCTGACCGGTTGCGAGTGCACTCGTGGTTTCATGTTCGAACGTTGTTCCGACGAAGCTGTGAACAAAGCTCGATATCAATATAGGTATGAAGAAATGAAGAACGTTTTTACTCGAGATCGCCGGTCAGCAAAGTGTCCAGCAACCTCTCCGTCACTGTCACCGAAGCCGGACCCAAAACAACCCCCACTCATGATCGATCACAAATCATCAGTGCCAACACAGAAAAGTTTCGAGTTTCGGGAATCGCAGAAAGAAGCGACTGTGTGTCAACAGCGTACCCTAACGCGTTTCGAATACTTGACGGTGGGCAGGGTTGCACGTGTGCAGGCTCCGGCCGATTCTGCATCGGAGAGTTAATCTGTGCACCGTGGAAAAGTGGCGTCGGTGGAAACGTAAGGGGGCGTGTCGCGTTTGATTACACAGAGAAGTCGACGGGCTTTCATGGGAAAGGAAGCGGAACCGGGTCTCGGAGCTTTGTCCGCGCGGTAGCCAAGCGCGAAAATATATATATTTTTCGCTCCCCTCCCTGTGCATCCTCGGTCTTTTTTTTCCAGCGAGAGTGGAAAAGAGAGACAGCATGGAAGCAGCAGTGCTCTCGAGAAGCGAAGAGAGAAAACGAGGCCGGTCCGAGTCTAAAAACCCGAACAAATTACTGAAAGATTCGGCTGAATGTGGCCTGGTCCAACCCGGGGGCTGACCTGCTGACCATTGTTGGCTAAATTGTTGCGTAAGGGAAGCTCATTCTGGGGCGGAATATTGAAACGCCCGCCGCGCCCCACACGGACCCGAAACCCGAGCTTTCGAGCACCGAGAAGTGCACCAGGGAATGGAACCCCGGGTTTTGTGTGGCATACAAAACGGGAAGTCGCTTTTTAGACGCCGGATTTCGGTGAGAATTCCAACGGCCCCACCGAGAGCTGCTCCTCCTGTGTTTCCACTCGACGCGATGCACCGACTTTACCTTATTGACGCTCCCGTGTAATTAACAGCCGCGTTAGTTAATTAATTGTGAGCCCCGGAATCCACGGTCTTCGTGCACTCAGAGGAGCCCGGGAAACTGCGGGAGTCGCGGATCTTTTCAATTGGCTCGAAGCAACTGCGTGTGGAATTTTCGATTTACAAAAATTTCAATATTTCCGAAAAGGGTCTAGCCGATTAAAATGGTCGAAACTGCTCTTAGTAACTTTCTTCCTCAAAGAAAATTAATTTAATGTACTTCTTACTATATTGTCTCCTATTGAGAATTTAAATAACTATATTATAATTGTATTTCAGAGTGTGCGTATCGCCCGTGGTCACTGAATTATCAAGATATTCGGCAGCGAAAGTTATAATTGTTTTCCGTTTCGAATAAGCCGCGAGAAGTTTTGTTTCGCCGTGGGATCGCTTTGTTTTCCGGCGTTCCGGCTGGTTGTTTCGTGATAAACATAGCTGGTGGAACGGGTTCCGTTGGTCGAAGGAGTAACACTTCATCGCAACAAGTTATTTTCGTGTTAAACATCGTCCACCGCTGGAATACCACACCGGTGCCGCAGGCCCGGTCTATTCTGGTTTCCATATTTTTAGACGAGTACACTATACGGCATTCCGGTGTCCTCGCTACTGGCTCGATCGAAGTAAATGTAAATCGAATCCGACGGCTCAAGAATTGATACTTCCTGATCGCAAACGACTCCGTTCGAATGCCAACTTCCTTATAGCTCGGACATTTCTCATTCCCACTGCGTTCTCCGCATATGAATACCGCGACACCACTATTTCGAATCGCAATTTTCACCAATTTAAGCCTTGATAATTTTGCAATCTCTCATCTTACTGTGCTTGTTTTATTCTCAACTCTCGTGAGTCAAAAATACAATTTTGTGGAAATTCCAAACAATCCCTAATTCTGGACACTCTAATTCCAAAAAAGACAACACAAACTCTGGGGTTCTACAATTTCTCTTTCCACAGTTCTCAGAGTTTTTCACTGCTACAAAATTCCCAATCTACTTCCGAGAAATTCAAATTCTAAAAGTCCCCTTCGACTCCCAAACGCAAGACTTCTGAAAATAAATCCAGCAAATTGAGAGCGCAGTCTCTCGATAAAACCCTCGCTGCAGTCGGCTCCAATTAACAAATTCCACTAATCCAATTTTCAATTACTTCCGCCAGTGGTCTCAGATTCCCGGGACCGATACTTGTGAAACTCGGTACATGCGAACACGTCCAAGACTCGGTAACCGAAGATCCTCGGCTACCGAATCTCCTCTGCGGGGAGGGTCTCGTTTGGAAGTTGAAAGGACCAAGGAGAGAGAGAGAGAGAGAGAGAGAAAGAGTGGGAGTGAGAACACGTTAGAGAGAACAAGTTCAAGAGAGAGACAGAGAGAGAGAGAGAGAGAGAAGGAAAATCGCCGCAGGCTCGACAGCCGGAAGGATTCCCGTGTGTCGGAAGCTGTGCCCGGTCCGAAACCTCAGAGTCTGCGCGAGGAAACCTCGTGCTTGCCAAACGGTGGGTCGACACTTAAAAATACAAATTCGACGAACAAAAGGGGAAGCGTTATCGTTCGCTGTGGGGTATCGGGTCCTGGCAGAGAAGCCGACATCTCCGAAACTCGAAGATCGAACGAGAAACTAAGAAGAAAGAAGAAGAGCAGAGAGAAGAGGCAGTCTCGGAGCCGAAGACGAGACGCTTTCGAGAAGCGTCGGGCTCATTATGGGTGCCAACCCCCTGCAGCTCGACCTCGAAACTCGCGGGGGGTCGTTCTGGAATTTGTCTCCTCGGATAGTCCCGGGGGGAAAAAAAATTACGGCAACCCTGAGGACGACTTTTAACTGATCGTCACGACACCCGGGGGCGGTTCGTCACGTTATTGACGAATTACCCTTATTGGCTCGGTTCGAGCTAAACGATGCAGCCCTGCGGGTAATGAACCGTGATTTACCACTGTATTTCGATTTTTTTCGGAACAAATAATGGCCGGTTATGAGCCCGAAAAAATTGAGGGTGGAATGAAATGTTGTGGTACACTGTGTGAATCATCGTGATTGATTCCATCATCTAAAAAGTGTATTCGCTCATCGTTCGAATCTACCTTTGAAGATTAAACGATGCCATTAACGTTGCAGCGCGACGTGTCCAAGTAACATCTGAGGAACGTGAGCGAATAATTTTGAACATTGCGAATTGCCGATGGAGTTTCTAAATCTCGAGACGCTTGGAGAAAAAGAGAGCGGAGGACGATGATCGAGGGAACGTGGACGCACGGTCACGGGAACCGGAGTCTGCCCTTACTGCGGGGGTTCGGTTGCACAAAACAGAGTCTTTAGGTCTCCTTAGCACGTCCAACGGGTCCTGTAACGCGGGAAGGAAGCGTGACGGACGCGGGACTGCTGGACACGCTGCCATAAACGCATTACAGCCGGAACGAATCGGCTCTGTTAGCCTCGAACATTTTGGGAAAACTCTCTCTTCCCCGTGCACGGGTCGCGCGACTTCTGCCCGGTCCGACCCGACGTCCTCCCTTTTTCATCATTGTCGAGCAACTGCTGGATAAATGGTTGAAATTTTCGACGATGACCGTAGCGGAGCGTAGAACGAGATAAAAGAGGGCGCACGCGCGGTCTGAACGAGTAAATATATGGACGGGGCCCGTGATGGGAGTCCCATTGCATCCTGCTGGGCCACTATTCCCTCCACCTCTTCTGTTTTCACCACTGACAGGTGATTGTTGCTGGAGACATCAACAGACCCGGTTTTACAGATTTTGCACTTCGAATTAACCCTTGCAGAAATCATATTCACCTTTTTCTCGGACTAAACCCAGCCTTTTGCAAATAGAATGTGTCTGAGGCGCCAGAAAGAGACTACAGAAATCGAATGGACATAATCTGGGTGCACAGTCTATTAATTATCCGGTAACCAGACTTAATTCCCGTCTATCGTACGATCGCGAAAGACTTTCGTGAAAATGAAGACAGCATCTGTCGAAGCACGACAGCCGGACTAACCTAATTGCGACTTCCCGGACAGTTACGGACTGTGAAAAATCGTCATTACCTCGGGAAATGTTTTCGAAAGTGGTACCATCTGCCACAGAACGGCGGCGTGAAAGGCGCACGGTCAGCGAGGTGCAGAGGATCCTAAGAGAATACAATTGAGGTTTCCGAGGATGGGTGAAGAAGAGAGACGGAATAGTAGGGGCGTAGTGTTGGCTCCATAAACACCCGCAAAGCCCAACCTCCGAGCCGCCGCCTCGAGGAAACGTCTCTATTGCGAATGACTGATGGCTCAGAATTTCGTAAAAATTTGTTTCGACCTTTCCAGCCGACACGGGGACTCTGTTCCACCGGCAGCCTCCGAAAACTGTCGATTTCTATTTTATGGAAATTTTTAATCCCTGCCCTGCTTCCGGGCGAATTTCAAATTCTACAGGAAATAAAAAGGGTGCCGGGCTCCATTTACTTTCCCGTACCTGCGCAACGTGGAAAAACGGACAACTGTGTGCCTAATGACGTCTCCGACAAAGGGAGAATTGGCTCGTAACGGTCCATAATCCGACTTCAGAAAATGATCATCCTGTCGTCGAAAGCAGGACTCTTTGTTGAAAATTGTACAGCGTGTGCTGAGTAGTCACAGCGTTCTAAATACGTACGTATTTCTCTTTTAAATAACTATAGAAACAAGCGAGAGATTAATGGATCGCGACAAAGATTGAATTTAAAGGTAATAAATGAAAATTTGCGACGCAAAGAAGGAGAGCGTACGGGAAATGCTATCAACTATGTCTCTTTCTTTAGAATTTCACAGTTTCACAATTTTCTACTGTTCAACGTTAAAATTTGACAGTTTTTCAATTTCAGTATTTCCCAGTTTTGCATCTTTCCGAATTTACAATTTTACCATTTTCAACGATAGAACTTTAGCATATTAAAAATGGCCTTACTCACCGCTCTAAACGGAGAGAAGAGGGGGTTATAGGGCGCGTCCCCCACATTTGACCGTTACGCTTTTTCATGTCGCGAATCCCGTGACGCGAATTAGGCTTACATCCTGCCAAAAGAAGTTTCACTTAAAAAATATATCGCCACACATGGAATATCGCGAAGAGACGTTGAAAAAATCCAATTAAAAATAATCGCTGATTCGGGAGAAGATGATCTGAGGGGAATGGCAATGACGCAGAGCAAGGAAGTCAATGGACCAACAGAATGATCGGCGGAGGTCGATACAAGGGAAAGGGGAGAGGAGTTCGGCGAGGGAAGTTTCGATCGGAGGATCGAAAGGCGGATAAAGTCTTCCTTTGCCCTCCCCCGCGTATAACCACGGATTGCTGGGGTTCTTTATGGGCAATCTATGGTGATGGAGATGATAGGCAAGCAGATATACGTAAACCTGATTCTGGAGGATCTTCCGCGACCCTACTGGAAGCGAGTACGCGGCTGGAAGCGGCGGGAGAACCGCCTCGATTCCCCAATAGTTTAACTTACGGCCGGATTTACTGGCGGAGATAGGAGAACCCCCGTGTATTGGCTGATAGACCCGCGACACCTACGCTCCCACGGATCCTCAGCGGTCCTCAAACTTCACCGAAACTTTTTCGGGGGTCGGGTAAATTTTTTCACTTTTTTTCTCTTCCGTTCGTTTACTCGGTTCGCGAAGCTTCGATCTTCCAATGGCGTCGCGGTTCTTGATTGAGCCAGCGCGATCAAATCGCGTCTAGTGGACTGCGGATCTCTCTTCGGGTTATGTTTGGTCCCGGTGCAGAGGTTTCGAAGTGAATTTCGATAGCAGCAAACAAAATATCGCACCGCAACATCATGAAAATTCTCGTTCTTCGTGCAGCCCAAGAACCTCTGAATGAGCATAACTCCCGAAAAGTGGCCACAGATAGAAGTAATCGGGTAAAATCAAGCGGAAAGCGTTAGATTTCGCAGAGTCTTGCAGATCGGTTCGATCGACACCGGTAAATTGCTGGCGACGGTGCGGAAAAGCGTCGAGTCCCAAGGAAAAGCAAAAGGAAAATGAAAAGGAACAGAGGAGAGAGGCTAGGCCGGTGGCCGGGCGCGGGCGTCGCGTCTCTCCAGGCATCAATTAAATTACAGCCAGCCGGTGTCCAGTGGAAGCGAGCGGATCGGTGGTGTGACTCGTTGCTCTTTGGACATCCCACCTCTCTCTCTCTCTCTCTCTCTCTCTCTCTCTCTCTCTCTTTTTTCTGTCTCTCTCTCTCTCTCTCTTTTTTCTCTTTCTCTGGACTGGAAACCGTATCTCGAGCGTGTCCAGGATACCGTCGGATGCAACGTACAGGAAGCACTTGGGTCGCGCAGGAAGCACCCCTGCTTCAGCGACACCGGCGAAAGAGAATAGAGAGTCGAAGGGGTAGGGGTTGCGGGGGTGTGAGGAAGCTGCGAGGAAAGAGGGTGTACGGGAGGGTGGCGGGGGGTTGGAGGGAGAACGGCTCGTATCCTGGCAGAGGGTTGTTCGGTGAGGGGGCGGTGAAAAAAGGGAGGAAAGGAGCATCGCGCGGTGCAGAAAGAGGGACGGGGAAAGAGCAAAGAGGGCGAAGGGATGGAGCTTGGTCTCATCTTGCCTCCACAAAGCGGCGCCGCATCAGATAGCATTTGTTTTAAATATATGGATCGAAGGGTGTGGGCGCGCGCGAGAGCCAGAGAGCACCGGATGGTGGGATGGGGTGGCAGAGGGGAGCACGGGGGCTGGAAGGATACAATACCCCATATCCTACGCGAAAAACCGGCCCGCACTTTTATCGCCCCGGCAAGCAGAGCGCCGAACGAGAACAGAGGGACGAGAAAAGGAGACAGAGATACGCGTTCAGACGACACACAACTCGTTTCCTCGGTAGTCCACGGTTCCAGAAGCCAATACTCTAACCCCCTTGGATACCAACGAGACCACCCCCGACCCTGCCGCTACCCCCTGCGGCCAGATATCGGCTTGCCAATAAGCTAACCGGCGAGGAGCTGTCGGCTACAACCTGTATCCTTGTCCTGGTTTCCGGCCAGACGGTACTAACTACTCGAGATGTCTTCTGGGATGAATCGCGAGATCTGCAGATAGACTATTTAACGAAATTCTTTTTGCGTTATTCTCGGTCACTTTTAAACCGTCAACGCTGATTTCGTTTTGTCTAGCCGCGAGCACCAAGGAAACTTGATAGTATCTCGTAAAAGTAGTCGCATCGTAACAGCGCAACCTTAGTGGATTTATTAGTGCAACGGGATATAGCGTGGCTATTTGTCAGACATTTTTGTCCGGGGATGAATATCTCGGTTTCCTCGGAAGCTGTAAAACGTCCTGGGGAGGTCGCAGCTACTTATGGC
Source organism: Lasioglossum morio (assembly GCA_916610235.2). Classification (NCBI taxonomy): domain Eukaryota; kingdom Metazoa; phylum Arthropoda; class Insecta; order Hymenoptera; family Halictidae; genus Lasioglossum; species Lasioglossum morio. The sequence goes on from OU744333.1 coordinate 14,735,389, forward strand.
TGACAATGGGTCCGACAATGGACACGGTTTCACACCGAGAGATCCGGCCACCTCTGTCTCCGGGGGTCTTCCGGCGTGGTACCCCTAAAACGCATCATGAAACGAGGAGACGAGTACGAGGGAAGCCACGTGAATGACCGTCGCCGTCGTGCGATCTCGAGTACGCGAGGACCATAATCGGTCGCGACGACACAAATGAAGGATCCTGCCCGCGGGAATCCTTTAAAGTGTCGTCGGGATTCCTTGCCGTTTGACAAATTGCGCGGTGTACGCGGCTCTGAACGTTCCTAGAGCGAGGGTGACGACTCCGGAGGGAGGGAACCGCTGCTGAAGACTTAACTTTAAACTGTGCTCGAGGTGTCGCGTCGCTCTCGTAACATTACCGAGAATTAACTCAGTTGATAGGGACGATCTTCGGATAGGTATAATCTTTGAGCGAGTAGACACGATAGACCATTGCGCTCACATAATTTAAGATAGTTGATTAGGCTGCTGATTAGGCAATTCTTACCAAAATGAGATCGAAAAGGAAGAAAATTCTACCAACGCTATACTTTAGCAATTTTCTCTATTAACTGATACAGAGCACTTGCACCGAACTAACCAACTTGCACCGAATTAACCCCGAAGTCGTCGAAAACCGAACAAGATCCGTGCAACCCCATCTCGTCCGGTATCCCAGCGCGCATTCAACACGGTAGACCATCGTTTGCCAGCAAAGTAGACAATTCTGCTCGGATCTTCACTGAGAAGGGCGTAGAACAGCGGGGGTGGCGGCAGTAATGCTTGACCGACGGTTTTATTCGAAGTCAGCTCGAGTTACGAGATCGATGGACGCAGTTACCGGAAGAGGGTTGATGGGAGAACGGTACACAGTGATAAAGAGAGAGAGTGAGAGAGAGAGAGAGAGAGAGAGAGAGAGAGAGTGAGAGAGATAGGGTGGCGGGGTGTTGGCCGAGCAACTCAGGTCGAAGGAGATTTAATACGATCACCGGCGCGAATATCGTGCCCCTTCATCCCCGTTACAGCGTCCTGGACTTCATCGTCCAGGTGCTCGTTGTCATGCACGCTCGTGTACGGTATCGAAGGGGTGGTTGGGCGCAGGGGGTGGATAGTAGGGTGACCGGGGGTGGTTATGTCGCAGGCCGCGCGGACGTTCATTAGCGGCTGCACAGGGTCGATCTCGGAATTCGTGTAGCAAGGCCTCTCGCGCTTGCTGGCCCACCGAGGAACGAGGTGGGGGTGGGTCGAGGGGGTGGAAACGAGCAAGGAAACGAGAACAAGTTGGACGAGGAGAAGGTATAGTACACTCCACTCGACGGAGAGTTAATCCACGTGTGAAATTCGAGCGACCTCCGACCCCTACAAGTGCCTCTCTTTCTCGTTTTCTCACTTCTCGAACGCGAGAGCACGCCCCTTCGGCTTCTCCTATCCGCGGACTAAAATCCTCCGACGATCCACCGAACACCCCCTGTACTATCCACCCCCCGCCCCTCCTCTCTACCGTCCATACCCCCGACTCTCTTTTGTCGCGCGGACACCGATCGACGACGAAGGAATGCTCTCACGCGGAAATCGGTGTCCAGGAATTTTTTCGACGACGGCAAATTAACCTGCCGCGCTATCCGCGACACGAAGTTCTTCCTGATGCTCTGTGGATGCACTATTACGGCTGGAAGGAGATTGGATCGAGCGTGCAAGGAGGATCAGTGCAGTACTATCCGTTCCGACGCATTTTTTTGGAATGAAGCGCTCGATTTTACTAATTTGATTTGCTAATGACCAGACAGCGGATCTTTACGCAACAATATTCGAGTGAAATAGAATTTTATCTTGCAGCCTGAAGTATTTCCTTGATTCTAATGATTTTCTTAAGTCTATCGATACAAAGCTGATATAATACCTCGTACACTATTTCCATTTAGTTTATTAATACAATAACAAGTATTTTTAAAAGACACCGACGCGTTTCTGTCATAAATTCATCAAATCCGCTGTCTAACAGTGACGAACAACAAACCAAACATGACGAACTACGCGAAACGTTAGGAACGTTCTTTTTCGCGAGCGTTGAAACATCCTAAAAACCATGGACGGAACAAAAGCGACGAACAAACTCATACCGGTTTTAATCAATCAATACGGTTTATTAATTACAGACTGGGTCGAAGTTATTATCTGAGGAGCCTTTGCACCGTGGAACTGTGTCGCCAATTTTCCAATATCGCGTTCGACGTGTACCAGGGGGATGAAAAAGGCACGCGATCTCTGTTGCAGCTGCCGTAACGGGCGCGGGCGCGGGCGCGCGCGCGGCGTCGCGCATTCTAAAGCGCGTATTAGAAGAGATTACTCCTTGATTAGCATCACTGTGACCGGCACGTACCCGTCGCCGCCGCCCCCCGTCGATCTCCATAGATAAAAGCAATATATCCTGGCGAACGGGACCGCCGGTCGTCCACTCTCGCCCCCTATTCCACTGCAATGTCCTATTTCAAAGCGGTAGAAATGATTCCGGTCGACAGTAAATCAAAACCGAAGATTCTCTTTTCGGTTTATTTCTTTACGGTCGGGGGAAAAAAAAATCGTTACAAACACCGGCAAAAAATGCTCCGCTTTTCGGACGAAATTAGATCGACAATCATCGGATCTGCTTCTCTGCAGAGATCACACAGCTGTCCTACATTTTGCAAGCTTCGTATATTCGCTTTTAAATCTCCCTTTCTTTTCGTTACATATTTTATATTTATACCAAAAATCTCTTGGTTCGCCGATCCTCATCTGGAAGAATCATCCCCTATCGGAAGTTTGAAACATTTTACAATAGATTCTGTTATCCAAGATTGAGAACTTTAGTGTTCAAACGTGATTACCGAAACTTTTTACCTCCCATTTGTCAAATTTTCGAATTAGCAGCGGTCCCATCGTTAAAGTCCATGCCCGCGTCCTAGCATTACCATAAACATTTTAATAATCACGTTACTGGCAACGGGAACGAGAACACGCTGACAAAAGAATCCTGAAGGACGAGGGACGTAACGGAAAAGATTTCTTTAAGGTGAGCTTCGTTTTTCCAGGTACGGAACGACAAAAAGGTCAAGTCCGTTGGTGTTTTCTGTGTCGGTGAATGACCCAGATTTTGGTTAACAGTGCCCGACCATTATAGCTGATTTTTATGATTTTACAGGACTGCCAGTGTTCGGCAGACGATCGGTGAATGACGAAACTGGAAACGGGATCCCAAAAAGTGGGATCCCGTTTCGTGTATTTCTGGATCAGGCTACGGGGCCTAACGGTGGTTTGTTTTTAATAACGGTGTCGTATATTTTAATAGGCAGGACCACCATTTTTACACGGTCTCTCTGCCATCTTCGTTGGGACACACTGGCGAACCGTGTTTTACGCTTTTATGCCGGTCGAGGGTACCCTGAACCTCGAACTAATTCCAAACCAAAACAGGGCAGTTTTTTGGCTGAAGCAGTCTCGAATCTGGAACGATTTTTTCACGACCGTGCCGTAAAGAAATAAACCCAAAAAGTTGTTCGTGCTTGATTTACAGTCTCGTTTTTCGAGTCGTTTTTGTTCCTTCGAGAACGAGATGACGTGAAAAATGTAAAACGCGCTCTGTGTCTCCGACATTTTGCGAGTGGTTGTATACCGTCCTTTCACAGATTTCCAGGAAGATGCAGGAACAGTTAGTCGGTAAAAATGTACTTTTCGACCCCCAGAGTAGATGAAATAATGGCAAGGATCATCCGATGTACTTTCCAAAAACTTTCACTACAACCAACCCCATCGAACAACAAAAATAATTACAATCCCCTAAAAGAGTCAATCTGTCCCATATAAGGGGTAGAAAAATCACCATTCACACGAGAAAATGATTTACTACGCAGCAATAATGTAATTCAGCCTGAAGTCGACGGAGCCCCGAGTTTTTCCAGATTTTCGGGGAGCAGGGTTTGAAAAGGGGTTAGGGTTGGAACAGCTCGCGTCGAAACGTTGTCCCGGTAGTCCCGAGTGATTTGCAAGGGGTAGATCGATCGTCCATAACCCTAAAACGATAGGGTAAAACAGCCGGTACCTGGAAGTCCGGTACCGGGAGTGAAAAAGAAGGGGTGGCTAAAAAACGGTAAAAATCTTGGGAGTCGGTGTAACGGGCCGCGCGTAGTGACCCACATGCGGCACTATAGTTACGGGGTTGCGAGGGGATGAGGAAAAAACGGTACCGGACACCTCGACCCTTTCGCCTCGGGCAGAAAGAAAAATCATAAAACATCGGTGTGCCGATCGAGGGTTAAAGGAGAAACGTAGAAAAGAGTTTACCCCATAGAAATATCTCTCGGCCGGGACGAGTTGACTTTTCTACCGCTAAGCCTTTCGTCGCAGTAAAGTTAATCTGGCCCGGAGAAACTGTGACCGGGCAGTAAAAAAACGGCGCGAGAATGCCTGGCCGCCGATAACTCCGCAAAAGCAATATAACCCTTAAAAGTCAAGAGTCCGTCGCGGAAAGGGATGTTTTTCCTCGGAAAAACGAAAAGGATCGCATAAATTCATAAAGCACCGCTACGTTAACCCTAAAAATACACGGCCGCTCCTTGTTTTCCCTCGTCTTCGACAAAAAGGAAACGGTAAAAATAGTCAGGGAGGAAAAAGACTAGCTGGGAAAAACGTGGACAGTGCAACGGTACGACGACGTCCGGTTACGTAGAAAAACCGTTCTTTTTTACCCCGTTCGAAAACATTCTCCGGCCCCGGGGACCGTAAATCTCGAACCCGAAATTTTTGACGAACCTCGCGGAGGGCATTTTTTTCCATCGGTACAGCAAGACGAAAAAACATATTCTTTTTTCGTTTACAACGGAGGGGTTGTTTTGGAGCTACCGGGAAATATTTTTACGCGGAAAAACAGTTCGGTTTTCGAGACAGCCAGCGGTTTTTCGCGTTTCCAGCTGGACCTCTCTGGAACGGTTCCGTGGCCGAGCGATCAGGGATGGAGGGAAGAAGGACACGCAAACCTGAACGAGTTGCACGCCGCAGGTTCCCAAAGAGTCAACGGAATCGTAAATTTTCTTTGGCCCGTTATGCTCGCTTCTTTTGCAAGACGAGACCCCCACGAGCGAGTCTAACTGGTTCGGAGCGCGAAATCTGGATAATTTACGGGGAGCAATGACTGCTCCGGGTTCGTGTACCGTTTCCACTGAGAGTAGGCAAGAGTTGTTACAGCAACAGCGTCCTCCAATTACCGAAACAACTCTTTATTGGTCTATTATTAACTCCTCTGCCATGCTTTCACGAATTCTGGAAACCCTCGGTCCTGATTCATTCCCTCGGCCTTCAGGCCTGTAGGTATCCACAAACGAACCCTCGACTCGCGTCTACGTGCTGCTAACTATCCCAGCTTGTTTGCACAATTTTCGAAGAAATTCGCACATTCTTCACACACGAATCTTAACTGTTTTCAGCAAAACTTGTGTGCGAACACCCTTTCCAACAACTAGAACCTTTTAAATAATTTAACCAGTTCACACGTTGCAGAATGTACGTTCTGCGAAGTGAACTTTTTTATTCGCCGGAAAAGCACGGCGAAGATCAGAAATTTGCAAAATTTTCTCGGAAGCCGATCGGAATAAATTCCAGTAAAAATCGGGAGAGCTTACAGTAGAATATTCGTCGGGTTCTTCGATTTTACAGAAGAGTGCGTAGCACTAGAGTGCCGCAGACTTTTCTATTCGGAATTTTACGAGGACGACCGATATTCGTAGCCAACCAGGACTGGTCAGAAACTGGACTACCGTGCGGTAATACCCCGTTCCGATTGCCTCTAAAGGTAACAGCCCTATAGTGTTCGAAAACCCTTCTCCGAATCGGGAAACGCTTCTTCTTTAAGCGGTACTTCTGACCGGTGTCGAACGTCTCTCGCTTCGACCGAGTATGCTGGCCACTTCGCATTCTATTTGCAGTTTTGCCGTTGCTCTCCAGTCGATAATGTCATTGTCGGAACGTTAGAGAAACAACAACTACTGTCAACGCCGTTGTACCCTCGAAGGTAACCGTACAATGGTACGCACGTTCCTACAATTGCAGCCGTTAGAGTAAACCAGGCCAGAGCAAGAGAGTAACCTGAATTTAGGCCACCATAAAGCTTCTGGAAAATATTTGGAAATGAAAGACCCTCAAGGGGAACGCGTATTGTATCGGTCGATGATTTATGTATACCGAACCCCTTTTTCCAGTTTCTCGAACGGGATAGTTCGTCTGGTTTCCTAAATTTTATTCCCATCCTGGCACCCAGGATGTTCGTAATTTTTATTGGAGCAATATCTCTCGTTGAATTTTAGTGGAATTCGGTCATTTAACGTGTACAAGTCTCATGGCAGAAGTTCACATTGCGTTCCCCTCCTTTACAACGTTGCACATTAATCAATATAAGTGGGAAAAATAGAAAATTAGAGAGTCGCCCAACAAAAAATAATCATTTTTGTCTAAGCCTCTGTATAAAAAATATTCCTACACCTTTTAAAAACCAATAACCTTCTCAAAATTGGACTAACATGTAAGAGAAACTAAATAACAAACTGGTCGCTCTAACGTCTAAGAAAAGCTGAAGCTGTTGGGTAAAATTTTGTACAAGTTTTTCGTTTTTAAAAGTTGTAACGAATACTTTGTACATCCACTGTATAAACGAATCCCGGAGGAGGTGTTTGACGGTAAATATCAGGCTAAAGTTTGACGGAGATCAAGTGGAAAGTTGATCGACGTTTCTGGCGAGTGCGGAGGCCGCAAGCCCGGAGTAAAAATCATCGAAACTCGGGCGCACCCCTTGCCTCGACTCTCTACATCATCGGGCAGAAAGGAAATATACCACAATGGACGGTTTAAAGTAAACCGTGCGACGCACACGCAGCCCTCTCTCCGTTTCGCTGGCCACGGCCAAAGCTAGACCACCACCATCCAAATTCAAACATGCCAAACCCCCTTCGGCCCTCGATCCGCGCCTCTCTGGCGTTCTTATACACACGTATACAGGATGCTCGGTCGCACACATCGGACGCAGGCTGGTCAGCGTTCCGGCTGACACTGCGTGCGTGAAAGGGCTCGTGGATGCACAAAGAGTGTGGCCAGCCGGTTCGCCCCTGTATTGGTGACTTAATTCGGTGTGAATATATGCAAGCCTCCCGGATCCCGATCCCTGCCACCATCGACGAGCACGTTCGCCGGCGCACACCACCGGGATCGGTAGCGATGGGATCGACACGCCTCGATCCCTGCAAATTCCTCCAGAGCCACTCGGTTTTTCTTTCTTTTTTTTTGTTTTTGTTTTATAGCTGTATCGCGCCTTGCAAAAGTGACGCGAAACACGCGATTTCAGAGTTACCGGAGCTTCGTGTAAAATTTTCTAAGAAAATAGACAATCTATAAAAATAGGCATCAAGAAGCTGGAGGATTTAATTCGACGATTCGAAATAGCTTCATACACCCTTGTGCGCATCATTAACAAAATTCTCTAACAAACGTTCCCGGTCGATCAACCGTCAGTATCACAATCATCTTTGTAAAACCGAATATCCAGCTCCTCAAACTAGAAAAATAGTCGAACCCGATCTCCTCCACAAAATACAACGGGAAGTGTGTTCGAACTCCGGTGCCCAATTACCAAAACGGGGGACGAAAACACACGTGTACACCCACACGTCCGCGCGTACAAACAGCTCGAAATAAAAAAAAAAGAGAAGAACGAGTCTTCATCGAGAATCACCGAGCAGAATCAGCCCGGCCGACCGACAGACCGACCGACCGGTCGCCCGATATTCCCCGAAAAAAATTTCCCAACGAGCCGGGGCGTCCACCCGCGCCCCTTTTGCCGTCCACCCCCGTCACTCCTGCTTCCCGCCGCGCACTCTACCACCCCCGACCACCCCCTCTGTACCACGGTCGAATTACTTGAACGCCGGAGACCTCGGGCAAATTACTTGAACTCGCGACACAGAGAATTGAACGGCCATCACTAGCCGGGGAACCGGCGACCGGCTAATTTCAATACCTCCGGTTCCCTCTCGCCACCCCCGCCACCCTCAACACCCTCCGCCCACCACCCCCCCGTGTACCCACCACCGCCGAAGGGTGTCGTTGGTCCGACAGGGGTTGGGGGACGGCGCGGGGGCGGACGAGTTGGCGTTGCGTGTTGCGGGGGTGGATTGTTTCGGTGAACGCGCGTGTGCGCGCCTACAACAGCGCGGATGTATTTGATGCTGGAATATTCCCGTCACCCGTTAAGAGAGGGGGTTGCAAGGGGTGAAGGGGTCTGGAGGGGGTAAAGGGGGTCGCTGGGGGTGGGTGTTGCGACGCCGGAAAAAAAGGAGCGAGCCTCTGCACAACAGGAAGCACGGTGTTGCGCAGATAAACGGGGTTTTCAAGTGACGACGAGCGATCCCATCCTCCAATTAATGCGTCTCGACTTAACGCTCCGACACTTCCGTCCTGGAACTCTACTCGCTCCCTCTCTCTTCCTCACCCCCTTCCTCGAGGGTGTTATGGTATTTTTTTATCTTGCTAATTAGTCGATCGAGCCGAGGATCGAGTCGCGTTTGCTCCGCTGTCTGATTAAGCTGGGTTCGACAGGTTTATTTTTCTTCGATGCGAGGATTTTTCTGAGCTATTGCGAGAGGGTTTTCTGCGAGGGTCCGTGCGAGTGTATCATGCTCGAGGAATTCTGCGAGAAATCGGGAATGGTATGAAGAAAATTTATGTTGCATTCCAGCAATTTGGTGAAGCAAATTTTAAGAAAATTAGTGATGTGGTTGATACGAGTGTATTTGTTCCGTAAACAGCTCGCGTGTTTGATAACGGTGATATTTTGTGGAATTTCGTAGTTGCACAGGGAAATCTTTCGATTGACCCGCCGCGCCACGGCGGTACGCGAAAAATCAGTGACTACCCAGCCCGAGCAGAAGGGAAGATAAAGCAATAAATACAGGAATTTAATAAACTGTTGTACGCAACAAACGCGAGATGGACCGCGGCGCGTCAATTACGTGATACATATTGTACGTAAATACTGATCACAACGAAAACGAGGGGAGTTGACTGACGGAGATGGGTTGTTCGGATCAGGTGCGATTGCTTTGCATTTGACCGTTGATTTCGATGAAAAAATTCGTTCTCGTTTCGAGATGCTCGTCTCTGAAATTTTTAAAGATTTCAACAAACTTCTGCGTTGTTGTTTCAACGCTACATATATCTCTAACACCTCCCAAAGGGAAGACGTTGCATCTACCAAATGATTTTAACAATAAACGCGCATCTCCGTCGAAGCAACCCTTGTCAATTCTCGTTGCGAAGCATAATCAATTTTTCCATGGTCGCGAAGGGAAAATAAGGGTTACATTTGTATGGAAGGCAGCGACAGGAAGCTGACCCAAGCGAAGGGTGCACCAGGGGGTGCAATCGCGAATCAAAATTAGCTGCTCTTGTGGAGAGACAGGGCTCTCACTGTCTCGCGTAGGGTGCCACACACCGATTCCAACCCCCGGCATCCACCGTAACCACCCACCCCCGTTTGACCCTGTTTCGACGTGTCGTCGCACTCCCCGTCTTTCGAACGACGGCACCGAAATTACAGGCTGCAAGGCGGCTGTAAATCCCGGCTGCATCGGGGAGGAAATGGATCCCCGTCTGGGAAACGGTGCATCGAGGCTTGATTGCAGTCGATCCTTCGTTTTTACGGGACCCACCTCACCCTGGGAGCGTCGAGCAAATTATCGGAGCCTGTTTGTCAGCCGTCGGGAAATGTCTATACTTTGGGAACGCGCGATTGCTATTCGCGACGTCAGTTGCTCCGTAATTAGCTATTCGGGCGCGAACCTCCTGTCCGAAAATTCGGCTGACGTATTAATTCGATGCGCAAGATGTTCTATTTTACGGCGAAAACACGGTGGAAATTTTCTAGCGACATTTCACCGCATGGTGGACTCTACTTTGGGCAAGATAAATTAATATTTGACGAATACTTTGGAAATATAACAAATTCTAACTTGCGATTTAAATAAAAATCTTACCAATACTCGGAATTAACTTCCTTTAAGCAGATTTTCCAGCGCACAGTGAAAATTTCAGGGCTCTACTGTTTCGCAGAGCTGCAACAACTCTCGGACCCAACGAAGCACAGTGTGCCATATTGTGGAAATATTTTTGCGTCGGTAACGACAAGGAAAATCGGACGACTCCATTAGGTAGCTGCGGGATTAAAGGAGGCCCTGAAAGGCGAATAAAATCCTTTGGCGAGCAGGAGCTGGCCGGGCTTTCGAACAATCACGCACAATCACGGCTAGCATTATAAAACTACCCCCGGGAGAATTCTCGATGGTGAAGCCAGAGGGGGATTGTGCGGGGGTGTCCGAATGTGGAGGGGGTTGGAATCGAGAGGGTTGGCCGGGGATGGAGAGCTGGATATGGAGAGACTCTGTTGGAGATTTTGCCATCTCGAAGGGGTCCAAAATGTCCCTACGTGAGTTCAACGTTACGGTAGCCTTGTATGACTATCGCGTGTGCGAGGGAGAGAGAGAGACACCCGTTGGGTTGCAATGGCTTTCTGGGGTGCGACGTCGGAGGGGTAGCAAACTGGACGGCACGTATCTTTACGGGTCATAAAGGTTGGCCCTCGTTACGGAGGAAGCTGTACCGCACCCGTGGCCACCAAGGCACCGCACCACGAACCCTCCTTGTCGCCTTTAACCCTCTGCCAACCCCTTCGAACCCCGGATACCCTGTTGTAGCCTATCTCTGGCCTTCGCTTCACGATCGGCCTGTTCCAGGTGCCGCTGATACGGTCACCGGTAAACCTGCTACCGGTTTCAAACCGATCCCGATACTCTATAACAATATAAGAAAAATAGGGCTTGCAAATCTCATGGCGAAAGATTTATCCCTTCGGGGACGACATCGGTACATCATACTGACGCTAAGAATATTTTCAAATTGATTATACACGGTCCCCTTGGCGATGGAGATCATTTTTTAAATTCTTGATATGCAGTTATACTTCATAATGGTTTGAAACATTTAGTGTGTTCACTGTTTTAAATCGTATCGTCTCGCTTTCGTCGTAAGTGCACGAACTCCGCAGTCTACTCGTGAGAATAGTCTATTGTCCGAGAAAGACTGCAACGGATAAGTAAAGAGTAAACCGAAATTAGAGGCAACAAAGTGCATCGGACAAAGAATAAGATTTACACTGTCGTGAACCGAGAGTAATTGAATTAGTTGCACCGTAATGTTACGTGCACCAAAGGAAGAAGAGTTTCTATTATTCGCGAACCCCCTCGATCTGCAGGCCCCATTGCCGCAGAGTAATGAAGATGTCTCGTCACGGGTGTTCTCGGTTGCTGCTGCATGGGGCCCATTGGTCCCGTGGCAGACCACGGGGGGCTAGCGTAAACGATGTCACGGATGTCATTGTACTCCGCGGCAGAACTGATCCCCCGTGGAATCGCTATAGTAAAACTTCGATCTTTCACCGAGTTTCAGTTTAAAATAGGCCGGATACATAATTGGATCTCGGCTATTCAAGTGATTCCCGCGGTACCGACCATAATGCCCATCGAGTGCTCGATGAAAAGAGGCCCGTACACAAAGACGTGGCTGCTGCAATATCTACGTCATGGCTTCCTGTTTTGTTTAATTCGAAAAATAAATCGAGAGAAATATTTCTCGATCGCATACTTTCCCTGGTTCCACTCGGGAAGTTGTAATTTTTAATAATTCAAGTGAAGAGAAGTATTGAAATCAAGCTGTACACGCGTGAAGGATGATATCGAAAAAAAATATTTCAAGCTAGAAATCGAGGAATGCGGCAATAAAGGCCAAGACGAGAGAGTCCGACCCATGGAGTGCCAAAATATTGAGAGGCTCTCACCTCGACTCATGGACACGCACCGAAGAAGACGTAGAAAAGGGGATCGCCCTTTATAAATGGCTGGCTAACCTCATTTTTCATGTGCCCCATAAAAATCGTCGTCCATGTATCTCTCCGATTGAATGGTGGCCCCAAAGCCCCTTTTCAGCGGTCCCCGAATCTACAGAAAAGAGAAAGAGAGAGGGGGAGCCGAGGTACGCCATTGGCGGGCGCAGGAGCGTGACATTATATTTATGTTGTCACCCTGCGTGTCAACGGCGCGGCTACCGGACCTCGTGAGAGTGAGACGTGAAAGGAGAGAAGAGGGAACGTCGGGAAAAAATAGAGAAGTAGGGGGGCCCGACCGGGGGCCTTGTCTGCAAACACTGCCGTTTGCCGTTCCCCCTCCGATCACGCTACTCACGGCCAGGACAATGGCCGATCCTTTCGTTACCTGTTTACCGAAAGCCAGTCATCGTAAAACCATCGAATCGAATCGCGAAGAAAGCTTGCCCACGCGGCTTCCGAGATTCGTCCTTTCACCTACATTTTTTTCCTTCTTCTTCTTCCCAATTTTTTTTCTCTTGTCGTCGGTTTTTTTCGAGGGTGAAACGCCTTGTAATCTCGCGATGATTGGAGACACGCCTTCTTGGATGACTCTTTTCGAAGTGTATGAATTGCTGGGACCCCGGGAACGATGTGCGAGCTTGGAGTTCTTAAATTTTTATGTCAGCAGTTTGTGGCTTCGGCAACTATATCTGAGGAGTTCAGATTTTACAGACGACTAGTAATTTGCATTGCTTAATGATCTAACCGTTGGATTTCAACATTATATGGAATTCATTTAGCGCTAACATCCTTTTCCTTGGACTTAGACCACTGTTTTTTCTAGCATATTATATATAAACGACATTAAAGTTCATTCTTTCCTCGAGGTCAATTCCTTTGTACAATCTCACTTGATCAATTCTAATTGAAAATTCTATTAATCTCCTTCACTTCGTCTGATACGCTTGGTCGCGTGTTTAGATCTCGCTTATCTATTTATCATCGGCCGGGTTCCTAAGTGCACGGCAGATTCAAATTAAGGGAATGCACTAAGCACTTTCCTTACATCTCCCTTCCTCGGGAAAACTTATTCAACATAAGTTTTCTAAGACAAATCAATCACGTCCTTCTTCTATGTTTGCAGCCACAGGTGCTGGAGTCAGTTTCGTTATGTGAAATAATGTTGATTCTGGTTTCCTTTTATTTAAAACGTCCGCAAGCCTGTTCCGGGCTCTCGAAAAAGCTGCAAACAGACTTCACCGCCCTAGCCATCGATCCACAATAGGAGAAGCTTTTAACGAGTTTGTTACCGTCTCAAGGAAGACGGTAGTATGTGGAGGACCACTTGGACCCTAGATTTATCACTACTATCCGACCCTATGGTTGAAAGAATCGCAGGGGGCCCCTTCCGGGTAGCGGAGAGCGCGTGCCCCATGTTGTCGCAACTGTCGTGAACAGTTGGCCCCTCTGTTCTCGAGAGTGTGTCTGCGAATCGTCAGCCATAGGGTCTCGTCGCGTCGACAGCATCCGGTTCGTCGATTCGTCGCCGACGGTTCAGTGAAAACCGCCGTATCTAACAAGTTCTGGTCTCTTTCAAGGCTTCGGCGAGCGTTTACGACACCGACGGCTCGTGTCGCTCGAACGGAAGTCTTAATTAATCGTTCGCCCGCAGAAAGAATCACCAGAGAGCCCAGGAACGAGCTGTCGGAACCTCTTTGAACCTACTCGGTCGGCTCGGGATCCTCGTTTCAGACCAGCGACGCCCGACATTGGTCTCTTTAGTCGAGGATAGTCATCTACAGATCAAATTCTGCAGATGACGTGCACCAGTGGTGTCGCGATAAGACCAAGATCTACGACACGTCACCAGACCCAAGTTCATCTGTGATTCTTTGTAAATCATTCAGTAATATATGTATAAGGCCCCCTGAATTTTTAAAGGATGTTGGATAGTACGAAGATTTTTCTTGTTACTCGGTTCTAGAAGGTTCTCTGGAGGAATTATGGAGCCTGGAACATGAAGAGCATCAGGTAGCATTTGTGTTTACCGACTTTCCCTTTTTATGAGCTGAATGTGCAAGAATAAGATGAATACTTCGTTGAAAAATTGTCGCGAGAGTGCAATCGAGTGCTAGCGAAAGGGTTGATCTTGCCAGAGTGTCAAGGAGTATAGCGATCAGCGATTTTTTTCCAGGACTATGCAAATGCTTCTGGAACGAGGTAAGCTCGGGATGAATCCAATTCCCTTGGTCCGAGGAGATACGGTTTTTATGGGTGTCACGTATGCGCCGGAAAAGTTCTAATCGATCGACAGCTCTATTTCAGCTCGGCCGGCGCGGCGTATGTATATAGATAGCGCAGTCGGCAGCGGTGCGAAGCGGAACAGAAGCGGAATAGAAGCGGAGCGGAGCGTATCCGCGGAGACCGGGGTCGGTGTTTAGAAACGTGCGAAGAGGAATCGAGTGATCTACTGCTTTTAGGTTGTGTTTACGCGACGATCAGCGCCGCCAATTTCCCCCGCTGCTCGCCATGGAGCTTCGAACGGAGAAAGCTTTCGAAATGGACGTGCAACAGCTGTTACCGTCACTCTACCGATGGAAACTGGCACGCGTTCTCTCGCCGTGTAGAACGTTCCACGAGCACGTACCGACTTACGCCTCTCTCTGACAGCCAACGACAGTTATTGATTGTTGCGCGACCTTTTCTGGCCGAGCACGAAGTCGCAAGACCTTTCCCCCAAGTGCAAGACTGCCATCGGATTCTAGGTGATAGAGCACCGACGAGTGCTCGGATCGCAGTCTCTGGTTGATTCGAAACGCTAGCAAGCCCCGAAGGGACTCGTTCGAATGAGAAATCGTGTTTAGATTGGCCCGAGTTACGTGGGAACCGGTGCAGACAGATATAGAGGTCTTGAGGGCTGTAAAATGCAGCATATTCAAACTATTTGTTCTTCTCGCTGGGAATTGTGTTTGGACCGATTGGAAAGCTGCGGAGACCTGGCAAAAATTAATGGCCGGGTCTAGAGGACTGGGAAATAGAGAAAATCACATGGAAAATGGATATAGAAATGTTCAAACACAACGAACCTTGTCGCACTAAAAAAAGTGACTGAACTTCCAGTACACCTAAAAAATTAATAAATTATTAACCAGGTCAGTCCGCAAAAAATCAACACGTCTGTTAAAATTCACCCGTGTTCCTCGAGCAACCATGCAAAACTAAATCAGAATCGCGATCTAGATTCGAAGGCAGCAAAAACGAGAGCACCCTAACGCAACTTGCACCTTTCTTTCGCAGCTCTCGCTACAAAGATACCTCTCGCGAAAAGAGCTATTGTCACTGGAACGTGTGACTAGTTCGTGTGACAGATTCCTCCCTTTCCTCTGTTTTCCTCGCCCTTCCTTACAATGCCGACCCTGATGCATGTCGCGAAAATATGTTTCCGCTTGACCGGAGACACTAAATAAATTTTCGTCGGTGTAGCAAAAAAATTAGATGCTGCAGATACGTATGCTGGAAGGTTCCGAGCGCCCTTTTGAATCTTGAAAAAATTCGAAGTCCCTTCGTAAAATGTTCTGCAGCCTCCCTTGCTCCTCTCTCACACCTTCCTTGCAAGCTCGTCGATCTCGAATTCGTAGTCGACGCTGGTTCGTAAAATTGTTTTTAACGAATCAACTCATTAAGGGATGAAATCGTTGTTTAGTTAGCTCCTGCTTCGCACGATCAATGTAGAACGTTTTTATTTTGCATAATGATTGAAAATGCTTTCCGAACGACCCAATAATCATAGAGCAAGAAAAGCTAGTCGAACCAAAACTCTTCTGCTCCACAATATCGAACTTCAACCCTCCCGTACGTGGTAAATTCGTTCGGCCAACCCTTTAAAATTCCAAAAAAAGTACTAACCTGCCGAACCGGGCAAAGATGCCGCAAATGACACACGATCGCCAAACCCCTGGTTCCCACCCCGTGCACCTTCCCCCGGCAAACATTCCAAACCGTTTCGGAGCAATCGCCGCGCCGGCGGAAAGTTAATATTACAAGAACCCCGAAAAATGCATCGAACATTTCGCGATACCGCAAATATCCATAAAGAATTCAGTGTCGGATCGGGACCGGGCCGCAGAACATCGGTGCTCGCGAACCGAATTTTCGTGTGCACCGGTTCGAGGAACGGGGGGAGCGGGTTACCAGAGAGGTTGGAGACGCGGGGGGAGGAGCAACAGTTTCGCGCGATTCATTCATGAAAAATTCGTCGAGTTACTCGCGTTACATTCCGCTCCGGTAACCGGTTCCTCGTTCCACGGGGGCGCGTTCGCCACTTTTTTCGCGCAACACCGGGAGAATTTGATTTAAGTATTCCCTGGACCGAGGATCGCGTCGCGTCGCGTCGCGTCGTTTCATATTCGTCGAAGAGTGGCCCTGGACACCGGGGGTGTGTGTGCGGCTCTCCGAGATTGCAGCGATGGCGGAAAGGGGTGGCTGCCGTGTGTGGGTGGCCCGGTAAATTTTCATTAAAATACAAGGGAAACATTTCTACTCCGTTAGACGGTGAATTTGCATGAATTAGAATTTCAAGTGTCGCGAGGGCGCGCGCGCATCAAGAGGGCGAGAGACACCAACGCGACGGTGGCGAGCGGGCACAGCGAGGCTCCGCTTTGGAAGAAAAAGGAAATCGACGACGGCGTGCAGAGAGAACCGGCTCGAAAACAAGAAAGGCGAGCATCGACGGGAAAACAGAAAAAAAAACGAAAAACAAGTAGCATCGAAGGGGTTGCACGTTCGACGGAGGGGAAAGGGAGAAGCGGCACGGCGGGGGTGTGGGAACGGTTCGAAGCGCGGATATTATTTTTCAAACGGGATGATATACGGCCGAGCGACGATTTACGGAGTTACAGCGACGATTGCTTCGTTTTTACGGTCCCGCCGGCAAAAAGACGACTCTGCTCTTTTCACAGTGTGTTGGTTTGCTTTTTATTTTTTGTCGATGTCGATTCTTTGGCGATTTTTTTCGCGGCTTAGCTTTTTTTTCGCACGCGTTCAAGAAACGCGAAGACTCGCACCTTTTCCGCGTCGGCTCGAGGAACTTTTCTCTTCTGCGTTTTTTTTTTCTTGTTTTTTGCGGAGTTCCTCGTGGAAAAAAAATCGAGGAAAGGAACGAACGAAGGAAACACTGGAAGCCGGACGGGATACGAAGCAGCCGCAGGACAATGGGACTTCGGTGCACCAACGATGCTTTTAATTTTTATGAGATTCTCCGGGTTAAAAAGGCGTTGCACACTCTCTCGCTCTTCTCTTCCTCCGCGTTCTTCTTCTTCGTCTTCGCAAAGCTTCTTCCAGCCTTCTCTCTGCGGCTGTTTTATTAGGATCGTAAAGTCCCTGCGGCCTGCGAAGGGAAGCTTTTTTTTCTGGTCTTCCGGGGACCCAGAGAACAGACCGCCGCTCGAAAGCCATGCTTCGCACCGTCGACACGCGCTACTCCACGGAAAAACTCGCGGAAAAAGTCGTGGAAAAACTCGCGGATGAAAGGAGCCGACGCAAAAACCGCATAATGAACGGTGATGTCGCGGCTCTGAGCAATCATCGATCGTTTGCGGTCGGGATCTATGGTGATCTGTGTCTCCAGGATGTTTCTCGAGCCATTGTACTCGAAGGTGTTAAAAAGATGGTTGGAAAAAGCGAGTCGTTTCTTTACGGACCACGGAAGATTTTTTGGCGTTGAAGAAACGAGAGGAGAATAATGGATAGATCATCAGGGGAAGTGTGATTTTTTTCTAAGAATTTTCATGGTCGCTTTTTACGATTTTTTGCGATTGTTCGGGCAACTTGAAGATCCCATGCTTATAGAATTTCTGTTTTTTCTTAAAAAATTGAGTTGCGAGACTTTGTTTTGTAAAAAGCGAAAAATCTGGTAATCCAATCTGGTACAACTTTTTCTTTCGTGTACTGCGTATTCACCATTACGGTGATAAAATAACAAAATGTGATGCAAATGCGTACTTTGATATTGCATATTTGATGCGACGACAAACAAATGCTTGAAAGACTATACAGCGAGGCAGGAAATAGCGTCTGAACTGTCAACTGCTAAGATATACAAGGATTTAAAGAGAGTAACTCTTTCAAGTAACGAACAATTGTCATTAGTACGGCTAGACCGCCTCTACAATTGAGCAGCTCCCGTAAAATTTGGCTGTTAACGGGTTAAATAGAAGTGTTTAGGGAAACAGATTCGGGAGGATAATAGATTATGAGGGAAAGGGTAAATGTTTCGTGGAATCGTTCTGCACTTTCAGCTGCGATGTACACTGAATGAAAACGTTTGGTTAATTGAATTTATTAAAAGGGACAATGACGTTCAGTGAGACCAAAGAATGGTTCGATACCTGCTACCGGGATTAGTTTCAATACCTACATCGCGTCGTGAAGGGGTATTGTGTTAACTTTTATGGATCTCACGCCTATGTACATTACCTGTGGCGTTCTAGGTAAAGTAATCAACGAGAAAGAGCCTGGCTCTCTTAAGCCTGTAAAATATAGAAAGCCGTAGACTTTACACTTCGAAGTCGTTTCTATTGAAAAGACAGTAAGAAACGTATAAAAGCGTGCTGGAGCCAATTGTACCCTTGGTTGGCCGGCTAACTTAATTACGCTTCAGTGAATGCAACGAGATAGTGTACTATTAGTCTAATATTCTGTATTCGATAAAACATTTGAACAACAAAGAATGGCAACAAAAAGAATTTTCGAAGCCTTTGAAATATTAGGTTGGAAAGAACGTTCTGTGGTATTATTTTAAAGAAAACATTTGAATGAATTTTGAAAAATTTCTGTTTAAGATAAATCAATGATATAATTTAATTTTTGTTTCCCGATCACTCACTAGCAACATGCGTGATTCATTTACATGCAAAATTACCTGGTTATTTCAAATGCGACAGAACTATTCTCCCGTCTAGCCTAATAAGTAGTTTAGTACTCGAACCTGAATTGGAGGAACGATTTCGCTAGCAGAAGGTCCGAGATCAGATTGCTTTGAGTTTGGAGAAGACATTATTCATTGGGATTGTTAAATTATGGTGAAGCCGGGAGCTTAAACACGGGGCCGGGGGTCGGAGCCTCTGTATTTGCCGCTGCGGAAACGACATTATTGGCGATACGATCGCGTGCGCTTTTAGCAGCTTTCAGATTTTATCGGCGTTACGCATGAATAGTCGATTTTTTTTCGGCTCGTGAAACCAGAGAGCAACTGATTCGCAACCGGAGCGAAATACCGGGCGAGCTAGCCGCGATCGGCCGGCCAGCCAGCTCGTCAGTGTTTCCTCTGTTTCCCATCGTTCCAATATATCGACACACGGGCTATCGTTCGATCGTTCTGATCTTCCGAAGGACGCGAAAAACCGGGCTTGCGTCAAAAGAGGGATTTTCCGTGGCCAGCGGGGTGGGGAGGTGGAAACCCCACCGCACACGTTTCCCATCGGATTCTCGCGGCTCATCGATCTCTTGATCACCACCGATCGATCATTCGACCATTACCGAATTTTTCAAACCTGTCCGGTTTACCCGCGGTCCAGACTCATATTCGCCTACTTTCACCGTGTTTCACTTTTGCGAAAATCGTAGAATCCTGGCTCGGTCACCAGACTGCATTTTTCGACCATTCGCGCGTTCATAGTCATCCCACAATTTCTCAATCACTTTTTTCCAACATTTATTCAAATAGTGCACATATTTAAGCTGAAATTTGGTGCACAGGTAGCCGGAAACCCAAAAGGGTACACGAACATGTTGTCATCCCGGAAAGCCTTCGGGATTAAATGCTAAAAATAAATTGGTGATGACGAAGTTGATTTCTCAACGAGAAGTAAGCTAGTGAAACAATAAAATCAAACTGGAACCTTGTATTCTTTAATTACTATTTTGTTAAAATGGGTAGTTGCGATTTAAAACAGTGAACAGATTTAAAAAATTGAAGAACATCAATGTACTAGTTGCAGCTTATGAACATTATTAAAGAATTAAAGAAATTATTACATGACCCGTGTTTGTTGATGCATACAATTTTTATTTTGCATAAAGTTCTGCAGTTGAAGGAGAAGTAAGTGTATGCGCTTGGTTCTACACTGCGTAGTTTATAATGGCTCATTCCTTTGGTGGAAATACATTCTACAGTGTTAAACTCGTTCTAAAATATATGTCCGTAGCGCATTAAATAAATCTGTCAACTAAAATGGGTAGTTGAACGTGTGCCGTTGGTGGCAAACGTGGCAAGGAACGTGTTAAATTGCAAAACCGCAAAGGAGCAGATTTAAAAAATTTGTAGCACGAAGCAGTAGCAGGAGATGCTGATTGAAACAAACGCAGCTGGGAGAAGAGGCTGTTGTTAGGGATGAAAGGTGCCCCCGGAAGAAAGGGCACCGCGAGGGTAAATCCGCGTAATTACCCTCGATTTCGGGGCCGTTGCGAAATTCGGTGGTTCCGGGCCGGGTTCCGCGTTCACCGAGAGGGAAAAAGATATCCCGAAGATAGGATCTGAAAGCTGCTGAAAGCGCGCGATCGTATCGGCCGGTAATGTGATCCCCCAGCGACATAATGGCGCAAAACCTGGTCCCCATTGTTGGCCCGAGGGCTCAGCGGCGCATTCCTTGGGCAGGATGTGCTCTCGATTTTCTCGGATATCGTATAATGTGGCTTATGCCCCCGTGCAGCCGAAGGGGACTGCCAGACAGGACGCTGTAGATCCGGCGATTTACTGTACTGCCACCCGGAGAACGAAAAACTCCGCACGGTTTTCGAGTAGGTGTGTCCCCTTCGAGGAGACGCGCGTTATTGTTGCGTTTTTTAGCCGAGGGATCCACGAAACCGGACGTCGTTACAGTCTTTCGTTCTCCCGTATCCTGCTCTGTGGCTTACGGCGGTTTCCAATCGCAACGATTAGCGGATTTACAGAAAATTCATGTCCATTATGGATGATGCGATTTTGGAGGCTCAGAGATCAGAAGATGTGAAACTGGATCTTGTTTGATCTTTCTTTATTATATAGCGAACCTGCCTTCTGTTGTCCGATGATTTTAGATAGCAACAATTATTGAAATTAATATTTTTTAGAAGGGGAGAGAATTTAAATGGAACGTTCTATTGATCACTACATAATTCGTTGCTAATTATGGAGAATTTTAATTTGAAGATGCAGAAAATGAAACTGAATGAAGTGCATAATTTGCAAAAATTGGTCTTTTCCAGTGGAACATGCGCATCGTAAGAGAGACAAATTTCGATCCTCCCGTCGTAAATGATCCTCTATGCCAGAGGACTGCAAGCATTCGCTGGCCAGCTAATTTATTTTAAATTATGCAAAATTATGCGCGAAGACTTTGTGTGCATTCAAAGTGCATCCAGGATGTGAGCAGTACAGACACCGGTGGATGTACCGTCAACTATATCGATGGTACGACTTACTGGTCGACGATACATAGTTTGGACTGACTGCAGCCTTCTGTTGCATCGACTAGTCTAAAATCCCTTTGAAATCTGGCCTCGTCGGACATGTACCTTGGATGCTTCAACCCCATTTAGTTCACTGGCTGACCGTTCCATTTCGGTAGAGTTCACTACCGTACTAAAACTACCCTACGAGAGCCATGTTACCATTCCGTGTCACATCCTACCGTAACGACCAAAACCAATACTACAACAGTGGTGTTACTAGGGCTACAGAACCGACAAGATACTGCCAATACAGAACTAGATATGTACCTCGCAAAATCAACATGTTTAATAAAACTGCAGCTATTAGCTCGATATTATCCTTTATTCATAAGATACTAGAAGTTCTTACAAATAGAGGATAATACCGATTGCCCAGGTCTCACCACGAGGAGGTTGCTGCGAGTGAGACCCACCCACCCACTTGGTATATTATATTTTATAGAATTATAATATCATACAATTAAATAAAAAATAAAAAAAAGGTATATTATACCATTATAAAATTGTATATATTATATATTATATTATATATTATACAATCATAATATTATATGTTATATATTATATAATTATAATATATAATATTTCTTTATCGTACCACCCGACGGAAAATTATAAAAATACACAATTAAAAAATATAAAAAAAAGCCCGTATAAATTTGTGTACTCTTCCTGATAGATATTTGACAGTGCTATCTACTTTAGGCCACTTTACAAATGAATATCAAGAAGAGGATAATTGCTAGCCTACCCGTCCGACCCACTAAATCTTCTATACCATGGTATAGAATGTTTATTTTTCATATACATGCGCATGCATATGTTTCATGCATATTTTCTTTTCATAATCCCCATGCATTTTCTTAGCCGCCATACTAAATAGAGCATGCAACACAAACAACACAAGCAATACCATGAAAAACATGCAAAACAAGCAACATATACAATACATGCAAAACAAGCAACATATACAATACATGCAACACATGCAACATATACAATACATGCAACACATACCAATACATACCAATAAATACCAATACATGCAACAAATGCAAACATGACTGGGCAACTAGTTGTATAAATACCACATCTGAAAATTTTATAACACAAAAAGAAAAAGATAAATATACAGAATAGTGGTCCACTCGATATATTTCAACCAACGCGCGAGTGGACCATTTTTGCGTAACGCTACTCAACAAAAATGTACACTCAATATTTGAAAACAACGCGAGAAGTGCATTCTCTATCGACGTTAATTTATTTAATCAGGAACAAAAAACTCCCGTGCACTTTTCTTTCATTTTACGCAACTCTAAATTGAACCGCGATAGTAGCCATTTTAAATTTAAGGGAGGGAACCAAAAGCCGCGAATTATTCTTTCGCAACTCTAATCTGTAAATAATAAATACCTTCTTGAAAACGCGAACAGTGCATCATTTATCGCAACACTATTTTACTATAAATTCGGCATAGAAAACTCCCGGTGCACTTTAATTTCTTTTTACGAAACTCTACAGGAGAGGCTAATGGCTACAAGAATTTAGGAAGATACCTGTAAGTGATAAAACACATTCATATAGGGTGCAGTGTGGCATTTCATTTCATCGCAACTCTAATAGGCGGAATGATTTCCTAGTATGAGCATATTGGAAAACTTTTATATTAAAAAATTCGCCACAATTCTGCGAATTCTCAATGTACACGCGAGGAAAAGACTATGCTACACGACCTCGAACATCATAACAGAATAGATTCGGATATTGCAGGAAACAGTTTTGCAGGGCGCAACGATCACTCGATTTCATCGACAAAGTTACTTCGCGAAACGTAAAGATACCCCGTCTTTTACCTTGCGGGCCGACGAGGCGTTCGATACGTTCAACATACAACGGTTTGTATGCTTATAGGAACGCGCTAGAACCACTACGTTGTGGGGGGTTAGTCCCAAAAAATATGCATGCTGGTGAACGCAGTGGTACGTTCCACGCATTTAGCGCTCACACACCATTGAATGGCTAAAGGCACACGTCTCTACGTTCAGATAAACTACAGTGTTTTCCGCCATCGTAAGTCACGACAGCGGAAACACTTGTTCCATTGCTGGAACGGCAAACGAATCGTGTGTTATGACACACCGCGGGGGGTTGAACGTAGAAACGAGCACCGTGATTTTGCGGTAACTGCTTTGCGGCAAAACTTGGCCTCGGAACGTACCAATACGTTTCTACTCTATGTAGTGGCCCGGTGGGCATATGCTCCACATTTTTTCGGTATCAAAAATTCTAACGTTACATCCACATACATTTGGATAATCAAAAAAAAGTCTCTGAAATATTGAATGATTGTATGCACCCTGCGCGACTGGTCCTACAATTTCGGTCCTCTACTCGCTAATCTATTACGAGGTCGCGACTATGATAATTCAAACTGATTTCTTTTATTACGGCGTGTTTTCTAATATGCTTATATTTCATTTCCACCTTAATACAACGCGTCAATACATTTTCGTGACACTAAGGCAATCGCGACAACAAATTCTCGCAACACTAATTCCTTACAAAGATGATATTTCGCGATGTATTATTTTATTCGTGGCATGCAATACGAGCGGTAAAATAAAAAACCCTATTCTAATCGGAATGAAGTAGAGGCAGGACGAGATAGCTAGCGACTGGGTTTCCAAGCCCATCGGATCTACCCCGGATCCAAACGCTATGACACCATCCACCTGCCTGGACGTCGTAACGCCAGGACAGATGCGCCCCTTCGCTCAAAGCGTGATTCCAAGTCGCGAGTATACACTCCACGAACTTGGCCGCCCTGAGTATAGACCGAAGCCTAGTAACGCTGACTTTATCAGCCAGAGACGATGCCAAGCGGTCTTTTGCTGCGAGGTCTTCCCTACTTGAAGAGTAGGTAAGAACCTCCACCAATCTCGTCCCATATATCCCCTACTTCAATTTCGATTTTAAAAAATACTACGCTAATGCAACCCGTTATTATTCTTTCGCAACTCTACTAAAAATCGCGAATGCCTACACCACACCCGACAGTGACACGTTGCAGCTGGAGCATGGGCGCCTGAAATGTCGAAAGACTCGAATAATGCAAACGCGATACTTTGGCTGCGCAACGCTAATGCAAAGAACAGAGATCCAAAAGACTACTTTACATTTTCTGCAAAACTATTTCTCAAATATACAAGTGACAATCAAAATGTAATTTAATCTCAATTTTTAAGCTAATAGGGGGGGGGAGAAATCGCGAGTATCTACGCAACACTAACTTCGATCTCTGTTCAAGAACAACTAATGCAACACGCGTGGTTTTTTCGCAACGCTATTTCAATCGCGGACGTGCCCATCTCCGCTGATCGTTGGGGCGGCGAGGCCTGCCCATATTTTCAACAAACTACTGATACTACTACTACTACTACTTCTACTGACAAGTATAGTGACATGGTAGTAAAGAAATATGACTTTGCATCCGAAGATGCGAAGTCATTATAGTTGCCCTCTTGAGCGACAGTTTGTCGGGGCCTCTTCGGCATATAGCCTCTTCTTTTTCTTCGGCGGACCGCCAAACATCTAGAACCTTACACGTGCTCGCAGAGTGAAAACGATCAACGACTTCCGAGACCGATTACAAGTCTCGAAAGAAGCCTATCGCTCCTCTGGTGCAATCGAGCCGGTATCGTTTCGTTTCGAAAACCCTATTTCCGCGCGCGTTCGCGTCCGCGTCCGCGGTAAGCTAAGAAATTCGCACGAAACATCGAGCACGAAGGATCAAATCGAACGCATGCCTCGTTCGATTTAACTTCGAGACGAAACTTCGAGCCCCTACCAGTAACTGGCTACCGTGCGAATCGCGGCCTACCCGAAAGAGAAACGGTAGCCAGCCCTGGACCCTACCTATTCAGGATTAGCAATCACACCGAGAAGGTAAGTTACCTACCTACCTAGCCCTATATTTAAAAAATTGCAAAACAAGCTCTCCAACACATTCGCAACACGATCTCCACACACACGCCAGGGTGCAATAACCTAACACCCTAGGGAGACGTCCCGGGACGCCTCCGACACCCCAGCGTCAAACCACAAACACACACTCTAAAGGTATAGCATTAGTTTTGCTGAAATCGACTGACAATGGCAGTGATCATTGCGAAACAAATTATGAAATTGAAATAACGGTTGAATGCAATTCTGAATATTACTCGTTATTTTTAATGAATTGAGAAAACTACAACACATATTCCAGGAAGATCCATGGAGCATGTCATGGATCAACAGAAATATGTGTTACTGAATAGAGTTTAAAAAACCGACGCAATTCCACTGCCTATCAACACACACACACACACAAGTGGAATATACGTCGTGCACGATACACTAACCATTGTCAATCGCCACACATGATATAAAACAATATTCCATGCCCGTTGCTCTCACCCTCCCGAGTTGCACCTGGGCACGCAGGAGGATTCGAGCAACGAACAGGGAATCTCAATATCCTGAAAATCCTAGCTAAAAGAATCAGTTAGATTTTTTACGGGCTAATGTTCTTGCAGTTTCGATAAATGACTTTACTCGTATTGAAAATTGAATCTCGACTTACAAATCAAAGGTTTCGGTGTAGGAAGGATAATATATCTTTATTGTTGGAGATGGAATGGAAAGGTAATTTAAGTTAATTTCTTCTAAATCTTATAGTCGAGCAAAAATAGAATGATTCTAATAAAAATTTGCATTTGTTTATCTATTTAGTTATTCTGAAACTTTGTGTATATATTTCAAAAAAACCCTCGGACGATCCTTTCGACAAAGCAGACGTTCGAAATAATGGAATAAATACTCTATTAAATATAAAGTACTCGTGAAATTAATAAACAAGTTAATTAATCAAGTAATTTTGCTTTGCCGAAAGAATCTATCCGTCGCGAATCGCCTTTTTGTACGTGGTATCAAATATTTTCGAGCAATTCAAAATGATTTTAAAATACAAACGATTAGCTTGATAATAAATAATGAGTGTAGAAATTGCGTTCAAATTACGGAAGATTTTCATCTTATCGCAATTTGGGAACACAATTATTGAAATTATATATTTCTATTTATAAAAAAAAAACGCGACGTACAAAAAGACCCTACCTAGCTAAGAAATAACAGATTACTACCCGCGGAAAACGCCGGGCGTTTTCTACGGTCACTATACTTGTCAAAATATCAGAAAGCTACTACTCAAATGTAATAATAATAAAAATGACTGTTGCTTGTGCACTCACTACTTGTTGGGGGAAGAGAAAACTGCGTCACAGTCACGATATCGTCACTGCGCAAAGCGTTACAATCCTGGAATCAAAAAAAGAAGCATGATATTAAAAAATTGATTCGTATTATACCAAGGGGCTATAAAGAATCTATTTAAATGATTTTCGAAATAAAAACAGCAAACAAGATGAAAATTTATCATTATAATATAATATAGAAAATTTTGAAAACTAAAGATATATAGAAATCTTTGAAAAGAAAATGTTCCATAACAAATATTAATTGTGAAGATAGTTTGCTACTTACATTCTCTCCCCCTTGACGAAAGCGCAACACGTTGCTCTCGATCTCAGCTGTCAATGTCCTCTTTGAGCATCCTCGAAGTGTTAGAGTTCTGTAACAGAAATAATAATTTTATTTAATTTCAGTCGATCAACCGTCAAAGACTATTCCAGTTGAATATTTATTAATTTTTCATTATAGTTTGAAAAAATAATGTTTAAGATTGCAGTTTAATTGGTAAGATAATGTTACTTACGTTCACACCCGTTCCTGCTCGAAGAAATCACTACACGCTGCGTCTCGATTTTTTCTGTCGAGTAGCATTCTTTTCTTTCAAGCTCTGTAATAAAAAGAACAAATTCAATTAATATCTATCGACCAAGCGTCAATGATTAAATTCGAGTTAATATGAAACAAATAATTCAAGTTGAATATAAAACGAAGAAGTTAATTGAAACCAAAATTAAATAAACTTGACTTCTATATTGCACGACACGAATTTAAATACTAATGTTCGTCACGATACAAAAGTAAATATCGCGAGAAGGCAGTACGATTCACGAATAAATTTCAATCAATGAAAAATAAATAATTCGCTTGAACACGGTATTAATTTGAATAAAAAATATACTAAATAATCTTTATATCTATTGATGATGAAATACAGAAACCGTACGTACCACGTAAAGATCCTCGTTGTGTGTCGTATACGTATTGCGTCTCGATAACCAGAAACTCGCTTGACAAGGTTAGAGGGAAGCACGGAGCTAATCCAAAACACGTACTTTCAGTTTGACTTTCGCAATAATAATGAGCCGCGGTCGCGGATCCTTAGACTCCCGAGGGTTGGAGGGGGGAGAGTCCCCGATCCGATACTCGGCGATTGGCCCCGATGTGAGACAAGCGCGGGTCAGTGCGAAACGATCAACGGTGGTTACCTTCAATACAAAACATGACGTCACGTTCAACGTACTTAGTCGCCCTATTTTTTTTTCAACGGCGTTTAGAAACAGTTGAACATTCGAAAGATAAATAATACTCACCCTTGCGTTCTCTCCTGCTTGAAGACACCACTATTCGACGCTGCGTCTCGCTTTCTTGTGACGACAATTTCGTCCCATTCTTCCATCTTCTTCCGTCTTCCATGTTCGTCCATCTTCTTCGATCATCCGTGTTCTTCCATCCTCGTCCGTGTTCCGTCTTCTTACATATTCTTCGATTTTCCATCTTCGTCCATCTTCTTCGATCTTCCATCTTCGTCCGTGTTCCGTCTTCTTCCATTTTCATCCATGTTCTTCGATCATCCATCTTCCGTCGTCATCCAGTTTCTTCGATTTTCCATCTACGTCCATTTTCTTCGATCCTCCGTCTTCGTCGAATTCCTTCGATATTCCATCTTCGTCCGTGTTCCGTCTTCTTCCAGCTTTGTCAGTGTTCCATCTTCTTCCATCTTCGTCCGTGTTCCGTCTTCTTCCAACTTCGTCCATCTTCTTCGATTTCCATCTTCGTCCATTTTCTTCGATCTTCCGTCGTCGTCCAATTTCTTCGATCTTCCATCTTCGTCCGTGTTCCTTCTTCTTCCATCTTCGTCAGTGTTCCGTCTTCTTCCATCTTCGTCCGTGTTCCGTCTTCTTACATCTTCTTCGATTTTCAATCTTCGTCCATCTTCTTCGATCTTCCGTCTTCGTCCAATTTCTTCGATCTTCCATCTTCGTCCGTGTTCCGTCTTCTCCCATCTTCATCCGTGTTCCGTCTTCTCCCATCTTCGTCCATGTTCCGTCTTCTTCCATCTTCTTCGATCTCCCATCTTCATCCGTGTTCCGTCTTCTCCCATCTTCGTCCATGTTCCGTCTTCTTCCATCTTCTTCGATCTTCCATCTTCGTCCGTGTTCCGTCTTCTTCCATTTTCATCCATGTTCTTCGATCATCCCTCTTCCGTCGTCATCCAGTTTCTTCGATCTTCCATCTTCATCCGTGTTAAGTCTTCTTCCATCTTCCTCGATCTTCCGTCTTCGTCCAATTTCTTCGATCTTCCATCTTCGTCCGTGTTCCTTCTTCTTCCATCTTCGTCAGTGTTCCGTCTTCTTCCATCTTCGTCCGTGTTCCGTCTTCTTACATCTTCTTCGATTTTCCATCTTCGTCCATCTTCTTCGATCTTCCGTCTTCGTGCAATTTCTTCGATCTTCCATCTTCGTCCGTGTTCCGTCTTCTTCCATTTTCATCCATGTTCTTCGATCATCCATCTTCCGTCGTCATCCAGTTTCTTCGATCATCCATCTTCATCCGTGTTAAGTCTTCTTCCATCTTCGTACATCTTCTTCGATCTTCCGTCTTCTTCCACCTTCTTGGATCTTCCATCTTCGTCCATCGTCTACTTCTTCGATCTTCGATCTTCCATATTCTTCCGTCTTCTTTGATCTTCTATCTTCGTCCATCTTCTTCGATCTTCTATCGTCATCCGTATTCCGTCTTCTTCCACCTTCGCCGATCTTCCTCGATCTTCCGTTTTCGTCCGTGTTCCGTCATCTTCCGTCTTCGTCCATCTTCTTCGATCTTTCGTCTTCTTCCATCTTCTTGGATCTTCCATCTTTGGCCATCGTCTACTTCTTCGATCTTCGATCTTCCATCTTCTTTGATCTTCTATCTTCGTCCATCTTCTTCGATCTTCTATCTTCATCCGTATTCCGTCTTCTTCCACCTTCGCCGATCTTCCTCGATCTTCCGTCTTCGTCCGTATTCCGTCATCTTCCGTCTTTGTCCATCTTCCTTGATCTTCCGTCTTCGTCCGTGTTCCGTCTTCTTCCACCTTCGTCCATCTTCCTTGATCTTCCGTCTTCGTCCGTATTCCGTCATCTTCCGTCTTCGTCCATCTTCTTCGATCTTCCGTCTTCTTCCATCTTCTTGGATCTTCCATCTGTGGCCATCGTCTACTTATTCGACCTTCGATCTTCCATCTTCTTCCGTCTTCTTCGATCTTCTATCTTCGTCCGTGTTCCGTCTTCTTCCACCTTCGTCCATCTTCCTTGATCTTCCGTCTTCGTCCGTGTTCCATCTTCGCCCATCTTCTTCGTTCTTCCGTCTTCTTCAATCTTCCATCTTCAAGTATTGCTTAGCGGGAAGCGACGAAATATCTGAAAGAACCTGAATTTGGTTAACACAAAAAAAATAAAAAAAGATAAATATGTAGAATACTGGCCCACTCGATATATTTCAAATAACGCGCGAGTGGAGCATTTTTACGCAACACTACTCTACAAAAATGTACCATCAACATTTAAAAACAACGCGAACAGTGCATTGTCTCTCGACGTTAATTTATCTGATCAGGAACAAAAAAACTCCCGTGCACTTTCGTTTTATTTCGCGCAACTCTAAATGGAATCGCGTCAGTAGCCATTGAAATTTCTGGGGAGGAATCAAGCCGCGAATTATTCTTTCGCAACGCTACAAAAATAATAAATACCGTGTAGATAACGCGAACAGTGCATCATTCGTCGCAACACTATTTTATTTAATTCGGCAAAAAAAAACTCCCGAGCACTTCAATTCGTTTTACGCAACTCTATGGGGAGGCAATGACTACGTGAATTTAGGAAAATAAGCTGTAAGGAATGAAACACAAATATACGAGGGTGCAGTGTGGCATTTTATATAATAACAACTCTAAAAGGCGAGATTTCCTAGTATTTGCATATTGGAAAACATTTCTATTAAACAATTCGCCACAATTCTGCGAATTCTCCATGTACACCCGTGAAAAAAAACTATAGTACACGACCTCGAACATCATAATAGAATAGATTCGGATATTGCAGGAAGCAGTTTTGCAGGGAGCAACGAACACTCGATTTCATCGAAAAAGTTACTGCGCGAAACGTAAAGATACCCCGTCTTTTACCTTGCGGGCCGACGAGGCGTTCGATACGTTCAAGTAGGATATATAGGCGGGTTCTAAATACTAATTATCATTGTGGGTAGGTTTCTACCTTACCGACGCAGCTGAACCAGCAGGTTCTGTTCCATACTAACTTGCCGTATAGCGCGAGCATATTTTGCGGGGGGTGGGGTGAGGGGAATTTTCATGGTGGTATTTCGTATTCCTCGCCCGTTCGCAGGCGAGGGGGGAGGGGGAGGGGGGATTTTTAGTTTTCCAGGTATTGCATTTAAGATCAGCTTCCTGGTATTGCGTGAGCCTGGTATGTTTATAATAATATAAACATCCTGTCGGCGGCGGGAGTCGCGATATCGGATCTCTGTTCTCGTTCGGCTTATCATTTTTTCCAGGTATTGCATTTAAGATCAGCTTCCTGGTATTGCGTGAGCCTGGTATGTTTATAATAATATAAATATCCTGTCGGCGGCGGGAGTCGCGATATCGGATCTCTGTTCTCATTCGGCTTATCATTTTTAAATAAACATCCTTTGACCCAATTACATCTCTGTTACTGCACAGTCTTTCTTTATCATTTTCTCTCCTCATCTTTATATCGTCTGAAAATAGGTTGTGTTTCATGCCAACTTACCATATAGCTCGACCATATTTTGCGGGGTGGTGGGGAGGGGGGACACCTTATAGCCCGACAATATATTGTGGGGTGGGGGGGGTGGGGGGGAGGGGGGAATTTTTCAAGACCAGTTTCCTGGTATTGCAATTAAGATCAGTTTCCTGGTATTGCGTAAGCCCCGTTCGAGGGGAGGGGAGATTTTTCAAGGAAATTAATAAATAAACATCCTTTGGCTCTGATCACATCTCTGTTTTCGCTCTCTTTATCATTTCTCTCCTCGTCTTTACTGTATATTCCTAATAGCAACATCCTTTTGACGGCCGGTATCGAGTCGCGATATCTGACCACATCTGTTTTCACTCAGTCTTTTTCATTATCATTTCTATCCTCTTCTTTATAGAGGTAGTCATAGAATCGAAGAGTCGTAGAATCGCGTCCGAACGTGTTTCTTACCTATGGGGAGAGGGGTTGACCTTGATTTTTTCAAAGACTGTTTCCCACGAGAACACGTGCACTTTCGTTTAAGACGATTGACCTGAACGATGTAAGGGAGACAGAGAGAGACCGTTCATGATGTGTGTGTGAGAGAGAGAGAGAGAGAGAGAGAGAGCGAGAGAGAAAGAGAGAGAGAGAGAGACCATTCACGATGTAAGGGAGAGAGAGACCGTTCACGATGTAAGAGAGAGAGTTTTTAATTAACAGAGCGGTATAGAGTTTCTCCTTATCTTTTCGACGCGACTATCGCGAAATAGCGCGAGCCCGTTTCAGAGCAGTATAGAGTTTCTTTTTCGATGTAAGATCATGTCCGAACATCTTTTCTAATATCGCGAACGGAGATTTCGTTCCCCTCTTTTTGAAAAATTAATACGAATAAGAATTTACGTGCTCAAGATGTTTTGAATCCAGATTTTATGAATAATTTGATTGAATTTGCTGACGGAAACATAATCATAGCTGTTACAAAGGGCAAATAAATTAGCGGCGTCGATTTTATATGCCTTATCCAGTAATGAGAAGAACGATGATTCTGGAACCATTAAATAAAAATGAAATGGCGCTTAAATCCTATAAACTTATTGATGAATTAATAAATGAATTTTATAAGAAAAAATAGTTATGAGCTATGATGAAGTAGTTTAAAAAAAAACGGGTATTTTTAAAAACGTTCCAGCCTTGAAGTAAATATTAATGGTTATAATGCAGATATTTTACAATTATTCGAATCGAATATGGAATTACAGTTTGTACTTGACGAATATTCGACGGTGAGTTATGTAACCAATTACATTAGTAAAATTGAAGGAGGTTTATCAAAATTATTAAGGGAAGCTGCTATTGATTATGATAATAAACAATAAGACAGTTGAGAAAAATTTCGAAATATTACCAATGCTTTTTAAATAGTAATTTAATGTATGCACAAGAAGCAGCGTAGCGTGTTATATCATTACCTTTATCAAAGCAAAGTAGAAAGGCAGTATACATGAATACCAATCCGATATCAGAACGTGTATTAATGTTAAAATCTGAGAATGCTTTTAAAAAATGAAATGAAGACTCCACCGAAATTTATATGGATGATATATTTGATAATTATAGTAGAAGAGATATTGATTTACATGATATGTGCATCGCTGAGTTTGCAACGAATTACCAAAAAAGATCATGAAAAAAGGAACAAGAGGAAGGTGATGCGGACAATAATGAGGAAAATGACGAAGTAAATGATTTCAGACTTCGACAGCAAACAGCTATTATTGGATACAGACGATATAAATACAAAATTTTTTATAACTTTTTTATTTAATAAAAGTATATATTTAGATACTGTGAGTAAAAAAATTAATAATTTTATATATTTATTAATTACTTAAAATTATTACTTAATAACGTTTTTTCTTTTTTCAGACTCAATGAAGAAACATGTATAATCAATACAATTATTTTTATAATTACAATTATATTTTAATAAAATATCTTATATTTATTACATTATTTTTTTCATTTTTAAAAATTTATTTTATCACGTTCGAGCGACGATTATTTCGCGATTCCACAGACATCCATACCACGAGGGTTTGGCGGGATTGTATCCGGATCGACTCCGATCGGTATGTTGCCGCAGTTCACCCCGCAAACGAATCCGCAGGATCTTGACCAGGCGAGATGCTCCGTCATAGGATCATCATCCTCTTCCCATCGAGTCAGCTGTATGCCGCATTCGAAACATTCAACGAAATCCTCATCACCCAGATGGAAAAATCCTGCGGCGGCGAGTTTCTCCGATTGGACGATGTGTGAGTAACGCCAGTCGTGAAAACTTTGTAGTCTGTCGCGTTCGAGACGATAATCGGGAAGTGGTGTTGCGTTATCGGTTGTTGTTGCGACGGATCTCATAATCATTGTGATACTCTGTGTGAAAAAAAAATCAAAAAACGTAAAAGTAGGTGTCGTGTTTTACGGTTTTGACTCGCGGGAAAAATTCAAAGATGTAGACGCGTTTTTATATCTGATACTTTACGTGTTTTTATAATTGTTAACCCATGCTCGAAATGTTTGTACTTCGCGCAGACAGCAATGATACGGTTTCGTTTTGACGTTTTTTTATCGGTTGCCAACAGTGAAGTCGACAAGGTTCGCCGTCAGCAATTTCATACATAGGATCGTGAACTAGTACATCGTATTTCGGACAGTTGAAATCTTCCAAATTTATCGAGTTTATTTGCATTTGCCGAAGGATGTCTCTCTCGAAACATCCACCTTTGTATGCTACGACAGGATTCGCGTAATCGCGCACAAAATTTTGAATTACTTCAATATATCGTGTTGTTGATAGTTTTCATAGCCAAAATCTTTAAATGGAATCCCATGCACGAAATTGCTGACATACCATGCAGACTTTTTGTCAGCGACGGATAAACAACGCAAGTTCCTTCCCAAGCGAAATTCAGAGAGTTCGAACGAGCCGTCGCGACAAACATCGATCATGGCTAATTCTTTGCATATAAATCTTTTTTCCACAATGAAACCGTCCATGTCGATGATTTGAGTGATTCGATCCATCTAAATAAAAGAATGTACTTTCACTAGATTTTTACATCGTTTTTTAAAAACTTTTTTATTGTACTTACCGTCAAAGAAAAAGGGGAATGCGCGAAGTTGACCGGTAGGATGATAAGATCATACACGCGATATAACGTCGTATAGCGACTGTGATTGTATACGTTTTTATGACGAGTGGCGAGCAATTTATAATGAATACCCCTACCACCATATTTCGCTCTATGGTGGAGGGAGGTGATATTATTACTATAATTTTTTCTTTTTAATAAATACGAGTTTAATTGTATGAGGAGAAGGAGGAGGATTGTTTTAAAAATTTTTAAAAATAAGATCATTCACATAATATTGCTTCATTTGATAAAGTATATATATTTTTGTCAACATAAGAGCGGTTTAAGTAATTTTTCGAACAATGTTCATTAATGGACGATGGACTCCACGATGCGGTCATGTATCATCAAGCAGTAGGCTGTTGTCGATGGGAGAACGTTGGTTCGACATTCGAATTCAATTCGCACGTCGATCGTAGCATTTCTTAACGCTTAGTTTTGTCGTGAACAATCGAGACCAACGAGCGGACCATATCGCAGGAAATCCATGTTCAAATACAGTGGACGAAATTTCTATAAGAACTCTACTATTTTTGAACAAAATGTTCAAGTATTTTGATAATACGATTAAAGGAAGGCTTGAAAATAATTAAGGAATATAAGAAAGCAGAAATCAATACTCTGAATCCAAAAGAACTGCTTTATTTTTGTTATAAACAAAATATTACAACTGTAACGAAATTTTTATAAGAACAGTCTCATAAATTCGAACGAGAAATTAAGTTCATAATATCAGTATTTAGTACTTCCACCGTTACATTTAATCACTTCAAATATTATTATTTTCCATACTACAAACTAAGTTTTTCCAACGTTGTTTTATGGATTTTATTCCACTCGTGTCTTACTGCGTTTTCTAACTCTTTAATGTTGTTATACTGCTTCCCATTTTTATACATATATTGCTCGTGATAGGATTCCCCGTAAATTTTCTATTAGGTTTAGATCAGACAATGTGACGGTCAGTTCATTAGTTGCAAATTCTTTTGTCTAAACCACTCCGGAGTCTTCTTAGCATTGTGTATCACCGCGTTATCTTGTTGAAAAATAACGTTGTAGTCATGATTATTTCTCTACAAAGCAAAGAGGTAAAAAATAAGGGAAGGAAGAGAAAACAGATGTAACAATCACAAATCGAAAAAATGAATCCTGAAAGTTTCACAATTTTTGATGAATGTATAATGATCACGGACCAGCATATCGAACAAAATAATTATGAATATGCAGCGTCTGCAGAATGTTTCCTCAATGATGGTTATATCTATACTTTAGTAACAGCCGAATGTAAAGAAGTCATAAAACCCGATTGTTATTTTACAAGATAAACATATTAATTTATTTCATGAAATTATGAGCAAAACTCTAAACGAGCGTGGAGTATACAATTTTGCTGAAGATACAGGTAAAGTTCGAGCTTTTGAGTAATTTACAAGAGATCCCTGAACATGACACGAATATTCAGATAATATACACTGCTGAACTTGGAGAAAAGGTAGTAAAACATTGGATTTGCACAAGATCTGAAGGCAACGGCAATGTACACATTTATGACAGTTTTAATGCTAATGATTTGAACCATGATGTAATAGATTATTTGAATATCCTTTATAAATATAATAAGAAATATATATATATATATATATATATATATATATATATATATATATATATATATGTGGGAATCAACATATCGGGAAGGCCACCAACCGACCGAGTCATTGCCCTCACACCGCCAAAAAACGTCGCGCGCCCAAAACATCTAACACACGTTCCCAAACACTGTAAACAGTCGAGGATCGGGGTAATGAACTGGCAAGTAAATACAAGCCAGTGTCATCACCCGTACCTCGACTAGGCCGCGGGAAAAACCACATAGGTGTGCCGAAACGCACCTGTGTGCACGACAATAAAGTCGGACCGCGAAAGACGACGACGGCTTTTGCTAAAACGCTATACGGAACGCGATACGAGTTACGATACGATAAACGAACGCAATCACGACATACGGCTACGACACACGGTTAACGATTACGATTTACGGATTAACGAATACGGACGCACTTATTGTATAATACTGGTATTTGTATCTTTGTAGTTTTTGTCGCGTTATCCTAAATAAAGGGCAGATATTTTATATTCGAAAATCCTGTTCCTACATATATATATATATATATATATATATATATATATATATATATATATATATATATATCACGTTAGGTACAGGTACAGGTACAGGAACAGGTACAGCTACAGCTACAGCTACAGGTACAGCAACAGGTACAGGTACAGGTACAGGTACAGATACAGCTACAGCTACAGGTACAGGTACAGTATGGCGGTTGAACAGTACGCAGTATGCCTGTTGTACAGTACGCAGTATGGCTGTTGTACATCTATCCATGAATCTCTCAAGATCGGTCGATGTATTTCTTATTACATGTTCACGATTAATATCTTAATATTATCATGAAAGCTTATTCCAAAGTTCTCCAGCCGATCGTCGTCAATGATGTTGTCCATATCGTCTTTTCACCTTCTCCTTCAAGGCATCGAACGTTTGCATTTGCGACTCATCCACAGCACAGGTACATGTGCAGGTAAAGGTACAGGCACAGGTACAGGTACAGGTCCAGTGCGCGTGCAGGTATAACACATGTACAGTACGTAGCACTGTCTAGAAACTGAAATGGAAACCGAGGGAGGGGAGGCTTGGTGGTTGGGGTTAGGATAGCATTAGGATAGGGCTAGGATAGGGTTAGGATAGCATTAGGATAGGGCTAGGATAGGGTTAGGATAGGCGAGGGGGATGTCGAAAAAATAGACGAAACGACTGGTCACATGCAGTCGCATGTGACTGGTCAGCGTACGTGAAGAGCTAGCTCATCACGTATGATGACCAGTCGTTTCGTCTATTTTTTCGACATCCCTCTCGCCTATCCTAACCCTATCCTAGCCCTATCCTAATGCTATCCTAACCCTATCCTAGCCCTATCCTAATGCTATCCTAACCCTATCCTAGCCCTATCCTAATGCTATCCTAAACCCAACCACCAAGCCTCCCCTCCCTCGGTTTCCATTTCAGTTTCTAGACAGTGCTACGTACTGTACATGTGTTATACCTGCACGCGCACTGGACCTGTACCTGTACCTGTGCCTGTACCTTTACCTGCACATGTACCTGTGCTGTGGATGAGTCGCAAATGCAAACGTTCGATGCCTTGAAGGAGAAGGTGAAAAGACGATATGGACAACATCATTGACGACGATCGGCTGGAGAACTTTGGAATAAGCTTTCATGATAATATTAAGATATTAATCGTGAACATGTAATAAGAAATACATCGACCGATCTTGAGAGATTCATGGATAGATGTACAACAGTCATACTGCGTACTGTACAACAGGCATACTGCGTACTGTTCAACCGCCATACTGTACCTGTACCTGTAGCTGTAGCTGTATCTGTACCTGTACCTGTACCTGTACCTGTTGCTGTACCTGTAGCTGTAGCTGTAGCTGTACCTGTTCCTGTACCTGTACCTGTACCTAACGTGATATATATATATATATATATATATATATATATATATATATATATATATGTAGGAACAGGATTTTCGAATATAAAATATCTGCCCTTTATTTAGGATAACGCGACAAAAACTACAAAGATACAAATACCAGTATTATACAATAAGTGCGTCCGTATTCGTTAATCCGTAAATCGTAATCGTTAACCGTGTGTCGTAGCCGTATGTCGTGATTGCGTTCGTTTATCGTATCGTAACTCGTATCGCGTTCCGTATAGCGTTTTAGCAAAAGCCGTCGTCGTCTTTCGCGGTCCGACTTTATTGTCGTGCACACAGGTGCGTTTCGGCACACCTATGTGGTTTTTCCCGCGGCCTAGTCGAGGTACGGGTGATGACACTGGCTTGTATTTACTTGCCAGTTCATTACCCCGATCCTCGACTGTTTACAGTGTTTGGGAACGTGTGTTAGATGTTTTGGGCGCGCGACGTTTTTTGGCGGTGTGAGGGCAATGACTCGGTCGGTTGGTGGCCTTCCCGATATGTTGATTCCCACATATATATATATATATATATATATATATATATATATATATATATATATATATTTCTTATTATATTTATAAAGGATATTCAAATAATCTATTACATCATGGTTCAAATCATTAGCATTAAAACTGTCATAAATGTGTACATTGCCGTTGCCTTCAGATCTTGTGCAAATCCAATGTTTTACTACCTTTTCTCCAAGTTCAGCAGTGTATATTATCTGAATATTCGTGTCATGTTCAGGGATCTCTTGTAAATTACTCAAAAGCTCGAACTTTACCTGTATCTTCAGCAAAATTGTATACTCCACGCTCGTTTAGAGTTTTGCTCATAATTTCATGAAATAAATTAATATGTTTATCTTGTAAAATAACAATCGGGTTTTATGACTTCTTTACATTCGGCTGTTACTAAAGTATAGATATAACCATCATTGAGGAAACATTCTGCAGACGCTGCATATTCATAATTATTTTGTTCGATATGCTGGTCCGTGATCATTATACATTCATCAAAAATTGTGAAACTTTCAGGATTCATTTTTTCGATTTGTGATTGTTACATCTGTTTTCTCTTCCTTCCCTTATTTTTTACCTCTTTGCTTTGTAGAGAAATAATCATGACTACAACGTTATTTTTCAACAAGATAACGCGGTGATACACAATGCTAAGAAGACTCCGGAGTGGTTTAGACAAAAGAATTTGCAACTAATGAACTGACCGTCACATTGTCTGATCTAAACCTAATAGAAAATTTACGGGGAATCCTATCACGAGCAATATATGTATAAAAATGGGAAGCAGTATAACAACATTAAAGAGTTAGAAAACGCAGTAAGACACGAGTGGAATAAAATCCATAAAACAACGTTGGAAAAACTTAGTTTGTAGTATGGAAAATAATAATATTTGAAGTGATTAAATGTAACGGTGGAAGTACTAAATACTGATATTATGAACTTAATTTCTCGTTCGAATTTATGAGACTGTTCTTATAAAAATTTCGTTACAGTTGTAATATTTTGTTTATAACAAAAATAAAGCAGTTCTTTTGGATTCAGAGTATTGATTTCTGCTTTCTTATATTCCTTAATTATTTTCAAGCCTTCCTTTAATCGTATTATCAAAATACTTGAACATTTTGTTCAAAAATAGTAGAGTTCTTATAGAAATTTCGTCCACTGTATTTGAACATGGATTTCCTGCGATATGGTCCGCTCGTTGGTCTCGATTGTTCACGACAAAACTAAGCGTTAAGAAATGCTACGATCGACGTGCGAATTGAATTCGAATGTCGAACCAACGTTCTCCCATCGACAACAGCCTACTGCTTGATGATACATGACCGCATCGTGGAGTCCATCGTCCATTAATGAACATTGTTCGAAAAATTACTTAAACCGCTCTTATGTTGACAAAAATATATATACTTTATCAAATGAAGCAATATTATGTGAATGATCTTATTTTTAAAAATTTTTAAAACAATCCTCCTCCTTCTCCTCATACAATTAAACTCGTATTTATTAAAAAGAAAAAATTATAGTAATAATATCACCTCCCTCCACCATAGAGCGAAATATGGTGGTAGGGGTATTCATTATAAATTGCTCGCCACTCGTCATAAAAACGTATACAATCACAGTCGCTATACGACGTTATATCGCGTGTATGATCTTATCATCCTACCGGTCAACTTCGCGCATTCCCCTTTTTCTTTGACGGTAAGTACAATAAAAAAGTTTTTAAAAAACGATGTAAAAATCTAGTGAAAGTACATTCTTTTATTTAGATGGATCGAATCACTCAAATCATCGACATGGACGGTTTCATTGTGGAAAAAAGATTTATATGCAAAGAATTAGCCATGATCGATGTTTGTCGCGACGGCTCGTTCGAACTCTCTGAATTTCGCTTGGGAAGGAACTTGCGTTGTTTATCCGTCGCTGACAAAAAGTCTGCATGGTATGTCAGCAATTTCGTGCATGGGATTCCATTTAAAGATTTTGGCTATGAAAACTATCAACAACACGATATATTGAAGTAATTCAAAATTTTGTGCGCGATTACGCGAATCCTGTCGTAGCATACAAAGGTGGATGTTTCGAGAGAGACATCCTTCGGCAAATGCAAATAAACTCGATAAATTTGGAAGATTTCAACTGTCCGAAATACGATGTACTAGTTCACGATCCTATGTATGAAATTGCTGACGGCGAACCTTGTCGACTTCACTGTTGGCAACCGATAAAAAAACGTCAAAACGAAACCGTATCATTGCTGTCTGCGCGAAGTACAAACATTTCGAGCATGGGTTAACAATTATAAAAACACGTAAAGTATCAGATATAAAAACGCGTCTACATCTTTGAATTTTTCCCGCGAGTCAAAACCGTAAAACACGACACCTACTTTTACGTTTTTTGATTTTTTTTTCACACAGAGTATCACAATGATTATGAGATCCGTCGCAACAACAACCGATAACGCAACACCACTTCCCGATTATCGTCTCGAACGCGACAGACTACAAAGTTTTCACGACTGGCGTTACTCACACATCGTCCAATCGGAGAAACTCGCCGCCGCAGGATTTTTCCATCTGGGTGATGAGGATTTCGTTGAATGTTTCGAATGCGGCATACAGCTGACTCGATGGGAAGAGGATGATGATCCTATGACGGAGCATCTCGCCTGGTCAAGATCCTGCGGATTCGTTTGCGGGGTGAACTGCGGCAACATACCGATCGGAGTCGATCCGGATACAATCCCGCCAAACCCTCGTGGTATGGATGTCTGTGGAATCGCGAAATAATCGTCGCTCGAACGTGATAAAATAAATTTTTAAAAATGAAAAAAATAATGTAATAAATATAAGATATTTTATTAAAATATAATTGTAATTATAAAAATAATTGTATTGATTATACATGTTTCTTCATTGAGTCTGAAAAAAGAAAAAACGTTATTAAGTAATAATTTTAAGTAATTAATAAATATATAAAATTATTAATTTTTTTACTCACAGTATCTAAATATATACTTTTATTAAATAAAAAAGTTATAAAAAATTTTGTATTTATATCGTCTGTATCCAATAATAGCTGTTTGCTGTCGAAGTCTGAAATCATTTACTTCGTCATTTTCCTCATTATTGTCCGCATCACCTTCCTCTTGTTCCTTTTTTCATGATCTTTTTTGGTAATTCGTTGCAAACTCAGCGATGCACATATCATGTAAATCAATATCTCTTCTACTATAATTATCAAATATATCATCCATATAAATTTCGGTGGAGTCTTCATTTCATTTTTTAAAAGCATTCTCAGATTTTAACATTAATACACGTTCTGATATCGGATTGGTATTCATGTATACTGCCTTTCTACTTTGCTTTGATAAAGGTAATGATATAACACGCTACGCTGCTTCTTGTGCATACATTAAATTACTATTTAAAAAGCATTGGTAATATTTCGAAATTTTTCTCAACTGTCTTATTGTTTATTATCATAATCAATAGCAGCTTCCCTTAATAATTTTGATAAACCTCCTTCAATTTTACTAATGTAATTGGTTACATAACTCACCGTCGAATATTCGTCAAGTACAAACTGTAATTCCATATTCGATTCGAATAATTGTAAAATATCTGCATTATAACCATTAATATTTACTTCAAGGCTGGAACGTTTTTAAAAATACCCGTTTTTTTTTAAACTACTTCATCATAGCTCATAACTATTTTTTCTTATAAAATTCATTTATTAATTCATCAATAAGTTTATAGGATTTAAGCGCCATTTCATTTTTATTTAATGGTTCCAGAATCATCGTTCTTCTCATTACTGGATAAGGCATATAAAATCGACGCCGCTAATTTATTTGCCCTTTGTAACAGCTATGATTATGTTTCCGTCAGCAAATTCAATCAAATTATTCATAAAATCTGGATTCAAAACATCTTGAGCACGTAAATTCTTATTCGTATTAATTTTTCAAAAAGAGGGGAACGAAATCTCCGTTCGCGATATTAGAAAAGATGTTCGGACATGATCTTACATCGAAAAAGAAACTCTATACTGCTCTGAAACGGGCTCGCGCTATTTCGCGATAGTCGCGTCGAAAAGATAAGGAGAAACTCTATACCGCTCTGTTAATTAAAAACTCTCTCTCTTACATCGTGAACGGTCTCTCTCTCCCTTACATCGTGAATGGTCTCTCTCTCTCTCTCTTTCTCTCTCGCTCTCTCTCTCTCTCTCTCTCTCTCTCTCTCACACACACATCATGAACGGTCTCTCTCTGTCTCCCTTACATCGTTCAGGTCAATCGTCTTAAACGAAAGTGCACGTGTTCTCGTGGGAAACAGTCTTTGAAAAAATCAAGGTCAACCCCTCTCCCCATAGGTAAGAAACACGTTCGGACGCGATTCTACGACTCTTCGATTCTATGACTACCTCTATAAAGAAGAGGATAGAAATGATAATGAAAAAGACTGAGTGAAAACAGATGTGGTCAGATATCGCGACTCGATACCGGCCGTCAAAAGGATGTTGCTATTAGGAATATACAGTAAAGACGAGGAGAGAAATGATAAAGAGAGCGAAAACAGAGATGTGATCAGAGCCAAAGGATGTTTATTTATTAATTTCCTTGAAAAATCTCCCCTCCCCTCGAACGGGGCTTACGCAATACCAGGAAACTGATCTTAATTGCAATACCAGGAAACTGGTCTTGAAAAATTCCCCCCTCCCCCCACCCCCCCCACCCCACAAGATATTGTCGGGCTATAAGGTGTCCCCCCTCCCCACCACCCCGCAAAATATGGTCGAGCTATATGGTAAGTTGGCATGAAACACAACCTATTTTCAGACGATATAAAGATGAGGAGAGAAAATGATAAAGAAAGACTGTGCAGTAACAGAGATGTAATTGGGTCAAAGGATGTTTATTTAAAAATGATAAGCCGAATGAGAACAGAGATCCGATATCGCGACTCCCGCCGCCGACAGGATATTTATATTATTATAAACATACCAGGCTCACGCAATACCAGGAAGCTGATCTTAAATGCAATACCTGGAAAAAATGATAAGCCGAACGAGAACAGAGATCCGATATCGCGACTCCCGCCGCCGACAGGATG
The DNA here is from genome assembly GCA_916610235.2 of Lasioglossum morio. Lineage (NCBI taxonomy): Eukaryota > Metazoa > Arthropoda > Insecta > Hymenoptera > Halictidae > Lasioglossum > Lasioglossum morio. The sequence goes on from OU744333.1 coordinate 14,779,278, forward strand.
TTTATATTATTATAAACATACCAGGCTCACGCAATACCAGGAAGCTGATCTTAAATGCAATACCTGGAAAACTAAAAATCCCCCCTCCCCCTCCCCCCTCGCCTGCGAACGGGCGAGGAATACGAAATACCACCATGAAAATTCCCCTCACCCCACCCCCCGCAAAATATGCTCGCGCTATACGGCAAGTTAGTATGGAACAGAACCTGCTGGTTCAGCTGCGTCGGTAAGGTAGAAACCTACCCACAATGATAATTAGTATTTAGAACCCGCCTATATATCCTACTCGTTCAACATACAACGGTTTGTATGCTTATAGGAACGCGCTAGAACCACTACGTTGTGGGGGGTTAGTCCCAAAAAATATGCATGCTGGTGAACGCAGTGGTACGTTCCACGCATTTAGCGCTCACACACCATTGAATGGCTAAAGGCACACGTCTCTACGTTCAGATAAACTACAGTGTTTTCCGCCATCGTAAGTCACGACAGCGGAAACACTTGTTCCATTGCTGGAACGGCAAACGAATCGTGTGTTATGACACACCGCGGGGGGTTGAACGTAGAAACGTGCACCGTGATTTTGCGGTAACTGCTTTGCGGCAAAACTTGGCCTCGGAACGTACCAATACGTTTCTACTCTACGTAGTGGCCCGGTGGGCATATGCTCCACATTTTTTCGGTATCAAATATTCTAAAGTTACATCCACATACATTTGGATATTCAAAAAAAAGTCTCTGAAATTTTGAATGTTCGTGTGCACCCTGCGCGACTGGTCCTACAATTTCGATCCTCTACTCACTACTCTTTTACGAGGTCGCGACTCTGATAATACAAACTAATATCATAATTACGGTGAGTTTTCCAATATGTTTGTACTTTAATCCCGCCTTGAAACAACGCGTTAGCTCATTTCGCAACACTACAAAAAATCGCGGATGCCTACACCACACCCGACAGTAACACGTTGCAGCTGGAGCATGGGCGTCTGAAATGTCGAAAGACTCGAATAATGCAAACGCGATGCTTTGGCTGCGCAACGCTAGTGCAAAGAACAGAGACCCAAAAGACTATTTAACATTTACTGTAAAACTATTTCTCAAAAATACAGGTAACATTCAAAATGTAATTTAATCGCAATCTTTAAGTTAATAGGGGGGGGGAGAAATCGCGAGTATCTATGCAACACTAGATTTGATCTCTGTTCATGTACAACTAATGCAACACGGGTGAATTTTTCGCAACACTATTTCAATCGCGATCGTGCCCATCTCCACTGATCGTTGGGGCGGCGAGGCCTGCCCATATTTACAACTAACTACTTATACTATTACTACTATTACTACTACTACAAACAAGTACAGTGATAATAAAAGGAATGAAATGACTTCGCATCCGAAGATGCGAAGCCATTGTAGTTGCCCTCTTGAGTCGACTGTTTGTCGGGGCCTCTTCGGCACATAGCCTCTTCTTTTTCTTCGGCGGACCGCCAAACATCTGAAACCTTACACGGGCTCGCAGAGTGAAAACGATCAACGACTTCCGAGACCGATTACAAGTCTCGAAAGAAGCCTATCGCTCCTCTGGTGCAATCGAGCCGGTATCGTTGCGTTTCGAAAACCCTATTTCCGCGCGCGTTCGCGTCCGCGTCCGCGGGAAGCTAAGAAATTCGCACGAAGCATCGAGCACGAAGGATCAAATCGAACGCATGCCTCGTTCGATTTAGCTTCGAGACGAAACTTCGAGCCCCTACCAGTAACTGGCTACCGTGCGAATCGCGGCCTACCCGAAAGAGAAACGGTAGCCAGCCCTGGACCCTACCTATTTAAAATTAACAATCACACCAAGGTAAGCTACCTACCCTACCTAGCCCTATATTTAAAAATGGCAAAACACAAGCTCTCCAACACATTCACAACACGATCTCCACACATACGCCAGGGTGCAATAACCTAACACCTAGAGAGAACGTCCCGGGACGCCTCCGACACCCTAGCGTTCAAACCACAATCACACATTCTAAAGGTATAGCATTAGTTTTGCTGAAATCGACTGACAATGGCAGTGATCATTGCGAAACAAATAAATTAATTGAATTTACACTGAATTAAATTATGCATCATTCTGAATACCGCATATAGTTTTGAGTAAAAAGAGAAAACTACTACACATATTCCACGACGATGCCTGTAGCATGTCACACATCAGCAGGAATATGTGCTACTAAATCTATTAGTTTAAAGAACAGACGCAATTCCACTGGCTAACAACACATACACACAAGTGGAAATTGAATCGTGTACGATGCACTAACCATTGTCAGTCGCCACACATGATTAAAATACAATATTCCACGTGCCCGTTGCTCTCACCCTGCCGAGTTACACCTGGGCACGCAAGAGGATTCGAGCAACGAACAGGGAATCTAAATATCCTGAAAATCCTAACTAGAAAAATTATTAGGATTGGATTTTGTACGGGCTATGTTCTTTTATTATAGCAAAATGACTCTACTTTCAATTCAAAATTTAATTTCAATTGACAAATCAAATATTTAATTATTGAAAACGCTAAGGAAAAATTAATTATCCAGCAAAAAGAAATTAAAAGAAATTTTAATGAACATATTCATGTTTATTGATTTATTTATTCTGATTGTTTATCAAACTATTTATAAACCCTTGGACGACCCTTCGGACAAAGCAAAGTTACAAAATAATAGAAAACATATTCTACTAACTGTAATGTACTCGTGAAAGTAATACAGGTTAATTAATTAATTTATTTTGCTTTGTCTAAAGTATCTATCCATCGCGAATCGTCTTTTTGTACGTTGTATCTAATCTACTGTTTTGGAGCAATTAAAAATAATTTTTAAATAGAAACGGTTTACTCCATGATAAAAGTGATTCTAATAATTGAATTCGTAATCACGGAAGACTTTTATCTTCTCGCAAGTTAGATATTAAATTAACAAAATTGATAATTTATAACAGAAAAATACGTACAAAAAGACCCTACCTAGCTAGGAAATAGATCGGTATCCGCGGAAAACGCCTGGCGTTTTCCACAGCCACTGTACTTGTCCAAATCACACACAACTACTAATCAATTCTAGTGATAATGAAAGACAGTTGTTTGCGCACTCACTACTTGTTGAGGGAAGACAAGAGTCCCGGCTTTAGAGTTCTGGCGTTGGAGTCCTGGCGTGGAGGTCCTGTTGTTGAGGTCCTGGTGTTGAGGTCCTGGCGTTGGAGTCCTGGCGTTAGAGTCCTAACGATAGAGTCCTGGGATCGGTGTCATCAAGGTATCCAGGTAAACTCTTTGATCACTTGAGGTCCTGTACAGAAAGAATAATTACATATAATTTTAATCGATTGACCGCCAGAGACGTCATGTTCTGAGAACTGCCCCTTCTACTTACCTAGTCACATTGTTTCTTGATTGATCTCGGTTGTCAATAGGCTCGAAATCTGTAATAGAAAGAACAAATACATTAACTTCAATCGACAAACAGTCATCGACAGAGTAAATCAAAATTAATAATAAATAAATAATTCAATTAAAATATAAAACCAAAATTAATTTATCGGAAATTAAAGAAACTAGAATATTGTAACACGAAACGAGTTCAAATACAGTTGATCACCACAAGAAACGACACACGAGAAACTCTGAATTAATAAGAAATAAATGTTTCTGATTGGATATTTATTAATTATTCACTAATTCTTTGAAAAAATATGATAAATAACACAGTATAATTGAAAAAACAATTGAAACTCACGCTTACGTCTTCCCCTGCTTGAAGAATGTACCATATGACGTTGCGTCCTGATTCTTGAATAGCATCGATAGTATCGATCTCGGCTACCAATACTTGTTCTTTCAGTCGTTGGATTTTTTGCCCACGGAATCTGTAACAGAAACAACAGACAAACAGTTAGAATAATACAAAACAATCAGAATTGATAGCAAGTACATATTCAATTTGAATTGATTTGAATATAGAATCAAAATTACTGTGAACCGAAATTAAAGACTCTTGACTTCTATACCTCGAAACGAATTTAAATAGGTTAGGAGGGTTTAGGTTGTCACGACACAAGAGCAAATTACCGCGAGAATGCATCACGGTTCGCTAATAGATTGATACCAATGAAAATTGAATAAGATTACACTCTACCTCTGTAAACTAGAAATTGTTGCCACTTTCTTGTGTAATACTGTTCACTTTGACGAGAAAAATCTACAAGTGGCGATCCGAAGCGGCCAGTGGCGGTTCAAACTGACTGTTTGAAAGTTTGCAATAGCCGCCACTCTTGTGGCGCCACCTAGCGGCGCCGCTCGGTAACCGGTTATTGCATACAAACATGGCGGACATTCTTGCCCGCCAAAAAGATTTGAAATTAACCAATTCTATTTTGGAAATCTCAGATCTTGGATTTTTGCACTATCTCAGAAACTCGAACTTTTGGCATAAGTAAGAGACCAAAATTTCTGGTTTCCAGATATGCACAGCGGCACCAAATAATATGATTTGACACAGTGTTAACTTCGATGAACATTCAAATAAATACTCTCGATTTACTTTTGCTTAATAGCATTTGGCCGGTACCGTAAGGACAGGGTTAGGATACAAGTTTGAATCGAAAACACCCAGAAAATCAATCAATGTTAACAACAAACAAATAATTCAATTGAAATATAAAGTCAAAATTAGTTTTGACGGAAATTTGAGAATCTAGACTTTTACAGCACAAAACGGCTTCAAATAGAATTGACCGAGACGAAACAAAAGAAACTTTGAATTAATGCGGAATTCATTGATCAAGTCTAATATTTATTAATTATTTACTAATTCTCTCAAAAAGAATGACTAACAACACAGTATTATTGAAAAAACAGTGGACACTTACGCTGACACGTCCGCCCGCTGCTTGACGAATGTACGAAGTGAACGTTGGCGTCTTCACTTCCTTCGATTGTTGAATCGCATCGATAGTATCGATCTGGGCAACATTCGATCAATTGTATTTTTTCCCTCCAAATCTGTAACAGAATCAACAAATTCATTAATTTCAATCGAAAACACACAGAAAATCAATCAAAATTGACAACAAATAAATAATTCAGTTGAAATATAAAGTCAAAATTAGTTTTATCGGAAATTTGAAAAACTAGACTTCTACACCACAAAACTACTTCGAATACAATTGACCGTAACGAAACAAGAGAAACTTTGAATTAATACGAAATACATCGTTCAAGCCTAATATTTATGAATTATTTACTAGTTTTCTCAAAAAGAATGACCAACAACACAGTGTTATTGAAAAAACAATGGACACTTACGTTGACACGTCCGCCGCTGCTTGAAAAATCTTCGAAATGACTGGTGGCGTCTTGACTATGACTGTAGACAACATAGATGCAACATCGATAGTATCGATCGATGGATTTTTTGACCACGGAATCTGTAACAGAAACAACAGACATACAGTTAGAAATAATACCAAACAATTAGAATTGATAACAAATAAATAATTCAATTTAAATAGATTTGAATATAGAATCAAAAATTAATGTGAACCAAACTTTAAAAAACTCTTGACTTCTGTACCTCGAAACGAATTCGAATAGGATTGGGTTATGATTGATATTCACGACACAGTTCGAGAAGAGATTGATACCAATGAAAATTAAATAATTTTACACTCTACCTCGGGAAAGCAGATATCGTTGCCACTTTCTTGTATAATACTGTAGATTTATGCGAGAAAATGCGAAAATTCTACGCGTAAAGATCGTTAGCGGTCAGTGGCGGTCTATGACGGTTCAGATTGTGTGTTTGAAAGTTAGCAACTGCCGTACTCTTGTGGCGCCACCTGGCGGCGCCGCTCGGTAAGCAGCTTTCGCAGCTGCTGTACATCTCCGAAAACAAGAAATTTTGGCATCTTTCTTATGCCAAACATCCAAATTTCTGAGATAGAGCACAAATCCATGATCTGAGATTTCCAAAATAGAGTTGGTCAATTTCAAATCTTTTTGCAGGGCAAGAATGCCCGCCATGTTTAAATGTAGAAACCGTTGTATGCCGCTTACCGAGCGGTGACGCTTACCCTGCGGCGCCGCTAGGTGGCGCCACAAGAGAGTACGGCAATTGCAAACTTTCAAAAAGGCAGTTTGAACCGCCACTGACCGCCACTGACCACTTAGGATCTTTCGCATTTTCTCGCCAAAATCTACAGAATTACACACGAAAGAGACAAAATTTCTGCTGCCCAGAGGTAAAGTGTAATCTTATTCAATTTTCATTGGTATCAACCGATTAGCGAACCGTGATGCATTCTCGCGGTAATTTGCTCTTGTGTTGTTACAACCTAAACCCTCCTAACCTATTTAAATTCGTTTCGAGGTATAGAAATAAAGTTTCTTTAATTTTGGTTCACATTAATTTTTGATTATATACTAAAATCTATTCAATTTGAATTGTTTATTTGCTATCAATTCTGATTGTTTGGTATTATTTCTAACTGTATGTCTGTTGTTTCTGTTACAGATTCCGTGGACAAAAATCCATCGATCGATACTATCGATGCTACGTCTATGTTGTCTACAGTCAAAGTCAAGACGCCATCCGTCACTTCGTACAATCTACAAGCAGCGGCGGACGTGTAGCGTAAGTGTCTATTGTTTTTCAATAATATTGTGTTGTTGATCATCCTTTCTGAAAGAATTAGTAAACAATTAATGAATATTCAACTTGAATGATATATTTCGTATTAATTCGGAGTTTCTCTTGTTTCGTTACGGTCAATTGTATTCGAAGTATTTTCATGGTGTAGAAGTCTAGTTTTTCAAATTTCCGATAAAACTAATTTTGACTTTATATTTCAATTCAATTATTTATTTGTTATTAATTTTGATTGGTTTTCTGCGTGCTTTCGACTGAAATTAACGAATTTGTTGTTTCTGTTACAGGTTTGTGGCGTACTTTCCCTTGGAAAATGTAACCTATAATTCCAATTGTATTTCTAATTGCAAACGATAGGACAATATTACATTATATTTTCTTCCATATGAAAGTAGTTCCCATCGGCTCTAAAAGATACAGTAAATATGTAGAACGATTCTCTTTTGGCCCATATTCGATTGAATATGAAATTTCATTTTCGTCACAGAAAAATTGTTACGCCACAGAGAGCCATATCGATCAGTCCAGTAACTCGTATAATTTACTGTCAACCCTCTTAATACTCTCCCCGTATGTTCTTAATTTACGCTTCGCAATCCGGCCCGAAACGAGCGGCAAAGCCTGTGCTTTAAACCTCGTTCTCTCCCAAATAGGATGGAGAATAAGAGAGAACAAGAGAGAGAAAGGACGCGTCTCACATCGGTATTGTTATCCTTTTGATGTCCTTCTCAAAGCCGGACCACGACGGGCTTACATTCCCCGTTCCGTTAAGCGCAGGGAGGCAGAAGCGATAAATTTCGACGGTCTGGTTGCACCATTTAACATCCGACATTACCATACCGTTTTACTTTGACCGAGCACGTATGAATTCCAACGAAAAATTACATCTTCAACTCCTGATTCCGTCCCCCAAAAATTATCCACCGTTCCGGCAATCCTCAACCACTAATTCATTTATTACAATATTCACTTGAATATAAGTGTTTTGTTCGAGGGGTCCAAACTCCTTGATCTTTTTAATTGGATAACAACTAGACTAGCAAACTGGAGTGAAATAGGCAGAAAATCCGTCGTCCAATAATGGTGCGTATATTCGAACGTGTTACGAATAAAATTTCTTAACGAATGTCAATTGATTGTTCCGGTGAATTTTCCAGCCCAATTTCGGTTGGTTAACGAGCGTAAATGGACAAGGAAATTTTTTTAAGGATCCATGGAACAGATTTTGGCGTTGAGTATCGGTCAGGGCGATGGAATGTCGAATGTAATGTGCCAAAGACCGAGAATCAAAAGCCATCCCTGTACCCTCGGAATCTAGAATACAGTGGACACTAGAGAGAGGGCCAGTCGCGCAGGGGGTTTATTAAGCTTATTAACGGACTATACAAGGGTGGACGTATCTACGCCGGTGGTCGTGGAAAGTATGGCTAGCCAGAAGGGGCGCGAGGGTGGAAGATAATGGTGCGTGTGCCCTGCGCTGGGCTCTCTCTCTCTCTCTCTCTCTCTCTCTCTCTCTCTCTCTCTCTCTCTCTCTCTCTCTCTCTCTCTCTCTCTCCGTTCGTTTAATATAGTAGATTTCGAGATTTCAGCTCGTCCTTCCTATAATTATCACTTCCCTTTGCGTTATTTCCTTCCTGTCTACCTGCTCCTACCTCGATTGCCAGATTCCCAACGACACACACCCACACACATAGAGCTCTAATTAAATTGATTCAACCTTTACTCCCATGCGTTTTACCTAATACTTTCAACTATTTCGAAACGAAATATTAATTGGGGTAATTATCTCGGCGACGTTAAAGAGACAATTACAGTAGGACCTCGATTAACCGGATCCCGATTGCAAACAAATATGAGTTTAAATATTTGTTTTCATTAAATGAATTAAAGATTACACGATGAAGGGAAATAAATTTTCAAAAATTTATTTTCGAATATAATGTACATTATAATTATTTCCCTCAGGCTGTGTGCCTCCCGACCAAGCCGGTTACTCGAAGTCCTACTGTAATTTAAAGAGACGATTAATTTAAAGGGGTCGCTGAAAGTTTTATACGTTCGTCAAAGGCGAATTAATTGGCTAACGAGGAAATTATAATCCTTTCGCAGACGGAGTTTTTACAAGGTTTTTAGGTGGCTCGTGTTGTTCCTTGACCGAAACCACCCCTTCATCGCGTGGCAACCCCGGCGAGTATTATTAGCTGCACGCTTTGGAATTGGATTAGCGGAAGCGGAATTGCATCGACGGAAACGGAAACGCCGTGGATTGTTCCGCATGGTCACGAAGGACCATGCTCGTCCCATCTAATGGAAATACTTGCCGGTGCCGTGACACAAATATCGCACAGCATTACTCGAATTACTTCGCTGTCAACGGTGACTTGCGCGAATCAACTTTTGCCAACTTTCAACTCGAGGATCAAATATACTCCGGGACTTTGGTTAAACGAGATTCCGGATTTGATGCATACAGCCGGAAAGGTTGGTAGATGAATTACAATATACTAAATATGATATGCAGTTTACAAAAAAAGCTGATTGTGTACGATATCCTTGAAAAACAGGTGAAGGAAGAGGTTAACGAAGCCAGAAAGGGGTACAAACGATGGTGGAGGTAAGAACGAAGGGTTGCAGGACGTAAGGGCCGCGGATTTAGGCGAATACAGGAGGCGAGGTCGTCTAATCGTGTCCCTAGTCCTGATTTAGGACGGGATTTTAATTACGAAGGGTCAGTAAGTGCGTCTGTCCACTAGCCGTAAGTATTCCTCCCTTATTTATAGTTCATTAGCTCGGCTTTCGCGCAAAAGGCAGATTAACTTACGCCCGGTTACACGGTCCTTCTCTCCGCCTGTGACGGAGAGAATTTTACGCGAAAACCCCTCCCCTTGGAAAAGCATGACGAAATAATTAAATTATTCTTGTCCCGTTGTCCGCCGGAATTTATGAAAATTCTCCGCTAATAATGCGCGCCGTCACTCAAAAAGTAGGAAATCGTTTAATCACGGTCTGCGAGCGAAGGGTCAAGTGAATTATTTAAAAGCATAAAAGTCGATTTCTATATTTGCTTATAACGAATAACGTTCCCCGATCGGCGTCAAATAAATTATTGGCTTGGGAAGAAAGTAATTTCGTTATTTTAAAGTATTTATTGATGAATCGCAAGAAACAATATCGCATTATCCTTTCGAGGAATATTCCACGATGTTTTCTAAATCCCTTACAATTCTAAGAACAATGGTTCTTCTCTGGACGATAATTCTCCGAGTTAAGGTTCCTCTTTGCCGAGGAACGAGCACAATCTTCGAAAGATCAGCGCCGTTCGGACAGGAGGGATGATTAATGAGATCACATTAAATATTCATCGATTATCAATAGCCGAGCACTCGACCATCGGCAGGCCGAGGGGTAGAGGTCTCTGCCTCTAACAGCAGATTTTCCGAGAAACATGTCGTCGATAAGCGTGTCTTACGAAGCCCTTCCGGTGGCGCTGGAAGTGGTTCGTTTCCAGGCGATATCGTCGTGACGATAAAACGCGTCAAAAAAAAATGTTTCTGTTTTTTCCCTGCGACCGTTAATCTGTTATCTCGCTCACTCCGCGTCGATCGTTGAGTCAATCTCTCTCTCCATCCGTTGGGAATATCAACCCCCGTTCCGAGGGAAAATGCCATGCCGAACGCACACATATTCATGCGTACAACGCGATCTGCCAACAGGCAATCGCGTGCCTCTGCTTATCAAAAAATAAAACGCGGATCAACTAGCCCCGATCGGATGAGTTGAACAAATCCGTTTAGGCACTGGAAAAACGATCCTCCTGATATGCATTCATCCTTTTTGGAAAATCAACACGTTCTCTACGATAAAATCGATGTTCATTACTTTCTTATGGAATATCTAACGTTACAAGTTAAACGCTACCTACATGAAAACTTTAATTACTGAATAATTACAAGTGACAAAATCCTTCGAAATATTTTTCCTACTGACTTATGAAACTGCGTTTTGCAATGATAGAGGAAGTGCCCGGATGCTGTTTGATATGTTACGTTCGCAATATTAATTTTCTACGCGTCGCGATCGAGCTACGGCGACACAGTTCGCGCGGGAAAACCAATGAAATTAAAACGGCAAAAGGCGGTCAGTATTCCGGTTCGATTTCCGTAAACACGTGTGACGATCTGCGATAGATCTTCCAGGCGTCTTTCGCGTAAGTAATTGCGGTTTCACGACACGCCACGGCCCCCGATTTTTGCGGTAGATCGGCGTGAATCGGCAAAACCGATCCCGGCCCGGCCCGACGGTGACCGTCAGTTCCCCGGTTATGCCGACACAGCGACTTACAGCAAAGATAAGGAAAGAGCCGGACAAAATCGGCCACAGGTCGGGGCGCAGTGCACTTCCGAGGGGTTAATTACATTCTTGCGAGTCCGCACGAACCAGTGAAACCGCATCTGCTTCCTCGATCGCACTTTACCAGACCGCAGTGCAATAAACGGTAGCGTTGCGGCGAACAAGCCGCACCGGCGGAGACCTTTCAAACCGTCTCGCGATACTTTTCCGCGTTCGTTCTTCGAAAGAAATCTCACCCTTCCGAGAACGAGGACGTTGTTTCCTGGAAACTGTCGTCGGTTCACCGACGCTTCAGCCCCTTCCAAAGTGTGGGAGAATGATTTTTGGCCTGGCTTTTCGAAGAAGAATCCCTCTATTGATCGGTTAAAAATTGTAGTCAACATTGAATCAGCTAGACCGAGATTTAATTAAGTGGTTTACCTATCAGCTTGAGGTCTTTCGCTTCCTTATCTGGAAGTTCATTAGCTGAAACTCGTGTGGTCTTTAAAAAGTCCTCGAAACAAGCAAATACTAACCGATCCACCCCTAATCTAAGTAACACAGTCGAAAGAGCACAATATTTTCATAATGCGTTACTGAACTGTGGATTTTATGCATTCACGATGAAAATGAGTGGACAAATTAACTTCCAGACCAAAAAGTGAAGTCCACAGCAGTAGATTCCCGTGTCTAGCTGTTCCGTAGTTGATTATTTTCAATCCCTAATGCGAACTGTTTTGTTTTTCTAGCCAATTGTCTGCCAAAGCGTTAAGGAAAGATGTAGATGAAGTTGCAACGAGATTACATCTTGCAATGGCTATCCTAGTCAGGTAGACTCCCTACCTCATGGAGCCTTGGTTGGTGGGGGGTCGCCGAACAAAGTTCAAAAGAGAGGAAAAGAGGCCGCGAGGTAGAGAAGGAGGAGGTCGAAGGTGGCGGTGGCACGAAGGAACAAAATCGCGGGGGTGGGGCGAACGATCCACGATGCGGGAGAGCCCCACCCCCCACCTGCTCCCCCAATCACAGGCTCCGCCTCCAGAAACCCGCGTGACGTCACACGGACACTTGTTACGCCTTGCTGCAACATTGGATCGCCTATGCTACTTGAATCTCTCCGACCTGGAAAAGTCATCCCTTTCCAGGCCTACGAAGGCTGGTAATCGCGCTCTTTGATCCCCTAATTTTTGCTATTTGCCTGGGGTGACCCTTTGCTCGTGCTCTTTCGAAGGTTCTGCTAGTAAACTCTGTCGTTCGCATCCCCAAACTCTAAACTCATCGTCTCTCGTAACATCGAACTCTTATTTGCAAAGTTCGTACAGTTATATTAGCATTCATGAACGACATTTTCTATAACATGTAGTGATTTTACTATTTTTGCTTACCTTCTACTTGTTCCAGAACAGACGACAGCTAAAATTACAAAGATAATTAATCCTACTTAATACCTTCTAACAATATCATTATTTTTGTCTAAAACAATTCATATATATTCTTCAAAGATCAATAATTGAACTTACAAAGACTGACCCTCAGTATGTTCTCTAATTTTGTTGAAAAAATTCCTGAACAAGCTAAGTACAAATGGAACAAGTTTAAATCGAAATCCACGCTGAAAAAGAGCATCGATTCAGTACGTTATAACTTATAACCATAATTGAATAACAAGGACGAGTATAGTATCCGTACAACGAGCGATAAAAGAGCGCAAGAATAAATTCACAAAGACGAAACAATTTCCCAGCAGTTTCATTGAAATTGCAACGGTGTCTGTTTCGAGCTACTTTTTCGAAACTAGGCCGATTGCGATATCACGGGTGCCGAAAGATTGGCCCGCCTTGGGAAATAACGCGATAACACAGGGAATTTCGACGATACTACTTCCTCCTTATCGGTGTAACAACTAGTCGAAAGATTATGCAGTGAAACAGCTAATTACCTTCAATTAATTCTTGCTAGTTTTCTCGATAGAAGCAAATATTCATTCTAGGTTGGTAATACGTCGAAACGAAACGTTGTCAGATCTGGAATATCTAGATGTCTGATGTTCGTCCGTCGCGCAAGATGGTTCGCTTATGCGAACGAATACTGTAGATAGGAAACGGTTCGTTATATTCCACGATGACACACGGGAATTTCCGCAACGGTCGATTATTATAACGAGCCGTATTATGTTGTAGCAGTTAGCGTACCTTTCACGGCTTGGTGAATCGGCCTTCGACAGATGCTTTGGATGATGCGTTTCCATCGACTGTGCGATCGAAAGCGCGGGAAAACGTAGATACCAACAACTTATGAATTTCGGGAACAATCATTCTCTTTGGTAGGTTGTTTAATGAATTGAAAATCAAGCGATTAAAAGACCGCAGAACTCGGTAGACTCGTTTTTCTAGATAATTTCTCGATAATGCAAAGATGGGGCTTTTCGGTAGTCAAAAGCGCTATACAAAGTATCAATCTAGGACGCGATCACCCTAAAAAAATTCTCTTTTTACGTTTACAAGTGGTAATTTGCATGTTGCAGTCCTGGAAACGAGTCCGCACCCTTAACGAGGTGTACAGAAAGAAATGCCACGAAGCCCGCAGGACGAAGGACACGGTTCTCTCTCGGAGGATCCGGAGGGCGGGCGATTGGTCGTCGGTGGGGATGCGGACGCTTCGGGACGCAAGCGGGAGGACTCGGCGCGACGGTGGGGAGGTTCAGGATTGCTTTGCTTAGCCCGTCCCGGGCCGCTAACGCGGAACACGCGGCCGAAGCCGCGCCGCCGGCATTACGTCGCGCACCGTCGACCGCGGCTGACGTTCGCGTCGGACGTTCCTCTTTCTCTTTTCTCTCTTTTACTCTCTCGGATCGACTTCCGTTCGACATTACCGTGCAACCACCATCGGATTCCCGAAAGTGTTCCCCGCGGGAACAGGTTGTCGGACGCGGACACGCTGATCCATCGATCCATATAGGAAAAGCTAAAGTGAGCCGTGGTCGAGTCAGCGACGGGATAAAAAGCCGGGACGAGAGAGGCAACAACCTGTAGGATCATCGCGCGCGTCGGCAGCGTGTTAAACCGATCTACAGTGGGTGGACTTCTTGAGACGTTGGTCACGTGGTGGTCCAGTGACACCTCCCGGTTCGAGAACGAATCAGGTTGTTCGGTTATTTTCGTGTAAATGTTGCATGGACAGAGTGACGGACAGAGTAATGGAGGGATCGTGAGTTTTCGGGGATTGTAAAATGGACAATGAGTTGTTGTTGTTGGTTGGTAAGTAAAAGGAACGAGGAACGGATCGAAGAAGATCGGTAGCTACTGAGAACCGGAAGCTGGCAAATCATTTACTGGGAAGGAGTTTCGAGGACTCCTGTAGAGGAGGCGAGTGAAGCCAAGACGTCCTGCACAGAGGGTGTGTGTTTGGGTGACGAGGGGCGGCTACTGGCCGATGGGATGCATCTACCGGTGGGTTCGGTGGGTTGCGGGGAGAATTACGCCACCGTTGGATCCCACGAAGGCGCTGGCCCCTGCGGCCCCTCACTGGCGCCGCTACAGGGGGTGAACACCAGGTACCAGCAGGCCGAAGACGCCGACGCTGGGGGCGGTGGTGGCGAGATGAGCGAGGGTGCCGCCGTCGGCGAGCTCTGGTGGACCGAGAGGCTCGTCGGCGAGGCACAGGCTGAACACCCTGGCGAACTTGTTCGAACAGGTTTGTACATGTTCGCTAAACATTCCTTCTAATTAGTCGGCGGACCTTTGTGCAACAGACAAATTCTCTGGTTCGATTGCAACAGCTGAGATTCGGATAGAAATGCTTCTCTTTCTTCGATCAGTCTAATAGGCTGAAATATCGTCGACTCAATTTCCTCGTAAATGTGTAAAATCCGCAGTCTAGTGGCACCTACCCATTTTTATAATAACCGCATAACATCCGCCGTCTACTCACAACTGAAGTAATCCAAGCTCCGAAATTGGAATTAATCCTTGCAAGTACTCTATTGAGAATGATCGTTAGAATGAAATAAATTATTGTATTAATCATACCTTCGTTGAAACTGTAGATACAAACAATTTGACTGTCTAGATTAGGTCCTTCTTCAGTGGTGACACTGTTAAATAATACAAATGATACGACCTCGAGTTCCTAGTCCTTGTGAAGTTTTCATTAAAAAACAATTGATGTCTTCCACTTAGCTTGATCAGATTTCTGTCCAATTGTCCTCATTGTTAATTAAAGAGTCTGAAACCGTAGCCTCTGGTTTGGTGTCTCGACAGTAGTCTATTATAGTGTTTGTTCAACTTCTGAAGATGTTTAACCGCCAATGAAAATTCTGATTGCACAAATTGGTCCCAGCTTAAAAATTTGATTTTATCAGTTACTTGTTGGTGTTACGAATATGTTGACTAAGTTGTAGAGTTGATGTTCTCTCGTTCGACGGTTGAAGTAGTAATTATTTCTGCTCCTTTCTCAGGATCGCCGTATTTTCTCTGCAGCCAACTGCCGACTCATTGGCGGTCGAACAAGACGCTTCCTGTGGCATTCAAAGTTGTCGCCCTGGGCGAGGTCGGCGATGGAACCCTGGTGACAGTGCGAGCAGGCAATGACGAGAACTGTTGCGCCGAGCTCAGGAATTCCACTGCCTTGATGAAGAACCAAGTCGCCAAGTTCAACGACCTCAGGTTCGTCGGCAGGAGCGGAAGGGGTGAGTTCGCCAAGCAATAGTTTCATGACAACCTTACGCAAACATTAATTTCAACTTCTACATACTTCTGTAAAGTAATAAAAAAAATTCCGACGATAACAGTGAATCATAATTTCAGAATATAAGCTGTAAAGTCAATTTGTTCGCTCGAAAAGCCTTTCAATTTGTTCGTCGCTTTCTCCCCCGCTGTTTTCATTTTCCGAAAAAAATCAGGCGGCTTAACGAGATCGCCGAACTTTCGAGACGAGCAATTAGCAAACCTCCAATTAGGGTGTTGCAGTTACGATCTTCAAAGCTAGTTTGCTTTGTAAGTCGGCCAAAAAGCAGTCAGTAAATTGCGCGGCACAGGGGCATGTGCCGTGATTTCGAACCCTCTAAAAGCACGGTTATTGTAATCATCATCGTCATCAACTGGCCTGAACACCCCTCGAACCGCCTCGCTTTTCAACCCTCCGCATTCGCGAGTTTCGTCCGCTCCCGCCGCCCCCAGAGTCATTACTCGATGTCCGCCGGTAGCCCCGACCTAGCATCCGAAACAACTGGCCGTTAATCAGAAATCATCGTCCGTCGGTTAGGGGGAGAAAGAGTGAGAGAGAGGTTAAGTCCCCAAAATCATGTGAGCGAGAGAGAGAGTGAGAGAGCCCGGTCGATGCCCGCTAAACGTTCCATTCCCGCAAAACGGCCCTATCTTCCATTTTTTTCGGGAAAACGAAAAATACGTTGTTCATCCAAGCGTGAAGCATCGCAACATCAACCACAAGTTCTAATTCATTAAAATAAGATAATTAACTTCTTATCGAATTCATACTCCTCGTCGTTATCGTGGACAATTTTTATTTCGCATACAAATACTACGAGCATCGGAACCGCGTAAAGAGCGAATCGGACCGAGACGAGGGTCTCCGAGGACCCAGCCAAGCCCTCGATTGTCAGAATTTCAAGGTCCACGCGATAAAATAGATACGGGAATGTAAAATGCGGCCAGGTGATTAATTCCCTGTGAGTTTTATTAAATCGGTGGCGAGCCGGAGCACTTTGAAAAGTAAATCAGATCGGGCTACTGTAAAATCGAATCATCGACCACAATGGGAATGAAAAACGAGTCTGCAGCTCTCGGGGCCGCGTTTAATAAATGATGTCCCGGCATCGGCTCGCGGCGGTTTTTTAAATAATCCGTTTTTGGCCCGGGGATTAAGTCCAACCCGTTCCGAACGGCGACAATCGTGCGCTCCGCCAGGTAGCCGAAACCCGGTTCTCGATCCTACAAATGCATTTTCCACCCACACCCCTCTACGCCAGAGGTTCTATGCACCGGAGGATGCATTTATGAATTAACGAGGTAGACTGATCGAGGCTGGCTCGCTCACTCGGTTCGGTTGGTCGCCGCTTGCTCACGGCTCTCTCGATGGCATCATCTATGTTTCATTTGATTTCATCATGAAGTGCAGGGTCAGCGAGGTCGCCATCCTCCTGACACCGGACACGCTAACCCCGGGGAATCAATTAGCGAAAGAGACACGTCCCTCGCCAAAATCCTTCGATCCCTTTGTCCAGTTTTTCGGCATTTTTTCCGCTCTATCTCTCCTCGATAATCCGTAATACTCAATTTCGACGATTGACCAAACCGCCTCCCTCTCTCCCCATTCTATACCACCATGGCTCTCTCGTACCCGGCCGCGACCGACCCGTGCGCTACCCTCCTATCATCGAGGTTTTGTTTCCGCGACTTATTAATTTGATTGGATACTGCTACCGTGACACGCCGAACCCCGCTGTCATCCTATGTCCCAAGAAATTCGGAAATCGTTCGAGACTCGATTTGTCGCTGTTCTCGGGTCACAGGGGGGTCACCGTCGGAACGGTCCCGAAGAATGTCGCCAGTGAGGCCTAGGGTTCTTAGCAATTATCACCTTCCCTGGAAGGCTTAGGAGGTTCCGGTGCACCGTGGCGAGGAAAGAAGGGTCCGTTAAAAAGAAGATAGAGGACAGAGAGAAGCTGGTAGCGCCGGTCGAAAGAAGGGGGGCCCTCGGTTTCGTCCGGCAGAAACGGGCGTTCCATCATGGTCGGTTCCGAGGCATCCCCGTGCCTATAATTAGTAATATACCGCAGTCTATATCGACACGGCTGAAATTACCACCGATAGTAATTATTTGACAATTGCAGAGACATCCTGTTGCGAGACTCGGGACCTTCGCCCCGTTCCTCCGCCGTTTCTGGCCTCTCCCTTGTGCTTTGGCCACCGACCCCCTCCTCCCGCCCCCTCTCGTTTTCCATTCCCGGAGCTTCTGGCTCTCCGAGTTGCTTGCGAGAGTTTGTGTGTCCCTACGATGATGCCTAGGATATCCTGGACCCCCCTCGTGCCCCTCTACCCCTCTGGTGCCACGAGTATTAACGGACGGTTTCGAGTGGTTTCGGGGACGGTTGTGTGGGCGGTTTCGGGATGGCGCTCAATCTCATCCTCGCGAAACGCGCACACACCGACACACAACAACGGCCGAAAACGAGGCCCGGAGAGTTCGGTCTCTCTCTCTCTCTCTCTCTCTCTCTCTCTCTCTCTGTATCTCTCCTCTCTCTTGCTAGCTGGACAACCCGGTGATGCTGTACGTTATATAGGTGCCACATACGCGTGGCCCGGTTTTGTCTGTCGGTCGGTCTGTCCGTACTAACCCGTCCCGTACGTCCGTCCGTCGTTCGCGAATGCACAGCCTGGGTGTCCTGTCTCTGCAGATGACCGTTCCCATCATCGAGTATTAACCGCAGGACCGGGGAATCGGAGGGAGGGGGAGGGGAATCGGCCGTGCGGCATTATTAGCCCCAAATGCGATGGACTCGGACGCGGAGGAGGGAACGAGGGACACCAGGGTGTCGCGCGCGATGCGAACCCCCCTTCGCAACCCCCGCGATCAGAACTTGAACGGGATTCGAGCCTTGCTTGCACTCTTCAGGACTGGCATGTCTTCGTCGCGGGGATGCTGCCAGTAGACGTAGCTGACTGTTGCGCGCTTTTTTTCTCGAGAAAATTTCATAAGACACTTATTACAACACTGGGTGCAAAGAAAACCAAGTATACGGAGCAAGTAACCTCTATAAACTAAAAAGTAAGGGTACACCAGTTTTTCCTTAAACGCGCCTAACCTCTGCGTACATTCCAGAGTTAAATGTCAGGGAGAACGGCACTGTAAAGTGTCCGTGGAAGTCTCCTCGGATGGTTGCATCCCCTCAGAGGCGAAACTCGAGAAGAATGTTATCCCTGACCTAGAAAACTGACAGGAGCCGAAACGATTGAAGTGCTAGTGACGGGAGCAGCTTCCGACCGCTGCTAGATGCAGTCGATCCTTCAAACCAGCCCGAAGGACCACTCAATAGTCCGACCACCGGGACCTCTGTAACTTTCCGAAGGCGAATTCCGAGGTTCCGAGTACGAGGACCATTTGAAACCGGTTCCAATCGTGTCCCATCAGTTGCAAACGTTTCCCGGCGTGTCATCCGGTGCGCGATCCGATCACCCCGGAAAAGACAGACGCGCCGCGGCGTCGTCGTCCTCCGGGCTTTCTCTCTCTCTCTCTCTCTCTCTCTCTCTCTCTCTCTCTCTCTCTCTCTCTCTCGCTCTCTCTCTCTCTCTTCGTGATCGATGCCGCTAATCGATTTTAAAACGAAAGCCAGAAAGAGCAACCGCGACACCCGCGATTTTTGGGGATGTGTTCTGAAACGAGCCACTTTGCGCTCGGCCCGGAACGATGACGATAACAAGGATACAATGACGGGCGCGAGAGCGACAGCACCGCGAGCTCCACGGGGGGTGAAACGGGGTAAAGGGAGGAAGAGGGTGGATGGTCGCGGGCTCCACGGGGGTGGTTTGGTAGGTGGGTGGGTTGGATGGTCAGGGAAAGAGGGTTGGAGAGCGGTTGCTGTACAAGAGGGAGAGAGCGAGCTATAACTAGGATATAACACGGCCGTGCCTCTCTGCAGTCAGTTGCAGCTCCCGGGGGTGGCGGGGTTGGGGGTGTTTGATGCCGGTTATCATGTTGACAGACACAGCGAGGTGGACCTGGGCGCGCCAAGGGGAGACAATTACAAATCGTTGACGTTTACGCCAACACAAACGACTATATGTCCGCGACACGTTAGATATCCTCTCTTTAACGCAAACCGACGTTCTCCTTCATATCTCGCGGATCGAAACCGAACTCCGACGACCCTGCGATCCTCGGATGGCTTCCCTGAGGAATTTCCTGGTTCGTCCTGATCCCAACCCGGGACCATTTTTGCCGATGGTAGAGTTTAGATGGAAGATTCCGACACCTGGATTCAGGAACACGTGGTGTCTACAGTCTTCAAATCGCCATCAGAATCCTCCCCCAACTGTTGCTCTGAATCCTCCTTGTTTCCAATCAGGATCAATTACCATGGTATCACTAAAAATGTAACAATCACCAATCGGTAATGTGTTAAGAACAATTGATACGGCTCCAAGAAGCCTCCAGAAGTTTGGCTACCAGTAGATGTCCCCTGGCATTCGAAAAACGATCAACACCTCCTCTTCCCACGAAGCCAATCTATTTTTAAGTGGCCGGACCGTGCCGACACAAAGTAACATTCCGCAAAGTAACAATATAACACGGTTGACTTTGCCGGGCTCCGAAAGAGACAAAAGGATGGGGCGGGGGTAGGGACAGAGCAGCGGCGGCGGCGGCGGCGGCGGCGGCTGCTGCTTCTTCTTCGTTGAACCCCTTGGACAGCCGGCGAATTACCGAATGCATATTAGCGCGCGATGGGCCGTTTAAAAGAGCGTAGTCAATCTCGGCGACGGACGTTTATGGAGAGGGAATTAATATACCGGACCTTCAACCTCGAGACCTTCGCCAATGATATATGTACCCCGAGAGAGATGCTCCACCCCCGAGAGATTCCCTTCGCTTTCCTTGCTTGCTTGCTTTGCCCCTTCCTCTTTTCAGAGGAGCCCGCGCAAAGTCTTCCGAGGCATCTAATGGTCCTCGATGCAATCGCCGGAGGAAATCGTAAACTATTCCGATCGGGACTCGGCTCGACCGCAGCCTTCAATCTGCCGCTGGTTCTTTTAGCAACTGGTGTTAACAAATTAGTCACCTTTTTGCTTTTTACCTGTGGCCTGCCCGCCCTCCCCCATGAACACCTTTTATCCACGATCTCGGAACAGGAAAAAGACTCGATCGTTCGTACTTCTGTAGGGATTGTAGCGTTTCTAACATCATCGCTGATAAATTCTTCTTAACCCGTTGCCTCGTGATATCGTGCCAGACTCGTGACGAAGAGTTTTGAACATAGTCTAATAAATATGTATGCCACTAATTTCCTACAAACCGAAATAAAGTTCGACTTTGGTTTTCTGAATGAGTGAAAAGGGTTACTGATTTTTAAAATCCTCTAAAATTATGTATTGTTTTCAATTGAAAAATATCTTTGGTATCGATTCCAGTGTACAGTGTTGCATAGCTAAGTTTCGCTCGCTTGTTTCAGGAAAGAGCTTCAGCATCACGATCACGGTGTCGACGACGCCTCCGCAAGTGGCAACGTATACAAGAGCGATCAAGGTGACGGTGGACGGTCCCAGAGAGCCCCGCTCCAAAACGAGTGAGTAGAAAAGACACAGAGTTTTCTCGTCGATCGCACCCAGCCGCGAGATCTATCCGCGGCCACCGGCTGCTACTATCCTGCGTGGATTCCCTGAAAATGTACCGATAATTCAACGAAAGTCCCTATACGCGGTAATGGGGAGTCATTACCGAGCAGATGGTGCGCGATGATGCAGTGGTCGACGTGCGTACCGCGCGTATGCGTGTTTGGGTTAGCTATTCACCCGTACCCGTGCTACATAGACAATGCTTTTACCAGCACACTCGCGAAAAGTAATCCACTTACCGTAATATACTATGAAAACCTCCAAAAATATCCGTTAATTACTGCTGCTTGGCCATGCTTAATAACCGGGCATCGCGTATTTGCGATCGCTTGATATACAAATAACGATGGCTACCGTCATCACCAGGACACCCCATAGAACTAATCCTCTTCCTTCGGGTTCAGAGAACCCTAACGTCTCACGGATTTTTCTGGCTGAGATAATCTTTATCTCTGACGTTTTATCACATCTCAATATACAATTTTTCTTAACTAATGCCTACCAAGTGGAACAAACAAAATTCTATTTGCTTTATTGGAGGTTCGATCACGTTCCAACGAGGACAAGGAAAATTTCATCGTAAGCCAGGCTTTCACCTATCACGTTCCCGCGATCATAGGTTAACTGGAACGAGGAGAACAACACGCAGTTCAAAGGTCGATGTGTAAATCAGTAACAGGTGACACGAGTTCCAACGTGGCCATGAATATTCATCGCGGAAGGTGATTCGAAAACCGTGAAAATAACTGAACGTATAGGTACCAATAACGAAAATAATTCCATCGGAGCTCGACCATTTAAACCGGCGTGATTTTTCGATTACTCGCGGTCGTTCCCACATAATGGGACCCGCGAAATGTAAATTAATCCCCGCGAATATCTGTCGACGCGATTTGCCTCCTCTCGAAGGGCGGACTCGCAAAATCGCGATTCAGCTTAATCCTTCACCCCCGACCTTATTTTCAATGTTCTACTCTTCGGAACCAGTGCAATACTTTGCACGTTTCCATCTGTCAGAACGGTCCAATAAATTCTTAAACGTTTCGAAAATGTTTCTAGAAATTGCATATTAGTAGACTGAGAAATTAAGTGGATGAAATATTAAACAGTGAAGAATATGAAAAATCTAAGAGACTATTAAGGGGTGAAATTAATTTTTATTTAACTACTGGTTCCCAGAATCGATGCACAATATGTTTATTTCGCGTAAAGATCCGCAGTCTACTTATCAGAGAATCGAAGTCTGTTTTCTGTGCAGTCTTGTAGCAGTTGCGAAAACTATTCCGGGTCGAAAGTAACCCAGGGTGCGGGTGGAGGGTTAAGCCCGTTTTCGGTCTGGGTTCTACGGTCGGGAAAAAAATGCCCGTTATTTCGATATCAGATTAATAGCCGCTGCGGAGTCGACCGCGAATACGGCAGCGTTTTTGCGGACGTTTCGCATTTGTTGTATAAAGTATTGATAGGCGTAGGGCGATCCGTACCCGGCGGCCTCGCAGATTTTTTTTCCCCAAAATGGTCCATCGTGATTGATTCTACTAACGTTTTTTTTTATCGCTCGTCTCGTCCTGCCCCGCTCCTCTCTGCCATCAAACCGTTCATCTCTCCTCGTCTCTCTCTCTCTCTCTCTCTCCCTTTTTTCTCTTCTCAACCAACGGAACGGAGAATCGTGCTGTATATAATATTCGTCAATTTTCCAGCGGTCGGCGGGGCCGCGCTTAACCATCGAATTAAAGTTTCACGGGGCAACGAGGTTAATTGTGAACTATTTACGCGTTAACACCGCCGGCTCGGATTTTTCTGTTCCCCCGCAGCGGAAAATTCAGCTCTCGATCGTGATCCCGGCAACTGGCACTCTCGCGTGCTGCCCGCTCCGAAATATCAAAACAAGAAAAGCGATATTTTTCGACGGCTCGACCGGAAAAAAATGGAAATGTCGCGCGAAATCCTCTTTTTGCGAAGGCCTTCAATCTTCTTTATTTATGGTATTATTATTGACAGTCGATACAGATTCGCTGGGAATGTTGTGTCGTTCGCGAAACAATTATCCTTCAGTTTCGGGAAGCGTCGCTTGCAACTTGGCAAACGCAGTTCTCTTCGATTAGGTATCCGTGAAATCTGTGACTTGTCTGGCTTAGGTTTTTAATTGCACGTTATGTATTAAATCGTTTTGTCCGTTCGCGTGTCCGCAGACACATTTATACCGAATCGAGAAGACTGCAATTGCTTCAACGCTCATCTCGTAAAGTGGCGCACCCCGTGCTCAGGCCACACGATCGCCACGAGCCCATCTGTCCCGCAAATCCCCGTGACTCCACTGAGAACTCAAGACTCCTTAGTCAACTGATTCTTCGGCACTCCCGTGTCAGGTGAAAATGGCCCACAATTACTTGTCCGGCCACCAGATGCGAAGTTCTCGAGACCCAACAGAAACAGTTGAAGTCGTCGTCAGAGCTTTCTCTCTCTCTCTCTCTCTCTCTCTCTCTCTCTCTCTCTCTCTCTCTCTCTCTCTCTCTATCTGTCCATCGGAGTGCGGTACTTTTGCTTCTTGGCGGCTCGGTTATTCATCGGTGTGAATGATCGTCGTGCAACGTTGTCTGTGGAAGAAGTCGGTGGTCCCATGTCTGTGCGTCTTCCGACGGTGGTCGGAAAAAAACATGTTCGACGAGGACTGCCCGCTAACAATGGCCACGGAAACGGCTTGGTGGCAGCCGAGGCGCGAGGACTCGCTGGTCCCAGACTGGAAACGTCGGTCGATTTAATTCCGACGCGACGGGGCCCGAAACGAAAGGGGCCTCTCGGACTAAAAGGAAGATAGAAAGAGAGGGAGGGAGGGTGTCGCGTGGAGAGAAGCGGCATGGGCCCCTTGGAAACGGGACACGCATCACGACATATTGCATATACACACGTACACAGACGGGGCCGGGGCTTTTTCGGGCATGAGAGAGAGCTGGCGTGTCTCCTCGGCTTGGCACGCACCAGGGACAATTTATGTAACGACCGGCGAGCGTACGAGCGCCGTCGGGCAAAACAACCGGCGCTTACATTGTGCTCACGGCCGCGCACCGCTACGCAGACACCTGCCGGCTATCATTATTGCATGGATAATCGTGAGCTTTTTGTTATCGAAAATTACCACCACCATCGGACACGGACAACCCCCTTCTCCCTCCCTAGATCGGTATAGGGCACAACCCCCTTTTGTTTCTTTCTCGCTTTCTCTCTGTTTTTCCACTATGTCTTTCGCCTCTGTCTGTCTCTTTGATGGCCCGGCAGAACGGCTGTTTCGGGCCGGAGGCCCGGTAATCGTGCAATTTCTGTAATTCGACTGTAGTCGACGCGTGTAAATACTGCGAGCGTGGCTACCGTGGCCTGGAACGACACGTAACAGGATTAACGGACCGCGCCGGCATGCGATTCGATCACCGGAAACGACTCTGCTGGATTTTTCGAGACTCCCGAAGGATTTTCGGGGAACGAGAATTTTCACGGAGCCCGACTTTCTTGGAATTTTTAAGGAAACATTGTTTTATAGTATCTCGAGGTTGTTTTCTCAGGGATCGATTGCGGTTCTGAGGTTGACGGTCGTGTCTTTTTCTCGCGAGGAATTTATTAGGAAACTTTCTCGAACGTGTGTGGACAGTGTGGCCGATTATTTTGATATTTTCTTTGAATTGTTTTTGATGGTCCGTTACGGTGGTCTGTGTTTCGAGATTTCGAGAATTTCCAGTTCAGATCTATGCAATTTCGTTGCTCGGATTGGTTTCGTTGATCACTCTTGTTGCACAATTTTTCCAATGAACTACCGCTGGATCTGAGAGCTGCCAATTGAGAATATCGTGGAGAGTAGGAAGTGACAGGATTAACGGATTTCCAAGGCTGGAATTGACTGACCGGAACCGTTCGTAGCGTGAAGGAAGTTTCTGGCATCTGTGTAAAACTAGAAACCGGAGTCACGAACAGAAAAACCATTTACATCCTCATTTGCAGACAGTAGAAAAACGTTAACTAGCTCTTCTTACGGACTTCCTATTAACTCTATCGGACGGCTCTCTTATGCTGTGGATTGTTCCAAAAATTCTATACTAAAATAGTCAAAGAAATTTTGAATACACTGTGCTTATACGATTGGCTCCAGTTTCTAGCAATTGCTGCTGAAAATTTGTATTTTGCTCGAAGATCCTAATAAGGTTACGCGCAGGATGGCTTAGTTAGGGTCGAAAGAAACCTCTCGTTTTAGCAGGAATGCTCGAGGTTACGAATGCGGAATGAAGCAGGCAGAAGGCAGCTTGTTAACCGAAAGAAACACACAGCGTTTCGTCGTGCGAGATTGCTGCAGGGATTCGAAGGCACGAATTGAAAAAGCAAAGAGGAAGAGAAACGGGCGACGGAAAAGGGCGGCCAGCGAATCGGGCCGAGTGAAAGGGATCGCGGAACAAAGTGGCTAGCAGCCGGTTACGATAGCCAAAAATCATCGAAACGCTGTCGGCCGGACAATATCGACGGACAGTCGCTGTCAGTCAAACGTCGAAATTGAATTTGCTTGGCCGATAATTGGTCCGCGTTTGGAATGTCGATTAGAGGGAATGCAGGGAGTCCGCGAAATGATTTCTGGCTTTCATAGAAAAGCGGGCCGAGGCCCGGTGGCATCTGGATTTAAGGGTCGCATGGGAGTCGAAATTGCGCTGCCAAAAAATCAGCTTAATTCCGTGTCCGATGGCAAACGATCGAACAACGCCGGACGATATTGCTCGATGAAAACGTTAAAATTGAACGGACCCCGTTGCCCGATGGAAAAACAACTGTTTGCAACGAGAACATGAATTTTTCGTACGGCCGAACGACAACGCGAACGATCGTCGCTTTGATGCCAAATAGAAACAAATCGCTGCGACTAGGATCGATCGATTTACCGGGAATCTGAATATCTAGTCCTTCGGTGCAGAATCATCGATCAACTTCATTTGGACCTTCTGTTCCGTCGTTTCAGTCACTTGCGAGTTATCCAATGCCGGATTATTTATTGGCAATTTCAATGTCAATTCTGTTGGAACCCTTGGTTCGTCTTTTAGGATGTTACAGGGAACAGTTAGGCGACTCGGTTCGATTGAAGTTGTGACAAAAATCCTGATTAAAGGACGCTTCGCGACACCTCGTGACGGGTCTACAAATGGCAGGCCTCGACCCGTTCGCTCGCGAATTGCTGTTATTTCGAGTCCCGGTCGCAGAAAATATCAAAGAGAAACTATTTAGCTGAAAATTAATTTTCCCTCGGCACAGCCTTTTCATCAGCTTCTAGAAAACATTTAAAGAATTCTTTTTAGAAAAATGGCTGGTCGAGCCCAAGCGGAAACTCGTGCACAAACACCTGATCAAAATCTGAGACATTAAGTTTCCGAAGAATAGAAATCTGCGTGTAGAATATGGCAGACAACGAATTCTGCAGAGTGGATGGAATAATTTCAGAAGGATTGTTTGGTAGAGAATTTCTGCGTTACCGGACGATAATATCGTAACGTTTGCGGCAATAGCGTTCGACGCAGCGGTGGAGGAGAGATACGAGTGAAATTCTCGAAAATACTGGCAGACCCCGTCGTCAAGGAGGACGTAAGACGAGCGGAGGGAGGGGCCCGTTATTAGAGAGGAGGAAAAAGCGGCGCTATTTCCGTCCTCCGGGGCCGCCACACTTTGATTAGATAAGCCCACCATTCGTGCTGCGGAGATTGGAATTATTGCTCTCTCTCTGCTTCACCATGCTCCACGAACACCAAAAGGGGCAATCGGCGAAGGTGTTATATCACAATCGTTCTTGTTTATTGTAATTAACCGCCTTTCCGCGTCACGATTCGGCTACCTGGCGCCGTTGCCCGATACGCGGCCCAATTAATTACCTGAACCACCAAACTATTCTCCAATTGCACATTCCCATCATCGTGGTCTTATCCTCCACGCTGCTGGAGAAAATATTTACGTATCCCTTCGCGAACTACATATTACCACTGCTGCGAAACGTTTATTGTTCTTGAATTCTGGTGGACTTGTCAAATTTTTTACTCAATTCCACTGCTTAGCTTCAATATTTTATGGGCACAGGGTTACCGAAAGCGTTAGGAACGAACCTTGGACTGATTCGTAATTGTTCCCACCATTCCGTCACATGATCTACAAGCCAAAATGGCTGCGTCCGCAAAGAGGATCTATCCGATGCTCGTCGATTAATCGAATCTGATTCTTGAAGGACTTTCTAATTTTACACGCGTTCCATTTCTCGAAGGAGAAGATTTTCGTTTTAGAAGATTCCAGTGTAAAGGCACCGATGAAGGATGGATCCACAGGAGCAGAGTGAACGGTTACGGTAGGCTACCATTGCGCTTCCGAGCTGTTGTTTCTTAAAACAAACCCTAATAGGACGATCGGTAGGAACGGAGGTACAAAAGCGTTCGCGATCGATCGTGGCGAATCGAAGGAGAATCGAAGGGGATTGAATCGGTTCGGATCGGCTGGCAGAATTATCCGACGGCAGCGCTCTCCCGGTGTAGAAGACTCCCATTCTGCTTTGCTCTTCTCCTCAATGGAAACACGCTGGTATCCAAAAAGAGTGTCGGATGGGGTACGTTTGGGGGGCATTACGAGCGTCCGGTACGTGAGAAGTCGTGGGATCCGGTCGCGGAGCTGCACACGGAGAAGCTCCCTTGTTTCTGCTGGCGATCGTGGTAGTCGGTAGCGAGGAATAATCTTGTAGGCATCGGTTGCCGTACCGGAGCTGACCATCTGGGCTCTCGCCGACAATTTCGTGCAGTTTGCGGTCGAACTTTATTTGTCGTTCGCCCTCGTGGCCGAACGTCTCCCTCTCTCTCTCTCTCTCTCTCTCTCTTTCTCTTTCGTCTTTTCTCTGTCTTTCTCTCGCCGGCAAGCTCACCGGTCGCTTTTCTCTCTTCATCGAACTCCCTTCTTGCCTCGTCTTCTTCGTCCCTCCTCGACGATGGAATAACAATTTGCGCCTCGACTCCCATTCTTGGCTTCCTCTCGCGTCCACCGGCCGAGAAAGCAGAACGACGTGCCACTTCTTTTGATTAGCAGACTTCGGTACGATTTAGGCGC
This sequence comes from Lasioglossum morio, assembly GCA_916610235.2. Lineage (NCBI taxonomy): Eukaryota > Metazoa > Arthropoda > Insecta > Hymenoptera > Halictidae > Lasioglossum > Lasioglossum morio. The sequence continues at coordinate 14,807,746 of OU744333.1, forward strand.
AGAATTCTTCGATCCAGGAGATCGTTAATTCTCTACCAAGTGGATTGATTCTCTACCAAGAAGAAGATAGCACGATATCCGTATTCTGGAAATTTGAATTATGATTATCTCGCGAAATGGACTAGGAAGGAACCCTTAAAACCATCCCGGAACCAGGCGATGTTACGCAGCCGTAAACGTAGCCCCGTTACGAAGTCATCTTTCCGCTAAATATCCTGCTCGATGATTATGCAACGGTTCGGGACTATGCACGTGGCGCATAATGTGCACCGCCGTATAACGATACGCGTTACACGCATATTGCGATCCGACGCAATAGAGAATCGCCCGTGTCCAGGACGCACCATGTATGCAGGGCGTAGAGCGATACTTGGCCGTTCCATAGCGTTCTATCAATTCGCCGTGCCAGGGTCCGTGATATGCGTGGAATGCTATTGAAGTCGATCGAGACACGGGGATTGCTCGAGTTTCTTAATTATGCCACTCTGCCTAGCTAATTGCACAAACATCTTCCCTTAGTCGACGGTGACCAGCCCCGCTGCTTTCGTTCGAATCACGATTACCGGCTCGAAGAAGATCAATTTCGGGGGGTTGCTCTAAGGGCGCTCCATTCGGCTAATCATTCGATGATTCCGCTGTGCAACGCCCCCTCGAGTCTCTGTAACCTCCTATTGGACACTTAATTAACCCTACAGCGTTAGGTCTCAGTCAATTTTCCAGGTTTCTCGTCTATATAATGTGTATATAGACTGCGGATCTTTGTGCGTTCATAGCAAAATTGAGAAAATTTACAAAATTTAAAATGTCAATGTATGATCTCTTCTCTATCAAAATCATTAAGGGAAGAAATAACCTATATGTCGTCGGTTTAGACAAATAACATGAACAATTTGATGTCTAACAGCAGATAGCATTCTGAAATTTGAAGAATCCAGGATCTGATTGTATCCGGCCGGGTTGCGTTTGGGGGTCGAAAAAGGAGTATTGATGGGTAAAATGATTTTTCGTTCCAGGACAGACACACATTCCGGGTCTGGCGCGTGTTCCCGCGCTGTCCCGGGTTCCAGGACTGCCACGGGGTAACTTCGCGGACGCACCGAGCCCTTTTACCCCGTACATGCGGGATCCGGAACCGTACCGTAGGAATAAGCATCACATCGGCAACAACGTCACCGCGAATTCGGTTAGTGGTGCCTGCACCAACCCCAACAACACCGACCCGACCGCATCGCCCGCTTCCAGTACACACCTCGGGGCTACCGGCGGCTCCTCGGCTCATCAGGATTGCTACAAGCACAGCCCTCAACACGGTGGTGAGTCTTGTTCCTTCTACGGTCGCTTACGACCAATCGTGTACGTTAGATCGTTTACTCGGTCGAGTTTCTGACAAATTAATTACCTTGGGAATCCAGTGGAACGTACGATTTGACATTGATCTCGTCGGCGTTGCTCGAGGAGATCTTCCAGAGCTTGATCTGCTAACGATCCATCCGGATTTGCATGGGTGGGCTTCGGAACGATCGCTGTCAAAACTCCCGTCGCTATCACAGAGAACCGAAAGCTTGTGGATCTTCGTTAACCCCTTAATTGATTGCATCACCGAATCCGAGAGTTTCGCTAGGGGGGTAACGGAGTCCAGGTGGAAGCTGCGTCTTCCGGTCTGTTTGCCTCGTACTGTTTGATCGCGGATCTTCTTCGGGTATCATCATCATCATCATCATCATCATCATCTCTCGCTCACGACCGGTATCCTCGTGGCTCGTGGAGCGACTCGAAACTACGCACCCGTACCCCACTGAAAGGGGGACGGGGAGGCTCGAGGGGCAAGGTAGAGTGAACGGAGAGGGAGAGGGAGAGGTCCGCCGTTTCGCGAGGTAATAGTTTCATACCTCGTTCCGGCTCTGCACCCTCTAATTCAACGTAATAACGACATTCAACCTGCCGTTTCCATCTCTTCTCTTCGCTGATCCCCGCCACGATGCACCGTTGCATCCACCACCGTTGCAGCACGAGGCAAAACTGTCCTCCGACCGTCGATTCCCTAACTCCGTTGCCGTGAACGACGATTTTACTAATGCCACGATCATTTCCGAAGAAACACCGAACTATGTACAACATTGTTTAGGGGATGAAAATGATTTCGAAGATTGCTCGGATAGGTATCCGTGTCGCTCTCTGGGGATTTTCGCGGGATTAGAGGGCGCTGGGGATATTTCGAGCCGATATTCCAAGATGCAAAAAGGCGGGAAGGTCGGCAGCCACTTTATTTCTGCGTGGCTCGTCTCGCATCAGCGGTCTCGACCTGATCAAAGTTAAGTAGACGCGCCCCTGGCTGGCAAGACCTCTTTGAAGCTACGCTGCGGTTTCTCTTTGCCCTAATCTCCTCCTCCTCTTCCTCCTCCGAACTCTGCCACCTTCTCCGTCGATCAGCCCCGTGTACCACCTTCGGCTGAACTTTGCCTACGCCCGTGTCACCTTTCCGGACCGGCCACCATTGTAATTACCTCATCCATCCGGGGGACGACGTTCTTTGGCAGTTTCGCGCAAGACAGAAGTCGGCGTCTTTTCTGCAGAGCCTCTACAGAGAGCCTACAAATTTCTAAAACTAGATTAAGGGTTGTAGACTCGTCTCCAGGACTGCAACGGTGCGGAATACGCCTTCCAATTTCTCGATAATGCAGAGATGGGTTCTTTTCAATAGTCAAAAGCGCTGGATAAAAGATTGAGTCCTCCATAGTTCTACCTTTTCGTTTACGAGGCGTAATTTGCATTATTCTTTGCACTGATATCACCATAAAGAATTATTCAATATTACGATCGATATAACACAATTTATGTAATTTGCATTATTCGGCAGCGTACTTTGTATTATTTATAAATCATGCAAATTACGCCTCGTTAACGTAAAAATTGGACTTTCGAGATCGATCCTGAATTGATCTTTTATCCAACGCTTTTGACTACTGAAAATCCCCATCTTTCCGCTATCGTAAAAGCGTAGATCGTCGTCTTATGGAAGATTGAATGAGATCTCGCAGCTGTTCGTGTAGGCGAGATTTCGAGTGCAATCAGGAGAGACCGGGAGTCGATGTAGAGGAGCGACGAGACGTGGACGAAGACTCCGGAGAAAAGAAGATTGCGGAGGCTGGATTCGGAATACAGGATCGAGAGGGACGCAGATAGATCGGCTCTGGATCCAAGACACGGAGCGTCTGGCATCGCAAGCGAACCGAGCCCGAGACAAAAGGAGAAGCTGAGGCAGCTCTGGCCAGGCAGAGCGAAGGGCAAAAACAACATGGATCCACGGCTCTCTCGATCGGGGAACGATCGATCGGCCGATCGATCCCTGGTATTACGCAGACGTGCACGTGAGCCGTACGTGAGGCGGTGAACACCGATCGTTGTAGGTTGTACCGGCTGGATATCTGAATCGGTGGGCAGCTCGAAACAACCATAACTGCGATCGGGTGGGGAGGGAAACGCGAGATCATGGTAGAGGAGGAGTGAGGAGGTCTCTCGAAACGGGGAGAGGGAAGAAAATTGCATCCACCGACGCTCACCGCTCGCTCATTTCGCACTCTATGCTCGTTCGTACGTGTGCCCGGCCTCGGATCCGCTCATTAGGCGAGAGAAAGAAGAAACAGACCACCGAGGACCGTGAAAGAGAGAGAGAGAGAGAGAGAGGGGGGGGATGAACGGCGGGTACCCCGAGCACTAGTAAATGAAGCATTTCGCGGCTCGACTATTTCCCCATTCATCCTGATAGGTGTGAAAACGGTCGCATTACCCGCCGCTTCGCTCGAGAAGCCGGAACGACAGCCGGAGAAAAGGCAGAAACGATTTGCAGGTGGGCAACGCTCGAACCACTGGGAACGGATCCGATGGGATCCGAGTATTACCGAGAATCTGGGTCGTTTCAGAGATGATAAGTCCACGAGATGAAACTTCACAATTGTTCCGGTAGGTCCCATTTTCTACTGGTAAATGCAGACTGAACAGAGCTGCTTTCCAAGTCTTTCGAAAAGATTCAGACGATCGAACAAGAGCGTTTCTCGTGATCGATCAATTAAAAATGCACGATCCATCGAAACCGAGTGCAAACAAGACGAACGCAGAGCGCGCGCGGGTAGACGCCGAGTCAGACAGAAGTAGTCCCAGCTCGGGTCGAGGATATACAATCAGTATGATTGTTTGACACCCCATAATCAGCGTGCTTACCCCTACCAGATCTTTGTCTCTCGGCAGCGTTGTTCTCCGTTTCGCTCGAGCCAACGGTCCTCAGGTACTTCGGTCCGCTGCCACTGCCGGACTGCCTCATTACCCCGATCACGACTCGAGATGAGACTCTCCAAGGAAGAAGAAGACGACGAAGAAGAAGGAGAAGAAGACGACGAGAAACGGACACGGTTATATTATAAGAGACAGGGAATAATGCTCGCTTCCCCTTTTTTCTTCACCCGGAGACCTTCTGGCCGAGGTCGACGGTGCCCTTCCACTGCCATCGCTGCGTTTATGATCCGCGTAAACGCGTGTTCCGCTCTCAACATTACTCCGGGTTCTCTACCACCGGAAACATAAGCCTCTTCGAATGGTTAATAAATGAGGATTCGTCACTGATCTTCGTCGAATATTAATCGTCGACGTATCCAAGGATTTTAGAAAACCTTAATCTCGTTTTTTACGGGTCTGGTGAATTTACCAGACCTGTAGTCTAATTCTTCATGTACAATACATCGTACATCAATTTCTAATGTACTCTTCGTATAATAGGTCAAAGGACCTATATTATGAAATGAAAATGGCACATAATAATTTTTACGAATGTAGAGAACAAACGTACGTATAAAGTTAAAGGAAACATTTTTATAATAATTTTAAGAGAAATACTGACTCGAGTTATTCGAAGTCGCAAGAAGCTGCGATTGCTAGCAAGAGACAAAAGCATCGAGTGCATCTCTTTACCTATTTACGGGAGGGTAATTGACGGACCGAGAAATACGAAAAAGAGACGGGGTAAGGCAGAAGTTGTCGAAGAAGATGGTGGAAGAGGGGCGATTCCCGCGATTCCCACGTGCCTCCGCGGAATAGCGGAGAATGCGGCTACCTTTCTGGCTGTTTCTCGGCCTTTTTCCCCACCTTACTGATTGTCCCGCAGTACTTTCTTGCCTCGCAGTGGATTTTGTCCGTCGCTGGCTTAATGGAAGGCTAGTGCGTGCGCTTGTACGGAATCATTACTCCTCCTTCGAGGGGATTTTAGCTAAACGCAGCTGCCGACGGATAAATCTTTGTCGTTTAATACCAGCCCGACAAGAATTCCGTTCACCAACGAATTGCTAGGATTATTTTGTCCATTCATTGACGTTGAGTGTCGTTTTACCTCTACCGTAGCTTGGAATTATACGAGTGTGGTTACACGAACACCGTCAGTAAATTATTCAATTAATACGCCATAAATGAAATTCGGTTCGTGTAAATGTATTGCCACGATTAATGGTATTTAATTAATTCAGGCAAGACTTTAGATATTTCCAAATTGAAGATCAGAATGATTGAGGGGTCGAACGAGGAATCGTGAATAAAAATTATTTTGCAGGATATATTGTTGTCTAACGAGTTTCACCGATTTGGAGATTCTTGGCGAACACGGTGTAATATTTTGAACCATAAATCCCGGATCAGAGTGTGCGGGGAAGGGGGATGAATCTCGAAGAAGAGAAATCGCGGACTCGTTCGGAGAGAGTGTGTAGCATTACCGAATGATACACAGACGGTGTAGAGTTTCTTCGCGTCTCGGAACAAGTAGACTCGGAAACGTCTGAGGTCTGGGAACAACGGGAGTAGAATAAGGGTTACCTTTCTTAAAGGGTGAGGGGGAAGTTGCCAGGCAATTAGGAAAGTGTCACATACACTCCTTTCGCGAGACTCCCTCGCAGCAACGGCGACCCCTATCATGTTCTCTATCAGCAGGTTATTAACGTACGCGGCTTATGCTCGCCATGGGAATGCTAAAGGATCCGTGACACATTAGGAAAACGTGTAATTAACACCTCTCGCCTTCCTGCGCCAGTCTAATCTTCAAGCTAAACAATTCTTCGAACACCGAAAAGCCACAAATCAATTTTTCACGATCAGAACATCGCCACAACTTTTCTGGGACGATTAATCGGATCTCCTGTGAACCTTAGCCTTTCTTTATCACGATTCAGGGTTAGGGTAGGGAGCATAGAAGCCGAACGAGCCTACGACGAACGCTAAAATGACAAACGCGACCGCAGAACTTAATTAAACTCGTAAATCCGTCGGCACCATTGTTCTCGACGGGCCGCGACTGTTGTTGCGTCTTATGGCAGTTATTCCTCCCCGAATCGTGGCCCCTATAAAACTTGAAACTTGATCGCCGAAAAGCGAATATTAATTCGCCGAGAGAAGCCTTTTCCCAGCCGGTATGCTGGAAAAAGTTCATCGAAGTTGGATCTGTCTCATACTTGAAATGTAAACTAATCCGTGATCATCCACGAATATATTTAAAAAAGAATTTTTAAAGAAATATCGATGGGCTGAACGATGCTCGTTATTCGTGGAATCTGAAATCCACGAAACTGTAGGATCGAATGGATCTAATTTCGCAGCGACGGGAAATTCGCCGAGATCGCGAAAGCGACAATGACGTCGGGGCCACCGCAGTTCCGGTCGCCGCGCCGGTTAACCGGAAGTCGCCGAGTCGGCCGAGATTTACCAGGACGCGGAAAAAGAAGTGAGCTTCCGGTTATCTGCGGAAAGCTCCCGGAGGAGTAGCGCGTTAGGAAACGTAGGGATACGTGGAAACGAAACGTTCCACTCTGTGCCGGTTATTATCGCGGTCTGGGCTAAGCGGTCACCACGAGTTTCCTTAAGCCGTCCGGCAAGTGCTCGCCTGATTGGACGGACACGAAGGATGTTGTACCACCAGGATACGCGATAAACCGACAGCCGGCGATAAACTTCACCGAGCACCGCATACCCGAGGGATTTCTGAAATTCCATTTTGCGGAAGCTCCAAGATTTCGTCCAGCTTTCCGCGACGGAACGCGAGGACAGAGGATCTTCGTTGCCTACGGCATTCAAGCAACTTCTTCTTTAACCTAACCTGACTGTCACCACCTCTGCTCCTCTTGATCCGACCCCTGACATCCTACACTATAGTCGTCTTTATCTTTCTCAGCATTCTTCTACTTCAATTCAAAAGTTTCACACTTCTTCCGCCCTAGAGTTCTTCCATTTTACATGATTATTATCTTTTCGTGGATATAAAATTGACGCAATACCTCGCACATAAATATTTTTAATAATGCAAACAACGTTACAGCAATTTTTAGTGGTCGGTCGCCACTCGAGTGTAAATGGGTAATTTTCGATCTATCAGGATTATCGGTGAAAGAACGAAGGGCCAGCGAACATGGGAATGGAGGGTGATACGAAATTTATTTTTCTTGTTTCGCGAATGGAGATTGTCCGAGGGATCGAGATCGAGCGTCTAGGACGAGATAGACGAGGTTTGGCACGGGAGTTGCTCCTGGGAGGAGGGTGAATTCAATCGAACCCTTCGGTCGAACGCATTCATGCTTTTCCCACGACAATCGCTGTTGAAGTCCTGGGTGTTGGTCGTGGATCGTCCCGATGGACGCTCTCCACGTAAAAAATTTTGTTATAAATACTACTGAAAGGATTTCCCTCAAACAAAATTTAATCATAAATCGCATTGAACACTATTCTTAAAGAAGACACATTTTTATGTATAATATTATACAAAAACGTACATAAGATCCGAATAAAATAATTATCGAAGAAGGCACGAATTTCTATGAATTTGTTGGTGCACGATTTACAATCAGAAACAGACCATTTCTTTTTTGCTTCGGTCATGATGAATGAATGATGGGCTACCCGAGATTTTTCTGGGATAATGAGGCGGCAGATTGTTTAACGGCACCCATAAACAAATTCCCGGAGGTTCGTGACCTGTGCAGAGGTTCGACGGGAATGCCGGGACCGGCTCGCACGTCGGCCATCGCCGAAAATCGAGGCGTCCAGCAATCAGGGATACTCGTTCAAATCGATTTGAGATGATCGAGGGACAATCTCGAGAGAGCAAATCGATCGAGGTCGATCCGCCGCGCCGCGCCGCGCCGCGCCGCGTCGGCTTGAAACGTCGAAAGAATTGAGAGCCGGACGAGCGAACCGAGAAAGCGGTTCACGATCCAGAGGATCTCCCGCTCCTCGGGATATCGTCATCCTACCGAAACATCGACGCAAAAACACTCGAAAATCTCCGGGGGAAAAAACTCGTGGAATCTTTTTGCAACAATAATTTGCTGGCTAGCCGATCGTACAAACGGAAAATCAGTGGAGCCGTTCCTGCCGTGTTTTGTCATTAACTTATTTGGCGCATGCTCTTCTTTTTGATGACGAAGAAAATTCATATTAATCAATTCACTCGATCTAATTAGGTATGATAATTGGCCTCGAGTAAAAACTCGTTGCTAATTTGCATTTTTCGTTGCATTCGATTTTTTGCGATTTCTCCGACATGGTTGAGCATAACCGGTCAAACGGACGATGATACATGGTTCCCTGGAATTTCCGGATTCCTTGTGAAATCATGGCGGTGTCGGGAGATCAAGTTCGGACATCCAAGTATACGATCGTTTTTAATTCTTGTTCAGGTTCGTTGAGCAAATTAGGAGAGCCGAACTAGCTAAACGTGAGAATTGAATATTAAAAAAGGAAGGTTCGAGGGTCCAGGTCTACCGAACAGGAAAAGAGACATCGGAATTTCTTTTTTCCCGATCGATTGAAAAAGTTGTGCAACGCAGATCGAATTCGCGTAGCAATCTTCCCTCTTATCCATCCGAAACGGTGGTCGCAACGCGCGGTTGAGGATTCAAAGTCTCGGAGAAGAGGTTGCTGGTTTCGCAGAGTTGCAACTGGTTAGCATGGTAATTCGTCGGGCATTTCTGTGAACGCGGACGACTGTAAGAAACGTGGACCTTTGCATTCTTCGGGCAACAATTCCGTCGGCTCGGAATGTAAGTCGCGAAGTGGAATCTTGAATTGGCGTAAATCAAACACTTTTTACTTCGCAAGAGAAATATTAATCGTTGATCGTGTTGCGATCCAGGGCCTTGTAGATCGTTCATTACGGAGCCGGATCGCTGGCTGGATCGTAACAGTTCACGCCCAGCGGCGTAATTCAATTTGGCCCTGGTATTGTTCGACATCTAATAAAAACGACGAAAAACGAGAGAGAGAGAGTGGATAGACGATGAGCCGAAATCATCCGCAGACAAAATGAGAGAGGATCTCGGAGAGATCGCCGGGAGGATCCGTGCCCTCTCGAGCGTGGATCACGTAACTGCCTCCACCTCCTCGATCCTCTACTTCTCTCTTGTTCCTCTCTTGCTTAGCCTCCTCTCTTCTTCCCTATTTTTTTCTCCATTCTCTCTCTCTCTCTCTCTCTCTCTCTCTCTCTCTCTCTCTCGCTTTATAGACACGACCCAGCCAATGTACCGGCTCGGATGTTACGAGTACAGGGATTTCGTGTACCAAGAAAGAAAAACGAAAAGAACCAGAAGACGAACAGCATCGGCTGGCTTCCTTTCGATCCTAATTCGTCTACCTCGACGGTGTACTTCCGTTCACCATTCCTGAAGACCCCCTCTCGCCACCTCTTTGTCCGCCTGACCATTCAGACGATCCTCTAGATCACTCCGAACGTGATACATCTTTCCAGGAATTGCATCTCTGCATGAACAATCCGCTCTCTTCTTTTTAACTTCCCGATTTATAGGGAAGTTATTGTAATTGAATTCTTTTCTTTAAATTCGCCACAGAATATTTATTAATTTCGTGATGGGAAAATTGTTTATCGTATTATTGTATATCGAATGATCATTTTGCAAGAGAGGAACGGAGCGTGGAACCAGGTTCGCCGAACTGTCCAGCCGAATTCATGGCTTTCGGTCGATTCGAAACGATCGTGGAAAACGGTTCCGTACGTGCACGATCGTTCGATGAAAAAGCATGTTCCGGGCGACGATTCCGACCGAAAAACCAAGCCGACGATTCGTTTGAGCTCGCCGATAAACGGTAACAGGGCCCTGGAGAATCCAAGCACTATGGAAGCCCGTGCGAGGAGCCACCGGACCGACAAGAAACGCCGGTTTCTTTAGACCGATCGCGTTTTTTCCCCGACGAAACTTAATTGATCGCCAATCAACGGTCCGATCTGAGCGTGAACAATTGATTACGGATCGATGTCGCTTTCTGCGATCCTGAGACCCTCCGATTCCGCCGAAAATCATCATAATCGGCAGTTCTTTCACCCCGAAGAAACAATTGAATTTTTCAGTGACAATTAGTAGATCGCAGATTTTATACAGTTACGAGAACGGTTTTACTGAACGCTATCGACAATCGCCAGTCTTTTCGAACAGTGAGAACCGAGGTTGACGATTGTTGTAGAACGGCGAGAGTCGTCGAGACGCGTTGCGGCTAGCCGCAGTCCTTCTTTTCACGGAGGACACAAAGGATCAATTTTCGGATGCTTCGAAAGGCCTTTGAAAATTTTAATTCGCTGCTTCCGGCCTGCATTTACACCTTCGGATCTCGAGGATTTTCGATTGATGCTGGGAACACGGTTTATGCTGATTCGGACGCTTTTCGGCTTGAATCGAGGGAGACTCGTAAAGAAGCTTGTAATTATAATCGTGAGAGACAAGTTTGTCCACAACATTGGAAATTCCATCAAGTTCGAAGCAAATCAAGAATTCGATTAAATCGAAAATCAAATCGAATGACGCGTACTCGTCTCGCACGGTGGTAAGAAACGGATTCGCAAAATTTCACAGCAGTTCCGCCGGCAAAGAGGACAATTAGAATCCCGCAGACGCACGCATCCAAAAACTGGCGAAGTCCGGGGCCACGTGCATAATCGCCGGCGCAATTCTCGTGTGAAATCGATGATCCCGAGCACTATGGGGGTCGGGAGAAGGGGGGACGCCCGGGGCCTGAGGAGTTTCCGGGCGCTCCGTTCAGGGCCCGGCTCCATTCATGCTCTTCATTCAGCCTCGAAATTACGCGCGAACGTGTAGCGGAGAGAAGAAAGAGGGCCCCGCGAAACGCGTCGCGAAAGGTATCTCGCCGAAGGGAAAACGGGTAGAGGGGCCCTGGCGAGAACCCAAGAAAGTGAGAGGAAAAAAGGGGGACAGCGACGAGACGGAGGAAGAAAGAAGCGTGTCGATCTTTCGTCCAGAAGCTACGACATTGTTCTGCCGCGGAGCAAATTGCGGCGTGCGTGCGAAACGCGGGCCCCTCGGGCCCTTGCTAAACAGATTTCCTCCTTTGTGGATCGCCGACCGATGAATGACGGGCCCCGGCTCTCAATGGGGAATAACGGCGAGTGCGCGAAAACGCGAGCAGGACGAACGTAATTGGCCTGTCCCGATCGGCGATCGGTCCCCGAGAGCAACCGTCGTCGGAGAATCGGGCCCAGCAGACTCTCGAACCGTGGATTGCCCCGGCAAATTACCGGAGACTCGCGAACCTTCGTGTCGTAATGGCGGACGATTGCAGCTCTCCTCTTTTCGGGTTCAGGATTGTTCCATACCACGCCAAGTACTCGGCAAATTGCGAGTATTAGTCGTCGGCTGTCTTTGTGGGGCCTTCCGGAAGTCTTCGCGATCTGTATTCATTGTACTAATTTACGCCCCTCTTGTCCGTAATTCATCCTTCACGAGGCTTTCGAAGAGAGACATTTGGGAATTTGATTCCAGAGGTGGGCATTATTTGGCGAAACAAATATTCAAATACTATTTTGTACACATACTTTCAAACAAATAGTACTATTTTCCCCAGCTCTATTCTATTCTAGATTCCCCATCTAGTTTCTAGACTTTTCCAACTTATTTTTGGATCAGCTACTTGGCATCCTGCAATCGATTTGCTCGATTTCGCGAAGAATTTCCAGGAGATCGGTTGCGAACTAGAGAGGACAGAGCACGACTGGTCTCGAGCGCTTTCTTGAAAGGAGGGTTCGAAGTCGGAAAGAGATCGGACGCGAGGAACAACGTCGAACAGACGAAGCCGTGGGGCTTCGTTTCCCACCGAGATAGATGCTCGTTTGGTCGTGTAACGTAAGTCGATATTGCGTCGTCTCGATATTCCTGTCCGACACGAATGACGACACACGCACGTACCCTCTCCCTGCGTGTGTCGCGTGTGTACGACACACACGTATTTATGCATCAGGGCCCGTATAAACACTGGCAAAAGCCTGCCTAACGTCCCGAACAGCCAGAGAGAGAGAAGTCTTACGCATACGAGCGGCCAGGAAACTCTTGTTGCCCCGCATATGTATCGCTTACCGTCACCGATTTCTTCTTGCGCCAGGTATCCTGTCCCGGGGATTGTGTTTCCCTGCGAGACGTCTTCGGGATCCGCGGAGAACTGACCTGCTAGCTTCTGATCCGCGGACCCATGGGAAATCTCGGCGACATCCTCCACCCGACATCTCCCATGCACGCACCTAAAACTTATCGAGCTGTTGACAATATTTTCAAGCACTTCTGCTGCCCTAAGTATCTATGTAAAGAAATGATATTTCTTAAACTCAAATTCGGTGCGGAATGATTGTAGAGTATCTGCTGTTAGAGAGAACGAGTGATAAACGGATGATTGCGTAACAGAACCGAACACGTGTTCATAAATTGAGAGTATAATAAAAGTTTGAACAGAGAAGTGATGTGGAATAAACTTTAAATCTCGTTTCTTTCGTTACAAGTAGGATTGTGCGTAGTGTACATAATTATTGTAATATAGTATCGTATAATACACAAAGAAATAACACTTTGTTTACAGGGAAACAATTTCTAGTTTATCTAGAAAATCGTGCGTAATAGATAACTGTTTTATATCTATACATAATGTGAACGTTCCGCTAGGCGCGATATGTCGCGGAACATCGTTCTCTGGGTACATCACCGGCTCGGATCGGTCAGACGAGCCATTAGCCGATGCAACGGGACGTCTCGAAGCATCCGAGCGATTTCCGCGCGGATTAGTAGACCGATCTCTTCGGGGGAGGAAGATGAGGATCCGAGGATCGAACCACCGGCTAGCGGTAGCACAGGGGACCGGGTATGGGGCAGAGTTAGGTGGGAGAGAAACCGAGAAACGACGAAATGACGGCGGTCGATGGACGGTTCGTTAAGTAGATGGCTGGTCGGGGGACTAAGCACCAAAACCACCTCACTGTGGTTTCACACCCGCAGAGCAACAGAGTGAGCGAGACAGAGATAAATATAGAGAACAAGAGAGCGAGAGCGAGAGAGAGAAGGAAGTAGTAAACAACTCGGAGTTCCTTCGGTCAGGACTCGTGCGTTCCTTCGGTCAGGATCGACTACAACTACGCGACTCGAAGAATAGTCTCCTGAGAACAACACCGTGACCGTGCCGAGACGATCAATGAGTGCTGAGTCAACGATGAGAAAGCCCGGGGAATAGATCGTTGATCCCCCGTCCGTCCGATCCACTCCTTCTCGATCGTCACTGATCCATCGCGATCCTTAATGGATCGCTGTTTTGTCTTGCCAGTGAATCGAACTGGTGATTGATTGGAGGCTTCTGGGGGATTGGATGATCAGTGCATTGCTCTTCTGATGCTGTTTTTAATATACATAGTCGATCAGGCTATGTACAGGATCAACATAGCTCGATCACCTTGAATGTCTTATTAATTTTTTTTATCGGATTGTCGAGAATGTGAAAGGAGAACGTTATTTTATTTGGAGATCCTGTACGTTTTAGTCCTCGTTGATTCGACGACAAATGATCATTTTAACTGATTAAAATGATATCGTTCGTTTTAACGTGGCTGAATGGTATGGTCGCGAGATTTCCTCTCGTCTTCCGTTCGTCCAGCATCTAGTTCATAGAACCAGCTCCCTCCTCTTCCCTGAAGAGGCTCGAAACGGACTATTATCCAACAGATGGTCGTCCGAACGCCGACCCATCGATGGTGTGCCTTTGTTTTGTTACCGTTGTTCCGGTAATTGCGGCAAATACACGGCCATTTTCGGTAATCACCCGCACGCCCCCATCCCCGAGGCGGTCCCCTTTGAGAATTCCGAAACGACCTCGACCTTCCACGGCCGGTAGGCGTAACGACAGTTTTGCCAGGGGACCCACGACCTCGACCTTATCTTTCACGCCGCACCGGCTTCCCCTGGACCGAGGATACCTGACAAACTGTCACCTTTTCTGACCGGAAACTTTCCCTGGACACAATTCCTCGGGGAGTATATCATTCGAAAAACAATTCTGTAATATCTGGCAATCTAGAAAGTACAGAGAAATAGTCTTTGTTGTTACTAAATTAAAGAAAAATTCAGAATTTCAATCGTGAAATTCGGTATTTTTAATTTAGTAAAATAGTACACACTTAGAAACCTCTTCGACATTTTCACATAACATTTTCCTGTTACTCGATACACGTAAACAGTCAGCAGAAAAATATTGTAAAATCACATAAAACGGAGCAGCTACAAAATTCTGTCGTTCGAGTTGGAATTTGCGATTTCTTTGGATCGTTCTTCAGTGTTCCGGACCGAACTTTCTACCGGGTTTATGCAACGCTATCGAACGCCATTTTACGCTGGTCCACTGATTTTTCTCGGTTCAGGTAAAAATCAAACCATTGTTCGATAATATGGATCAATCTCATGTGTCGGGAACGTGTGCCGATCTTTTTTTCTAAGCCGTGCAAGAAAATGGTATTGTAGAACGCGCTAATGGAAACCAGGTACAATAGGTACGCGGCAGGTCAAGGCGGGGTAGTCGCAGAGAGAATTGATTAGAAAACCGTCGATTTTAATAGCCGATAAATCTCCGGTTTCGTCATTGACTCGGCTGCACGCTTCGTAATCCCCTCGAACGCTTGCCACGAGTTGCGACGCGCAAGAAAACGGTCGGCGTGGCGGTTTTGTAATTAACGGTTGCTAATTCCCTCGTAAACGGCCTCCGGATCTGCATTCGAGTCTCCACGGAATCTTTCGAATTTCCTTGCGGCAAATTCTCTGCACATTTTCACTGGCAGCTCGGTCGAATGTAAAGGGAATCGTGTATGCGATTCGCTCGTTTTGTGGTCGAGTAGAAACTTTGAGGACTTAAGTAGAGTCTAAGAGGACACTCGGGAAGTTCGCTTTGTGGCCTGGGATTTTCAGTGAGTTTCAGCAAGCGACACAGAAATATTTCTTTTTTTATTGAGAAAGTTTCTGAGAGGTACTCTGAGAGTTTCAGAAAGATTCAATTGAGATTACGAAAGATTCAGAATGAGAAGAGATTTATTACGGTACAAACATTAGGTACAAACGAAACAAAAGTATACAATTACTGTTTTAAGTTACACCTGCAAAAATCACCGCACCGCTTAACTATTACATATTCCCGTACTTGAGAAATCTGTAAGTAGAATCAGTCAGTGATCAGACAAAATTTTCGGTCTGCATGCTGCCATTAGGATCCTGCTCTGTTATTTTCTCGTAAGTTTGTGGAAGTCCGCAGCGAGAGATTTTGAATTTTCGGCAGAGAGGAGTCGTAAAATCTCGGCAGCCGGGGCTTCTCGGTAGCATGGGTCTTCCCAGAATCGGCAGAACGGCGCCCTTGAAGGAGCGGGTTTTGTCATCGAGCGTTCCGTCGAGAATCACCAATGCACGGACTTTCCACCGGGTCCGTTCTCGCTGTCAAACGAGTCTAGCATCGCGTATGCGAGTACGCGACGATGATACACGCGCAGTTCTTTGAACTCTGCCGTCGGATTTTTACAGGGAACGTGTTCTACATTCTCCCGTGACTTCGTGGGAAATTCCTGACTGGGGCTTCTGCCAACGAAAATCGCCTCTCGAGACGTTCGCGGGGCTCCGAAATATTCACACACGTTGCACAAACCATAAAGAATTTCAACTTTTAGTAGACAAACTACATATTCTTTGATATCCTCCGTTACGAAATCAGGCATTTTTACCGGTATACAAACAAATAATCAGAGAGATAAATCTTTATCAAATAGATGGGAGAATAAAATGAAAGGTTATATTTTCTAACTGATCGTTTAACTACGCAGTAATTACAATTTTCCGATGAACAAATGGGCCCGGCGGAGCAGCGAGCAAACGGAAAACGATAAAAAGCAGCAGCGAGGGGTCGTTTTAAATAAATCCTCGAAGGCCGTCGGGTACGGGAAGCAAACTCTAGTGTTACAGATGCCGAATGAAAGGTGAAACGGCTCATCGAGGGGAATAATGGAAAGAAGAAGTATTGTGTGTCGCCGGCGACTTTTTCGTGAAACATTATTCCCCGGATCTGCCGCGGTCATACTCGAATATATATATGTATTTCATAATCGTTCCGACTCGTCGTACGTCGAGGTACGAAGAAGACTAGAGAGCCTCGCCGAATCATCGACGATGACTCAGCGAAGCGCTCGACGTTTTCCTCTTGGTTTTACTCACTTTTACTCGGTGAGCCACTTGGAGATTCATTGGACGTCCGACGGAAGTCGGCAAGGACCGCGATAAATATTTCAGTAGATGTTAATCGACGTTTGTTAATTATTTCGTGACCGATCGCGATACCAATGGTTAATTGAAATTTATCGGACTGACATGAGGAATTATTTTTGTTTCAGACACGAGTACAGGAACGACAGAATGGGCCTACTCATCGTCAGCACCGTCTTATCCAGCACCTCCAGTGAGCAGCGGTGGTTCGTTTTCACCAATCCCTGGTGGAGCATTCTCCTACCCTGGTGAACCCCTCTCTCATCATCCAACCACGGAACCAATGCCACTACCCACTGGTACGTGCTCCACATACGCGAAAGTCTGACTAAAATATTAGCTTGTCCTAAAAACGATCGATCAAACAACACAATCTTCTGTTCGTTAATCTTTTATTATTCCTCGAGCTTCCCCTTTCTCAACCGTGCCGTTGGTTCTCTTAAAAACTACCCTGAATCAGCACAGAGCACATTAATCGAGAACGCAACGAACTTTTCGGACAACCTGCTATTACGAAACGTCACGTCCTGCTGTAAAAGAGGACGCTCGGACGTATCACACGACTTCCGTGACGCAAGAAACATTCGGAGAACGAGTTCTTCCTCTGACGTAACAATTCCTAGTTGCTTTATTAAAGATTTCTTGTATTCGTTGGGATTTTCTCGTTTTTTCCTTATTGTGAAAAGAAACGTTTAGAATCACTTGTGATTCTCAAGTTAATTAAGTTAGAGTTCCGTGGAGATGAATTATGTGGAGGTGATTCATTCCGACAACATCAGCGTACAATTTATCTGTTAGGTCGTTCCAGTGATTAGTGATTTACTAAATGGTAGAAATTCGCTTTAATCATCACCTTCCGTTCGAATTACAGTGCTGTCCTCGGAGAACCAGCAGGACACCTACACGCCTAACTGCGTGTCGATGTATCCTGGCCACGGAACATCCTCCTCTTCGCTACCTCTGGTACCGAGCAAGTCAAGCGACCCGGACATCTTCGCCGGTGGAGGAACCGGAAGCGGAAGTCCAGGCTACCACTATAGCTCCTGGACTCCAGGACCTGTCACGCCAGTCCCGGTTGCCTCGCACAACTACAACCCCAACTACCAAGGTTATTACAACAATCCCAGTCAGAATTACATCAGTCCAGCGCCGATGGTCCTGTGTCCACAACTTTACAGCACTGTCAACCAGAATCAGATCCATTTACACCTTCATGGGGACTTGAGCGACGAACAGGTCACCATAGCTGGTAGCAATCTAACCATCAGCAGCAACAGACTGGAGATCGGAGTCCTTGGCGAGGAGAACGAGCAGAGGAACGACGTCTGGAGACCTTACTGAGAGGATTCTGCTGATGGAGTGTTCGAACTCCTTGGAGAAGACTTGGAGAAAGTGGAGGAAACTATACCCGGTGTTTAATTGTGATATTGACATGGTGTTCTAGCTCCCGAGGAGGTTCGAAACAGAGCAGAGACGAATTCGAGGACTCTATGATGGTTTTGATAGTGATAGTCGATAATGTTTGGAGAAGACGATAGCGATTCGAAGAGCGTCTCCGAGTGAACTGATCGGATTCGGGAGTGATCGGTGTCTCGAGAACCTCTAGATTGTGATTCGACGGGGTGCGGAGAGCGTGTTCGACGAGGTTGATAGTCATGTAACGTTGTAAATACACAGATATTTTCCATGAAATAAAGTCTTGCCTGAACAGGTTCCTGAAAATCCCCCTTTTTTCGCATAGGTGTACTATTCTCTATTTCTCGCTTCTGGAGTTCGGTACTCGGAGGATTTACGTGTGTCGGGTGTCGGGACTCGTTTATGCTTCCCTCGGGAATCGAGACCGTTTGCGAAGGATAGGGGTAACGTAGGATGAAAGAATCGCCTTCATTAGCGAGCGAATATCCTTTTCGGCAGCGACAAGTAGAAAAATCTTTATCTGGCCGTTTCGCCATGGGGGCAAACCACAGAGAAACGGCTCGCCTCCTCCCTCCCATCAGGCCACGGATAATCCTTTTCACGAGCGCAGCGAGCTCTATTTAATATTTAAAGCACGCTGGAAATGACGAACGGATGGATAGTTGCGGTCTACGCCGGCCAGCCTCGCAGTGTCCTACGTCCCTTTATTAGCAATCCGGACTCGCTCTAGTGTCCCTGTCCCTCCGACGGGATCCCTGTCGTACCGGGACGCCATTTTTGTTTCCATCAACCTGCATTAAACTTCCACGGAATTAACGGCCATGTCGAAAATCCGCTGTTCGAACGTCCTCTGCTTTGTTAAAAGCTTGCCACCGTGGAAATTCTTAAATTCACGATTTTCATGATAATTGTCGATCAATTCGCTTCGTCGTGACCACTTAGCATTAAATATTTGGCGACTCTTCCGCCGAACGAAATGATATTGCAGCTAAACGGCCGGTTCGAATGTTTCTCAATGAATTTTGAATAGTTCTGAAGATTGCGTTGCGCAATCGCGCTGTAGAAAGTCAGTTAAATGTCGAGTCCCAAGGAAAATTGCTCGCCGAAAGAGGAATTAATAGATGAGCCGATGCATAGGACCAAGAAGGCAATCATCGTGATTGGGAGGTTGCAGCTACAGCTGCGCGTCCATTTCCCGTTTACAAACGATCTCTTCTTTTCGACTGTAATCGCGACGAAAAGGGAAGAGGATTATTGCAATTTGTCTTTTCGGTTAAATGCACTTTCCCGCTGTGCAACGCCAATTACGCGTAATGATCGAAACGATGATTGAACATAAAAAATAATTCTTGAAAACGAGAGTGGGAGAACGATATGAATATTCACGGTGTTTCGATTTTCTCGGAGAAACTCTGTTCTCTCTATGTGTTTCTCGTGGACGATGAGACGCTTCCCGGTGACTTCTTTCGCTTCCTCTTCGGTCATGTTTACTGCCCCAGCGAATGGGACTCCGGGACAGGAATAAAAGCGTGGAATAAGCTGAGAGGCGGCCGTCGCTCGTAAGCTTTCCTCTTTACGAGGACGACTCGACCGCAGACAAGTCTCCCGCCCTTTCCTGTGCCCGTTAAAATGAAGTAAAATGCTGTCCGCCTCGCAGGAAATAGTCGACACCTTTGATACATCTTGGAATTTGTCGTTGGCCCTCCGCGAGACTCTCTTGCACCCTTCCAATCGTAATTTCACACCCCTTCAAACGAAATTCGAACTCCAAACCCATAAAACTCGAACCCCGTCCATTCCTTCGGCAGGAGAGAATTTATTTAATTTTCAATTAAAGACAATGATTAGGAGATTCGAGGATTTTTTGTGGAAATGACGGGACAGGACTCATAATAAATGCACCTTTTATTCGTTCATACTGTTTCTCGTACACATAGGCAAACTGTTCAGCCTTAGAGTCGCAGTTCGTACTTCGTTACAATGGAAAGGAAACAGGGTTGTACGTAGGCACGTTTTATTATCGATTATTAATTTGTCCGCAATGGTTTTCACTCGTTCAGTTTTCTTCTTTTCTTCGCGAAAAAAGAATTACACGTCTCGACGATCAACAACATTATTAGGTTTTTTTCCAACACCGAACGGCCGGCAGAGTCCAGGACAGAATATCGCGTAGAGAAGAAACACCGAAACGGCGATCAAATGTATACAACGTTCGGAGAAAAATCCCGTTTTTTTTTTTCATTTTCTCGTTTCTGTCTCTAATTTACAAACGGCATACAAAATATATTGTATAATATATTATATCGAAGCGATGAAACGAACCAAAGTCGACTAGCCGTCCACTAAACAACACGAAAAATTAACGAGAAAAATATCTAGCTGCTCCCATTGGATCCCCGAGACAGGTCGGGAGTACTATTTACAATAAAATTCTAACAACATTGTTCTTCTTCGCCTGCTACGATTCTTCGTTCTTCTTCTTTTTTAATTCTTTGGCAAACACTGGGAGGATCTGTTAATATGCATCCTCCTCGAAACTCTTTTCAGTAACATTTCTAAACGTTTCTAACCATTGGATTCAACGACAATTCTTAACTTTTCTAGCTCACTAATTACATTTAGATTCTCGTATCTGACTATGAAAAATAATCAATTATACTTGGGGTGGAGAGGTGCTGCTTTCGACTAGGCTGGGCTGCAAGATGGTGCTCCATTGTCAGACAACATTTTCGAAAACAATCTTCAGGAACAACGCGAACAGAGAACAATTGAGATTTTTAAGAAACTCAGGACATTATACAGTTACGAATTTGCCTGAACACTTTCAGTTTGATTACTCTTACTACAGAAATGAATTAGCGTAAAGAGAGAAATGATTTTAGGTTTTGATTTTGCTGTCGAGCGTCATCTCGCCGCGAGAGGGAAACGGAGGTGCAGCAAGGATGAGGTTCGGATCAAGGATAACAGAGTCAGGTACCATTTTTCGGGACCGTGGAAGGGAAAATGGTAAGTCGAGCAGCTCGCGGAATCCATCTTGCTGGTCGGTGGCAGCGAGTCTCCAGCGCGACTGGACCGCAAACTACAGTTAAGCGCAAAGAGCATAAAATGAGGATCGGGAGATGTGCGTGCAGAGTGGATCGTAAATAAAATCCTCGTCCCTCCGTGTCGACGCGTCGCGTCGGGACGTCGCTAGAGATCTTCGAGAAAACGGGACACCGTTTCTTTCATCCGCGGAGAATCAGGGATTGGCTATTGTCTGTTGTGTGCATACCACTTCCGGTCGTTTTCTGCGTGTCCTGCACCGCCGCGAATCTTTGGAAACTCTTCCCGACTTGCCAACGAAACGCGACAATCTTAAAAATGGTCCTCGATCATCGATTCTTTTAATTTTCAAGGTGAAGCGTGAGATCGGATAAATATATTGACTGGTACCCAAAGTGAATTTGGAGTTTGCAGTGTGTAGCGTCGACGATAAAATGATCCTGGAAATAGGCTGTCTTCTCTAGATCGTGGAAAATTGTATATAGGACCAAAACCTTCCTGCAGGGTTCTTCCTGAATTGTGAAAGTTGATTGCCCTGAAAATAGTCTTGCGCGTCGATGTCCATTTTTCCGAGCAGATAACGCAAGATCTTTTGTTTTAACAGTCATGGTAAAATGGTCTGTGCCCTAGTGGCTATTCTTCTGCCATTCTCCTTTTTGTTAACAACGAGGACTGGAACGATGGGATTAACTGTAAGAATCAATCAGTTCTCTTATGCGGGAGAATCGTCTTCACGTTTCCAGCTCGTATTCCGTGGGAAATAATGGGCATCCGTTCCTCGAGGATCTGGCCCATGGGGTGCTCGTCAGGATCTGCACGCCGTTCACGAAGACCGGTAGTAGGGGTGTCAGTTTGTCAGTCTGGAATAATATTCAATTGAAATTAACATTACGCAATTACAATTACACAATTACACGAGAAGATCCTTCATCGACTCACCGATAAAGCTAAGGTCCAATCCAAAACGGTGCACAGAGTCTCGGCCCAGGCCCTCCTGTGCGCCTCGCTGTCTTTATGAACATTGGTCTTCCTCTGGAAAGAATTGTCCCTCATAGAGATCCCTTGCCCTCCATCCTCCCCCTCATCCTTCAAGAAAGGATTCATCCTGAAGCCCCTCTTACTACGTCGATAATCCCTCAGCAGTTCGTCGACGTCATCCAAGCACGCTGCTGAGATCATCTTCTCTTCGATCTTCGAAGACGTCCTCGGAGACATCTCTAGATCATTAGACGAGGCAGACACTGATCTCTTTCTCAGTTCCATGACCGATCTGCACCTCAAGGCTGCAGCATTGAAGGACTCGAACTTCTGATAATCCTCTATTTCACTGGGAATTATGAACTTCAGAGAATTCCTCCTGGACAGGAGGCAAGCGTCGCTCTTCCTTTTCTGCATCCTGGATCGCCTGTAGCTGGACATTTCGTCTACGGTTAGGCTCGTGCTTGTCGCCAGCACCTCCGAGACTGAGGTCCCAAAAGATCCTGCGGACTCTGCTCTTCTCAGAGGACTCATTTTATAATAAAGATCGTCAGAGCGATTTATCATTCGAGGAGGGGCAGGAGTCATCGAACAGTATTTCCCGTCGATATAACCTTCGCTGGAGGTGCCTCCCGACCTGTCAAGGTAGACTATCTTCTCGGTGACAGAGCCTAATCGAGACACCGGCCTGGAGTTGTCTGTTTCCGGCTCGCTGGGCGGGCCAGAGTCAGTAGAATACTCCACCGCTAGGTCAGACAGTCTAAAATGCCTCACGTCTTCGTCCGACTCTGGTCCCAGTTCGTCCAAACCACTTTCATCGTCGAGATTAGGGTTGTAGGCTTCGATATCGTCCTGGTCGTCAACCTGATCCTCTAGATCCTCTAACTCTTGACGGAAAGCTTGCCGGAAATCCTGACGGTAGTCCGGACGAAATTCCTGATGTAAATCTTGATGGAAATCCTGATGGAACTCCACTGGAACGTTCACGGATCTATCGATGATCGGCTCCTTCCTGGTGATCTCTGGGTAATCGTCAGGCTGCGCTACCAGCAGGAAAATCTTCCTTTCGGAGAAACTGTCGATCCTAGTGTGCTTTCCGTCTTTGTCCAGGACCACGTCCACGTAGCTCTCGCAAAGTTCCTCGAACGTGGTCTGCGCCTGTCTCAAGTACTTTGATAGTTTCCTGAAGTTCTGATCTTTCGGGTATTCCTTGGCTTCGGGGCTGTAGGTTAGCAGGCACTTGACCGTTTCAAGGTCCGACCCAGTGGCTTCTATCTCGCGAAGACAGAGCTCGAAGAGCGTGACGATCTTGATGATCCAAGCTGCTCCAGCTTGGCGATAGAGGTTCGCTGGTTGCTGGAGGTTTGCTACCTTTTGAACGAGGAATTTCAGACCTGGCCGGCAGTCGAACTTCAAGGCTGCCGCGTAGGACAGGTCCAGGGCTGAGAGGAATATGTCCACGTGCTGGCTGGTTAGGTATGACAGGCAACCGGATGTTGAGTCCTTTGGCGACGCTGAGCCCATCGAGTGCGGGATCACGTGGGATAGACTGCAATTTTAACGATGTTCGCGTATTAACAATCGTTGAAAATTGGTACACTTATTTTTATTGAATTGAGTGTGATTATTATAGTGACTCGAAATATGTGAACCAAACATTAGAAAGTTGGTTTATTGTCTAGTTATTACCAATGAAAAACGGATTTGATTTGATTCCAATTTCTTAAAACCTGTCTAGAAAAATTGAGAAATCGCATAAACATCCGTAGTCTAGAGATCACAGTAATTTTCTGGAAATCGCGACCTACCTGGGGAAGGACGAGTCATTGTTCTGCATAAGAACGCTGGCGATGCAATGTAGCAGCATCTGGTGCACCAAAAGGCCTACCACCAGCGCCCTCAGCTGCACTCGTACGATATAGAGATCAGGATTGAGCGTAGATCCCACCGAAGGTGGATAGAGCAGAAATACGTAGGACCTGTCGTCCGACATGCTCGAGGAATCTTCAGGATGTTGTTCCTCCAGGAGGAACACCTGGAGATCACAAGAACCTGTATTTGTCGATGATCGAGGTCGATCGTTCGACGCACGACCCTTCCTGAATCCTCGAACCTCTTCGAAATCTTCCTCTACCCTCCACGATGATTCGTGATTAATGAATTTCTTTCTTTCCCGATCTTTTGACTCGAAATCGTTGATGTTTCAATGTATCACAGCTCGAGAAGTTGCAGAAGCGATCGTGCGTGGTGTTTCGAGGTTTCGCCGTTTAATGATATCGTGATCGGTGATGGGTGTGACTAACGATGACAGTCCGTCGGTGAAATGATCGATCGTCAGAACCAACGTTTTGCTATAGCTCGACCTAACCAGTGATCCCGTTAATTCGCTCGGTCATTGAAAATACGTGTGCATTCTACGAAAGCTGCAGCTTCTAGGATTGGTGTCGTATATCTCATCACGTACATATTATGTGACAGTGAAATTCTAGCCATGGACTCAAGCCATGGATTTTAATGGTGATACGCAAGACCGTGCCAAGTTAACTTTGAATGATGTCTCGGCAAGCGACGGGGTCCTTCGATCCTCGGTCAATTCGAATCAATGATCAAAATATCCTCCACTGGAGAAAGCACAATTCCATTGCAAATTTACTAATCGCTAAACTGCGGATCTTCGTGCGAGATAAAAATTGCAACAAGTGAATTGAGAAACGAGGAGTCTACCCCCTGAATGATTTTAATAGAGGCGAAATCATACATTGACGTTTCATCTTCTCAATTTTCCTATAAATGCATAACGATCCGCAGTCTACAGTAATCGTTCGAATTTTCGTCATGGGAGCAGAGTTTCGTCATTACTGTTCAAGCTACAACAATTATAGCAACGTTAGAATGTTTTACGATGATAAGATGAATTGTCCGAGGAAGGATCTCGCCGAGGAGGTTCTGCAGCCTGACCTGTGCCTTCTACCAGCGAGTGCAAACATCTAAACGAGGTGATCGGTTACCAAAATCGTGTATTCGTATCTCTCTTTCGCTCTCTTCGCGTCGACAGGCTTACTTCGAACTCCTCTTTCTCTTTCTCTCTTTCTCTCTGTTCTCGGTCCGGCATTTCCCATTTGATATCCCGGGGCCGACTGAGGGAATTAAGGGGGTGCAATACAACAACGAAAACCAGCAGATAATAAAAGCATCTGTATTTGATCAACAGTGTGCGTCGGACACATCGAGTGGTACAAAAATACAGATTAAAAGACACGAGTGTGTTTCACAATATCGATGCAATACACACGTACACACACACGTACACGCATGTGGCATGTTCTTTTAGTCTCTTTCTTCAACGAACACTCGGACAGTCTTCTATTTTGTTGCGAACGCTGCTGTGCGACGTAGAAACTGGTAATCGAGTTCGTTTCGTTTCGATTTCGCGCGAACGATCTGCCCGGTTTGAGCAATGGAGCGTTTAGAAATCGGTTATTATTAAGTATAACTGCGGATCTTGTGCGTTTGATGCGAGGATTATTCAAAAGTTGGATATCTGGAACGTGAAAGTGTATATTTTTTTGTTCGATTCCAGTGTGTTCAACCCTTAACAACGTGTTCGTTTAGATTGCTTAGCTTTCCTCGTCGTGGCCAATCCATTCTGGGATAATGTGTTTGCAAATTCGAGGACTGTGAAATTGTTGTTCACTGATTTTCGAAGACTCTCTTTGTCTGTGTCGCTCTGCAAAAATTGTTCTGCAATGCAATACACCGAGAAAATCAGTACAGAATAGAAGCAGCGGTGGTTCACGCATGAATCATGTTCAGACCTGCGAACGTGTACAATCGAAAAGAAAAGGCACAGCTTTCATTCCGAAAATGTTGATAACATAATTCGTCGGACAAAGCACAAGAGATCAATTAAATAAAGCGATCAAGCGATAGAGTATAAAATTTGGTGATTCTGCATATTAATTGAATATTTCAGAACGTGTCCCGAAGGGTTTGATCGTTAAGGGTTGTTCAAGAAGATTTTCGCACAAGCATCCGCAGTCGACGACAGAGCATTCGCGCGGCCCTGAACAATTTAGCAATGGTTTCTCGCGATTCTACGTCACAATGTGCAATCAGCCATACAGATGCAAGCTTGAACACACGAAGAAGCGCACGATCCACGAGGCACGTTTAGCGAAAGAAAAATATATGTATATATATATATATATATCGAATATTTATGTATATATATATAATATGTAGAGAGAGTATATCCGAATATTATCGTCTACGATCACAATTTGCGAGGGAAACGATCTCCAAAGGCAGAAAGCGGTAATTGCGGTGGACCGAAGTCGCGGTTGTACGTATGGATCGATAGCAGGCCTGTCGACGACGATCTCGCGAGTCTCTAAATCCCTTTCGACGGATCCCGGCGGATCAATCGATCAGCTCCGAGAGTCGTTCGTCTGTTTGCTTTTTATTCTTTTCGTCCTATCGATATATTTTTTGTCCTCTCGTTTTTTTTTCCATTGTTACTCGTAATTTTTGTTAAAAAATTTCGTTTTTCTTTGTTTCTGTTGTCGTTTAAAATCCATGACGTGAGTTACCGTGGGCGGCTAGAGCCAATGGGGGCCCGTGTTCGACGTAGTGTTAGTGTAATCGAGGGGTGTCGTGTGCTGCCTACAACCGACGGAGTAGGAGGTAGTGTGCTGGTCGATCAGTGTCGTCTCAATGGTCATCGAATCCTGGAAAGGTGTCGTCGGCAGTGACGCCGCATTCTGTCTCTTGATGGCAGACAATACCTCGCGCAGCTGGCTCACCTGGGAGCAAGTCAGGTCAGGAGGGCACCACGTGTCTCTCACTCGCTGGCAATTGCCGATATACAATAATACAGATACTTCTATGTACACAACACTCTCTCTCCCACTCACAACGGACCCGGATTATACTGCGAAGCTACTCCCGACTACCGCCGCGAAACCAACCCTAATTTACCCACCGTTTATTCGACAACTCCCAAGGAACCCTTCGTTCGATTGGCAAAACCACCAGAGCATCGTTCGAGTCTGCTTGCTTCTCTTGCACACAACGACACCATTAACCCCTACACGTTCTCCAACAGCGATACATCAACAAAACCAAAATCAAATCTCATCTCGGCTTAAAGGAAATTAACAGCCTTTATTAGACTCTGTTCAGAATCTACGTTTCTAATTCCAACCAGCCTTGGGAGTTCCGGAATAAAACATCAAAACGACCCGACGGCCACGTAAAAATGAAATTTCGAAACCGCGAATACTGTATTCTGGATCAAAGTGCTGGCCCGAGCACGGTGTCGACCGAACAGAAAAAAAAGAAAGAAGACGCTTCAGCGGAAAAATTCATGGCGTATGTGAGAGGGCACAAAGAAGCACAACGAACGTCAAACAGCCAGAAGTGAATTATTCTCCTTCCAGATAGAGGATCGAGACATAGAAGCAACAATGTGGCAACCTACCTGGGCGGCGAGCTGTCGCAGACGTTCCGACTCCTCGATGGTTGCGTCCCGTCGCGCGGCAACCTTCACCTGAGCTACGTCGCCGTAAAAGGATTCCGATCTCGGCGAGAAAGCCATGGTCAGCTGGTGCAACTCTTGCAGGGAATTCGAACAGGCGCGGTAACAGGCTACGCCGCAGACCTCCCATTGTTCAGGGGTGAGAAGCGGACCGCTGTTCACCAGGACGTGCCTGCACAGAACAGAATTCGGTTGGTTCGCATTCGATTACGGAACATCACCCCAAATCCTCCTTCAACCTACTGCGATCTGTTCGAGCTAGATTCGATTAGACTTCATCCCACGAGCGATCAACACCTCCTTCGAACTTCATTTGGTAGCTGAGTTAAAATGTTCATCCGGATCAACTCTCCCGAAATAGCTAGCCAAGCATTTGCCAGGAAAAAGAAGGAATTGCTGCGAAGCTCGAGTTTAGGGTATTGAAACGAAGGTCCGGGAGCAGATCAAAGTGGGTTGACGGGAGTGGGTGACGCCTAGGATTTCAGCGCAGGATCCCGTTCGTCATTCACTGGCGGACTAGCAATCTGGCCGCGAACCTGTCCCGTTTTTAAACTCGGCGCACGCCTGTACATCGATACCTAGCGATCGACCCCGGCAAAGGATTGAATTACACAGCTCGATGTACGGGCTCGTGCATTAATACGGAGAAAACGCGCGCGAATGGATACAGAACCCCGGCCCAAGAGGCACCGATCGAACCTCGGGAACAACGAGAGAAAGAGAGGAGAGGCTTAGTCGCGTGTATAGGCGGTCGCACACGTTTCTGTCTTGTCCGTGTGTTGCCGGCACGACGCTCCGGGGGTGTCGAGTGTCGGTGGCTACCTTATCCCACCGGACAGCCTGTCAAACTTCGTTATCATCTTACACGCACGCTACGCCCGTAACGACGATATATCTAACCTCCGCCGATGGACATTCCATCGAACCTCCGCGTTATGATTCACCCTTTCTCTCGCCAAGGATCGGTCATGCTTCAACCGTAGCCCTAACTGGAGAAGGATTTTCACCAACTGAATATTTAACCCCAAACAGCTCAGAGAACGATTTCTCCGACCCTTTTTCCAGTCCTGGAAAAACGAGTCTACCCCCTTAAACGAATCCAGAATAAATCCTTAGAAGAATCAAAGTCCTCGACAGCTCGATGAATGATCGAACAGCACTGAATCCTAGAGATTCGTTCCCGAAACACTTCCTGGGACGTCTGATCGGTAGGGTGCTTACCTGATGCACGCGCAGCCTAATCGTGCAATGCTCTCTGTAGGCTGCACGACGCATTCCGCCATCACCAGTAGCAATTGCTTTAACATCAGCGTCGTCGCCGGTAGATAAGCTTCGTTCCTCGCAACTTCGGGACCTAGAACAACGACAAGACTCGTTATCAAAAATTCGCATCTGCTATTCGAACTATTCAGAGCCTCTCGTAATCACCTTGAAGATGTGTCAAGTAATCGACAACCAGATCAGTGATGAGCCCGCAGCATTGTTTGAAATTCGGCGCGAAGTTGTCCCAGCCCCTGAAGATCTTCGAGGTTTTTCTGAGCCAGTTCTGAACCATGGGAAGAAGCAGATGATTCACGCAGTAGAGGCCGAACGCTGGTCCAGGTACGTTCAAGGTGTCCCGTAGCAAATGGAAGAGAGTTTCCAAAGTGTGAGGCTGGTAACGTTTCGGGCAGATCATGGTAGCGCTGGCTAGACCCTCGATGAGGATGTACCAGACTCTTAAGATGCCGCTAGGCTTGTCCATGCTCTGCAGGGTCGTGATCGTGTGAACGTTCTCCATGAGGACGTCGTGAGGCCTTTCGGGAATGGTCTCTTGTATGGATTCGGCGTGCTTGTCGAACCTGATCACCTCGGAATTGGGGATCAAAGGATCGACGTACTGAGGTATGGTGGAGACCTGGATCCTCTGCGCGGAATGGAAGATTGGACAGGCTGGCATGCCGTACATCGAGGCTAAAATATCGCTGCAGCTCAACAGGTACTTGAGACTCTCCACACAGAGTCTCATTCGCTTGGACTCGGCGATGTCGACTTGCTCCTGTTCGTCCTGGTGACCCTCCGCGTCGCCGATTCCCCTTACGTGCCGCAACAGACACAGGATGCAATCTAGCGCGGCGTTCGCGAACACTAAGGTGTTGTCCGTGGACAGGAAGACTCTGAAGACCTCGAGGAGCGGGGCTGACTCCACGGAATCTGAATTGCCGACCGAAGCTACACGTAGCGCACCGAAGAGCGGACGCCAGCCTGACCGGATCTCGGTACGATTGGTCTCGACGAACTCGCAGATGCAGCTGACGATCTGCCGGAGGGTTGCTTTTGTCAGAAATTTTCCAGGAATTTGCGAGATAGTACTTAATTGTAAAATTATTCTAAGGGCTAGAGAGTTGGCGAGCGTTCAAAGGAGAGGGGGAATCACGGAGAAAGAGGGGATTCATAAAGAAGGAGGTCGCAATGTATGGAAGGGGTTCAGAGAAACGAGAAAAATATTCAGGAAGAGGGAGAAGTAGAAGTGGAAGGAGCATAGGAGTCCCTCCCAAGCTCTGGACCGAAACTCCCAGGACTTTATCGAATTCCTGATAGTTCCCGATAGAGCCCGGGACGAACTGAGAATTTTGACAGTGTCACCTGTATTTATAGACCTTCATGAACTTGTGAGCATGACCATATATGGATTGTGATAACGATCTTGACAGTCTAACTCTTTCGCTCTCTATTCTAGATTGTTAAAACAGTCATATATAGGTATCTAGGGGTCCAGAGAATGTTATAGGTGTGTCTCTTTATGTCTTGTGTCTGAGGTCACCCATCCACCCTCGTCTAAAAAAGCCTTGACTTAGTATAGTATATTTTACAAGCCACCTACTTGATCCTGCACATCGCTGTCACAAAGTTCTAGGCACAAGAGGTTCTCGAATGGCTTGAAGAGTGCTTCGTTGAAGTGGAAGTGCGGCAACTCGACCTGCTCGTTCAACAAAGCTGCCATGGAATCGTGAATACACTGAACCGCTTTCTTCGAGATGCTGCGATCTTTGTGGCAAGCTGCCTCCATGAAGTGCGGTCCAAGGATACTCCAGACCTAATAAATCATTCCCGAGAAATTAACAGAAAACTAGGAATAACGATCCCGAACTCGTTAGAAAATTATGGAAAATATTCCTACCCTCATTATATGAATCAGAGGCCTGCCACTCTTTACACATTTCAGCATCACCTCCCCCAATCTAGCCAACAATAAAACGTTCATCTCGTTCTCTCTGGGCTTGCTCCTGCGCCACCAGAATCTCTTATTATCCTTGCATCCGTCTGTCGTTTTAAACAACTGAGCCTTGCTGGCCTTGCAAAGTGCAGTCAAGAATAAGCATAATGCTCTTAGATTCAACTTCAAGGCTGCGTTCTCGAATAGCCTGTCGACCTGTTGCGACAGGACACAGATGATCTTGGCCGCGTAATCGGCTGGAAGAATGCCATTGAACTGACTGTCCGCGTTCGACTCTTGAATGATCTCTGGAATAGTGTCCGAGCTAGGGTTCTGGGTATAGGGACTGGACAAGAAGCTGTAGACATCGACGCTGTAAGAAGAACACTTTGTTGATCACCTGAGAACTTTCTTTCAAGCGTAAGTGGAAGCTTCTGGATAATTACCAGCTCTCTTCCTCGTCGGCTATGTTAAAACTCAACCTCAACCTGTCTTGATTCCCCTTCGCGTCCCCATTCGCAGTGTCCTTCTTCTCCTTCTTCTGCTGAGCCTTCGGCAACGATGGATTCTGATTTCTCCCGAAGAAATCGTGCTCCAACTTGCTCACATACAAGCAGCAACTTTACAAGAAAAAAAGAAGGATTATATCATAAGCTAGCATTCTCGTGAATCCAGAATAAGAATCTATGATTCTTACGTGAAAACGTGTGGCCAGCAGTCGCTGCCATGACTTCCAAGCTCCAAACCCTTGCCGAGAAGAACATCCATGCTCAGCGCATGAGACGTGTGAATATTGGTTGCCCTATTCTGCAATTTCAATCGCAGGACATCTTTCGTTCTTGTAATCTTTGATATAGACTGCTCTGTGCATGCCGCTTTGGCCAATAAAGCGAAAATCGAGCCGCAACGATTCTGCAGACCTAATTAGCGAAGTATCAAGATCATTAGCAACTCTTCAAGTATCCCAGAAAATGGTGGTTGAACTCACCAAGAATATTGCTCAAAATCGCAGCTTTATGAAGGCCTTCCAAGGATAACACCACGGTGTCCCTGATGCCTCTCCTGCCACCATCCCTGTTCAGTATCCCCTTATTGTTTTCTTCTTTGGGGGGATTCAGACCAGTCGTTAGAACAGTCATCATGCTTCCCCAGCAGCAGGTTAGGACTCTTCTAGAAAGTTTCGCGCCCGCTTCAGCCTCTGTCGTTGGCTCGCTTCGAGACAGCTGAGCCTTTTCTAACCTGATGTAGTCCGAGAGGAGCTGCCCTCCTCTTTGGCTACCTGGGATTCCATCGACGTCTTCAAGAAACAAATTCCAGTTATTGAATTCTGTGAAGTCAGTTGGGAGAAGTCTACTCACCAGTTAGAACGTTAATCAGAGCACTGTGCTCTGTATAGTGAGGAGTGTAGCCACACTTCTCGAGCAGATTGCAGGCCAGTACTTGCTGATAGAGTTCAGACAACCAGGTCGCTGACAAGTAAACCAGAACTCCTGACCCGTGCACTTCTTCCACAAATTGTTCCTGAAGAGACACAATGCTTATACCAACTCTGAAATTATTATAGAAAATGTTCTGAATATTATACCTCGCTGATTGGAACTTGGCGACTCTCTTCATGATAGTAATTGATCCTGATCAGCTTTAGATTCAGCAGCAAGGCTGCGTACGTGGCTAGATAGATCCCATCAGCATTCATAATCGTGATCAACGCGCAGGAGTCGGTGCTTATGTCAGTCTGCTCCTGGATCTTCTGCTGGGCTGTGAAGACCCCTGAAATAGAAGAATATCGTTGTAAAACGAGTTTAATTCTTATTATAAACAACGTTATACCTTGACAGTATTCCGAAGCAAAGTTCTGCAAAGCCTCGTCAACCTCTATGTTGCTCCTCAGACTCAACACCATAGGGATCAGGTCGCTCTTCAGAGTCTTCACGAACTTCCTAGCATTATGTCTCTCCACGTCAACATTGCATTCGTCAGCCACTTGTCTCCCAACATGAAGACACTTTGGAAGCTTCTCCAATCTCAACCTCTCCCTTTCGTTCTCCATCGCGTAGTCATTGTCCTCCAAACTGTTCTCTTCTTGAACTTCATCGGAATCATTCTGAGGTCCTTCGGTGTCCGTGGAGTCGCCATCTTCGGAGGGTCCGTGACCTGACGAGTCCGAGTCGGAGCCTATTCCCTTCTTCATCAGCTCCAATTGCTCTCTAAAAACAAATTACACGTATTACATATTTTATACGTGTTTCGTCGTCATTAATCCAGAGTCACCTGTAAGTTTTCGGTAGCCTAGCCATGCTCTGGTACGTCAGTGGCCCCCTGTAGTCGCAGGACTCCAGGTCCTCGTACAGACTATTGATCGCGCACGTGTAAGTGTGATTAATGGCCTTGCCCTCGCACAGTTCCTGAAGAGCGGAGAGCATCGCGACCACGCACGAAACACTAGCGTGGAGAATACTCAGTCCGCCGGTCGTTGATTCCTCGATGGAGTCCATTGCCCTAAGATCGAGCCGACAGATTATCGCAATCCTCTTACGAAACAGAAGAGACAACTTACAGTCTCATCAACGCCATGTCGCTCTGAATATGACTGGATCGGTCCTCTTCTACCAACAACGGTCCTGCGAAGTCTACCATTCGACTGGGACTACGTAGAAGCTCCTTCAGGGCTTTCAGAGACTCCAGACGTTGCTGAGGAGGCGGATAAAGCAGCATTCGATGAAACACGGACTCTAAAACTGGTCTGAGCGGACCCACGCAACCTACCAGCCGAACCAACTCTGTTCCAATACTGGAAGAAACAAGAAATCATTTATCGTACATCTTTCAAGACCCTGAAGAACTAAAACATTATTCCACGTGCCTGTAGACAGTCTTAGCTTGATGGCTATCAAAGCTAAGCGAAGTCGCAAGGTATCCAGAACCTCTGCCCACTTCGTTCTCCTTGCCCTCCCTGGACGTGAACGTTTTGTCAACCCTAGGTGTACCAAGGAAAGCTATCAACGCGGGGCAGAACTTCTGCCAAAGGAAAGTGGTGAAGTGAGCGTTGGTGTGAATCTTTTGCGGTAGGGATGAGATCAACGTGTGCAGACACTCCAAAAGGAAGACCACGGTGTTGCCGTTCCTCCCGTTGCTGGAACAGGATTTCCTACGATTCGAAAATGCAGTCTTTCTCGACGAGATTAACGATCGTTTCATCTTACTTTTGAGCCTCGTCCAGCTTGCTGCAGATGTACTGGAGGATCGGCAGAGCCTCGTTGAAACAGGACACCCCCCTCTCCCACACGTTCTTGTTCTTCTTCGCGTTCTCGTCCATTTCTTGGCACTCTTCGTCTGTAGAGGATAGCGTTCGTCATTATGCTAACCAGTTTCCCGACAGGAAATAAGCTGACAGTCACGGAATCCTTGAATGGAGCACGCGAACACTGTGCTCTCTATCGATCAAACTTCTGTCGGCCACCTTTCCGAATGTACCTACTATCTCTTTTTAGAATATACGGTCTCTTTCTAGCGCATTCTTTCGAAGGAATCAGGTGCCGGGAAAATGACTTTAGTGTTTTCTGGGAAGAAAAGACTCTACAGATCTTTTAACAGGATGAATCTCTAGCTTCATCGCGATTTTTCTACGCCTGTATGCATTCTAAACTTTTAATTCGCTAGCTACTGACTATGTTAGTTGATCAGCCAACTTTGTAAATGAGTCCAGTTTTCGCGTGAATTACCTAAGAACAGACAGAAGGACCGCAGAGTCTGACTAGTGGCAGCCTGGGCGGCGGTTCTGACAGCCTGATTCCCATTTTCGAAAGCCTCGCAGCAGGTAGTGAGAATGGCGATGATCAAGCGGCCGTTCATCGTCCAATAAGATGAACAGGCGACCTGTAGGAGAACCTGTAAAAAGATCATCGCTAGAGCTGAACCTCTTCTTCGAGACCTGATCAATTCATACTAAAATCGAACTCACTTTTAGCATATCCGTCTGCGTGTCGTCGGACTGCGACAAGATAGAGCCCATCGCGTGCAACATTTGCGCAGGCAGCCATAGGGAGTCATCCTCTGGCTCGTAAGGTGACTGGAACCTATCGTCTCTCAACATTTTCTACATTTCAAAAATAAAAGCTTCGATCAACGTAAAATTCAGAACAGAATAAACGCGTCTGGCTTTTTTAAATAGACAAGTAAGCTAGTATTTATTTCGTTTTCGAACGAAGTGTTGAAATGCAGGAATGGCATGTCGGAAACGTTTTAAGGGACACAGCTGTTCGTCGATATCTCGCGCTTTATCGCCAAGTTCCTTCCCGCGAGCGGATGTATGCGTATGTCCGAGGTTTTAGTAGAACGGTGTACGTTTTATGCGGGAAAAAGTAGCGTTAGAGACATTAAGCCACGCACATGTAATCCCGACAAGCCGAACGCGACGAATTTGCTCCTCTTGGTCTCCAGTGCTAGCTGAAAGGTGTGCAGACATTTTGCTCGCAGCTCGTGGGGCGGATCGCGCAGCAACGCTTGCTGCTTCTCAAGGAAATCTGCGGGAAACACCAGAAAATCTTCTGCCATCAACAGTTACGAACGTAATTACATACTAGCCAGCGGATTTTATACGTTCACGACAAAAATTAATGTGTGTAGCTTAAAACAGTGAGAACATTTGAAAAAATTTTAAAAATACATTATTGTCAATCTATTAAACGTATTAAGAAAGAAAATCACTCCAGTTTGTTGCGAATCAAGCGAAACAATATTATTTTGCATGCCGACGCAATAATCAGCACGAAAAAAAATTACAATTCTGGTATAAGTTATTCTCGGAAAACAAATCGTGAAAAAATAGCTTAATGGAAAATGAAGGAAAAATTAGAGTCCAAAGAGTGCGAGGGAAGTGGTGAGGATTATTTGTTGCAGGACGCAGCGATTAATTTTCGCAGCGGAACATATTGCGAAACAGCGAGGGGATGTTATGCGAGGGTAGTTGTCTCGAGTGTTGAACCCAGTGGAAAGGAATTCGAGTTTTTTTTCGCGGAGACAGGGGCAAGCGAGGATGGTTTTCAGATATGGGATTGAATCGGCTCACCGTGCGCTTCCTGCGCCGATTTCCGCAAATTCTGTAGCTTCGCATTGCTGGACTCCCTGACGATCTGCAGCAGGAGATCCTCCATGTCACGGTGGACTAACACGCGACTGATCGATAGCGGGAGTGCCAATGCACGCCTGGCTATACGCGCACGCCCAGGGCCGTATCAAGACCCCCTGCCCAGAGAAATTCATACTTTTTCCTCGGGGAGTCAGCGGGCTTTCGAATTTGCTTCGTAAACAACGCAAATCTGCAACCAAGAGAATCCGTACAACAACAGAAATCGACAAGTACCGAACTTCCGCGCTTAACTTTGACAAATTCTAATCAACCTTAACGTTCGAGTGGTGAATTATCCTATCTAATTAATTACCAAACATTTAAGTACTGTACAAATTATTATATCAATTCCACACCCATGGAATTTAACCCTTTGTACTCGAAGCTATCTCAACTGGAAAATACCTCAAACAATACTTAACTGTTTAGTAATTGATTATGGATACCGACATGTTTAATGATGTAAATAATAATAGTACAGCAATTATTTATGGTGCCTCTCTCTCTCTCAGAGGAGTTAGGTTAGGAGATGGAGAGTGCAAAATATTCTAGGTTGAACAAATATTTAATTTTCGAGTTACAGTAGCAGTGCAAAGGCTTAACTATTTCCCATATTTGTTTCTAGTACTTACTGCTTCGCGATTGTTCGGATTTCAAATTCCTCGGGACCGAATTTTGAATGCTCATGTGCCAGAGATTGTGGCGCTGACACGACGGCGCGGCGCTGAACGACAGTCACGTGACCGCGGCCGTTCAGTTGCCAAAGATGGCGACGGAGAGTGGCAGGAACAACAGTCTGTACCAGTTTGCTGTCAATTTTATCGGTGAAAACTTGTTTTTTAAATAAACCGACAGCATGCGTGAGTAGATTTAACAAATACGTTGTACAATTTCATTGTTCTCTGTGATAGCATTGGCAGTCGGACTTCTTCATCGCTGGCATGTAGCGACAATGTTTGAAAACGACCGGCATTTCTCGCATTTGTCCGCGATCGAGAGGGAAATGTCGTTTCGCACGGAAATGGTACGAAATCTTTATCGAATTCCGAAATGCCGAATTCAGTTCTCCGTCGAAAAATGTACAAAGGGTACAGTACTCGTTTGTTTTCTCTTATTTCGCAGGGAATGTATTACTCCTACTTCAAGACTATCGCGGAATCGAAGACGTTCATGGAAGGCTGGGAAAAAATCAGCCACGACAACATTTCCGAGTATGGCAATGTCATAAACGCCGGTAGAAAATATAGTCTGCTGCCAGAGGTACTGTACTCAGAGCCTGGGAATTTCCATTTCAGACTGTAAACGTTCGTGTAAATATTTACAAATGTATATGGAAGGGTACGCTGTTTTTGGTGTCATTCCAAGGCATCGAAACCAGTTAGATTGGAACAAAAACAACTGTGGACTGCACCACACAGAATTTTATAGAATCGAATGAATGTAAATTCACAGTTTACTTAGAACAATGGTAGACAATAATATCTTCTGGTTTGCAGTTGGTAATTGGCTGGCTGTATCATTCTGCCATGGATTTGGGGATCATTTCTGTAGAGGAGTGCTGGCAAGTGAGACTTGTTTATATCAGATTTGTATCCAGAGTACGGCTTTTGTACTTGCGAGTACCCGATTCTTTGATCTTAACGCTTTATCTATCAAAAGTCTAATCGCTGTAGATAATGTGTTAAGATGTCTTGCATTCAACTCTGTATACAATAAAGCATAAAGCAGCCGTCTCCTATACAGTGACCAGAAAAGTTTGGCTTTTAGATAGAAAGAGGAGAAGGAGTACCTCCAGTGATCAGCTGCGAGGGCCTGGGAGTTCCAGTATATTTCTACTTGGCCATTGTGTGGGTCCACACGATACTCACTGCTGCCACGTTGTTCCACTATTCCACGTACCTCGGTAAGAGCCTGGGCAGCGGAATCATCGCTGTGCTCTTGTTCTTCTACAATCACAATGAATGCACGCGAGTACAATGGACTCCGCCGCTTCGCGAGAGTTTCGCCTACCCTGTGATACTGTATCAGATGTACACGGTGACCATGATCGTGAGAGAAAGCTCGAATCACATGAACGTACCGAAAACTTTAATACTGGTGCGTTGAGCCTGAACTTACACCGAAATCTAAAATACCGGTGTGACGTCATACCGCTATATGTAAATACCGGTAATCTTCTCGGTAATATATCGGTTTCGGTATAGCTTTGCTGACGTAATACCGGTTTACGGGGGTAGTCTCGTTTCCAGGATTGATTCTCATTTTTCGATAATGCAAAGATGGGCTTTTTCAAAAGATCAATCTAGGGCGCAGTTGCCCTCAAAAGAGATTGATCCTAGATTGATCTTTTATCTAATGCTTTTCACTACCGATAGCCCCCATCTCTGCATTCTCTTTGAAATGAGAAGGCGCATCCCGCACCCTTGCAATCCCGGAAACGAGTCCACCCCCGTATGTTCCCGATTCAGCCTGGGAACCCCAACGTTCCGGAAACCTCTGCAACTTTACCGACACTTGAATCATTTCAGAAAGTTGGATGGTCGACGCTGATAAGCTTGTGCTTCTGGCAGTTCTCGCACTTCGTGTTCACCACCCAGATCATCGCGCTGCTGATACTGAAATGGATGAAGGTAATACCGAACGATGTGTACAAATCCATCTGCTTGTCCCATCTATGGCCGATATACATAGCCACGAATATAACCGACGGAAACTCGTTACACTACTCGCTGTACCGATGCCTGCTGATGACCAGCATTGTCATAACTTTTCTGGAGTTCGTGATCGGGTTCATAGGCAGAGAACTGCACACAGGACTGGAGATAGTTCTCGTAGTGATCAGCACAAGATTCTTGAAGTTCCTGTCGTCGTTAATATCCGAGGACGACGCGCACGTGTTTGGCATACTGAAAGCGAAGCTGACCAGCTACAAAGACTTCCACACGATGCTCTACACTTGTTCGGCGGAATTCGATTTCCTACCGTTCAGAAGCTACGACGCTATCATAAGGACTATGCTATTGCCACTCGCCGTGCTAGCTGGGGTTTTGATAGTGTACTACTGGTACAGGGGCTTCAAGAGCAAAGGGTATCCCAAG
Organism: Lasioglossum morio; assembly: GCA_916610235.2. Taxonomy (NCBI): domain Eukaryota; kingdom Metazoa; phylum Arthropoda; class Insecta; order Hymenoptera; family Halictidae; genus Lasioglossum; species Lasioglossum morio. Next base: position 14,846,732 of record OU744333.1, read on the forward strand.
TGCGTAGAGCCGGACCTCGCGTACAATGGACTGCAAACTGGCGCGTTCATCATCATGGCTGTGTTCATCATGCGATTGAAGCTGTTCATGAATCCGCATCTCTGTATAATCGCTGGGACTGTATGCGCTAGTAGATATCTGGATAAAGTTGGGTTGAAGAACAACATGGTAAAAACCGCTTTGGCGGTTTTGGTGATATCGGCGATGTCTTATCATGGGCTAGAAAGGCTGCGCGAGGAGAGAAGCATCATTGGTAATTATGAGAGAGTACGAACGAGGCTAGTACCTAACATATTTGATTTTTTAATCTTGTAGGTGAGTTCAGCAACATCGAACAGGAAGAGCTGTTCGAGTGGATAAAGAAGAACACTCCGGAACACGCGGTGTTCGCCGGCAAGATGTCCTTGATGGCGAACCTGATGCTGTCGACTGGCAGGCCTATCGTCAATAACCCCTATTACGAAAGCAAGGAGATGAGGTGCGGGAATCTAGAGTCTCCGATTGGTTTGTTTACTATCAGCTTTTCTGTTTCAGGGATAGGACGATGAAGGTGTACGAGATATTCAGCAGAAAGGACGTGTCTTCAGTGTACATGACACTGAGGAACATGAAAGTTGGATACGTTATCTTGGAAGGGCCCACGTGTCTGGGCTTCGCGAAATTGTAATTAATCTCCCAGGGTTTTTAACACTTTGCACTCGGACATGAACAAAATTTTCAGCCAGTCGAGTGTAAAGGATTAATAAGAGGATGTATTAATCTGGTACATCAAAGAATGTTTTATCGTTTCAGGCCACAAGGCTGCCAGATGATCGATCTCTGGGACCTAGTTGACAACGGGGCTGCCAAGGCCATCGGGAAACCACCCCTCTGCCCTACTTTGTACCAAGGCAACGCGTATCCCTTTAAAAGGGCGTTCGTCAACCATAGATACGTTGTTCTACAATTAGACTATTCGCAATACGTCGAGCTGAAACCAAAGAACCCTTTGCACTACCAAGCTTGAGGACATTTGATTTCGGGAGTGATAAATTGAATATACCTCGAAAGAAGATATTTTTCCGGGAGCGAGAGTGAGAAAGACAGTTATGTATCATACTTACATATATACATATATATATATTTTTTGTAAACACAGATGCGTGAGTGCGAGCCAAAGCAGAGATATTAGATAATAGATTTTCAATAAAACGTTAGGCTGATTTTCTAAGAGGCGCGTTTGTGACCTGGTCCATCCTGTATCCTCTACTTTAGTTCAATGTGTTGAAAACTAGTTTAGGCACATTGTTTGTAGCTTAGTTCGTATGTTGAATAATCAATTCTGAAATTAAATCACGTTCAAATTATCAAGGTCTTGTCGAGTATTTTAAAAAAAGAATGTGTGTCGAGAGTATTTTCTGGTATTTCTAGCTTTTATTTAACTAACATATAGGTATGGCTCTTTTAGGTTGACACGTTTCAATATTCTATAAGCTGATGCTTAAAGCGCGCAACAAACTGAAACTTTTAAATCGAAGCGCGCGCAGAATGCGTCAGGAGCACAATTTAAAAAACTGAATTTCTTTCCCCGATTTTCCAGAAAGTCGACCGCGTTTTCCAAGGAGATAATCACGCGGAGGAATCGGAATCGGGCGACGAAAAATCGAAGCTTGCCGCGAAGATAGCTCCGTTATAGCCACGCGGCGTAGCACCTTCACTTCGCCGTGTAACAGGCAGTATAGTCGGAGCCCTGGCAGCGCTATACTACGTTGTGCCGCTGACCCAAATGAATCCTATGGCTAGTCAGTCCCGGTCCGGGCTTCTTCGCGGCAATATTTCTCGCTCGGCCACAGCTGGCACCGTTCGAGCACGCCTCTCCGCGTCGCTCAATTAAAAATCATCGATCCTCGATCGGGCTGCCGCGAGTGTCTCTTTACAACACGCTATCACGTGTCCGAAAAATCCTCGGCCACCGAAGCTGCCCATATTGTAGCCAGAAACGGGGGCCCAGTGAAATTCTACGCGCTCCCTAAACAGTGAAAGTTCCGATTCGGTAGAAACGTCCTCGTCGAAAACGCTCGATCCAATTCTCTGGCCAAAACATCCGCTGTGTATCGCAGTTGAAAAAATCGTGTTCAGAGAAGGAATTTCGAATTTTACATGGAGACTCGTCCGATTTTTGTTTAGTGTAACCGTCGGGATAGTGAGCGAATGGTTCAGTGACCAAATGTGAGATCCGTCGCGAGAATTTTTGAAGAGAAGTAGCCACGGGATTGTCGCGCGCTGGACCGGAAATTGGCAGGCCGAGGATGCCAATGACAAAGGCGAAAACATAGAAATCGCATTCGCCACCGGCTGCCAGGATCCGATTGATCGAGATCGCGCGCACTCGCAGACTCCAGACAGCGATGCGGTTGCATTCCGCGGCAACCATCCGTCCGCATAATCATTGACACTCTGCAGTGAGTACACAATTTTATTTTTATTTTTTTGGGGGCGGGGACGGTGTTCTTATCAGTTTCTTTCCGCGATCGAACGCGGAGTTCTGTCTTGTTAACGAAGGAAATCTTTGTGGAATATCAAGGACGCCTCCGCCTCGCGTCCTTGCGTCGGATTACGAACGGTGCATTAATTCGCTCAATGAGCATAACAATGTAAATGCAGTCCTCAATCGGATGCGCCGACCCTCCGCTGCACTGTAATTTCGAAATTGTGCTCGTTCCGCGGTGGAATTCTAATTTCGTCTCATTCCGGAGCCTCGATTCGCCGGGTATCGGCGATCTACTGACTACCGGCTGACCTTTTTCATTCGATCGTGATCCTTCAATCATCTTGCGCATGATTGAACCAGTCGATGATCGTTTCAGCGGATTTTCTAATGATTTTTAGTGGTCATCTTGCTGTATCCGTTTTCTTCCTTCTCGGCAATTGATTTCTATTACATATATCGGAGCTGTTGCGTGACAAGAACACGATCCAAAAGTTTCACAATGAAATTCTAACTATTAACAATTTTACAGTTGTCTTTGAACGGTACGAATTGTTTCTATCTTTTGGTTCGGCGTTGATCTACCTTGGCCAATGACGAACACTCGGAAGGCTAATTGGTCATTGACTGCTGTGTCCCTAATTTATAAATGACACTAATATTTTCTACTTAGCAGTCGCGCTCTAAACTGCGTGGGCCTTGGTACCCTCGAACACAGTCTTCCAGCTGATAGAAATATTAGAAAACAATAACTTCCCTATAAATCGGGAAGTTAACAAGGCGTTGATAGTCGTTTAAATTTCAGTTCTCAGCAGATTGTACCTCCTAGAATTTTCTTACATTCGAATATTCTCAATATATTATAAATTCTTCTGCATGCCGATTGTTTAAATTGATTCAACGAATACTCGTCCGCACACCCTCAATTTCGCTGGATTCCGTGTGTTCGATCTAACTGTATTCTTACTCAACTATGTCAGCACGGTAGCCTACAACTACTTTCCATTGAATTTTCTGCTGACCTGCAACATTATCAGATAAACTCCTTCTTGCAGCGACTGTTACATGCGCGCACTGTCATAATTTTATTTTCATTTTAACAGAATGCATGTAGGACAGTGATTACTGTAATCGACCTATCTTATCTCTTTGCAGACTGAAAACATTCGCGGCTCTTAAGACAACAAATTACCGTTAAACATATTCCAGAATCGCCCGAGCGACGATCGCATCAATTTATAGAAAGTTATCATAAAACGTAGACCAGAATATAATTAGAGAAAACGAGTATCTCGTGTTCAGCTTCGATGACGGAGCAACTGTTCCGTTTCAATTAAACCAATCTTTGATATATCCCGAATCTCTGAATGGAAGGGCACGAAGATCAGAGTGTGCCGTTGTATAAATTTCATTCTTCTCTTCTTCTTTTTTTTCAAGCTTAACGTTCCGTGCCGCGTGGGCATTTACCGTAAGCGAGACTCGTTTTATTCCTCTCCCCAGAGAGAAAGAGATAGAGAGAGAGAGAGAGAGAGAGAGAGAGAGAGAGAGAGAGAGAGAGAGAGAGAGAGAGAATGGCTGCAACACGATTCGCCAGAAAACGTAACAGCTGATCGTCTAGTTCAGCGTTCGAGGATATAAAAAAGAATTCTTGTAACTAGATATAGTGGCTTTTAGTGCACAGTAAAACTGCGATTGCCGACCGTACCGCATTCGTCATAGCGTACGCTGCGTTCCAGAAGCAGCTCTCAGCCTTCGCCGTTGCAATTTTTACTGCCAGCACCGTTCCACTTCAAACTCTACTCAATAAAATCTTCTGTTGTTGCCATGAACCCCGCGTCGACTCTACCGACTCGGTTAATACATCTGAGAGAATACAATCAATACTTACGTTGACTGTGGAACAATTTTCATTACCTCGTCGATTAGAACCTGAAAAGGTGAAAGAAGCGTCTGCATAATTGAAATCCCGCTCGAAGAAGTGCAATTTAGGAAAACGTAGAAGAAATTCAGAATTTCGAGTTAGCCCTCGAGGGAACGTTCGCGGACGCGTTCCTCGGCTCCGTTTCTGACCATCGCGAACGGCAGGGAACACGATACGGGGACGTGATCGAGGAGAGAAGACTCCTAGTCCGCGAAATAGCCGTTCTTCCCTGACCTCGAAACCACGCGGAACACAGACAAGCGTTGCTGCCGGTTGCGTCGTCGCCTAAGGAATTTGGCACGCGCGTTCCACGCATCGAGGCGATCGTGTCTCTCTTGTTGAAGAAACGCGTGGAAGCTCCGAACCGAGGCGGCTTAAAAGCAGCTTCGAAGCCGTACACAGGCAAAGCCACAGTCTACCGGCCTGAATCTACGGGAAAGGATCAACCTAATCATCGCGTACCGACGCGACGTACAAACTGCCTAAACGTGGCTGGAAATTATTTCATACCATTCCAAAACGGACGACGTTCGAAACCTAAATTTTTCGCGCGTGTTCGGGATTGCATCGAATAAATGCACCGTGCACTAATAATGCGTTCGCCGATGCAAACCGGACGGCCGCGCCTAATCTTCCCCTGCCACCGAGACAGATCGGCTCTCGGTTACTTTCTCGCGAACAGTATTCGTAACCCACTTCTCGACAGGACGATGCAGTCACCCCGGTCCCTGGTATAGTCTGCGACGCAGCGTGCTGGCACCGGTGCCAACACTCGATTTAGAAGGATCTAATTCGCTCGAGTTACCTTCGGTCGTTCGCATCAGCCACATCGTCCTCGCGGTTACTCAACCCCCCGATAATTCACTACCGTGCTACCGCACGCTCTTCCGGGTGCCTTTGTTTTCCGGATTATCCTCTCGATCGTTCCAAACGGCTCTATTTTCATCCGAGACCGTTCTTTCATCTTTTCTTTATCGAATTTGCTTTCGTTCTATGCGTTCTTCGCCTCGGTTCAATTTCTCCTCTCTGTGGAGTTTCGTTTCGTACGGTGGAACCTCGAGCATCTCGAATTCAATCATTCTTTTCTATCGCCTCGTTTCTATCAATAATTTCAAAGACAATCTTAACCTCTTAACCTTAACCCATTATGCATTCTTTCAGTCGGGAGATCTTGAGCGCACCGTTCGATTCCTCGACCGAAGGAATTGCTTTCGATCCTGGTTTCCAGGCGCGAATAAAGTCCTTTCTTCGACCGAAACATCGAGTCGGTTAGGTGTTCAGGCGTCGAAGAGTAATCGTTAAAAGCCGGCCGGCGTTATCAGTGCCAAACGCGCTTTCCACTGTCAAATAAATCTTGCGAGCAGTTCGTTCGATCGGTAGGCTCGCTCGAATCGACGGGATTTCTAATTGGAGGTCTTCCCAGATGAAAGTTCCCGGTTCGTTTATCGGCACGGTTCTTTTTAATCCGTGCGTTGCAGAGAAAATCTTTCTCTCTCTCTCTGAAACGGAGCTGGTTTCCACGGTGCACGCCAAATCCAGACGCGGAAATCGCTACGCCGAACGCTATCCTAACCGTTCCGGCATTTCGTTCGAACCCTCGTTGAAGACTGGTCTCGATCGTCTGGGTTCAAATGAAGTTTCCCGTTGGAGGATCGTTGATTAATCGTGAGAAACGGTTTCAAGGTGGAGGCCAGCATCCTTTCCGAGCCTCGGAAGAGACAGGAACGTTCCGAGACAAGCTCGAGAGCGAGAGAAAGAGAGGAGCACGCGAGAGGAAACGAGATAGAACTGTAGAGTGGGCGACAGAGTTTCACATGACCGAGTTAGAGCCACAATGTTTTACCGGGGCCACGGTGCTTCGTGACACCAGATATCGTTTTCACGTAGGCCGGCTGATTGCTCGCCAGGAGAGCCTCTAATTGGCCAAAGGTCACAATCATGAAGCATAATTCCGTCCCACTGACGCCGCAATTGCGAGGATAGTTCCCTAGATCCGGCCGATCGAGGTTCTCCCCTTGATCGGTGCCGCGATCGACGCGCTAATAAATCACAGATGGATCTCTTAATCCTACGGCCATCGCCGATCATCGGAAATCGCGCGGTACTGATCGATCCGACACCCTGCCGAGCTAAAACGAGCCCGGTCATTAATTGCCGCGAGAAAACAGGCTTGCGAAATTGCTGGCAATTTTCTAGGGGTTTCGAGGTACGCTAAAAAAATCTGTAACTAATTTCTAGGTCTTGAAAAATCTAATATCAACACATTTTCCATGGTTTAACCCTATGCACTCGAAGCTATTTTAACTCGAACATTAAATATTAAACATGAAATATTGGTGCAATACCTCAAACGATTATATACCGATATATTTAATAACGTAAACTACATTTTGAATGTATATATATATACATCTTTATTGATTCCCTTTAGGGTTACAATTATTGTACAAACTTTCCTCCTTACCCACTGCCTTCGCTCTTACTATCTAGGCTTAATTCTGTCTTACGATCTAACTTATAACTACCTTAACCTACTATAGATAGAGAGAGAGAAACAATATTTACAAAGAACATTTTGAATGATGGTAGAGCAATTTTTAGTGGCGCCTCTCTCAGAGTCACCGTTCGTGTGCTAAGGGTTAATCGACGTAGACAATGTTCTATGGTCTCCTTGGATCGTAACGGCGTGGAAACAATTCGAAAAAACTTCCAGGCTATCGTGGGTCCTCGCGAATCCCCTCAGGATCAAGGCCAAGCCTGGCGCGGGTCTTCCGGCGAGGAATTTCGTCTTCTCCGAACTGGTTCGCGCTTCCTTGCTCAAAAACAAGTCCGGGCTTCTCTCCGGATCGGCGTCTATCCTCCGTATCTCGCGTGGCTTCGCCTTCGAGGAGCATTTTTTTCTGACCTTGGCCGATGCTACACCTCTCGGCATTCCAGCCTAATCGAACGACACACCTCTCACCGTCGTCGCGTCCCATAATCCATAGGCTATACTGGTTAGAAACGCTGTATGTATACCTTTACCCGGCGTTGGCCGGTCGACCACGAGATTAGGAAGCATGCTCGAGAGTATTATCGTGTCTTTGATGGGCCACGATCCCTTCGAACGAGTACCCTCCGAGAAGAATCTCCGATACAGCCTGCTAGGCCACCGGCTTTAGCTTCAAATAAGTGGCCATAAATTCGTTGTTTTATAAAGCGGTCCTGCTTGACGGGTGGTCGCATTTTTATGGGACTCTTGCGTCTCCGTTTTTGGTTCTTCTCTGGTTTCTATGGGGACTCGATGTTGGTAATTATCGTTCTTGGTTTTGCGAACGATTTTAACCGATAAATCATTATTGCACGCGTCTCTGAACGGTTATAGTCGACAGTGAATATTTTCCAGTCCACATTGCCAGTCAATAATTCTCCGACGCTTCCATTCTCGCTAGCGAACACCGGTAGGCAATTATTTCAGTTCCTCTATCGATAATCAACTCAGATATCTCCGTTTGGTTACACAGGAAACAATTCTCCGAGTTTCCCAAGGCGTTTAGTGTCGATGGCAGATAATTCTGTGTGTTCAACATTGGTATAATTGGACCGCGGATTTTAAACAGACGTAGAGCGCTGGGAGCGTCCTATTTCTATCGACAACAAGTTTCCTGTTAAAAAATTGCTGATAAATAAAGACAGCGAGCTTCGGCATCGCCAGTAAATAATTCGAAGCGCCGGTTCGTGAATATTCAAGAGCTGGCAACACGCGAAATTGATGAAAGCGAAGCAGGAAGACGGAATTCGGCAGTGATTTAAGGACATCTGTCGAAACGGGCTCGCGAAAGTGAATTCTTTTTGAAGAATCCGCCCAGCGCGGCGCGGCGTCCGCAGAGCACGGAAACGCGAACTTTCTTCGTGTAACCTACTTCCGGCGCAAACGGCAGGGAAGAAACGACGCGTTCACATCGGGACGAAAGAGTCGCGAGCATAATAGAGACAAGATCTTCAAGACTGGTTTCCTTCGAAACGACATTGTTATCAGTCGAGGGAAAATTAACCTGGTTTCTGCGGTCGTCTCTAACTGGTTTGAATCCGCCGTTGTATCCCGGGAATAATTTCACTCGGCGCGCGAGCCACGTGAATTGAAATCCGTCGGGGAGGAAAAGCCACTTGGAAAATCTACTTACAATTAGAGGGTCGACGGACTTCTAGCTGGCACACGGAATCTGATGTTCTTTCGAACAAGTGGAGGATCGTCAAGAATATCTTCTTGGGCGTTCCTCTTGCTTAATGGCCCTTTCGAACGACCGCAATTCACTCAACGAACGACTCCTGGAAGTTACCGGCGTTGCAACGCTCACGAGACAAGGAATTACTTAACAACGTGGTGCGGTTTTTTTTTAATGGACTTCTCTCTGTCGATAGAGTTCAGAAAATTGAGGAGAAGTCGAAAAGTTTTGAATTCTTTGTTCAAAGATGAATAACAAGTTTTAGGGGGTGGTCTGATATTCGAGACCGTTTCTGCGCGAACTTTCAGGAATTTTGTTCAATTGTTACGAGCGGTCCCTATCGCGGACGCATCTCGGATCAAGAATTCTGATTACGTATCTCGGATCGGCGCGCTTCCGAGTGCCGGTCAACCGTGTTTTTCCTCGTTTCCAAGTGGCGGCGCACTTTCACGGGCGGTTAACGAGCCAGTCGTAATATGAATATTCTTTTTCCCGAGTCGCGGAAAATGATTGTAATTCGTGAGCGGGAGAGAGGCTGATGTTAGGTGAATTTCAAAACGGACTGCGCCCAGGGAGAACCGGTGGCTGTAATCGTTCGTGAGTTGCTTGCGTAACTGATTGAATAAACACGATCACCGCTGGGAATAGGAGAGGAAAACCGTGGACTGCCACGAGATTATTCTGTCTGGAAAAATTCGAGTAATTATCGAGCAGGTAGTGGACTTGAAATCTCTCGTGCACGCCGCCGCTTTTCATGCATGCTCCGCAAGAAGGAGAGAGAGAGAGAGAGAGATCCAACGATTGCAACTTGTTGATCGACAGCTCGTGATTGGAGCCTGAGCGTTCGCACGCGATAGATAATTTTGTACTCGGTGTTCAATTTAAAAGACCTGCTAATAGCGAACAATTTCTTGGATAATTAAATGCAGGCTCTGCGATTATATTCTAATTTGCTGTCGAAAGTTCGGGCCTTCTTCCAGAGAAATTTTCTCGCATATATTTAACATGCTCTCCGGCATGTTTTCGCGACTGAACGTTTTCTAAAGATGCATCGGTTCTACTTGGAATTGTGTTGGTTAAATTTCTTCGGTGTCTCGTCGGATTGCCTTCTCTTTCGAGGTGTATAGGTGTCGGTAGATGTGCAGGAAGAGGTTGTTCCTCTGACTGACAGTTCAAGAGGTATTTCCTTTCCTCGTAACAATCGCGCTGCGACATCTGCGTGGCGAAATAATACGGAAATTATCGGGTTTAATGCGTGGCATTAGCGACGTCCCCGTTCCAGGGAAATATCGCGTTCTGTCGGAGAACCCGAATCCTACTTTCCCTTCGGTGATGAAAGATCAGTGGCTTGCAGAAGAACTCTAACATATTTCAATGATTTACGATCCAGAGAATTCCGAGGAAATTACGACGCGTTGAGAGTCCAACAAGATTTCGCAGGAAAAATAATGAATAAGTCGGTACATATTTCTATCGAATGGTTCAATTCGTATCATTCAATAACAGTCATTAATCCGAATTATGTTTAATAGAAAAAGTTAAGCTCCAACCAAATGCTAATCGATTTGCTGTAAACGGCTCGTGCAACATTTTAGAGATCCTCTATCGAGATCCCGGTGTTACGAAGACTATCGAGCGCAGCACGCTCGAATCCGACCGCAGCTGTTCGATATTCCCATGGGCAATCGCCATAAACATTCCGGTCGGAATTCGCAAGCTAAACTCGGTCCTAATAATAAATTAGACCGCGGAATAGAAAGTCTCGGAGGATCGGAGAAAACCGGGTCCGAATGCGTAGAACGAGGAAGAAAATTGTGGACAGGGTTCGGTGCCTGCCAGGCATCCTCTTTTCAAACACCGTTGACATTTTTCTGCGGCGTCGTCGTGCAAATGCAGCACTTCCTCTTTTCCCATAGCAATCACCTCGCCGTAACCGGCCCGCGTTGATTAACAATAATAATTCCCGGCGCTCTTCCTCGTCGAGGATGTAGTAATTCGACGCGCGCCACGTTAATTGCCCGGGCTTTCATCGAGATTAAGGTATCAACACTCTCGCTCGCGTGGATCAGCCAACGGAGATCATCTTTCTCTGTTATCCTTGGAGAGTCGGAGCCCCGATCGTTCTCAATGGACTTATCGCGTTAATGCTACCGGTAATCGTTTAACTACTTTGGCTCGATCAGTCTTAACGAACTTGTCTCGTTAATGGCGATCGTTGCAAAAAATATTGATTTCATTCGGTCTGCGATCAGACATTAAGTATTTCGTTGCTCGTAATCCTCGTGGTTCTTCCGTAAATATCGTTAATGTTGTTTCATCGGGAAGAGTGAAACACGCGCGAACCACATGTTCGGATAACACCAGCTCCGTCGTGTCTCTTTTTAGCGATATTTTTAGCCGCACGAAACGTCGAACGTTCTCCGGTGTTTCTTTTTAAGGAAAAGGCTGGTTTATTGCTGGACCGATGAAATACTTTTGAGCATCGGTGTTCCGTTCTTGCCTCTCCCTTGAATTCCTGGAGACCCCGAGGAATGGGTTCTTAGACACTTTTCTCTCGCGGTTTCCGTACCGTTGATCTCTGTCGAGGAAACTGGCACGGATCCAGGCCGTTTCGATGAATAGTCCGCGCAACTTTAGTGCTCGTAAACTTTGTTCCATTTCTGTCGAACCTCGAGAGCAAATTAGCGTGAAGGTACGCTTAATTGGGTAAATTGGCGGCGATTAATTTTGGTTTCTGCCGGCGGTTCTACGAATTCCTCCGAGAACAAAGAAAATCTTACTTGCCGTGCCGTAGAACCTCCTACGCCAATCATCTTTTATATTCTCCGTTACACGATGCTAAAAAAAATCTGAACTTAATTCTTTTCGGAAGAATCGAAGACACTCCGGTTTTTCATTTTCTGGATCGCTAACAAGATTTCGATTTTTCTTTTCAGAGATGCGAAGCGAGGTAGGAGAATGGCTGCCGACCTGCGTGGGTTCACCGATATGCATCCTCTTGCTGTCGTGGTCGCTGCTGATCTATCAGAGCCAGCCGTCCTCTGCGAAACGGAAGATCGATGTATTCACAGTGGCCATTCTCTCGGAGAGTCTTGTGCACCAGCTTGGACTCCTTTTCTACGCGATCCTCACGTTGATTCGGCCGAGTAACCATTTCGGAGGTAGCTACGCTACGAATCATACCGATCTAAACCTACTTTGATCGTTCAACCTGGCCAAAACAATCATCGCGCTCTGCTTATTAATAAACAGCTTCGGGTTGCCTAAGAAACTAAAAATATTTGGCGAAAATATCGCGAATAACTTCTGCGGCATATACTTAACAAATGGACACTAATTCGGCTCCGTTTTTTAATTTCCAGAGTTCTGTTCGACCCTGGTCTGGGTGCTGAACTCCTCGAGCATCCTTCAGGAACTGACTCTAACTTCGATCGCGATTTTCACTGCGATCAGCACCAGGGACGTTCATGTAACCAAAAATCACCTGAAGTATCACCTGGTGAGCCTCAGCGTGATTAGCGCGTGCGTCGGTGTGACAGGTGTCCTAAACTTCGAGCCAGAACACTGCGTCTTCCTGGCGCAGGAGATTTCCTTGAAGTACGGCATCTTCGTCAACTCTCTGAGATGTTTGCTGATGCTGACCACAGTGGTCAGTCTCCTGTTGGCTTTGATTAGAAGCCTGTGTCGAAGTTCGAAGGGTGAATTGCTGAAGTCTGTGTCGGATCTATCGGAAGCTAGCTCGAAGAATTCTTCGGGAGCTTTCGAGTGTCATCCTCAGCAATGGGATCCTTCGAGCGGATCCTGCACCAGCGGGTCAACCAATAGCAGAGCCTGTTTGAGGAAGAAGAAGGTCCAAGTGGACGAAGCTAGCGGAAGGTCGACCATCTACAGCATCCTTTTCGTTTGCTACGCTTTCCAGCATATCCCCATCCTGGTGAGTCGATACTTCGAGTCTTTGTTCGGTTGGAAGAAATTATTTAACACATTCTGCCGAGCAGATTTACTTTAAAGTATGCGTACAACTTTGAAAGTTAAATATTTTATCTGATGCGGTAATTTTTGAAAATATAATAGTACATTATTTTCCAGCACATAAAAATCTGGATAATCGATGCTCGATAATAGCTGCCTCTCGCGATAGATTTATCGCGTCAGGATTTATTAAAGCCTCGGTAGAAGTTGGTTCGAGCAAATTTGCCGCAGCCTAACTGTCTCAGCCATAACAGCCGTATTTCGTAATATCCACGAAATTGCAAGCGCGCAGCGAGCCGTGGCAATGTTACACGACCGGAATCGATGAACCTAACACACGTCTGATCTATCATTTGCGAACGATTAAAAGTGCACGATTGCGCGGGTCTGCTTTGTAATACCCTCGCGCGCGCACTATCGCATAATTCGTTCATTAAATTAGCCCGATAAATTGCTCTCCAATTACGGCCTGTTCTTTCCTAATGCGAATATTTATCGACGCATTAGCAACTTGATTCCGAACAACTCATTGATTTTCTTCCACCAATATTCATTACGATCTTACCAATTGCTCATTTCTTTCTGTGCTGGATCTGCAGCAAGAAATGGATCTACTGTTTCGTAAACAGTTTCGTATGTTCTTTGTTCTTTCGCTAAAAACGTCAAGTTATCAAATAAATTGATTAAGTAACTAATTGGAACCGCAAGAGAACCTCGTTGGTTTCGCGGTAAGATATGTTTAAAAATAAATCGTACGGATCCATAATCTCCCCTATTTTTTTAGTGCTCTATTTTTAATGCGAAGCCAGAGAAGAAGTGATTGTGGCTACCGAACGGTCAGGGTCGAACTCCTCTGAAAAGATCGACTGAACCGGATCACAACAGAGGGTTCCCGCAAAACCGGAAGTCGTCGTGGGTCTCTGTCATCCGGAAACAGTCTCGTACTCTCTGTTTTCCGCACCGGAATTCCGTTCGTCGATGAGAAAGCTGCCCGCATGACAGAGAAAAAAGAATCGTTTGTGCCCGATGATCTTCTTTCGTAGCTGAACAGCATGGAAGATCGTTCGAAGATTAGGATCGATATCAATATTCGCAGCACGACCGGTTGTCTCGTGCCCGATAGTAAACAGGAGAACGGGGTGAGGACGTTCTGGAAACACGCGTCAAAAATATTCGAAAGTACGAACGCCTTAATACGGCCGATGACCTCGATGCCGAGCCCGATTGGGATTCGTTAAATGATCCTCGGAGAAACTACCCAGACCTTGCTCGTTAATATTTATAATCGGCTACGAGTGACGCGCTATGTTTGTAATCGCCGCCGCTGGCCGCCATTTAATTGGGTTGGCTACTGCGCGATCGTTCAAGTCTCCGACTCTGCTCGCTTAGCTCCGCTTGTCTCATTTGTTTGTGCACTTTCCAATTTGTTAACAGGATTCCTCGTGGCATTTTCTAGCGATTTATATTTCTAGATCGTTGGAAAATTACAAACATCTCTAGTTTTCTTTCGAAACTGAATATTCTAAACATTTCGTGTAGCGGCTTCTACTAACATTCAGACACTCTTAAACCACGATAACTTTTTTAACCCTTAAATGCACGATATTTTGTTTACAGTTTCTATTTATGCCTATGTATTCTATTAAGCAGTATCTATTTACCAAACGGCAACACAATGCATTTAAGGGTTAATATTGGACTGTATAATTTGAACTCGTTTGCTTTACCTTCTCAAAAAAGCTCAAATCGTACAGTGCAATATTAAAAACGTTCTAATTTGTTTTAAAGCGTCCGAATATTAATGGGAGACACTGTAAGTAGACAGCTATAAGTGGTCATTGGCCGAGTACGCGCTGGATATCCCGTAATCGACGATCGATCGTTCTGATCGTGCGATTAGACAATTGTATGCGTTTCCCAGCAGTCGTCGAACGGAACGAGGCGATAGAATCGGGGTTCGACCTCGATTTAAAGGGAAACGTGTGTATGCAGGTTGGCTGCTGAAAATCGATCGAATTCTAGACGATGTTCGGACGCGCGTAGCGTGACGCTTGTGCGCGACTCTTCGCAATTAAAGCGATGCAAAGCGAGCTCGTTTCGGATTCAGCGCAAGTTTGTTGCTTGGAACTGATCGGAGAAACTCGCGTGTACGTTCGATCGTCAGGACGATGATAAAGTTTGAAGGGCGCGAACACCGGGGAAAATCAAGAGGGAGAGAAACAGAGTGAAAAATATTATGACGGACGTGGCGCGCGAAGAACCGGAGCGATATGCTTGTGTAGCTCGCGTGCAGAACGGCTCTGCTCGTTACGTATCGAAGCGGTGTATAATAGAATCGCACGTCGAAAGTATGTTTAGTCGGTTGTACATGGTCGTGTTCCTCCGGAGATTCGGAGCGGAAAATCCTCGCGCGAACTACATATAATTGCCACGGGGATAATTGACATGCTGGAAATCAGGGGCGGATCCTCTGATCGACTCTATCGCTCATTTCATTTTTTCACGGGCGAACGTTCTTCGTGGAATCTTCGGCGTGGCTTCATTAATTGGGAAACTCGTTGTTCTATGTCTCGCAATTATTTGTATTGAACGACTAAAGAAAGACAAGAGAAAATAGGACATTGAATTAAGAAAAATGAAAGAATTCATAAAAATAGAGTTCGCAGGAACGTAAAGTCGTTGCCCGGCAATTATAAATAGAAAACAAGCTAGCAGATTTGCAAATAAAGTAAAAAGACACTCGGGAAAGTGGATGAACGTATTGTCAGTAAAAATGATGACAGTGACAGGATGTTATACATTTTCAGACTGAAAGAACGCTAGAAAATGATTTTATTATATGCCACGCTTTTACTTTCATAATTGACGTTTTATCTTAACATCTGACTGCTCTGTGCCAGCACTAGGAAGCGTCGCAGGGCAAATGTGAAAATGTTCGGTACTAGATTTATACGATAGCTGGTAGGAAAGGGTCCTCGTTAGAATGGTGGAACTGGTGCTTAGAGTGGTTCACATTTCTACGGACTAATTCACAGACGCTGGAATTAGCATTTCACTTTCCCTTGAAAGTATAATAAAAATATATACAAGCGAATCTTTATAGAAGTGTAACTTTAACATTTCATTTAATTTTATTTGATTCGTGAAGACCTTGAAATTTCGACGTGTTTTCGACTGCACGGTCGACCAGCGCGAAAATTGAAAGCCGTCGCCGCTTTGTGAATAAAATACCGCGTTCCATATTCGTCACGATGGCCATATAAATGCGTTATTTAATTTTCTCCCGTGGCAAAATGCTCGGCTCATGGTAATCGCGTCGCAAAACGGTGGCCAGCATTTTTGCCGGCTTTCCACCGGTGTTTTCTTCGAGCCATCTGCTTTCTAAGCGTGGATCTCCGTTAATCTGTGTACTGTGTGTGTGTGTGTGTGTGTGTGTGTGTGTGTGCCGCGAGTGAAATTCGAAATTTTATTAGATCGGCCGTGAACAGTTTCACTGTGTTAGTGGAACGATATTTCGAGGTTTCCCTTTCCTCGAGAGCGCGACTTTCGGCGCATAGCAATCTCTGCACGCGCGTCACGCTAATTAATATACTGCGGATAGATCAAGTTGGAACGCACGCTAACTAGATCCGCTAGATCTACGTTGAGGATCGACGGATTTTTTCCTCGATTTTTAGAGCGATCGGATCGTTGATTCTCTCATTTGAAAATATCAATTAACTGGTTATCTCCTGCAAAATAAGAAATATAGTAATTATCCACGTGTTTGTTTAACTTGTAAATAACCGTGGGACTGTGAAAGTGTCCGCAGTGGTACGCTTTTGAAAGATTTTCGCAATTTCTTCCGCATGGAATTTCGCTAAATGAAAAAGTGAGCGAAATTGATATTAATTAAAATTCCTCCGATACGGATTCACTGAATTCTGCGGTCGTTAATTACAAAAATCCGGACGTGGATTTTTTAAATAATTGCGTGTTTTTCTTTTTTTAATTTTGGAGAACTTAGAAATTCTCTCTGGAGATCGTTTCCGCAGATAGAAATTGAAAAAGAGAAATCACTGTGAACGCGTTCTGTTTCGCTCGAGCTTCAAAACACGTTCCCGTGGGAGGTCTTTCGATTGTGAGCACACACCAGTCGGATTTTAGATTGCGTAATTTATGTGATTGCCTATCAAAACGCCGCGAATCTGGAATCGCTTCGCGTAAATCGTTTCCAACGTAATTCCGTGGAAATGGATTTCACACGTGGTTCCCGTTGCTACGGTATCCTAAAACCTTTTCCATCATGCCATTAACTTTTACGTAAACTGACAAAACAATATACAGGCTTTCTTTCTTACACAATCGCTCGCTTTTCGGATCTGTTGCTCTTGCACGAGCGGGAACGTTTTTGTCAGCGCAAAAAGCCAATTAACGATTGATAGACAGTGCAAACTATTCCTCTATCAGATGATGTCATAAGTTGGTACCGTTTGTGCAATTTGTTAGAAGCAGTTCACTTTTTAAGAGAATGTTCTTTCTGATTATGTATATAGTGTCATTGTGAAAACGTTGTGGGTTTTTAATACAATTTTGATATATATATATATATATATATATATATATATATATATTTTTATTTCGAGAAATAGGAAAGTAGTGATATTACTGCAATCTTCGTTAATAAAAACATCTTCTCGCAGTTTAACAACAGAATCTTCACGAAACGCACGAACATCCCCAGTCTATTAATCACCGCCCTCATGCTAGATTAATTTTCCTGCTTTCTAACAATGTGTTACAGACTTTTGGAAACTGTTAGAAACTCGATGAAACCGATTTACATATTCTCACGCAGATCTTTTTCACTTCGGAAACTCTGTTATCCACTCCGATACGAATATCAGAGCGATGCTCTTTCGCTTTTCTTCGCAAGTGAAAAACAAGGAAAGACATACAAAATCGCACGATAGTATGGATCGCAAAACGCAGCGTCCAGACGCGCAAAGGAAAATCGCACCTTTGCTCGGCACGAAAAAGGAAGCAGCGATTCCGTAAGCCGCAACAGTTGAAAAGTGAAACTCTCGTTTCCAAACCGCGACTTCCATTCGCAGTCTAATTAATCAAACTTTTTATCGATGTTAGTATGTCGACAACGCTGAATCATATTGTTACCGGGCATCGTGTCCCGCAGAAAAATTTCGCAAAAGATCCACGACAGAGAACGGAATCTGCTTTTGAATATGCGAGAGATGCAACGTTCGCGAACCTGCAGAAAAATGTGCGTTCGCGGTGCGCGACGTTGGCGAGCGAGCGCGCGCGCGCGCGCTTTTGAAAGCGCGACCGAGACGAGTTTTCACTGTGGAAATTTCCCGCTCGTTAAAATCGAAAGTAAAGCGGCTACGTAAGACCCGGCCGCGGTGTTTCGACGTTTCCCTTCGTTCTTCGCGTTTTTTTCCATTCGCTCGCCGATTTTTTCGCTGCTCCTTTTCAGCACGAATCGCATCGCATCGCGGCGCTCTCGCAAAAATTGCACCGGCGCACGCGTCCCTTGTCTATCGACGCGTCCGCTCTCCGAACCACGCGAACAATTAACTGCATGCGATATGCATGCGAGTCGGCGTGCATTCCGCCGATTCTCGCCCTCGGGGAAAGCGTCGACACGATTTCTTTGAATTATTGACAGATGCGCCGGATGCCTCCTGCAAGAAACTCTTTACGACACGATTATGGCTCTGACTACGAGACTCGTGGAAAAATTACGGCACTTTTTGCATACCGTTCGACTATTCGGAAAGCACCACTCGAAAACCAGACTTCGGTCTCGTTATTTCTTGTTCGAACGTCGCGTCGTGTAGAAAATACGGTCGCGTTTTAGTACAGAGCTAAACTGTAAGCAATCGTGTGTACCGAACATTTAGGTAACGATGCAAATATTGTCTATTTCCTTTGCAGGTGATATCAATCAAGCCGAACCTCCTCGCAGACTTCTGCACCCCGCAGAATCTCGCGACGTGGCTACCCCTAGTAAAGGACACCCTGCTACCAGTTTTCCTGGCACTGTTCGACAAGATGTTCTGCCGATACGTGGCCAAGGTTTACTCGAAACAGGATCATGCCAGGAGACTGTCTCACGGTAGGCCTGAATTTCTTGTATATTGTTTCCGCAACGAGTGTTGAGTCTCCGCGAAAAACCGTTTTTCCTGTGGCTCGCGAGAGTCCTGTAACACGATCGCAGAAACAAGATTCCGTGGTATTTCCACGAGGACGGATGGCATCGATTCGCGGATGAAAAATGCACAAGCTGACCCGGTGGCACGCGTGGGAACGGGTTATCGAGATGCATCAACGCGTAATCGCCAAGGAGAAATATCAGTTATGCGACAAGCCGCAGTCTCGCAATCTACTGTAACCACATACCGCATCGTTTCCCTTTTATTACTCGTACGATTCAATTTTTATCATAATCCCCTGTCAATCCTAATATATTCAACCCTTGCGATACTCGCTGTACCATTATTCAACGTATCAAGATATTCCTTTCGTTACAACGATCCTATTGTTTCTGCCACGGTTCGCGAAGTCAACGAATTTTAATTGCAACAAGTTGTGATTTTCCGGTGGCAATGCGCCTGGAGTCTAAATTCCCCGCTGACCCGAATTACCCAGCTAATTTCCCCTTCACTCTTACGACTTATATATTTTTTTTCACTCCCTTAATGAGTCTACCGTCTGTCTAACAAGTCATTAATCAAGATTTGCATAACGTTCGACTCTGCAAGGATGATTTATCGCTCCACAGCGATTCCGCGTGCTAATTAGAATTCGCCGGACCAATTTTCACGCGTTATTATTCGTTTTTCGTGTCCACCAGTTATTTTTGCAGAGAAATCATCGTCGAATCTGTTGTTTTCACAAAAATTCCGATTACCGTACAGAATACAAGAGTTGCAAATTTTTGCAGAAACCGGCCCCCGGGGGCTGATGCGAATCGCAGAGTCAATTTCGCTTTCGCTCTCGCTCTTACGACTCGTTTCTTTTCACGAAACAAGGCAGCATGTGTTGGACGGTAATCTGGTCCGGTTTGATGGAATTTTTAATTTCACTGGCGAGATTTGATCGCGATTCCGGTTCGTGCGGACGCTTGCGCGGAAAAATTGTCGGATTCACGAAAAAGTGAATTTAGTGTCACTCTTTTTTTTACAGGTGGCATAGACGGCAAGTTTCGGCATTTCGAGCAGGACGCCGAGTACAAGCTGCAGCTGAATCTAAACCAAGGCCTGAAGTTCCCCTTGACTAACGGAAGCCTCTACGGACGGTTGCACAACCATCAGAACAGAGGCGAGTGCACCAGTCCCACCTCCCCATTCATTCCTCATCTAATCGTTTTTGTCTCGATGGAATGCACTGAAACGCATTCTAATTGAGGAAATCATTTTAGTCCTCGATGATCTGCCGTTAGACCCGTGAGCCACTTTATTATCGGTCGAGTCTCTACCTCGTCGTAACTCGATCCACACTATTTCATATTTTAACAATCTCTCAACCGTTTTATGCTTTTTAAACAGCTATTTTATAGGAGGAATATCTTCTTCATCGGCTACTTAAACATCGTTTAATTTCTCTTACGATTTTCTGTTTCCTCTATTTATTTGATCATCGATCGAATTTATGGGTCTGTCGTGGCAGAATCTGCAGAATTTATTTTTAACTATTTCCGAATAGATTCATCGTAGCTTGAAATACGAAATTCTTCCTCTTCTATATTTGTTTTACTGCCGGTAGAATTTAATCGTTTGTAGGTTTTACAATTTTTTTGGGCCGATCAACCCGAAGAAGAACGATTTTCATTTTTATTTTCCTTTTGAAAATAATTTCCAACTTTGTAGCAGTTTTCTAGCGTGCGATTACCGTAATTATTTTCATTACGCGTCTCCACGATAGCTTTACGATCTTTCCAACAAATTACAGTTTTCCCCATCCCCATAATTTCCCAGCGAAATTGCCAGGAATCTCGAGTTTTCGATTCGA
The DNA here is from genome assembly GCA_916610235.2 of Lasioglossum morio. Lineage (NCBI taxonomy): Eukaryota > Metazoa > Arthropoda > Insecta > Hymenoptera > Halictidae > Lasioglossum > Lasioglossum morio. The sequence goes on from OU744333.1 coordinate 14,867,307, forward strand.
GACTGTTCGGAACGAGTGATTTAATACATCGAAAATAGAAATCTTCGATATAAAATGTATTCCTTCATGCATACTTACCTCTTGTGCAACAAAGCCGGAGCGATCGTTGGAACTGTTTATTAGCATAATGCCAGTGCATCCACCGCAAACATATTCCCCCGGCAAATTCTACACAATTCCCCCTCTAATTTTTCCCGAATGAGGGATATTTCATTCTGACTCGGAGAGTCCCCGGTACTTTCCATTTTATACACGTTCGCCATTTAGAAACACTTACACCATTAATCCTGGCCCGCATTCGCCAATCGATATTCGCAGAGGCGTGAATGCACATCTCCATCGAACAATGTTGTTGCAACATCGTTCATCCCGGGGACTCGTAAACTTTAACGCCGACGCCATTTGTTTCGATAACTGTCGGCGAACACGTTACCATATTTTATTCGAGCTGTGTCACCGTGGAAAACTGTTTTCTCATATTACCGATGCATTATTTTTGCAAACAGATTTCCATTTCTGTCGCCGAAATTTAGTTGATACAATTTTATTATTTTATTATTTATAGAAAGTATTGAATATTTTTCTTAGAATATTTGAAAATTCGAGGGTCTGGAGATTTAAATATTAAAAAATTTCAATATTGGAAAATTCGAGGCCTTTTAAGAGTGTCCAAATATTCGTGGAAGTCACTGTATGCAGTTTGCAAGGAATGCAGTTCACGATGTTTATGGAAGGACGTTCGGAGGCGTTATCGGACGCGGAACCTTGCAGGATGTTATTTTCAAGGACACGACGTAATGGTCCCGATCGAGGATACGGCGATACATACTGTGGAACGTGACCGGGGATATCGATTTTCCAGTTGAACGGTGGCCCATTATTTAAGACGTGTTCGAGTTCTCGAGGAAACTCCGTTGAGGATTATCGTTCTACGAAATTCCTCGGGCGTGTTAAAGCGGGTCGCGTGAGCCTCGCGATCAAAAATTCAGAGCGTGTTCGCCAATCGGGAGTAGCTCGGCCAGGGAACTATGCGATTTCTTGTAAACAACATCGTGGATCACCCTCGAAACACTGTTATTACCGTGTCTTTGCTTAGACGGTAATAAATCTATGAAATCTCTCCACATCTCACGACACAAAGTCACAGCAATTCTATTCTGTTATTATTTAAGAGACTCGTAGTCTACCTTTTGAAGGAATGATAGAAAACGTTGCAGAGATAAATGTTAAAGTTTACCGGCGTAGGAATCAATTAAATCGATCCCCCCGGTTCATTAAGTCAATTAACTCGCCGCTGGATGCCTCTTTCTAACCGAGACTCAATTTACAGGAAAGACTGGAACGATCACAATGGGCATCCAGCACTATCCACGGGCGCAGTCGATGAACGAGGACAGTAATTACGCCTCCCTGCCGGCGGAGCTTTCTTCGTTCACCAGTTCAACGTTCGAGCCACGCCAGGACTTGAACACTATCGAACAATCGAAAAAGACAATCGCTAATGAACAATTGAACAAACGGCCGAGACCAACAGAGAGTTTCCAGGAGTTGACTGGTAATCGGTGGAAGATCGGAAGCACGGACGTTTTCGGACAGAAAATGGAGAACTTGGTCCAGCTGGATGAACCATGTCCGAAGAGGAAGTTCACGAAGAGTCTGGACGAGATTCGAGAGGAGCCGCCTAGGAGGCACGCGAGGAGTGTGTTAGGATTGGAGAATTTGATTATGGGAGTGGATAATAATCTGCTGGAACAGCCTCGGTATCCAAGAGTTGCTTTGAGGAGGAATCAAAGCTTCGACCATGCTAGATGCCAATCGTGAGCAACAACTATGAAACTATTATTAACTTCTTGATGTTTGCTGTAGTTATAAAAAAAATGTTGAAAATTAATTATAGTCAATTGAACGATCAGAATAGAAAATAATTATCTTGTAAGATAGTCTAAAGATTAACCCGAGGTACTGGAGCAAGCGTAGCCTAATTTTCTAATTGGTCACGCTTTCAGGTACCATCGACCATTTCTCGACTCGAGGACGTACGACTTGAAGAAGCAGGATCCGAAGAAGGAGCAGCAGATCATCCAAAGACAGGAGGTTGATAACGAAGGTGACGGGTACGAGACTTCCGATGACGAGAGCTGCGACCTTGAAAACGGTGATTTCGATACTATGAGCTCCTGCAGAAGCAGAAGCAGGAGCTGCTGTTCCGTCACCACCGTGGCGAACGATGATTTCGAATATTTTCAACGTAAGGGAACGAAGGTATCATTACGTACACGTTTATATGTTGTTAATCATTACTGGACTGTGGATCTTCATGCTGGTTCCCTTCTTCGGACATTATAAAAATACTGAAGACGAACTATTACTAAAAGTAAACTGAACACTAATTCTGATCAATGCCCGAAGATCTGCAGTCTATTCATTACGCACTTTAGTCAATTTAGAAAATCGACAACCTCTTCATCGTATAAACAACGCTTTGAAGTAACTAACCTAAATTAACGTACACGTGCTAATCAGACTGAACGAACAAAATAAATATTCCCTGGCACAATCCCTCAAAAAAATCAATCCAAGAAGATCATCGAGATTCCTCGGAATGACAAGTACCACCATCAAAGGTGTTAAACTCCTGTAATCCCCAAAGAGCGATCCCGATCCTCGAATTGCCTCGACCAAGGTTCAAGTTTAGCAGCTATCTTGCTCACCCGATCGCAAAAGTTTCGCTTCAGGTATCCTCGCCTCGCTCCTCTCCCCGAAGGCCACACCTAAACGCTTTTCGCACGTTCATCTCCCAGCAGCAACGGTATACACACCTAACAGCAGCAACAGCTCCGATCACCACAGCTCGACCGCGTATCTCTGCGGAAAGCATGTAGTCCGTAGAAATCGCATCGGCACTTTATTGGCCTTTCTTGGGTTGTTTCGCAATAGCAGATCGTGAGAACGCGGCGTTTTGCAGGTGGAGCTGCTGCCCTCGAAGAGAACCGGCGGCGAGGTAAAGGTCAACATGCGATCTTTCACGCCGAGGATCATCGAGCACGGCCCGGAGGAGGAGAGGAGGAGCAAACCGCCGGACACAAAGCCTAGCATACAGTCCTACCACCTCAAGAAGAAGAGGATCGGACCCGGTTTCTCCATGAACGACCTGGACAAGCTGTCGATCGACAGGAAACTGCCTGACCTATCCATCGACAGCCTGAAGAGCATCCTAACTAACTCTGGTGTCAGCTACCTGGACAATGGAGACCTCTGCAGACACGACATCGGAGGATCAGCGCCTGATTTCAAGAAGATCTTCGTCACAGAGTTCATTTGAATCATTGTAGAAGATTGCGCAGGTTCTTGGAGAACCTGGCGAGCGTGATGAAGGATATAGTATAGCTTGAGAAAGTAGAGGATGCGTCCTGGATGGTCAGAGCTAACATTAGAGCTGATAGAAACATTATTCTGAAGGGGATGCGTCCTGGATGATCAGAGCTAGCTAGTTAAAGCTAGTTAAGGAACGATAATAGAGACTGTACAAAGTGTTCATATACAATATAATAAGAAAGCTTCTGCTGTTTGGGTCTGTACAGAGTGCGACGTAAACTCGTAAACTATTTGTTGTACGAAGAAAATGTTTCACATAGAAATTCTAGGCAATCGAAAAGAGTTTACGATGTATGTACTATTTACTTTTCGATTATCTTCTTCCGTTATCAAGATATCGAGGTACCTTCGACTTCTCTGAATTCAAACTTCTCTGTACAGACGATCCGAACCAGATGCTGGTTATATAATTAAGAATTCTGTTTTTATACGACACGGTGAGCCTGTACAAAGTGTTCTTGTAAATGGAAGAAGCTTCGTTTTAGGAAAGTTAGGGAGAAATCGCAGTTCCTCGGATCTAGAGAATTATGTAACGACCGCGCGGAAGTAGTCGGATTGGAAAGTCTGCGAACGCACCGGATCGGAGAAGTGATTAATTAAATCAATTGTCTGTTTCTGCGGTTTTTAATCGCCGCGATCGTTATCGCCTCGTGTCAATCCGATGAAAGCTGAGATCCAGCTGCTGCACTCTACTTCGAACAATGCGGGGAACGTTTTTTTTCATTGTTCAGGTAAGAGATGGTCATTTTCACGCGGAACTTCTGATCTCGCGCGAGAAATTAGAATTGGAGAAGTGAATTGTGTTTAATCGAGATGGACCAGGCTTTTAATAGAACGAGGTGTTACAAGAAAGCATCTGACCGTAAATCAGTGGTGCAGCGAGTTACGAGGTACAGGATCGAAATCGCAACTGGGCTGAATTACGATCCGCGCGGATCAGACGAACGCTAAACAGGAATGCGAGCGGACGCGTGTAAAATATTTGTAAAATATACTCCCATTGTTTCCACGGTACCGTTCCGCCAGCTCTGTTACATAAGAAAATCTTTTGTAAGCGCTCGCGCTCCCCATCCCCCTCTTCGGTATTGTATGGAGATCGTTTTGTATATACCTTGTACATTTGTATGGTAATATTTAATTCGGTAAATACATGTGTACGTGGCAACGCGTGTTCTGATCCAACTCCAAGAGAAACGATCCAGATCCAACAGAAACGAACCAAAATTAACTCGAACTTGTCCTTTTCCGTTTCAGAATTATTCCAACCTTGAATCCCGAAGTCACAAAGGTCCCGTCAAAAATAACACTCGTTAAGTATACTGACAAAACTCTTTATTTCTTACTGTTTATCCTCTTAACTTAAAATATCTTCATAAATAATCCTCGAACCGCAGACACCGTGCCAATACAGCTTCCAACGAACCACGCAACAGCAGCTGGACCACCGAAACGGGAAAACTGCTCCATCAGCTTCCAAAAAAAGGAACTCAAAACCAAACGAGGTAAATGTCTTAAATGTTACGTTCAGATGCACTATACGAAGATGTTCTAGATCGGAGGATCTTTCGGTGAACCAAAGCCACGTTCATAGGCGGTCGTAAAGCCTGCTTATTGGCTGACAGTCTGCAATTATTACGTATTACGTGTACAGAGTATCGGTATTCGTTGTTTTTCCCCCCAAGGGCGGATACAGAGAGCGAGCCTCGTTTCCGAGTCGAGATTACGTGCGCGCCCTCCGATAGGGCGCCCCCTGCCCCTCTCTTTCCCTAATCGTCGCTTAATTGTCTAATTAAATTGTACACCGCGTTTTATTACGCTCGCGTTGACTAGCAATACACGGTTTGGCATCGTTAATCGTATCTCTAATTACACGCCAGTGGCGTAGAAACCTTCTCGACGTTGCCCCCCACACCTGAGTGACAAAAACCAGGGGCTCTGTTTGCGCACGGACGCGCGCCCACGAAACGCATCGTTGCGCAACAAGGAATGCGCTCGACAAAAACGGGAATCGTTGCAGTTAATGAACGCTGATAATTCCTCCAGGGTAAAATCGGCCAGGTTTTTTCTGCAAACGAGATAATCGACGATGATTTTGTAATCGGTGACATGATCCTTGTCAAATTGCTTTTGTCGTTGCTTATTCAAATAGAATTTAACAAGGATTATTTCTGTCATCGATCCCTCGATTGTTTACAGAACATTTCCCTCTACTAACATTATCGTTGCTTATCTGTCTACGTGAAAATAGTTACAGCGCTCAAAAGGCATCATGGCAGTCGAAGATCTTGCCCCGTTGCGATCCAATTGGATTTTCTCGATTATTCGGTTCGATAATGAACGTATCCGAGATTTTCGAGCGTTCGAGCTTAAATTACGGTGTTTCCACGCCACTGTAGGAAATAGGACTCTGTGCTTTGGTAGAAGATTGCAGGATCGAGATACGGTGGTCCCGATCGATGAGATCAGTGACTCGCGTAGACGAGATCGTTTCCGCGAAAGATTGCTTCGATCATCGACTTCCGGTTGAACTTTCCGCCCCTGGACTCGACGATCGCCACCAGTTGCTGATATCGTTTCCACGCGGTCATCGAGGCCGCTTCCCCTTCCGGTGTGTTCTTAATCTTCTGATACACGTCCGTACTCCTGACCGCAGCTTCCGAAGTCTGACAGACGCTTTCCGTGTCTGGTATCATCTGAAATATCACACGGAACACTGTCAGAACACCGTCCGAAACCCGAGTCAATCGAAAATCATTCTCCGTCATCGATCCGTTCTACCTTTTACGTTGATCACAAAAGAATCGGTAAAATGATCGTTAAAGATTCGTAAGAGATGGAATATTCTATTCTAAAAAGTGCTCGACTCGGTCGAGCAAACCGCTTCGAAAACTCGATACTTCCATTTGCTAAACCCTTTATTCCCCGTTCGACAAAAAGCTCTTGAGCCCTGTAGTCACGCATCGTTCGAGTCAGAGAATTCGAAATCGTCAAAACGTATTTTACAACCGAGCTTCCACTGAAATTCACTCGGGAAAGATATTACTTACTGACGAATATCGTCCGCCACGCGAATCCCTATTGTTCTAGACGAGGCAGGCTATTGTTCGTGACAAAATTGCGGAGTTAATTCTGTTGGCTTGCAAATCGAAGCATGTCGATTAAAAATATTTTTCTCTGTAATGGAATATGGAAAAAGGGCGAAGTTCTCCCGGCGAAAGGACTGGTTTCAAGGGCGCAATTAATGGCGGAACAAATCCCAATCAGCGTTCCTTATTTTTCCGCTTGTCGTGAGCTAATTAGTAGCGATTCCAGTGCTGGGTCTCGGGCTATCGTCGGGCCGACACACGCTGGAAAAGCCCGGGCTTTAATCACGGCCCTCGATCTCGAAACGTTTGCTCCGGTCGACCGATGTTTGTAGGACGCCGTGTATACACATGTAACACAAGCCTAAAGCCAGCCCCCTACCGAAATCAATACTCGGCATTACACTGTTACTAAGGATTCCCATCCCCCATCGCCAGATTCACCCCCGTGCCAACCGCGGCCAACTCGGCGAGGTTCAATGGCCAAAATACAGGACTCCGTGCGTTGCCGGTACACTTACTCGAAAACTTCTCCTCCCGTTCGTTGTCTCTGTTATTCCTGTTCGTCGCTCAATCGTTTGGAAAACCTACCCCCCCCCCCACACTCTCCACTTTCGAAAATCATCACCTAAAACTCTGCCGGCCCGCGATATTCAAGCGCCACGCTCGAATCGTATAAATTCGACGATTTTCGTTCTATACCTCTTGGATGAAATTAGGATTTATTAGAATGTTTATTAGGTGAGAATATGTGCTTTCTTTGTAAAACCAATTGGTCTGGAATTTTCTTTTTGCTATAGGATGGAAAATTGCTGGAATTTCACAGGGGTTACAGCAAATGAGTTTTTGTAGTTTCCTCTGGAATTCATGTAGCATAAATTCGGTGCACTAAATTGTGACATGAAAGAGTAGAAAAAGGTACACTTTACGATATTTGCAGTAAAGTTTTTAGTATTCCTTTTATAGGTATGAACGTTCTTCCCCGGGAATGGATATCGCGATACTAAATTTAAATCATACTATTCGTATGCTTCGATAATAAAAAAAATGTTGCATTTATTTTTCACTTACACCGCGTAGAAACTATACACTGTATATAGTCGCGCAGTGCCGTGAAGCTTTAACAAAGATTAATAAAGTTTTTCCTGTATGGCGAGCCTCGTAAAACCCTTAACAACGGCCATGAATCTCCATTTAAATCCCCTTTATGTAAATTACGTTGAAAAATATCAATTTGTATAAATGTACGCCGACTAACGAACGGAGTGCAATAAACAAGCGAAACTGAAGTATAATACAATTTATAAAAGCGAAGCTTGAATCGAAATTAATTTTCACTGTCCCGAGTTTAGCGCTAACTATAGTTTGCTTTAAATGTCTTAACAATTCTTTAAAAGAACCACCGTCTTATAAAATTGATTGGTTTGTTTGCAAATAGAGAGGATGCAAGGAGCAGTTGGAAAAGCACGATTGTTCGTACAAGATGGCGCCACGGCAGCAAACCGAAGACACCAACCCTCCAAAGGGGAAGTTTTCCAACAAGTAAGTAATTATTTGAAGGGAACGGGTGAACGTGGGGTGCTGGGAAGGGAATTGCATTTTACGAGGGTAGTTCCTAGATGGTTTCCACGTCCTTTGGAATCTCCTGTTTTACGCTGGAAATATTGGCCGAGTTTCTCTTCCCCCAACACAGCCGGGGGCCGGTGGAAGGGGAACAATAATTCTGACGAGCTCGTAATACAGGAATTGCTACTTTTATGGCTGGAAAAAAGTCCCGGTTACCGTCTTCTATTTCTGTTCGGGGAAGTTTAAGCACCGCCCTCCCACGGTAAGTTTCCGCAGACTCGCCCCGGCCACTTTAACTTTTTCCACTTCCGCTCCCGAGCCACGATAAACATTTATCTTCTTCGGAAATTCGCGGACGTGCAGCCTTCAGATTGCCCATCTCGCAGTGGAACTTCTATTCGAGAAGTTTCGGGCCCCGATGCAAATTTTTATTGCGACTCGATCGACGTGCGCCGAACCGGCAATAAAATATCCACCCCCGCACACGCCGCTGCAAAGTTATTTCCTTTTGAACGCAGCGAGGAATTTCAATTTTCATTCGTTACGGTGAAAATAAAGAAGGAGAATCGCGAACGTTTGTTCGCGTCAATTATTTCTGGCGTTTAAACATGTGCACGTAACAGAAACGAAACAAGATCCTCAATTAACTTTCTACTGTTTCAATTACACCTCGAGTTCTCGTTTAAACCCTTCGAACACGTTGCCGCGGTACCTAGATCCAAGATTCCAGCTTCCGAGTTCAATTATTCTCCCGATAATCCGTTTTCATTAGAACTTGTTAGACAGCTTCTATACTTTAGCCGACTAACTCGCGTCAAGCTAGATACTTAATCTCCTTATCGGATGCTCGTCTACTTCGGGTTTATTAAAAATTTAACCGTCCGTCTTACGATTTCCGAATTCGGTTAAACTATTCCGAATCTGCTCCCTGATTTACAAACTTTGATTTTCCTTGTAATCGGTAGGATTTGAAATTCGAAGCAAGAGTTAGAGAATCGAATAGTTGCGATAAAAATCAAACACGAAGAGAGTTTCGACTGTCGAATTCGATTAGTTCGTTTCGTGGTAACGTTTCGCCGAGTGAAACTTTCGCGGAAGATTTTAACATACACAGAGGGGCGAAACTTTGATTTTCAATTGTGGATCTTTGCCTCGAGTTTCTTGGGAAGCCATTCCTCGATCTTACATGTATATGTATACATACACCCCCGCAACGTTTTGATTAGCTCGGAGCCGAACTCCGGCCCCGTTTAATTCCTATTCGTCAAGTTATTCAGCCCGAAGCTTTTGATTAACGCTCTCCGAATTAAACTTTGAAACTCAATTACTGGCTCTGTCATGTTAAGCCTCGGGGCCTCGGCCCCGGTGGTGCGCGATCGGAAGTCACGTTTGTTTTTCGCGTCCCGGGCGAGCTTTTGATTAACCATCTGTGAATTCCACTTTAAAATCTAATTGCCATTCGTTAGCAGAACGCGCGCTGATTTTTTCGGTTTCCCCCTGCCCTCCCCCCGCTCGCCGTTGTTCCGTTTCAATTGATCAATCGCCGCTCCGCTGATTGAACTTGTTAATTACGATTCGGGGCGAGAGACTTGCGTGCGCACAACACACAGCCAACATTTTTCACTTGATTTCGGACTCTGGCCGAACGGGTTCCAAACCGGCCGGAAAAGCAAGTCCGAATCTCGGTGATCCAATCTCTCGGGCTTCGAATCACGGTGTGCAATGAATTCGAAACAATTTTTTCTTGTTTAACAAAGGGTAAGCGAATCCCTCGGCACAATTTTAACTTCCTCAACAAATACAAGACTAGGATTCAGCGTTTAATAATATACAAAAAAATATATTAAAAGTCATATGAAAGATATGTTCAAAGTTTTACAAAGTCACTACGTATAGATAAAGCTTGTTGAAGTTTATTGAGATTGTTTTATACAAGGATATATTCTTTATCATTCGTTGTACAGTGTTATGGTAATGTGTGTGATACATATAAAGCAAACATGGCTTACGGACAAACGTACTGCACAAGTAACTCGCGCCGCAACTTCTCAATAAAATGAAACGACAAGGACAAACGAAAGCCGAGTCACAGAGGCTTGCAAACTTGGAGGAAGCTCAAAGATCATTCGGCGGGAAAGGTAAATCCCTGTGTAACGTCGTCGGAAGATAGGATCATTGAACCCACCTCGTCGATCAGCAGCGTCCTCTTCTTCTTTTTCTTCTACGTCGTTCGCCCTCCCTCCGATCGTTCCCCGGTCCTGATCCAATTAACCAACGGGTTAAGGTCGTTTCTCACGACGATGTAGAAGAGGAGGAAAGGTGGAAGAGAACGGACGACGACGACGACGACGACGACGACGACGGTGTGTATCGGTGGAAATCGGAGCTGGATCGATGGGACGCCGCGAAAGCGGATTCGGAGCACAGCACGGTCCAAGAGTAACTGAAGAAGGCCAACAAACGGCCGACCATCAGCTGGTTTCCCCGATTAACTCGGCACCCCCCTCTCTCTCTCTCTCACTCTTTCTGTGTGCGTGTGTGTGTGTGTGCCCGGGGAACCCACATGTGTCGACCATATGGGGGGGAAAACAGTGGCAATGGGCCCCCGACCGAGGGAGGGGACGCAGAGGGGGTGAGACAACCAGGGAACCAACCTCTTTCAGCTTTGCACCCTCGACAGTCTCCCCCGTGCCGAGGGCTCGCTTCCGGCCACTGTGTTCGCGTGCCAACGATTTTTAAAACTCCCCGCACACCCCTTCCTCGCAACAGGACCCCCACGCGATCGTGCACCCCTCTGTAGGTGGTTGTCAAAGGGTTGATATATTTTAGAAACCTTTTTCGCTGGCCCTTGGTACGTAGCATGTTTTTCTTGGTGAAACGATTCGACTCGTCGAACGAAGGATTTTCTCAATTCCATCGGATCGATTTACTTGGTCGAGAACGTATTCTGTGAAAATAGTACAGGATGTTTCATAGAGATTAAGACAGTTTTGTTTTATGTAGAGTTTCCCAGAAGCGGCGAACTCGGGCGAACGCTATGTACATATTTTCTTGCGAACAAGCCAACCGGAACGAATTATCGAGACGCTCTTCGGTCACGTCCATTTATGGAATTTTACATGGGAAAGCTATCTGCTATCCCCAGACGATTTCGCGCCTGTCCTGGAATGTTTGTGGGAATAATGTCAGAGTACTCGGTAGAGTATAGACTGATCTATAGTGTAGGATTAACAATTCTACTAATTAGATGAAAAGAAGCTCGCAAGAACGAGATACATATATGGAAGTCTTCACTGTCGCTGTCATGCGAAAGGAGTATTAACAGAGATAAGAGGCTGAATATGTAAAGGGTTTCACGTGGATGTAATGATGCGAATTAACACGCAGGGGGATGGGCTTATGGAAATAGGATTATGTAGATTCGAGGCGAAGCGTTTGTTGGCCGACCGTTTAAAAGACAATATAGTTTCCGTGTGCACCATGGTGTCTCGGCAACATCTCCCGCGCGCTGAAATTAATTCTTAGAACCACCGTAGACACGCCCAGACTATTTGCCTTTCCTATCTTCGATATTTCTCGTCACCTTTTCACTCCCGATCGCGTTGTCCACGTGTGTTTCAACTCGAGCAAGGACAGTTTAATTAGCACACAGCACCTTGAACTACTTACATAGCTGTTCGTTTGCTGAAAAATTAATTTTTTCAAAGATGAACTACTTGCATTTAAAATATATTAATGAATCGCGTGCATAACAGAACGTCAATGCATGTTGCCCCGTTTGTTCCATAATTACGAGATTTCGGTTTTCTGAAATTACAGTCTACAATCGATGAGAAAAATGATGTTCGACCATCGATCTCTCGCGACTCAAAAACCCATATGCAATTTATCACTCTCGCTAACTTTCCACCCGAGGCAGCTCGCTTTTAATTAAATGAATTAATAAATAAATCACCTCTCGGGAAGTAACGATACATTTCCGATGTCCGATTAATTGCGAGATAATAAAACTCATTAGTTGAGGAGTTGCCCGTTTCTCTGTTCGGTTAAAAGACCCCGAACATTCGAGTTTTAGTTCCGGGGCGGTCGCGGGGCGTGCAGAATATCGGCGACTTTAATTAAAGTGTCTGCGGAGCTCGTTGTCTCCGCATCTGCATTGTGGCCGCACGTGAATGCAGTTATGCAAGCGAGTTATCGACAAATCGACGTTAATTGCCATCTGGTTTAACCCAGTGCGACGAGAGACCGAGAAGAAACACTTTGAACGTGGCACCGTCAATCGTGTCGCGCACACGTTCGGTTTTCGAACGACGCGACGGCGACGAAATTCCTCGCTCGATCATTTTCAGATATTTATTGTAGCTTGTTGAGGAAAAGTGGGAGACAATGGAGCGGAGGATGACGCTGGAATTCGATGTCGAAAGCGACAAGATTTCTAGGGATCTAACGAGATTTCGCGATTGTTACGCCGGGAAATCGACTCCGCAGATTTCTTCGACTCGATCCTCGATTTTTCGTTTTCTGGTATCAACTTCCAAGCAGCCAGGAAGTCCTGGATATAATATACTAGAAGAGACCAAAGGGTCCTTGCTGGATCATCTCCACTTTGCTCGCTCGGTGAATCGTGAACGAGTACTGAAATTTTATCTTCGTTGCGATCATTATCTTTCAATAATAAGTGAGACAGAGATTGATTTCTTTTGTTAATAATTATCACTATTTGAAAGGAAGGTGTCCACAGAAGTTTTACTAAAGCGTAAAATGATTTTTCGATGCTTCTGGAATGTTGGTTTTGTAGGGAGAATGAAAAGATCTGTGGCTTTAGGTAAACGAAGTAGAATTGATTCGAGCGATTAGCGAGCAGGGTAGACGATGAAGGAAGATCCGGGCGCATTGTGCGTGGCAACAGCAGCCTTGTCCCTGTCCAAACTATTCCATGCCATAATTCGAGCGATTCTATCTCTTGTCTGCATCGACGTGCCACAATTCTCGGACGTGGCAATTCAGCCAATTTACTCGATTCCTTCGACGTTCCACAATGGGTCGCCAGGAGACCCCATCGCGGCCTCGCTGGACGTTGGAATGCAGACAGTTCCAGCTCATGGGGCCTATTTTCTCGCTGCCGCTCTCTAATCTCACAGATAACATTCGGAAACCTCCAAACAATATACTCTTACCAACGTAACCTGACTGTTCTACGTCACAATTAACACTGGACCCACCACTGCAGGGCAAACGACCGGTTTCAATCATTTTATTCTATCAGCTCGTTCGGAAAGTAATTTAGTTTTTCGTACAAAGATCAAATAAAAATTCACTAGTCTTTTTACGTTGAAAACAACAGAATGTTTTACAGCTTCACCCAGTTAATTTCTTCTTCAATGCGTAAACGCTATCACAGGAAATTACATAGCCTCTATTACTCAAGTAATTGTATCATTATAAATAGGAATCGATTACATCGATTTTATTATTCAAGCTCGCATTACAACAAACATTCTGTGAATTCGAAATACAGTTGACATGTCCATCTAGCACTCCCAAGTCGTCAGACTGCATTCAAGAAATGGACTTTCAGGATTATAATACGTCGCTATTGTGAAGGAGCAAGATATTTTCGGATTCTTTCCAGAAAAACATCGGCAGCAACGTTATTCGTCTATCGACAAGGGACACAGCTAAGTCCATCTTTTACTGTTCAGGGCCGAGCCGAAGAAAACGGAGAAAAAGTTGGATGGCGTCAAATGTTGGGAACAGAAACACCAGCGATGCGTACCCCGACAATAAAAGTCCTCTCGCGACTGTAACTACAAAAGTGAAAAGTTTCGTGCAGGCGACAGATGGCTTCAACATGTGCAACGAGTTGCAAGGCATTCAATAAATAAAAAAAACGCGCGCGAGAGAGAGAGAGGGAGAGAGAGGGAGAGAGAGAGAGAGGAAGAGAGAACATACTGTCGCGAAGTTCGACGTTGTGTACCGCCGTGATAAAAACTACGTATCGTTGCTCGCATACACGGAGCTCTGTATCGCATGAATTTTTCAACGCTCGAGGCTCGCATTGATGTGCAGACTGTTTCAAACCAATTAGGTGCGACAACAAAAACTTTATTAAACGTACTCTTGCTATTCCCTTCTGCTGTCCCGGTGTTGAAAGCTCCACTGTATCAATGAAAATCCGCTAGGAAAAATGAAAAACATTGCTTTAATGGAAGAATGAAATGCAAGAAATTCTGAACTTCCCTCTGACAGGCACAATATTGAAATCGATATTTCTCGAATGAATCGACGATGGCAGAGTATCGATCGGCCAGGTCAAAAATTGATTTCACTGGAAATCATCGAATCCCCCAGCTGCGTCTATTCTTTAATGGCCAATCGGCGCGTGCAGCATAAAGGCACACGACACCACTCTTCCAGCTGCCGGAAGTATACATCTGCCGGCTTTTACCGACCGTGGCCAAGCAGCATGGCCCACCTTTCCACTTCAGCGAATGCGTTTCTGAATTACGCCGCGATTAAATCCTGTTATCAATCGCTGTGTCGAATCTTCGCTTCATTTCGCTTCCTTAACAAGAGAAATACTTCGAACAATGTTCTGGTGAAACGGTGGAATTTTATCGGGAATTTTCGTGCAGAGAATTTTGAAGGATCTTCGAAGGAATTTTTATAACGTAAAGAGAGGATTTGGAAGGAGATAACGAGAGAAAGCTGATATTGAGACGTCGAAGGGAGGGGGTAGAAAGGGATCCTTCGTTTCGGAAAATCAGAAACATCTGCCAGGAAACACTGATCCTTGATTAGGGACAGGCTCGTGCTGAACACCTTGGCTGCACAGTTGTCGGACCTTCGAACGATAGAAGGGAGCTGAATTCGTGAACAAAGGGACAACGGCTCCGACTCGGAAAGCACAGTTTCTTGATAGACTCTGTCCACTACTTTTACGGTTGAACCCTGACAGTCCAGTACTTTTTCACAAATTATTACATAATACATGAAACTTGTCCGTCCTGTTCTGATTTAAGATCCTAAAAACCTGCGAATTTATTTAGAAGTACGTGATCAGGTTGAAAATTAAACCGAAGATATTCCGAGCCGATCGGCGGAAGTTGAAGTTCTTTATTCATCAACGTCAATCGCCACCGGTGTGCTTCAGCTTCCTTCGCGAGGACCCTTCAACTTCAAATTCCACGTAAACCAGTTTCTTTCGAGTTTTTCGGGCAGGATCACAAGCTGATCGAACGATACATGCATTTAAAGGTTGCACAGAAATCAATCTTCGAACCACGAATTACCGAATAACTTCTGCAACAGAGCTGCACGGATCGCAAGATTCCATCGTGCAAACTTCTTTTGCTCCCTTTCAGATTCCTGCTTCAATTTCGCTGAGAGACACTCGCGGACTGCATACTGATCAACTTTTCCTGCTTCACCCTGTCCGGGAATCGTTCGGCTGTTGATTCTAACTTTGTTGCCGGTTCGAATGGATGCTGGCGGTTCAATGGCGAACGCTCGAGATTGATACTTCAGTTTCGGTAGGGGAATAATTTACTCGGCTCCCGAGCTGCCTGGATATATACATGTTCGACAGGAAGTTCCCGGAGAAGTTTTCTGTTGCCGTCTTCTCCCGGAAAATGGAGCGATGCGAAAACTTGGACGGAAACTTTCTTTTCCCTGGGAATAAAACTGCGGCCCGAGCAGGCCCGTTATTACGAAGTACGGTTTTATCCTACCTTTATATTCAGGCTAGATTTTATTGTACTTCTTTCTCTTTACGAATTAATGGAATTTAGTACAATTCCTGAATCGATGTAAAGCTTCCTTTAAAAAAATTCGATCGAACTCGAGGATCGTCCACGCGCCGCTATGAGAGACAGATTTCTCGCGCCAGCCACGGTGACCCTGTGGAACACCATAGGAATTTCGATCCCAGGAATATTCGTGTCTCGATTTTTCCGATCGGCCAGGCCCAGGGAATTCGGTCGCGCGTGGAACGATCCTGCTCAACCCTTTTTTCGTATTCTCACCCCCGCAGCTGACGAGCATCGGGATACCACCTGACGGTTTCAGGAACAGCTGTTCCCTTCCCGTTCCCCGTACAGGGGCCCGAACAGTGTACAGGGGCCAGCAACGGTGCTGCCTCCGAAAAAATCGAAACGATTTCGGGGCCACGCGGTAAAAAAGCTGCCGTCGAACGTCCCGAAACACCCGGCAGGATGTTCCGGGGATGATTAGAGATTGGATCTCGAAGGATCGAGGAAGATCTTCGGGAGGAACGACCGGATTAACGGAGTCGCTGACCAAAAATATTCGATCAAATCAGGAATTCACAGAAAGGAATTCCGAAGAATCTTGGGTGTAACTAATGGACTGTGGATTTTTCTGCGAAATCAAAATTGTCTGTATTAATTACAAGGCAGAGGAATTGCATTCTTTGAAAAAAATGAGAAACGAAACGACTGGCTCGCTGCCACGCACCATAAAGAATTCCACGATCCCGATAGAATCCTGCAGACGCCGCAAGGATCTCCATACCGTCGTCCTGCATCCCTAGAAGACTGCACCGTACGTAGATCCTTCGGAAATCGCGGCCGATCGATCCATCCGTCGCGAGAGGAACGCGAACAGGCAGATTAGCAAGGAGCGGTGGCCTACCGACAAAGTGATCGCTAATTACGCGTGCTCTCGGTGATCGGGATAGATTGTCGTTGACGATCGTCGATGCCGGCGTGTTTAACGAAAGCGCATAGATTCCCTTAGTAACAGCAGCCTCGACTTATTTTCGCCGGGCGAACGTCGAAGACAACAAAAGTACCTCGACGGAGCAGATGCATGGCATGTGCTACGAGCCGACACCAGATGCCCCATTGGCGTAGAGATCCCCGAACCAGCCGATAAAGCTGCCCATGGGATCCCATTCGAACTGGTCGCGTGCCGGATAGACCATACAAGATCCCATAGTGGACGCCTTTCCGAGATCCTAGCCCCTAGATCCCGATAGATCCCGCGTAGGAGACGCTGGGCCAACGTAGACGCAGCTGACGAGAACAAATAATCGTGGAATATGATTCCTCCAGCGACCATAAGCTCGTGAAACCTCTTGGAGCTGGGGAATGGAGGCTGATTGACCGTTTTGCCTCTTTGTGGAAAAGTTGAGGATTTTTCAGAGTAGGAACTGAATCGATGCATTAATCAATTAAGATCACAATTCTTACCTGAATTTGGAGAACAGCTGTAGGATTGAACGAAGGAGTATTCGTTCATTGTTCTTGACCCTGATTTTGGATGAATTATTCAAATATTAAACAATTTATCTAAGAGGTGAAATAGGCGGATTAATACTTGCAGAAGTAAATTAACTTATCGCTCGTTTATTTACTGGTCAATGTTATCTACAATGATTTATTGTAAAAGTAACAATAGTCGTGTATAAGTTAAAACGATATATCATACATATGTACAAGAGACGATTCGATCCTGAACGATCCCGGTCGACGTCCGTCGATCGTTTAGAAACGATTCTCGAATAGGATCGAGAATCCCGATTGATGGATCGCGAACGTCGTTAGCCGCGGGATCGATTGTCTTTTACCGAAAAGAAGAATGAATTTGTTCTTTTTTTTCACTTCGATTAGACGGCGAGTGATTCGCGATCGAGGTCGGTCATCGATCCCAGAGCCACTCGCGGCGATCTATATCCTCCCGCTACATTTTTTTCTTTTTCTCGATCGATCCAATGTCGACGTCGAACACCGCTCGTATACCAGGAACGATCTTTCTCTCTCCTATCTAGATCTACCGATTCGATTAGCTTCGTACGCCTAATTAACCGATGAACTCTCTCGTTACGCGCAGTCGATCGCTAAAATAGTCCTTTTCGTCCAGCGACACTGGATCCGGATCTTTTTTCGTATACGATTCGCCAGCCGATCGATCGATCCTTGCGTCCCGTTAAGCGATCCATTCGATCGTTCGAACGAAACGTTAATTTGCAATTAAATATTCCACCGGGAAATCATTTTCGAAGAACACTGAGCAATCTCGAATCATCTAATACTCTGATTCCAAAATTGATAATCTACAAAAACAACAATTAATATTAATGGCAGATCGTTTCGTTGGGAAAAGAAAGGGAAGTTAGCAACAAACTTGCAACTCGAGCAATACTCAGTTTCGACGAAACTAGGACTAACGCGAGGGTAGAAAATGTAATTTCCACGAAAGTGTAACGCGGCGCAAGGTTCGAGCAATTAAATGCATAATTCTCAGCTTCCGTCTCTCACGCACTTATCATAAAATAATCTACGAATCTCTCCTAGGGATGTCTTTAATTCTGATTTCAGCTCCCTGCGTTTCAACCCCCCTTTGTCAAACGATGAACACGATGCTAAGATAATCCTTCAACCCCAAATTCTATTTTCCAAAAAAAAGTAAGAACTTAATCCAAAGTGGTTGAAACGCTGGGAAAATTCTGCCCCGTTCAATGGATGTGAAAAATTACAATTTTACAAAGTTTCAGAGTGCACACTTTCAGGGAACGACGCAGAGAAAAAATACAATTTCCATCCGATTAAAAATGACGTTTTTTCTTCCGAGATCATGTCCTCTGAACGGTTTGCTCATTATTTTCTGTCCTAAATTTTACATCCGGGATCTACGACCCTCGTGGAATTAATTTAGCCAGGGGGTGACACTCACCCCCTCATCGTTCATATCGATCCAGCGTATGAACCATTCGCATCGATCATTCGTTCCCCGAATCTAACGTCCAATGGATCGAGAGCGAGTTCGATCCTCGCAAGGATCTCTTAAGTCTATCGCGAGTAAGTGTAAAAAATAAATAATTGATAATAGAAAACGATAATGCTAATTAGTTCGCAGCGACGACGATTATTGATAGCACTCTAACGACGATACATAAGAATGAACATTAAAAGAAACGAGAGAAGAGGAATGAATAGGGGGATGAACAAACGAATCGCGCTACCGAGAGAACAAAGAAGAAGACGGCTCGCTTTGTTTGGGGAAACAAAACGATGGAAACGGGGTGGGGGTTGATTCGGTGGACTGAAACGGAAATCGTCCGAGTCTGATCCGCCATTGGAAGTTAAGTTCGTCCTCCATTTAATGCTCGTTCCACCGTAGGGAACCTGAAGAATCCAAGGGATCCAAAGGACTCCGTTTAATATCCGTGAATTCGGCGAGTTCAGCGAAGAAGGTTGCCGGTCATTTTCACAGTCTTCCAGAAAAACCTCCACGGCGAAGTTTCGAATCTGACGGAAACAGTTTCTTCACACGGACAGTCTCGCGGTTCCTACGCGTGAAAGCGGCGTCGTTTGCTTTACAAACACACGGTGAATGCATTTCATAATCTGAATGAGAAGAGATTCCTCTTTCACCGCGAGCGGGGACGATCAAGCTACCAGCATGATTCAACGGCCCCGACAACTATGGGTCACCGGGCTCGCAAACCAGTCATTGAGATTCATGATCCTCCCCCGAATCGCTCGCCAGACGTTCTCGCTTCAATTGCTTCCTTATCGAGGTGAAGTTCCACATCGCACTATTAACTTTTGAATTTCTCATCGAGGAAGTAGAAAATCTATCGAGATCAACTGGAGGTGACACAGGGATGCTTCGACCCTCAAAAGACACTTCCTGCTTCAATCTATCATAGCACTGTGTGGTCGTGAAAAATGAAAAACCCCCCAAAAAATCGTAAAAACGCAGATTCCTCGAGAATACAAAAACATGCTTTATAGTATTTATACCCTGATGAAGTACTATAACAGGGGCAGTGTCGTCAATTATTTTATCAGATTTTTTGTTGCGGGAGATCATTGCGAGAAACAATAAAAATCGAATTTTTTCGACGTTTCTGCTGTGAGGAGGAGTATTCCTATTCGAATCTATCAGAGCACACACTAAATCATCTGGAAAAGTCGCGAGTCCGCGATGATCCTACACCTGAGCCGATCCTGCGAAGCTGTCCACCGGTTCGCAGAATCAATTACGCAATCCTATCTCAAAGCCACAGTAACAGGTGGCAAAGTAGCCAAGACCAGACGTCTTCGATCCCCCAACCAGAAGTGATCGAGCCAACCACTGGGTCGAAAGTTACCCCGCCAAGGAGGTTGGTTAAAAAACTACAGATGCGATCAGAGATCGATGAAGTTTACGCGGTATACTGAGCGAAAGCTCGTCCCCTTTGCAACTCCAGATGGTCCTTCATAGCCAGGACCGTGGGATGATGCAGCGGCAGACCTTCGTCCTCAACTAGGTATCTAAGAGCTTCGGACGCACACGCGTCCCATCCAGCTCCCCAGGACGCTGGGACTTGTTCCTGGAGGCTCCTGGAGTCCTTCAAATCCTCTAAATCCTCGTCCATCCTGAGACGATGATCCAGATACTCGTACGATTCCCTGAAGTCTTGCTTGTCCCGGGAACTCGACGAGCACGGCCATTTTTCTGGAAGCTCGTCGTGGTAGGACATCTCCTGGACATCTTGATCATCCGAACAGTCGTGCTCCAGGTAGCTGGACTCCAGATCCTTCCTGTTGCAAGGACTCCTGGATAGTCGAGAGGAAGAAGTTTGCTTTTGATGAGACTGTTTCAATTCAGCTGCCAACGAGGCAGCTAACTGGTGCAGCAGCCTGGTGTTCTCCTGTTCGTCTTCCTCGTCCTCCAGCTCGTCCAGCTCCACGCCCTCGTCCTCGGATGAGGACAACAGGTCCTCGTTCTCATCGTCCACGCCCAACAACGTCAGCAACCTCTCCGCCGCATCTGCGCAGAGCAATTTTTGTATGCCGATTGTGTCTGATAACTGTACAACTGCTTAATTGCTATCGAGCCCTGTCGCTCGAGACGATTTAATGGATCGAATGGATTCCTCGGCGCAAGCTGTCGATCGATTATCACTGGCATCGATCGACTGTCCTGCTCGGGGGATTATCAATTCGAGTAATCGATTTTCGTGGAATTTCGTTGCGAGCTCCGAGGGATTGAATTTTGGGTAGTCTGGTTGCACAGCGAAAACACGGGACCATGTTTCCGAGAGTATTTTCTATAGTTCGAGAGGATGTTTATGAAGATCAGGAGAAGGAATGTGTGCAAGTGTTCCTTTTGGTTCTTTAGAGTACGGCATTTGCACCTGCCTGTCAGGGTTAATAATTTGACAGGATCTTGATGAAGGACGCATTACTTTTAATTGTATCACTTCTTGATCGGGCAGGGCGATTTTTTTAAATGGTTTATTTGAGAACGAGAAAAAGATGTTGAAGTGTTTGACAGGATCTTAATGAGTCAAGCAATATGTTTCTCGTGATGGCTAATCAAATAGTTTAAAAAATGTATCTCGTGTTCGCAAAAAGATTCTAAATGTTGAACAGAACGCAGGTAAAGGGTTGCAATTCGAGCGACCGGGTTCCATCAGGTCCAGCAGAGCCCGTCGGGCGAGCGTGGTATAATTTGTTATAATAAAACGCCATAAATTTCCTCCGGTTGTTACAAAGGGTCGCCCATTAATCTCCGACGAGGAGGTTCCTCGTTCCAGATACAATTCGCACAGAAAACCAGTCGACTTTTGCGCGAACGAAACGGCACACAATCGCGTCATGAATTTCTGCTTGTTGGGCGAGAAGAAGAAGGAACAACAAGAGAGAGAGAGAGAGAGAGAGAGAGAGAGAAAAAGCGTTGAAGATGGAACCAGAATTCTGAAGAAGGAACCAGATCGCGTGAAAAGCCGGCGAACCCGATTCCACGCGTGGTCCTCGCGGCACAGGCAACGTGCTCTCCTCGCGATCAAGCGGGAATCAAAAAAGACCGGAATTCAGTTTCGACTCGGTGGCCCGGTTTCAAGCTCTATCCTGTGGGAATCCCTGGTCGGCAGCCTCCCATGGGAACTACCTGTCGCTACCCACCCCATCATCCGTCCTGCGAATCATCGAATTTCGCACGAGCCTCTCTTTCTGTGGCTCGGCCGCCGTCTGTCGGTGGATACGCACACTTTCCTCCCCTATGAGAAACAGGGGAGAACGGGTCGTGGCAGGTACGGCCAGTAGCTTACCTGTTCCTGGGAACCACGAGGATTATGGCAACGCAGGGGGTGTTCAATTAAACGACACTTTGTCGAGCGATGCACGAGATCCATTGCGAACCCTTAGATTATCACACCTTTGGGAATTTTTTGAAATGGAACTGGCAGGAATATCAACATATCGATTCTTCTCGAAGTTACAGGGATCAATTAGTTAGTGTTCGTGAATGGCCGCTAACGATCCAGGGGATGATTCAGATGTCCGAAAGTTTTTAGAAACCTTAGGGTCGAAACTCCCTCGGACGAACATCCGTAAAACTGTGAGAACTAGAACACGCAGGGTGAGAGTTGCCGAAGTTTGCCTGGGAACGTTGTAGATAGTATCTGGGATGTTCAATTAAGTGATTCTTTATGGAGTAATATTTTAGGAATCGATGGGAAGATCGGAGGAAATTTGTAGCGACTGTGTAGATCGAAGGGAGGGCTGACTCCAGGAAATTAAGTCTTCTTGGGACTGGGAGAGTGGTGGGGTCGTCGAGCTGGGCTACTTCGCTCGTACCTGTTCGTGGGAACGTGATGGATATCCCCCTGCCACGAAAGAGTTCACAATTTATCCATCGACATTTCTAGAAATGATCCGTGAATTCATCAATGTCTCAACAACGAGTTAATCAATCGATTAACGCTTAACGGGAATTAAAGAAGAAGTTAATTTAGCGGTTCCTAAAAGCCCCACCCAAGCTCGTGGGATCCAAAACCAAGGAGTCTCATCAATTGAAGATACGTCAGTCTTTCATACTTGGCGCGACAGTTATTGGAACGGAGTGGAGCCGAGAGTTGGACCGAAATTGACTAGAATCGTGGAAACAGAAGGGAAGGGAATCTCCGGCGAAGTTTCAGCAAGCTCGAAGCCATTATTTTTTGGTGGGAGAGCAGGGGGCGAGGGGAGATTGAACGTGGAAGAGACTGCTCTTGTTATGAATTATGTAACGACGCGCCGCGCTGTTGGGCTTGGATAGTAGTTGGGAAACAGAATTTGCGTCCGCTTATGGAAATGCTGTTTGTGTGGATGTATAGTATTTACCTGGCCGATGAAGGATACAGCGTTTGATAAATGCCAGGATGAGGGAGGTATCTTCGGGGGGAAGTTGAATCTTCCATTTGCGAGAGGAAATACTGGTTGTACCGCTTCGAACATTATGCCAGTCTTTCTTCGAAATGCCACGAACAAATCACTCGAATAACATTCGAATGTCTCTTCAATAATTCAGAATATGAAACCTGAAGTGTTGAAGAAGGCTCAATTTAGACGAAGCACGAACATTTTATTTTGTAAATATTTCTTGTGGCAAATTAAAATGTTCTCAGACTTGGAGACTGATTGAAATTTGAATTGCACATTGGAGAACGTGGGGTGGTTCAATTTCACTATGAAAGGGGCAAACGAGTCCCGATTATGATCTCCGGTTGGCCAAAATTCCACCAGGAAACCGTCCAATGCCACGGTATGTTGGGACCAGACGATTTTTTCACGATAGCCCATTTTTTGAGAGGCTTTATACATTAGGCGCCCCCCTTTTTTTTCTTTATCCCGTCGACACCAGAGGAGAGTCGGGACCAGTCCGAAACGAGTTCATTGTTTTTCTTTCCCCCCTGTAGGACAACCCCCCAGGACGTGGACGCCGGACGTTCCCACAGGGATACCCAGATTTAAATGTCTCCTTTTCTATGGCCTCCGAGACAGGATTGGGTTAGGTTAGTCAACGATTTAAAGGGCTTGAAGGGTGTCCCAGTGCTTCGTCCCACGGCCACCGTCCGGAAACGATCTCACAGTCCACCTTGAACCCTCGAACATCCCTTCTCGACTGTTAAAAACAGACGTCGACTCGATACATTAACACCTTGCTTCGCGAACTAGCAAAACGTCTCAGGAATTCGATTAGCTACAGAAAGGGTGGAGAGATAAAAATTCCTGTCATTGTTCTTCCAACCCCCTCGCATTTTGTTTCGAACTTGAATCAAATTCGGCAGGTTACGAAACACGCTCGTAAAGTGGTCAACTAACTTGAAACCTTATTGCTCTCAAGCGAATTAATATATTTCTTCGTAGCACGATTTGACTCCGGCAATCTCGAATAGAGTTCCCAATTAAATTCGCTGCCAAGTTCTCCGAGTGATCTCGACATTTCTTTCTACATTTGTTTCTTCGTACACTTATCTTGCTCCAGTGCGTTACACCTGTCTCGTTCATCGTTCTTTATCTCGCGCCATACTTCTTCCTGATTTCTCCATTTCTCTTTCGCCTATATCCTCTTCCTTCAGCGATACGGGACACTTGTTTCACATACTTGAAGCGAACCTCGTTCCGAACGTTCTACAAAAATTCTGCCGCAATTTCTATCCATTAATTATTGATTTCTAAGAGACGAGAATATTTAGCGATCGAGGGATGGGATAACATTGGCTCGATCTATTTTTGTTCGACAACCATCATCGCGAACAACCTTCTGGTCGGGCGTTCTCGTCATAAAACTTATTTATACACGATTCACGGGACTGCCAAGTTGTTTCTGAACATCATTCCCGTCTAAATAACAATGATGGAACTGTGTGTGCATTCTCCGCACATGGGAAAGGCTTGCTTAAACGCGGTCCTTTGTCCGCAGAAACACGGATAATCGAGTTTCACGTGGAATATGGGAAATTCGGTTGCTTTCATGCTAACAGACTGTCCTCTCTCTCTCTCTCTCTCTCCAGCCTCTCGTGTTTACCTGCTCTTCCCTAGGATGCGCAGAAATCCCAGGAAACTTTTCTTTTCAGAAGGGTGGCTCTGCGCCCTTTTTTCATCCCCTTGCTACCCTCTATCCTTCTCTCGAATCTCCTGGGAATTGCGACGATCGCCTCTTTAAATGGGAACGACCTAATTTCCCATGCGCGATGAGACTTTCGAATCATGGGACCACCGACCGGCCCTTTAGATAGTGTTGATATTTTAAATATGCTTAAACCAAGGTGGGAATTGGTCACTCGTGAATTATACATTTTCTCACAATGCTTAAAGATTCAGAGACACTTAAAAATACGGGAAAAATGTGGCCGTAAACAATTCTGTCTCGGGACAATTGGAAACTACGTCTTCCTTCTTCCATATCGGAGAACATACCGAGCACAGAGTAACGTAATTCGCGAGATGCGTCCTGCCTAACTCGAGAGAACGA
This sequence comes from Lasioglossum morio, assembly GCA_916610235.2. Classification (NCBI taxonomy): domain Eukaryota; kingdom Metazoa; phylum Arthropoda; class Insecta; order Hymenoptera; family Halictidae; genus Lasioglossum; species Lasioglossum morio. Next base: position 14,892,581 of record OU744333.1, read on the forward strand.
AAGATGAAGCCCCGCGAACAGTTTCATCGGAAGCGGAAGTTTCATTTCAGTTTCTTGCTTCGATAAAGGGCGAATTAGGTGGGAAGTTTTGCCGAGTTCTATTAACTCGGCGATGTCAGAGATGAAGTTAAATCCTCTATCTGTCTCTCTCCTTGGATTCTCTTGACTTCCATCGAGTTACCACCGTGAACACACTTCCCTCTCTCCTCGATTCTCTTCGTTGAAACAACCTTCGAACGGGGTCTCTTCTTTATTCCCGTTCCGAGAAAAAAGCGAAGAAACGAAATCACGAGCCATCGAATCGACGTCGGATCGCGTTAATTTTTTCTCGGCTACAAAGTTTCGTGTCGGGTGTCCAAACATAATTAAGAAACCGGGTGGGGATCGTCGGTTAACAAACCTAATAAATAAAGCTTTAACTCGATCACACCGGCTCGTTAAGAACGCCGATCGCAGAATGGAATCGAGAGCCGAGAGACGACCGATAACGAGGCTGCTCTCTCGATCTCTCGTGGTCCGCGGGATTCATTAAAGTTTTGTGGGTCGTTACCATTAATCACGGCCACGGGGAAAATAACTTTCCGCTTTCGGGCCGGGCCGAAAGGCCGGCCTCTTTTTTGAAATATGAATTTTATATGATAATAGAGGCGCGCACCGGGTCTGACAATCGCGGGAATTTCAATCTTCCGCAGAAAATTGCGTTTCCTCGGAATGACAGAAAAAGAAGAACGGCACGTCGATTTACGATCTATAAATTTCTTTTCGGGCGCAAACATCCTACCCCTTCGACCCTGTTTCCACCCCTACGGGAAGATACTCTCGCGGAGTCTCGATCGATTCGTCGATTCTCCTGAAGATGTTCCCCTGCAGGATTTATTCCGGGCGACTTTTATGTAATCTCACGATCGATCCCCGCATACAGACACTCCTGCGAGACGCGTAAGAAGCTTCTGCGTCAGCTCTGCCACCTTATGGATACTGGGGAATAACATTTTACGAGGGTATTTCCCTCCGGCTGACGTTACTGAAATATCAATGCTGTATTTTCTACGTGAATTTTCTATTTAAATGGTTCTTCGATGATCCCGAACCTTTCGTGCAATTTCTTTAATCGCCGAGCGTGTCAGAAGTGTCTTCGAAAACACGGCATTTGTTTAAACAATTGTTAACGGGTTACCGGGGTGCCCACACGAACGTTAAGGTTAAACGATTTCCAAAAATACATTATCGAATCCTCTTCGATCTCCACGGGGTGGTCGCAATAATTATCAATCAACCAGGCCTCGATCCAATTAAAAGCGACTCGAGGCGAGAATACAAAAATCCTGAAAAATAAAAAGAGTTCTCGATGGGGTGCGTGATCTGTTTCATGGGCCTCGAGTAGAGGGGGATTATATGGGGTTCCGTGGTGCCCCGTGGATCTGTAGATCGTGTGGGCTCGCGTGACCGAAAGCTTGCCGTCGCCCGGGGTGGGAACTCTTGACAGGAAAAGAGAGAGAGTGAGAGAGAGAGAGAGAGAGAGAGAGAGAGAGAGAGAGTATGAGAAGGAGATGAAGAAGGACCGGGTAATTAGGAGCGATTACGGTACGCGTTCGAGCGGACACCGTGGGATCATGGGAAGGGGTATACTCGAACTCGTTGATTATAAAGTGGTAAAACCGAGAGGGTATACTTTGTCGTGAAGTCATCGGCCGATCCCGAAGGACGTAATTACATGGATCCCCGACGATCTCGCCTGACAGACAGGACACACTTGCGGAATCCGCCCCGAGAAATTGCTTCGTTTTCTTCCTCTTTCTTTCTCTCTTTACACTCTTCGATCCATCCCCCTTTCACGCGGTTAGAAGGAACCTCGATCGAAAGATCATTGACTCTGAGAACGCGGAAGCTGTTTTTTCCATTGCAACCCTCATTTTCTGTGCCTCGTACAAGCTCGAAGAATTCTTTCAGAATTTATCGACGATTCGTTCGTCCATTATCGATGAAAGATTTGTCATTCTGGAATTAACCCGACCCCCCTAAGCGACGATCTAATTAACAGGTAAATAAAAGGTGTAGAACGGGTGCGAAACAAGAGGGTAGTTAGCATTGGAATGGGATCCGGGGGTGGCTCGAGTTCATGGCTGACTTTACGAGCGCCTCGAAGATAACGGTCGCTCGTGGAAAGAATGGGAAACTTGCGACATTCGAGGGCAATTGCCGGTGGAATCGTCTCCGGGAATTGTACGGGGTAGTTGCGAGATAATTACCGTGAAGCCTCGGGGGAGTGTTTCTGCGATAAAGATATTTATAAGGAGACTAGCTGTACCCGCGAGTTTGTACAATAACAAATCATGGTTGATTATAAACGTAATTAAATTTCCAATCGCCACGGTGGTCTCGGATAGAGATAGAGATAATATTTTTCGACAAGAAAATATCACGAAATTAATTAAAAAATGATTAGAAAAATATATTTATTACGATAAGTGGGTAGGAATAATTTTGTTAATGAATTTTAGCGTGCTAGAATAATAGACATATTGCTATTAGAATATCCTAATTAAATCACCCGCAACATATCCCCCACCTAAATCCCACCCGTAACCATTCACGAAAATCAAGGTGACAACAACAGTACTATTTTGACCGCGGTCGGAGTAACTTTGTCCCGTCCGTTCTCACGATTTTCGATTGTGTGTTTTGTCCTTCACGTTTATTACGACGCGACGCGACGCGCAAGTGGCAGTGTTCTGTTGATCTGACGGAGGAACATAAGATTCGAAAAATATTGTAAGTATCTATATTTGACATTAGTATTTTATAAACCAGAGTCTTTGCTCAGTAATCACGTCACAACTTTTGAACGAATTGACTTTTTCGAATGCGGTTTGCTCTTAAACCGTCCCGAAAAAACGCCGCGTCTTTCGGTTCAAATCACAGCTTTTTATGTATAGATAGAGATTTTCCCGTTCGGCCGGGGAGCTTTGCATCAGCGATTGTACGCTGTGGTACGTTCACAATTCACTTCATCATTTATCATAAATTTCTGCGATTCTATCTCCTTTATGTTCAATCTCACTTTTCTACCCTCGTTCAGTAAAAAATAATCCAAACTGAAATTTAAGAAGACCGTGACTTATTTGGAAAGTAATTTTCATTGGATCGCGACAACAATTGTAAAAATGTCCTCTCCGTTTCCCGATCCGATTTTCCAGGGACCACAGCGTTTTTTAATGAACTCTGAGGCAAAGCTACGTGTCCCATCCCCCAATTATCCGCACCCTCTGCATCTCGTTTTAAACGATGGCGAGGCGACGAGGGTTCTTCGGAAGCATCGGCTTCGTCGGAAGGGTGAAAAGCAGAGTCTAATTACCTCGAATCGTCGGAGACGAGTCCGCGACGTCGGTGGCCAGGTCGACAAGGTCCTCGAGACCCCCTCCGTCGCCCCCGCAGTTCATCATGGTATCCTGTAACAAAAGAACCGACTATTAAAACCCTTCAGACTTGAAAATTAAAAGTAATCGGATTGTCTCGTCGCACGAGACCCACTTGTGAAATGTATAGGGCTCGCTTCGCAAAGAACAGTCGTACAACTGCGCACCCTATTTTGTTTTTTTACGATTCGTCTTATTAACCAATTCATTCCCGAAGCAATGCACTGTGCGTTTTAAACGCACAATTAAAAATAGCTACTGTTTATTCAAATATACGGTACACGAAGCAGCATCGACAACCTATTCGAGCAACACCTCGTTAAGAATCGCCATCCTTTACTAGCCATCAAGAAGAACGGAAGTACCAAAATGGCGTCGACTCGGCACGAACCAGACCGCCCATTAACCGGCTCAAAACAAATTATCCGAACAAGACCGCTCAATAATTATTCACAAAATGATAGCTCAAATAAACCACAAGGCAGCCGTGCTCTTCTACAGTACTCGCCTCGGATACGTCTCAATTAAAACTTAATTACACCGGTATTACCGCCGTCAATCTTCGGGAACCGACAGCTTCCGACATGCGTAGATCGAAACGGCACAGACGTTCCGAATAATTTCAATCATCGGTGGCGATCTACAATCAATCGATCGTCTTTCAGGATCGCGAACGGTTCCCGTGGATGTTGATTCCGGGAAGTTAGAACGGGGAAGGGGATCGTTTAATATAGTCATAAACCCGGGAAGACACGGGCAACGAGCGCCGAGAGAATGCAAAAGAAAGGATCGGCCGTGACGCTTCGAAATTGGCGTGTGTGTGTGCGTGCGTGTATGTGTGTGTGCTAGCACAGGTAGGAGTGACTGCAAAAGAGAGAGAAAGAGAGAGAGAGAGAGAGAGAGTGAGCGGTGGAAAAAGAGGAGAACAGCCGTCAGAAGGGTTAACGAGATTCCTTGCGGTTGTCAGCGCTTCCTGGGGCTTGGGCATGGGCATCGTTCCCAAAATTGAAACGTACAAAAAGCAGGCGGTCGTATTAAGCGGCCGGTGGCCGGCGCAGCGGTCGAATTAAGGTGGCACTTTGTAATCGGCGTGCGCTCATTACGACTTTCTCCCGGAATAAGCGTTATTCGTAACAAAATTACACGATACCGGCCGGTCCACGCGGCCGGCGAACGTTTAATTATATCTTCGCCCGATTTTTCCATAAAATTCCTCGCCCGACCGGCTCGCTAATTCCTGCTGTTCGTTAACCGGTGAATTAAACTGCTCTGCTATGTACCTGTACCTCTCTCTCTCTCTCTCTCTCTCTCTCTCTCTCTCTCTCTCTCTCTCTCTCTCTCTCTCTCTCTCTCTCTCTCTCTCTCTCTCTCTCTTTCTCTCTCTCCTCTCCATCGAAAACCGTTCTCCACCGTCGACCCACAACGACGACGACGACCGGACCGTGCAGAGGATAAAAGAAAAAGAGGATCGGGTAACTGCGCCGCAGGATCGGCCCGAGAGTGGACATTACAACGTCGTCCGGAAACTTTATAAAGTGCCGGCATCTGGCTCGAGAAAGCGAGAATTTGCGATCGACAACGTGGGAACTGCGACTCAACCCTGCGAGATCCACTGATCTCGTTTCTACCCCCTCGTCCACTGTTTTCCATACTTTTTCGACGATTTTAGAAGATCCACGACATTCGAGAACGAAAGGAACGGTGAAATGGGACAAAGAATATTTGTCTGCATTAATTTTGACAGTCTATCAATTACAACGTGTGTTTCTTCGACAGATTTTCAACTCGGACCAAGAGCATAAAAGCTGGAAGTGCTGCGCGAACCGAATCGTCTTGACTGGTTCAGAATGAAGCAGCCGAAGAGGAAAAGAATGGTAACAAGCGGAAAAGCTAAACGTCACAGAGGACACGGAGCCTCCTCGTTTTAATTCCGAACCCCATCGCTTTCTACGGTGAAAGCACGCGCCCCCCGGTGATCGTCATCGTGTTCTTCGGGAAAATAAATCTCCGACGTTCTCGGGACAGTTTTTCGATGTTTCGAGGCCGTTCTAGGGTTACCGTAAAATTAAGCACCTAGAAAAATCGGTGGAAAGCCATGGTCGGGCGCAATAACGCCAGCCACACCGTAGCTTTCGAACGTTTATTGCCCGGTGTCTCTGGGTCAGTGGGTGCCACGCATTTTCACGCGACCGAGGCTCCATCCACTACCAACCGACCAGCCCTGTGTGTCCCGTGGTTGCAATAAATTTCCCGAATTTACGGGCTACCAAGGTCAGCCATAAACCGGCCACTCGGTAGCAAAATAGTAAAACTCGCCCCGGGGATTTGTCACTGTGTAGACAGCCTCGAAACTTTAACAATTGCTCCGTGCAGTTTCTTTCTTCGTTCTCCATTCGCATATTCATGAAAACTGATCACCACACTGCGGATATATACGCGAAATGAAAGTTTCTCACGCGAATCGCGACAAACCGGAACGTAATTGAAATTGATTCTTTCGGTTACTTTAATCTCTCGGTGTTCCAGAATTTTTTATTCGATTTCTTTTTTTTTTTGTTCAAACCTAGAACATTTTTTATACTTTTCGAATACCATTCCCCAGCGAAACTGTCGATGAATTAATTCGATCGGCGAATTCGAATCAGCCGCATTAATCTCTCGACACTTCCATGCTCGTTGCTCTCGAGATCCCGCATAAATTCTCGATGAATAAAATCAATTCGAGCCTCCTAAAGTATTCACGCCCATTCATTCCGATCTGTTCCCTTTTATTGACCGTCTCCACGACCGGGTTCCACGGCCTTTCTCATTTTTAATACGCGTCCTCGTCCGTTCTCGCCGTCGCGTCGGCGCGTTACAACTTCGAGATCGCAACAAAGTCTTTCGCGCGGAATGATAAAGGGCCCGTCGTTTACGAGCCTGCGAAACGGTACAGAAAATTCGAGCGGTCCTTAATGATTTCGTTCTCGAACAAGATAATTCTCGAGCTGACACGAGAGCGTATTAAAAAAGAATCCCGGACCCGATCGTTTCGTGGGCAATGAGGCCTCTTAAAACTGGACGAGCATTAATCAGCCGATGAAAAAAGCGATGATTCTACCGGGTTATTCATCGAAAAAATGCAAATGCGGCTATCAGGCCAATTTTTGCTTCGATTATCCGCGGACGGGTCTCTAAATTCCCTGAAGTCTAAATTCCACCGAGTGATTTCACTGATTTGTAATGCGGTCGAAAGAATTACAGTATTTTTTAAACTGATAAAATAATATAATTGAATAACACGTAGATATAATGTTGCAGCGAGTTCCGAGATAAATGGAATCGTTTAAAAGCCGAGAATCTTCGACGGAGATCTGGCAACTGTTTATTAACATTGTTGATTTTATACGGGGTGTGTCGAGGCGACTTTAATAGCCGGCTATAAATTGCTCGATTACGGCGGAACGCTACCGAGTGTTTCGTTTTAATCAGGTCGCGTAAACGTTCTCGTTTCGATTGATTATTTCGTTGGACGATCCCGTGGAACAGAGGATGGTCTAATTAATTACAAATTATTCCGGCTTCCTGATTCGGAACAGCGCGGCGGCGTCGCATAAAAAGAGAATTTGCAACGGGAGTGTCTCGAGCCGAGCGCATTTCGATGGACCAGGAAACGCGATTTCGGGCTGTTGGCCCACAAAGTGCCTCGGAATATGTAAATCCCAGAGCCCGGAGTCCTTCTTCCGCGGGACCCCGGAGGCACGTAATTAAAGAGGATTGCTCAATTTATGCGCGATTAAACGTAGACTGGATCGATCCGGACTCGCTTCATTATAATTTCAAAAAAGGCGACTCCCTTTGAGCCTCCGCGTACAGTCGATACTCCATTCACGAAAAAATCACAGAGTTTCCAGATGAAATTCTCGTGCCGCGTTCCTCCGATAAGCTGGCGCAGCACTATACCTCGCATAATGGAAGAAAAATACTAGCGCAACTTCTTCTTCGTCCGATTCCGCATTTTGTAGCGTTTGTCCTATATATTTTCCAACAAAAAAGAATACACGAATATATATCTGGGTAAATGTAAAACCGTGTACAATTTGAATAACCGACCAGCAGAGCGAGATCAAAGAAGCGAGCAAGAGAACCTAAAACCGAGAACTCTTCAGTCCCTCGATGCGCAAGCTTCCAACTCTGGTAATTAATTTCCTGGAGGCTTCAATCTAACTTTTTCTTTTTTATAAATTCTTGAGCAACATTTCCATTTGGCGGTTTCCTGGAAAGAAGAGTAATGGAAACGGTCCGCGAAACGATGGTAATAAACGCAGATAAAATAAGCTCGCGAATAAAATCGCAGTGCGGCGGGCCAAAGGGATGGGGCGGGAAAGAGGTGGGAAAGAGGGACGCGTTAACGCGGCGAAACGAAAACTTCTGGCTCCGGTAAAAGTTGGACGAAGGAATAAAGGCGGAATTGACTTTCTATTGTTACGAGCTGGAAGGAAATTTGTTTCTCTATCTGATTCGACTTTTTCATTTTCCCCTCCGCGCCGCCCACTCGTATTTCATCCCCCCTTCCATCCCCCGTGCTCGTCCGCCCTTTTTCTACTTTGAAATTACTTTCCGCGTCGCGTTTCCGCCCCCCCCCTCCCCGCCTCCTCCCGTCCGTGTTTTTAATTCCGCGAGTGGAACGTTTATGGAAGCAGTTTCTTTTTCCCTTACGCTCCTCCCTCTCCTTTTTTCTCTCCTTTTTATCCCCGGCTTTTTTACCTCGTTTTTCCGCCCTTCCTCTTGCTTTCGTCTTATTTAGAAACGTAATTTTTCTCTTCCCCTTCCCTCGCTCTTTTTCTTTCGCGAGTAATAAGGACGAAATGGATCCCAGTGTCGCGAAGACGTACTTTATGGCCGAGAAGACGGTAAAGCGACACGGTGAATTAAAATTTTCCCGGACGTTTTTCAGCTTTGAGTCGGCACCACGATCTACAGGCCGATTCAAACCACCTGACACGGAATTTACAGAAGCAATTTCGCGTGGGAAACTGCTACGAACAGACTATTCAAAGCTTCTCTTGAGTTTTATTCCTGCTTAATGAACTACCGTCTCGGACGCGTGTAGAAGAAACCGTAGAAAGTTTATTTAGAGCTTTGGACGTTGCTCGGAACAGACGAGAATTACACGCATTTTTCTAAAAACACCGCGGAGGTAGAATTATTTTAATTAAAACCAGAGAGCCGTAGACCGCGATGTGTGACGCACGGATCGCGAATCTCTATGCAAATTCTGCATTTCTGCAATTTCTGAAACAGAAATCTCGCCAGTTTTATTTCCTTGAAACACGTTTTTATAGGTTCGTTTTGTCACATTTCATGTCAAGGGATGTGTGTAAACGAGGACTTTGTACCCGAGACATTTTACGAATGCGCCGGCGCGCACAGTCTAATGACAAGGTGCAGGTGGGCTGCAGCTCTCTGTGCAGATGCAGTGTGTACAATTCCGCGAAGAATTTGCGAAACTGACTTTACTCCTTATTTTTCCATCGCAATCAACAGTGGAAAAAATCGAATATTTCTCAACGGGAACGCTGATACGATTCGAAATTCTTTTACGGTCGCAAACCCGGAAATATCTCCGGTAGCCCGATGCTCTAAATTCGTTTGCGAAGCTGTCACTTAGGGTTGCGCAGTCCGCTTGCAGGTTCACGCGTCGTTAAAACGGGGATTTAAGGGGCGCGATCAATTTTTCCGGTCGCTGGTTCAGCATTCGAAGCCCACCGGCCATTAAACATGATCCGCGGGGCTCGCCGTTGAATTTATGGGAGCAATTTTCGTTCTGTTTAGCAATTCCTTGAGCGTATAATAAAAGGGCCGGCGCGGAAAAGCGAGCGAAATGGATTTCGCTTTCGCTCCCTCGGCCCCGGGAATGTAATTTTGTTGACTCGCTTTTCTCGACCCCATTCGAGGGTTGTTTCGCGATAAAAATATGTCTCGGGGAAGCGAACCGGTGCGGGTAGATTAATAGCGCATCCATGATATTGATTCAGTGGGTGAGGGGGGGGGGGGGGGGGCAAATAAAACTCTTCCGCAAACTGACCCGATTTCCACTTGATAACCGTGTTTAATTGAGGCCTTGACACGAGCCAAGAATGCTGCCGTCAGAAATGCAATTTTACTTGCACAAAGGGACACCGTTGCACCCCGCTGCACCCCGATGCATCCTGTCTCGCCGTTTCTGCTTACCGTTCAATGCGACGCTTACGGATTTACAACCGTTTCCGCGAACATATCGCCGGTCTTCTTTTAATCCCCCTACCGTGTTTTAAATTCCACCTATCTGGTCTCAATTGCATAAAATTCACAATCTAGTAATACTTATCTACGATAAATCATCCAATTCTACGTCATCGATTTTTCCATGGTCATCGAAGAGAGGGAAGTACGCGAGAGCGTTTCACAAACGGGAACAACGTTGAACAGTTCCAGCCGGAGCGAACAGCGAATAATTTATCAGAGCTAATTAACGTTAGACCGACGAGATAAAATTCGGCGTGTTCTACACGGATTACCGGCAGGTTTCGCGCAATAAAACGTATCCCGTAGGGATGACGGACAACCGGGGTAAGCGTGGCAGGGGCCGGTGCTCGTTAAATAAAAGTCCGTAACGAGGTAGAAAATGAACGGGAAGATGGATTAGCCGGCGCATAAGCGGGTAAAGTGTAAATACGCTAGTGCAGCGTGATGCTGGATTTTTTTTCTCATCTTTTCAAGTCTCTCACCCCTTTACCTTTCTCTCTCTCTCTCTCTCTCTCTCTCTCTCTCTCTCTCTCTTTCTCTTTTTCTCTTTTGAGATAATTGAACCATCGGCCCGATCCATCTCTTTGATGATCTACGCCCGGGCGTATTAATCGGGAACGATAATCACGCGAGGTAAAATCTAAAAAAAGAAAATGGTAATTAACGACCCGGTAAGAAATCCATCGGATGGACTACAGCATCGTTAACTTAGCTTTGCTAATTTAGTCTGTTAGTGAAAAAAGACGCTTAGGAACAAATAGATTATAGCTTGATGCGATTCGATAGGTCCACAGCGAGAGGAATATTTAAGAAAAAAATAATACGTCCACGTGTATAATGTTCATAATGCGTTTATAGTGTTACAGTTTAACCGAATTGTCGCGGAAAGATTAATAACGATCCGAGTCTGCACGATAATGTTGTATCGTACTAGGCGTTTATTTCTTCGGAACGCACCCCCGCCCTCGGGACTAGCTCGGCCGTGGAACGTTGATCGCAAATCAAGCTCGTTACCGTCCGGGACAACCCTTCATCAGGCTTATCAATTTTCTGGCCGCATAAATGCCCGACAAACGCGACTAATTTGTCCATAAAACGTTCGCGCAAATTAGTTCCGGTCTTCTCTTGGCCGGCGATCGATCTAAATTGCAAATACCGAGGAATTTTAATAACGCGGGATCCCCGGGGGTCGTTCAACCCCCGCGGCGCCCCCTGTGGGCCGCGTTTAATATAAATTAGATTAATTAATTCCTCGGGGAACAAGTAGCAGCAATCGCTCTCCCATCTTCTCTCTCTCGCAGGGGGTAAACCGATAAATCTATCAACGTTTTCTACCTTTTATTTACCTTATTTTACGTTCTCCCGGTGGGTAACGTCGTCGTGCTTGGGCTCGCAAAACCGAGCAGCCATTAGTTTCCGGCAAAACGATCGAAAATTGGGAAATAAATCTTCCGACCAGTGGAGAGACCGGCTACCGGTTCTCTCTCTCTCTCTCTCTCTCTCTCTCTCTCTTTCCCTGTTCCCTGGCTAATTGATTCCCAAAAGCGCGCGTGCTGAATTAAAATTCTGCCCAGTCGGTGAATTATGAATTCGACAATTATCTGATCACTTTACGCAGCTGCTACCGCCGCGCGTAATGAAAAGACCGATTTATGGGCCTTAATTGGATCGGGTAAATAGATTCTGTTCAACGATGCTACCAGAGAACAACGTTAACGCGCCGATCCAACGAAATTCTAAACACCGCCGACCGTAGACGATTCGGAGATTAATTATTTAGTAGGAAGCTGCTTCGGTTCGTGTTCATGCAATTGCATTTAAATCGACGATTTAAAGAAATTTAATGAGGTTTTTGTTGCCATCCTGCATTGCTGCAGCCTGGTGACTAGAGCTCGTTGGAAACTTGATTGATGCAATGGATATCTGTATGAAGTAGCTATAATCAGAGTTAAATTCATCGTTGCAGTCTCCCAATGGCGTAGAAGTGTCGAAGCGACAATAACGAGAGTCGGAGAAGCAGTATCAAATGAAACATCATTCTCAAGCAACCAAGCGGCTCGTGTCGAAGCAATAGCATCACGATTAAGATGATACGACGATTCCGACTCGCTCCAAGATCGTAATTAATTAATAGGGGACGTTCGCTAATGAAACTGGATCCACGAACGAACCCGGAATCGTTTTCTCTTCTCCTCTCTCTCCCTTCGTCTCTTCTCTTTTTTCCTTTTTTAATTCACGCGTTCGTGTACCATTTAGTTCGCACGGGGAACAGTGTAGTCGGGTCGGCGCACTATCTGTTATCGAAAACCGATATTTTTACGGGAAAGGCAGCGGCGCGACGGCACCCGGAAAAGAGCCAGTAAAATATTGACTCGATACAATAAACGTTTCCCCAACACCGAATCCCCGCCTATCGAATTATCGTGTTTTAAATGTATCCGATGTGTCGCCCCGTGTCTCTTAAGGGACCCTCGTGCAAACCTAACGATCGCCCAATATTATCGAAATTTAACCACCGACTTTTTTTCTGCACACTATAATTGGTTTATCCTGATCGTACACTTTCGGGTTAAGGAACATTCGCGTGGGCTTCTGCTTCGCACAGCTTTCTGCAAACTTGTATTTTGCTCGGGCAATTTACAGATACTGAAATTGGACAACATGCTATTTTTTATTGAATCAGTTGGTTTGGGAGGAAATGTAAAATCGAATGGTACTTTATACATACATTTCTCGAGATTCGTGTCTGAATCGGCCAGAAGTTTGCAGCTCGATTCGAAAAATCTTCGGAATCACTCGGGAGAAGTTCCCTAGCATTAAAAGCATACGGGTGCAATTTCGCAAAATTACAGCGATTCATCTCGTGCCGCGGCTCGTTTAATGTTTCCGTTTGCGGGTTAAAACGGTAGAGAAAATCGCGGTGCAATCACACGGGTTGCGATTGTACGTTGAACCCCGCTGTCAGAGGACAGATTTTATGACAAGGGGCTCCATTATGGTCGAACACGATCGCGTCGCACGACAACGCGCCCCATGCGTTACGATTATCGTCGCGAACCGAGCACACATAGTTCCGTTCAACAATACTTGTTGTGTATCTCGACCGCGATATAACAAATTGTAACGCGCTGCCTCCGGAACGTTGTCGGGGAATGAAGGAATGACACGCGATTCGCGAAACACGTCGTATTTTCGATTTGGAACGGGTCGTCGCGCCATTCAATCGCCCATAATTATGATAGTGGTCCAAGCAATATATTTCTTCTTTACCTAGAACCTGAACTACAACAATTCAATACTATATTAATTTTTTTCGTTGTATGAATATGAAATTGATGTAATACCTCATACAATACTTAAATGTTTAGTAAATGATTAGATATCAACGTAGTGCTAAGGATTAAATTAATTCCTATAGGACATGGGTGTCGATAAATGCACACTGGTATTTGTAAAATAAAACTGTCTTTATTTCACGGCGCGAGAGGAAACTCGTTACTATACGAACTCTTAGCTTTGTCTGACTCTTACTAGAAGAAAATCGTTGGAACCCGAGAGGGAAACCAGGGTACTCTCGTATCTCCGGATTGTTTAGATTAGGCCCCACAGTCCGGCTCTCGAAGCAAAGTATCAATTGGGATACTTTGAAATCTTTGTTTAGAAAGTATTCTGAGAATCGTTTCATCGATACTTCCTAATCTCTGTTTATTAACCCGATACGGAGATCGTTGATTCATTTTTGATAACGAACAATAAGTTCATTGCGCTGGTAATTTATTGATAATTCAACAATTCCATATTTGAAATTATTCATTTTTCTGAAATTTTCGGTTAAACCGCTTTCATAATTATAAGCAGAAAAGACCAGCTGCGAAACGGTCCTGAAAGGATCTAATTGTAAGTGGCAGGCTACAAGAATAATAAAAGCATACGCAAGAGGTATCGAGTTAATTGGCTTCCTTTACGCCTGTACGAAAAATTGTGAAAAGTCGATATCCCGTGTTAAGAAAAGAGAAGTTGGCTTTGAAGTGCGTGGACTCGCAGAAAAATCCACGGACTTCGCGTTGAAATTGCAATTTCGTGCAACTCTGTATCTGCAGATTGTTGCGCGGCTCGTTGTTGAACTAATTGAAAAGAATGGCGGAAAAAATGTCAACGTCGGTTGCAAACACGGTCGACCGGTAAACGCTGGCAAATTGGCAAAAGTAAAAGTACTCTACGCCGTACGGGGCGGTGAGGGGTGTGCTCCGGGATTATGGTAATGAACTCGGATGATAATCTAGAAATGCAAATGAATATTCGCGCGGGGAACGGCCGACTAATTAGCCGGAATACGGATTCCTGTCTGTGAGTAAACTTTTTAGTAAACTAATGGCTTGTAATTAACCGGCGAATCGGGGGCGAATGTTAATTCATCGACAGGAATAAATAGCTATACGGCTGATTATTCGGTGGAATTGGAATCCCGAACTGGTGGACAAGCTCCGCCGAGTAAATTGGAATGGACCGTTGATTATGGCAGAACGCATCGAATAAATTGATATTAATTGTATTCCGAGCTGGACCAATTTATTTTGTGGAAAGTGGAAATGACGGGACGCTGAAAAACTGCCGTTTTAAGAAATCGGATTATATTCCTCGATCGGAAAGACGATTACACGGCGCGTGCATTAATTAAGCTGGACGAAGAGGAAACGTAAAAATACATACGGAACGTACAGAGAGACGATGGATATTAGAATTTATCGGATTGTTTCGGAAAAAGCTACTTTCTGTAAAATTATTCCGCGATAAATTGATAATAGCATTGAACCGGAGCGGTTTTAAATTAATGGCACGGAACAGGAATTATTTATGACGAGAGGTAACGATAATCCTGTGCTCGGTCGAATTGGAAACGTTGCTTGTCCGACAGAATTCCGTGACAACGATAATGAATTATCGGTGATGATATATAATAAAATGTACGTGGATTAAATAATATTCAATTACGATATCATTTTTTTTTTTTTTTTTTGGAAAAGCATTGGTACATCGTTCGAAAAATTAGGATCTCGGCGCAAACAGGCCCGGTAATTCCCCGCAGATAATTTCCCATGTAATTAAGGATAAGAGGTGGTAATTGAGCCGAGTTTCAAACGAACGGTGCAAGAAGTAAGAATTATTCCTGATCGAATACCACGGTCGCGTAAAACGAGGAAGAACACGAACGGAACAACGTGTGCTCGAGCAGACAGATAATCGCGTAATCGAGGGTAATAGAAAGTTGGGGGACGATCCCGGCCAGTCGTAATTTGCTTACAACATTTTCATGCACTGCTCGTTTTATTGAAACGCAGTTATCGGCAATGCGAGAGCCGCTAGGGGGGCCACGAGGGCGCAAGAGAAAAAGCGACGGTATCGAATATCGATACTCTTACGCGGGCCGGATGCGCAAGGTGCCGTAAAAAGGCCAACAAAACGTCGAACTCGCCTCGTAAACGATATATTGATATATCGTAAATATGATACCGATACCCGTGGCCCGTTCGTGTTTTGCATGCTATAAATCGATTTTACACCGAGAACCCGATAAAACGGGGGCGTTCAGCAGAATCGACGCAAGCGCGACACTCTATCGCGAATAATGCTCGAGCCGACGTTATGGCAGGGAATAGAGGAGAGAATAAAAGTGTCGTTCGACAAATAGCCCGGTTTCATACCGATGGATTAAAACAAGAAAAACCGAACAAAAGCAAACAGGATAGTGTTGCGGTTTCGGTTTAACAAGTGCGCTGCCGAATCTCAGACGCGTGACAAACCACGGTTTTTCATTCTTGCGGATCGATCTTGTCATTCGAGAGCTTGGTGAACGTGTTTCATCGTTTCCTCGATGAATTATTCAGCTGGCAAGGTTTCTTTTTCTTTGGGGACGTTGATACTTCGTGCTGGATCGATTCATCAACTATTAAAACACCCGCACGATCCAAGAGACGCGTAACTTCAGCAAAATAACAAAGTTGCCGAAAGTTCGCTGATATTCGAATGCTGTCGAATCAACAAACGCCACTGTCTGAGCGCGGAAAGTGGAGCGAGAGGTTGTCAAAGGGAAATCGTGGACCACAAGGGTGGGATTGAATTCGCGGGCGAATTCCAGCAGGAGGAAGTTCAAAGGGAAGCTCCGCGAAAACGAAAATATAGAGGGGGGTGGGAGAGGAAAAAAGGGGAGGAAGAAGAAAGTTTTCAGTCGCGAAATAAGATTCCATTTGAAATTTAGATTCGCTCGGCGGAATGCGAGAGCCCCGGGAACTGATAAGGATTCCGAGGGGGCGCAGATATGTCGAGGGAGAAGTTTCCGCGAACCCGGAACAACTTTTGGACGATTCGTCGTCGGTTTTCCTCGGCGAGAAAATATTTCTTCGAATTGTACGTAGTTCTCGTCATCGCCGGCGGAAGGTTAAAACGCGAACACCCGGTACACGGCTCGCGGTACAATACCCAAACACCTACAGCTTTGCAAAGTTTCCTCATTATACGCGATAATTTTTGTAGCTAACTTGCTGCTATTGTTCCGTAAGTGGTTAAGTTAGTTTGAAACTGTACGATATTGTAGCTGGAGCCTCGAGAATGCCGGCAACTTCTCGAATAACCCGTATCTACTTAGACACGATGAATTAAAAATAAACGAAGCTGATAGTTCTTCAACCATGTTTTCATCTGGCTCTCTGGTAACTTGAACCTCGCGGACTTTAACAGTCTTCGCTAAATGCTGAAGTTCTCGTGGATTTGTCGAAATACAATGAAACATATCGCTTGAAAACAGTGGCTACTCTATGGTGGAGGAAATTCATTATTTATAAGGACTCCGTAGAACGTCTTCGTTCCGCGAATTTATTCGTAATAAACATTATGTTCCCGTATGCAGAAGTTTGAGAACTGCATAACGCAGTCGAGCGTGGATAAAGGTCGCATCTGAAAAGCAAGCAGAGCTCTCGGCGAAATCAATTTTCATGGCAGCTGCATTTCCGCCGCGGCAAGGAAAAATATCGTCGTCGGTACAGTTTCGCGAGCTCGTAAATAAACATTATTGCCATACGCGGGCACATTTAGACAGTACCGACGACGATATCGCTACGGTGATGTCCCTGGAAGGGACGAGGACGTCCCGGGACACGAATTGATTTCTTTCCTCGGAGCACCGTGGCCTCGTTTGAATCTTCATCTGCTCTCGCTATCGAAAACGTGCAGAGAATAAATGTTTCGTTGCCAATGTTCGTGCAACGATTCCTTAGGAAATTCGTGTCTATTCGACAAGATCGTTTCAATTAGGACAGCCCGGTGCATTCCGACAGGAAGCTAGAAGTTGAAGGCAGAGTGTACGCCACGAAAAGTAATATGTGCCAGGAGGAAGTTACGCCGGCGTGTAATCGCACTTTTGTATTTTATCAAGATCCCGATGCGACGGTGAATTATGCAATTGCGAGTCGGCCCGCGGCCCTTTCGAACACCGAGAACCACCATTTTCAGGGGAAGCTCGGAAAATGTTTTTCCCTTCCTCTCTCCCCGTGGGCCCCACCCTTCTGACGCGGCCTTGATAAGGGAAAATTGTGGATGAAAAGTTCCGCGCTTGGAAATTGTCGAATGGAGAAACAACGGCTGAAGCGAGGGGGCTGCTCTGCTCCGGCTGCCAGTGGATGTGGTAGGAAAAGAAAGAATGTCTCGTTTTTACCCTCGGGCGGCTGCTGGCTCGCTCGAAGATTGAAAGCGGGAGTCGAAAGAAAATTTCAATTAGTGCCCGGCAATATTAAACTTCGAAATTTGTTCCGCCGTTTAAAACCCTACCGGGAACCTGTTTCTCCGCCTGGGACTGCGATCACTGTTCGCGGATTCTTCGCCCTTTGTCTTCGGAAATTTTCTCCTCGTTATCGCTACGGATTTACACCGATCATTTTACTCCTTTCCATTTAAATACGTTAGATGGATAAGGAAGATTTTTGCGATTCGTGTTATTCGGGTATATTTGTGTCGAGCACAGGTGCGATTTCGCTCGAGTATCTTCTGGCAAACAGCGTTACGCAAAGTTCTCGGTGACGAATTCGCGACATGATTCCCTGTTTTTCCGCGATTCGACGAAATCACGGATGTACCCGGAAACGGGCCAAGCCAATTGAATTGCTAATTGAGCCGATGGAACAACGTTTTCGAACTTTGACAACGAAGGCAAGAGCGCTTGCATAATTCCGCGGATCGTTGCGCTCGGAAACGATGTTTCTCCCGTAATAATTGCAGATGTTCGACGACCAGAAGCTAGACGGAGTTCTGGCCGATGTCACGTCCGGTGGTCCAGCCACTTGTAATAATTAACAAAATCAAGAATATAGTTTTGAATTTGAAAAAGCAATAAATACAGATACATACATATAAGATTCAGGATCAACAGGAAAACCCCTGATCGATGAGCAAGAAGAGCGACATCGAAATCGTTGGTCGAAAACGGAAATTTCGTAGCAATTACTAGATGGTGGAGGTCGGGTACGGGTCTGGAACTATCTCTCTGGCTGGACTATCATATTTTCGGGAACATAAAGGTCGTCGATGGAGCAATTTAGGCGAACCCGATGGCGCGTTCCGGGTTCCACAGTTTCCCGCAGAAGCTCGGCGTTTCGACGTTAAGGTCGTTGGTGGAGCGCGTTTCTCGGTGGTCGGCGATTATTAAACGCACGAAATTACTGTTAATACACTCGACGGGAACGCATCGGCTTTAATTGGTATGCGCCGAGTACCATTAACGTTTTAATTAGCGGCGAGCAAGCCCTGATACGCCGTCCGACATTTCCTCCGCGCAGCGATCGATGCTCCGGCATTACCAGCTAAACGGCAACATTCTATTTATAGGCATAACAAACACATTTTGTTCCGTGGACGTGCTCGCGCGTTCACGTTCGCACGCTGCAGACACACAGACACACAATTCACGCAACCAAATACAGAGGGACACGGACAAACACACGGACACATTGATAGACGCATTCAAAACCTCCCGGGTTCCCGTGTGCTGGAAACACACCAAGAAATCCAATTAACGCCGACGCCAACAAGGATTTTTATCTGCTCGCTACACCTACCCTTCGCCATCTTTTTTCGTCTCATTCTGTTTTCTCTTATGTACCACGTCTGTTCCCCCCTCTCTCTCTCTCTCTCTCTCTCTCTCTCCCTCTCTTTTAATCTTGCTCTCGCTATTTCTATCCTACTCCGACAACTTCTCCATTCCGCCCGGAAAAAGATCCTTCAGACACTTTCGCTCCATTGTCGAGAGACGTTTCCTATCCACCATCTAGCCAGCAGACGCCTCGGGTTGCACCCTTTCGGGGTGAAACGCTAACCGGAAGGATGTTAAACACACGACGGCGACGAGCACCGCTGACTATGACTCCTCTGCGCTCTGATTTAGCGAGGGAGAAACTCGCGGAGAGGGATAATAAGGAAACCGAGGATTTTTCTGCCATGATGTTTCTTATGGGGTGAGTGGTTGTGATTAGATGGAGATTTGCTCTGGCTGTTGATCTTTCATCCTTCTACTATCAACGATGCTTCGTTTATCAATTACATAATTACATGGCAAACACAGCTTCCGTTCGATCGAATCCCCGACGACTCCGCAGCGTTCTCGCGCGAAAAGAATCTTTTAAATTTTTCGAAGCCGTACCCGACAACTGAAGGCTCTCGCAACATTAATTTTTCAAGCGGCTTCATTTCCGGCGTTTTACGAGGCGCGAGGGAGACGCGTCGAATATGCATTCGGACGGCTAAACAAGAGCTCGCCGTGGTTTCTGAAAAGCGAGTTCTCTCTCCTCGGCTCTGTCTGGGATTGCGATAAATGCACACGGTTCAGCGAAAGCGATCGCGGGCCTTTTTCGACAGCAATTAAACCGTGAGAATGTCGCGCCTCGACGCATCGTACACTGCAAACTGGTTTTCTGAGGAAAAAGGAAAGTTATTTGTCGCGACAACGCACCGTTCGATCTCTTATAATTAACGACCGGTTAAAAGCAAAACCGAAAGAGAGAGAGAGAGAGAGAGAAGCCTCGCTGGAAAAACGAGATCGAACCATTTAAAACGATGCTTTATTTTTCTCTTTTTTTCCCCGTTTCGTGAAACGGTAGACTTTCTGGTTTCACTCGAGCAAACTCGGTGTGTCCCGTTAAATAATCATCGGTTTCGAGCAAAAGCCTTTTTCAGGCAACGATCAAACTGTTCGGAGAGATAGAGGAGAGAGAGAGAGGAGAGAGAGGAGAGACCGTTTTCCAGGGATGCATCGTATAAATTTTTATCGGTATTCGTACGAGAGAAACTTTGCTCGAATTACTCGCGCTCCCGTTCGCGAAATGACGTCGGAAAATTGATATAAAAATTCGATTCGAATCGATCCGAGAGTTGGGAAGTCGCCGAATAAAATGGAAAGGGAACCAACCGAGATAGTTTGCGAGAGACCGGGTTGGTATGGGAGGAGCGCGAACACACGCGGACACGCGGAAGAACATAACCGATAATGGCCCCCGGATTCATGATCCGACGCATACGCGCGAAATTTAATACCCCCGGCGACGGGAAAGTGCATCGAATCCGAAATAACACGATTAACTGACAATGGGGCCGAGTCAAATCCAAATACAGTAATTTATCACCAGTGACGCAAACAGGTGCAATTTAACCCGTCTTTTTCCCACGGGGACCTCGCCATTTCTGCGGGCCTGGTGCCGAAGGACCGTTTTCTGATCGAAACCCGTAATCATCGAGAAATCCCTCTTTTGAAAACTTGTCGAAGAGAACGGTAATACATCTCTCGCTTGAAGATCTCGGGTGAAAATTAAACAGGCGATCGTAGATCGTGCGAATTAATAATACGAATTAAAGTACGATTCGTATCTCAGAAAATTCGCCTACAATCAGAAACGTTGCGGAAGCTTCCTCGATCGAAGAATTATTAAAATACTTGATAGATGTAAATTACAGCGGATATCTTTTAGAGCAAAATGTTTCAGTGTTTGGTTAGTTTAAGAGACTTCGCATTACTATTTTATTAAGGAGATAGCGCGTCGCTCGTTGCTACAGATAACGGAACTATCTCGGGCTTTTATCGTACATTTCATTAGATCGGCTAACAATTAAAAAGTCTCAACCAAGATAAGACGGAGGAGCGAAGAATAGAGTCTTATCGTAACATTAACGATCGTTAGAAATTCTGACGGGTCTAGTTGAAACGTGAACAAACAGTTTGCTAGTTGTGTGTGTGTTTTGACATTAGGACGTAACCGATTCGATGAATTACACGCTAACGTTTGAAGTAGCTTGATCATTCGTTGGTACTTTAAACGGTAGCGGTCCTCGCAAATTGCAATGTCAGTCAAGTTACAATCATCAGAGGGTGAGAAAACGCAAGCAGTCGTTGCGTTTAGCAAACGGAGACCCGTAAAATCTACGGACCCATCGGATCGACTCAATAATTTAACCAACGACGGAAATCCAGTGTGGAAAAATATGCCGCAAGATAGAAAACCCCTTTAAATCGTCATGGAGGCGTTTAGCGCACCCTCGGCTCCGGTTCTCGAGTAAAAATAACGTTTTAAATCGCCGGTCTGGGCGCCGAGGCGAGAGCGTAGACCGAGTTTCCTCACCGGGACCTCCATAAACGGGCCACTACACGCCGCACAATGTGTTTCTAAATCGTACTGCGAAGTCGACGTTAGGAAACGATTGTCCCGTGTCATCTCGTACCCCTTCGAGGAACGACTAAGAATAAAGAAGAGGACGAAGAGGACATTTTTAATCGACTGTCTCGACGTGTTAGATCGTTTCAAATCAAGATCCAGTACCTAGTTCCTGCTGTGCAATCGCGTCTTCGCGGAAGCAACGATCAGAAATCCGCTACGAAATTCTACTCTAAATGAAGACGCGAAACTCGAGAACGAACCTCCCATCGTTACAAACCGTTTTAAAGATTTCCGAAGCTACCGGCATTCCTCGGAACTCAAGAAAATGTTGAAGCATGAAAATCTCGAGGACAGACTGGGTCCACGGGGCCAGACTTATCCGCTACGTACCTCGGACAAGGCGTCCTCCATCATATCGCTGGTATCTCTCATGACTCCGAATGGAAACTAGCACCGACAACAATCACTCAACGCCCACGTTTTATCCGTTTCCTCCTCGTGGTAGCGTGTCTCTCGGGTCTTGTTCCTCTCGTTGTCGCGGGTGCCGCCGGATCGGAAGCCTCTCGAAGAATCGTTCGGTCGCTTCGTCGAGAAAGAAGAAGAAAAGGAAGCGAACTAGCGAAAGAGGAGGAGGATCCAGCTGGAGTCGAGGAGACCTTGTCGAGCACCGATTTCGAGCCGGGGCCTGGCTGTCACGAGCACATTGCCGCTGGTGGCCCGCGATCGCTCGCCGAAAGCCAGTCCGTTTAAACGCATGTAACTTCCCCGGTTTTGGATCGATCGTATCGCAACGTGTCACTACCCTCCTCCCTCCTCACCCGTCGCGTCGTCCTTTTCACCGGGGTTTTCCCTCGAGAACCGATCCCGTAGCCGAGGAAGCCTCTCTTCGGGCTCGTGTTCAAACGTCGAAATCGATCGGCGTTGTCTTTCGACTTCCAGCAGGATGGCCCGCGGAGTTGTATGGAGCGTCGTCTAGATCGGATCTACGCGACGTAGAACGAGTCGATTTAGGGGGATGACGACAGATGACGAGGAGAATCCGTGTCCGGCGAGCGGAGCGGGCTCACGAGAGGATCGCGGGACGTTCCATCGGTGTACGCGGCTGTGGAAACACTGGCGAGCACTGTCAGGTAAGCCAGGGAGCAGGTCGACAGACAGCCAGCAGGCCAGACCTGCCTCCATGACACTGCGTTCATCCTCGTCCACCCTGAAACAACCTCTCCCTTGCACCGACTGCTTGCAGCTGCCTTTCCTCCCCTCCAGAATTGCTTCCCCTACAGCTCTCCTCCTCTCTTTTTCTCTCTCAGTTTCGAGCCGGTGCGGTGCCGGTGCTCCGTCACTCTCCGCGCCGCGCCGCGCCACGACGCGCCGGCTACCCTCTTCCTCCACCTTGCCCTGGAATTCTAGCTGTCCTCGTTCACCCAACTCGCTCGGTAACGTTCTACACCCTCCTACTTCTGCAGCCACGTTGCGCTCTCCTTCTCCAGTGCATTTCCCGCTGTCTTCTTCCATTCAGGAACACGTAGCCCCTCCACCAATACCTTCTCCTTCCTTCCAACGGGATACAGACTCCCCTCTCCAACTACGGAACCACGAGTTCCCCGCAGACTTCGGCTGAGATCATTCTCCTACACGCAGCAGCTGAGACGTTTACGAAGACCGCGACTTTTCAAACGCCGAGACCGATTCGAGTACTGGAATGACTCGGTATTTGTATGAAACTGGTATGTAGACGTTGCTCGCGATCAATTTCTAACCAGTATCGCAATTCTTATCTCCTACAGGAGCCAGAAAATTGATCGCTGCTTCTTCGTGCTGGATTAAGAGGGTAACGTAACCCCTGAATATTACTAGATTTAAGGGTAACAACAGTGTTTGCGGGAAACAATTGTTTGTCCTTATACGAGCATGTTACGAGCTGTGTGACGGCTCATTCTAAAGAGGAAGGTTGATCGTAGGCCGCTCAGCTCATGATTTAAGTAAAAAGAAATCGTTTTTTATTAGATAAATACATGGGAACCTGAGGGTGGTTGTCTCGATTCTTTTCCCCTATTTTGGATGCTCGTATTATTAGATATAAACTTTTTTTACCCTTAAATCTAGTAATATTCAGGAGTTACGTTACCCCCTTAAGGGGGTGGACTCGTTTCCAGGATTGCAAGGGTGCGGGATACGCTTTCTCGTCTCTCAATAATACAAAGATCGGAATTTTCGGCAAACAGTGGAAGCGTTAAAAGGATTTAAGAGTTTCGACACATTAGTTTTCTCCTGTTCACAGTTGAATGAAGTAACCAATTTTTAGGTGGCTCCAGACTCTTGTAGTGATTTCTAATGGACGCAGAGAATTTGTTAAAGTCTGAAGATTCTACAGAAACCTAGCATTGAACATGCATATTTGTAAATGCATGTGGGACAAGATCCGTGGATTTTTAACGGGAATTAATTAGAGGACCGCTTCAAGGGTTAATCGTTTAATCTGGTAAAAAAAAACATGTGAATGGAAAAAGGGAAGAACGTGGTCGTCGGTATAAGAAGTGGATTGTGCAACGCGAAAATTTTCGACTGAAAAAGGAGCGTCCTCGCGGCACTACAAAGCGGTTCACGCGTCCCGGCGCAGAGCCACGATGCAGACGAACAGCTGCTATTTCACCTGTTCGATATATTATTTAAATGCTTCACCTGCCGCGATGTCAAGATACCGCGAGATAAGCGGGGTCCGGCGTTTCCTGCTTTCACGACGATATCGCGCGAGATTTTGTGGGTTGCCTCGCGGTTCCGCCAAGATTTTTACAATTTTCAAAAAGCTACTAACCACGACGAAAGAACATTTTTTCAGCTTCCGAGAGTCCTCGGGAAATGTCTCAGAAATTAAAGAAGAAACACAGTATTTTTCTTAATTGTTGTATTTAAAGTACTACGATAAAAGTGTCCTAATACAAGAGATCGATTAGTCTTACAATTAAAACAAGTGCCACGAAGTAGCAAGTGAAGGGTGCAAAAGTAGAAACAATTTACAGGGCAGGTGTAAAAAGATTAACTTAGTCTATGTTATACAAAAATTCTTTGTACAATATTATATGCAATGTAGAAGACTCTCGATCGACTACACTGAATTGTCATCGATAAAAATCACTCTGCGATCTAAGCCGACGGTGATCGGGCTGATCTTCTTCATGTATCTAATTAGCACAGCGGTATCCACTTCGCCGATTTCGTGATGTCTACCGCAAGTTTTGAACGGAGTGTAGCCGTCGCCAGCGCCGATTAGAAACGTTGGAACCGCGAGTCTGTACCATTGATCTAATTCTAGCTTCTCGTACATTGGTACTTCGCAAACTCGACATCTGAAATATGAAAGAAAACAATCAGCACACGTTTTCAAAGGCGACACAAGGCTTCCATAAAGTCATGTTCGGAAACTACCTTATCAATACTTCTGACACTGTTCTCGAACCGCCAATGATTTTGTAGGTAACTTTCAAGCCGGACCACACGAGCACTCCGTTCGAGTTCAGTATCTGATAACAAATTGTTATGTTCTTAACGAATTTCGGTCGTACATACTTTTGCATCGGAGAATTTTCTACAGATATATTGTACAAATACCTTTCGTACTGATATGAATTTACTAGACTGTGGTATACATATTTAAAAAGTTTAAGAACGCCAACGTATTGATTTCAGTTGAATAGAATAATTAAAAGAAGAAAGAAATGTTTTATTTCGCATGAAGATCCGCAGTCTATTAATTATGGTAAATGAAAAATAGAGGCGCCTTAAAGGCTGCAATATTCGGACGCGTATGTAGTAAAGACTGTCTCCAACAGGTGGCTAAGAAAACGAGACGGAAAGAGTATTACAAGGTTCTTTTAATGAATCGTGAGACTTGTAATCAAACTTTGCTATACTTAGATGATAGATTTTTCAATTTATTCAGGATAAATTGAACGAATTAAGACTAATTTGAGAAGAATTATATCAGAGTGCTCTTACATCCATGATACAGCTCCCTTTCAACTCGATGGTGTCCCACGTGTTCTCGAAAGGCTGCGCCATGATCAAATCATTGAAAGTGATATCCATTGATTCGATGGGAACGCGTATTCCACCGGGATTCATGCACGCCACAGCCGCATACGTCCAAACGGATTGATTCTCTGCTTTCTCCACAAACTGAAATTCGAAAACAGAAAATCACATGTAGATTCGTTACCTAATTAATTGATTATATCTGTTTCCAAGGGTGAAAATATACCCACACCGTCCACCATCGCATCCGTGATCAAATTGCCAAGGTTGCACTCTTGCTTGCGACAACTATTGTCCAGATAAACCTTCGATTTTGCAATTTTCATTTTTGCCGCATCATCCACCGTTGCTTTCCACGGCTTCAGAGCCTCTACCATTATGGGATCTGCACAAAATTACTTTCTTTTTTTTAATGTCATTACGCCGAAACAATTGCCGCTAATTGCAAGAGAACGCCACCAGAAGTTGTATCAGCTAATTGTACTGCAATTTAATTACACTGCACTTCGACTTCACAATGGATTTCATCGGTAAATGCTGCGATCATGAATAATTGATCGAATAACACGTGACTGAATTAAATTAAAACACAATGTTACGGATTTACAGTGGAAACAAACGTGATTTTTTGTTGAGATGTTACGAGCTTATGTTTATTAAGGAACTCTCAACAATTGCCGGTTACCGTTAAATCATAAAATCTCCCCGCTGGCGATCAAGTCTGCGTTTGACTTCCTTGATTTCGAAACTCACCTTGCTCGATAGAGCTATCGAGAAAAATCGGATTACCGTCCCAATCAACCACCTCGCCCTTCTGGTCGAACCACACCGTCAAGTTCCCTAGATACCTGACGCAAACAGCGAATAACTTCGTCAGGAAGAAAAACACGGACATCGAAAGTTTCACGCGAAAATTTCTCATGAAAACGAGAATTACCTGGTGTACGCAGCCGCCTGCACAATCAGCACCGTTCTGTTCCCGTTCTTCTGAGTTACCACCACAGGATACTCGTCCTCGGGTCGATCATTATTTGGAAGTGGTCCTGGGAACGGAATAATCTTTTCTAAGAAACAAATCTTCCCACAGAAATTCCTGCCTAATGACATTGTTGCACTAGATTGTTCGTATCGTGTCTATTATATTAGACACTGGTTGTACCCACGACTGTGTCCACGTGCAATAACAAATCCTGGTTGATTATCATTGTGTTTGGTATAATTTTAATAGGAAAAATGTCGCGAACGTGCATCGAAAAGTGGAATCCGAAAATTTGTAAGACCTTTAAAAAAAGCACATACATAGAACATCCTGCAAAACAATCTACAATTAAAAAGAAACTAGTTCCGCGAGTTAAAGAAAAATCTAAATAAATAAATGATTATTTGCGTAATTGATTTGCAAAAGGGTGAATTTAGAGTGGGAAAGCCCAAGTATATAAAGACTGCGAAGATTGATTGGCTGTATTTAGCGAATCGTTAACTTTCGGTCCCCTAATTTACGTAATGTTCGTTGTTTGTTAATTTCCATCGGTGAACAGATTGTGTCGTTTCGGTTTGTATAGAGTATAGAGTCGGCGACACTTGCCTGAGTAGAGGAGCGTGTGCGAGTGTCCGCCGACGATCAGGTCGATTAATGGACACTTGGCGGCCATTATCCTGTCCACGTTCAGGCCGCAGTGACTTAAAACGATGATAATGTTCACCCCCCGAGACTTCAATCGGCTCGCCTCGGCGTTCACCGTTTCCACCTCGTCGAGGAACTTCAATCTCCCGGTAACGGCAATTGTCTGGTAATTTGTAAGTATCAAATTAGGGACCGTGGCGAAACGGCGCAGTCATACTTCCGGTTAAACGGTCGGCCGCGGTCGATTCCCTCTGTAATCGACTGAGAGGAGTCGCGCGATTATTTGCAGAGCGGCGCGGCGCGGCGACACGATCCCGGTCTTCTTGGAATCGATTCGATCGGTCATCGGAACGCGAGCAAAACGAATAAGAGAGAAGCTTCTCGCCGCGCAGATTCTTTTAGCTTGTTCGTTATATTGGATCCACGATACGCGGCCTTGACACGGCCGACCGTTCCGACCGTTTCGATCGCGAGAAGATCGCGAGAGACGAGTCGCTTGCCGACACGACGTTCATCGAGACAGATGTGCGAATTAATCAAAGTGTCGATTGAACCGTCTGGACCGCTTCCAACATCGATCCGAACGATTTGACAGCGGTTTCAGCGAATGATCGAGGCCTCACCGTCAATTGCCGATGATTACCATTTTTCTGCATCACCATCGTGGATGGTGAATCAATTAAGCAATAGCAATTAATGGCGTTTATTAATTTTTGCAGATGCCGGCGCCCATTTAGATCGCATCGAGCAGACATAAAATGTTCAGCGTGAAAGAGAGAAGCGTAAATATGGTATTTTGATTAAGAGAAGGTACAGTGTAGTTTAAAGTACATACATCGGTGGTTGATAAAATTACGCCGATGACCCCGATCTTGATACCATTCCTCTCGATCACCGTGCTGTTCTGGTAGAGACCCTGCAGCGAGAAACCATCGTAAGTAACAAGTTCATTTTAAACGAGATCTCGATCGATCTACCAACCTGCATCGATGGCTCCAAGCTTGAGTCGATGTTCGCCACTACCATCGGTGATACGAGATTCTTTAAAAATGGCACTACACCGGCAACGCCGTCGTCGAACTCGTGGTTTCCTAATGTCTGCAAGAATACACCGAAATTTCCATTACAGAACATACGTCTATGACTAGACAGACTTTCTTAATATGTTCGATAGATTGAAAATAACGTAACATCTTTTAAATTACACCTACTCGTTAGTGTCACAAAAAATCCGCTGTCCAATTACGATCAATTTCAAACTCTTCACATGGAATTATTGTATAAACGAACGAAGAGCGGAAAAATTGGAGCTTCAACGTAAAGCAAACGAAAATGTAAAAATTCGTGCCGCATTATGTAAGTAAAAGTTAATATTTGTATCGCCAGTAAAAATAGTGACAAGTAATAAATTAAGATAGCGGACACCACGCGTCGTCACGAGGACACGTGGATCGAACTATGCCATAAATTATCCGTAGTAAAATCAAATGCAATACGTTTCCTTGAGTTCGTATCGAAACGCGATAATTTTGTCTTACCGAGGGTAGAATTAATAAATTGACACAGTTATCATTTTCGTCAGGAAGAATCTGATCCCGGAATTACGAACAGCCAACATTCCCACGAAATTCCTTTTCCAACGATCGCGCGACTTCTCATTCCACGAAAAAGGGTCCACCATGTTTCGATCAGGTTGCCACGATAGTAGACTCGGTTAAAACATTTAATCGTCCGTCGAAATTCACGGGCAGATCCGTTCGATTTTATTGCCTTGGCGCGGGCATATCTTGTTGAGTAACGGAACGAAACCGCGTTCGGATAATCGATCGTTAAACCCGTTTGACCCAATTAACCGAGAAGATCTCCGGCCGCTCCGATCTCGATTCTCGTTTCCTTCGTTTCTCATTCTCTTTTGCTCTCTGTTTCCCTTACCAGAACATCGTGCGGCAGCATGTTCATGAAAAGCGCGGTCACGTTCCATCGATGAATGTTGTACCATATCGTCCCTTGAAAATTGTCCCCGGCATTCAGAAAAATCGCGTTCGGCCTCTCCTCGATCAATCGTTTCGCAGCGGTCGAAACTCGCGCGATCCCACCGACAGACACGCTTTCAGCTTCCGCGTAATTCTCGCTCGATCGATGGATCGTCTCCTCGAATCTGAAACCATCGGAATAAGTCGAGGTAAATCGACGTAGACACTCGATTGGAAAGAAGGACAAACACGATGGTAAGTACTTAGTTAGCGTCGTTAACGAACACGTTCGCCTACCAACCGTTTGTTCCGTTGCCAAAAAACTCAACGCGCATGTCTATAAAATAGTAGAACCAAGTTCGACATTTGTCGCCGTATCGTTAACGATCTCTCTGATTCGCTGATCGACTGCAATCGAATTCGATTACCAACAGCCGACTGCAAAGATTAATGCAACGAATATAATCGAACGATTTATAACAGTCCCAACGCAGGATTGGTACCCCGGATGATCCATCGTAAGATATTACCATCCGACTGTGAAATCCTTCGATAAATTGAATCAAGCTTAATGAGCGGTTTTATCTCGTTTGGCAGGCTGACAGAGCTGGTAAGAGTCCGAATAAATTCCCGTTTAATTGCGGTTCCTTCGAGTCGGTCCATAAATCGTGAATTTCGCGAGAATGCTCGCTACGTGCAACGTGTTCAACGTCTTGATTCTGTAGCTATGAAAATAGGTTGGAGCGCGGAGGGGTTGATAATGCGCGAACAATTATCGCGGCCGCGAGGATAATCGGGCCGGGGCCGTTCTAATTATCGATGCGATTTAATGACGGCCGGAACAGGAAGGAGAGATCGGTTTAATAACTAGCAGCGAGGCGCGCGTTGGACGCCATTATGCCGGCAATTAGCTCAACATTATTCAATGACCCGGTTTCGTACGCGCGCCTCGACGTCATTCAGATTTTCATCGGAAACGGTTGAATGAGCGCACGTGGCCGTACCTCGCGTGGAAATCGTTTAAGTGTATCACGGATAGCTCGAACAAATCCGATCGTCCCGGATAATACAATCCCCTTCCGGTGAAGCCGCTGGACAACCGGAACAGGAACACCAACAGCCAGATCGACTGCATTCTCGATCCGATTTTCACGCGCACACACGCAAACGCTGCGAGAATCTCACGCGTAAATCGACGCGTCTGCAACTGGTTCCTTCGGTCCCCGATGAATCAGTACCGATTCATCTTGATCGATCGGTTCCCCGCTGATAGATAACAGATAAACAATCGAATTATTA
Source organism: Lasioglossum morio (assembly GCA_916610235.2). NCBI lineage: Eukaryota > Metazoa > Arthropoda > Insecta > Hymenoptera > Halictidae > Lasioglossum > Lasioglossum morio. Next base: position 14,922,879 of record OU744333.1, read on the forward strand.
AACCACCATCTCCGATCGGTATCTCGGCTGTCGCGAAATTGATATACCGCGGCGCGTCGCCGTCCAACATTCGCAATTTACTGGTACGTGTACGTAGAACGTAGAACGCTTACAATGTGAAATATACATCTGCAATGTACCTATTGTATTTGTATGCGACCTCTTCGAGCGGGGAAAACAATCGCAGTATGTCGCTTTTAGAGTGTACACGCTGGAATACAATAAACATCTGCGTATTAACAATGTTCTTCAATGTTTTCTACTTGTACGGATTACAATAAGCGAAGCTCAGAGTGTACACACTGGACTGATAAGGTAATTAAAAGATACTATTTATACTTCCTGATAAGTTTCTTGGAAAGAAGCCTAGCCAACAAAGAACTTAACATTTATCTCGTTTTACGACATTCTACATTGTTTCAGCAACGTTCTCGTCATCACAACAGTAGTGTCTACTAAGTAGATTTTATGGTAGAAGAAATTTTTTAGAACTATCTTTGCAGTTGCGTCGATATCTTTTTAGGTTTTATTTATTTTTATCTAAACCGGAAAGAGTGTTTTCTTTATCGAAAACGACCGGAAATTCTGATGAGGATCCTTGGCCATTCAATGACCGTCTTGATGGCTATTTTCGTATAATTACGGGCATCGTTATCTTGTCATTGGCTACCGGCGACATACCCATCGCAAAGTACACGGGCACTGGCACAACTTCGCGTGGATCAATTTGATTCGGTCTTAACGAAATTCCGAGAAACACTTTTGCACCGGATAGACACCATAGACCGTACGATTCTTTCAACTCTGAATTTCGAGGAGTCGTCGAACACTGTGAATGTCGAAGTTACCACGCTGTACGGACCAAAATGTCCCCTGTGCGAGTGAAAGGATCGAGAATTCTGACTGAAAGTGGTAAAAAGTCCAAGGCTGGAACTTATGCCATGACTTTCGCTAACGCTGCGTGCATGATCGATTACCCACGCGTGAAAGGATACCGTTTTTCGCAGATCAACAACAAATTAAAAATATTCCCAGCCGACAACACACGGCAGAACCTTCGTTACCGGTACGAATCAATTTGTACACCTAATATTAACCCTTTGCACTCGCAGCTATTCTAATTCGAAAACCGAATTGTTCTTCCGGCCTGAAATATTTCCATTTTCCATGATTTCCTTAATTTCAAACATGGACTAACTAACTTGAAAAACGCAAGTTCTACTGTTCCATACGATAAGTGAAAATTTGAGCAACTCTTTCCCACGCTGTCACAGGACGAACACGTAAAATCGCGATTTCCTCCGATTACGAAGTTCGCAGCGATGTCTAATCGGAAGAAAGAAGAGACGAAAGAGAAACAAGATGACAAAACAATGGAAACGTGGTTCCGGAAGATGGCACGTTATAACGAGGACCATCCGTGTCCGGAGGACCCGTGTTTGTCCCGAAATTGTGCGTGTAATCGAGCGAAATGCGACGACGCGCCGCGCCGCCCATAATTAATCACCGGCCGGTGTAATTAATCAGAAATCGAGCGTGAAACGCACCTGCCAGCCGCGAACGCTCGACGAGGACTGCTCGCTTAAAAGGAGATCTATCTTCGCAAGCCTTCCACGGCCGCGGCCGGCCGAACTCCATTATCGGGCCTCGAGATGACGCTCGTTATGCAACGGGGGACGATAAAGATCGTTACACCGTTAAAAAACACACGGTAGTACCGTTTTCAGCAGACTTAAGACCCTCCGAGTTGACAATCGCTCGATCAGCCACGCGTTGCGACGATTTGCGATCTCCTCGACCGGCGCCATTTTCAATCTTCGCACGGACTTAGGAGATTCACCATTCTTACACCTGCATACAATGCGTAATGTAAGTGATTTGTTCTCTGGTCCGAGTAAAGCTTTTCTTCAAACTTGATTGAACTAATGTTGTACGCTTAGGAATTTATTTTCAGTGACAGTCGTGGAAAATTAGTTATCGGAAAAATTGGCTTGATCACCACAGCGATTTGCAGCGATAGAGGAATAATAGCATCGACAGAAATAAATGATAGATACAGCAAGAACGTGCACAATAATTGTTTTACGATCTCTCGCGGGAAGGTTATCTTTCAATGACAATGACGGACGATTGCTTTCGACACAATTTCGTCGCATTATCTGCGTACACGAGAGACAGGATGATCATAGAAATGATTCTGGGTTATCTGATAACGAAAAGTCGGTTGCGTTTCGTAAGACAGAAGTGCTCGAATCTCGACAATGGTGAAAAGTCGTTATCAAGAGTCTACGGGTACCCTCGAAGGTATGAGAATTTTGTTGGGGATTCTCCTCGTACCTTCGAACATCCTTCGGGGGTCTCTTAATTAAGATGTACAAGGTCGAGGGTGCTGCTAGGAGCGGCCTGAGCCGATAAAAAGAAAAGTCAACGGATAGACGATTCCTGGAACGATTGATCAAGGGCGGTAGAACCCATCGAAAGGCGAAAAGGGATGGGAAGGTCTGAGTTAGGTAAGAGGAAGGGCGAGAGGGAAAGAATTTCTGGACAAAAGGAACCTGTTACAATCGGCTGGCTTCTTCCGCAGGACCTTGTCCTAACTGGCTCAGTCTGAGCGGGTCCTTTGCGGTAGCAATGTCTCGTGTCACGTGGAATCGTCGTGTCCTGTGAAAATAATGGTGCCGATCCCGTCGAGCAGGGGTGAGTGAAATCGTTTTGTTCGAAAGTATAAAATTATTTTCGGAAACGCGTTGCCGCAAACAAATAAACAAAGTCGTATCTTCCTCGGGGAATGCGCATCGAAGAGGTACGCGTTTACGTAACTTTATTGCGGCACTCGGGAAATCATCGGGTATTTATTAGCGAATTAGAGACTGCGTTTACGTTCAGCCTTGCATCATCCGTGAGATGGTCGGGGTTGACTCCTTGTAGATCATCTCTCGCAGACAAGATGGCCAAAATCTCGAGATATAGTCGCGAGCGTTTGTCAACGAGCCAGGCCAACGACGTCGCCTCGCTGTATTTTCCCATTTCCTCCTCAAGTCTTCCCGAATTTGATCGATTTCGGTCCGCGGAAACTTGCGAACGACCTCGATCGCTCCTCGATTGGCCTGGTTTCAATTTTCCTGGTCCACCGGCGCGAATCTTTGAAATCCGAGCGGACGGTTAATATTCATGACATTTGCAAGCGTGGCTGGTTGGAGCATGGTCGCGATTCCTGTCACGGAAACATCATCCGCGAAAATTTACGTCTGTTTTCGCAATAACCAAGCGAAACTGCGGTACGAGTTGTCCTGGAACTTCGGACAAATATGAAGTTTTCTCGTGAAATATTTCAGCGCTGTTCCACACGAGCCAAGCTATACTTGAAAAATATTTTCACGGTTATCGTATCGTCAAGTTAATTAAGATTCCATGAGGATTCAAGTGAAATTTTCTGTGATCTCGATAGCCTGAATAATTCTGACTTGCACAGTTGCTAGTCGCAGAGGTTTTTTGTTATTCGATTCAGACGTTTTTTTGCGGGAGCATGTATTCTTAACGCTTCGAAGCCGATTAACTGGGGAATTACGCACATTCGAACGGAATTCTCCATGGCGTCGACAGATTTTCCTCGTCGACACTGTTGTCCAGACTCAAAACAGGTTCGAACCACTACTATTTCATCAGCACAACTCTGACTTTAATGTAGAACGAGGAAAAGATACCGTCGAGCAATATGTTATGCAGATTCTATCACCTACGCTGTCAGCTGGCAACCATTTCATTGAAAAACTACATTGCCAACACTAGTTTTTTATTCCAGTGCTTCACTTAATAATCCAAAGCCGGGAATGTCTGTTTTCCGTTCACACGAACTTAAACTTGCTATTTTTTATTTTGGAATTAATTAATTTTTATAGAATTGTCAAATGAAATTCAAGGATTAGTATCTACTATCTACTGTGTAATGGCAGTATCTTTGTCTCGATCTGTGGAGTGTCAAGCTTTGTTAGACACGGTGAAGAATTCGTAAAAATCAGATAAGTAGTTGCCCAATGAACGAATCATAATTTCTACTGTTTGCTCTCGTTCTACCGTGAGGACGCGAAGCATTGAAATCACTCGACAGATAAGGGTGTTGCGACAGGAACGCGTACCCGATGAATGTCATCTGTTTCTCGATTGCAACGCCTCGAGATCGAGTAAGTAAACTATAAATAGACTCTTTCATAAAAAATCATTCAGCATTTCCGACAAAGACTTTTCCAAATTTCGTTCACGAATTCCTCGTTCGAGAACACTTTCTCTCGATCATTCCATTCCTATCTAAACAATTGTTATCGAGCGATAAACGTTTCGAATACACTCCCCGTCAAGATCAGCAGAGGCTACAATATAGTTTGGTGAAACTTTTTCGTCCTCTAGACTCTAGAGAATTAGATTAGTCAAATAAACTGTCGCAGAGCTGTCAACCTAGTTTCTCACCCTTTCGAACGATGTAATTATGTTTGTTCGCCGAGAATAGCTCCGTGAATATTTCACTAGCATTCGTTAGTTCCTCTGTGGTAACACGAAAAAATAAGCAAAAATGCCGGCAGAAATGTAAGTGGAATAAAATAATGAAAATGTTTGACGAACAATCGATTAATTTTCCAGCATAGTCTGGATGCTTGTTTGCTGATTTTTCTACCGTTGCTTGACGCAACTGGATATAAGTGAAAGCACACACAAAAATACGTGGCGATAAGATCGAGCGAGCGGTATTGTCAGATCGAGCTTGATCCACGAGCGACGGAACGGTTTGTGGCGAATCGCGTTCGTGTTCGAACAGAACCGTCGTGGCCTCTGCTCGAGGTGTCGAGCGGCCGATCTGTTCAGTCGACGCTGGTCGCTCGTGAAAATCGGTTCTCGGTCGGGGCTGGTCTTGTTCGAGCAAGAATCCGCGTGTTGTGCAATCGGCTGGTCTCGTCGGTAAAAACGACCGGGACAAAGCCAGCCACGATTGGCATCGCGAGAACCATCGGCGACGATCCTCTCTTTTCGTCTATCTTTTCACGCCGGCTAGACGCGTATTTTTAGAGCGGACCGACCGCGCGAAGATACGATTCGTACGTTTTGTGATGTTTGGCGACGTTTCGCACACCGTACGTACACGCACGCATGTCATAATCAATTGAGCCGCGGGTGTTTCGCGGCACAATCTCCCAGATGTAATTGCACGCAACAGAATTGAGTTTCCGTGATTTTTACGCCGATCCGAGTGTCTTGAAATCCTTCGTCGTGCCCTGCGCTTGACAGTCGATTGTCTCTTGCCGTTTTTTTTTTTACCACCGATTTAATTTTCGGTTGCTTCGAACCAATTCTTCTAACTTGACAATCGATCATCTTGAATCTTATTCGCGCCGTTCTCCTACCGTTTCAACTGTGATTATTTGTCTTACGTCTAGGGTACGTACTGAAATTCTTGATTAGCTTGCTTTTCAGAGGTTGTCGACGGCGTTGCACTTGTTGTAAGAATTTTTGCACAATATAGAAGCCTTGAGTTCTCCGACCTTCCAGCGGAACACTGCAACGACGCGCGCGTTTTTCCCGCAAACGTATTGTTTTCGTGCTGTTATCTCGTTGGTTATGCAGCCGGGCAATTTACTCGTATCTTATCGGCAATTTACGATATCCGAACGCTTTGTAATAATCGTAATTAATATAATACTTTGATGGCGATCTATTTAATCTGTTGAACGTCAACGAATCTAACAATCATTTTTTTATGGAAAAATTCCTGTAGTTGTAGCATATTAGAGTCATTAATTTTCAATTTATTGGTACGTACACGGTTTAATCGTGCTCTGCTTAACTCCACTTGTAAACGTAGATGCTCGTCACGCAATGCCTAGGAAACCGTGCGTGCACACCAGTTCTGCCATTCGAAAACGTTTCGACGGACATTTCAATTCGCGAACTCGTTGCGCGTCTTTTAACAACGAAAATGCTGTAAATCATTTCTCGAATTCGAAGATCGATCTGTGCAAGTGAAATCCGTATAAGAAATCAAGCTGCGTGGAAGCCGGGTGTTTCCAAACAAAACAGCTAGGAATTTCCATTCTTTCATTTAAATGAATGAAGTTCGAAAATGTCAATGGAAACGATTCCCGCTGATCGATCATAAATATCGCACAGGATCGAAGACGAAAGCTACGACGTGGCTAGGTTTCAAATTCCGCCGACGCAGGATTTAGACGCGTGTCGCCGGCGATCGAGCACGATCGAGGTTCGTTCATTTCGATCGATACGGTCGGAAAAGCGTGATCGGTTTTTGGCACGGGATTTCGTTAATGTCAGCGACTTCTGGGCACGGCAGCAGCTGGCAGCGGCCATCGAGTTTCGCAAGAGATTCCTCACCCTGACTCCCTCCTCCACTTCCGGTTCCCAGCCGAGAATGATTTATGCTCGTCAAGTTCTCGGCAATTGTCACGTTGTCTTCTATTCTCTTGATTCTCTCGAATGGTTTACCATTAGACTGCGGATTTACGTAAAAATGTTTGCATCGATTACGAGAAACAGAAACGATCAATCAATTCTGTTACGTACAGTGACTCCCACTAATATTCGAACACTGTTAGAAAAAGGCGATAACCTTTTTCTTTTGAGAAGTTAAAACAATTGGTGTGAAATATGAATAAGTAGTTGGAATATGGAGGGTCTCGAGATAAGAATTTGTAAAATTCAAGTTGTCGGAATTTGCAGGGAAAATACGAAAAGTTGTGTGTTCGCAACTGATATTATTGGGAGTCACTGTACAAGATTTTTAATGGCTTTCACGCTTGAAATGAGGCAATTCCAATGACATAATCGTGCGAGACGGATCGATTCGTTGATTCGTTCGTGAATCGGTGTCTGACATCGGATTCTATATTCGTTGTTATTGTTAACAGCTGAATAGTAACACGGCATCCTATCAGTCGACTGTTGAGAACGCGAGATAACGAAGGAGTGCGGGAAATTGTAGAAAAATTGATCGAGGATGCTGAGGATTTGGATCTCAATTTGCTGCGTTGCGGCGTGCGGCCTGTCTTATGGGGTTGTCGGTAATCCTGTTCCGCGCGAGGATGGAGGACTCACTCTCAGGATCGTTCACACGAACGACATGCACGCCAGGTAAAGAATATTAAATATGAAAGATTTCTCGAGGAAATGTACCGATTTGTTTCTACGATCAGCCGAATCGATTAAACGTAAAACAGCAGAAACTGCTTGGATCGAGGGAAAAAAAGAAAGTCTCCGGCAACACGATCGAGAATTGCGACACGTTCGAGTCAATATTGAATCAGCCGAACCGCTTCTGCCACGCTTCGAACGCTAATTACGAGCAGCTCGCTAATTGATGCCGAGCACAGCTGGTTAATGTTAATTCTTGTTCTCGCGTTGAGAATTAAAAAACAAAAAATTTCCTGTTCGACGGCACTTCGCGTTTCATTTTTCTTTCCGTTTGATTTATCGCACGGCCAGTTAATTCCTCGTTATCCGGTGATCGACGAGATACAATCCAGAAGATAACACTATTTATCCGTCGACGAGTATCGATCGGAATACTATACTATCTCATTAACATTCGCTGTACCTCTTTCTGAATAATTTCTGTCTTCGTATTCGATTAATTGTAAAATCGAAACCTTCTTATAATTATGTAACTACTAGACAGCGGATTTTACGCATTTCTGAGAACAACGAGTAGGTGTAACGTATAAAAGTAATTCGAACAAAAAATTTTTATTTCCGTGGATCGGAAACGAGACGCTTCCGCATCGATTGCGACAAACAGGAGTAAAATTTTGTTTCTGCTTTCGATAATTACGTTGATCATCTGAAAATAATATGTCCACGTTCTTACAGTCTCTTTGAACTATTTTCTTTTCTGCTTCAAATTTCACGCACGTAGTCTGAATATAATCTGGACATCCGTGTTCTCGAAGTCTTTGAATGTTCTCGCTGCTTCGAATTTCACCACCGATGCGTACAATCCGCAGTCTCGTGGTAACATGAAACATTGGTGAAGGCCTATCAAGCAGAATCGTTCTCCAATCAAATGAAATTCGTATAAAAAGTGTTCTTGGCCGGTAGATTCGAGCAGACGTCGCGATTGTCCAGCATCTGCTCGGAAAAGGACGCGAAAGAGGGAAAATGTTACGGAGGGTTCGCAAGACTAGCAACCCTGATTCGACAAGCGAGGCGATCTCCCATTCCTTGCCTCTTCCTGAACGCAGGGGACACCTATCAAGGATCCGTATGGTTCAACGTGTACAAATGGAAAGTCGTTGCCAAGTTCCTCAACCTGTTGGCTCCGAATGCCACGGTACGTTCACAAACTTCTTTTCATTCTTTTTCTTTTTTTCGACCGTGTTTTACGCCTTGACCGATCTTAACTGTCACCGTAAAACTTTCACTGTTAAAACGTCGCCTGCTTCGCGATTCTTAAATAAATTCGTCAAAGAAATGTATTTATAAATTTAATACAATGAGAACCATGCCTCTAAATACATCTGGTACTCTTACGCGACTAACTTTTCCTTTTACGTCCAGATATGTACTTTATTTCTACTCACTATTCTTTTTGGGAATGTTAGAGCAGTAACTACGGACTGCTACCATGTTAAATAAATTTCTCTGACGAATTTATTTAACAGCGATATATCGAAACGATCTGACAAAAGGCGCTTACGGAGTCTCTGAATACTGTACCGTATTCGACTATGTAGAAATTTCGAGATTCCGAACGTCGCGTGTGCGTGATTTCGGTAGCAAATTGAATGTTTTACACCGTGTCGGTCGTGACCAGATCGCGTCATTATTCTTTTATGTAGTTGACTCGTGAACTTTCTTCGCGGTGTCGTCTAATCAACGCGCGTTTCGATCGCTCCGAGCGACAGCGAATCGTCAATAGATTTAGGCCACGATTCACGCTACAAATCACCGATGATGACCAGCGATATTCGAACTTGACTAGTCGAAAACATCGTTTCGTAACGTTTCGAGTGTTCGTCTCGCAAATTGGCGTTCGGTCTTGATCAGTCGCGAATTTCATCGAACGTAGACGATCACTAAATTTCTACTTTCGTTTGTTGGGCATTGATGTGTAAACAGCGGATTCGTTTTTTAACGCGTTTCTAAACAACAATGAGCAAAAACATTAGAAAGATTTAACGATAGTGTTAAACGTATTAAGAATGAAATGAAATGTCCATTTCGCTGGAGTCTGTTGCAGTTCAGGCGGAAAATTTTTATTTTACACGAAGATCCGCTGTTTATTGATGTAGACAATGTTATCAGGCTACTGTCCCCTATCCGACCGCGATTATTCGACGAGAATAACATGCGTTTTGCTATCTGCGAATCAGAGTTTAGGGAACCACGAGTTCGACGACGGTGTCAAGGGTCTCGTACCCTTCGTGAAGAACGCATCGTTCCCCATAGTCACCGCGAATTTGGATCTGAGCATGCAACCGGACCTGGCAGCCACGAAGTTGTTGAACAGCACCGTTCTAACAGTCGAAGGGACGAAGATCGGTGTGATCGGTTACCTAACACCTGAGACCAAAATCATCTCTGTCGCGGACAACGTGATCTTCCTGGATGAAGTGGAGAGCATCCGTCGAGAGGCGAAGAAGCTGAAGGAACAAGGCGTCAACATCCTGATAGCTCTCGGACACTCCGGCTTCGAGGTCGATAAGAAAATCGCTCGAGAAGTGGAGGACATCGATATCGTGATCGGTGGACACACCAACACCTTCCTCTACAACGGGAAACAACCCGATTTGGAAACACCCGAGGGTCTCTATCCGACGAAAATCCTGCAGAAAACCGGCAGACCGGTGTACGTGGTCCAGGCGTACGCTTACACCAAGTATCTTGGTAATTTCACGGTCAAGTTCGACTCTAAAGGCGAGGTCACCGAGATCAAGGGCAACCCTGTGTTAGTGGATAGCAGTATCGAGCAGGTAATCACAGTTTAATTAATAAATACGGCTCGTTTCGCGAGAATGATTAGAAAAGAGAAGAGTTCTTAATAACTCTAAGGACGATTCAATCGTCAGTAGGTAGGAATAATTTTTTAATGAATTTTAATGGAAATTTCTTCTCGATATCTTCTACGGTTCAAAAGTTATAGTAAAATGATTGAGGATAGTGTCCCATCACCCTTTATATATATATATATATATATATATATATATATATACATACATGACGAGTCTGACACGATATGGTAGGGCAAAGGGTTAATAATGTTAATATTCAATATATATTGCAACCGCAGATGATTCTTGCCACTCTCCCCATAAGACGCAATGCTAATTCCGGCACGATTCATCTGCTCCCGAAAGGCCTCCGTACAGCGCCAAAGCACGTAGCGGCAAAACGCTCAAACTGTTAGCCACATTTTAGTTCGACTAATTCGCACAGGTGGCGCCACATGCAATTTTCACTTCCACTGGTAGCGACATCTGTGCGGATTAGTCGAACTAAAATGTGGCTAACAGTTTGAGCGTTTTGCCGCTACGTGCTTTGGCGCTGTACGGAGGCTTTTCGGGAGCAGATGAATCGTGCCGGAATTAGCATTGTGTCTTGGGGAGAGCGGCAAGAATCATCTGCGACTGGAATAAATTAGAAACTTTGGTTTCTCGTACCGGATAAAAACACATTATGATGCGCTGAAAAGCGTTTAATATGTATATGCTCCGAGACTAATAATAATTGTCTCCTTTTTCCTTATGCGTTGTCCCTTAATCATTTAGAAACTGTTTAATGTTTCCTATAATTGCTGGAATTTGTAGGCAGAAGACGTTCTGCGAGAACTTGAAGGAATGAGAGGAGCGATTAACAACGTGAGCCAGACAGTGGTTGGAAAGACCCGTGTTCTCCTACAAGGAGATAGCAAAGTCTGCAGACGCGTAGAATGCAATCTTGGCAACTTGATCACAGATTCCATGATCGACTACAATGCTCGGGAGTATGGGAGCAAGGATGGCTGGACGGACGCAGCTATAGCTTTCCAGAATAGTGGAAGTATCAGAACTTCCATTGACAGGGACAACGATGATACAGTTACCATGGGGAATATTCTCAGCGTATTACCCTTTCACAATCCTATATTAAAGGTAAAAATGTCTGGGAAGGTTCTGCTGTCTGCTCTAGAATGGAGCGTTTATAACTTGGATGTAAACACAACAACGAACTTGTTTGGTGCATTTATACAAGTCTCGGGTGTTCAGGTACAGAAAATGATCGTGAACGTTGTTCTGCAGAAAGCTAGAATACTGTTTTAACAAAGCGTCGGTTTACAGGTGATCTACGACTTGACTGAACCAAAGAATTCTAGAGTGGTGTCGGTACATGTGCAATGTGCAAATTGCAGCATTCCGTCGTATAGCGAATTAAAACAGAACGAGACCTATATAGTGCTCATGTCTGATTATATACAGTCTGGTGGTGATGGATATAGCATGCTGAAGGATCTCAAGACGTCTCCTTTGGGTATACTAATCGTTTGTTCTTAAGAAAAATATATCTGAGTTTTTAGTAAACGATTCCTCATACTTTCTTCCAGGTGTAACTACAGCAGAAACGCTTCAGCAATACTTCACAGAGCATAGTCCTGTACACCCAGGTGTTGATTGGAGGATCAGTTACATGAAAAATTACAATAACTTCCTTATAAATCGGGAAGTTAATAACGGTACCAGTGGTTCTGGTATACCAGAATTACGTAGCAATGGTTCCATCAACCTACACCAATCTGTTGGATTAACAATGTTATTACCATTACTTAGCTGGCTATTCATACGACAAACCTGATACCTAGGAAGATACGTTGAGTAGTCAGGATTCAGCAGTATTTGAAACTTAATAATTTATACTTAAAAGTTTTTTTATGTGCATCCTATCTACATCTCTACCTCAAATTGTACATTTTTATAGGTTTTAGATCCGTCTTATCGATCGATTTCATTTAGATCTCCAGTTGTTGATTATTCGAACGAAGAAGAATTAAATATCACATTTATATGTTATTTTTTATTCAGCGATCTGTAGTTCTAAATATATATATATATATGTTTGTATATATAAAATATGTGTATATTTACGATTAGATTGCTGGTGTTTATATATTTATATCATTTTTCTTTCTCAGTCTTCTGGTAACGCGTATAAAATAGAAAACGCTCTTCATAGTAAAGGAAGCTCAAATGTATTCCCCTGTAAATCGTAGATTCGTTTCACGGCCTCCGATACAAGATCCATTTCTGCGCACGGCATTGGCACCATCTTGTACAAAACTTCGATCATTGCTAATAGATCAGACAACATATGAGGATTGTCAGCCACGTTAGACTCGTAAAGGACGTTAACATAGTAGTCTACTTTCTGTAGTGCCTGCATAATTTCTATCGTGTCACCACTATGTCTCACCAAAGTCTACAATCAAACGTGTAAAGAATAAAATTTTATCAATTTATAACTTTCGAATTTTAATTATACGATTGAAAACTGCTTACTTGATACGACTTTATGTTGTAATATAAGGGCCAGTCTTCTCGACACGTTAAACAATCGCAGATAAATTTATACTGTTCCTGAAGCTTCTTTTGCCTATCAGCTTTCGGAGTAAGCTGATAGAGATGACCATAACTGTCAAATATCTGAAGAAATATAATTAACATCGATAAGTTATGGTAATGTAATTTTCCTACGAATGGTTGTATCTATTATCACTAGACTGCAGATTTTATGCAATTATGGCAAAAATGGGTGGGTACAATTTAAGATAGAACAAAGATTAAGAGAATGTAGTAACATGAATTTACTATTTTCAACGTATTAAAATTATTAAAGGATGAAAGAGTTTTGTTACGTGGCCCCTTCTTTGTTAAATTAATGCACAAAATTTCTATTTTGCATAAAGATCCGCAGTTTAATTATCACACACCTGTTCGCCTGACTTAATAGGACACATGGCTATCACTGCCATCTCCTTATTCCGTGAAACTCTCGTTATGTTTGGATTGCAATTGTGATTTATCAAACTACAAAACGGCAGTGCAAACACGCCGCGTTCAATAGTTTCTAGGCCGTGCAGCTCCATGGACTATAAACATCGATTTCATTGTTAAGCCTTAAATGTTCTACTATAAGAGATTATTAGATCGAGTTATTTCTCTAACATCGGATGATTTACAGGTGTCGTTACAATTTCTTAGCAAAAGCAGAAATTATATGTATGACTCGACCTAATAAATAATTACAGCTTTCATGCTTTCCTCTGTTTTGCAACATACAGTATGGCAATTACTAGGAACCATTTGTTCGTGTCTTAACAAAAGACCACCAAAAAATGTGACATCTGGGTTTGACCTCAATAGAGACAAATTACGCTCCAGCTGAGTACCAAACATGTTAGTGCATGTAGCCACAAAATACAAAATGAAACAAGAATCCAAGGATCTTCTCATCAAATCGTTGACTGAACGTTTCTCTGTGTTGGTTACGAGACTTAATAGACTTCTGTACTGATCGCTTTCATAGGTGCCATTCTTAGAGAAGCCTTTCGTACGAGGATCTGAAAATATTTAATCGGAATTAGTACTGTAGGTATATAAAGTATTTGTAGTTCTAATAGAAAACGACCGTTCCTATGTTTAGAAATATCTACAACATCGATTCCCATTATAATTACCATCGTGACTCTCAACTTCTACCAACTCTTTTCTTAAAGCATCTATACTACTTTGTCTTACAGCCTGTATAGCTATTCTTAAAGCAAGTAAGTCCATTTTAAGGAAATCCATATTCAATAAAGAAGGAAATACTGCGCATTCCACGTCGTGATACATCTCCCATTCCTCTGCTCTACATTCTTCGGAGCAATACATCGCGTAAGTGCAACTATTGCAGGGTATATTGGCCCAGCATACTTTTAAACAATGCGAGCAGTGAGTGTGCAGTCTTTTACTACTCAACAATGTCGAATAAGCTTTCTCCAAAATAATTGTTTCTCCAACCTTTATATCACGAGCAGCCACAACATGCCTACCGTAATCTTTGCTATACTTTACGCTTATTGCATCCGACGCGCATGGAATCTCGCTATTGTAAGTCTTGATTTTAAAAGGACAAAGTTCGTCATCTAATTTGCTCTTATCAATTTTATTGGAAAATTTTTGTTTCTGCAAACCCTTCAAGCACGCAGTTCTTCTGGCATTTATTTTGGATTTTAAATTGTCTGGATATGGTAACGCTAATGCTCTGTCTATATCTTTGATGGATTCTTCATATTTACACAACTTGTACAGAACAGCGGATCTATTAGCGTATGATATTGCAAGCTGTTTGGAAGAACACGGTGCATTAGCTATACTCTGAGTATACAGTTTCAATGCGTCCACGCACTTGGTACTTGTCAGAGGGCTGGAAACAAATATCCTGTTGGCCTGTGTTCTCAATTCCTCAGACTTCTTATCATTTTTCAGATCGTAATGTACTTCTGGAATTATATCATAATCTGACATAAGGAATAAGGTATATTTTATTCTCTCTTCGTCTGTGCCTAATCTCTTCAATTCAAGGGTTACTTGTCCGATCTTATCGGCCGCATATATTTTCCTGTTTAATGTGTTTATTATTTTCTCCATTTTTCTGAAAACTAATACTGTACAGGTGAAAACACGAAGATAGTACCAGAGAGGATATGAGAGTACCTACAAAAAATACTCACACCCGGGATCTTTTTTGCAACCAATTTTTTCAGTGCAGACAGAAATAAAGCATGAAACAAACAAGCCTGTGTATACGCATTTCAAAATATAGTTGCGCAGGCGCAGCTGAAAAAACCTGCGCAGGCGCAGCTGAAAAAACCTGCGCAGGCGCAGCTGAAAAATTCTGCGCAGGCGCAGCTAAAAAAATCTGCGCAGGCGCAGCTGAAAAAATCTGCGCAGGCGCAGCTGAAAAAACCTGCGCAGGCGCAGCTGAAAAATTCTGCGCAGGCGCAGCTGAAAAAATCTGCGCAGGCGCAGCTGAAAAAACCTGCGCAGGCGCAGCTGAAAAAACCTGCGCAGGCGCAGCTGAAAAAACCTGCGCAGGCGCAGCTGAAAAATTCTGCGCAGGCGCAGCTGAAAAAATCTGCGCAGGCGCAGCTGAAAAAACCTGCGCAGGCGCAGCTGAAAAAATCTGCGCAGGCGCAGCTGAAAAAACCTGCGCAGGCGCAGCTGAAAAAACCTGCGCAGGCGCAGCTGAAAAAACCTGCGCAGGCGCAGCTGAAAAAATCTGCGCAGGCGCAGCTAAAAAAAATTGTGCAGGCGCATCCTGCAGTACGTTCCTGCCGAAACTCGCGCATGCGGGAAAAAAAGCACCCAATATGTCATCACTGGGTAGTGAAGCCCTGGGACAGTTATATTGGACGGAAAGTACCAATATTTTACGGGGTGTTCAAGGTACCCCATTTTATCGAGAATTTTACTTTACTGAGGCTAAGAACCCTCGCTTCCGTCATTGATCGGTCACGTGACGCATTTCGTCTCTGAATTGTACACCGATACATAAAGGGTATCCCAAAAGTGTTTGTATTTCCTTGAAAGGTATATTCCTACATAAGCTTATTTGAAATATTTTTTTCCTTTGCGAAAATATTATCCGAAAAACACGGGCCAATCACGGCACGGCTACAGCGCACAGATTCCGGTTTTACCAATGGCGTCATGTCCTTCTTTCGAGAGGATTTCCTCACTGCTATTACCACGAGCATAGGTTGTTAAAGAAAAAGAAAATTTTATGAGAGCTGTGTATTTTGAACCAAGCCAATCTGATATAAAATCGAGAATTACATTTTCGTATAACGTTGCACGATTATTTGGTATTTCGGCGAGGAAATATCCGCTCTGTTCAAATTTCAAACATGAACTCCGGAAGATGAAGACGCTCCTGAATGTCTCTATCAGCTCCATCTACAATCCGAACGAACTTCGACCTGCGGAAATTTTAGGAACTTTTACGCGGTGCATCACTGACAATCATTCTCACCTTCGTTAGGTATCTGTCTCACTCATGGTATTATGCTACGCCAGTTTCCGCTTTGTGATCATGGACTTTTATAAGATTGCTCGTTCTCGAAAAAGATAGCTTCGCCAAGACGTCGTTTAATTGTTTGGCTTATTGAAACTGGTTTGTTTGGCTTCTCCGCGAGTTACCTCGAAGGTAAGATAATCATGCCCGTCAAGCTGCATGATTTATGGGAAAAAATAGTGACATCGATAATCAATAACAAGTTGAATAAAATGGAAACATACCAATTATCAAACAGCTTTATGACGCTTTCTGTGCACTCTACGTGACGTATCTTATTCTTTTTTTTCCCCGATTTCGACGAGACGAAATGGTGTAACATAAAACTCGATTTTCACCTCGTTCGTCGGTATCACGCGCAGGAAAGGTTTGTCTTCTCGTCAAAGTAACTGTTATTTCACATTTGTGACAGATCGATCCCGACGAAAACGTAAATAGCATCGTTTCTATTTGTTTTATTCGCGTTTTGTGGATGCCCTTTTTTCGAATAGTGCCATTCAGAAAATTTAGTTTATTAATTGCCCTACTACTCCATATTACGATTTATCTCGCCTTGAACATTTTAACGATGCAGAGCTAACACGCTGAGTATAGCTCGTGCCTTTGCTATTATTTTCATTATTTACACGAAATTTCCATATTTCGCATTCTTGCGCAAAAGGTTGTGTGCTATTCCTGGGAATATAGTGTTCGTATAAATTTCAGTGAATAACTATCTGTATGTATCACTAAGTATTATTGTAATTGGATATTTGTTTAACATCGACAAAGTACAAATTGTTAGAGAGCATCGTTTAAACAGGACATTGTGTATTACGTTTCAGGACAGATTCTTTTAATGGAAGGGCAAACACATTGAATCATGATGGAAGGTCCATTAGAGATAAAAGACTCTACTCCGGGAGTAGAGGAGCCTATAAAGTCTGAGGCACCCGTGCAGAATCCTGATAGCAGCGACCGGAGCGACGGCGCTGTTTCACCGCCGCCGAATTGCAGTATTTGTTTGGGCAAGCTGGTGAACACATCATTTACGGACAGTTGTCTTCACCAGTTTTGTTTCACCTGCCTGCTTCAATGGTCTAAAATAAAAACGGAATGTCCGCTGTGCAAACAGACCTTTAAATCCATTATACACAATGTTAGATCGGAGGAAGATTACGATCAATACCATGTGCCTAGAGAGCTGGCTACGTTGGACATCAATTTTGATCTTGGACATGCTGTGGACGTTGTCGGACATCGTTTTCATTATAGGTATATAAAATTGTAATTCTGGAGAGTTTCTCAAATTTGCAATTCGAAATAAATCGTTCGAATTTCTTTTTTAGAACAACTATGACAGGCCATCGTCGAAATCCACATGAAGTGCTGCTCAATCAGGAACAAGCGGCAAGAAGAGAACTACTGCCTAGCATAGCTCCGCCAGTTCCCATGCGAGAGCGTCTACATACACGAGCGAACTCTGCTGTTTATCGTCGGTCCATTTACAGGCATGGAATTTGGGCTACAGCATTGCCCGATGTGTTTGGCCGTTTCCGCGAATGCAGCGCAGATTACTATCGGTTAGCATCCGTTCCGCTATCGCGGCAACAGTCAGTCTACATGGAATAACCGTCCTTCGTTCACAGGCGAGAACCAAGAGAGTTGAACCGATTGATTCCTTGGTTAAATAGAGAATTACAAGCGTTACTTAACAACGGTGCATCGGATGGCGCGTTTGTGATGAGAATTATATTAGGAGCCCTTAGCCTGTACGACATTAGGAGTCCCGAGTTCCGAGATGTAGTGCACCCCTATTTTGGAACATTCACCGATCACTTTGTGCACGAACTACTTAATTATGCACGGACTAACTTTGATCTACTCGGGTATGATCAGTCTGTGAACTATTTACGTCAAGGTATTGTATCTCGATTCGATTTATTTACGCAGCCTGTTTGCCAACTGGTTGGTAAAATATTGAAATTGTGTTGCAGGACTATCGAGGGAATACGTACCAAATATTGATTCGTCAACATCCAGTAGCAACAGTATTAGTTCAGACGATTCGGACGTCCGAGTTCTGGATGAAGCAATAGACCTCAGAATGAATACTGTAACACCCAGCACAGGACCCCATACATTTAACGTACCTGGTAAATTTGAATTTCTGCGAACAATGTTCTCTTAGGTTGAATAATTCGAATTTATAATCCTATCAAATTAGAATGCTAGGTTTAAAATCGTTTCGTTTACCAGGTCCGAGTACCGTAGGACAGATGCTCCAATTGGATATTCATTACAATGTACCAGACGTCCTGACTATTTCCTCAGACTTCTCTTCGTCCGATAACGATTGCGAAGTGATCGGTTATGTGAAACCTCGCCACGAGAGAACGCCGGAAATCATAGAATTAGTATCTTCGGATCCTGAAGAAGTAAACGTTTCTCAAGCATCGAACGATAATGCACAGTAAGTTTAGATAATTGTTCTGCAGGTTTGCCTGCGTTCAAACGCAACGAGCGACTAATCTGAATCGTTTCCCCAGGTCTTCCACGTCTGCATTTTACGGAGACAATTCGACTCAACCCAGTACATCCCATACCGTTAAGAAAAGAGGCTCTATCTCGTCGTCCACGGAAAGCGACACCGAATCTGAGGACAATTACGCTTGTAGAAGGAGCAGGAAGTATCAAAGTCGTTCCAGAAAATCAAAGAGGAGCACCACCACCAAGAGGCGAAATCGTTCAGGCGAAACCAGGATTCGTAATCGGACGAGAAATTTGTCGAGTTCCGAAGAGAGCGATGCGAGGAAACGAGTGGTGAAGAGAACCTCGCGCACGATAAAGAAATGGATGAGCAGCAGCAGTGACTCCAGCTCCCACGAGAGCGAGATGAAGACAGTGGACGACAAGAAATCAAGATCTTCGCAATTCTCTACGAAAGGTACCGCACGTGTTCGGAAAGACTTAATCAAGAAGGAAAGTAGTCGGTATTTGAACGACGAGACGTACAGCAGCGACAGTAGCAGCGAATCGGACGAGGAAACTGGCAATACTAAATCTCGTACCCTGAAGAGATCAAAGAGGTCATACACTACTAGCTCGAGCGATTTTGAGACAACTAGAAGCGACAGAGTGACCAGAACCAGAGGGAAAGCCAGACAAGCTACGGACACGAAGGATTCTCATCGGAAGGAATCTAGGTATAAGGATGATTGGCAATCCATGCCAAGAAGTAGTAGCTCGTCATCTTACGAGCCCCAGAAAGAGAAACGTGTCAGTTCCAGGCGACGAGAATCTCAACGAGATCTGAGTGACGATGATAGCAATTCGAACAGCAGAGACGTGTCAAGGAAGAAATTAATTTTATTGAAGAAATCGAAACCGCTGAACTTGAGCAGTTCGAAGTCTGACGACGACCGTTTCCGGTCCCATAGCCAGTGCAGCAATTATTCAAGTAAATCGTACACGCATAAGAAAAAGTCGAAACACAAAGACAAGCACAAAAGCAAGAAAAGAAAACGGTCGAACAGTAGAACGTATAGCTCGTCTATGCGATCACGATTAACACGGCGACACCCTGTTTAAAAAAATTCACACACACACACGTTCGCGCGGTCCATTGAAACATTCCGATTCGATGAATGATTCAAACAGATGCAAAAATAAATAAGCTTTCGAGAGATGTTAAGAGCCATAGAAGATCTCAGGGTAACATCAAATCAAAATCAATGGCATCGCGAAGATGCATTTAAATCGTTGATTGAAAACTCCAGTAAATAGAGGAAGATATTACCGACGAACGACCATTGAATTGAACAGATTTATACTGATCCTTTTTCTAAAGCAGTCGTGCGCGCATAAACTATAAACAATGATGAAGCGTGGTGTATCGATTATTTGCGGTTTAGAGGCAACAGTCTTTACAAGAAGACGAGAAAGGTAACTGCATTATACAAAACATGCATTCGTATTCTTTCATTCCTTTGCCTTGCGATACGAGGATGGCTTCCATTTCTGTTATATAAAAAGAAGATACGAAGAATCTGTATAAAAGTTCCGACATTGATAATTCTTTCCTGTTTATACATGATTTTTTCGGTATAAATCGATTGGATTGAATTAAAAAAGAAAAAAAAATAGATAAATAAAAGTAACCAGATGCAGTCTCACGGTTCTGGATATAGTGTGTTATAGAACAACGCATATTCTACACACAAAAAGATTCTCACAGATTATAATGATTATCTCACCATTATCTTCATCAATGTACAATAAACTTGGGTATATTTCATTACGATCTTAATTCCCAAAGAATGTTTGTAAATATACGTCTATCTTATAAACAAATAATTTAATTAAAATGTTTACACAAATATAATTTTTTGTAAAGTAGGTAAACTTAGAAATGTTATATGTATATTATACATGTTATACGTAAATCATAAAATAACTGGTTTGTAACAGGTAATGCTGATTTTTCCCTTCTTTTCAACACTGTTACTTGTTTTTCTCTTCTCGTTGACAGCGAGTTTTGATCGTAGCTTTTTCCTTTCCTCTTTCATGTTTTCTTAACGAAATTTATTATTCCTCCATTATTCGTACATATTTTGTTAATATTTAATTTACAGAATGCGTTTGCATGATTCAGTGTCTGAATTACGTGAAATGCACTCCCTCTGCGTTGAATACATGTAAAAGGCTAAAATAAAAATTGTATTATGAAATCGAGCACACAATGAACGAGTGTAAACGCGAGAAATGTTGTACCTGATGAAATCATCTATATCCATAGTTCTGGCACGTTTATTTTCGGCCTCTGCCTTTAGCAAAATATCGTTCACCATTTCCTTAATATCAAATCCTTCTGGTAACGTCTGTATAAAAGAAATATTTTTAAATAGTTCGTAAATGATTCTCCTCAATTCTACAGCATCGATTACCTTGTTATTAAGGCTACAATGAAGCTTATAATTCTTCTCCAGCATCGTTAACACTGTAGTTTGCTTAAATGCAGCGGAAAGTGTTTTGTTTTTTCTAACGAACGCGATTCGCGTTAAACCATCCCATTCCTGATAATTAATAGGGGGTGGTGGGTTGCGGGGTTCTATTCTAACTACGTTTGACTCAACTTTTGGAGGTGGTCGAAAATTATTTTTTCCTACTTTCATCAGCATATCCACCCTTGCTAACAGCTGAGTATTTATACTTAAACGACAGTATAATTTATCTCCTGGTTTAGCCACTAAACGTTCAGCAAACTCTCTTTGAAACATAAGTACGGCACATCTGTAGAAAACAATGTGCCAGTCAGATCCATTTCATCTTATATATGTATATGTATATATGTATTTCTTTGCAAATTACCTGAACAGTGGCCTGTGCAACAGCAGTTTAAATACCAAGGGCGACGAAATCTTATACGGTATATTGGCTACGCACAAATCGAAAAAGGGTAGTTCCGTCTTGAGAACATCTCCTATCATGATCTGCAGTTTAGCTTGGTACGGCGTACCTTGTACACGTTTTTGTAACTCGGCTACCATTCTAGTATCCAATTCGCACGCTATTACCTTCTTGGACTTGTCTAATAATTTCACTGTCATGTTACCGGTACCAGGACCGATTTCCAGTACAACATCTGTCGACCTAACAGCAGCTTTCTCAACCATGCTTTGAATGATCAATGGATTTTTCAAAATGTGTTGACCGATATTCGTGTTAAACATAATACCTAATGTGAACAAATACAATTTTTAGTTAGTTGTATATGTAATCTGATTTTGTACCGAGAAAGATTCTTCATACCCTGTCTCGCCACATCCTTATGCACGCGGGTCTTTTTCTCTACTCGAATTTTCGGCATCTTGCTTGTGTTTTTGAAACTTCCCTTGGAACATGTACAAACTTCACAAATGAAATAATGGCAAAACAATGTATCACGTGTTAACAGACCACATGGTAAACAAGCTGATTGTTCAATGGTTCAAATCGAATAGATAGTAATGCTATAAGCACAGACGAGATGCTGTTAAAGACTGCCATCCTCCGTGCTATTCCACGGGTCGGTAAGTGCGCGAAATGCGGATAACGGTGGAAATTACAGTGATCTGAAAGACCACATCGGTAAACGTTCCAACGCTAGTATAAAAGTGCAGATAAATTCTACTATGTTCACGTACGTATATGCGTTAGAATATAAATTATATATATGTACAATATCAACATTTTATGTATGCAAATACAATGAATAAATAAACACAATGTTATACAGAACCGCATATATTTATTTCGCTACCTACTCTTCCTGAATGACTGACTAGACTGAGTTCCTCTACTGAATTTTCGAAAATTTTTCGAGCGGCTGACTTCACGTTGACTTGTACTACTGAAAATTCGGATACCTCCTTCGACATCATGTTCGCCTAATACCGAGTTCAAAAATCGAGGTTTTCCGAAAATTTTCTCCAATTTTCGAGCGTCTGACTTGTCGTTGAGTAGTACTACTGAAAATTCGGATACCTCCTTCGACATCATGTTCGCCTAATACCGAGTTCAAAAATCGAGGTTTTCCGAAAATTTTCTCCAATTTTCGAGCGTCTGACTTGTCGTTGAGTAGTACTACTGAAAATCGGATACCTCCTGTGACATCATGTTCTCCTAATACCGAGTTCAAAAATCGAGGAAATTTCCGAAAATTTCGATTTTTCGACCGTCTGACTTGTCGTTGACTTGTACTACTGAAAATCAGATACCTCCTCGGCTATCATGTTCTCCTAATACCGAGTTCAAAAATCGAGTTTTTCGAAAATTTCCTCGATTTTTGAACTCGGTATTAGGAGAACATGATGTCAAAGGAGGTATCCGATTTTCAGTAGTACTACTCAACGACAAGTCAGACGGTCGAAAAATCGAAATTTTCGAAAATTTCCTCGATTTTTGAACTCGGTATTAGGAGAACATGATGTTAAAGGAGGTAACCTATTTTCAGTAGTACAAGTCAACGACAAGTCAGACGGCCGAAAAATCGAAATTTTCGAAAATTTCCTCGATTTTTGAACTCGGTATTAGGAGAACATGATGTCAAAGGAGGTATCCGAATTTCAGTAGTACAAGTCAACGACAAGTCAGACGGTCGAAAAATCGAAAATTTCGAAAATTTCCTCGATTTCTGAACTCGGTATTAGGAGAACATGATGTCAAAGGAGGTATCCGGAATTCAGTAATACAAGTCAACGGCAAGTCAGACGGTCGAAAATTAAGTTAATTTAATTCTACTATCGAATATTCGTGTGGAGGGTAGGGAAGAAAGAACACATTAATTGTTGTAACTAATATTTTTTTATTTTTCACCCAATTATTACAATATTCTTCTTCGTATTATTATATTAAATCTGTATCGTGACTAGATGAAAAGAAGGTGTCTGGTAGGGTGCGGTGACGTATGTACGAATGTCCATGCTAATACGAATGTGGATGGTTGCTCCCGATAGACAAGTGTAACTTACTGCGTACTGAATTGCTAGGAACAGAAAGGAACACAATTAGCACACGAAGATTACATAGACATTGGTGAAACTGATAGAACGATAGTAGCTCAAGGCTCGAAGCAATATTATTCGCGTTGACACAAAAGTCAAATATACAAACTTGAATAATTCATTTTGTACTGAGGGAACGTGACATTGCAAAGTGTTATAGAAAGTAATAGATTTAAAATAATTGTGGATATTAATTTACACTCTAGTATGCAATACTATCGAAAATTCAGAGTGTGCAGCTATTAGCTCGGTATTATCCTTTATTCGTAAGATACTGAAAGTTCTTACGAATAGAGGATAATATCGATTGCCCAGGTCTCACCACGTGGAGGTTGCTGCACACGAGACCCGGACAGGGAGTCAGAACGAATGCAATATTCCTTCTGGCTCCCTTTCTTACAACGAAGGACTTATACTAATATACTACGCAAATACGTCGAGTAATTATCGCGGAGCAAAAGGAGAAAAAGTCCCCGATTCACGGGGGATAAAAAGCGAATCAGGCTGAAGGCTCTGATTCTTTCAAGAAGAGAGCAAAACTAAGCAAACCAGAGCAGAAGGCTCTGGTTTGAGGGTAACGCTAGCTTTTTCACGAGAACTTGTCAAAGTTCTGATGTGAACACTTATCACATCAGAAATTTTTACTTGTTCACTGACTGAACGTATACTTCGAAACAACGAACCGAAGGTGGCCAAGGGTAAACGAACAAACCATCGATGTATCCTTGGCTGAGTGCGAGCTAAGTGGAAGTAAATTCATATTCAATATAATGAAATATGTTTCTATATTTTGCAAATTTTAAACTCTATCAAAAATAGTACTTGTGCAGCTATTAGCTCGACATTATTCTTTATTCGTAAGATACTGAAAGTTCTTACGAATAAAGAATAATGCCGATTGCCCAGGTCTCACCACGTGGAGGTTGCTGCACAAGAGACCCGGAAAGGGAGTCAGAACGAATGCAATATTCCTTCTGGCTCCCTTTCTTACAACGCCGAACTTATACTAGTATACTACGCAAATACGTCGAGTAATTATCGCGGAGCACAAGGGTGTGAATCAGAGAAGAAGTCTCCGATCCACGGGGGACAAAAGGCGAATCAGGCTGAAGGCTCTGATTCTTTCAAGAAGAGAGAAAAACTAAGCAAACCAGAGCAGAAGGCTCTGGTTTGAGGGTAACGCGAGCAATGGTCGAGAGGAGTTCCGACTACAATACCAACTTCAACAACCACCTGCCGCCATTGACGGACATGGGTGGGAAAATTTTACCGATGAGTGGTAAAGAGCGGACACAACGCGTCTCGACCCCCCCATTAATATGTTATAAACTACCGCGAACTCCCGTACCAATAAATCTGGTACATACTACATGCGAGGAAAGGTGTCCGACACAGTAGAAGACTGTGTCGGAGTAAAAAAAAAAAACGAACAAAGTGAATTTACGGCGATAATTACTCGACGTATGTACAACGACGATATACAATATTAACCATAGTACACAATAAAGTATTAAAGAGTAACACAACTTAAATATAATACACTGCTGTCTTCTACGGAGTGTGTCCTTCTCTTCTTGGTGTATTTTCTTCGGTGTGTGTCCACCTCTTCTTCATGTGTCCTTCTTCGTCGACAATCAAAAACGTCCAGCTGTTGTATACTAACTGGAACAGACTAATCATATTTAGACCTAACGAAAAACCCCGCACACGAGTGCGAATTTCTACACGACCACCAGGACAAAACGACATTCCACACGAGACCAAACGAAAAACCACCTGTCGTGAGCAAACCAGATACCAGAAAACGAGCTCACGAGAGCAAACCAGAAAATGAGCTCACGAGAGCAAACTAACCCCGCACACGAGTGCGGCCTGACAGAGCTATAGGCGATTCGGGTAGCCCCAGGGACGCGACTCCCCGTACTCACTCACGGCCCCATCCGTGAGCGAGCCCCTGAGGGAACTCCGATCGGAGGAATACCAATTTTCAACAAGATGTGAAAATTTTTCGAAGAAGAACTTGTCAAAGTTCTGATGTGAACACTTATCACATCAGAAATTAAAATTGACTTGTTCACTGACTGAACGTGTACTTCGAAACAACGAACCGAAGGTGGCCAAGGGTAAACGAACAAACCATCGATGTATCCTTGGCCGAGTGCGAGCTAGCTGGAAGTAAATTCATATCCAATGTAATGAAATATGTTCCTATATTTTGAAAGTTTTAAACTCTATCAAAAAGTGTACATGTGCAGCTATTAGCTCGGCATTATCCTTTATTCGTGAGATACTGAAAGTTCTTACGAATAAAGAATAATGCCGATTGCCCAGGTCTCACCACGTGGAGGTTGCTGCACACGAGACCCGGAAAGGGAGTCAGAACGAATGCAATATTCCTTCTGGCTCCCTTTCTTACAACGTCGAACTTATACTAGTATACTACGCAAATACGTCGAGTAATTATCGCGGAGCAAAAGGGTGTGAATCGAAGAAGAAGTCCTCGATTCACGGGGGACAAAAAGCGAATCAGGCTGAAGGCTCTGATTCTTTCAAGAAGAGAGAAAAACTAAGCAAACCAGAGCAGAAGGCTCTGGTTTGAGGGTAACGCGAGCAATGGTCGAGAGGAGTTCCGACTACAATACCAACTTCAACAACCACCTGCCGCCAGAGACGGACATGGGTGGAAAAATTTTACCGATGAGTGGTAAAGAGCGGACACAACGCGTCTCGACCCCCCCATTAATATGTTATAAACTACCGCGAACTCCCGTACCAATAAATCTGGTACATACTACATGCGAGCAAAGGTGTCCGACACAGTAGAAGACTGTGTCGGAGTAAAAAAAAAACGAACAAAGTGAATTTACGGCGATAATTACTCGACGTATGTACAACGACGATATACAATATTAAATATAGTACACAATAAAGTATTAAAGAGTAACACAACTTAAATATACACTGTTGTCTTCTACGGAGTGTGTCCTTCTCTTCTTGGTGTATCTTCTTCGGTGTGTGTCCACCTCTTCTTGATGTGTCCTTCTTCGTCGACAATCAAAAACGTCCAGCTGTTGTATACTAACTGGAACAGACTAAACATATTTAGACTTAACGCAAAACCCCGCACACGAGTGCGAATTTCTACACGACCACCAGGACAAAACGACATTCCACACGAGACCAAACGAAAAACCACCTGACGAGAGCAAACCAGATACCAGAAAACGAGCTCATGAGAGCAAACCAGAAAAAGAGCTCACGAGAGCAAACTAACCCCGCACACGAGTGCGGCCTGACAGAGCTATAGGCGATTCGGGTAGCCCCAGGGACGCGACTCCCCGTACTCACTCACGGCCCCATCCGTGAGCGAGCCCCTGAGGGAACTCTGATCGCAACTTACGTTTCTACGTTGTCATCTGTGAAACCTTCTCTTGTCTTCTCTTGTCTCGTCTCTCTGCCGTCTGCCGTCTGCCGTCTGCCGTCTGCCGTCTTCGGGTTGTCGGTTTCTGTTTCTGCCTCGGGATATGGCCTCTCTATTCCCTGTGTACTTCTTTGTTCGTTAAGTCCTCTTCGTACGACATTAAGGATGGCCAGATGTAGTATTCTAGATGAAAGAGACTACTAATAATTAGACATAGCAATATATAACCCCGCACACGAGTAAGAAATTCTACACGACCACCAGGACAAAACAACATTCCACACGAGACCAAACGAAAAACCACCTGTCGAGAGCAAACCAGATACCAGAAAACGAGCTCACGAGAGCGAACCAGAAAACGAGCTCACGAGAGCGAACTAGAAAATGAGCTCGCGAGAGCAAACCAGAAAAAGAGCTCACGAGAGCCAAACTAACCCCGCACACGAGTGCGACCTAACCGACCTATAGGCGATTCGGGTAGCCCCAGGGACGCGACTCCCCGTACTCGCTCAAGGCCCCACCCGTGAGCGAGCCCCTGAGGGAACTCCGATCGGAGGAATACCAATTTTCAACAAGATGTGAAAATTTTTCGAAGAAGAACTTGTCAAAGTTCTGATGTGAACACTTATCACATCAGAAATTTTTACTTGTTCACTGACTGAACGTATACTTCGAAACAACGAACCGAAGGTGGCCAAGGGTAAACGAACAAACCATCGATGTATCCTTGGCTGAGTGCGAACTAAGTGGAAGTAAATTCATATTCAATATAATGAAATATGTTTCTATATTTTGCAAATTTTAAACTCTATCAAAAATAGTACTTGTGCAGCTATTAGCTCGGCATTATCCTTTATTCGTGAGATACTGGAAGTTCTTACGAATAGAGGATAATGCCGATTACCAGGTCTCACCACGTGGAGGTTGCTGCACAAGAGACCCGGAAAGGGAGTCAGAACGAATGCGATATTCCTTCTGGCTCCCTTTCTTACAACACCGAACTACCAAGTTATGCAAGTACGTCGAGTAATTATCGAGAAATTAGATAGGCAAAAGTGCGAATTTGACAAACAGAAGTAGGAAGAAAAACACAAGTCCAACATCAGAAATATAAATATATTTCGAACACTGAACTGTGAAAGTTCATTCTCTGATGGAAATTGCAATAAGAATATTGGAGGTAATCATTGAAAATGATTGTGCAGTGAAAACAGTAGAAAGTGAACCACGAGTGAACAAAGCAACAAGCATTCAAGAATATTTGAATTAAAACTCACCAGGGAACCTCTGGTCACTCCTGGTCCACCCCTGGTCTCCAAGGCCCTCATGGCACCCTCGGTACCGCAACACGTCCGCCGCTGCCGGCTCCGCCGTCCCGACTGACTGACTGACTAAGCGCTCTCGCTTCGCTGCCTCTCCCCACTCCTCTACCATCGATCGATTCGATCGTCGTGTTAGTAATTATTGATAAATTTGTTATTTCTCGCTGTTCAATGTTTATAACAATTCCTTTTGTTAACGGTGCCCACAACCACTCTCTTCACCATCTGGCCAGCTAATTTTTTACTAAAAATATGCAATAAAACTCGAGATATAAAATAACATTTATAACATGAATATTCGCTCGCGTTAATTTATTCGATACAATTCACAGAGAAATTTATTATTTCTCGCTGTTCAATGTTTATAACAATCCTTTTGCCAACGATATTAACCAGCACTCCCTTGACTATCTGACCATCTAATTTTTTTCTAAAAATATGCAATAGAACTCCAGATATAGAGTAACATTTATAACATGAAGATTCCCGCGCGTTAATTTATTCGATACAATTCACAGAGAAATTTATTATTTCTCGCTGTTCAATGTTTATAACAATCCTTTTGCCAACGATATTAACCAGCACTCCCTTGACTATCTGACCATCTAATTTTTTTCTAAAAATATGCAATAGAACTCCAGATATAGAGTAACATTTATAACATGAAGATTCCCGCGCGTTAATTTATTCGATACAATTCACAGAGAAATTTATTATTTCTGGCTGTTCAATGTTTATAACAATTCCTTTCGTCAACGATGTTAACCAGCACTCCCTTGACTATCGGACCATCTAATTTTTTAGTCAAAATAGGCAATAGAACTCAAGATAGAGAATAACTTTTAAACCATGCACATTCCCATGAATTTATTCAACATAAATACTACGATAAATTTATTGATTCTGTCTGTTCAATGTTTATAATAATCCTTTTGCCATTCTAATTGTTTACAGTAAACTCTCTCTCTCTCTTACTCTGTTCTTCAACATATTTCCTTTTCCACAGATCGATTCTCCGAACTTTTTATGTATGAAAAAGTGTAAGGTAATAATTTTCGTTTATGAAATACTTTGAAAGTACAAACTGAGATATGTCATATAAAATTGAAAGTCGGAATCATTGATTTTCTTAAAATTATACTTCAATACTTTCTTAATATTTCTAGGAATCTTTTGTCCTCGGGTTGTGCTGTTAATATTGTAAACTTTAAATAACCAACACTAGAACGTTGACTGAAATATCTGCTTAACTAGGAATACGTTCGATGCAGAATGTAACAATTCATGATAATCGATTGCATCGAGGAGATGCTAACAGTCTCTCGTCGGTGTCAAGATGGTTGCGTGACAATTTGCTCCGCTTAGAAAAAAAGGATTGTACATGTGGGAGTGTACTGGGTAGTGTATTCTCCGTCTGTATTATACAATAAACATGAAGAAGATTCATGCAAAATGAAGAAATGAAGAGTACCGAATAAGTATTACAGCAGCAGATGATTCGTGCCGCTTTTCCCATAAAACGCCATGTAAATTCCGGCACGAATCATTTGCTCTTCCGAAATCTACGTACAGCGCCAATTCGTGCAGCGGCGAAACGCTCAAACCGTTAGCCAAATTTAGTTCCGCATCTACCGCTAGATGGCGCTGTTAAGCACCTCCGTACAGCGCCAATTCGTGCAGCGGCGAAACGCTCAAACTGTTAGCCAAATTTAGTTCCGAGTCTACCGCTAGATGGCGCTGTTAAGCACCTCCTGTGGATATAGTCTAAATTATTATTTACTAATGCAGTTCCACTTCTGCAATATCTTGATGTCGGAGGAAAATTGAATTTAGAAAAATAACTCAAATGTAAAGAAAATAACTTATAGAAATTTATTTATTACAATTGAGAACTTATTAGAAAGAACGTGTTGTCACGTCGCAAGATTACAAAAGAATGAATGACAACAGTTGCCGCTTGGCATAAGGAGAAGTTATTTTGTTTAATTTGCCAAGGCAACTGTTGTTATTAACAACGATAAAAATATTTGAACTCGCGCCGATAAGATATTCCCTACATACTCCCTCCCTAATGAAGGTACGGAATGATTCAAAATTGTGGCGGTACGTGAACAAAGTGCATGGCGAATAAACATGTTTTAACTACGCTTAAATCTAACAGTTACAGCGTTTTTCTTTAAAAAGAAAATATACAATTTGCACAAAGTTGCTTATAAACTAAAACTTATGACTAAGTTAATTATAAACTGCCGCTGTGGAAACGCTTTTTTGAAATCGAACGCGTTTTCGAGCGTATGTCTTTAATTGTGGTTGAGCGTCGGGCTCTTTGGCGTTCTTCTCGTTGTTCTCGCAAATTTCTGAGGTAGCGAAATAAGCTGGTTTCAGCCGCTCGATCGGTACGCTATAATGAACGCCATTGACGTCAATTTTGAATACGCGGTCGTTTATGCGCTCGATAATTTTGTATGGACCTGTGTAGGGACGTTCTAAGGGTTTCTTGACGGCCTTGGTCAAAAGAAAGACGTGAGAACATGTAGCGAGGTCCTTAAAAACGAATGGTTTATGCTTGGATTTGTGTGCTACTGGAACAGGGCGCACTTCCCTCATGTATTCTCGGAACTCTTCGAGAAAGTATTGGGGATTAGGTGAAAAATCACCGAACAAGAAAAATTCGCCAGGTATTCTGAGTGTTGTGCCGAAAACGAAATCTGCGGGGCTCGCGTTGGTGTCCAAACGTATTCTGGTGCGTAATCCGAGGAGTACGGTGGAGAGGGTGCGAGACCATTCGCCTGAATGACACATGATGGCTGCTTTGAGATCTCTGTGCCATCTTTCTACTAATCCATTAGAAGCGGGGTGGTAGGGGGTGGTGCGGATGCGTTTGCATCCACAGAGAGAAAGGAGTGCATTGAAGAGTTCTGATTCGAATTGCGTGCCCTGATCAGTCGTGATAACTTCGGGAGTGCCGTATCGAGCTATCCAATTATCGTAGAATGCCCTTGCTACGATTGGCGCAGAAGATTCCTTGATCGGAATCGCTTCTGGCCAACGGGAGAATCTGTCGACCATGGTGAGACAGAACTGAAAATCCTCGCTAGGGGTGAGGGGGCCAATCAGGTCAAGATGGACATGAGAGAAACGACCGTCAGGTGCTGTGAATTGTTTGGGAATCATTTTGACGTGGCGCGAAACTTTCGATTGTTGGCAATCGATGCAATTTTTACATGCACGGGCTATGTCCCGATGCATGTTGGGCCAAACGTATTTCTGACGGATAATACGGTCAGTTACTTTGACACCAGAATGGGATGGAGAATGAAATAAATGAAATACTTTCTCGCGGAGCGATGCTGGAATGTAGGGTCGTATAGACTCGCTTGAAAGCTCGCAAAAAATTTCGATATTGTTCGGACCCCAGGTGAACTTTTTAAGTTCGAGCGGTGGGTTCGAGGAGTTGAGAATTTGTGCCAGCTCAGAATCATTCGCTTGTTCGTCTCTCAGCTCTTTCAAATCGAACTGGGTGGGAAAACGGATGGCTTGAATACGCGAGAGAGGATCTGCTACGAGGTTGTCATTGCCCGCGAGGAAACGAATTTCTGTTGAAAACTGTGCAATATAAGATAATTGCCGAATTTGCCGTGGAGATGCGTGATCGGATTTTTGCTTGAACGCGTAGATTAAGGGTTTATGATCTGAATAGATCTTAAATTCGCGCCCTTCGAGGAAGTATCGAAAGTGTTTGACGGCCTCGAAAACTGCCGTCAATTCACGATCATACGTGCTGTATTTGAGTTGAGCTGGAGAGAATTTGCGCGAAAAGAACGCGAGTGGGTGCCATTGATCATCAATGAATTGCTCGATGACGGCGCCCATGGCAAAATCTGATGCGTCCGACACGAGACGAATCTCCGCGGAGGGACAGGGGTGTGCCATGAGTGTGGCGCTGGCTAAATCCTCCTTGCATTTTTCGAATGCAGTTTCTGCTTCGGGGGTCCAGGAAATGGGCCGCTTGTCGCGTTTACGAGAATCGTGAAGATAAGCGTTTAAGGGGGCCTGAGTTGCGGCTGCGTGAGGAATGCAACGCCGATAAAAATTAACCATTCCCAAGAACCTTCTCAGCTCTTCGACGGTTTGAGGTTTGGGAAAATTCCGAACTGCGTCTACCTTGTCGGAGGTAGGTTTGAAACCGTCTTTGTTAATGGAATGGCCAAGGAACGTGATCTCAGGAACGCCCCATTGGCATTTGGCTAGGTTGAGGCGCAGGTGAAACTGCTGCAGCCTCTGAAGTACGATATCGATGTGTTTCTCATGCTCCTCAGATGAGGAGGAAGCGATGAGAATATCATCGACGTACGCGAACACGAAATCTAAATCGCCTAAAGCGCGATTTATGTAGCGCTGAAATGTCTGACCGGCATTGCGGAGACCGAATGTCATGGCACAATATTCGAAAAGACCAAAAGGTGTACTGACGGCTGTTTTCGGTATATCTTCCGGTGCGACGGGAATCTGATGGTATGCCTTGAAAAGATCGAGGGCTGAGAAGATGCATTTGCCATGCAACACTGTAGGAAAATCGTGCAAGTGCGGCACGGGATATCGATCGGGAACAGTGACATGGTTGAGTCTACGATAGTCGCCGCAGACTCGCCAATCCCCGTCTTTCTTTTTGACAAGATGGATAGGGCTTGCCCAAGGGCTGCTGGATGGCCTGCAAATGCCCGATTCTACCAGTCTACGAAATTCAGCCTTAGCGGCTTTTAACTTATCCGGAGCTAGACGACGCGGACGTTCAGCTAAGGGAGGTCCGGTAGTGATTATGTGATGAAAAACGCCACGGTCTTTAAGGGGAACTGATTGTTGCAGTCCAATGACAGAAGGGAATCGCGCCAGAATGTGCGCGTACTTCTCTTCCGGCCTAATCATGTGGGCAGAAAAATTGGATGTAGCGCGTGAAAATACACCAGCCTTGATGCCAGTTTGAGAATCGCTCAACGACTGCTTGCCTAAATCCACAATCAACCCGTATTTGGATAGAATATCAGCTCCGATAATAGGATAGGGAACGTCCGCTACACAGAAGTTCCATACAATAGGACGACGAATCCCGATGTCGAGGGTGAGACGTGATTCGCCGTACGTGTGAATGACAGTGTCGTTAGCGGCGTTCAATTTTAAATTAGTCGGTTTCCCGTGAAATTTGTTTGATCGCGGCAACAATGAAATGTCGGCACCGGTGTCGACAAGAAAATCCAAACCGGAATTGCGGTCGCGGACATGAAGGCGTTTGGAATTTGGTAGACCTACGCCGGGCGCCTCGGACACGGAAGGTCTCGTTAGTTTTCCGACCGTGAATCGGATTTTTTCCAAGAACATGGTTGAGCGCAATTGCGCGCTTTAGTGCCGAAACGATTGTGCCACCAACATAGATCTGTCCGGCGTTTGCTAGAGGAGCGGGAATGGGTAGGAGGCACTCGCGAATTAGAACGTAAACGCGCGCGTGGGGAGTGCGTTGAAAACCGCTGATTGAACATAGTCGTAAGTGCAGCTATGTCCTTTTCGAGTTTATCTAACCTCGTTTGCGAGGAGGAACGAGTCGCGCTTGTCCCCGAAACTGCCGCGATAGATTTGTCTAAGCCCGTCGATTCTATAACCGTGTCGGCGAGTACAGCGAGGTCTTGAAGATCTTCTAATTTAGAAGCTGCAAGAATGCCGCGGCACTGAGAAGGAAGGTATTCAAGAAAAACAGTTTTCAGTACAGCGTCATTGATTAATTTGCCCGCCTGATTCCTCATAGTAGCTAAAAGTTTAGACGGCTTCCCGTCCATCGCGAGATTACCGCCTAAAATTTTGCGCAATTTGGCCTCTTCTGAAGACGCGAAAGTTGCGATGACGCGTTCCTTAATACGAGTGTATGGGTCCGCAATATTAACATCGCGCATGAGATCGCAAATAACGGTCGCGACTTCCGGATCAAGACCGGCAATGACGGTGTCGGCCATAGTACGCTCGCTAGTAATTATTGAACATCTAAATGTTGCTTCTACTTGCTGAAACCACGTTGCGGGGTCCAGTTTAAAGAATGGAGGAATTTTCGGAATGCGGTAATGATCGACGTGTGCCTGACCTTGCTGCTGATGTTGTTGCTGATGTTGTTGAGCGAATTGTGCAAGTTCATTCCTGGCGTGGTCACGCTCGGCTCGTAGACGCGCTACCAGTTCGGCTGCTGAATCCATGGTGTGGACCGCGCTGCGCTGCTTCGATGAGGAGTGTCTTTACAGCACGCTGAGAAATGGTTGCAGTTGGTATAGCTGTCACGTGCGTCCAGCACGCTGAAAACTGCTTGGCTGCTACTCCGGTGTGCGACCAGCACGCTGAAAACTGCTTGGCTGCTAATCTTGGTCCTCCGACTCCTTGCGACGTTGATATCACGTCGGGGTCACCAATGTGGAAATAGTAAAAATTATTATTTAACTAATGCAGTTCCACTTCTGCAATATCTTGATGTCGGAGGAAAATTGAATTTAGAAAAATAACTCAAATGTAAAGAAAATAACTTATAGAAATTTATTTATTACAATTGAGAACTTATTAGAAAGAACGTGTTGTCACGTCGCAAGATTACAAAAGAATGAATGACAACAGTTGCCGCTTGGCATAAGGAGAAGTTATTTTGTTTAATTTGCCAAGGCAACTGTTGTTATTAACAACGATAAAAATATTTGAACTCGCGCCGATAAGATATTCCCTACACTCCGTACAGCGCCAATTCGTGCAGCGGCGAAACGCTCAAACTGTTAGCCAAATTTAGTTCCGAGTCTACCGCTAGATGGCGCTAATAAGTACCTCCGTACAGCGCCATTTCGTGCAGCGGCGAAACGCCCAAACTGTTAGCCAAATTTAGTTCCGAATTCACCCGCTAGATGTCGGTAGCAGCGGTTCCCCTCAGAAGGCAACCCGCTCGGCGTGTGTGCATGTCAACATACATACTACGATAAATTTATTGATTCTATCTGTTCAATGTCTATAATATTTCTTTTGCCTTTTTAATTGTTTACAGTAAACTCTCCCTTACTCTGTTCTTCAACATATTTCCTTTTCCACAGATCGATTCTTCGAACATTTATGTATGAAAAAGTGTAGAGTAATAATTCTATTCTCGTTTATGAAATACTTTGAAAGTACAAATTGAGGTATCTCGTATAAAATTTATAGATTCGGAACCGTTGATTGTTCTAAAAATTATGCTTCAATACTTTCTTAATATTTCTAGGAACCTTTTGTCCTCGGATTTTGCTTTTAATATTGTAAATCTTAAATAACCAATACTAAAACATCGTCTGAAATATCTGCTTAACTTGGAATATGTTCGGTGCAGAATGTAACAATTTATGATAATCCAATTCACCGAGGAGATACTAACAGTCTCTCGTTGCGTGACAATTTGCCTTCTCACCGACGAGAATCTCCTCAGTAACCTTCTGTACCGACGAGATCACGTCGATGGTCTTGTTTTTTACTCCAGTCAGAATACATCCTAGATTATTAAGATAAAAACACATAGATAAAACACCGGATTATTCGAGTGACACGATCTCCCATAAGGCTGGTATAGTCTTTAATAGTATCTGCAGTCTCTAACAGTCGGTGCTATAAGCGAAATTATGTAGAAGCAGATGTTACACTCTCTACCTTGGACAGTGAAGAATTTTGGAACTCCATGGAACGGATCGGTGAACGTTCGATAAATTAGAATATGGAATATATTTATAGAAAGACTAATAATAAGGATATATAATTTATATAATTAATAGTATTTATAAGGTGTTAATAGCTATAGTTTATGCTCACTATACTATATATATAAGTCTAACTCAATGTTTCTTGAGATTAAGTACTTGATCTTCTAGTTCTGCTATTTTCTAGAAATTTTTTAACATTATTAATTAGTGCTCGTATTCGTGAAACATAGTTGTTGAACGCAATGAGACGGCGTTGAATACCTTAAGATATTCCTGTGTCTGAGATTCTTTCGATGCTTCCGTCTCTGCTAATAACATTTTGTACCTCTTTTCTAAAAATGTCACAACATTATCCACTTCGCTTTGTTTTTTAGTATTTAGAACCGTACAGAATTCGTTCTTCTGTTCTTGCAATTGTATTTGCAAGCTTTTTATCTCCAAGTCTTTGTTCTACAAGGCAATACAGATTACGCGAAATGTGTATAAAATGAATATAGAATTTTCTTTTCAAGTTACCTGGATTACTTTCAACATTTTCTTCTCGTTTTCATAGCTACCTTTCTCTTTAGATTTGTCAAGCTTTACAATAGCTTTCTTTGTTTCAGAAACTTTGGAAAACAGATTCTCGTATTGTTGTTGCGTCTCGCATTCCATCTCACTTTTCCAATTCATAAACTCGTCCCTCAGGCTACTATATTGCTCGGCTAATGTAGTTTGCAATGTTTCTCCCTAAGTACAATATTAAAATATAATATGCAATAACGTATTAAAGCACATCATTTAATCGTACATCTTTTATCTTTGTTTCCAATTTCATTTCCAGAACAAAAATTTTATTATTCAGCATTTCTATATCTTTCTTTTTCTCCGCATCTCTCTGAGACAACTCCGAGTCTTTCTTTTCAAGATACGACTCTCTCATTTCTAATTCTTTGGTTCTCTGCTGCGTAAATTGTTCGAACTGATCGTACAATATCTTAATTTTTTCCATCAATTGATTTTCCATTGCCCCAGCTTGTTCGTTCTGTAAAACTATCTGTCAGATTTTCTACTCCAAAAATAGTAGCTTTTCTTCTTACCTTACCATGGATGATATTTTCGAATTTCTCATCTATCATAGATACACTACTCTCCAATACTTCGTTCTTCGATCGAACCTCGTCCAACTGATCCTTCAACTCGTTAAACTGTTCTATAACTGTAGAATGATATTCCTCCATAACTTCTTTACAATTCTTCTCCAGCGACTTTCTCATCGTTTGTACATCTAACAGCCTTTAACAATACCCAAAAAACATATAAATTCCATTGCTATTTTTGTATTACATTTACCAAAGTACTAACTTAGTTTTTAAAGCAGCAACATCAGATGTTAACTGGCTAACGCTCGAGTATAAATGCTTGTCCGAATGAAGACTATACTTCTCAGGTTGTTCTAGCAATTGTTTTCTCAAATACTCGTTTTGTGTCTGCAGTTCTCCTATAATCGTATGCAGCGTATCGATACGTTGTTCGTAAACTTTCAACTGACTCCTTCTCGTTGCGTTTCGATGGTAAGAACGAACAGTCGGCGGTGCGTTATTAGAATCCAAACATTGTCCCATACTACTAGTATCCATTTGACGGTGTTTCGTTAACGGTTTGCTCCTTTGGTGTTGTCTACATCTGGTAGACATTTTATAGGTGTTTAAAGTACTATGAAACGGTCTGACGACGTAGTTTGATAGATCACTGATAGACGAACTGGTACAGATCTGTATTATAGATTGATTACTTCAGTACTATGATTAAAGAAACGTAGAATACTAGCATAGTTACCATATGATATGACTTAGGCAGTGGTAGAAGTAGTCCATTGGGTGGAAGTCTGCTGAAAATTCCTCCGACACGACCTGTTCTCAGTTGTCTGCATAACTCTAGGAGATACTCGTTCCTCAGACGACGTTGCGAGGTCTCGTTGTGCAATTTCTCAAGCCAGTCCCTACATAATTGCACACTCTCAGCAGACGTCAGTTGCAATATGTAGGGCCTAACATGCGACAGAATCTCCTTATAAGTTTCGTCCAATTTTTCGACTTCTTGGTCATCGTACTTTTCAATTTTTTGCATGGTCCTTACTCCTATCGTTTAAAGTGCGACGAAGGATCGAGATGAATTAAAAACGACATTTTTCGAAAGTTACACCTTTCAACGAAACGTCGTTTTTGTTTTTGGCGTCGAAACGATAATTTCAAGACGGTCCCGAATCGTGGCAAATTAGGTGGAAGAACGTGTATATTTAAATTTATCATTTATTATTATATCTTTCTCTTTCTACTTCATGTATGTTCGAGATCTTTCTATTATATTGTACAGATGTTTAACACGTTACATCGATAAATAGAGATTGAAGACAACTATTAGATTAGTTAATAAATATGCAGATAAAAAAGACATCATGAAATGTGTTATCTACCGTGTACAATCTTTGTTGATCGATAACATTTTCAGAGGATCTTCAAAGAGGTTTTCTTAGTACAAAAAATACTTGCACGTACTATGTGTGTGTGTAAGAAACGCTGATAATTCGAAGCAAGCATAGAGAGCACAATAGCCAACAAGCATGGTTATTGAGCTTGACTATTGGGTCGAATCATAAGCAACTTCAGCTACAGATGGATGTGACATTCAATATTCCGGGAGAAAACTACGTGACTTGTATGTCGAGTGTCGAATAAATGCGAACAGTTAATAAGCCGCTAGTCTCCTGGATCGAAATAAATTTTGAAGATAAGAAACAACGGTTATCAATGACTCAACCCAATATTATATTATAATAATCCCTTCATAGCCAAGTATCACAGAACAGCTCGCAAAATGACAAAGCTCGATGATGAAGACATTTATCACGAATTCGTTTCACTCCTAAGCCAAGTATTAAAATAATCGTCCATTCTTTTATAAAATTATATATCCCGTGCGTTCAAACACGATTCGTTACTTCTCTTAAAAATCTATTCTTTTGTTGCTTCGCTACGACTACTTATAAGGTAAAATTGTACAATTCGCTAGATTCTTCGTACTTTATATCGTATCAGCCTATCGTTTTACTGTTTCTTTTACTTTTACCTGTATAAGAGTTGGTCATTGAGATGCAAGCAGAGATTTCTGAGAGATATTCGCTAAAACTCTAGATACGACTATTCAGCATAATTTGATTTTCTGCAGTCTGTTTCAACTCCGCCAGTTTCCCCTTCATAGGATGAATATTTGTACCTATCCACTCGTCCACCATTGTCGAAAAGAAAATACTTTCCATTTGAAACCTAAAGTAGCCTTCTAAGGAGGATAACTCCAATAATAATCTGCGAAAGATATTCGTCGCGTTATTGTCTGCTTGCCTATACACATTATTACAAACAATTATCGTGACGAACATACTCTGTGAAAACAGGAATCAAGTTCTCTAACTGCATGGGATTTGTATGATTGTTAGCCACTTGCCATGGATTCATCCACGTCGATATCCTGTAACATCGGAATCTTGCAACAAGAACAATGACAACATCGGAACTGCAAATTCTAAATTCTTACTTACTGTTCGCTAGCAACGATATTATGATATTTAGCTCTAAAATTTAAAAACCATTCTACACCTACTGCAACCTGCCATCCGGGATAGAGCAAATTACTAGGTATCGGAGCAGGCCTTGGTTGCGGAGTTATGTGCAAAGGATGATCTATGTATCCTAAGCTTTTGGCCACTTGATTGTGGATTTGTTCGGAATAACCATGGAGCCAAACTTTCAAGCATAACGCTAGCGATGGAATTGACGTAGGCAATAATTCGCACAGCGTGGCATAGTGGTCGTACCTAGAATTCGAATACAGTAGAACAGCTTCGAACGTAATCGGATGGAGCATTACCTTGACCAACCGGTGAATGCTGTTCCTCGGAATTCGTGAACTTTATTCACGTGTATACTCAATTCTTCCAGCCACTTCTCATGATTACTTATATGATGCCTTATAACTGGAACATGCTGTGAAGATCCAGTAGCACCCTTAAATGCTGTGGCTGCCCACATACGCGGAAAGATCGCAGTATACTTATCCCACATTCCTATCAAACAATTTCATATTTCTGTATTTATTGAACATAAAGCTATCCCGAAGGTTCTTACCATGAGGCAGTGCAAAGTTATCCCTTGGATTGTAATGCCAAATCATGGGCTCCACATATTTTCCGATATAGTGGTCTGCAAATGATAAAAGACACTTTCGTGAAGCAATTAAGCGACGCCGATGAACATGTAGAAATTACTGAGATACCATTCAAAACCTGTAAATCTATCGATCTTAACATATCGTCCCAAATGATAATCTTTAAGTAGGGATATGTTTCTTGTACGTATTGCGCAACAGCCAAAATATGCTCCAGGTACAGAGACGGTTTTCCATATTTGCTAGAGGCAGCACGTTTTGTGCACACCGCGCACAGACCTAGATGCCAAACTTCGTCTGCGCCTATATGCAAATACTGGATATCCGGATGGAAGCTGACTATCTGCCGAATCAAGGACTTAATCAAAGGCAAGGTTCTTGTGTTAGACGGACAAATTGAACTCGGAAAGTTCTCCACTTCTCTCAACGATTTCCATTCGTTATGTTTCAAGACGAACTGCAACCGATATCGATATTAGTAACAAATGTTTTCACTCGAAAAGTCACTCGAGCATTACAACCAAGATTGCGCTTACCTCCATATGACCGAACGTTTGTACTAAAGGAACAATCGCTAAACCGCAATCTCCAGCTATCTGTAAGATATGTCTAGCCTCCTGGGCTGTGTAGCCACTGGTGAAATTGCCCAATCCATTGCTCCCTATGAGAGACAGCTCTCGATTGTACGGAAACGTGTCTTCCCACTCTATGAGAATACCAGTGGCACCCCATGTCCTCAAAAGTGGAAATAACTGGAAACGATTGTAAACGATTATGCGGAATATAAAATTCGACAGTATAGAATTAATGTAGGTTGGAAGAAATGTTCCATTTTCGAGTTAAAATAGCTTCAATTGCGTAAACTCGAATTGTTTGAAATCGTGACATGCGGCGTTTTTCCTTGCAACCACAGAATTCATGACGCACACGAATTCACACGTGAAATGTAACAGTTGATTTTCATAAATGATAAAGTAACGCAAACGTAACATACGACGAACAATGGAAAAGATATTATTATAGTTAGGATTCACCGATACGGCTGTCAGGTCGAGGGTACAGTGTGTAAACAATACAATTCGGCACGGTAACAGACCTTTTCGAAGTAACAGACTCGTGGTGGAGCACCTTTCAAATCTAAATGAACCAGCCTGGAAAAGAAAGAACAGTTTTCTGTGACACGTCATTCCCTCGGTCGAAAGATTTTCGACAATTTCTGTCAACCAGTCGCACATTTACCTGTGCAAGCCAAACGTCAAGTCGTCCATCTTTCCTCCATTACTACAACGTTGAATAAAAAACGTACGATATTAAATTACCATACACCTTTCTCTCCTTGCCAAATTCAAACACACATTTTTTAATCCCATATTTATAGCACAGTATTCCCAATTGTTCCGTTTCGTTCAATTATTTTACATCTCGACCGAAACGCGCGGGTTTTCATTCAAATTTGAATTTTTTCTACGGTAAACACACCCAGTCCGATAAGGATTAGATAAAAAAAAAACAAGAGTACCGATAAGAAATAACGAATCAATCGGTGATACTGTTTTTCTCCACGAAATATAACTTTATTTCTGTATATAGTTTTTACTTCAGCCTTATATAAAACGCGTTACAACTGTACGCGTAATGTTAATTCTCAGATATACAGGTATTATTGGTCATGTCGATAAGCGATACATCTTGACAATATTTCTGTGTATACAATTTTCTTTCGCTTTCTTTTTCTTATGCTTCTGGAAATCTCAATTTTCTCTCTCAGAGTAATACACTTAGACATCTCGGTTGGGTGTTGACACTTATTTTTACGGAGGATTGTACAATTTGTTCTTTCTCTTCAGTAATCAATTTCAAATATTACATAACATCAAAATTTCACACTTCAAAACTTCTAAAAAAAATGTCAGTGAACACAATACACTGGAGGTAGCAACGAATACTCCATTACCTTTTTGTCAAGATAATTAATATACTTCAAAACAACTCGCCGATCTTTTGGTATTGTTAACGTTAACATTTTAGCAAAATGTAATGAAATACTCGTTTCTACAGCCAACAGAAACTCATTAGTAGACTGCGGATCTTAATGCAAAATAAAAATTTACTTTGTCAATTATAAGACACTGAAACCATATAAAAATTTCTTTCTATTTTCAACAATTTTAATCAATCTTAAATAACATATGTACGTTCTTAAATTGTCTTAATATTTTTCCTGTTTTAAATTACGTCCATCCATTTTTGTCATAAATTCATATAAAATCCGCAATCTACTTGTTACAAATAACAATTATGGCGACAAGTAATAGTTTAAAACCTAGAAGTGCTATCGGTTGGCACTCTCTGTAGACTCTAGTGTGCAAAAAACAATTCTGAATCATTGAGAAAAGAGGTGAAACGGGCAACCAGAAAGAAATATGTTAAACAATGATTTTTTATTATACACAGTCACGCGAAATAATTCGCCTTTTTTTGGATAACATCGTTATCCTTTCTTTTTTTATATATATACGTTATTTCGTTTGTACAAAATTGATTCACCGAAGGATGGCTGACACGACGAACTAGATCAAAGAATAATTTTAAATAGTCACTCGTACGTAATTTAATGCTAGAACTACTAAGAATTTTATAGGAACAAATGAAAAAATAATCGATTAGAGAAAGGAATCATGATCGTGTGATCCATCCTTGGTGTCTCGTGTATACAAGTGTCAGGGCAGGAATATAATAACAGTCAGCGATATACAAAAATGCGATCGGTCGTTTAAAAAAATTGAGCTAATCTTAAAAACTACGCTTACGTTATTTTAGGACACGAGAATGGGGAAATCGATCGTCGTGTGCACCAGCGTAAACATTTCGTCGAACTGCGAAACATAACGGTGGAAAAAGAAAAAAAATAATAGTGAAACGAGAAGTTACAGCGAACACGATGATCTCCTTACATCATTAGCATACTTCAGTATGTTCACAATTAAAAGTTCGAACAATTACGACAAACATTTAGACTAACAGAACGACATTCCATCGATCTAGACTATATACTCTTTTTTTTTAGTTGTATTTTCGTAACAGTGATTAATTACTAGTTTTATTTCCGCAATCCCATGATCAAAGCGTAATAGTAGAGTCATTCGTTAATTTACACTTCGAATTTCTTATATATCTTCATCTATCATATTTTCTCTCATCAATTTTTTTCTGAGGCCCTTGATTTCGTTTCTTTTTTTTAAATATATATATATTTATATACTTTTCTGTTGCACAGTTCATGCGCGTCCGACCAATAAAACCAAATTTGTGTAGGTCGGACGAAATTTCCGAGATATTAGTTTCCGGAACAGGTTTTAGCTGTTCGTGCGTATATC
Organism: Lasioglossum morio; assembly: GCA_916610235.2. NCBI lineage: Eukaryota > Metazoa > Arthropoda > Insecta > Hymenoptera > Halictidae > Lasioglossum > Lasioglossum morio. The sequence continues at coordinate 14,966,553 of OU744333.1, forward strand.
TCTTAGGATGCTAAAGGACTTAAGTCTACCGCCCATGATTCGTCGTGATAAATAAATTAATTACATGATCTAATGTTTTACACCTTGGCGTTTCGACCGTACTCCAAAATTTGTTTATGATAAAAAAGAAGATACCTGAAAAGGAAAGGTTTTTTCACTGGATCCTTGGTAATAATACTAACTGCGGACTGATTGGCCAGTGCCGCGGACTCACCCCTCACTAGTCAAGACGTCTTTCAGTCTTGCCCTCGTGATCAAATGATCGTCGCATTTAAACCATTGATCTCTTTGCTGCCGTATAAAGGCAGTGTAGTGTCCAGTCTCCAAAGAACCTTCGTGATTTATCACCGCGAACAGCGAATATCTGTTATCGCTAAACGCCGTGTCTTCTCCGTTCTTTGGCAGGCCATCCATCATCGAGCTATTGTTGTTACCGTTCCTTCTGTGAGACATAAATGGCGTCATGTCCAATTGTTCCGGGAACGAGATGAACGTCGAGATCTTCTTGTCCTGTATGCTAGAGTGCTCGAATCGTTTTAAGTGAAAACTGGCCACAATAGGAAGCTGCTTCATTGTCAGTTGCTTGGTGCTCTCTTGGTAGGTCTGACAATTGCTACATTTTATTTTAGCGCTAGATCCCAAATGTTCTGCACGCGTGAACCTCTCCAGGCAATCCAACAATGAGGTAGGAGGACCAGAACTATCAGAACCTGACGCGCTAGCTGCTGGACCCAGATCCAACGATATATCCCAAAACGGATCTATGGTAGTCGATACGCCGCTAAAAAACGATTACATTAGCGGACAATTCTCTTCGTCGATTCAACTGTCTAGTATTCAGGGTGCAAAGCCGAATGATCGAGATTACGGACTACAATCAGTCTCGTAATTGATGGCGTACACTTTACATTAAGTTATTTAGAGTGTGCGCCATCGATTAGGAGACTGGCTGTACGCAATAGACGATTATAATTAGTAGACCGCGAATCTTTATGCAAAATAAAAATGTTCTGCACTGTGAGAATTTTTCTCGTTTTTTACTGTTTTACATTACATCCAGCTAGCTTTAAACCCTGCGAGGAGCTTTGAATTTTCTGCCGTACTTGCATGCTTGACAAACCACGTCGCTCTGTAGCCCGCCGGTGAAGATCTGATCGATGATACAATTACAATGATGCGGATTATCTTTCACTAGAATCGGTGCTGCCTCGCAATGCCTATGCAAAACGTCGAGCGTGGCTATAAAGAACTCGTGGGCATCCTGCTGTTCGTAACCTGCTAAATGTCTGGCGTGTGTCCATATTAAATGGAGAAGCTTGTGGAGAGTCAACGGTGCTTTGCTACCAGAATAAAATTCCTGAAAAAGATGGGACACTTCGCAGACTAGGCAGCGACTGGGTTGCGGGCAGTGATGACGGTCAGCAAGGAAATAATCTCTTAACAGCGGTGTGTGGATTAGAGCCTGTACGATGCAGTTCATGAAGCATGTACTTCCAAGATTTATAAGTCCTCTTAGACCTGAAAGTTTATAGATTGGTTGAAACATGTTGGTTCTACGGATTCTGCTTTATCGAAATGATTACCTATAGTGGAATTTTCTACCACACGCCTTCTGCGCGGATGTTTCCTCAACAACTCTGCCTCTATTTGCGTCGGTTCCCATGCTCGATAAAATTCTCCGAAGCTCAGCGATTTCGCGGATTCGCTCCACTGTGCCTTGGCAACAGCCAATAGCTCTCTATCGTATACGTAATCTCCGCATTGGAAGCACAGGATATTTCCGTAACAAAGATCCACCGCTGCAACATTACATTTATATAAGAATTAAGGAAATAATTCATTGAACGTAACGTATCATATTCTATGCGGAATTACCTAGAAAATGCTTTTTCGTCTTCGCATGTTCCTGTATGTGACCTTTTACATAGCATCCAAAGAATATGCAGTGAAGACAAGAATGAAGACGGTCCTTGTACGTTTTACATGTATGACATAAACAGCTTACAGCCTAAAAAATGTAGGAAATGTTTATGTACAACATCTTTCATGCAGAAATTACAGAAATAATAATATTATATTTATTACGTATAATAATTATGTTATACGTATAATAATAATATTGTTCGTGGTAAGTTATGGGACATTCTTGTGTCTATAGAAGATACGGATAAATCATATGGTTTATTCGGTACAATTTCATCGTTTCAATGCTGTAAAGCGTAATAAAACATTCATCAAAGCAACGGTACCAGTAGAATCGTAAATCTGCGATACCGTTACTTTACGCGAGCAACAAATCTGCCAGAATTTCGTACCGGCCGAGTAACCGTCTGCGGCGGCCATTTTTAAATCCGTCTTTACGCACGACCGTCCATGAAAGTAACGGCTACAGATCAAACAAATAAATTATACCGTTCACGATGTTTTCATTGACTGCGCGACATAAAAATTACGCTGGAACAATTTTAACAGCGATTACATTTCAAGAGAATTTCGATCGATTCCACGCGATCGATATTTGTCAGGAGCAAATTACAGTAACGAACAAAAGATTATGAAAAAGACTGTCGGTAAAAATCTAATCTTCGCAATACAAATCATTCGCAATAGTAAACAACGGTCACGTATTTTCGGACGGGATTGTCGTTCCTTCTACAATTTGCATGCATCGTGACCGAGTCCCGCGAATAGGAGTGGAACGACAAAGGAAGAAAACGATCTCGCGATTGCTGATACTACAGAGATTTCACGTTGTTGCGACAACAGCTTTCGATTCTTCGAAAAGTCTGTTTTGAAATAGTTTTGATAACGCTGCAGTAGGAGAATGAAACAGGAAAGACGATCGGGCCGGCTGATCGTCAGGTAACGACATTGTATGTACTCTGTAGCAGGGATTCCCAAACGATGCATCGCGAAAAAATATTTATCGAAAAGATTTATTATTGATTACATATGAGTCATTAGTAGACTGTGGAGCTTTATGCATTTATAACTTGTATAAATTTTGAAAAAGTACTAAAGTATCAAGTTTCACAGAATTTAGTATGATTTTGATTTATTTTCGATCTACAAATGCTGATCCCAATGAAAATGAGATTTCATTTGGTCCCACTAAACCTACCGACCATCACAAGTGACTGATGTGCATTTTAAATATAGCATTTTAATAATAACAACATTCTATACTATACGATACGATTTTCACTATAATACGTACTGGAGTCAAAAATATATATTCAATAAATTCCCATGAAAAACACCGTTACACAATTTCGATATTTGTCAAATGATAAATCTAAAATGGGTCATTTGACTACTGGTGGTAAAATTGCATAAACACCTATCCTTGAAATCGCTCAAAATTCGAAGATCCTTAAAATGCTTCATCGGAGAAAGAGTTTGGGAATCCCTGATCTAGAGATAGAGAGAGAGAGAGAGAGAGAGAGAGAGAGAGAGAGAGAGAGAGAGAGAGAGAGAGAGAGAGAGAAAGACAGAGAAACAGGGCGTGCAAGCGAAAGTGAGAACGAGACAAAGACGGAAAACCTTGACCACGGATCACGCGAGAAAAAGATAGTCGCACCTTTCTTACGCGTGCCTCGGTCGACGTGCTGGTCACGAAATAAGAGTGTATCACTTTGTACGGCTGGATACCCTTGGCTGCTTTGAAATTATTCAAGTGTATGCAGCCATGGTCGCTCATCTCAGGTTGGCGTGAGCGACGCTGTCCTGTCTCCTCGTCAGCCTGTACGTACGCAACGGCTGTTTGCCGGCGTTGTTCGACGACCGACACCGATGAGTTGTCGACGACAACGACAATAGCGACGGGCACGACGACGTGGACAACGACGACGGCTCGTCGGTGACGGGCACGGCTGATGCGCGGATGAGCGTTTTCTTGACGGAGGCTGGTCTGCGCGGGGCGTAGCACGCTGGCCTTGGCAGGAGCGCGCGTGTCGTTGACATGGAAAACCGCGTGAACCTTGGAAAAAAAGAGCGCAAGGGTTGTCCGTGCAGTATCGTAGCCAGTCGATCGCTGTCACGCTGTATATCCGATCTGTCCCCGTTCGACTGAGTGAGAAACAGAGAGAGAGAGAGAGAGAGAGAGAGAGAGAGAGAGAGAGAGAGAGAGATTTAACCGGGGAAGGGGCAGACACAGAAAAGGCAGACGGATAGACAGTTGAGACACGCGAGCAAGATAGACAACCAGACCGATATTCTTTTTCGACACCCACAGGACTCGACCGAGGTTACTAAAATACTAACGCTTCTTGGCGACTACCTCTTCGACGGGAAAGACCGTCTCGAATCGTACGATCGCTCGTGTCCACGTTTTCGACACCCGGGTGCTCACGGACACCAGCCGGTCGGTCACTGCAGGCGCCGCCGGTTCGAGCCAGCCACTCTTTCCCCCACCACACGAGTTTACTCTAGAGTCGAAACTAAGCTGCTGTTTGGGAATCGCTGGTACGCTTGCGCGCCGAAGTGGATTTCGTCGAAACTTACGGCTGCTTCGAACGTTATCAGGTTATCAATCGGAATTTACGCACCGTAAGGAGAAATTGAGAATAATGCTCTCGTTACTGTTTCTTATTTATTAACTTCCCGATTTATAGGGAAGTTATTGTAATTTTTGGATACCATCTGTCGACGATTCCAGCCACTCTCTGGTCGATCTGCAATCGGAGAATGTAACGTTTGATGATAATTCTTGTAGCGTGTCACCGACGAAGTACAACATTTTCGTACTTGTGGCGCCATGTGTCAGAATGCCCGAGAACCTTTTGAATTCGAAATTTATATTTACTTGTTTAGAACCACTGGGCTTGGTATGTTCGTTAACAAAAAATATATAGTTTCTATGTAATGTTTTGGATGATAATTTTCAAAGATATCTTTCTCCTGTACAGAATGTTTATTCACGATCGCATTTTTCTTTTTAATGACGAGAGACCCGCCACGAGTTCCATCAATTAACCGATGAAGAAACAGTGGTAATTCTATTCATAAGATCTGGCGAAGATGCACCGAGATATCTAACGAGGTGAGAACATGCAGTTATGCAACGGAGACAATTAAGAGCTCGACGTGACGATGAAAGGAGGAAATCCAAGGTCTGCTAACATCTATCTATTTATTAATAAGACACGATTTACAGAAATACTACGTGATAGTTATATTACTCTCTAATACACGATGTAATCAATCGTTAACGACGCGAGTGTCTGTATACATCTAGCCTGTATCCTACGCGTATCCCCTAAGCTACATACTACACAGGTGTCTTGTAAAAAACGGTGGTGTAACAATCACGTAATTATATAAAAAAGAATCAAGTACAATTCGTAGATACACTTTTCAATTTGAATGTAACAATTTTTCAGGTCAACTATATTTTTCCACAGTGAAACGATCCTTTACCACGACACCCCGCGACGTTTACAACTATAGAAAATATATTAATCTTCCCGGTGTACGGACTTACAGGTAACGTTATATAAACCGACATTGGCCGAGCATCTAATTAGCGCGCACATGCTTAGAATTATTAGCCCGGCAAAAAAGAAAGGTAACCGCCGCTGTAAGCCTCGGATCGGCTCGGTGTACCCCGGATTAATGCGATCCTCCTTTTTTATTTTCATTCCGAAGTCTATTCGTATTATTCCAGGGTTTATTGATTCGTCAACTGTCTCGGTATGGTTGCACTGATTCAATCCTAGCCAGAAGTATTATACTAACTCCAGACGAATCGATCGATCGACTAGTCTGCTCGAACTTCTGGTTAGCGTTTAATCATCCAACGAGTGAATAGAAATCTCCTTGAACACCGAACTCTGCCTATGAGTCAAACACGTTTAATATTCTTTTCATAGGCGGCTGACATCATTTGTTGCAGATGCGATTGACCGGCCCGGCGGCGTTTCTTCGCGAAGGCTGTGAACACGCCATTATTCTACCCTCTTTGGGTTTCCTCTTGTTTTTTAAACAAAAATCCCGTTGGTCCAGGGAAATTCTTCTACTTTTCGAACACGTCAAGACGGATCAAGAACAGAACAAGATCAAGCTGATCCGTAGGCTCGGTGATCGAAAAGTCAAGTTGGTGTTGGAACGGTGGTATTGGCAGGCGGCCCTGTGCAAAATAACGAAGCGGAGTCTTCTCTCGAATGGAAGATACTTAGAAAAATGTGCCGGCCCTGGGTATTGGTACTGTAAGCGCAGATACGACGTACGCCGATCGGATCTCAGGTGCACGGTGTTTTCTCAGCGAAGTTTTGTAATCCGCCGAGCCTCTCCCTGGCCGTTCGTTGACTCGCGGTTCAGGGCTAGGCCCCGGCTCCGTTTTGCGCCGCGTAATAATGTGCGTGCACCTCAGTTCGCCGCAAAACTGGGACGCTGCGTGGCTGAAAGAGGAGACAATTGTGGGAAGAGGCTGAAAGCGAGATTGCCGAGCCGATGGCTCTTCCCCGCGTCCCCTCCGTCCCTCGTCTTTCGAGTTTCCCATTTCTGAACGGCGACGCCGCGTGCCGAAGCAGATGCCGGCGCCGATAATGGACGTGTCCACGTTTTTCCAACAATTAATAAATGCACCTGGAGACACGGATTCGAAACACGTCCGACGAACGCTCGTATGAAACATTCATCTCTCGAGACACGCTGCTCGCTTGGCTACCCTTTTTCTCTTTCTTTATGTTCCCGGCTACTCTTACGCCGTTGTAATCTCTGCGGTTCCATGGTCAAGTCTCCGGGAAAATCATCGAATTGATATGCAAGCTGTAACGCCTCACGGCGAAGTGCAAGCTACTTTCACTTTCTGACTCTATGGTGTTGACGAGAGCCTATGGTTTTCCTATTTCTGGCGGCGTTTCATCCGCAAAAAATCGCGACTGTTCAAAGAGGGAAGCTCGACGGATATTTTTGCAGACATCACCGAAGCGCGGTTAACCAGGCGAACATTCTGGGTCGATCCGCTGAGAAAGGGAACAACAATCGCAACAAACAAACGCCGCGAAATGGCGGAAAGTTGCGTTCACCGAGCCGGCCTAGACAAATGACTCATAACTCGCGTTTTCCGACCGACCTCCCGGTATACGGTTTCAATTCATCGTCGCAAATAAGGCCATACGCATTAAAGCTATTCGTACGTGTTACATGCGGTGTACACACTAATTATACATACACTCGTGCATCCGTGTTCGAAGTGGTGAGAGGCGATGAGAATAAGGTGCTCCATTGATCGTCGATCGTTCTTCCATCACCGTTCGGCGAATTCTCGCTCGCGATCGCGCAGAAACGCGCTCGATCGTGTGATAATATTAACCCCCATTTGCATCGTTAGCGTATCATTATTTTGGAACGCATTCATTATGCCTCTGGTCGTTGTTATATCGAAACGCGATGCTTTCTCACAATCAGATAATATTGCGAGACATTAGGAAGTTAGTCTACATTGTTGTCGTCACGGTAACCTGTGCGGGTGATTAGGAAAGCGAATTTACTAAATTTAAAACGTTGTCCGTTACGATGCTGCAACAGGAAGATACGTGCAAATGCGTTAACGATGTTCGAGAAACGAGGCACGCCGATTGACGTTCCCGATCGACAATGCTCGGGAATGCGTTAACGTCGGCCGGCAGATTTAATACCGGCCATTGGCGGTGTTAATTCGAGGTCAATTAAGCGCGAATGCGTCGGTGTCGCGGCGAAAGTTTCGCCCCGGCACTGAAAGCGTGATTGTTTCTGCGGGCACGCGTGCCGATTCAATTCAGTCGCCTGATTAAATGGAGAACTCGCCTGGAATACTGATAGATTTATTATTAATACATAGTAGAGTGAAAGTTTCCGTTTCACGCGGTCCGCGGTGGATTGTCGAATTAATTATTCTCTTGTTCGCAGAGGGTGAGTCTGCTCGGCTGCGGGTAGCCGTTTCCTCTCTCAGTCAGAGGTTCGACAAATCGATTTCCTTTCGTTACATCGAAGAAAAAGTTACAGAAACTTGCGGAAACGCGGGCGGTTCTCTTACGGGACACGCTTTCCAATTGTGAAACCAATCGATTCGACTCTTTGGTATTGTTCCGGGCCGTATTTTCGGGAGAAAGGTTCTCGCGCTCACAGACCCATTTGGTCACGATGCTTTAAATACGTTCAAATTATCCTCGACAGTTCGATCATAATTTAATCAACGAAATTGGAACTGGGAAACTTGTTTAGTATTCGAGAAAAGATCGACAAGATTGTGATCGATAGACTGTGGATTTTATGCGATTGCGAACCCGAATGAGTGAAAAACAACATTGCGTTCGATTTATTCATATTCAGTGGAAGTACATTTACATGAAAACATATTGCATAAAAATCCATAGTCCAGTAATTAATGCTCTCTGCGACGTGCAATAATTGTACTTCGTTACGACTGCGGATCTTTATGCAAAAATCACTATTCGTTTGCATTCGTGACACGGGAACGTCATTTGTATTGTTCGAAATTATTAATTTTCGTCACGAACGACGATTGTGTACTATTTCTCAGTGGAAACATTCGGGAAAATTTTCTGAACAAATTGGAACTAGAAGACTGCCTGCTGCTATTGCTATGTTTTTCACAGTTGAAACGATTTGGGCTGTGAACGCGTGTAAACGTGCAGCTAAATAACTTACGTACTTCTAAAACAATTGAAAATTTCGTTCCGTTCGAAGGACGGACTGCTAGCTGCCGGGGAGACGGATGCTCTCTTCTGTTCCCCGCGATAAAGACCGTCACCAGTAATTGTACCGATGAACTCTTCGAGATCAATTTCGCCCCGGGAATCTTGGATGGCAATCAGAATGACATTGAGAGACGCGTTTCCTGGTAAAGTCTCGCAGCGATCCTGGCCGTTTCTGTTGATTCCATTAAAATGATCGTTTACGGGAGACGCGTTCGATCTGATTACACTTCGCGAGATAGTTTCTTCCAGTCTGCGACGGGTACGATCAATTAGCTTCAAAGATAATGGTAACAAGTAGTCTTGTTTGCGCAGTTCCCACTGTTCAAGACGTACTCTAGACTAGAGCTTCCGATCTTGTACACGTGCTGGTCGCGATCTACACGGGTATACGTACGAATGTGGCACACCTGTGCACCTATAAATATCGAATTATATAATATATCCTCTTTCTCTTTCTCTCACTCTTGACAGGACAGATGGAAAGCCAAGAATCCTACAAACCGTGAAATTGCGGGCACAGGTGTTCCAAAAACTACAGGTGAAACAACCCTCGCGGACGAGGAACTAACCGAGGCTCGAACGGATTCACCTACTATGGATCAAACAGGCATCGACAAGGGAAGATCGTCAACTCGGAGATGAAGAAAAAGAAATTAATGAAACTCTGGGAACGCGTTGTGCACATGTAAATAATCGTTACAGGTATTTTCTTCCGCCTCTTTGCATTTTTCAGATACACCGAATACATTGGCGTAAAAATTCATTTTCAAATCCGAACGATTAATCCTGTCTCTCATTTTTCAGGGACACTCGAAGTGTTAAAACTGTGTTAACCAGTTTCCTACTTTGCTGTATTAACTACGAGTACGATCAAACGCATATAGCAAAACGAACGACAGCGAAGCCGGAAACGGTGAAAGATTACTTAAACGAAGACTGGACGATGCGAGGAAGTTTTGACTCAAATATGTTCTTTCGTACGTCTTAATACTTATTTGATCCACCGTGTAATTCGAAGACGCCGCACGTTACAGTTACACGCGAGCGAGTCACGCTCAGGCCGTGCCGCGGGACCAACCGGCGCTCATTGAGCCTTTGTACAACATGCATACATACATCCAAACAACCATAAGTTCACGCGCGCGTGTCATCCGTGGACCGAAGCGAAGGGTCCGGACTGTCCGGACGAGTAGAGTCACCGGAGGAGCACTGGATTTATCGGCGCGCGTTGTCCGATTGTGGAGGATTGGTCAAGCGTCTTTGGTATACCCGTGCGATAACAGTCTACTGTCTAAAAAGAGGCGAAACGACGACAATACGAAGAAAGACGTTACTGAACGGCGACGGCTAACAGAATGGCTAATCCCATCGCCACGCCGAAGCTAATCCTGTTAGCGGCCGAAGTGGGTATCTCCGGTTGCTCCGGCGCGCTGCCGTTCTCTAGATATTGATAGCTCTTCAGCCCGGTTTTCGACCGGACGACCCTGTAGTTCGGCGCGGAGATGTTCACGCGGTTGTTGAAGATGTTCTGCAGGCCGTTGGTCACGCAATAGAAACTGCCGGAATCATCGAACGCGAACGTATCTGGCCACTGCATCCTCTCGTGATCCCTGGAGATGACCCTCTGTCCAGTGGTGAACGAGTTCGACATCTTGGTGTCCCACATCGCCACAGCGTCGTCGGCCAGCAATCCAAAGTACAGAACTCCAGTGGAAGACATGATCATGCCGTCCGACTGCGAGTTCTTTCGGCCCAGCTCCATCACGTACTCGTCGATGTTGGTCATGTTGTTCTTGAGCACGGACGTCGGCATCGAGTACAGATGAAACGAGGACAACGGCGAGTAATACAGCTGTCTGTCCGGCACACTGGCTGGAGACAACGCGATCCCGTCCACCGGCATTGCCCTGTTGATCAACATTTTCGCGATCATGAACCTGACCGCCTCGGGCTTCGCCTTCATCGAGTCGTGTCTGACTTTCCACGAAGTGTTGTTCTGGAGCGAGTACACGATTATACCAGGATCTTCTTGATCGCTGTCCGAGATGTACGCCATGCCACCGTCTTCGTTGTCGAGCACGATGTCGTTCAAATAAGCTTTTCCCGCGCGAGCCACGTGCTGAGGGAACTCGTACGTCTTCAAGATCTCCCCTTTCTTTTCCAGGTCGAGGATCAACAACCGAGGAGGACAGGTGGTCTTCGTCTCCACCGAGAGCGGAGACATTTGTCCCGAGTCGATCACCCACATACGACCGATCGGATCGATTTCCATACTCTGCACGAACTGAAGGGCACTGCAATCCCCGACCTTCTGCATCTCCCAACTCGGGAACGCTTCCAGAGCTGGCGCCGTTACCCTGTTCACAGGTGTCGCGGACGTGACACCGAGAGTTACTGGCACTCCGTCCTTCCAGCGAGGAATAGTCAGGTACATCTTACCGTTCCAGAACTTGATACCCGCTATGAAGTTGTTGGCGGGTATGTACTCGTTGTGAGTAACCGCGTACTCTCTTTCTTCCTCGGTCGGCCACACCACATCGATGGTGTTCCACTGGAAGATCACCTGGAAAGGCTCGTGGCACACGGTCACGGTGACCAGGACCGTCAGGAGCAAGGTCAAGCTCTTCATTCTGCTCGGTCTGTCTCGCTCAAAATTAGAAAAGAAACCGCCGTTGATTCGGTGTCTTGTTTATCCGGTTGAAAGTTGATATCCGGAACAGCAACCCGGCAAGTGTCGCCGAGCCGGGGATCCGGAAGACGGTCTCCGCAAGAGCGTTTATTCTGGTCCCGGGTGTTCCACGGAATATAGGTGCGTGCCAAAATGCGTTTTCCAACACTATCGTCGCTTGACAGCAAACTAATCTCTGTGTACGCAACGCGCACCGTGCGGCCTCAGCTTCGAAACTCGCGGCGTTCTAACAGCGGACCATCGCACGGAGACGATCGCAATTTGACTGACGAAGACGCGGAGCGTCGCTTAGAGAGGCGTCGTACCCCCACCAGAACCGCCCGCCTATTTACACACGACCGATCTCCCCGTGCACGTGAACGATCTTTGCACACGTATGCGCGCAGGCTTGCGTGCGGATAGAACGTGCAACAGGGAACACCCAACCACTCCTCCACCCCTCCACCCCTCTCTCTAACCCCTGAATGAACAGATACACACGCGAAACGCGGATTCGTGTTACACCCGAGATGCTGATGCATTGTGGAAATGCAAATTAACATTCTTCACTGAATCACCGATCGACTATGATGCTCGAGACATTCTTTCCGACGCCGATCGCGCGACACCGCGACTGAACGTTTTCTACATATAGTTTCGACGGATTCCTCGCGTTTCTTCGCGTCACCGGTATTTTTCCGGAGCTCCACAAACGCTCCCGAGGTATCTGTTACTAGAATTTAACGAGAAATTCTACGTTTCTAGGATTACGTGAAATCAGAAATCAGAGCAGCAGACGGAGGATCATTGAGAAGTACCGATGGACACGTAAGTCAATGACGATCGGCCGGTAACTCGGTGGCAAACTGTTGCGAAACAGCCTTCGAAGCGTGAATTGAGCCTAATGCGAATGGTAACGCTCAAAGGAGCAGCATGACTTTAGACACGGCCTCTGTTCGTGCAGAAGGAGGACAAGCTCGGACGGACGTCAGTGGCAATCGCAATCGCGCGCAACGGAATACGAAGAAACAGCCATTGAATCGATTTTTCGGGCCTCATCTTTCTCGCTATGCCGAGGGGAAGATAAAGAAGGACCGACAACCGAGCTCTGTTTTCTAAGCCGTAGCCACCTCACCCCTTTCAACGTTCTCTTTTCAAACGGATCCGGCCTTACAACATATCTTTTATCCGTTCCCCGGTCCAAACGCCTCTATCAATCACCAACGTCTTTCGTTTCGACTAACAATGCCCGTACCGGGAAAAAATCGTTGTATTCCACGAGGAATATTAATCTAATCACTGGATGAAAATTGCCGGAGAATCGTGGGACAATTCCGAGCCAATTTCGTTCCACGGAACTTGAACAAAAGGGAAATAAAAACGAACTACTTGCCGGACGCTGGGATGTTTCCACTGGTTTGTATACGAGGCGCCCGGTCGTGAACGGTAACGTTAAACAGACGTAACAGTTTTTCAAAAACTTCTCTAAAGATGTACGCGATTAACCTGCGAACTACCTTACGATTTCTAGATCAAAGGGCTTTGTTACATTCGCATTCTAAAATCGGACAGTCTCGCATGCACGGAATGGAATATCCTTTACGTTATCCAGTCGAATGCGAAGCGATTTTTGGAAGATCTGCAGACGACGCATCGTCTACATTACTCTAGATCAAGCGAAACGATCTTTCGGAACCGCTGTTTACCCGTTTGCATGTTTCGCAGATGCCGTCACGCCAAGTAACCACACGCTGCGATCGGTTTTCTTGCCCCGTGGTCCATTGATCTCGACTAAGTGAAATGGATCAATGAATGGACAGGATCGTGCCTGCAACCGATATCCTTCGAGGGTGTATAAAGTCCGCAGTCCGACGACTATTTAACAACCGAATTTATACGAAGAATTCGCGTTAGCCCGTGGAACCTTCTTCGGCTCTTGCAACTCATCGTGAACAATTCTTTTCTTGTCTCTCGGTGTTTTGCTTTTATCTTGCATATTTATCAAAATACGTACGACAGTTTCACGGTGAGCTGTCCGCTGCTTCATCATTTAGTGGCATATCGCGAAGGTCGGTCACGCGAGCCGCCGAATTAGGCGAGTTCCCGCGGAACTGTCGTCCGTGTTTAAAACAAATGGTTACCGTATGATTTCATCGCAAAAATAGTCGGATCAGCGATCAGCCAGGTTGTTCGACGGGCACTGGAGTCGAATTTGATCGACACTGTGCGTACCTTCGAATGCGAAACGGTGGCGCGCGTGAAACGAGTACAATAAAGTTTCCTGGCAACGATTCAAATATCTATAAAAATTCACCGAGCAGAGAGAATCCGTGGGCACGCGCTCGAGGCGCATCAACCTTCTCTCGCTCGACGGACTATCGTAATTTGCTCCTCGATCGCTGTACCCTAATGAAAAAACGCTGCCAGAATCCGCGAGAGCCCAAAACTATCTAGTCAATCCAGTCACTCGCAAGAGTAAACTCAAAAACAGTATATTTTATAGTCAGTTGTATGATATACAAAACTTATTAGTTATGAAAAGTATCGTGCATATTCTAATTCATCGCAATATACTCGCTGATAACGGTAAAGAAACATTGCTGGACGTAATGAATATAAATTACGCTTATCTCTCGTTGCACAACGTCATCCTGTTGCACGTAAATAGTGAGTGTTTTTACAAACATTGTATAACGCACAAACTATTTATTTGCTTACATATTTTTCTGCGTACTGGACACAAAAATATAATTGTTATTTCGCATAAACCCTCGCAGTCTAATAGCGAGCCAATAAATGCATTTAAATTGTGGGTGTTAGGCGATCCGAGGAACGTTAGCAAGCGCGCAAAGTGTTCGAGCAAAAACGCATTGCGGTTTTCAAAGCGGTGTGATTTCTGCGTCCACTATCGTAGCACGAGCAATGGTTGGAATAGTAGACGGTGTAATTGCGTACCGGTATTCCAAAAAACGGTCTCGGGTCTCGCTCGATAGATCAGGGTGAACGATAAATTGATAAAAACCGTCGGATCGCCGCGCCGAGTGTGACGGCGTCGCTGAAATAACGAGGTGACCAATAATACCGTGGACTAGTCCAGTTTTCGCGGACAATTATTTGCTTTGCGTTAGATAGCCGTCTCGTAAATAAGTCTGCGCATACACAGCCGAAAATCGCTGATCAAACGCTCGACCAGGAAGCGTAATTCCTCTATGCTATCGAATCTGGGTAAAAACGTTTGCTTCTGCAGCACGTACGCTCCCGTTCGTAATGTCTTCGAATAGTGATCATATTTTTATTATGCTCTGTAAAAATGAAACAATCGTTTGAATAATTGATACAGTAAAATTATTCGTTTCATCATTGTTACTGAACATAGGATATTTATATTGTGCAGTTGATACAGTGAAAGGCTCATAGTCTATACGAAATAACAGAGTTTTACTAAAATCCAGAGGTGTCCTAAGACTTATGAGAGCGGAAGTGTACTAGTAGCTGGAACGATTCGGAAAATTTCATACGCTCGACCTTGGTGGACGTACTACGATTCACCGATGCGACACTGTCACTGCGATTAAATCCTCTTTAATTAATCCCGGACAGGAAAGTGTATATATATATATAACTATATTACATAATTATAGGAACGCGACGGGACTGTCAGCGACGCGGATCACCGACACAAACGATAATGGATGAAAACAACGATGAATAAAAATGATCCGACCGGACACTGGTAAGGCATCTGGATGACCGTGATGTCGAAATCACCGACACCTATTACAGACACCGATGTTGCACACGTATTTTATTACTGTTATAACATTACGTTACAGGTCACATGATCGTGAGTCAACAGTTATGGTATACTGGTCGCGATTCGAGCCGCTCGACCAGGCTTCTCTGTTCCGGATCATCATCGTTCTGCCCTTTGATGATATTTGGATCGCTGGAGAGACTCAAAAATTACAAGCACGACAACACTTGGACAATTTTACTATTCCAACGACTTCGAGGAAAAGATTCTCGAACTACACTTCGCAAATCTCGAACGCAAGTTTGCGAGTCAAGGATGTAAGATGCGTTCGACTATCCGACGCGGAAATTTACGCTTGATCAGTTTATGAACACGGTTAGGAAGCATCTAATAAATAAGAAATGACTTGTTTACTGCACGTCGATCCAGGAACTGGTCGAACGTTTATTTTCAGTATCTAAACGGATTTATGAGATACAATGTTTTAATGCTGGCCAATGTTATTCGGTTTATTTAAGGAGCGGCCAGCCAGCGTTGCCATGCATAGAACTGAACCAACACTAGGACCGGAATTACAGATTTATGCTAATCGACGACTGATTAATATTGCCGACGTGAATTGCTCGCAGTTACCCTGTAGATGCTGCGCCATTTTCGAAGATAGACGTGCAAGAATGCTGGGTTAATTGACACCCTTCCTCTCTCTAGATGCTAGGTCAAGTTCTAGGTTGTTAATTAAGCAGCCGTACGACGACGTTGCGTTTCATCCGGGGTGCAACGGGTTCCTCTATGCGTAACGGAACGTTATTGCCATCGATATTATGCATGACGTGATTGCTAAGCTAACGAAACGTTTACGAGTGCCTGCGACGACCGTATTGCTTCCAATGTGTACGATGACGATCTTCACAAACAAAATTAAAGGGTTTTACTTCGGCTTCGGCTACTGCGTCATTTGCAAAAATCAATATTCTTGGCGACTGGTTGCTTAATCTTGCAATATTTGGAAAACGGAACATCTTGCGAGGTTGCTGTGGAATTTCATCAATGATTCAGGTGATATAATCAAATAATTCAGTTTGGTATTATTATGTATCATTATGTCCTGTTGGAGAGCTTTATCTGCTCGGTGGTTTCTCAAGGAAACTCGAAAATTATTCGAGATTTCCGTAGAACAGAACGACGAACGTGATTCGTCGTTTCGCAGGCTCCTCGGGTCCACAGCTTGCTACTTGTTAGGGCAAATATTGTGCCGCCGCGGCGTAACCTCCGAGAAATGTAAACCGCAGTCGCAGAAATCCTCCTTTCGAGATTTCACCGTGACACCCACGTCCTAATGGATACGTCCGTGAATTTCATACGCGGATCCTTCGCGAAACCGTCACGATCTCGCGGTTTGCCTCGCGGCAACGCGCAGGTGCATCAGCGGATTCCTGCAGGCACGTGCAAACGTTGCAAATCGCGGTTCTAGAGTCGCCTTAAGTAGCTTAGGTCTACAGTCGGTCATAGAAGAACGATTTTAGCCTCTTCAGGTGCAACTACAAACATTATTGCATAACTAAACCGCAGATGTTTAAGGAGAGATCCTCCTGGTACATTAAATTGTCCAGCCGACAATTCCCTTCGTTTCAAAGTATCATAAGCCAATACGATCAACTCGAAAGCGTCATGAAAATTAACGTAGCATAAACATGGCAAATGCGCGGTCTACTTATCGCGTTCATTAAGTTTTAATCACTGCGCAGAGTTCTCCCGAGAGTGTAGAACACAACTCGTAGAAATGTCGTTTAACGTACACAATAAATTATCCAAAGTCCTCTGAAAGCTTCGTGTAGAAAGCTCTAACAAAACGAGTAATAAATCTTAATTGACTGAGCTAGAAGGGAATTCGTTACGTACGCGAAGGTAATCACACTCCTGTCATGCACGATATCCTGGAAAATAACCGCGAACAATGTATTAATAACTTGAAGTCGTTGCGCAACATTACAAACTGACTTAGCTAATTAACCGAGTATCCAGAGTCATGAATAAATATTGCGTCGAGCGCGTCCGTAGGCTTGAAAACGATCGGGCGGCCTTGTCGTGCTTTTACGTCGACGCAGTTCCACATCCTCCGCGAGCAAACATACCGCGGCTGTGCAGAATAAATATAAAAAGAGAAGCATTCTATGTCACGGCAGAATTTTTCCCTTGGATTTCGCGATGCGGTAATTCGGTCCGAGGGCCATTGTTCCGCCATTGAACCACGACGGACAATGAGCAATTCGCCGATTCCACTTACTCGTTGCTCACTTCCGTTTTACTCATCTTCTCGCGACGCGACCAAGACGTAACTCGAATCGTAATCGGATGTAGTCTTCTCAAACTATACTCGACGAATCTTTATTTCAGTTCTCTGTGTCTCGATCGACAATTGTTCAAAACTACAATTAATGTTATTGGCGCACTGATTCGATCAATTTGAGAAAATAAACATTTCTCTAAGCAAGTGAGTTTATACATTTGTTTTCGTTTTTAATGGCTTAGTGTTTTCTGCTCGTTCGGGAATGCGTTTACCTAAACATATATTAATTAATTGATCAATTCTTACAGACGCAATACAGAAAATTTACATTCTTGAAAATGGTCTAAATTCAGACCGAAACGTTGAATTAAATTTCATGTGATATTTGGCAAATTTGCTTATTGTCTCAAATTGATCGAACCAGTGCGCCAATAATTGTAGTTTTGAATCTTTATTTCGCTCGAAACACGCTTTCCAGTTTGCTTTTCTTTAAGATTTAAACCCGTTCTGAACAGAGTCTAATAAATTATGTATGCCTAATTTCCTTGATACCGAAATAAAATTCTACTTTGGTTTTGTTAATGGACAGTTACCGGAGAATATATAAGCATACGATAGATATGAAGTTTCCCCAGTCTCATGAAATTATTCCAACTAGAAATAAATCGTCGGGCAAGGGATTAAAATATAAACAGGAAAATTGCGGCCGTTGGCTCTGGGCATTATTTATTAGTTCAATTAACTTGTAAATTGGAGAAGTCCCACTTTTAGCACCGTCGTCTTGCTTGAATGTGGATCAATCAAATATTAAACGATAGAACCAACAGTCGGGTCGATTGATTTCAGATTCAGTTTGCAATCGCTAGAGATGGGAGACGTTGTCGTAAAATATTATTAATATGAACCGTGGTGAATGCAGTGTTGGTGTTCTCGCAAGGCAATGCAAATCGTCAGCTTTTAGTGTTTGATAATCTCAGCGTTTACTGTGTTCTTTGATTAGTACCATTTACAGATATGTTTGTCAATTTTTTAACACGTCCGACACTGTTCTCGGACACGTGAAAATTCTATAGATTTAGGTAGCACGACAAAGCATCGGAGCGCATTTTAACACTTCGAACGATGAAGATGACTATAGAGATTGTCGAATAATTTCCTTCACGCCTGGAAATGATTGAACGCTTCCTCGAGAAGGTGTTCAATTTTCTTATTCCGTGCTTGTACGAACTTTTATTTATACTTTAACGAGGGTTCTCGTTGCTTACGATTGCTGCTCAACCATAGGAGATATACGGGATGAAATTTCCATCTAAAATTCATTACAAAAATTACTCCTATCTACTTTGTCAGCGAAAACTGGTTTCTTTATTTGTTTGCAGGATATTTCATATAATTATGTGGTTTTTTAAAGTCTTAAAAATTTTAGGGTTCCACATTCCCAAGTCTTCTAAAGAGAACTGCGTATGGATAAGAAAACGCTACGTCCAGACGCGCAAAGGAGATGTCCCACCTTTAGCTGTTCAATGGGAACAGGTTGAAAATAAAACCGCTGGTGAAACGAAGGGTTGCAGGGCCGCAAAAAAAAAAAAACGCAGATGTCCTAGGGGTGCACGATGGCAGTTGGGTTCGCGGGTTCGCAAGAAGAATTACAGGCGATCTAGCACGATGGAGATAAATATTGCCGGCTCGTGACATCGGGGCCAGGAATTATTCGAATCTGTCGGGGCGGTGTAACCTGCTGTTAGAATTCGACAGCTAGTCCATTTATATCGGACGTTTCTTTCTGGCGTTACCCCTACGGTTCATCTATTCGGTCGATTCCTCGACATCCGTTCGACCCAGCCCGCTTCCGACTTTCCTTTCTCGTATTAAAGCACGGAAAGTTCGATGGCCCCGGAATCCGATCGATCCGTTCGGTGTATCGCGAAAGTGTGCTCGTAAATCGTGCACCAAGTTTCCCAGTTAAAACTGGAGGGGTGTGTCGCTCGAATTATTTGTTCTTTGGTCCGTCGACGGAAACTTTCGTCGTTTCGGTAGAGCTCTCCGCGCGAATTCCGGCAATTCGCCATCGGCTACACCGTGGAAACACGATCAAATTCTGCTGTTTGATTTCGCACACCTGCGCCAATCGATTTCTGGCGGGCACACTTGTCGCGAAACTTCGAATAATGAACCGATACCGGAAAAATTTCAACAACCTGATTCATTTGAATTTATAAGACAGCCAGTATAAGATGCTTTTGCACGAGGGAAAAGATTGATTCGATTTATTCCTGGAGAATGTCTCATAGTTTTGCTTCTCGCAGGCAACGAGCACCAAGAAAAGGAAGGAAAATACTCGGAACAATCAGTTAATGGCTAGACCTGACGGTATTTCCATCGAATCGTTTCCAGCCTCGACTCTTTGGTTTCCGGACGGTATGCTAAACTGGAAACTATTTTCGGATCGTGTCGATCACCGGCAAGAAGCGCATTCTTTATTTAGAAAAAGAGTTTTAACCATTAGCCAATGGTATGGAATGTTTGTTTGGTCAATGGGTGCGCTCAACGGAACAGAATAAAATGAAAATCGGTATGTTTTTGAATGAAATAATCGGGCGAAGTACTTCTTTTCTCACGCGGTGTTTCTTTTCAGCGAACGCGAAGTTTAAAATCAAGTGACTAGGCAAGGGAAGGCTGCGACTTTGCTCCAGATAACATCAGAGTGTCCTTTAACAGGTGCTCGAATTTTCCTCGGCGTTGCGTCGCGTCGGTACGCTTGTCTCGACTGGATGAACGATAGAATTCAGCGTCGAAGGTCAACGGAATAATTTTCCGCGGCTCCAGCGCGCGTGATGGAGCGAGTTCCGGCCGAGCCATAAACAGGAGAAATGGGATGTGGCTTGTGGAATAAGTCAGCCTGATTTAACGAGCATAAATGCGCGAATTCGCCGTGTGTGGAACGTCGAGGGCCGCGCCTCGGTTCGCCGTTTCCCAGTGGCCTACTAAAATCCACGTTGCTCTCCGGCACAGTCGATGGAAATAGAACCGTCGCGCGTCGAAGCAGGAAGAGAGGGCTGGGCGGTTCGCGGATTAGAAACGAAAGGAGGAAGCCGGTCAAAACGAACGATAACACTCCCAAGAACACCGGCAAGGAAAGGAACGAGCGTCATTTGCCGATTGGATGAACCCGAATCGCATCGGCCAGCTTATCATCCCAAAAGCATCCGCTAATGGATATTGTACTAGCGGTGAGAATCGCGTGCCATAACTCGCAGACAGAACTATCACGGTCAAAGAATAACGCCGGTCACGATCGTTCCTAATTTACGGATACTAATCGAGAGGTGTGACAGAGAATTTTACGGCCAGTTCCTCTTCCGTTCGAGCCACCTACTGGCTAACACGATCGATGTAAAATTAGACGACTCAAAAGATTCGGCTAATCCGACGTAGTAGGCGTTTAAAGGGAACGTCAAGGCTGAAGATCAACCGTGGCTCCATTTGAAATATGATGAATGCATACGCTACCGGCCAAAAACTTGGTATCGATTGCTGATTTTCGTAAACTAGTCGAATAACATTTCTTAACAGGTTTCAGCATTATCTTATATCCACGATGCTCTTGTATACAACCCACTTTGCCAAAGGGACATCTTTCACAACTTCTACAAGAAGCATGGAAAAATATCAAACTAATTGCCTTTATTTAAAATAAAGGCGGTTTGAAGAGAAACAGGCATTCCTTGATAAGAAAAATAATTCAACCGAGCACTACTGTAATATTCCGATGAGCAGCAGTATCGCCGGTAAATTCGACAAGTGGCGATGGTTTGGAAGGTCCTCGGCTATCTGGAAGTTCCGTAGCCTAACCACGCCAGATTACCTTTGATTTTAAGCATCCCGGTACCGTGAAATGATTGGTCAGTGAGTTTCGTCCGGGATTTTTACCGGGTCCGAGGGAATTGCGCTTCCAGCTTATCGAGCCGCTGAACTTCCTGAACGTCTCAAGGCGAGAACGGCCGGTTCGTGTCTGCGTCAACTTTACTCTGTGCTTGGTAATTTCATTAAACCGAGGCAGGAGAACCGCAACGTACAAAGGGATGAGCCGAGGCGAGGGTCGCCGCCGGCGCGGCGGTGCACCAGGATTTCAAGTAATAAAAGCAGAACCAGACGCTAAACGATCCGCGGATCACGCGAGCCACGCGATCTACGAGAGCCCTAGATCTGTCGAGGAACCTCCGGAGAATGAAAATTCGCACGGCCAAATATTTGTCCTAGACTCTTTTAATTGTGTCAACCTCGTCCTCGTACCCGTTCTCGTCCGACCAACCGGCGAAACAAGCTCGCCTTGTTACAAACGCAAAGTCTTTTCCATAATATTGTCAGTTCTCTTGAAAAATTCAAGTAAATACAATATCGTATTTAATGTTGGCTTCTACTTTCCTCAGAGGCTGTCATGGATACAGTCGCCATTCTCGAAGACTCACGTGGCCATGTAAGCATCGTGGAAGTTTCCAGATTACAAGCATACGATAAAATATACAGTAATTAGTACAAACGAGTGCAATAACACAGTATCTTCGGCGCTGGTATGGACGTGTCTTGTCCATGGCCATTGACGAGCTAAAAATAAGCTCCGATAATATGTGTACGGGCGTCGCTACGGGGAAGTTAGTGAAATAATTTTTTTCTTTTAGAATTCGTCAAGCTACAGAGGTATTAAAAGTTCGCTGTTTCCTCGAAATTCTCGGAAACTGAGGACGACGAAGAAAAACGACTTTAGGAATCGAGACGCAGGAAAAAGTTAAAATTTGTTGGACAGTATATGGGAAGTTTGTACTGGACGAAGAAACTTAAAAATCAATCAAGTGTTTGCGTAGAAAAACGTATAAAAAAGACACCGAAAGGCAGCTTTGGCCTTTGAAATATTGGTTTATACGTGATCCTCAGGTGCGCCGTTTCTCTGGGATGTTTGTCGAGCATTCCACGCACCCCGTGGAATCGAATTCAGGTCGCTTCGTCGCGCGTCATAGAAAGGGAGAATCGCTGTTAGCGAAAACGCCGCGCCGGATAGTGCAGTGCCGTAGCACTGTTTGAGAGTTTGCACGACCCTGGCGCACGAAACATCACGTGATAAGGAGTTCTAGCGGCACTCGATAACCGATTGGCGTTTTCGTGCCGCGTGCCATAATGGGCGCATCGCACCGAAACGAGAAGAAAAGGGAAAAAACGAGGCGAAACTGGGACAAACGCCGCCTCCGGCTAGAACCGCTCGTTCCTGCTTGACGATCGAGTCCGTTTCGCACTCAATTACGCACAGCTGGCGCAAAAATGCCTCGACACCGCTATTATTCCACAAAACATTTCTATTCCCTCAACGAAAGACATTCTCGAACAGCCGTAAACATTTCATGCGCCTCCGAGACCTCTACACTTCTTGGCAAAAAGCAATGACTTGACCGCGGATTGTCTGCAACGTAAAAATCAGCGTTAATTGCAATATCAAGAATGATAACGTCGACTTTATCAAAAACGTCTGGAATATTATAGAACAGAGGAAGTATTAATTATTGTCCGATAAACTATGTAACGAGTCGCGTCTAACGCGGTCCGATAATACACGAAACTACGCTACAGCGCGTTCCCCATCGATCACGGTCTCCATCAGCTTTGTCGGAACTTGATCCGCAAAGTTCATCGCGGGGAGGTGCCCGAATCGATGAACGGTAGATTAAAACGTTATTCGATTTCGTAGCGGCGACAGTCGAAATCCGGACGATACTTAATCCGGTTACACAGTTATCGATAATGGAAAAGGGTACGTGGAGGAAACGTGGTGGTGGTGATGGTTCGGTTCAGAAGCCAGGGCGTTCACTGAATATTTTTCGCGTGCGAACACGCTGCTGTTCCGTGAAACGTCGTACAATTTGATTAGACAGACTGCGTTCCCCGGCGGAGCGTGAAAATTTGCTCGAAGCCTCGAATCCTCTGTCACTTTGGGCTTCGAAGCGGTAATGATCCAATCGGAGAGCTAACACGCCAAACGTTTACGGGCGTGCCTGTATTATCGCTGGCTGGTTTATTGTCAGAAGTTGCCACTGTTCTCAACCGACTACAATTTTCCAATTTGTTTTTTTATTTATCCCTGCTGGGCAACCTGTGGACACCTGTTGGAATCTAAAGCACCTCCGCTTTCGAATAAAAACGTTGTCGCGGACTCGGAAGAGATTCACCGAATTCGAATCATTCTCGAAATCGAACCGAACCGTTCATATTTATCTATGAAAGACGAATAATAAAAATTACAAATACCTTCGCCGAAGATGGTTAACAGATCGGAGACTGAAAGAACTCGCGTTGCATTTTCAAGGACCGTGAGAACCTGCAAAGGGCAAGCGAGGATTAAATGAACTATCTATAAACTAACTATAAACTGAACTAACTATATAGCTAGCTTCCGCACGCAATGATCCGCGCAAACAGGATACATACGTTTCTATGTCTTCGGGAGTGTGTTTAAATGTTAGATAAAAAGTGACGGGTGATCAGCATTCGGCGACATTCGCACGCGGAACGGGACAGAAGATCGAAATACGTTGAAATACTCGCAGAGCTTAGAACCGAGATTTCTCGGGAGCAGTGGGTCACCTATTCTAGTCAGCGTTGACGCCGGCCAGATGAAATCCTAGATCGACGGTTACCATAACGACCAACGGTTTCCCCCTTCGTGATTTACTCGCCCCATAGGCCTGTCTATGCCATGGTAACCCTGTAGAAACCCCCTGGCCTTTCTATTCCGTGCGATTACAGGTCGAGTCTCTCCATTCACGACCCCCTATGCCGTTCTGTTTTATTTCTTTTCCGGGGGCTTTTTCTATCGCGACAATTCACCGACAGATTCTATTCGACGGAGAACGAGAACGACCGTCGATCAGTCGCACGGCAATAATATTTCCATCTGGAGGTTTCCTCGCTGTTCAATCGAAGTCAAGGACTCGGGACTTTTAATTTCTTCCGTTCAGGAAACCTCGATCAAGAGTGTCCCCGTTTTTTTTTTTTCAAATTGTACTACGAGCAATATACAGTTTTCAATCAATTTTCAAGCATTCAAATTCTTTGATAACCTGTCGTCCGTACCACAGCTAATACAGCGAGACCGAGAACACGTTAATCTGAACAGATCATGTTCGCAAAGGTGCGAATCACTCCACTCAGCTGCCATTATCAACGCGCGGATAAAAACCTCATTAAACTCCATGCAACTTTTGTACTGTGCCATGTTTTAGGCAATCGGGGTCAGCTGCAGGCGCACAAGGGTCCCACAGTCCATTAATTATGTAACTTTGTCCGTTCGCTCGACGAAGACAGGTATACGAGGGTTTTCGCGCAAAGTCCTCGACACAAAAACCGCGTATGAATATTAAATCCTCCGACGGTCCTGTCTCTACAATATGAAAAGAACACTTCGTACTTGTACGAGTGAGAGAGAGAGAGAGAGAGAGAGAGAGAAACTACTTTTATCTGAGAAGCTCGTATAAGGAAACAACAAACGTTTACGCAATTCTCGAACGCGTTCTCGGCTGGAATCGTTTCTAGGATCTGTGGCTCGGCGGAGGAAAAGGTCCGAAGACCAAGGTAGCCGGGACCTTGAAGACAAAAGCGACGTATCTGTGTTGAGCGGTAATGGCACGAGTCATACCCGTTTCATGATTCGTTACGCCATCCCATCCATTTTAATCGTACCGATCCACCGCCGACAATCATGCGTTCCATCGATCTCGGCAAACCCTTTTTGTGGACACAGCTGCGGAACGAGCAACCGATCGACTTTATTAATCGCAAACTCGAAATTAATCCAGCAGCCTGTCTTTGCTTTTACGTTGAACAAACCAGATACCCCCGCGAAGGAACTTTCGTTTTCCATTATCACCAACTTCATCGTTCCGTTTGAAGAGCACGCGTTACGAAAGCCTGCATCTATTTAAATTGATTACCGCCGAAGCGATACGCTGTAGGTCGCAAAAATTGCGAGTCTAGAGAGGAAGTATCAACTCAAGCTTATTTTTAGCCTCGAAATTACGTTTAGCTGTTTCTGCATCCGGTTTTTCGCAAATATTCACACGAACCTCTATAGGCCAGCTGAAGAAGGTTTAGAGGCGGAGTTTCCATATGGATATAACTGTTTCACTCGCTTTTAAATGTCAGACCACCGCGGATCGATTTCTAAAAGCAAGATTAATTAAACGCTTATAGAATTAAACTGTTCCGTTTATTTCGGTGGTGAATATTTCTATGATTATTTGAGGATAGTCGATGTCACAGCTGGCTATGTGGCTGAAGATGCTTCGACACGAGCTTTTCCTCTTCCTAGTGCTTCATCTGACTCCTCAGCTTACGGTAATCCATTTAAAATCAAAAACTGTGGAATAACATACGGCTTGAACTCCGTCATTCTTCTCGGATCTCAAACTGGCTGGCATTCGTTTCACAAGAGAAACAGGAATAAAATGAAAATGGATTTCTTTCGTTAATCGTTTGAACGATTCAAAAATACCAGAATAACAAGCTGGTTCGAGAGATAACGATCGGTTTTAAGCCGAGGATTAATGCCGATGTAGGAAACAATTATTATTCCCGTGTGTATGTTATAGCAGTACCGAGCGCTCGCTGACTGTCGTGACATTGTTTTAGGGAGGGAGAAGACGATTGTCTCGTCCTCGGGCGTTCCTGCTCGCATACTGCGGCTTTCCCACGGTGAAAATCTGTTATTTTCGTAAGTGAGCCCTGTCGTAGAACCGGGAACGGCTTGCGCAACAGATTTTCGTTTCGCGTAACGTCGAAATGGAATTAACGAAGCCAGACGAGCTCGCGTATCGAATCATTGAACGTTGAAAATCAGAGGATCGATCTCCGGAGCGACGTGCGTATACGTATGGCAAACCACGTTTGTTACTTTCGAACGAGAAACAGGAGAACGATCGCGCACGCGATCTACGAGAGAGCTATTTATTTAATTACGCTCTGCCGATCGGAGCAACGATCATTTTCACCAGCGTAAAGCGACCCGAAAAATTTCTCGTGTGCTCCTCCTCTAATTCACGGATTGTCCTGCGTCACGATGGAGACAGCCGAGTTACCTAACGTATTTTCTTTTTACGTAACAACGCCGAGGAAGAACAGGAGGTAGTCAATTGGAAAACAAACACTGCTGGTTAAAGGATCTATCATTTCTTCGATTATAATTGTCGCTGAACGAAGTAGATTATCCCGGACAAGCCTCGAATTAAATGGAACAATCCGGCGAGAATAAATATTGGCTCTATGAGAGAGAATCGTTGTCCTCGCGAAAAATACCTATAACTGCGAGACGTGCCTCAAATCGAACCTTAAACATTTTTCTATTATCTCTATCTATATAAATAAAAATTAAATGCTGTTCGTTGGTAACCGCATCACTTGAAAATGGCTAGACCGATTTGGCTAATTTAAAAAAAAAAATGTTCATAATAGTCCGAATAAGGTTTTTAGGGAAAGAAAAATTGAAAAAGTTGCCCGGAAAAATGGGAAATTCGAAAAATCGTTAATAGATACAATTATCACTCAGAAATACGTTTTTTTCTCATTTTTACTTTGTTTACGAATTTCCAATAGCTTTTCACAAAACGATCACAAACAAATTTATTGAAGTTTGGACAGGACAACGTCTGTCGGGACAGCCATATCTCTATATAATAAAATCGTGTCTGTCTGTATGTATGTATGTATGTTTGTAACGGCATCAATTGAGAACAGGTCAACGTAAAAAGCTGGGATTATGAACCGAAAGACGCGACGTTTCTTCGGAAAGGTTTAAGAGCAAACCGCATTCGAAAAAGTCAATTGGTTCAAAAGTTGTGACGTGATTAGTGAGCAAAGACAACTTTGTCATCCTCTTTTGTTGCACAGCGTTGTTTTATGAATATCTTATATCCATTTTTATACATAAGAATATTAATTCTGGCTTATAAAATATTTATGTCAAATATAGGTACTTACAATATTTTTCGAATCTTATGTTACTCCATCGGATCAACAGAACACATTGCCACTTGCGCGTCGTAATAAGCGTAAAGGTCAAAACACAGAATCACAAATACATAATCGAAAATCGTGAGAACGGACGGGACAAAGTTACTCCGACCGCGGTCAAAATAGTACTGCCGTTGTCACCTTTGTTTTTCGTGAATGGTTAAGGGTCGAATTTTTAGGTGGGGGAAATATTGCGGGTGATTTAATTAGGATATTCTATTACTAATATCTCTATTACTCTATTACACTAAAATTCATTAAAAAAATTATTCCTACCCACTTACCGTAATAAATCTATTTTTTCTAATAATTTTTTAATTAATTTCGTTAAATTTTCTTGTCGAAAAATAATATCTCTATCTATATCCGAGACTACTTTGGCGATTGGAAATTTATTTACGTTAATAATCAACCAGGATTTGTTATTGCACGTGGACAAAGTCGCGGGTACAGCTAGTATAAAATATTTTTGTAGTTTCTGTCACGCAAAAACGCCGAGCGGGTTGCCTTCTGAAGGGGAACCGAAAATTGAGGAGCAGGGAAGATTCGGGTGAGCGAAAGTCGAGGATTCTGTGGGAAAATTGTGTCCGCTGGTTCGTGGCAGCGTGTCCTTGTTTAGAATGCCAGTTGGAGCTCCAGGAATTTGTTTCGGAGCTGTTAAAGGATGCGCAGGGTTGTTGGTAACAGCAGGCGCGAGTTTCGCCGCCCAAATGATTCAATTCAGCAATTAAGCCAGCATACATGGCGACACTCGGCCGACGAAAACATTCGGTGTACCTTGGACGCGTACTCGTCATCGAGTTACATCATTAATCGTGAATCCAATAATAGACGATAATGAATGGGATACTGTCAGCATTGTTGTACGCAACAGTAGCAACCGACTGCTATAAACTAATTTGTCCGACAATCGCCACGTGATAACGACACATTCAATATTTCTACGAGCCGCAAGAATAGAGAATCGCGAGGAATCGATTTCCTGCTGATTTGCTGGAAAGTAAACGCGATTATACTCGCGGAAATGAAGCAGCGCTGTGATACTCGATCGCGTTGATTCTGCGACTTAGACGGCTCGTATGAACTACCGGATATTAGTCATCCTTATGTATTACCATTTCTAAGATCCTGGCAATTAGTATGAAATCGGTCCATTTATGAGTAATCTTCTGGTAATCGGATAGTATAGTCATATTATACATATATATATATATATATATATGTTCGGTAAGTTCCAATCAATTTTACTGTGTATCAGATCACAAAATGATACAGCATTTTATATGAAACCAGGAATAAATTGATTTTTTTCTGTTTCCAGTAACATTGCAACGGAAGAAGACAGAATGCAGATAATGGTTCTGAAGTGGCGTAAAACCGGTGACCATTTCTGCGAAGATGATCAAGGTGGATTCAAGTCGTTCCTTTGTTTATTTTAACGCCAGCTGAAAAGGAATAAAATTAAAATGCCAGCTATAGAAGTTAGTGTCACAATTCTCACGTTAATACTGGCTTCACGGCCGCTTTAGCAACGTAATTAAACGAGCGGCAAAGTCTTTAGTAGCCGAGCGTAGAGGTTCCTGCGGTAGCTCGGTCGATAATGCGTTTAATGTGTCGCAAATGCGTTTCCGGGCGTAGACAATACGTCGCCCTTAGGTGTCACGATGCGTGACGCGTGTCCGAATGATTGCAACACCATCGGCGAGGTTCAAATGTCACAGTCGAAAACGAAAGTGGGACACAAAGGGAGGGGTTTTCTGTATGTAGACCTGCAGGAAATCCCTGAAACAAGTTTTTACACTTCGAGCCCCTTAAGACATACTATTTCCTTGCGGCAGAGATGAAGCTTCCTCTGGTTGCATAAACAGTAATTAACAGAACCCACGATGCCACGATAGAACCGTAGAATCTCTGATCTATAAAATCAGTACGATAAATAGTTGAACAGAGCTCGATAAAACTTTTATTTTCCTCAGAGCTTGACGGAACAATAAATAGCGTAAATTTAATAGTGAATTGCTTCAAGACGGTATATACAAATCTTTGCTACATTCTGGAATCTCTGAAGTTTCCTCTATACGTAAATCAATGTACGAAAATGCATACGATCAAGTGCAGATTTTTAAATCGTGTGTATTTTCTGCGATCTTTGTTCAATGAAAATATTTTCGAGCTGATTTTCTTCGATTGGAAAATTTGGAAAAGCGTATTCTCGCTCTGCGATGTTGGTGCTGCCACCCCTTATTGACGCAACCTACTGTATCCGATTGTGTTATCGTGAAAGGATAGGTTAGATCTAGAAGCATTGTGTACTTACTGCGTT
The DNA here is from genome assembly GCA_916610235.2 of Lasioglossum morio. Taxonomy (NCBI): domain Eukaryota; kingdom Metazoa; phylum Arthropoda; class Insecta; order Hymenoptera; family Halictidae; genus Lasioglossum; species Lasioglossum morio. The sequence goes on from OU744333.1 coordinate 14,996,337, forward strand.
GTAAGAATAATTTATATTAACGTGCTTGTCATTTCAGATATTAATCGTCGTTACCATTTCGTGCTTAAAAGACGTACGAAACCATGTTGCGTGTCGGAGCTAGGACTGTCCGTAACGTTTTGGGAAGCAGAGCTTTTGCAAACGCCCCGGCTCAAGCTCAACCAGATTCGACAGCTTTTAAAGTTCAAGATCCAAAAGATTTTGACGATCGGGTGAAGAAATCCAAGGTTCCCGTGATCGTTGACTTTTTCGCGACGTACGTGAACATCTTTGCCCTTGTCGTCAGCTTATTCCTATAGAAGATAACCTCTAATTTATGCAATCCTTGTTGCAGATGGTGCAATCCGTGTCGTATGCTCACACCACGCATAGAATCAGTCATCGCTGAAAAACAGGGAAAAGTTTTGTTAGCGAAAGTCGACATCGACGAGAACAGCGACTTGGCTTTGGACTACGAGGTCTGTATTACTCGTTTTTCCAGAATTGCAAGGGTGTGGGATGCCTTTCTCATTTATGGATAATGCAAAGATGCGGCTTTTCAGTAGTCAAAAACGCTAGATAAAAGATCTGTAATTTATATATTTGGAAACTGGAGGGCCTAGAGATCTATCCCCTTAACCCTTTAAGAAATGTGAAATACCGTTTATAATATGCGTATAGATGTATATCACAAGGATTTATATTTGTACACAGGTTGGCTCTGTACCAGTATTAATCGCTATGAAGGATGGAAAGGTCTTAGATCGAATAGTTGGTCTTCAAGATGTAGATAAGCTTAAACAATTTGTAGAGAAGTATACAGAGTAATGTAATTTTAATTATGATCACGATTGAGATATCTTGTAGTTAACGAGATGTTTGTATAATTCTATGTACAAGGATATTTCCCTGTTAAAAGAGTACAAAGCGAAACTTTTTAACAGTGTGTGTAGACTTTAACTTTATAAAACTGTTTATTTATAGGAAACTATTGAAATTGTTAAATAAAATCTTGTACATGTAATAAACTGATAAATTTTATTATTTACAAATACTTAATACAGTCACATGTACAACAAAATTTATGAGTTTCGAAAAAGAACAACTAAAAATTTATACACATACGATTAGAAACGATTCGGAAATGTAACATTCAACATTTAATTTTGCTAGTACATCTAATGATCATTAATGAATGCAAAGTACAAAATGATCTGACACTTCTTTTTAGTATGTTCTCTAAGCTAATTATGTTTCAGTGGGTAAAGCTTGTAAAAGCTGTCTCGCCCTTTGATAAGCAACAGTCTCCATCTCGTCTTTGTTCTCCTCGTTCTCCTCTATTTTCTTTATAACGTCCATTCCCTTTTTTAGAAGCTGTTCCCTTGCCATTCCTTTACAACCCTCGAAATATTCTAAAACTGTAGGGAATATGTCATCTGGAATGCAAGTTTCATCTAATAAGTTATCTATTAACCATATTTGTCTGAGCTTCTCGAATTTCCATTCGCTTCTCGCATGTTTCCACTGCAAAGATAAAATACCGATTAGAAATATTCCTGGATCCGTGATTTTTAGAATTTTAACAAGACACCTTTGAAACATATGTCAGCCCCTTCTTCATAGCGTCCAGTCTATGAGCCTCTCTCTTTTCATTTTCTTTCTTCTCAGCCTTTTCCCTTTTCAACTGTCTCTTCGAAGGTTGCTTCGGCTTCTTTACTTCGCTCTCCTCGGCTTCTATATTCTCTGGATCGCTTTCCGCATTTGTAACACTGAAATAAAAGAGATTACAGAAAAATTCTAGCAGCTAGAAGCCTAGAAACGATAATATAGATAAAAACACTTTACGCAGATCTCTGACGTTTTTTAGGGAAGACTACTTCGTCGTTCGAATCCTGTTCATTCTTATTTGTTTGCGCAACAACAAAATTATTCTCTTCCCCATCATTTTCCTCGTTATTGGTGCCATTATGGCTGCTATTTGACTTTTGTTTTCTTTTCCTTTTTCTTCTCTGCGTTACTTTCTGCTCGTTGCTTTCTTGTATTTGGTCAACGTTGTTGTCTGATGCGTCTGAAACAGAATTTCATTTATACATTCCATAAAATATCAACCGGAAGATCTTTTTTTAAGATCGAGTAGCAAACATAACGTTACCGAGAACCTAATTTGACGAACAGTTCGAGATAGCGTTTATGTCATTCGCGCAACACACGAAACCGAAAATAATTAATTATAAACGAAAATTTCTGGATAGTCACCTTCCAATTTATCTTTTTTCTTATTCCTTTTTCGTAACTTCGGATTTTTAACCTCAACTTCTGACGTGCCATCAGATCCCATCGCATGCACGTTTCAATTATTTGTTTCGTGTAAGAACCAAATGACGAGTTTGGTAAAAATGTTCGGCAAAAATTTTCAAGCTGTTTTTTCGTAAGAATCGAATAACATGTATAAGAAAATATACAGAATTTTTATCCACTTTTAAAATTGATTACCGCCGCAAGTACATGTGCATGCTCGAACCTGTGATACAGAAGGAACAAGAATAACAGCTTTCAGACCAGAATCAGAGCGAATTGTTTCTTTAGAAAAAAAAAACATAGCCAAAGCCACAATAGACGGCTGTTATTTAATTGTAAAAATAATTTAGCGCAAAATAGAATTACTTATATGTCGTCGATCGAGTGTGGACCGTGTGGACGTATATAGCAGTATATGGACATATATACATATGTAATGTAGACATATTTATTACGTGAGAGCAGACAGTTTTTCGTCATTACGAGATTCGTCGAGTATAAACTCACATTGTTTAAAAAATGTTGCGTATAAAAATAATTGACGCTGCATTACGGCCTAAAAGTGTTACGTCGCTGATAAAAAGGTACATTTTCGGAAATACGTAACGATTCTATGTTCTATCGAATTCGATTTCGCTGAGGTTATGAGACGCAATAAATATTTTTGTTTTTAAATTTAATAAACACGCCATTGCAAGGAAAACGCTGCATATATTCTGACAAATAACGATATGTATTAAATTATTTTTGTTATGTCGTTGAAGAATTGACTAAATATTTTTTAGATGCGCGACGTCTAATTTGGGCAGCACTTACAAACGTACTACAAATAACATAGACGACGACGAAGATGAATTTGACAAACCCATCAAATACTCAACGTCTAAAGCAGCCACATGGCCTGCGAATGGTTTGACGTTCGACACTCCGAAATACCAAGGAATAATTATATCGATAAGTTTAGCTATTTTCCTTGGTTATTTCTTAATACTTCGAGAGGAGAATGATATCGATGAGAAAATGACCACTAGCATGGATCCAGAAGTGCGAGAGTTTCTTTATGGTCTTAAGAAACAACAGGAGAAAGCTAGAAACGAATATTTGAAAACTGTATAGAAAGTATACGTTTAGTATGTAGAAAGATATGTTTATTGTATTATAAAAATTGTAAATACATAACTACAAAGGGTACAACAGTTCACCCCATATTATATTGTTTACTATCTTATTCCATTCAATGGGTGGATGTTGCGCTATTGTATCTGGCATACATTTGTTCCATGTGTGCTGCCACGGTGCTATAACCATTGTCATTATTAATATAATTGGTCCATCGGCACGGTGCGAATGTAATTTAATATTGACAATACCTTAAATGGAAAGAATTGTTATTTAAGTAGAACAGGTTAATCAATAAATTGATTTACTTACTGCGCGTACTATAGGATTGCAGAAACCATTTAAAAAATGTGTACACTGGCATAACTTGAAGATAAAATTTCAGTCTAGTTAGGAAACCTCCGAAACCGATCAATGCTAGCCTGAGCTGTAATAAATCATTTATATAGGCTATCTATACTCAAGTTGAAATCTTAGGTGTCTTGTTTATATACCGTAGTGAAAACTGCATAATACACCCATGTCGTTGGCATAAGGAACAAAAGTATTGTAAACAACAGTGTACCAACGAACAATTGATCTGGCTGATACTGACAGGAGTCTACTCTCTCTCGCAGCGGATTCTTTTTTTTACCTAAAAATAATCGGACTAATCCTGTGATGCCCTTTAATTGAATGTTGAAGAGCCTAACACAAAAACCTAGTTAATCGTCCACTCGAATATCTCGATTGCTGTATTTGATTACCTTGTCGCATACACATAAATGCAATACGCATGAAAGCTGACAAGAGCTAGAAGGTCTGCAGCTATCGCTATTTGAAATGTAATCCCCAATCTTCCAAGTAGTACTAACACTTTCAAAGCAAAATCCATTAAAGGTTTCATAAATATCAGGAATGTCCACCACAAATGTATGTGATACAGAAAAAATTTTCCAAGCATATTATTCAGGGCATGATTTAATTTTAATCCAGCTGGTGCACCCATCAACCAGTTAATTAAATCTTTAAGTAGCGTGACGACTTTCTGTAAGAAATTCGACAGTTAAATATTAATGAAATGGGGTGTTATTATAGCTATGTTAAATTCGAACTTGCCTCTGCGTTATTCAAAAGAATTTGAGACGGGAACGTATGCTCCAAATAGTGCAATAACAATTGCAATATAAATATTCCTAATAACATATCTATTATCAATGCGAACATGTAGTTTCCAGTTTTTAGTGTAAACCTCTTATTTTTGATCACTGCGATCAACATCCATTTAACATTCTCCAACCATCCATGAATGTGCAAACCGAGGAAGGAGTATTTAAAAATTGGTAACAATTTATTTGTTATTTTATTAAGAAGAAGAACCGGATAGAAATACAGAAACACATGATAGACCAGCAGAGTTTCTTTTATGTAAGTCAACTTCCCTTTCTTTTGTAATTCTCCTTCCACTTGTTTATTCTGTACAATTTTCATTAGTTCATAAAAATGATCTCCTGATGCTGATTTCTGTTCGAACAATTCTGTTTCTCTGAGAGCTGTTTGATCGTATATAATAATAACTGTATGGCAATTTAGCGTCGATATCTTTTTATTGTTTATGGTAATACTCTTTATACCGTAATCATGATTATCTTCTTTCAAAGTACCGGAGCGTAAAAATGTATGAATCCAGTCAACATATTTCTTATCTATGTATCCACGTTTCTGTTCTACTCCAGAATAGTATCCGATGATGTTGGGGCTGCATTTTATTGCTTCTAAATTCTCTATTTTACTTATCCCAATAACATAGAATTTCTTCACTCCAGTAGTTTCATCGTACAGTACTTTGCCAAACAAGTATCCCGGCTTTTCTTTGCAGAGTTTGTTCGGTAGAAAAATCAATAGACTCTTCATGTTATTTTCTTTATGCGATCGCAGTCTATTCAACATAGAATTCAATGAGATTTACAAATATTTTCTCTTGAACTACACGTGTAAATCTCAGCTGTCTGAAGACACTGATAAGCTGACAGTTTCATACGCATGGTAATACTGCGTAAAACCTCTGTAAGACAACAATTCTCTTATTACAAACAACGAAATCACAAATCGAAATACGAACTTACTTCAACTGAAATTATTCGTCACATTTGACTGTACGAATAATTCTTGACAGAAGATTGTGGTTCGGTCATTTTCCAACAGATTTATTCCTCATTCGCTAATTACTATACTTCGCAATATTTCGCAACGATTCCCGCTGATATATCCAATGTTGTGTTGTCAACAGTTGTCAAGCGATCAGCTGTTTCCGGTTGATGGAAATCAGTGTTTCAGTGCTCCGTCCGCTAATAACACATATATATATAGATATGCTTATAATATAAAGTAATATAAACACTAACACGACTTGTGCGCACTGTGCGGTGAATCTTGGTACTAATCTAATTCTATCCATATATTATAAATCGTAATAAACTTTAAATTGTTTCCCGTTGTTATTGTATCCGAAGAAATCACGACTCGAGAACATGTTGAACGTTAAAACGTCTTTGAGCGACTGTAATGATAGTTCTCGAATTGAAAGTTGACATTGCTGATTTAGTACCAAAATCCACCGCACGATGCACACATGTCAGCTATACCTCTGGCCACTCTGATATGAAAATACAGGTGGCTCGATAGAGAACCACGAAAAACCCGGCTAATTAGGTACTTTTAATTAAATAAGCATCGGCTCGACCGACCAGATCGAGTAAATGAGGAAAGTGTGATGAGGTTGTAACGCGCGGCGATATTCTCGTCCCTTAATTTCCTTTCGGTTGTCACGGATAATGTTGAAGGAAGAGCTGGAAACAAGCACGCCAAGAAATGCTGATAACTCGCACACGATTACACCGGACTCAGGAAGTAACGACGTGGCCAAGGAGTCGAACCAAAGGCTTGCGATAGAAGAAAGGCTGGCCAGCAAAATGTTCTCCTACGCCAGGGAAATCTGTTTTTTCCTCGCGGTCACCTTCACCGCCTTGACCGCCTTGCACAGCTCGTAAGTTTTAGGTTATGTTCAATCATTGTCATCGGCAATCTTTATGTATTTATGGTGTATTTAGACAATATTGAAAAATACAAAGACGTCTAATATGATTTTTAACGAATCTTCGTTAATTCCCCGAATAAAAATTGGAATTTCCGTAGAGATCGGTTCACTAATTACTTTCCGCGACGACCAGATGGTTGGCAAATCAGATTTGCAAATGTATTTAGTTTTTGTATTTTGATATTCTCTTGTTTTTTTGTTTTATGTTTAGATCACCGAAGGTGTCGAAACCACCTTTAGCCAAGCCATTTTTTAATCATAGTTCAATTGTGCTAGATTTTTATAAAGGTCATATGGGAGGAGTGATGGAGAGGGTTCGAGAAGCAGATTTTAGTTTTGTTATGTACTATGCCCCCTGGGATGCTGAGAGTCAAGCGGTGCGTCCAGAGTTCGAGAGAGTAGCTCAGTACTATGATTCACAGGTATGTATCGATGGCATCGAAGAGATTGCACAAATAAAGTAATCGTTATTGTTGTTGTTTCAGGTATTTTTTGCTGCTATTAACTGCTGGCATCCAAGCTCGGAATGTAGAACACAGTATAAAATTCAAAGATACCCGCTCTTGATGCTCTATCAGCCAAGAGAATCTGGTATACAGTACAAAGGCATTCGTACTTGGCAGTACATGATTCGTTTTCTTAATGCAGTAATGAATCCGATAGTTAGGGTCACCCATCCGGATCAGCTGATGGAATTGCTTGTGAATTATGATGTAAATACAAACAAGTCATTAATCGTTCTAAATTGTTTTACAAGGTACACGTAATCACTTCTATGCGCTATTGCAGGCTGTGGTAGTAGGATATTTTAATTTTACGAGATTAGATAGAACTCCTGGTTACAAAGAATTTCACAAGACTGCTATTAGCGTTTTAGAGGATGATCCTAACAGAGAATTGGTATTTGCTATTGTTACCAGCGCGTTGGCCAGCGAAAGGGAGCATAAGGTTTATAAATTTCCATCTGCAGATTTGATGATGTGGAACGAGTCTCTTGTAAGTACAGGAAGATGTTTGATAATGAAATCAATGTGAATACGCGATACATAAAGCAGAAACGTTTGCATATATAGGATGATTAAATGAGTTTGAGAATTCAAATGTTTAGAGGTATCCGGAAGACTCTGAATGGACATCCGAAAATATATTCAGTTGGATTAGGAGCTCCACTCACCATCCAGCGCTGTGGCTACAGCCTCCCGGGGTAAAAGCACTCACTTTAGCGCCGTATTTGAAGGAAGGACCTATACTTTTTCTCTTCACACCTCGTAATCCTTTACATCTTGAAAATTACAATTATAATTTGGTGAGTAGTAATTTAGCAAAGATTCCTCGATCTCGGAAGATGTATTATACAATTTTATCGATGTTTCAGATTAGAGAAGTCGGGCTTCAGTATTTTAACTGTGCAGACAACCTCTTGGCTAAAGATATCTTCGTGCGGCTCGGTATTAATCGCCGCACTGCTAATAATAGGTACTCCGAGAGAAACAAACTATGTGCGAAGATCCTGAAGGAGAACAAAAATCAATCGAACGAGTCGGTTGTTAATGTTTCTGTACAACGATGGATCAACGATAGTTGTTGTGCTAATGTTGTAATGAACAAATGTTCTTCGTGTATGAAAACCGCGGAAAGGGAAACATCCGTTTGTAGACTCCACTCGGATAAATTAGACCACGTGTGTAAAGGGGCAGATATTTTTAAAGTTTCTACCGTCGAGGAACTACAAGAGAAATATGACGCTTGCTGCAAGAAAGCTCATGTACCTGCGAAACTACAGCAAAGACTCAAATTTAAAAGGTATAAGAAAGTTTGCGCGATTGATATTGATCAGCTGTTAATGGTTTTATTTTTATTTGTTAGTCAGAGACAGAAGGCGTCGTCATTCGCTGGGAACGAACATGACGCCCAATCTGCGGAAGCTGTCAGGCAAAATAATCTAAAACAAGAGTGTAAAAGGTGGATAACCGCGAACAAATATTATCAGCCTATATTTTCACACGATTACCCAAACCAACCAGATATAAATTTGATTTCGGCGTGCAAGATGAACACGTCACTAGGCCTGATAGCACTCGACAGTTTGCACTACTTTCATTTCGCCGAGGCTCTTGGAATAGACGTTCTAAAACGAAAAGATAAGACTGCTGTCGTCATATTAGATGCCGCTGTAAGTCCAGCTTCTCCGTGCTATTATTTTCTTATCGTTTTACAAACTTATTTATTTGACAAATTTATTTCGTTTTCAGCACGAGAGTCAATATGTCCTGCAAGACGATTTTAATCGATATACACTTGTACAACTTATAAATAATTATACTCAAGGTTTTCTACAAAGGACTCTACGCTCAAGTAACTCGAGGCGTTACGCCCAGAAGTTCAAAAGCAATGTTACTTGTGAAACGAAAGACTCGCAGAGCGTCTGCATACCGGAGTTAACGACAGAAACTTTCTTAGACACGATTTTAGATCCAACGAAGGTAAATCAGACTGGCATAATTAACACACAATGGTACCGAGTAAAATCGTAATTAGAACATTTATTAAATCCTAATGACCTTTACACGCAGGATGTGGTTGTGATGTACCATTCTCCTTATTGTGCATTTTGTAGCGCGATTTCATATACATATTTAACAGTAGCTCATTATCTACGTAAAATGGATCATCTTCTATTCGTCAGGGTTGACGGTGATAACAATGATTTACCGTGGGAGTATAATATAAATCGATTCCCATCCATTCTATTTTTTCCTGCCAAAAGGTAATTACAACGTAGCCAATTTAATCGAATTCTGCGATATTATTCATTCTATATTATTTTCAGAAAAGAGGATAGCACGATGTATCCATTTTCTCTGCCAATTACCATTCCTAATCTTGTTAACTTCGTCTTGGCGAATTTGGACGGAGACTCGCACGTCGAAGCTCTTGTAAATATTTGCGAGTCTGGAGCTGGCGAACAACCAGACACGTGCATTGCTCGAACACGTTGGCTGTGTTTAGATATCATTGAACGATTGCTCCGGGATTATCGAAAGTTTATCAGGCACATTAACTTACTGGAAAGGAAGAGCGCGAAAAACAAGAGGAAAATCATATTGTCGAAGTTAGCGCATATTAAGGACATACACTTGATGTTAGGCTCCACGAACGATCTCAGAAACGATCAACGTAAAGTGAAACTTATTAGGAAGAAATATAGGAAATATTATAGAAATATTAGGTTACACGAGTTAGATAGTCAAATGAATAGCACACGAACAGAAAAGGCTATTCCACGGCGAAACATTTCTAAGAGGGAGACGATTAAAAGCGAATTGTGATATAAGTTTAATGATAGATATGTACAGTATATACCTCACGAAACGTTATTCTGCAATGGTAAATCGCGTCCATTTAAATTGTACATATTTTCTGGAAACAAATGCGACTGTATATTTCGACACTATCGTGTTGCTTTTGCAAGCGCGTGTCACGAAAGAGGTACGCTTTTATTTATGATTTTGAAACGGAACATTCCTTTTTAATACTCAGAATTTGAATCTCCGAATATATTTCAATCGGTATCGAACATTTCACGATAAGAATGCTTTGAGATGTTTACAATCAATTTATACTTTGAAAAAATTAGAAAAAGATTTTCTACATTGCAATGAAATTTTCGCAAAATCAACACGTCTTTTAGTTCCAGAACTTTTATAAAGATTTACCGAGAAGAGCATGTGTATTTATAGTTACTATTCTCACGAAGATAGTAACTCATTGATAAAACTATTTTTTCCAGTGCATCATGGTTCTATGCAGGGAGTGTACATATGGTAGAATTACTCATCTTTGATTAATATTCATGATGTCTAACGCCAGAACAGAGCAATGAAGCTCGGCTCGAAGATACGGCATACGCGACGAGCCTTGATTCTCCTTCAGATTTTTCGTTTCGTAAAATATCAAATATTTCAAGGCAGACTAAAATATAATTATAGTTTCTTAAAAGCAGAGGTGGGCGTTATTTGGCGAAACCAATATTTCAAATAATATTTTATTTTTTTCCCCAGCTCTGCTTAAAAGGGAAGGTACATAACTATTCAATTCTTGCCTAGTACAATTCCACCTGGCACTCTGTGTGATTCGAACACGCATTTACGGAAATGTGTGTCGCGTGTATATTTATGTAAATATTGTTATAAATAATAATAATAAAAGCTATATGTTGATATATGAAGGTATATATGTACATATTAAGGAATTTCATGATCGTTTAGTAGTAAGAGAATAAAAAGAGTTAGAACAGAGTGGCGTAAAGAACAGAAATGAAGCGCGATTTCAATAAAAATTTCAATATCGTTCTATAATTGATAGCGCATTGTATAAACAGTTAGGATATGACGCGTAATCCATGAACCGTTGTATCATAACCTTATACGTACGAAGATCGGATTAAACGCGTGATAAAATAGCGTGGGCCGAAAGTGGCCGATGGGTCGCGTAATCTTGCGTTAGTCATTCCCCCCGTTTGCCTGATTTATTTATGGGTTGGGCTACTTATTCGATGTAATGAAATTCCTAGTAAAATGACGCGTGATAAGAAACAGGTTTTCTTCCACCGATTCGTTTGCTGATTTGTGATTAACGCATGACATTGGACCAATCAATATGGTCAATTAAATTTTCTTTTTTTTTTTATCATTTTCACGATACTACCAGGACATCTCGTCGCAACGTAATTCCTGGCAATTCCGTTTGTCCGATTCCTGACTAATAATACATTTGTCTCGCGTTACATCACGGGCAAAAGAATAGCATCATCTATCGAAATGATTCGCGACGGAGATGAACTGATTTCCAGGAGATGGGAATCGTCGTTCTATCGTGTTAGCGGTAAATTTCAACTGGCTTCGTGTTCAGGGAATCCTCTTTATCCTGAATTCATCGAAAGAACAGTTACCGCGGTTACCTTTTACAAGGTGCATAGAAACGAGAAAGAAGTATCTGTTACGCGAATATAAATAAGTTCAACGACGTAATCCGAAAAAACTGGAACGCGTATCAGTCTTTGCGATCGAAACGAATCTGAATCGTTATCTAGGATTAGGATAGGGTTAATTAGAAAACTTTAATTGGATTTCCTATGTTCCGAGTTTACAAGATGCCGATAACATCTCTTGCAGTTTTCGCGAGCTGAATTACATAACAAGTGTAACAGGAAAATCAGACGGTCCAGACAAATGGTAGAACAAAGATGGCGCGGTGTTTGATCGCGAATTGCGAAGACTCCAGTGGAATTAAGTACTCAAAACGTTATCATTACTTTACTGAAACATTTTAGAGGAGATCTTAGTATATCTAACATTCGATTGTTATCAAAATGTAACATTGTCGCTTTATCGTAAAGAATTTTTTAAACGATAAGTGTACGACCAGATCCTCGGAAATCGTTGAAGGAAAATTAATTGAGAATGTCTAACGAAACAGCTCCGATTATCGAGTTTTTATCGGTGCATGTATAAGAAGGATGATTGCGAGGATCTTGTGGTTATATTTATTTCAAGTAAACAACAATTTAAGTAATATTCTTGAAAGTTAAATGTCTAAAATGTTGTTTAAAAATTGCATTTCATTTCAGTTTCGAAATGATTCCACGGGTATTCGAGCGCCACCAACTGGCGATGATCGAGAATCGAAACCATAAACGTAGAGCACACTAGATGAGAAACTCTTGTCGGAACTTGTAATGATCATGTACCTGTATTCGGCGATCTTGACACTCCACTACACATTTTTATTGTCACTCTTTTCGTTGGGCTATTACAGATGTTCTGAAATACCGATCGTATATTTATATTTTCTTGGAAAGCATCGGGAATACGATTTAGATGAGTTTATGCGCCCGACCTTCGTACCGCAAGTTTATTTTTGTTGTGAATCATTGTTTCGCGTGAAGGTTCGCTTCGTTTGCATGCAAATAGGCGAAATGAAAATGTTACGGCCCGCTACGCACATCTTTTTCAGAACTGCGGTCTGAAATACTATATATGGATTCAATTGGCCCCTGTACATTTATTTGAAGCGTCGTTGCGGCGCCGTAATACAATATTTACGTTTAATCGTGGGACAAACAACACATTGGACTCGACGCCATGGTTTGATCATTATGTTACAGTACTGTAATTTTTATACAATTGCTTATTCCTCAGCGATATACATCGGTGGTTCACTAAAGGTACATCAACACCGGTCACATTTGTAATGTAACATAATGATCGAACCATGGCGCCGAGAAGAAATGAAAAATCTTAGTTGTTAAAACATTTACGGTCGAGAATTAAATATATCTATAACACATTGGACGTCTTGTTCTAATATCTAATCAGTGCATCGGATAAAATGAAATTTTTGTTTGAAAAATTGAATTTCGGGTTTACCGACTGAAAAATCGTCGCGCATGCGCAAAGTGTGTAGATCGCGGAAGCTTATCGGAGCGTCGTGTCTGTGTCAGCGCGTGAGTAGAGGTCCCGTGGACCGGATGGTAGTCTCCTTTCTATCTAGAATCGAGAGTGTATGATCGTATGTACTGTGCCGCTGACAATGAGCCGCGGCGGTGACTGTGATAAGTGATCGCGTACCCTTCCTCGTCGCTAAACGCGTAGTGGCAGTGGAGAAAGATAGTACGTCGGCCAAGGAAAGAGTCTACCTCTTGATGACTCGCGCTTTACGTAGGGCGCAACGTAGCCGGAGCTCACAATTATGTTCGATGTACCGCCCAAGTTCTACGAGCTGTGTCGCCTTTGTTTATCGTCGGACGGTGTCAAATTGTCCATATTCGAGGAGGAGGGCGCCCAGCGAAACTTTGCCGACAAGATACTGACGTGCCTCTCGATCACGGTGAGTCCTGTTTCATGAGTTTTCACCGGGTCCTCGTGCGTTCGCGGATACCGATAAATCAAGACGCGACCATCTGTGGTCGCTCGCATTATCACCGTGTCTCCCTCTCTCTCGCGTGCTCTCCCATCACTCTCGCTTCGTCGTTCGCTTTATCCGTCCTCGTCTACGTCGTGTTTTGTCTCTCTCCTACGTTCGCCGTCTCCCAACGGGTGCGTGTGTGTGTGTGTGTCTGTGTGTGTACGTAAATACATGTGTATATGTTCCGTGGAACGTGTACACGTGTGTGTACATGTGTGTGCGCGTGCCACGGGAGAAAGTTTGGCAAGAGATGTGTCCGCGAGATAAGCCGACTACTCACGGGGGCATTTAAAATGGCAGTGATAAGCTCTGCTCCTCGCTCGTGCGGATCCGCACAAGGGAGGGGAGCCAGCTCCTTATTTAGACGGCCTGTTATCAGGTTTCACACGCGGATTCCACGAGTCCCTGTCACATTTCACTCTGGCTCTCCCCCTGCAGCCTTTCTACTCTTTTCTTCCTTCTGTATAATTCCTCTTCCCGTCCACGCAGGTTCGCTATGCTTCTTCTGAAGGAAAGCTCTCTGCTTCCGTCCAACCTACTTCGAACGATTAACGCACACGAACAAACGCACAACGCGTTCGGCATCGCTCTCCTCGTATTCCCGTCTGGACCGAACGATATTCTTATCCTCTCCGAAAATTTTCTTTATTTTTCTTTACCACTTGCAAGCTGTGACTTATGAACAGACTGCGGATCTTTATGCGTTTCTAGCGAAATTGAGTAAATGAAATTCAAAATTGTTGGAACATTTACATGATTCAAGATGTCAATGGTACGATTTCTCCTCTGTTGAAATCATTAAGGGAAGAAATAACATTCAATTCGGTTTCTATTTCTTCCAATCGATACAGACAATTTTTATTTTGCATAAAGATACACAGTCTACTCGTAACAGTTATAACATTTTTTTGGTTCTAGTAACTGTTTCAAGAACTGAAATCAATATTGTAACTGTTTTCAACCCTTGGTTCAAGTTTTATCTCACAGTTTATCAATCTGGCCCACTGTAGTTCTAACACACTGTACTTCTTTTACAATACCAAAACTTTCTGTCATTTATTTTCTCGATTGTCGATAAAGATCTGCTAGGGTAGCTGCATTATTTTTTTCTTACTTATCCATTCGTTCCACGAGTATGACCTAGATGTATGTACTTTGCGTCGAACAATGTAGCCTCTGTATGAAATCAAGGGATCTGGGTTGATTGTAAAATCAATCTTGCCTTTGCATTTAATTCAGGTGAAAGATGGGGATTCTTTGCCACCGATCATTTGTCACCGGTGTGTGTACAAGTTGGACGTACTACACAACTTCCGCGAGGTGTCACATAAATCTGATGTCATACTCAAACAGTACCTGGATTATGCCAAGCAGTTATCATCGCACGATGATCAGGTATTTCTCAAGTGATTTTTGCATGCGGTTCTAACAAGAGTGTTTAGAATGGTATATGGTAGAAATCGTTATCGACTAACGTACAAAAATTAGTTTGATACTTGTTACAGAGGTAGTAGTCATTCCATTCCTAGTAATGATGCAACAGTGAACATGTAACGCGTGATTGTAGATAAGAATGCTTCGACAGACATGTGTGTTCTATGTAATCCCAACGCATCCGTAATAAATGTGCGGGATACCATTTATTTTGCTTATGTGCCCTGATACATCAGTAATTACGTAAGACAGCTTCAAGGTTTCCTTTATTGCAATCAACTTTAACCTTATCAGTTTGATAGCGACTACACCATAAAAAAAGTTATGCATAGCTAATTATTTTCCTGCTATTTACTACGGATCAGGTACAAGGTACAAGTACCGTATCTAATTCCTAGAATTAAAAGAAACTACTCAGCATGTGTGCAGTTTTTTTTTTCTTGATAGATAATCCTGCTATATATTCAGTCGATGTTGTTTAACACGCTTTTCTGTTATTTTAATCTTACCTGTTTAGTCTGTTGAACCATGTCGGAGATATATGCAGTAGCAACTGTGTTTTGTTTTAGAAGAAGTCTTTCTCCACTGCCAAAGTAGCAGGCTTAAACCCTCTACAGTCATTTCTCCAATTGAACAAAACATTGTTCAATGAGGAGCCTAACTCTCCGGCCAGCATTAATCAAAACGTTATACCTCAGACGCAAACGCATCATTTGGAGTTGCGCACCAATGACATGCCAGAGCATGATAACATTAAGTGTGAACCAGAGGATGACACGTGTTCGAACAGCTCCGATCCAGACAGATTAGAAATCGAAGATCGGGACGAGCAGGATACAGAAGGGGAGGAGAATGGTTACGACATGACCATTAACAAAAGAATGAAACTGGAAACGAATTACGAAGAATCCAAGCCAAGCACCCCCAATCACAGTCCAGTGAATAGAATGGACACACCAGAAAGCAATTGTTCCGACACCAATATCGACCAAGAAACAACTAAACTGTGGCAAGCATTAGCAAAGTGAGTATAATAGTTTTTTATTGGCCATCATTTTATATGTACAATAGTTTTCAACTTGCAAACGAAGCATACAATTTTTCGAGAGAATTTTAATGATTGCATCAAATAAAAGAATATAGAAAAATTTAGATCCGTTTGAATAATAAATGCAAGGATTTTCTTGTTTGTTTAGTAGGTATTGTTACTATTAATTCGCGCAGTTGCTAATTAAGGATAATCGAATAAACTCGGTGTGACTAATGCATATTTACCTAATGGATTACTTAAGTAGCTGCCACTTACAGCAGGTGTAGTCCCAAAGATAAGATACCATTGTCGTTATTTGGGATTAGAGTAGAAACCCAATTACCACGGGGAAGGACCTGCACAGCTTTATCTCTGCACTTTATTACCGCTCTATTGTACTTTCGGATACTCGTAAAAATTGTAACACTCGGTTTTCTTTTCTTGTAGTAATAGAAGTTTAGAGATTACCAGGACGAACGGTGACAAATTGAATAACGGATTTACCGGCGAAGCAACTAATCTTCTGCGTACTTTAATTAACAACAGACAGATCGGTATTACTGCTGTCGATTCGGATCGAGTGTCGCCGCAAATCAGGTTCTACAGAGACACTCAAGGGACTACTATCGAGCGTACAGTACCGGACTGTTCGGTACTCGGCAATCGCACCAATGTACCCTGTATAGAAAACAAGGTTTGTGCCATTTAACATTTATCTTTTCAAAAATATTGAAACGCGTTCCGTAAGTTTGGTACACTTTTTTAAGTAGGTAGACTCGTTTCCAGAATTGCAAGGGTATAGGGAAGCGTTTTCTCATTTCTCGGTAATACAAAGATGGGATTTTACATTAGTCGAAAGCGCTAGATAAAAGAGAAATGCGAAAGCGCGTCCCGCATTAACAAAATATTGTTAACGGAGATGTAGAGATTTATTCTAATCGAACAGAAATTAGTAACGTACAATTACTAGATTTTGTTTGAAATTGCAAGGGATTAATGAAACGTGCGATGTTAGCATGGGAAAACACAGCAGCGGACGGTGACTTTTTTTCGGGAGTTATAAGTTGAGGTAAAATTCCGAGATTTATGGAGAAACGGGAGGAACCTTTGCTTTTCCTTTCCGTTACTGTTCCGTCGAGCCTGATCTCTGCAAATAACAATTTTCCATGGGAAGTCCTTGCAGTTTGTTCAATGCAAATACCAGGAGAGATCTGCAGGTATAGAAAGGAAGACAGGTCGGGTGACCCTTAGGGTGTCAGGGGATCCCTTTTGGGGCTATTCAGGGTCCCATCTGCCTGCAGGTAAGAAACGTGGTAGGCCTTGTAGATAATAGATAACCGGGAGGACTCTTTGTGATATCCCATAAGCGCTGAGCCCACCATGTCAACCCGCTGTTAACAGATGTTCAGATAAGTTAGGGTTTCTATAGATTTTAGAGCGTACTTTGTTCGGCGCGAGGAATTCTTCAATTTCTAGTAGAATAAGAAATAGGACTGCAGTATCCTTTGTGCCGCTTTCCATTATATTGGCTTTTTGTCCTGATAACAGGTACCCATGGGGAATTACTGCTACTTTTCCGAAACCCTCGGACAAGGTACTTGTACCTGGACCGATTTCCAAATTGCACTTCGTCTGCGTTTCTACCGCTACACATTTCGAACGAATTTACAAGCAATCGTCGATTCACGATTATTATAAAAATTAGAATGAAAATAGACTTTCCCATTTATCTTTGTTTATCAGAAATAAAATTAAAGTTTCAATCATACAACATATTTTATTAACACTAGGTTTACGGAACGCGTTTTAATATTTTCAAGTCACGATTATTGAACTATTTAACAAATTTATTTCTTTGAGTATACATTATTAAACAATTGTTAAAAATTAGGGTAATCATGTTCTCGCTATTTTTATAAAGTAATGTAAAATAGTTGCCTGTAGTGGTTCGTAAATCTAGTATTAAAGAATTCATTTAAATGCGATATTTATTTTTCACATTATTTAGGGTACTTCCATGGATAGTAATCCATCCAGTCCAGCCAGCGTCGGACGAAAGGAGACAAAGGGCCGTAGAAAACAAAGTTACCCTAGCAAAGCTCCAATGAGTCCGGACATCGTTAATTACCAGCACGAACCGAACGAAGAACAAGCACAAGATTTTACCTCGTGGTCAAATAAAATGAAGGTGAAGGTACGATTAATTGTTAAAGTTCGATTAACAATTCCATCGGGCTTGTATTTACACATTATCGCCGTTGCAGGTGGAGGATCAGAAACAACAGTTCGATCAGCACAGTGGAAACATGACTAAAAAGGTAGACATGACCTGCACAAATTGCGGCACCATGACCACGACTATTTGGAGAAGAAACATGAAAGGGGAGATGGTTTGTAACGCTTGTGGGCTTTACTATAAACTCCACGGGGTGAACCGTCCGTCCACTATGCGAAGGGATACGATACACACGCGTAGACGTAGACCTAAGGGTGAAAAACCAACGAGGCATAGAAGTAAGAACCTCAACACTTTTTCTATTCTACATACCGGTCAAATATTTCTATTACAATCTTCAACGTTATTACAGAAAAAGGAGATGCGATTCTGCCGACGCAATCGGAACAAATGGACGCAGAAAGTGCAGACATGTTGGCAGCTCTACGAAGACAAATACAGCCTCACTTGATGATGGCTGCCGCGTTAACACCGCCACGTATACCTGGTGCACATCCACCACCGTCTGCTGCTCAACTTAATTACTCCCTCCCCTTGCCTACATACATGATGCATGTGAGTAGAAAATATTTTGCATCTTCGAAAATGCTAGCTACTTCAATTCCGAAGTTTGGTTTTTCAGGAACAAAAACTATGACGCTAAAAGAAATCCTATAACGAAACACTATTATCAAATTTCCACCGAGTTGCGTGTCGCCCCTTCAACGATATTTGAACGTTTCTCAAGTCCTTGAGAAAAATGTCCACATTGTTCAGACAATCGTGTATTAACCCTTTGCATCCGGACCTATTTCAATTGGAAAATTAAACATTTCTTTCGATTTTCCTTCTTCGTATGAATATGAAATTGATATAATAGCTGACTCAATACTTAAATGTTTAGTAATCGTTTAGATGCCAACATATTTAGTGATGTAATCAATATTTTGAATAATGGTACAGAAATTCGCTACTCGAGTGCTAAGGGTTAATTACGGAAGCGTGCAGTGTGTTCTACAATTTTTTAAAGATTTTTCTACGTTGTCGATCGTCGGATACTAATTGAATTGTTGTGGCAGCACGTGAAAGCAGAGGGCCGAGAACAATGTCATTTATCTGGGGACGCCGAAGAAGCAGAAGAGGGAGATGAAGAAAATGTCTCGGACGTACCGTTGAACTTAGTTGCGACGTCGTTATCCGAAGACACACACTGAAACACATGTTTGGCCAGCTACAGAACGACTTTGCTAGGTATATATCTATATATAAATATGTATAACAAAGAATCTCTAGACAGCGGAGTTCTGTTCAGTGATACACAGGGTGTAGAAGACGAGATTGTTCTCCCCGTGGTTTCTGCTACCGATTCTTCTGTTCGAGGAGGTCCCTCTCCATTTTTTGAGCTCTCTTTTGCTCTCTGATTCTGTCTCTATATTCCCCATGGCGAACGCTAGAATCGAAAGGTAGCAGAACACCCATGGGAGTGGGGGAACAATAATTTTTTTCCCGCGAGCTACCAAGCCCGTGGTGCAGAGCGCACGAAGGAACGATGATATTAAATACACAGTATTAATTACGTGGTTATTCGAATTATGTACATATATATACACACGGATAATACGAAGAATATTTTTATACAAAATTTTGTACGCTTGCAGCTAGAGAGCGACGGGCGAGAATCGTTGTACATACACGCGCAAATTGTTCTTTCGGTGTCCGCGCACGTATTTCCCGCGTCGAGACAGCAAGGATGTGTAATGGTGGTCGTTGTCTGTTTTCTTAGTGACGTAAGAAACACAGTCACCGGTGAAAGTGTCTAAGAACGGTGCTAGATTTACTGTTCGGGAAAAGGCTTCGAAGTATATAAAACGAAAACAACAAAAAAAAAGAGAGAAAACACGGAAAACGTAGACGATGATAAAGACGAAGTATAAAATGAATATTTGGCGAACGGAAAGGAAAAGAAAAACAAATTCTCACCGTTTTGTTCCACGGGCTTTTAGCTGTCAGTGACGGTAACAATCATAATACTCTCGTTGTCTTGCGTAATTATTAAGTGAAAGAAACGACCCAGCTGATTCTAGAAGTAGCGAGCGAGAAAACTGTGAAAGAGAATGTATTTTTTAAATCGGCTTTAATAACGCAAAGGGGGTATGTATGCGGTTCTCTTCTCTCGATTAGGCGCGGGGAGGAGAAACCAAACGAGGAACAGCAAATACGGTTGCACCACGTGACAAATGTGTTACTGTAATAATTGTCCGATACGTACTCGGTAATTTGAGCTTTGCCAAATTACGTTAATGCCAGTATCATCATACTCTAGTGGCCTTTCAGCGATTTATCTCTTCCCTCTTACCCCTACCCTTTTAGCTCTTATCAGGCGCGGCGAAACAAAAACAAATCCGCGCGAATATTTACTTACAAGATAACAGGATCTTCATTTAGACGATGTAGGTACTTTTTTTTACGTGAGCACGAGACTGCCGGTGTGAACACATTTAATACTGATTTTTTTCTACCTTTTACGTATTATCTCTGCTCTCCTTCTCCCCCACCCCCTTCCCATCACTTTTACCGAATTCCTCCCTTTGACCCTCCCCCGTAACGTCTCGGAAGGCTTTCTTTTCGCGGCTGTTGACGCAGCCGACGAATAATTTGTACTTAATAGATGAAACAGCGCAACCACCATGTATAAGCTAAGACTCCGAAAGCAATAAGAAACACGATGGTACGTAGATTGTCGTCACACAATACTCGTTCACATGCTCTCTCGACGACAATGAACAAACATACAAGAAACTTCAGGAAGTAATAGTTAGATTACAACTCATCTCTGTATGCCGGACGTTAAAAGTAACAAATTTTATTGCTCCTGGGTTGCTGCGAGCATCCGCCAAACCGTTTTCTTTTTTACCGAAATTCTCTCCTCGACTCTGTTCGCTATTCAATCGTAATATAAATAACTAGACTTGCGGGTTTAGAACGGGTTTAGAACTAGCGGGTTTTAAAAACGGGTAGGTGTGATTCAAAACAGAAAAAAGATTAAAAGAGTTTAACAATGCCGATATACTATTTTTAACATGTGACAATCATTAATGAGGAAAACAAATTTTTACTTAGCTCTTATAGCTTTCAATTGATGTATAGAAATTTTATTTTGCATAAAGATCCGCAGTCTATAAATAACTTTGGTCGCGAGTATACGTGTGTTCTAATTCTAGAATTTACAACTGGTCGCACTGCTTCGTTAACGAGCGAGCAATTTTTCATTTTAATTCCACAGTCGGTTTAAAAGAAAGTATCGAACGCAAGCGAAGTTATTTACGTTACGATTCGATGTGTTTGTAAAAAGAATAATAGGAGAACTGTGCTTTCTTTCGTCCTCTTTAATCGATTAACCCCTCTCAGGGTGGATGGTCATTTTAACCCGTAACGAAACTTACCAATATAAGCAGGTGGCGAAGAGAGAAAATTTTTTATAAAGGTTGTTGCCAAATTGTAGATAGATAAGTACGGTATTTATTGCGCGAGGATTGTTGTGCACTCCTCGACATGAATCTCTTTCGTGTTCAGTGTAAAAATAGTTAAATCGTTATCGCACTTTTATTAATAGATGATACGCAACTTTCACGGTTCGAGAATGTGACAATAGTATCTCCATCGGGGTTGGGTTGTAAAATGTGCCTGCCAGCCGGGGGTTTGTCTTTTCACGCTCATCGTCTCTCTATATCTCTCTATCTCTCTGTCCGATTCTCGTTTTTCTCTCTAAGGGCTATCACTGATTTACTTTTTTCCAGATTGTACAGATCATGTGTTAATAAACAGGTATTAAGGGAAGCTAAATAGCACATAATACGATGGCCAGTGCATCTACTCATGTATCGTAATAATCTAACATTGTATACATAAACAACTTTGCCAAAAATAGATTTAGTCTGTGTAACATAGAGTATAGTTAAGGGCATACGATAAAAATTAACGTTTTATCTTTCTCTTTCACGACATCATGCACAACATTTACGCATCTACCCTCCCCCTTTCATTTTTTCTCCCCCTCAACACACCCCCCACCCTTTTTTTCTCAGTCTTCTTTATCAGTGATAACTCTTGGTTAAGGCTGCTCTCGTGCAGAACTTTTTCAAATTCGCTTGCAGTAACCCGTGGAGCAAACTTAGTCTTTAGTCGTTATCAAAGGAGCCTTATGAACACACTCGTATAGATATATATATAATATATATTATATATATATATATACATATACAAAATATACTAATTCTATATTAATGTACGAGTACCAATGGTACCACGGAGCAGTGCTGTCTCTTCCGTTTCCCCGCCAGACCAATTGTAAATACGAAAGCGAATAATTGGTTCGTGTGGTCAATGTTTCATGAAAACATGTAGATATACATATATTTATTTAACGATTAGCTGTGTAACGTGTAGACTGCGAGCGATTCTACGCGAACTTTCGCGATAAAAGAGACTAACACTTCTCATTCTCTGTTAAGGGTTTCATAAGATCGATGTTAAAAACGGAAACAGCCGCGTTGAAATTTTTCTTCAATCATAGCGGGGCTTGCGCAATCGCGCGCGGTCTAGCAATATACATAATGGATTTTGAATGAAGTTGATTTCATAAGAACAGCACCGTGCACGTGGTATCTCGTTACTGACTACCCGAGTATTGGAGGAAGAGACATAAGCGATGATGAGGTTTCTCACTAGTGCGATCCGAATGACAGATTGCAAAGCTTTCTCTCTCATGCGTCGAAATGATCCTTCCACTTAGTACGTATTCAATGTATTTCCTGTTTCACAAGTAGGCTCCGGAGTCACGTGTCTTTTAAATAAGCCCTGGCCAAGTCCCATTTATTTACACCATCGTTTCATTCGGAATGATCTAATTATTCAAAGAACTTTTAAGAGTTCTTAAAAAGAAATCTTTTCAAAAATTAACAAAATTTCTTCTGTTAATTTTTCTCGAATTGGGTTGTCATTGAAATTTCCGACTAGAAACAGTTCGCTTTAAAATTTAAAGGATACGCGACGCGCTTAGGGTAAACAGGATCTCCTTGATGGGGAGACGAGATCGAAAGTAAACGACTATTAAAGTATACAAGGGGCAGGTATTACCCGGCCCCCCGGACCGCCAGTTTTAAATTTCGTCGACAGAAAAGCACTTGTGTAGCATACCATTTTATAAGTGTACCATACGCAAAGAGAACGAACTTATTTATGCAGAGTAACATCGATAGGCGAGGACAAGTGGGAGAAATGGACAGTTACTTCGTTAGGCATTTTATTTTTTTTCTCCCTCTCAGTTGTAATTTTTTTGTTTCGGCTCGCGGTAGCTTGTTGAACCACACGAAAAATAACGTAATAATAATTCTTAATATTATTATTCTTATATATATTTTTTATTATTATTATTATTATTATTATTACCAACGTAGGCGCGTAAGTAGAACATAGGTTTGAGCTCTCTACTAATTCTGAAGAAAAACTAGAGGATATTTTTTATAATTATTAGAACACGAGAAATCGAGTATTGCTATTATATATTATATATATATATATATATATATATATATATATATTTACATACATGACATGTACACAGAACATACATACACACACATACACACGTACATGTACGGATACACGTTATCGAGTATGTATTGAGGATAAAACATTTACAAGATAATGTTCAGTTTTAAACGAAGTAAGATTTAGTTGCAGAGAGACCGCCCACACGCACGAACGGTTCGTCTCCTCTTTTTTTTTTTTCTTTCTTTTATTAATTCTTTTTTTAACAATGGTAAAGAAAAAAAATAAGCCGAGGCTTCTTATAGAGTTTTCTTTTTTTATGTATCAGTATTCTACGCGTTTGACTTTAGCTGATAAGGAGTTTTAACCAACACTACTTAAACGAATCCCCCGACGGCGAGATTTTCTCTTACTTAATTATTAAATTATTTAGTTATCCGCCCCGTCCCTCCCCCTGTTCCCCGTGTCACCAAACCATCCCTTTTTTATCCTTTCATTCCCTCCTCTCCCGAACAATCCCTTCGTCCCTGTTTTTGTACGTCTATTTTTACATAAGCGAGACCCTCCCCTGAATTTATTTAAACTATAATTTATTATTGTATTCACTGTTTTTTGCACCGACGTTTGCGTAAGACATTTGGCAACGACTGGCTTAATTTATTGTTTCTACCGTATTCTACGTTTATAACGCGAGTTTCATTTCTTCTCTCTGTTTCTCTCTCTCTCTCTCTCTCTCTCCCCCTCTCTCTCTATCTTTTTTACCCTGTCTATTCTTTCTTTCTTTATTTTCCTCGTTCTCTTTTCTTTTTAATTTTTTCTTTCGCTCGTAAACGAGTTCATTAGTTCGCGTTAGAGAGATCAGGCACTGCGCGCGTATGGTCATTCCCTCCTTTCTCTTTCGGGACACACTCGGTATACACGTGTATTTAGAAAAAACACGCGGCACTCGGCAAAGTGTCGCGGACGGTCGATGCTTTAGGTGCCTTCGCCTGGAGATTTCGTTGGATAACGTTCAAGTAATAATATTTGAGATAAGAAGTGTTCGATAGGAACGCCGCGACACCTCTTCGTCAGATCAATCGTTGATCTACAAGGCTCCCACTTCGATCCTTCGAAATCGCTGTTCAAACAATTCCCCGTGTACAATTTGCAAAACCAACGCTGTTGCAAAATTACCAGAAATCATATTCATTCGTTTGAAATGGTCTGAATGGTTTGAGATGGGAAGTTTGGTTGGGACAAACTTAATAGAAATTAACAGGGAACCCGTCTTAACTCGTAGCGAATTACTCGAACGATCGAAGGCAGTTCGATTCGCCGTGAGATGCCTCGTCGCCGTCCGATTATGGTCTCCGATACCAAGAAACGCGGTCACGAGGCTTCGTCGCGACAAAAAGAGAGAAACTGTTCGAACACGAGCATCCATAACGAATAGACTGCGGATCTTCGTGCATTCAAGCCTTCAAAAATGTCCCAAAAATGCTAGAAAATGAAATTGCACAGAATTTGGTACGATTTTTATTTATTTCAGATCTGCAAAAACTACTATCATTGAAAACAACATTTCACATGATTTCGCTTTCTTAAAATTTGCCTAGAAAAATTGAAAATTGCATAAATATCCGCAGTCTATTACTAATTAACAATTGTATACGACAGCCTCGAGACGAGAGCGTGGAGAACGTAAACGATGCATAATAGTACACGACTATAAGCGATGAAAGAAGGGGTTTTCGCGAGGAAAGGGAGGCTCGACACCCTGTTTGCTCGTCGATAGAGTGATTAGGCGCCGCGTTGAAATCACCCATGCGTCTCGTTGACATCGTTTCATTCAAACATCGGCGTTGATCTATTCATTCACGCATGCATATTCATTGACGCACTAATGCGGCACGTCACCGATGATACGTTTATTCATTTCTCGAGAGTCGAGCGACCTGCTCCGCGATCGATCCCGAGAATCAATTTGCATATTGTGAAAGAAACTCGTAGTCGGGCACCGCTTGCGTATTTAGAACTGTAAACACCGTCGCAACTGATCTGTGTACACTACCGGCGAAAAGTTTGGAATCACGGCGTAAACTCAGCGAAACAAAAGGTTTATAAGAAGTGCTGAATGCCTTAAAACATGTTTTTAGAATGTTTTACATTTTGTATTATGTTTTTTATTAGTTGATATCTTGTATTAGGCTCGATTCTGATTTTCACAAAAATCAGCAAGCGATTCGAAACTTTTGGCCATCTATCTGGAAAGTACAAATCGATTTGATCATGTTCTAAATCGTTAGACGCAGGGATTTATCAAAATTCTTTAGCTTCGCTTGAGGGAACTAAAACGTTGTTATAAGCAGACTGATCTATATTTTCTAACAAATGTACAAGAAGAAAATGAAACAACTGGAAATAAAGAATGCAATCGGTGCACGGGTACGTTATCGGTAGAATGACGATCGTAGACAATACGGCTGATCGTAATCGGTGATTTCAACGCCGGGCCAGCTCTGTTCCGTCCGCCTGCTCGACCGTGGACATTCTGATATCGCGTCAGACTCCTCTGGTGGACCTCCTAAGTCACAATGTATGTAACTTAATAATGCATAAGTAAGTGAAGAAAGATGCAAAAAAATGAAGAAGAAGGTATAGAAGGATACAGCAGATTCGAAACGATCTAGCGATTGTAAATCGTGGAGACCGCACGACCGGAAGCGCCAAGACCCCTTCCCTTCCGGTTCTACGCCGAGTATTAAATCTGTACTAATCGACTGAGTATTATTTTTATATCGAGTGTAATATTAAATAATGGGTAAATGTGACGCGAGACAGAACGGTTATGTATATCGTAAGGCGAAACTCGTGAGAATTTAATCGAGGCGGCGGCCGATAATGCGTTCTTCTTCTTTTCTCTCTCCCCTTTCTCTCCTCCAACAAGAGAAACCTCGGAAGAGTGAGAGAAAGAAAGAGAGAGGACAAGAGAAAAGAAATGGAACGCGGCATGCGACTGGATCAATTGTGAGTGCCCTGATTACAATATTTTGTATACAACAATGAGAGAAACCGAGCGATTTGTGCGAGCGAGAAAGAAAAGAACGAGAGAAAAATATAAAAAAAAAGAAAAGATAAAATTAAAGGAAAATAATGGGGAACGAGAAGCGAGAGAGAGAGAGAGAGAGAGAGAGAGAGAGAGAGAGAGAGAGAGAGAGAGAGAATGCGAGACGATCGTCGAGAGGAAAGCTCGTAGAGCGTTGTCGCGGAGCTAACTTTGAAACAAGTTTTTTCGGCGCGTGTTCGGCAGGCGAAGCGGAAGCGCGCGTCGGTTTTTAGCAATAGCGGAGAGAAAGAAGAAAAATAAACTACTTTTGTATCCACGATCTACGATATGTAAGTTAGTTCGGGCTAAGGCCAGCAGCTGTTGAGATTATTCAAGGTTGTGTGTATCATTATAAGTATTTTGAATTGTTGAATAGTAAATAGTGTAAGCGGCGAGCTTGAATGAGGTGACGAAGGACGCCGCGTCGTCCAAGCTCTCGGTATTCTCAAGTATTCAGACGTATACTTGGAGGACAAGATCCAACGAGCTTGCAGAATTGATCGTTGTTTTGTACATCTAAACCGTAGCAACAAATTGTGACGCTCACGTACAGCTTCAACCATTTCAAGACAGCCAATCCTCTTCTACTTACTTCTAAACCTTTTTCTGTGAGATCTCAATCGTTTAAGCCGGCAGCTAGAGAATTAGAATATTATTTCTGTCGACAGAAAGAGATAAGTTCGTTGCATCTTGTCCACCAACCGTATCGAAGCTCTTTCTCCATCACGACAATGATGTTTGCCCTGTACGATCGATCCGCTGAGTTCACTTCGCCTGTATCTTGTGCAGACTGTCCTGTGATTCGGCAAACCGGAACGATAACAGTGATAACGCTTACTAATTCTTTCGTTGTACAAGATTACTGGATTGCTGATTTCTACATTTACATTTTTATACATTAATTATTATGAAAGCGGCAAGAATCTATGCTATTGGCGACATTTTATTGAAATCATTGTTCGATTGGATATTTACAGAATTTTATCTATCGCAGAAAATCTGCAGTCCATGTGTTGATAGAATAATAGACAGTCTCTGTGGCAAATGTGTTCCGAACGATTCCTTGTTCTGTAATAATTAGAGTTATTGGTTTTGATAATCCATGAACGAGGAATTGTTGTTTCACGAATAACAGGACACCCTGTAAATGTACACACATAATATATATTTTAATATCTTAACGAGTCGTGAGTCCCATATCGTTGGGTCAAGATTAATTTATAAATACCGAAGCACAGTATGCAAAACCTCCCATGACAGTGGTACCTAACTTCGATTAACTTACGGGTCTAACTTGAATCCATGAAATTTTACTGGAATCTCTATCGTGTCTTTCTCCCTCTTTCTCATCCCCTTCTCTCTCTCTATCTCCATCTTTTTATCCTGTTGCATCTTCGGTTGATGAATCTCTGTCTTTTGAATCTCTATCTTCCTTACTATACACTATTTCGAAATCTCTTTTTTATATTGTATCGATAAGCGAAAACCCTGTTAGACATTTTAAGCTATTTATTGGGCTGCTATGTGATTTGTTGGAAATTAATTCGAGGCTGAGATGGACAGATGTATTAACTAGAGAATATAAGGAACTTATTATTAGACTGCGGATTTTATGCATTTATGGCATACACGATTGTCTTTGAATTCAGTATGGTATGAAGTTTAATAAAGTTTAATTCAGGTTTCTATTTTATTTAGAACCTGCAAACGAATCTCTGCGCTGTTTCAATCAATCGGACACGTACGAGAACTATTCTGCTCGCATGGATTCTTAGCTCTACCTATACAAACGAAGCGACTCCGCAATTTCCCCCCTGTCGAAATTCTTTATTAGTAGACCGACTGTTAAATAATTGCCGGCGCTTTCTATCATTTCAATGTTCTCCTTGACACATTTCGATCAACGAATTCGACTCGATGATAATCCATAATTGCATGAGGCTCCGCATTCTACTAGCCATCAAAGCTCATCGAATAATCATGAGCGCGATGCTTCGGACGATTGTTTGATCGATCGGATAAAACCCACGCGACTTTTCTCGGTCACGGATAAATTAGAACGAACTGTTTTTTCTCTGTCCATTTCTGTTTCGAGACAATGCTTTCACCGTGTCGAGAAGAGAGACGAGTGCTTGGTAAAAATAAATGAGAATTGTCAACAAAATGAGAGAAAAAAAGAGAGAGAGAGAGATTCGCGATCACTCGACGCCTCTTTACTTTTCTACGTCTACCGCCTAAGTCAATAAATGTTCGAGCGAACGCTGTGTTTGTCGTTGGCGTCGTTTGCCTTTGTTTCTTTCTTGTCCGCGAGGAATATCCGGGACGGGTACATCGTTTCTCGATTATGTTTCGATCTTTTCTCGTGGAAAGAGAAACACAAGGATCACGATCTATGTCCCGGATAAACCGACGATCATCCAGTAGATATCTATGTCGACGCGACAGGCACAGGCGATCGGCGGGCAAAGGACCAAAATGTACAACAATCGCGTTCGCCCTTTTTACTTTTCTCCGAACCGTTTTTCTTTTTGTACAACGCGTCGAACAGAGAAGAAAGAAACGATCAAAGCTGTGAACACGTGCGACCTTTTTAAGCGATGTTGACAGATTATGTGTTTTTTTTCTTGGGGAGCATCTTATTGCAAAAGGGCATTGTTGTGATACCACAGATGCAGCTTCATTGAAAACTTAAATAAAAACAAAAGTAATGCGTTAATCGACTCGTTTCGGCGATCTGTGTTTCACTATCATTTTAACGCGGCGACTATACGGTGTAAATTTGATTTTTTATGTGAAAACTTGTTCGGAAACGGAAAGCTTCGTAGAGTTAGCTTGAATCCCGGCAAACAGTGTGTCAGTATTTCTACTAATTTTTCTGAAAAGGATCATTGTAGCAACGGCACGAGTTTTTCCGTTGAATTGCAACTCGTGAAATCGTCTCCTCGAGTTTAAACAAATATCTACGTCAATCTCATATTATTACGCAGACGAAGTAGCGTGGCAAATTAATTTTCCGGTTTCGTTCCTTGAATTCAAATTCAAATCCACCAGAAGCGTACTACTACGCGAGTCAAAAGAAACAAGCGGAACACCAACGAAATACAAAATCCCACTTTCCTACACAAAAATTATACAAATAAATACCGCAAGAATAACGATATGAATATTTAAAAGCTCGTTGAAACGATTTCATCAATTTCTATATCGTATATACTATGTATGGAACTTTCCTGCGGGGAAAAAATGAACGCGAACATTCAATTTTTTTCCGTGGCCGAAATAAATGAACGAAATTAAATCAATAATTTCTCGTTCGAATAATCGTTGTTGTTCGAGCGAGCGAAACGGTGTAACTCGGTTGGGAAATCGTGGAAAAGGTACGGACAAGGACGCGGATTTGAGTCACGTAGTGGGGAGTTTTGTTCCGCGTCATTTCCCACCGTGCTGCGCGTACGCTTCGTTCTTCCGTTATTCGCCATCTTGTCTCGGACGTTTGTGGACGTGTGCCACTTAATCGGAGAAACAATTCTCCCGGTTGGAGTGTGATTCGATTTCGTCGAATAAGTCAAGAACTCTTGGCGAAATGAGTTACGGCAGGCCGCCGCCTCGAATCGACGGGATGGTGTCCCTGAAGGTGGACAATCTCACCTACAGAACGACGCCGGAGGATTTGAGACGTGTGTTCGAACGATGTGGCGAAGTCGGCGACATTTATATACCCCGGGATCGTTTCACCAGGGAGAGCCGTGGATTCGCGTTCGTCAGGTAAATCTTCTCTCATTCTCTAAAAACAATCATTTTTCATTCATCTTGAAAGCATGCTCAATTCCCCGAAAAGGTAACTACCGCTAAAAAGTTCCACCGCGTTGCATTCACGTTCTACTTCTTCGGTGGAAGTTATTTCCGGAAAGCTGTACATAATTATTTAATCCACTGTACCATCGCTAACGCCTTTACGATAGATATACATAGGCTTCTGTGCCGCCAGGCGTTTTGCGTCTTATCAGTTACACACATACATACATACACATATATATATACATACAGGGTGTCCCGAAAATCGTGGTACAACCGGTCTGGTGGTAATTCTACATGTAAGAATAAATCGAAGAGAAGAACAACATTTTTTCATTTAATGCTTGGAAAAAAATGAGTTTCGAAGTATGAAACTTCTATTTCTAGAATGAAGGAAAGTAGTAATTGATATTGCGGTAATAAGATCGCAACAATAACCGGAAGCAAATTACGACATTGTCGATGTTTAATAGCACAAACACGGGTAGAAACAGAAGTTTCGTACTTCGAAACTTACAGGTAATACGAAGGTACCTGACGGATATTCGAACTCATTTTTTTTTTTAAATTAAACATTAAATGAGAAAATGTTATTCATTTGTTTTCGACTTATTTTTATAGGCAGATTTACCGTCCGACGTATAATACGTATAGTTCGTTGGGACAGTCGTGCACATTTTTCTCGTGAATTTTCAGATTCTACGATAAACGAGACGCCGAAGATGCGTTAGACGCAATGGATGGAAGATTGTTGGATGGCAGGGAACTTAGGGTTCAGATGGCACGATACGGACGACCAACTTCCCCACACCGTAGCCGTGGCAGCCGTCGAAGAGGAAGGTAATTATCTTTAATATATCTCGCTGATAATTTCTTGGCTAATCGAGCCCAACTGATAATAAAAGCAGACTTCCCGGGTCATTGGTCTCTATATATATGTTCGTGTGGTTTTCTAGTTTCTAGAATAACAGATTAAATCTTCCGATAACATTTGAATCATTCATGACAAACATAAGCGGGTGTGATTTAAAACAGTAGAAACATCGAAAAAATTTAATAAGATTGTTGGAATTCTGCTAGAAAATTTTTATTGAAAACTCTTATTGCTTTTATCAGAGTGGGCCCATATTTTTAAAAAATTCATTCGGTGTACAATTTGTTCAATTGTTTCCAGATCCCGCAGCAGGAGCAGGGACCGTAGGCGCTCCCGTTCCAGGTCACGTAGCAGGTCCCGAAGCCGTGACAGAGACCGA
The DNA here is from genome assembly GCA_916610235.2 of Lasioglossum morio. Classification (NCBI taxonomy): domain Eukaryota; kingdom Metazoa; phylum Arthropoda; class Insecta; order Hymenoptera; family Halictidae; genus Lasioglossum; species Lasioglossum morio. Next base: position 15,028,140 of record OU744333.1, read on the forward strand.
AGGCGGTCCTACAGTCGTAGTCGAAGTCGCTCGCGTTCCGATAGCAAGAGCTCACGTGGCAAGTCTCGCTCCAGGAGCAAGTCTCCTGACAGACAAAAGGACAGTCGTTCCAAATCAAGGTAAATACTGTTGAAATATACGTTGAATATATAGAAATAAATGTGAATGAACATCCGTTATAATAATACTTGTATCTTTCTTTGTTACTACAGGGACTGAAGTAATTGAACCATAAGCGAGTACGACTGTGAACAGATGCACGTGCCGCGAGTGCAGAATAATCATTTCTTGAGAATGAAAAGGTATTCTATTACCCTCTAATACCTAGAGCAACACTGTCGCACGTTCACATTTCTTCTATCACTTACATATTAATTATGACGACGCACTCCTTTGGGTTTGAAAGAGAACCCAAAAAAACTAATTTTAATGTAATGTATCTAGACTGTGAGTTTAAAGAAGCTCATGAAGATTCTCGTTTGCAAGTTTTTTTTCTCTCGTAATTAACTCTTTTTCCATTTCGTTAAAAGTGACAAACTTGGTCACTTGCTTATTTCGCTCAGAGAGAAGTACTACATGTATTCCTATTATTTTCCTTTTTTTTTTTTGTATGTACGATTAAGAGCTGTGTCGTGACAATTGAAACAGCTTGTGTTCTGATCATTGAATTCAAGTTTTCATTGTGTCCTTGATAAGAGTTTTAGATAATGTGCACTATATTAGCTATTATATATATTTGATGTTCGCGATTGATCTTTGAATATTAGAACAGGCATAATAATTTTGAGTTTCACAACCCTGTAGAGAAAATAAAAAGGAGGAAAGAAAAGATTGTTGTTAGCCCGACCGTACAACGTTTCTTGTTTTTTTTACAATCGAAGCATAGTGTGCACAACTTCTAGTACTTTGTTGGCGTAAGTGAGTTATAAGATAACACAAGTCTATTCGTTTTCTTCCATTTCTCTTGAATCTTGTTACAACTATTTTAATCCGTACCGGCGTGTAATAAGCAATGAACTGCAGGAAAGCATCAATTTCGATTAAATATGTCCAATTGCGAAAAGAAAAATCGTTTTTCTGTCACTATGAAATTATTCGAACCAAGCAAGGTGGATTTAGATATCCCTGGAATAACATCGGGGTGTTGATGTGTAATGGTAATTAGCAGGTAATGTAGTACGTATGTGGTCGGTTGAGTCCAGTTTCTGTACAAATTTTGAACTGAACCCCTAAAAGAAACAATTTATTGTCTGGTTTTTCTCTATGATCGTTATAACGAAAGAAAACTTTATCGACCTTATAACTAGCAAACTGAAAAAAAGCAAATATTAAAAGTTCTCTGGTACACACACGACTTTTTAGAGATAAGTGTCTGCGTTTCTGTAATAGTATACAGGTTTATTTATGTAAGTTTGCCATTTATAATAAAGTGTAATAAAATGCGGAAGACGGAACTATTCGCATATAGCGTTAGACAGTGATTAAAAAGCTAAGTATAATCGTAGGCAGAGCATTAGAAAAACACGTTCAATCACTTTGTGTTACTTTTTAACTCGTAAGCTTTCATGTCAGTCCACATTACTTGACTCTTGAGAACGAGTTTTATAAGTTCCCCCACGACATGTAAACTGTAAAAAAAAAATACAAGGCAACTCTCTCCTAATACTGTTCGAACAAATTTCAAGACATAATTTCCTTAGAAGAATGAAAAATAGTAACACTGACTCGTCATCGAGTTGAGAATAGTCTTTGGGATTGTAGAAATTATTCAGTTTTCATTTACGTATATAACAGATTGTCAATGTTCTTCCGACAAAAAGAAAAATATTTAAAAAAAAAATCCTCACACACGGATATAACACGTTTATTCGTTGTAACTAAGTTGTAATTTTATGGTGCCACAGGCGGTGGAAAGGAGTGGCGTGGCGAGTGTAGCCGATGATGGGGGTAGCTGAGAGTAAGCAGTAAGCCGAGAGTAGCAGGGCTGTAAGCAGTTTGCAGTAGCGAGCGGTTGGTGGTCTGGTGAAAGCAGGTTCGCGAGTCGAGATCAGGGCGAGAAAAAGAGAGAAAGTGTGCGAGCGAAAGCTGTCTCTCTGGGGGGTCGGCGTGCAGAAAATCGCAGAGAGGGTACACGGTTCGAGAGAACGCTGAGAAATAAAGCAGAGAGAGAGCGAGCGAGAGAGAGAGAGAGGGTACACGACCAAAGCCGCCGCGGTTGCTGGTTTCTCGGCCGTCGTCCGGTTTGCAGGTAGCACGTGAGCATCACCAGACCTCGCGAGCAACGACTCACAATTTCAACTGTGTTACGTTTGCCAGTTACTCCGCGTGTTTCTTGATGATCACTTCCAGCTCTGGGTTTGATTAGAGAACGTACTGTCTCGTCCCAGCAGTGTAGGTTCCATTTTGTAAGTTGTGTGGTCATCTTTGGTATCCCTCAAGGGGGTATTTTTGATAAATCGATGAAAGAATTAGCTTCCAACGAATCCTTTTGTAAAATATCCTATTCGAGCTTCCCTAGGCCTATCACTGTACATTTCGCTAGTTTGTTTTGGCTTCGAAAAATCAATTCTTTGATCTTTGTACTGAGAACGTCCCCCCTCGAGGATACCACTTCGAAATACAAGTCCTTATTTTGCAAATTCGTCCCCCTCGCGGCATTCAATATTTCCTTTGCAATGTTACTTTGTCGTTTGAATATTTTGATATACGTTTGATTGACGGGACTGCTTTAAGATTTCTCGGGGAAAGTGTTGAGTCTATAAAAAAAACAAAGTATATTTCGAAATTTTGTGATCATCGCTTGAAACACTTGCCGCCACATTCGAGATAATTTTGGGGTTCAAGGGGGTTGGGGGATGGAATCCTTTCGCTTTTTTCCTGTGCTTGTCTTTTCAGGTGCCAACGTACGTCACTGGAGTAAGTATATGTTTTAATGGTAAAAAAGTGATGTTGGATAATACAGATGATTTAAACATTTCTTTTCTTAGAGGAGAGAGAGACAGAGAGAGAGGGGAGTGAAGCATTGTAGTAGATTCGTGGATGGGTAAAATCAATAAAGATGATTAAACAAATGGAATTTTTTTATTACTTCTGACTTGCTCATCTTTACAAATGGAAGAATAGAAACCCTTTTAATATATATATCCGTGAACACTCCGTTTCATTACATTCTCTTTTTTTTCCTTTTCTTTTTCGAATAACAGCTACGGAAGTATTTTAAGTCAGAATAATATTTTCCCATTATCGTACTGACTGACTAGTTCAATCATAATGATAAAGTATGTTAATCGTACATGATCTTAATATAACATAACCATCTCATTCATCGACATAGTGTCGATAACATATTGCTACAATTTTAATGTAAAAATTCGGTACTTAAAAAAGAATTTCTATTGCTATAAGCCTATCCTTAAAGAGAAGATTGTGACTGAATTATTTGGAAAGATACGTACATGCAGATCTTTGTTTTAAATATCTCGTTCTAGCGTGGCAGACTAGTTATCTTTGTCCTTACTGTCTATGGTTTTCGGTTTTAAAATATACGGTTTCAAACAACGGAATACTACGTACAACATTACCGCTAATATATGACCGCCAAAGTATACGCTTTTGTAATATTGTATTGACTCTTCCATCCCCAGCAATAGGAATGGTACTCCTAAATATGCCATGCAGGTTGTTTTCTCGTACCACAAGATCAGTTGCCATACCCGCCTCTCCTAAAACAATCAAATCAATTCATCAATGTCGCACAGTTGTCTACCTTCGAACAAGATTAGCTTATTGTTAGTTGATACTAGGTAGGGCTGTTACTTTCCTTCGAATGTCGAAGATTTGATATCTTCGGGAAAGTAACAGCCCTAGACAGACGAATCGAGACACTTTTGGGTCCTCGCGCACCAAACTACCCTCTATGATACCCACCAAACTACCCTCCTTGCTCTGATTGTAGAATTTCATGCCAATGTCCTCGCTCATCAGGAACAAAGGAATCTGGCAAATGCAGAAATAGTAACCGGCTTGCCAGCCGTGCCAGGCAGCCGAAAGCGTAAATGTGGCCAGAGTTCGTAAACTTTTGTACGGAAACCTTTTATATACATATACGCCCATCCAGTATTGGATGCAAGCGTTCCACGACTTCATGGCGGTCCTCGTCGAGTGACACGTCTCCAGCTTTTTCACGTTCATATTATATACAGTATCGAAATTGTACTCTTGGCTTTTCAATTTCGTTTCGGGTTCGTTTGACCTAGAATTTCATTGATTTAGTAGTCGTCCTCGTGATTCGGCTCGGATACAACGAAAAGAGAGAGGGAGATTTTTACATAGCCTGAATAGCCTTGTAATCCCGAGGTCCTAGGCCTATCACAGGGTTGGCCCCCACAGGATATGCTCCAAGCCCAGCCATTTGGCAAGCACATTCGGCCAAGGCCATACCGATATACATTCTTAATTTGAAACTGAAAAACGTGGGATACATGTAAAAGTATCTGGCAAGATAAGAATGTTCCGCGAATGCGTCTGTAGTGACATACTGAAATTGAACAGAAACTTTAAAATAAAGATTTCACTCTGCGAAATCGGTCAAATGAAACTGATATTACTCTTGTAGGGAAAACTGCATTCATTAGAAGATAAAATAAAATGAATATTCCGGTTTGCTTGAGCTTGAAGTATGTGAGTGGCTCAGGGTCCACGCATTTAGAGAATGGCCTGTGCAAATGATCCCAGTATGTTCTGTAACGGTAGTAGGGACCTGAAAGAGAATCATACGTTTAATACAATATAAAAATTTCATTGAATTAAGGTTGCAATGTAGAAGAAAATTTCTATGCTTTTTTTGGTACAGCAGAATTATTGAAAATCTTATTAATAGGCTTTTGGTAGGTAGGGTAAAGTCTTTTGGGTAGGTAAAGCATTAAATCAAACTTTTACCTGTCAGGACTCCCATGTAGCTGAAGCCGTAGTGAAATACATCTATAAATCCAATATTTTTCATTGCCTCTGAATTTACTCCTTCCGGATCATCATCGGATGACTGATTGGAAGCTGCATTGATCTCGAAGGCTAGTCCAGATAATTTTAGCGTTAATATCATGAGCACAAGGTTCGTGTGGGATGGAGATTCTGGTAGACCAATATATTCCCCTAAACGGAATATAAACAGTAGGTAGAAGAATGAAAAAAAGAAGCTTGCCAGATGACATTTTCTGTAAAAAATTAATTTCTAAGTAACATTGGAGTTTAATAGAAAAAAAAGAAAAAAATAAATATTATGTATCAAGCGTTTCAAAGATAGAATCTCTGATCTCTCGATATTGATAATTATTCAGGTCAAAATTGCATGCAAAGTCATCATAAGTACATTTGGTTGTGTACGTGTATGTATGTATGTATGTGTTTATGCATTACATGTTCTTCAACTCATTACCACTCACGCACGCACAAACTATCGAATGAAATTAATCAATCTCTACATTGGGAAACCTCTTGAACTTTGATATTAGAGCAATCAAGTACTATTAATAATATACACCGACATTGATGATTGGTATTGAATTACACCGATCATGTACACTGTACACCATCCATTAAGATCGAATATCTCTCGATAAAGCTGTGAGAAAATCTCTCGGTCTAGCGGTATCGTCGTTATTAATTTCTCGTTTATTGTAAATCGTGAACAGAAAAACCAACTGTACATCGTGTGGACAGAGGAGATTTTATTATAATGTCGCTGAACACTGCGGATATACCGCATAAAAATCGGTATACGTGTTTATAATAGTTTATATACGTTACTGCGGCAGTTTGCTGATAGAAAATGAGAATACGATCGTTACGAAGTACGTAGAAAACCGAAATGCGATGCTGTACTGAGTTAATAGATTTGCATATTTAGTATTATCGTGATATCGTACTTTGGAGAGAGCTTGGTTATAATAATCGCGTTAATCACGGTACTGATTACAGGATGAATTACATGACTTCCAGAAACTATCGTAGCCAGAAGGAAGCCGATGCTCGTGCATGCCCATTGTTTCGCCTGCACATTTTCAATTTGTTGATAAACCTTTCCGATAAATACACAGCACACAAGTATCACCACGTAGAATACATCCGCCCAAAACATCTTGTCGGCTTGACTGCAGCAGCTCGACTGCGTCTGGTCTCCCACCGTATTGCATTTTGCTCTGTATACGGCAGTGCTATAGTCTCTCTGAAGAAACCTTTGTACCTTGAGAATAGATACATAGTAATTATCCTGTCGAAAATTAGAATTCGTTCGGTTATGTTTCACCGAATTCGTAAACTCGTCGATTCTACTGGTTTATCACAACAAAGAGCAATTTAAATTCGTCTTATGGCCAATGTTCTATATAGAGCTGGATAAAATAGTATTTTATATAGGAAATAGTAAATAGTCCTATTTATTTGATGCACTAATTATTGAAAATAGCATTTTATTTGAAGAATATTGAAAATAGTGAGACTTATATTTTGTAGGAGTGTACTAAACTAATTGCTCTAGCTTCCCAAAAAAGTTCAAGTCGTATAGTATGATATTTAAAAAGTAATCGTGTTTTTTGAGACCGTCCGAATATTAATGCGAGTCGCTATGTATATTTGTTTCGCCAAATAATGCCCAACTCTGCAATGTTAGAACGTGTTCTATATCGAATGTAACTCGACGTCGTATTTCGAAAGCGACGCTGCATTCCGCGACCAATTTCATGGTTTTATCATTATGTGTAATTTGATTATATATATTATGTATACGGTTAACAAGGTCAACGTCGAATACGACGAAGTTGCTAATATCTTGTGGATAAAATTGCAAAAATGTTGTGGAGAGCATAGGGTTAAAGAATCCGTGAGTATAGATGTTTGTTTTAGCTTCTGTTTTTTGCAAATGGTGCAGAACACTTTTATTTTCTGTAAAGTTCGAGAGTTTAATCATTTACACTTCTGTCTTAAAACAAATGGATAAAATGTTACAAATAAAGATGTTCTAAAAGATAGACACGCTGATCGGTTAAAATGTTACGGTAGCATGATTTAAATTAAAGTGTTTCGTTTCGACTTTCTTTTGTAGAATGATTCGATAAAAACGGCAGATCCGGTGAGAGAGAATAGATCGGAAAATACAAGTATGAATTCATAATCGTTGAGTTTATACAAACGAGGACATCATCATTGAACGCATGTTGAAAAAATGCGCAGTTTTAGTCGAATAGTATCAATATGAAAGTAGAGATTGAACTGCTTGTTATGTAAATGTAAATAGTAGCAGTGATGCAAAGTGTTTCGTATAATTGACACAATTTCGAAAGTTCTAGGACTTTTTGCCGAGGGCTTTCTGCGTCAGTTCCGTTTTCTTTTGCTGGGCGAGCTCCTTCTGCTTCTTCTCGAGTTCTCGTTTTTTTGCCGCCTCCTCTCGTTGTTGTTTAACTATGGCTAATCGTGCTAGATCCGCGCGAGCTTCGTCGGTTTTACCAGCCGCGTGTAATTTCTGGTAATTCGCGAAAGCCTTTTGTTTTTCTAATTGCTCCCTGAACAAAGAAACATTGCCTCGTTAATATTTAAGAAACGCATTTTACTTGTACGCATGTTTATACCTTTCTCTTCGAGACAACTCTGGTTTCGCAGAGTCTAAGGCTTGATTTAACGTGGATAATTTCTTTGTTTTCTTTTGTACCCTATTTGGATTTTCAACTTGAATTAAATTTTCTACACCCTTCGCCTTCCCCTGGAAATAATTTCAATTTAGATATCGTAGTCTTTTACAAACTTTCTACGTTATTACCTCTCCTTTAGATTCTGATTCAGAATCGCTTTCGCTATCACTGTCCGAGCCACTGGTCGGAGAAGCTTTCGGCTCTTCTTCCTCTTCCTCGCTCTCTTCGCCTTTGTTCTTCTGCAACAGAAATTCCTACGTAACTTCTCCGGCCTACGATCTATCATAATTATTCACCAGTTCCCTAGCTTATGTTTATGCGATAGTGTCAAGGGACCACGAATTGGATTACTGAGAGTTCTATCCAATGTGTTACGACTCTTTAACAATTTCTGAGAGAGTTTCGTGCTCTGTCTTGCGAATAGAACCCGCACCGTTCGTAGAGTATCGTTCTTCGAACAAAATGTCAGCGAGTAGTGCATGGAATCAGACTCGACCATCAAAGGACAATTCGACCTTACGTACTTAACAATAATATCTAAGCCGTTGTGCTGTCGGTTAACCTAAAAATACTGACTCTCCATTGGAGCTTTTTTTCCTCCTGGCGCCGTTGCTCCTCCAATTCTTCCGGGCTGGTAAAGTGACGATTACGGCCTTTGTGACTGATAAATTTACCTGGAAAAAGATTTCATTTGATCGAAGGTCCTTTCCTCGAGGTCAAAACGCACGAAATTGCGTTTCCGAATCGGAAGAAAATGTGGTGGGGACAAGAAGACATTTTTCTCGGGGCGAAAATCGTAATTAATTAATGCGCTTACCGCGCGGCATTTTTTTGTAGCGAAAGTTCGATAGCAGCCCGTGCGATATTCTACGAAAATTTCTCGCGAGAAAGCTCTCTTTCTCAATGCGAAACGACAATTTCGTTTGATGTCAGATCAACACTGCGCTGCTGCTGATTTCAACGTCAACCACGAGCTCTAGCGGCATAAAAGCATTGCACGAAACATTCGTGAGTATGGTTAGAACCTTGCATCATCCTGCTGTAATGTTCCAAGGACAGAGAAGATAAATTCGTACGATTTATCTACTTTCTAATAAACAACTTATACCAATACATCGAACGTTATCTTTTTGTTTCAACAAAGATGTCGACGAGAAACCGCGCCAAACCAAAGTCTGCCGCTCATCTCGTTTCTCATCGAACTCTGTATTAATTTATCAGAAAAGCATTTCTTTGTTTCAATTTATTTCGTATCTACAATGCTTGCATAATCAAACTACACCGTTATCGCAAAAAATTTGTTTACGCAACGGGTTTGTATTTTTTGCGAGGTGTTTTCTTATCTTGTACTGCGTAGTTCATGCTTGATAACTACGCGGGATTTCGTTGAGATTAATTAACGAATAAAATTCGTTCGTTCGAGCAGAATTTCATTGGTAAACGTACGATAAAAGAGTATCACATTTTTAATAATTGCTACTCCGCAAAAGCCTTCTATGAACGATAGACTATATCGTTAAAATTTCTGCAGATTTTGTATAACCAATTTCTGTGTTTTCATGTTTTTCCAGAGTCGATCGTCAATCCATATGACCTGTCCGCAATCGTTTATGACACGTGGAAAATTGAATGTCATTTGCAAGTCACGAGAGCATGAAATTTCCGACGGAAACGTGGAATTCAAACGTCGTCATGCAGCTGTTTACATCGGCAGGTATGTACTTGGACTTTTTATTCCGAACTTAACGGCTCATTGTATTATTCCATAAATTCTATTGCGTAACGCAATGAGTTTTCCTTTTCAAGTTTTGTCGTACATCTATACAATTCTCACGGTAGTCGCGACGATCGAACAGATGAGTATTTGAATTGAAAATTGCTTATTAATCTTTGATTTAGTCTGCGGCGCGACAAAAGTTCATCAACGATTGAACAGCGACGCCGTAAACACCGCTATAAATAGCAGGTATTAAGGTATCCATATCTTCGCGGAATCTTTTAACGAATGTATATGTACACCGAACGGTGATCTCGTGCGTTTGGTAAATATAGAGAAACGAGGGACTGGTTCGCGGTCGAGCAAACGATCCAGTCCCACGACCTCGGATCTCGGATCCAGCAAATAAGGGCAGAGCCCCAGAGGAGTACAATAAATTATTTGATGAATCGAGTTGGGCGTACACTCTCATCCTTTTTCTCCTGCATTGTGTTACGCTCAATCGCATGACCGAAAGACGGATTGCTTGTTCCAGTCCGGTCGCTCTTGGACTACGTTCTTAGCCTCCAATTTATATTATTTAAGAACAATTGACTGGTCTGTCGTTTCTTCGGTGGTGGGGAGCCAATCTCGGAATGCCGACAGCCTATAAAACCATTATACAGGGTGATTTGTCTGGTTCCGCACCGCTCTCGCCATCCATTGTATTCGACATTGTGCACCTACGACCGTATAATATTACAATGCAAAATACAAAACTAATCTGACGTAACAAGTCTCGCAGAATGTTTAAATATAGTTCCTATTTCTAATATGTCGCAGCACACTTTTAAATTCATGGTCACTTTATTTACGCGATACTGTGACCGTTATTTTAAAAACAATGTGCAGTGGCAGGATTTTTGCAATTTTTTCTACTAAATTTCCCCACATGTAAAAATTATACAATAAATGCTGGAAAGAATAGTAAGATAAATCCGTATCATAAAATTCTCAGACGCCCTATAGATATCCCAAACAAATTTTTGGCGTGTCTGTCGGTTTCGATTGGAAGATCGTTCGCAGAGTGGCGCTTCTATTGGTGGCACATTGCGTACTCTGTGGCGCGAGTTTGCAAGGAGACGAATCAAAATGGATAAACAAGAATTTCCTGCGAATATTTAATAACTAGCTGACCCGACAGACGTTGTCCTGTCCAAATTTCAATAAATTTGTTTGAGATCGTTCTGATTACGCATATCCATTGTTCAAATCGTGAGTTATCGTCTTGAGTTTATACAAAAATCCCATAGAAAAAAAGCACTTCCATTTTTCCCCGATTTTTCCATTTTTCCAGGCAACTTTTACAATTTTTTTTTTACGCTTAAAACCTGATTCGGACTACAACGAACATTAAAAAAAATTATCGAACAGCATTTCATTTTTATTATATAGATTAAGATTTAAGATATATTTCTTTTATATTACTTTCATATTGATCTGTTTCAACACATATTACAGTAGTGATATTAATTTTTCCGACGCATTATAAAATTATTCTCTTGAAATTGATCCATATATATCATGATCGAAACGTTGGGAATTTGTTAATTGCAAGATTGCTTGTTTTGTTGATTTTGATCGAACCTATGCGGTGATACCACCATACATTGTTCATTTATAATTAAGCCTGAGAGAACAGATTCGTTATGGGACGTTTACTTCGCCGTTTTACACGATTCAAATATTGCGCCACGTGGCATTAAGCGGTGGCGCAGTCTGGCGGCGCATCTCGCAAACAGCAATGGTTCGCGGTCCATCCACCGTCGGCCAGTCTGTCTCGGGAGCTCGGGGTAGTCGGATGCGGCAGGGTGGTTCCTCGCAAGTGTAAACCGGCGGACGATTGTTTTGTTGTGCTCTTCTGATGTCATTCGTTTAAACTGATCGGACGCGATTTGACCGCGAGTGTTCCCGCGCGATAATCGACGATTCTTTGGGAACGAACACCTTCGGGAATCGACATCGTGAACCGTTGTTTCTCGAGTATCGCGGCAAGTGTGTCAAAGTCGATGGTAACGTGTTTTCTGTGCGTCCATAGGCAACGTAGCTGTGCGATGGTCCGTTCAGTTTCGGATACGTTTTCCGTCGAGTAATAACTGGTGAGTTGAAAACACATTCACGGATTCAATCGCGTACGAACCGCTCAGAGTACGGAACGTTTCGGACCATTTTTCTGTCACGTATCACCGTGGGGAAAATAGCAGGGTGTACGATATTGGGAGCAGTGCTGGGCTCAATCGTTATGTAGATACACAGTTGAATCGTCGAAGCTCTGCTAACGGTTCCTACAACGATATCGAACCTGCCTCGACAACTTCTCTGTCAGGTTAACCCGGTTATTTCCTGATTAGGATCGTTCAGCTCGTTGATAAGCGAAATTCGTTCGCCGCGGTTGTCGCGCCGATAAACTATTCGCTGCGTCCACGAACGGGTGCAATCGTTTTCTTCGAATCGCATCTCTAACGCGGTTGTTCGATTGAACGAGACAATTAGTTCGACCGCGAATCGTCACTGAATAAGTCAGGATTCTCGCGAAGATTCGAACAGAGTTTAGCAAATACGAATGTTACGCCTTTCCTTTCCGATCAGATGATTCGTTCGTAATCTGTATTTAAGTAGTCTCTTTTAACCCTTTACACTTGAATGGCGACTCTGAATCGCCACTAAAAATTGTTGTGCCATTATTCTAATTATTTTGTAATTAATAGGTTAAATATTGTAGGTTAGAAGACAAATTTGGTTCCAGTATGAAAATAACTCCGAGGGCAAAGGATTAAACATCGATAAACGAGAAATGAAATTTCATCTCAGCCAAACATAAATTAATAACGTAGACACGAGTACAAATTTGTCGATTCCGTGTTTCGATTGCTATATTCGGCGGAAATTTGTGTAGGATTATATTTGAGAATAGCCGAGTCTTGACACACTTGGCACAGAGTGTGCTGCATGCTGTCTTTGACTGGTGCCCACTGGTACCCGAGGGAAAACCCGAAACTCTTCTCTTCTGTTTTGTCTGTATCTCGTGTATGTAGGAGATGCATGCGCGTGTATAGAGATACGTGTATTTTTGTGTTCGAAATTAGCGCGGCGAATAATTGTTCTAACTGGCTGTCGAGGTCGGAGGAGGGATCGCGTGTGAATGAATCGGTGACTGCACGCCGATGTGACAGCTCGGTAGTGTAACCAAGGTTATTGCGTTCCCCTCGCCGTGCCTTATGAATGGATACCTGTTCCCTGTGCCCTTTAATCGACGTAGATGTAGAAATACCGTCGGATGCTGCGCCCCGATGGAAAATTATATACGTGTGTTCTCTCTGCCTTTCGTGCAACAGGGAACGTTGCCATTTGCTGTTCGCACGGCTCGCAATCGCCTCGCGTATAGTCGAAATATTCGATCGGGCACGTCGTTGACACGTTTAGGCAACTGCTCTTCGTGCAAAATAAAAGTTTTCAGCATCGATTTCTCAAGGGATAGAAACTAAATCGAACGTTACTTCGGTAATTATTTAGAACTAGCTGACCCGACAGACGTTGTCCTGTCCAAATTTCAATAAAGTTTGCGATCGTTACTTCCTGCTACATGTACCGCTTCGAAGATTATGATTTCTGCAGTTTGTCCGAATTTTCCGACTTTCCATTGTTCATATTTGTTAACTTAACAAAACAAAAAAAAGAATTATGCATATCCATCGTTCGAATCGTGAGTTATGGTCTTGAGTTCATACAGAAATCCCATAGAAAAAAGCAATTTCATTTTATCCCAATTTTTCCATTTTTCCGGGCAGCTTTTCCAATTTTTCTTTCCCTAAAAACCTCATTTGGACTATTATGAATATTTTAAAAGAAAAATTAGCCAAATCGGTCCAGCCGTTTTCAAGTGATGTCGCGACCAACGAACAGCATTTCCTCTCAGATTTTGATGAAATTTAAATATGTTATAGATTTCTACGTTTTGAACAATTTTTTCCTATACATTTTACCGTCGCTCGATTTTAATTTTCGAGATTGTATTCATAAACAACTATCGCTAATATTGTACTGAATTTTTTAATATTTCGGCACGCTCCGTGGCAACGTAAGCTGTCCCGGCGCAGCGTTTGTTTACATTTTGCTTCCCAACACGCTGTGGACATGAGAGAGAAAACAAGGTCTTATTCTGGTAATGCATATATAGGGTGAGCTTTCTATTTTGAAAGACTACACCTGGATTTTCGTATCCCCTCTACGACCTAACACAACTCATTCTGATCGCATAATTTTTACATTGCAGTCGTAATTCGGAATTTGAACTAGTAAGGGAAAACTCGTACGAATAGAATGAGTTGTTATACATATTTAAATTTCATTAAAATCTGAGAGGAAGCCCAAATTCTAAATAATTACCATTACTTCTTCCCTAAATGATCAATTCAATTTGAAAAATGTTCCGACAACTTTGAATTTCATCTACTAAATTTTCTATTAATAAAGATCCGTCGTAGAAAAACATTTAGACTTCCGACACGAGTATTCTGGGGTGCTTGGTAGTTTAGTAAAAACGTTGGGAAAAGGGTTGGAGATTTTCCAGACGATTTTTGCCATGCTTTCGTGGAAGACGCTTGTACAGGTTGATTTACCAGATGCACTCAGGCCGCGCTTAGCATTCGGCCGGAGTCATTGCCACGCTTTATAAATATTCAATCGTTCTATAAACGCGATGGGTTCGCGTCGTTTCACGTGCAGAGCGTTTCTCGCATCTGGTTTGTTGCGTATTCGGTGTCGATGCGTTTCCGAGTAGTTCGATGGTCGCCGAGACCACGTTCGATTCTCGTGGACATGCGAAAATGGGTCTGATTTCTGGATGTTACGGGTACCATGGAAATCACCGACACAAGTTTCCTCGACACGGTTTTCACCGGCTCCAGTTTTGACCGACAACGAATCTAAAACCGTTGTTGGACAAATTCGTGTCGATTAAAGTCGTTGTCGGTCAAATCTGGAGTCGGTGATTTCCATGGGATCCGTATGTTACACGGTTTAATCGATTGATTTTATTCGTTGAATTACTAGGTTTGTCAATAAATCTTCTATATAAATAAAAACTAAATGCTGTTCGTTGGTGAGCTCATCACTTGAGAACGGCTGGACCGATTTGGCTAATTTTTTCAAAAGAATGTTTGTAATAGTCCGAGTAAGGTTCTTAGGAAAAGAAAAATTGGAAAAGTTGTCCGGAAAAATGGAAAGTTCCCAAGATTCCCAAGATTCCCAAGATCCCAACTAACGATTCGAACGACGGATATGTGTGATTCTCTTTTTGTTTTGTTCGTTACGGTCCCGGAAAAGTTTTCAGGAAAAAAATTCGAGACAATTACAAAGGAAAGTTGGAAGATTCGGACAAATTGCAAAAATCATAATTTCTCTACTCCTCCTTAAATTGAATATCCATGGCCACAATCGTTTAATAGATTCCAATGATCACTCAGGCAAAAGGTTTTTTTCTATTTTTACTTTGTTTAAACATTTCCAATAGCTTTTCACAAATTCACCAAAACGATCACAAACAAATTTATTGAAATTTGGACAGGACAACGTCTGTCGGGACAGCTAGTATAAAATAAATATACATTGTGAACGACGAATATATCGCAGCAACGTCGAGCAGAGATGCTTGAAGTAATGATCGGTAATTCATTGATCGTTAGAGTTCGGCATTTATCGCGACGGTATTCATGATCTTCCGTTGGTTCCAGGTTGCGTCGTATCTGCCGCGTTGCATCTGCATACGCGTAGCATCCGCGTCGTCGCATTAATTGCACGAACGTCGTAGCCCGCCCTTAATTGTCCCCATAAATGTAACGAGCTGCTTGTCCTCCTCGTGTTGCATCGACGAACGGTTGACATAATGGGTAGCTTTTAACGTTTTATTCGTAACGGGTCTCTCCGACGATTTAGACGGGAACCGAGGCACCGTTTCGAGTTATTGTTTCGCGGGGAATCCGGTAATGACGACCATTAGGGCTTATCGATGAGTTATCTTCGCCTCGCTATATTGCCCCGAAGATTGATGGCGACCGGGAAACCGGCAGGGAATGTGAGAATTCTCTGTTTAATGGCTCCTGGCGAGAAATGGATGGCCTTGAGCGAGAAAAACTCGGGAATTGAATGCCAGTCGACCCACAAAAGACTGTACTTTCAGTTTCAGATTTTGATCTCGATATTCATCAATTTCTTCGACGAACGACTCGAACGAAAGTAAAAGTTGGAAAAGAAAAACACGCGTCCAAGCAAATACCGTTGCACCAAATCTCCAAGCTGGAAATGTAATTAACCGGATCCGGACTGTTCAAGTTCGCCCAAGAGCAACCGTAAACTTTCTGAAACACCTCCGCTTTGCTGTTCAACTGGTTTCAAACAGGGATCAATCGTCTAATCGTGAATTCCAGTCGAATAGACTTGATCCACGGTACACGTACTCGAGAAAGGAAGCAGTTAAAGATCCACAGTTGTCCAAAGAATTAAGCCACCGCCGCCGTAGATAGAACGCGACAGCGTGTTTCCCCGAGGCGAAAGTTTCCAAATTGCTAGCCGGAAAAGCGCGTCAACTATTTCGCGGAGTACGTTGTTCCTTGCCGGGGATTAATATCGCGAGGAGTTATTTACGCCGGCCGTGGATCCTGCGCGTGCTTGGGATCCCATAAATTTTTTTCTCTCTCTCTCTCTCTCTCTCTCTCTCTCTCTCTCTCTCTCTCCGAGAAGAAAAAAGAGGAGCAAAAATTTGTGTCGGAACCAGTGTCTCGCGTTCTCCCGGCAAAGGGATTTCTTTTTTTCGAGGCTTTTCATCGCGCGCGCGGCGGCTATTCACGCGGCGGAATGTCGCGGAAATTTTCAGCCTCGTGGAAACACGCGCGAACAGTATCGTTTGGAAAAATAAATATCGGATAGCGCAGAACGGGGGAAGACTCTCCTCGTTCAGAAGTAATGGATTTCCGATAATTACGCGGGCAACTAAAACCATCAAAGAACGATGCATGCGGCCCCGTGGCCAAGGGGTTAAAAGCCAAGGCCTGGATACCTAGTTTTTTTCTCCGTTTTATTCATGATCGCCGGCCGACGTCATTCGTTACACCATCGCGCGGACGCGTTCGCCCGTTCAAGCTTCACAGGGACATTTATTATAAAAGTTTCGAAGGTAAAGTTCCCAACGGTTCCAAATAACTTACCAAGCGCGGACTTTCTTGCCGGTACCTCGATTGGGATATCAAGTTGTCGAAAAGAAACACAGGAAACCTATTTATTTTCTCATCGAGCAACGTCCTCGTGTTTCACGATGTTCCGACTATCTCGCGATCATCTGTACAAACAGCTGTAGCGATTCCTGACGAACGAGCAACACTTGTAACCCCGGGTCGAGTAAATAATCGTGGCAACCCTCGTCTTTCTCACCCCACGCGCGAAAAACAATTTTGTTCCTCGCCCGGGAGACGTAATTTTTGTTTTAATCGTCGCGCCCGTGAGACTCAACTAAACACATACGTTCGCTCCCACGGTTATTCAACTCTGTCGAGCGTAAACAATTTTTCTAGCCCTGTAGGAAGACGTTTACTTCTATTTTATTTCGACATTCAAACCCTTGAAATTTTCTTGAAATTGTATAAGTTTCACGAATTTTATCAAGGTTAAAAAACTTTCGTACCATAATCTCCATATTTTCCCCATATTCTACAAAGTTGTAGCTTTAATTTAAAAAAAATTTCATCGCTCTATCTGATTTCTATCGAAAGTTCTTTGATTTTGAAATTTTCGTCCGAATTGCCCACTGTGCGCCCCGTATGCAATACCGTACAATGATTCTCTTGTTTCTCGTCAGTCAATTCGAGGAACAGATTACGATTTTTACGATCAGCAGTTTTGAGGTTGACGAGACGTCAAGAGTCACGTTTGACGCGATCAGTAAGACCCAGAACACTGTGACCACGGTGTAATTAAACGATTTCGATATTGCACGATGCCTCGTTATATATCTCGGGGGCACGTGTCGGTGTACCGTTTCGTCCGTCGAGTTTCAAGAACCCCATCTCCGGCGAAATAAATAACGAAACGCAGTCTCTATCGCGTCTAATCTAATCGCGATATCGCTCGCTGTCTGGTTCCACCAGCGAAAGACTGGCTGCCCGTAAGGCTACCGCGATAATTGCCTGAAACGATTTATGGACGATCCACGAGGCACGTTCCCATCCTGCCGTAGAATCCTGCCGAGTTTTCGGAGCTCCGAAACCAATTTTCTCGACTCCCGAATGGAAATAAGTCGCCGAAGATCGTCGTGGGTCTCTGGACGAAATGCAATTTCAGATTCGAGTTTCAATATCGAAGCGCATTCGGTAAGAAGAAGATTACAATGAAGTTGCATCGTTGCTTCTGCAATCGTCGTTTACGTACCTAGATTCACGTGCGAGTAACTGCATCTGATTTCGCGCGTAAATTAGACCACGATTGCGGGAAATGCCGAGTGCGTAGTTACCGCGCTTCATGTAGACGAGATTGAACGTTCACGATGATGGAGACAGTGAGGGCCAAAAGATTAATTGGTTTTGTACGTAGACTCTTCGGAGAAAAGATGTTCGTCTTGTTTGATCCTTCAGAAATTCCGAAAGAACACTAAACAAATCCACGCGTTTCAGAGTGTTTGTTTTTCTTTTCTTTTCGTGGTAATTTGGAGTAACATTAAAAAATCGATTCATAAAAGATAGCAAACATTTCCGTTTGCGAGAGACTGGATTTTGATGTTGTAGTGTAGTCAAGATTAATGTAGTTGTTTGGAAATTTCTCATCGTAGAAACCATTACTAATTCAGTAATGTTGCGTAATATTCGTGAATCTTATTAGGTGTTTCATATCTAAGATTTAGGCTAGGATGTTTAATCGTATGAATTGTTTCCAACAATATCCTTTGATTTAGATCTGTCTCTTTGTCAATTAACTTTGCATTTTCAAAATCAAACGTGTGATCGAGCTCAAACGAATGTTTTGTCAAGGCAGTGTGTTCTGTTGGATGTAAAATGATGTTACGCTTGTGTTCTCTGATGCGTGGTTCAAAGTGTCTCGAGGTTTGTCCAATGTTTGTTTTTCTTTTCGAATTGCTTGTGGAAGCACAATGATTCACGAGGTTTGTCTGCGATCGGCGCCCGATTCGGACCACGGTACACGGTAGAAATCACTTTCCTGTGTGAGTCGGCTTGCTCTCCGATCGAGGGCCGATCCTAATCGCCACGTGCACCTAGTAACGGCATTCTCGGTGCCGTTCCCTCGCGAAAGCAGCTTGTTTCGATGCTAGACGAACCCGGTGTTATTTCGAACACGAGGCCTGCCGCCGAGGATAGACGTAGACCGCCTAGACGATTGTTTTCTCAGCCGCGATCATCTCGTACTCGTTACGATCGTTTGCTTTCGATAAACAGTTCTGACAGAGATCGATGCCGAGCTGCAAACACCTTTCTAATTTCTTCCGAAATTCTCGGTACAATCGTGATATTAGAATGCGAGTCTCCATGGAAAACTAAATCTTTTTGCTCCAATGAATCGCATTATCTCAAAATCATGCACTATTTATAATCGTATTGAATTTTTCGTAGTGATTCTTTATAAAATTTTCAAATGCAACTACGCAGGATTATATGATAATACCATATATCGATTGTACCATTATTAAATTTTTCTTTTGTGCATGTCCCTTCTTTGTTATTACACGAGCAGTATTTGTATCTTTCTCTTTCTTTTCTTTTCTTTGATATCGTAAACACTTATGTAAAAGGGCTTCAGTCCGTCTATAATAAATAATAATAATAATAGTATCCTCGCAGCACTCGACGCGCTTTGCTTGCGAAAAAGCATGATCGTTTCATTCGAAAGTTGAAGCAGATCCTCGAAGAAACTCTTACAAAGAATGCACACAGGAAAAATTGTTGCATTTTTGTAAAGATCTCGGATCCTCTGCGAACCCGGGAGAGCATTGATAAAATTATCAATTAATCCCTTTCACAAAGACTGAAGAGCGGCGTTCGGATTGAAATTAAGGAACAGCCTGCTGACGAAGTTTCTTTGAACCTTTCTCTCCTCCTCTGGCTAATTACTTTTCCTTTTTTTTTCGTTCAGACACGTTATTCTCTGTCGAGGGCAATCGAGCATAATCGAGCAACCAATTAAAAGCCCAGGGGAATTCTTGTTCGCGAGCGAATTTCAAGCGGCACCGGCCTCTTCCTCCGACTCGTTAAACAAATAGGACGTTCAAAGGGATCCGAGGGAATTGCTGGGAAACGGCGCGTGGATGAGCCTAATAACTCAATAAAAAAAAGGGTCGATCAACGGAGTTTGCAGACGACGACGACAGCGTTGCAACCCTGCGTAAAGCGGGTCAGTTTTCACTTTCGAAAATTCTATTCTCGCACGTTCATCGGATTCGTGGAGTTTCTTTCGACTCGGTGTTTCATGTTTAAATATTTGAATGAATCAAGAGGTAAAGCAGAAACTCGTTCGATATCAAGAATACGAATATTCCTCCTCGCCATTCATACCATTAAAATATCTCTGTAAGTGATTACGTAAAGACGCACTTTCGGATACACCGGTCAATGAAAATGCCGACTCATTAATCAAAAGATAAAGCAGAAATTGTGCTAGTATAATCCTTCCTCGAAGTCGTTTCCTCCCCCGTGTAATTCGCCTAACTACACGCTCGGCGAGTCAGCCAGTGCATCGATGGGACGTAAAGATAAGGGAAAAGCGTTCTCCGAAGACAGAAAAAGAAATGCGAAACTGTGCATCCGCGATGTAAAAAATATCCGTGCGATTGTAATTACCGAACACGGAACACAGATACGCGCTGCTTTCGTACGACGAATTACGAAACGTACAATGAATTTCCGATCAAGGAATCGACCGTAGAAAGCCGTGGACATTATAATATTAATTTCGTGACCAATTAGAGGCTGATCACCCCGTTATCTTTCGATCGCGATGGTATCGTGCACGAGCACGCCGGTTCCTCGCGTGCGTGTCTAGTCGTGATTCTAACCAACAGATAACGCAATCTTATTTAAATTTCTGATTTTCTACGGAGACTATCCGCACGGCCACGTATCCACGGCGACAACAAACGCAGTCGGTGTCTAAACAAACTATTCCGTCTCCTCGAGACGTTTGATTAACATATCACCGAGAGAACACTTTCCAAACAGTACCGCGACTGACTTCCAAACAGTTACTCTACGAATCTGATAAACAAGGCAAACGAAACTATTTGCGTTCCCGTGGCCGGCTTCTCCGAAGTTTTGATACGCGGTGACTTCCACTAATATTCGGACACTCTTTAAACGACGATAACTTTTTCAATATTCAACTGTACGATTTGAAGTTCGAAATTTGAGAAGTTAGAACAATCGTCTAGTGCAGGGGTCGGCAAACTAGGGGGTTTCAAACTGTTTTGAATCCGATCCGCGAGGTTAATATTGTTCTTTATACGATAAAGTTAAATATAAATCAAATTACGTGAAATAAAAATATCACTTTCTATTAAAAAATATTTGGAACTTCTGGTTTTTTGTTGCTCTATGGTCCACTAGGCTTAAAAATTTTATGATCTGGCCCTTTCCAGAATAAGTTTGCCGGCCCCTGGTCTGATGTAGCAGGTGAAAACCTGAAGACACTCGCGAGAAGAAGAAATCAGCAGGAGATACAGGCTTTGGGTTCTGTAAAGTGGGGGTTGCTTTAGGTCTAATGATCAGTAAGGGATGAATCATGAGGATGAGGTTCAAGGATGAGTAATAATTGTAGATAGAATGTCGAACTGATGATAGAGAGACGACCTGGAATGTTTAGATTACACGAGTGATTACTAATGCTAGAGAATCTTATCGTTGCTATACAACACCTTCCGCCATAAAATTGTTAACAGAGTTTAACAATGAAATATACCATGAATATAATTAGGAATGAAGAATTAATTACAAACTAATTTAGAATAGATAACTTAATTGAAGAAAGAAAATAACGCAAGTTAGAGTATAGAACAGTTTTCGGTTCAAACAAGATTTCGAACAAGACAGTCAGCGGTCTCTGTCGGCATCCCCTAATTCTCCTGTGCAACCCCGATTCCCAATCTCCTTGGCAGGGCCTAGTCAGCAACGAAACAGTTCGGCAAACACGCTGGCCAAGGAACGCTCCCGAAACGTCGTCGTCAAATATTCGTGCGGGATCGATGGCCGAGTGAGCCGGCTGTGTTTACAGAGGAGAAGCAATCCGGCAGCGAACTCTTTACCCGGTCATCGTGAAGCGCAACACCGCACCGGCTAGCTTCGGGATGCAGAACGACCGGATAATCTCCGGCTTCCTATCCCTCGTGTTTCCTATTTTTCTTTCTCTTTCCCTGGCTTCCACTCCACCTGTTTCCCCTCTTTACTTCTCTATCTGCATCCTCATCCCCTTTATTTTTCTTTCTCTTGCTCGCATACTCTGTATCTTGCTCTTCCTTTCTCTAGCTTTTCATCTCTTTGCATCTCTCACTGTCTCTTCGAGAGTATTTAAAAAATCTTTAACCCTCGTACACGCCTCCAGTTGCATAAAAGATCCTGAAATAATATTTCACCCCTTCTTAGAAGCGTAATTGTGCTTCGATTATAGTGTAACGTTTCAAAGTAATATATTTTGTGAGAAAAAGAAATCAATCGTTTTGCAATATGTGTGAAGAAGGTAAATGGGTGAATTTTCACCCTGAGGAACGTATGAGAGTTATAATACTAGTTAGATTGTTTTCGACTCTCTGTCAAGTTATCGAGACACAAAATAAATGTGTACGTAGCTCTTGCACTTCGCAATGAACGCCGAGAATTTTTATTTTCCATAAAAATCCGCAGTCTCTCCATCCGTTTGTGTTCGGAGCAGAGAGGATAAAGCTCCCAGTGTCCGCGACTCGTCGCGAACCTTTCGAGCTATGATTTTTTGGCAACGCGTTTATGCCAGCAGAGAGGAGACATTGTTCCTCCACGGTGCTCACTGCGAAACCATCCCTTTGTTCATGGTTTATTTGATATCGCTGCTGTGTCGAGATGTTATATGCATTCGAATCTCGCGTTGATGCAACTGAGCGAATTACGCGGAGCTGGAACAAGCTTTATATGCAAGGTGCGCACTTTCCATGTTTTTCTTTTATGAAATTTATGCGAGCAATTATTACTGTAGAGCGTTACATTGTGTAACCGGGGGTTCCAGTGGCAGGAGAACGCGGAGAGTAGAATAGAGATTTCATAATTAAATCTCTCGGAAGGTAATCACCGTGGCTCGGCGTGAATATTCATTGATAATTTTGTTGCGTTTTTCAGATCGTAGACGACTTAATGGCCGGCGGTTCCTCGAGCATGAACCAAAGCCCATAACAGCATGAAATTAATTGATAAAGTCCGTTTAGTGTGAACGGGCGACTGTGGTTTCAGCGTACTTCTTCTTAGGTAATTGATTCGAAGGAAAATTGCAAATATTGAATATTAAACAAAAAATCACCGCGTAGTTTATTGTTACGAATAGCGAGGAGGAATAGTTATATACTTGTAACAGAACAAGTCAGAAATAACGAAATTAAAGCGTTTTTGTTGGACGTAATCGACTTTGAACATTCGTTCGGCGCGCACGGATTAGTTTTCGAAGAAAGTGGAAACGGTGGAACGACGATCAGACGCGCCTATTGTTATTCAGCGGCGCGACGCGCGCGTCGGATGGCTTTCGAAATCGATTATCTCGGAACAGTGACCGGTCATGAAAAAAATGTTATTCTTCGTTTTCCATACAATTTTTCTGGTCTGAAAAAATGCAGGAAAACTGCCGGATAGCGGAGAACGAGAAGCGGAGCGAGGATCAAAGTGTCGAGAGATACCCGATCAAGTGTAAAAACATAAATAAAAATTGAATCTTGGCGGATCCGGGTTTTTCTGGTCGTGAGCCGTAGAAAATCGGCTGAAAGAGCGATCAACGGGAACGTGTGCGAGCAGGGATTGGTTTCTTCGTGGAGGAAACGAGCGAGGCCCCGACCAGTTCGATTTTGACGAGCCGAGAGGGCTATGGAAAATCAATATTTTCGGGCGACGGTGCATCAACGTTCAATGGCCAACCAGTCGCACGGCTAAACGTAATCCGATTGCGCAATTATTCCGCGTTGCTCGTCGCGATTCGCTCGTGCTGCTCCTTTGCATCTTGAGGCTTTCTTCCGCAGTCCGTTGCATACAAAGATGGCACGTGTGTGTCTCTCGCGCCGCAAAGCACAGAACGCAGATCCTTTCGGCCGTTTCGTTCGCACGGACGTCGACGAACGCACGCGCGTCAGAGCCGTGCGTTTTGCGGAAATCGCGATTTTTCAATCGGGTTCGTTTGCAATCGTTTCGTTGAAACGCCGCTTAATCGCGATCGCTGTGAAATTCCCACTTTCGCAATCGATTTGAACGAAGCAGCGGAAATTTGTTTCGTTAATTACGGTATTCCTCGGCACGAGAATGGAATGCAAATGTTGTTAGGTGTGATTCACGCGTTTCAGGAATGCATAGGAAACGCGTGTTCGCAGCTTATCGATCAGTTCGCGTATTTATTTCGGAATATGTCTTGCGACGAAGACGCGCGATTCTCTCCGAGTTCAAACACCGTATAAAAAATGTAGACGGTAAATGGACGCGTTGTTTCGCCAGTCAATTGGACCGTAAAACAAAGCGGTATTCAATGTACAGCGAACGGCGCAAATTGCTCGTTGCGTAGATCATCAATTTGCGAAGAGCACGGTGAGGTTAAAGAAAAATGTGTAGCGGATCTTGAACGCTTATGTTTCGCGTATAGAAAGGACATTGAACGACGCGACGAATGCTGCGAGAGAGGGTGCATAGAGAGAGGCCCCTTTGAAAATCCCTAGGTAATTTCAACCGTTGATACCAACGGGAACCAGAACCTGGCTGGAGGGCGCGGGCGCCCGGTTTGCACGGCGTCATGGTAACCAGGATACAGAGGACCAGGTATCATTTGTTTAGACAATTTAACGGCCCCCTGGAAACGACGACCACGTCCAACGTCGACGTGTCCCGTGGAAGGATGGGGTTGGTTGGCAACGCATGCGCCCCTTTGCCAGTCGATAACACCACCGATACCAACCAGGCAACCAGCCTCGGTTGCCAGCTGCAACACTGACACACAACTCCACATTGCTAATCCCGATTCGCCAGTCGATGTATTCTTGCCGGGACCAATATAGTCGCCGAGCAAAATCGCTCTAGCCGCTGTTACGAGCTGACGTCACACGATTCTCTACGATCCTCACGTGCCTCTATCATCAACATTTTTATGGACGTTGTTTCTATCCAGAGCGGAAAGCAAGCGCTCGCTGTTAATGAATTTTCCGCATCGTTTCTAAGATACTGTCAATAGTTTCAGGCAGTTTAGGCAGTGGAAAATTGGACCTACCGATTTTTTCTCGTAAACAAACAATGTGCGGTGGTATCAGCGCACAGGTTCTATCAAAATCAAAAAACAAGCAATCTTGCATTTAACGAAATTCGAGATTAACAAAATAAACGCATAAAATCCGAGGCCTACTAAAGTTTTTCGTTGGTGAAACATCTATTCTTGAAATTCCCCGAAGTGGCAAACTAAGATCAATAGTTACCGGCTACCGGAATTCGATGCACGTTCCATAATATCAAAGTTCGCACCTCCGCGCATCGAATATAACAAGATTTCCGTAGCAGGAAAAACGGAACCTGCGTGAGCCGGTCGATATCGGTTTGAAATCGGAAGTCACCGAGTCCATAGTTCTGGTCGATTTTAATCGAGTTTCGCAAACGAAAGACGCGCGCGCCGCAATATGTATTTCGTGTCCGAGGGACGATGCCACCCTTAATGGACACTCGATTCTCCTTGTTGAAAGTTTTCGAGCAATTTAGTCTGCCCGCAAACCGTCTATTCCACGGTATCCTTTTCAATTTACGAATGTCCGAGCCACTTTCATATTTGAAATTCAATTTCGAGAACTTGATAGGAGACCTGCGATTGCATTCTGCCACGTCGCTGTCCGCTCTCCGTTCCCAGTGTGACGTGACAAGCTATAAGCTGTTCCTTAACGTAACCTTTAAGTCGGTTATGGTAACCCTCAAACCCTGTTGCGCAATGCTCCACAAATTATATTCTCGTTATGCTCTCGCGTCCAGTTGTTGCATCATAAAGACCAGATGATAAAGACTAACCGAGTCCGAGAAACGATGCGGGTGCATTCACTGCTGCATTGCAGACCCGCGTGCACTTCTGGCCTGTGCGCACTCTATTTGCGAGCGCCGAGTCCTGCGAGGACTTTGGCCCCTGAGAGCCGAGTCCTTCAACTACCGAATCCGGTGTGTCTATGTACTTTTTAATGATTCCCCTTAGGGTTACATTTCTTACATTTGTAACTTCCTCTTTCTCTCCTGAACAACTCCTCTCACGCTACTCTTATTACCGAATCCGGTGAATATTGAATTCTGTGGGTGTGTCGAGTCGTCCGAGAAGTGTGCCTGATGAAAATTCTGTTCCTTCGGAATTGAGTCCTCTGACAATTGAGTCCTTTTATCAAGTTTTCGAACGATGGCATCGAGGGCATCGATATTCCGAAAGAATTGAAACGAAACACGGCACCGGTCGCAATCGAGTAATTACCGAGCCACTTTCAGAGCTAGAACCGAATCCGAATGTTTCCTCATTTATCTCGTTGGATTACTGTAGCCAGTGCGCGTGTTCACCTCGGTGACATTGTCAGGCGCCACTGATGCAATTTCCCCGTGAGTCAGATTGCCTCGGCGAAATGCAATTAAAATTTCTCGAATTAGACCGCGCCGCGCGCCGGTGTCGTCGGACACACTGAATCACGCTTCTCCACCAGCTGATTTGTTGCTTTTAACTTGCTCGATCCGGCCAAGTATTTTCGGGCGACGACGCTCCGGCGCCTCTTCTCCCACAACTTTTCTCGTCCCCGTCCCTTCGCCGCTTTTATCTGTTGCCACACGAATTTTCTGTTTTACGATTATGACGGACAAACCTTTAACAAACTTGACGAAACTTTCCTCTTTGGAAAACATCGTCTTACACGCTGCCTGCCCGGTTGTTTCCCAGCGTTTTGTTAGCGGAAATAAGTGTTGCGAACAAACAGAAACATAGAAAACGATTCGATAAAGTTGTCGACCGGAATGGACAGCGACGCACATGGTAGCAAAGCGAAAACTGTTTTTGTAGCTTGCGAACCAAGTGTGTTTCGAATTCCTACACGCTCGAGAAGCGTGAACGCGTGACAATGAGAATCTTCCTCGCAGAAATATGAATGGTATCGACGATGATTCGCCAACGCGATGCTCGATAAATCGTCGCGAAGAGAAACGGCCCTTCTGGCGATGGATTTTAGGCACACGTGCGTCGATCGCATATCGACTTTTACCTTGCCGGGTTTAATCTAGGTAACGAACAAGAGAAACGAGTTGTCCTTTCTCCGAAACGAACCGTTAGCCTGATTTCCACTTCGTTTCGGCTATGTCGGAAGCGAGACAGGTGCTCGTTTCACGGGTACATGCAAAACTTTTCTCTCTCGAAAAGCACCGGTACACACTTCTCGTTATCTACTCTTTCCCATTCGGTCTATCAAAACGCATGTTGACCGCTCAATTAGCTCTTTGAATCCCGAACAATAAAAACCACTTCGCTCGGGAACTCCAGGGGAAACTTTAATCTGATATCTCACGACGGTTTTTTACGATTGTGCTTATCCGAGTTACATCATCGCGAAAAATAAACTCTAGAACGTAGACACGAATTTAATTGGGAGAGACAAAAAAACTTGTTGTTCCCATTTCGTGCAACGTGCGTTTGTTTGCTCGACAAATATGCTCGACGCCGCCATTGGAGCTATTTAACGTGCTCGGAGAATTCGCTATGAAAGATGGGAGGATGATCGCGGAACAGTAAGGTCTTGTTCACTGATCTCTCGCGAACGTTTTAGCGGCAGTTCGATTTGAAACCGGGCTGCGACGAGTCTATAGAAAATATTATCGATAGGTTTTCCCTACTATCTTATCCGGTTCGAAAGCGGTGGATTCGGTATCCGGGCAAGAAGATCGACGAGATCAGCGTGTCCAGGACAAAAGGCCACCTGTCGCGATCGTTCCGCTCATGCAAATCAATTTTCATAGGCGAGCGAGCTTGTCCAGCCATTCAACATCCTCGCGGGTACGTGTTCCGGCCAGTTTTACGAGCCTCCTTCGTTCCGTTTCCTCTAAGATTCGATTCGCGCAAGATTCGCAGATATTTTTTACGATCCCGTCACGGAAAACCCGTGAATTTTCATTCTCGGACTCGAGAAGAGAATTACCGAAGAAGAACGAATTGTCGAGCTTTTTCACTCCGCCTGAAGTTCCAAGGAATTGATGCAAAAAAGACGCCATTACTTTGCACATTCCTCGTATTTATCGTCCCGTTGTTAATTAGAACGATCGTATTCCTTCCCCTTTATCTTGTCCACCGCGAATGTTTCGGTAGCTCCGCGATACTCTAGACGCAATTACAGAAGAGATTAAAACCGTTTTACGGAATCGTACACGCTCTTCTTCAGTCGCGATCCGGACCGGTGTAATCGTTTCACTGCAATTCCAGTATTGTTCGACCGTAGTCGATCGATCGCGTTGTAAGACGATCGTTTTTTCATTCGGGGAAAAGTATGCGATCGTACAGGAGCTAAAATTTATTTCTCCGTTGCTCCGCGGTGATAACTCGGGCAAACACAAAAGGTAAACCAAACGAGAAACGTGGAACGAGCAAACAACGGACAGCTGAAGTATACACAGAACAAACTACGACTTCGAAAAAACATTTGCAATCTCGGGTGGTCAATTAAACATTCGAAGCACGATTTTTCCGTGATAATGGTTTTCGCCGAGTTTTATGGAATGGAAAGAGAACGCGTCGCACTATGGGCCAAACCGATGAATTCTGTGTCAAAATCAAAGAAGTTTCGATAGAAATGAGATAGAGCGATGAATTTTTCTTTTAAAATGAAAGCTGAAACTTTGCAGAATATGAAATAATTATAAAGATTGTGGGACGAACGTATTTTAACCTTGAAAAAATTCGTTAAACTTGCACTATCTCAAGAAAATTGTGGTTTTTCCATAGTGCGTGGTAGGTACACGGAAAGCGAGATGAAAGGATCGGCAAGGAGTTAACGATGATCATTTGTGATCAGGATTTCTCAGCGTCGCGCACGCAGTTCCCGTAGAGAGGGTAGAGAAACAAAGGCGGGTCTCGAACAATGCTGCTCGTAGGTGCATTGTTTATTTGCCAGGGGAGAATCTTTGGACGTGGGCAAGGTTCTCCGGCCGTAGTAACGGGGGAAGCCGATTCATGCGATGCTTGGTCTCGCCTCTCGGTATGCTAATAACCGAATTAAGGCTGGTCGCCGAAACCGGGGGTGAAAGTTCCGCGATGAATGCGAGAGAGAACGTTCCTTAATGAAGCTGTAAAACGCGCCGGAAAATACCGGGCACGGCGCGTCGCGTCGCGTCTCGTCGGTCCTCTGCCGTTGTAATTATGTTATCGTTTGAACGCGACCGGGATGAGAGATGAATTGGAAAGCGAGCGGGGAAACGGGACTCGCTCGACTTTCCAACGGAACAAGCGAATTCCATTTCTGTAACAATAAATCGCGAGATACGCGCGAGCCCTTTCCCTGTCCGTCCATTAACTGGAAAGTGCAACGGGACCGGCTTTAAACAACGGTTCATTCTCTCGTGGGAAGAACTGCTGAAAAAATATTCACGGACCCTTCCACACTGGAAAATCTATAATTTCCACTGAAATTTCAAGCTCTCGTGTCCCAAAGAGAAAATGAAAAATTCATTACAACAGTTCGCAGAACGGCTGATTCTAGAATCGATCGTTGCGATTAAACATTTCTTCGAATTCGGTCGCTTTTGCGAAAGTTTCACCGGGGGAAAAAAAACTTGACGAATCTCTCACTTTTCTCTCTCCCTGTCGCCGAGGAATTAAAAGCGGATTTATCGTCGATCGTTAAAGATCGGTCGCGACGCGTGCTTTCTTTTTTTTCTGTCCGGTGGGGGGGCGGGCGGGGGAAACGTTCCGGCGAGAAAGTCGCTAATTTTTGTCTCGCGGCCAAAGAAATCATCGATCCGTCAGCGAGATACACACGGGATAATTACAAAATCGTTCGTGACGGTGGATCCCCGAGGCCGAGGCAAAAGTTGTTCGCTCGGCGTCGGCGATTTATTGTTCGTGGTGCTCCATGGCGTTTATATAATAAAGGAGCCTCGGTCCGTGCTCGCCGGCGCGCAGCTTTCACTTCTTCGTAACCCCGTATCAATTTATTGACGCAGAAACCTGGTCGCGCCCCGTAAAAATTCACACGTGACACGGTCATGCATAGTTAGCGGCGCGGCGGCTCGTCGCACCCCAGCAACAACGACGACTTTGTATTTGCCGATTCCTGCCGATTCGTACCTCTTACCTAACCGAGAGAATTGAACAAACGTACACGGAGGAGTCGTTGTCGTCGTCTAACGATGTTAGGCGAGAAAGGAGCATAGCGCAGATCGCAGATTAGCCGTGTCAGCGATCGTTCTGGGAAGATCAGCTTGCTAGAATATTTAGGGAGTTATGAGTTCCCTGAAACACTTTCCTAGCACAGACCTAAATTATTTCTTTGAAAATGTAGAACTAGCAATACAATACCAAAATTTATTAGTAACAATGGTTTGTTCGTGTGTCACAATGTGAAATTCGCTCACCATAAAATAGATCGAAACTGTACCGCCGAAAACATTAATTTAAGAGAGTCTGAACGTTGGATTCGTTTTCTAAAAAAATTCCTGGTAGTCCTTGGGAGGTAACGGTGGGTCTTACGATGTCGTCGATTGTCCTTGTAGGCTGATTCATCGATTATCCTTGGAAACTACTAGACTCTAGTAACTAGAGGATGTTCTTCGAAGTATCCAGTTAAATGATCCGAGAATCCTGGATGCAAAATAGGTCTTTAACCGGTTCAGAAAAGCTTGATAGAGCTTAGCAAAGGATTTTACTAATCCCTGAACTTCTTGAAGAGATCTTGGGTATCTCGCCGATTCCGACGTGTTTCAGAGAGTCTGTTCTTAAACGATCCGAAAGACCTTGATGGACCTCGATCAAGGATCCTAATGGTGTCTCGGATCTCCCGAGAAGAACTGTCGCGGTTCAGTGAATCCTGGCAGTTCCAGCGGCATTTTAGAATACCGTAGGCGCGTTTCAAAGATTCCTGGTGTATCTGTAAAAGCCTCGGAACGACATTGTAATTGCTCGGGCAATCATTCCCGGGGCCCCGTTTCTTGTTCCAGGTATTTAACAGAATGATCGAGCGATGGATTAACCGATAAGCTGGCGCAGGAACGACCCGCTTTCCTCGGCCGTTAAACGTTCGGAAAGACACGTTGCATCCTCCCGGTGGCTTATGTCCCATTTACCCAGTTCATTACGCGCATGCATGCGTGAAAACCGAGCGTGTCGCGATTTCACGTAATTTTCCACGGGTACACGATTTTCATTCCGGGGATGGGCGTTCCCGAAAACAAAAAGAAAGAGGAAAGATAAAGAGGAGACCGTCGTAGAAAACCGCATTCCACCGGTTCATATTGTCTAACGACATAAACACACGCCCCGGCAGCCTAGTCGTTTCTCCATCCGCTGGAAATATAGAGCGCGAAAAACGATCGCGTTTAACGAAGCCAGCACTGTCGCGCGTGTCTCTCTAAAAAGAAAAGATAACTTACCTGTGCAATATTTTCAGAATCTTACGATAACGCACGATGTCTTCGACCGCCTCGATTTCCTGCATAAAATTTATCTTCTTGGAAAATTGCGATCTGTCGGCCGGGAACGATTTTATCTCGATGCTGCAGATTTTCCTGACCTCTTCCTCGTTCGATCGATCGACAGTTCTTTCACTTCCCTGTTTTATTATTGCCAGATCTTTGTGCATATTCCTGACTTGCGTAACTGCGGCAAGAGAATCAGGTAATAATATTCGTGCAAAATCATTGCGTCGACAGGCAACGCGAAATAGAAATGTTCTGCATTGATTGTGGGAAGCAGGAGTGAAATGATAATTGGTTCCATCCCTTATTGACTTTATCGCGTTGAAGACGATATTACAATGTTCTTTAATTTTTCTAATCGTTCACCGTTTCGTACACACGTCACCCAGCCAATTACTTCATAAATTAATAAAGATCCAAGTTGAACTTTGCTGCTCCATTATCGCGGAGGTATTCAAGTACATAATATGCATTATTCAACTTCCCAAAGGAAATCAGGTAAGAAGTTGAATTGAAAGTTGCAGTTTCTCTAGTCCTCTCATCGTCTCTACTTTATTGCAGTAAGATCTCGACATAATAATATTCGAGGCTCGCGCAACTTCAATCTGAAATTACAGCAATAACTCAAATATTTAACATCGCCGAGTTATCCAAGCGAAATAGTTACGATAATATTCCGGTTCGGTCTCGGTTCATGCTCGAGGAATCATCATCCGGTTAACAGATTAATTCCACTTGTCGTTCGCGGAGAATCGACACGGTGAAGGTGCGCGGTTCAAATAAAAAAAAAAAAAAAAGAAAAGAAAATCTGTTCTGGCGTTAATTGCGGCCGATCGTTCATCCTTGAAGACGCCGCGGAGCTTCGACTTCGCGATCTCCGAACGGTGTGCAGACAGAGTTCGTCGTGTTTGTCGTCGTTAACTCTGTCCGTGCGTTTGCGTGTGTATGTCGAGGTGAGTTTACGGGCCGACAGGTATGTTACATCAGTGTAACGGTATGTTATCGAGCATCATCCCGGTTCACTGCGTCACGAGACTTCTCCAGGTGAACAGTGCTCGTTGGAACAGAACTCTGATCATCCTCTTCTTTTTGTTTCCGACGATGATGCCCGTTCTCCGTGTCAACTTCGCCGAGCTTGTGCCGAGCCGATCCGATATACGGATTTGTCCGCTCGAGAAAATACTCCTCTGTTGCAGCCTGTCTAGACCAGACCTAGACCTTGACTCGACTATCTAGACTAGACCTCGAGTGAACCTGGACTGGACCTAGTCTCTCCAGTCGGAGTCCAACAGACCTGCCTCTAGATTAATTACTTCCTCCTGTTCTCTCCTTTTCCAACGTCAACCTTCGCTCGGTTTCCACGATTCTTTAGATCCCCACGATCGACCGACTGAATTTTATATCACGTTACATTTTTAGATGGTCCGACGTGGACGGAAAAGAAAATTCTACGAACCATTCGCCATTTCTCATCGTCAACCGACGAAAGTAATCGAATGCACTTCGCTGCTCGACTTCGTTTCATCTGCTTTGTTATCTGTTTCGTTCGTTTTTTTTTTTTTTTTTTTTTTTTTTTTAGTAGCTAGATTATAGTACACGAGCGCACAATGGTCTCCAAGCAAGATTGTACTATGGAGGGCTCTAGATTAATTACTTCCGCCTATTCTCCGGCTTTCATCGTTACCTTGTATTCTACACAGCTCGATTCTTTCGTTCGTGGAATATAATCGAGTATCTTTTCGTTTGTTTTTCATTTTATTCGTTTCGTTCGTCTGAATAGGGAGTTCGAGTGGACCTAGCCTCGATCTAGACTCCTAGGTAGATAGGGCTCTAGATTAATTACTTCCGCCTATTCTCTCCTTTTCATCGTCGGCATTGCGTTCTACAATCAACTACTCTTTTCTTTCCCGGAGTAATCAGTATCTTTCTTCGAACGGAACACTTTCTTCCATTGCTTTCCTTCAGTCTGTTTATGACTGTGCGCGATATTTTACCGTGTGTCCCTGAACGCTAACCGTCGCGTCGAGAAAGTGTCCTATCCACGAATTATTACAGCAGTATTTCATACTTCGACTGTCGAGCGTATTTGCATACGAACTTTCAAACCGTTTCGAAAAATTGTAGAAAGTCCGGAACGACAAATATTTCTAGCAATGCGCGTTCTCGTGGATGAATTCTGTGAGACAAATATGATTGGAAGACATTTGGGCGCCAGGACGAACCCCGAGAAAGGGGATTGAAAATCTCTCGATTATGAAAGTGCAACGAACCTTTCCGCGCTAGAGCGTCATACAATTCGGAGAGCTGATTGGAAATTCTAATTTCCTCGAGCTTAAGAGACTCGGTTGTTCTCAGACTCGGAAAAAAACGGGTTCGCCTCCGCGGGGAGTTGATAAAATTCCGCGCGTAGCTCGGAACAAGGGGCCGTTCGATTAATTGGCGTTTAATTGGCGTCCCTTACTTAATAGTAACGAAGCGGTTCGCTCGTTCCCGCGGATTTTTCAGAGATCATTAAAACCACGCGCGGCTCGCGGAATCGAAACGAAAAGCCCTCGAGACACCTCCATCTGTTCATCGGCCGTGAAGTGAAAGCCTCCTTCGGCATATTTTTATTTTTCTTCCTCCTCCTTTTTCTTTCTTTCCGCTCGTCTCGTTTGTTTCCTGTTTTTGTTTTCAAACGCTGCGTGCTGTGCAGTGCAGCGCGGTGAATCTCTGCGAGAGAAAGAGAGAGAGAGAGAGAGAGATGCGTTGTGAATATTCTCGCCGAAGGTCCGGGCGACATATTATTTTCCTGCGTTTTCATCTTTCCACGACTTTCCGAGTCGACGCGACGCGATCGTCTCTCCGTACCTCGCTCACGAAGAAATTGCGTCCGTCTGTAACTCGATCCTCATCCAAATGCATCGATGCAATCGACTCGATCGCTTTCTGCATAACTTTTTCTTCCGTTGCATCGACCGGCCTCGTTCCGCTCTCGATTCCTTGTCGTCGTCTCCTATTTTTTTCCAACAGCAACTAGACTATGGATTTTATGCGTTTGTTTCCTGCATTTCAATGCTGTGTTTGATGCGTTCTTTTTTTCTTGTTTGATGCAGTGACGCTTCTCGGAATCGAGGCAAACGTCTGCTCGAACAGCTGTGCTCTAGTTACTAGACTTTATCGAGTTTCGTTATATCTTTAATTCGTAAGAGTTTGCTGCCTTTTTAACTCGACAAGTCTTTAACAGAAGAAGAAAAAAAAACAGAGTCGGATCAATAAATATTCGCAGAGACTTTCACGGTCTAGTTGTACACAGCCTGTTATCTCACCGACCGATAACGATATCGGTTTCTCTGAGAAAAGAGTATGATTACGTTGATCAAACATGAGTCATTGTCTTCGTATTTTCAATTTCTGCTGGTCGTTCAATGGGTTGTGCTGATTGTACAATTAGATTCAGTCTGTTTAGTATTTTAGTAGGCGATCGGCAGATTCAATGGAACACGTCCATCGGCAGAATGCAATTTCCTTCGTCGTCGAAAAAAAGTATCATTGTCTCAGGGATCCTCGCAGACGACTGTCTTCGGATTCGTATCGTTCTCTCTCGAACAAAGAGGAACGGGCTCGCCGTTATGCAGATTTTCTTAGAGGCGTGTAATCTTCTTATTACGCGCGAGTCCTCGACAAAGAAGTTCCTCCTTTCGCCAGGGCCGCCATCGCGATTCCGTCGGACCGTCTCTCGGATCATCCTTTGAAAAAAATTCTGTTTGTTCTCTCCTCGCGAGAGAATAATCATTTTTAGCGACGCACAAAGGAACTGTTACTTCCAGTCCTTTAATTATCGTTATTAGTCTGCAGATTCGCTTACTAATTTATTAAAACGTTGAAAAAAACGTTGCAGTTCTCGCGCCAGACGTTAGCGATGTTTCATTTGTGCACTCCGTGTGTTCCGTGCGTTCCATGCGTTTCGTGCAGTACATAGTCCAAGTCAGTTTTACTGAAATTTACTAAAATTTTCAGTCGTATCGTTTCCCTGAAATTTTAACGAATCACCAGTGCATAAAGAGTTGCAGTCTGGTTCATGGCGATAACAGCCTCGCAGGAATGTTGCCAGTGGTCCAATTATCGTCGCAGTTGTAACAATTAAAAGCGCGTTCTGCTCCAATTATCATCGCTGCTGGAGGTATCCTTATTTTCTAATCGTCGCTAATAATATTTCTGCAATCTCTCTTACGACACATAAACACGGTTATTTTAATTCTTCACGCGAATTCCCGTTCGATTCGAGTCGTTTCACACGGCTCACGAGATTTTAAACGAAAGGATCCACCACTCTCTGTCCGAGTAACAGCAAATGTTTTCGCGTTTGTCCGACGACAGGAAATTTCTTCATCTTGGGACCGGCAAATAAGTTTTTTTTCCATCTTTGTCCACGTCGACATGTTGTCACGATTTCGGACATTTTAATTACAAGAGAATACTTTCGGACGGAAACGTTCCCGTGTTCGCTGCCAGTCTGCACCGGCAAAGTGCACACTGCCGGGAATAACGGGAACGGGACCAGTTCACCGGAAAAATAATAATCACGAATGCGTAAGACGCACACGGAAACTGCAATTATTCCGTGGCGCGAGCGCATCGGTGCAGAATGCACCGGGACAACGGCCCGGCCCGACCGAGCTTCCTCCAGCTAACCGACGAAATTAAGAATGAAATTATGTATCTCGCGTTTTGTAAACTCTGTTCGCTGTATCGAACGATAATGCTTGCTCGTAGAATTTAATATTAACTGGCTGGTTCACTGAACATTATCGTGCTTCTTCTGCCAGTCTCTCTGATCTCTACAAGACTCGCGTTTGCTCGAATATAATCAATTCAAGTTTCCTTTCATACATTTATAATTGGTCTTACCCAGTATAACTACTACCTGTTCTATCACATATAATAGAAATCACATTTATTGTTGCTGGTCGTACTTTAAGAATGTCGATTCTTAACGCGTTCAACTTTACCACTTTGGTATAATTAGCATGTGTTTTAAAATTGTTGG
Source organism: Lasioglossum morio (assembly GCA_916610235.2). Classification (NCBI taxonomy): domain Eukaryota; kingdom Metazoa; phylum Arthropoda; class Insecta; order Hymenoptera; family Halictidae; genus Lasioglossum; species Lasioglossum morio. The sequence continues at coordinate 15,064,482 of OU744333.1, forward strand.
ACTTTTCTTCATCTTCAATACATCTACATTACATACTTTTCAATATACATATATATATTTTTTTATTTTTTTAGACGCAATTTACCTTTGAAAAAGGTTCAAACTAGAACCGAAACGTTAGGCATATTTGCAAAATAGCTATTTGATTAAAAATTGATCGAAACGGTTGCGCCGAAAGCATTCATTTAAAAATAATCAATTCAAATAAACTGTAGTAAGTAGACTGTGGATTTGATGCATTTCTGGGGGAAAGTGAATCAATGGAATTCGAAACAGTAAGTGCATGGTGAATCAATTTTAAAAGCCTATTTAATTAACGAATGTTATGTAATTAAATGAGTTATTGTAAATGAATGAATAAGTTTTAATTGGAAGATTTTGTTGGCGATCACAGTCGAGTTGCCAGTTCGATTGAAACGATTTTTTATCGAGCAGTGAATGAACAGCGAAAGATTGTATAATATCCAGCGAACATTTCACTCGTACGAGTCTTAGGAATTCCTCATTGTTTGTTCCCGTGTATCGTTGCATCAAAAATCCATCGCGTGTGAAGTAAATCGTTCTGACGAAAGCAGTGCATTTTTCCGAAGAAATCGTTCCTCGTTTATGTAACGAGGCTCGTTAGGGATCTGTTTTCTTCGTTTATCTGTACTTTGGACTCGTCTTCTCATCTTCGGAGTTCGACTCGTAAGTTCGCGTCTTGTATCCAAGAAAAATTCGATTGAATTCGTACGTCGTATTAAATAGCAAAGTCGGACGGCGATGAATGAACAACCGTGTTATTTTCTCGCAAATCGTTTCGCAGTTTATGGGATCGGGTGCGCGTTATGAGTCACGATTATGTGTTAGGAGGATAAACCAGCGGATGAACGTGGATAGAAATTTCGATTCGCGTGAACGCCTGCGGCGTGTTTCAACTGGGTCGTGAATGTGCGGCGTGCATTAGCGATCGGCGATCGGCGATCTAACTCCGGCAAAGAACGTTATTATGTACTTGTTACAGATTACGCCATGTTTCGGTAACGATGCCGGCGTATTTTTCGCGTGTCTGCCTCGCGATACCGCTCGCTTTTTTTACCATCGCCGTATGGAACGGAGAATCAATGGGAAAACCATTGTTTCGCTTTTACTAGGCCGACTGCGTTGGCCAATTGGAACGTGTGTCCAACACAGAGTTAATATATTTTACGTTTGTCGATCGTTCCTGCGACCAATAGATCAGTTATTACCGTTCGTACCGATTACAAACATTTCGAATCGTTTGTTCTACAAAGTTGATGTTCCTGGCGTACCGGTTCGATCAATTTAATTGAAAGCAATTTTGCAATATATTAGTTTCGACGTTTCGGTCTTTGTTTAAAACCTTTTCAAGAAAATTGTGATTGCGTCTGTTTAATGATTTATCGTTTTTTCAATCGTCTAAACAAAGACCGAAACGTCGAAATTAATATATTACAAAATTGCTTGCAATTAAATTGATCGAACCGGTGCGTCAAGAACATCAATTTTGTTTTGTCGGTGTGCAACGATTGCCACTTCCTGAAAACTGTAGGTTTAAGGGGCGGGTTACAGTCCTCAGGTATAAGCGACCCTTGGAGTAAGGAAAAAGCGAGCGCAAAATAACAAGTCAGTCGCAAGGAAACCATCAAGGGTAGCACTTCGCACTACATACATTCAACTGTCCACACCTTTATACATTGTACACACGGTATCGTAGAATTCCACTATATATATTTAATAAATTCCATCATGTTTAAACATACGATCGACAAAAAGAAAAGTTATTATCACGTTTGTTCTGCGTTCCGTTTAAATTGAGCCAAGTAGTTTAAAGACAGTATAGTTTAAATTGAATCAGTGAATTGCCTATAATTTTATCAATTGAAGATCGAGGCTAACGATATCAATAATGTTTCGTTAACCGTACCAGGTATCGAACAAAGAATCGTCGGAAGAACGAAGTCTCGCATCCGCAAGAAAGTTTCTGCTGAATTAACAGTTCTGGTTGCACTGTTACCCCGTTGACACGGGGAATTAGCACCGGTGGTTGTCGAGAGAGCAGGTAACCGGTGTTCGCCGATCCATTATTTGCACGAAAGAAATGGCGAACAGAAAACGTGCGCGACAATCGCGTCGCGGCGAGAGCATAAAACGGCGGCGGCACGCGGTGAGAACACGTTCCTCGGTGTCGTGTGTTCGTGAGAAACGCGGTGTTAATTAGACGAATGACTGAATTAGCAGCGTGTCTGTCCGTCCGTCCGTCCCGTCATTCCGACTATGGTTGTCTCTCCCTGGGAAAGCCACGGGTGTTCGCTTTCGTAGGGACAAACTACGTACTATGAAAGTGGACCTCGTTCCATTCAGTTTCGCCGCGATTCAATGGAAATTTCTTGAGCAACGGCCCCTCCGACGTTCATGTATCACGTGATCCCAGATTTTCAGTTCAACTAGGAACTGGGACTCGATAACTCGCCGCACGAGCCGATAATTCGTTGCGCGATCGTTCGGAACTTCGATAATCGCAATGCTCTAGTTTTGCGGTTTCAGTTTCGCGCTCGTTTCACGGGAAAAATTACCGAAAATGCAGCACAACTCGCGGACCGATTGCGTCCACGATCCTAGTATTCTATTTACTATTATTAAACGGGACTAGCCTTGACACGATACGAATTTGTTCGACGACGCGTTCTCTCTCTCTCACTCTCTCTCTCTCTCTCTCTCTCTCTCTCTCTCTCTCTCTCTCTCTGACTCTCCGACTCTCGATTCCCACAATATGCTGCCAAATCGTCGGTTTAATTTCAGCACAGCTGGGAATTTTCACGCGATCCACGCTATTTATAATCGTGCTCCACGCGTAAATATTGTTCGCTCTCTGCGAACTCGTTTCGATGCGTTTCACGATCGCAATTTGCGACAATTCAATTCTGTCCGTGCTACTTATTGTTCATCTGGTATGCAACGCAGAGGGAAAAATGCAACTCACATTAATCAGAATTTTATTATTATTATTATTTATTATTAACGAATAGTACAGCGCAATTTCGTTTTGAATGGCTGTAACGTGCTATTGAAAAAATCAATATTATTATAAAATGTGTGTTGAGCTAGCAATAATGCGATTTAAAGGATTTATTGCTCCATATGAGGAATTATTAATTTCTTATCGAATGAAAATGTAATTCTTCCTCGTTTCTCGTAAAATTTATAATAGGACCGTTTGTCCTGCGTTAATTCCACAGTTTGCGGGGGATTTTTCGAACTAAATTAAATACTGCGACGTAGAACGAGTAAGTTGGAGTGGGACGAATAAAAAGCGGAGTCGCGACGAATTTTCCAGGGACCGGTGATCGCTGATGCGCGAGGTACACGTTTCTCTCGGCCGATTTTCTCCCCCGTGACTTATCTAGAAATCATAGGTCCGCGGTTGTAACGCTGTTATTACCGCGGCACGGCACGGCGGGTAAGGCGGATAAGGCGGATAAGGCGGATAAGGGTGCAAGAAGGATGTCGACTGATCGTACACACACCGAAACGGCCTCGGCCGAGCGTTATCAACGCGATCGTGAATTACGAGGCCCACTTTGCTCGACAGACTGATTTCCCCTCGCGAACTCCCGCGTTCCAGATACCACACCGCCAATATACCGGGAACGAGATTTAACTAACGCGTCTAACGGGGTTCGTACTGTTACACGATACTATTATTAGTCGTGGGTTGTATAGTTCGCGGCGACGGACACCGCACCGGTGATCTTCAATTGCCAGATGGATTTTTATCAATCGGGGAAAGGTCGATCCACTTAACCCACCGACAAGCCACTAGAACTCTTTCTATTCTAACTGACCGGCAGCGTTCGACAGACGGATCGATCAAACTCTCGATATTGTTAGACGAACAAATTAATTCTTTACGTATACCATTTCTTTACCTTGCGAATAATATGAAAACCTAGTAACACGAGTAATCGGACCACGTGTTCGCGCGACGAATTCTAAATTAATAACTGTACGAATTAATGATCGAGGTTGTTAACAGTAGTCGATATCCGTCATCGAAATTATAACACGATTAAACCGTCGCAACGATTACTCGATCAATGGCGAGCCGAGGGCTGAAACGGCGAATATTCGAAATTTGGGTTAATCGTCGCTTTGGAATTCGGATCAATCGAGGAGAAAGAATCGATCGATCGAACGAAACGAGTCGCGAGGCGAGTGTGCCAATTGGTAGGCCACGTAATGAGAGCCGTTGATTGTTGGTTAATCAACGTGTAGACGACTCTGTTCGCTCTGTTGCCGTTAAAGCCACCTATGGTTAATCAGCTGCTAGACCGCATCGGCTTAAAGCGATTATGGCATCTGCTAACTGGCGAGACCGAATAAAATCCGGGCAACATGAAGTGTGTTTGCTGTTCCATGCGATTTATCACGGTAACAATCGCACCGGAAATCAATACGTTTCCGTCGTATTTTCCGTCGTGGAGCTCGGCCTCGAAAGACGCGAATAAACTTATTTTTTATCAGTATGTATTTCGTATGAAACGGGAATATCGGTTTCCGTAACTAGGCTGCGGATCTCTATGGTTTTATGGCTCGTAAAGCGGCGCCGCGCAAAGACCAGTGCAGCTGAAATTCATAATGAAACCGTAAGACAGAGATATTCGCCTCCGGATCAGCGATTACTTATGCAAAATATAACTCTTGCGACAGCGACTTCGAGGAATTGGTTATCCAAGAAAGTTTCACGCGTTTGTTTAAAGGTTACATTAGATTTTAAGCAAACGCGGAATAGATTTTTCCCTCGCTATATTTGACCGGAACAATCGCGAAATATGCGAGGATTGCACCCGTGAACGTGCTCGCGGAGAGTTTATAGCGGGAGAAGCGCACAATAAAATCCGAGCGTGCCAGTAGACGGGAATCGAATCGAATTTCTATCGACTGGGAGCGCGAGAAATTCCATCTGGTTAACAAACACCATAAATCGGATCGTAAATACCGCGAAACGGTTCCATTTAGTTTCAATTTGAATCGCCGATCGGCCATGGTATTTCAAGTATCCGATACTTAGTCCTGGGGGACCAGCTGTGCTATTAGACTGCGGACCCGAATTGCTGGCTCGAGAAGGAATTTCCAAAAACTGGGCCAAACATCAAATTTCCACGAGCCACGTCGTGCATACTGAATTTTAACGTCTGCTCCTTGGAGAAATTGCTGCATTTTGCAAAACCCTTACTTCATTCCTAGGTGGAAAAAAAAGAAATAATCAAAAGGATGTAAGGCATTAGGATAGACTAGCATTGATTATAGATAAGTAGAATGCGGATGTTTATACACTTTCCAATTTTTAAAATTGCACTGAATTCTATCGAATTCTATATTCTGGCATTTTTTGAACATTTCCATGAGCCATAAATGTATAAAGATTCGCAGTCTAATAATAAGGCATAGGGTATGGCATGGGACATGGATGAATAAACAATAATTTTAAGCCAAGTGCATACTACTTCATTCCTCGTTGTCTAATAATCGATTTCTCTTGACGTTCATAGAGTTCCCTATACATAGAACATTATTATAGAGTTCTCAAAGAAACGGTTACAAACAGAGACGATTATTTTACGTGTCTGTTCGACTCTCAGCTTCTCAAGTCTCGACAGCGAGGAATAATTGACTGATTCTCATAAGAATGATCTCGTAAGAATTGCCTATTAAAGCAATTTCGCTCGAGACAACACGAAAACTCTCGGAAGGCGTTCACAGGTGTTCGAGGTGTGTTTGGTTGGCGGCGAGGCGTGTTCCAAGGAGAAGAATCGCCGAAACGACGTGGATCGGGAGTATCGGTTAATTGGCTCGCTTTTACTGCAAATTACAGACCGATCTCCGCTCACGTAATCCCGCGGCACGCGAGGAATTCCGCGCCGTGGAAACGGAAGCGTGGAACGGCTCCCGGGTGTTCACGCGAATATCTTTTCCCGAAACTCACAAGAATGGTGTCCGTATTGCTCTGCTATTCTCGGTACAAGTTGAAATTTGGTGTCGATCAAAGTTCACTTAGAATTCTAGCCGAGATAAAAGGGCCTAGTCGATTGAGATGGTCAAAACTACTCTTAGAGGTTTTTCAATGGCTATCGAACCTTTGCTGACCAATGAGAACCCCTCCGAGTAAAATTTCAGTCCTCTATTACAGTTTTTATTGTTTTTCCACTTTGATAGAAACTTTAATGTTCAATCTCGCGTTGATCGTAATCGTGAACAGATTTTTTGTAAGTTACACGGAGTTGAATGGAAACAAGAAGGGTTCAATTCCGAGCGAATGTTCGCTTTACAGCGTGCACAAAAGTTTTCGACGTGCTTTCTGATTCATGGAATGCCCCTTCTTAATCTCGAGAAGATCGAATTTCCGCTTGAAAAATCAATGCGTCGAAAGTTCTTCGGCGAAGAAAAACTTTTCGCAATAAAAAAAGGACCGAGTCGCATAGTAAATCGAGTGATTAATTGTAACGACGAATCGCGGACGTTCTTTTATCGTTTACACACGCGGCGTGTTTCCATTTGAAACATTGCTGAACGTTTTGCGACGTCGATCAGCGAACGGTACTTCGCGTAACTCCGATCGAATTTATTCACCATAAACTTCACCATAAATAGAATCTCGGCATTTCCATTTACCGTTGCCATTACACGGTCGCGGCGAGATTTAAGGAATCCACGAACCTGTTATCGATCCCGGCTATCACTGCTGAATAACGCTGTGACTGCTCTCTTTTTCTCTTTCTCTCTTTGTGTTTGCCTGGTTTCTGGTGCAATTAGTGTTATGCCATTACCGACTCGTTTTGACCAAGTTCTGGAATTTTTGGATCGTTACTCCAGTTAAAAAACATTCCACAACGATCTACTAACCCAGCCCACCAACTAACCCAAAAACATCAACTTTGTTTAAACATACGATCGACAAAAAGATAAGTTATTTTCAATATAATTGGTACACATAAAATCACAAACACAAATAAATTGGCACTGTGATCCCTTCAAATATTTACAAAACTATCACCGATCCGAAAAAATGTTGCTGAATTGAAAACTGAACGGGTTCAAGCTGTTGCTTTCGAAATTGAATCATAAATTTTTGCGAACTGCCTGGTCGACGCAGTTCGCAATTTTCCACAAAAGAGAGAACCGGGAAATTAAAAAAAAAATGACGAATTCAAGAGACGCATTCTGAAACGACTGCACTCTGCATTCTGAAACAAACAGATCAAGAGTTATTCAACGGTTACGCAAGATTGGCCTCGAAAAAGGGGTACGCGAACGTGATTTTCTATAAATATTCAGAGGCTGTAATTTATGCGACCCCGAATGCACGCGGTGGCCAAGAAGACCGTACGACAGGTAGAGGCAGCGTGCACATGCACGTGCAAAAGTAGGCAAATCAAATTTAAACCGGGAGAACCGTGAGGAAGGATGCGGCCAGAGAAATCTGGCGTTCTGGGTCATCGTTCGGGCTCTCTGGTATTCATCGCGGATCCCCTTGATTCCTCCACGGAAACCTCTAAACAACCTGCGAGTTTCGCTTGCAAAACCTCCGGAAAATCCACGCCCAACATCCCATTCATTTTCATTCGAACTCTACTTTCGGCAAACTATTCGATTCTCCCAAAAGTTTCTTTCGGAATGTGTTCCCCTAACTTTTGCCAAATAATTACGAACAACGCGATAATCTGTACGTCAATGTTTTAGTACTTCCTATATGTTTTGCAATCATTTTTCAATTAATTCTTTAACCCTTAGCACTCGAGTTAGCACTAAAAATTGCTGTACTATTATTTAAATAATTGTTTACACTATCAGATATGTCGGTATCTATCCAATTACTACACATTTAAGTATTGTATCAGGTATTATGTCAATTTGATATTTATCAAATTTAAAAAATCATAGAGAATGGAAATATTGTAGGTCAGAAGAAACGTTTAATTTTCGAGTTAAAATAGCTCCGAGTGCAAAGGGTTAAATTTTGTTGTCTTAAAATAAAATTAAAAATCGTTCATGTGTTACTTATCTAGTAAATTTTCCTATAAATGCATAAAGATTCGCAGTCTAGTGAAGGAAACTTATCCGTTCGGAGACGCACACAGTTCCGTTCGTCGAACGCGAATAATTTCAGATTCGGAACTCTGCTCGTGCGAAGCGTCGCGTTACCCGTTCACGGACCGCAAATATTGAAAATAAAAGAGCGGAGGACTGTTTCATCGTGGCGAGATGGTGTTGCGCATCGGTGTTACTCGATTCGACAAGGTGTGCGCGCAACACCGTTCGCCGCGGCGAACGAAACGAGAAAAAGAATACGAAAAAGCGAGAAAGAAACGGCCGTCAGAATTTTCATCACCGGGGTCTCCTGTCCTCAATGGACACCGAACAATGCAACCTGTACGTATAACTGTTTGCTCTGGACCGCTAGAACGTTGCTGCGCGACAGAGAACCAGCACCCGACACTCTAGAAACCCGTCGAACCAATGAAAAAGGAGTCGACACGCGACGCGAATCCAGCCAGCTCGGCCGGCCGCACCGTTTTTCTCTGGGCTAGGTCGTTCGTCGCGATTTTACTATCGTTCAACTCGAATTTCAATTCTCCCGACGCGGAGAAAAATTTTATCGAAACTCCGCCGAGCCAAACCGTGCGAAAGAATTCTCGCCACCTCGGAAATAAAGCGGCAGGTTTATCGGCTCCGTTCGAACGTTAATTAAAAAACCAGATTGTTTAGGGCAACGCTTGTGTTTATTTACCGGCCGTCTTATGAAACTTTTAACGAAGCTCGCGAGCTTCCGTGCTGCCCCAGCTTTCGTAGATTAACGAAGCTGGGGTGCACGCGTGCTCGAAAACTTGAGGTATTAACAAGTTTCTGTGCCTCTGAATTAATTGATTTACACGCGTGCTGCGGCTAAAAAGTTTTATCTCGGGATGCAAATTCCGGGCAATTATTGTTCGAAGTAAACAATTGAGGAGAATCGAGGCGGATCGAGAGAGATTCGCCGATTCAGCCGAACTGGATTTTCGCGCATCGGGGACCTGGCTAATTTCGCCGGCTGTTTATCGGTTGTTAAATATTGAGTCAGCGGGCTGTCGCGCGAGAACGGCCCCGGCATTATTAAATTGGAGCACCGAAGAACGAGTCCCGCGATGGGACCGGAGCGAGAAACGAGGGAATAAAAGTATTGGCAGCGATATCGGTAAACTGCATCTGGTGCATGTGCATCTGCATCTGCGTTGGCTTGCATCCCGGCCCACTTTTATCTCCTTTTTTTCTGGACCAGTCGGCCGCACCTGCCAGCAGGAACATTTTCGAACACGCGTTCCCCGAGTCCTTTCATTTTTTATCCACCTCTTTCGCGCGTCCCTTCAGGGACAGAGTGCTCCGAGCCCTTGTTCACCCCTTTTTTCTCTGGCGATTCTAATTTTTCTTTGCGGCGAAACGCTTTGGCGAAGCTTTTACACAGTGGCTCCGTGATCGTGCACGAAAATTCAGTTCTTAAAACTTCCGATTTCTGTTTTTTTTTTGTTGATAGACTAAATTTAGGGAAGCAATAGAATAGCATCAGAACTTCCACGAGTGTTTAGAGCTTCTAATTTCATAATAAATTGGATTTAGAGCAGTGGAACAACTTTTGCTGCGATCGGGCGGGAACGGGTCGCGTGAACGACACTCGGAATCAAGTGCAGGGACATTCGTGGCACGGAAATGCCCCACGTGGACCGTCTAGACCAGAGGAAACACGTAATCCGAACGTGTACCGTAGCTGTAGGCGAATTTTAAGGCTTCTCGACTAGGCGGCGACGCCTCGAGGAGAACGCGAGCCACCGAAAGCTAAGCAGAAACCGCAGAACACACGGCTGATATACTCGTTTTGTCCGTTTACACGTTACAGAGTCTCGTTGATCTCTTCGGTCTGTTTTCAAGACGATTTATGATTATGGTGTTTGCTGGTCGCCGCACCGCGCGCCGCTCTATGTTGCAAGAACCGCGAGAAAAAAAGATCACGCTTCGCAGGAGAAAAAGAGAGTAATAAGCGCCGTGAACCACTTACGCGCCGTCGTCGATCATCGTCCAGATGCGGGCATGACTAGGCGAACTTATGCTTTAATAGATTGATTTATAATAAGCCGAATCGACCGAAGCGTGGAGAGTCTGCTAACAATTTTATTGATCGTCGACCTGTGAGGCGGACATTCTCCTGCGAAAGATTGCTGTTAATTAAATGAATGTTAATCGTTGATCTCTCGCATTCACGAGATTTCAACGTCGAGGAACGTTCGATTTTTCCAATTCTTTTCGTTGTCGGAAACTAACAAATTCCCTACTTAGTATGGGCCTCCAACTGCCCTTAATATAGTCACAATACAATACAGCAAAGCCAAATATCAAAGCTTGTATTAGCATCCACTCCTTTTTCCAAAATTTTAACCTACATATTTAGCGTTAACGGACATTGCTGCTATATTCACTTGTATTATTATAGAATTCTTATTGTATTATTCCTTTATTCCACATTACTGTATTTACGTATATTATTCACGTAAAGCAAAATAAACCCAGAAGGGTTTCAAATGCTTACAACTAAAAAAAAAAAAAAAATTGCGACAATTCTCTAATGTCGCGACACAGAGTCATTTAATATAGTCGGCGCATGTAGCAACGATCCGAACACAATGTCCTCGCATTTCTTCGCGGCACTCTCGCTTTCGCAACGATGCCCGTTGTCGTTGGAGGAAGCGCAGCCGCGAAATTGCACGAAATTAGCGCCGAGCCGTCTGGAATTAAATAGGCGAATACACTGCCAGGAGAGAAAGAAAGAGAGATGTAGACGAAGGGGAGACGAGACACGAAACGATTCGTTAGAAACGCGAGAGAACAAAAGCGAAGTTGCGTCATCGGAGAGAATAGTCTTTCTGGAACAATGTGCTCGAAGATCCCGTGCACGGGGAAAGAAAGTAAAACGATTAGTCGATAATTGCCTCGATTAGCGGCCGTAATTACCCCTCCCATATTCTCGTGGGGAAGGAAGAATACTTTCGATCCGTAAATAGAAACGTGGTAATCGACCGATCGAACGCGGAAGTCCGAACTGTAGATCCGATCGTGACGGAAATAAGAATAAAGGATTCACCTGACTTGTTGGAAAAAAAAGAGAATGCTAGACACCGGATGACGGGGACAATAGGCCGGAAGAGACACCGAACGGCTGTGCCCGATGTTTCTCTTTTTCCTATTGTGCTCTCGGTCCCGATGGAAATCGCGCGAAATTTCCGATCGAGAACGCAAAAGATTTTTCACGTTTCGATCGTCCTTTTTTAATCTATGATATTTTTCTCGTGTCCTCCGCGTGTTCAGTTGATTTTAGTTCGAAATCTTCATCGTAAGCCTGACGATTTTCGAGCAACGGTGTTAATTGTATTCGCGGCTGAGCCGATATCTTGCACGAACGATTGGCAATCGATCCGTTGGGAGAGTCCAAAGAAAATTGGTGTATAAAGCTGCAGGATGTTATTTCTGAGGCTCGTTACTGTCATTTTACCCCCAGGGACGACCCAAAACGAACATACACCGTCTCCCCAGTGAGAATACAATTTTCGCTAGCGGAAAGTTCGACGCGGGTTGATTTACGAGCCGGAAAACCCCGAAACTCCCGACGAGGAGGTGAAATATCTTCGGAGAAACACCCGGTTTCCGGTTTCCTCGGGCCAGTCGTGTTTCCTGCTTCCCCGTCGAATGCAATTTTCCGACGGAATTGAAGTTTCCCTTTATGAAGCTCGCCTCGGAGAAGTCGCTCGCTGGAAAAGGACGTGTGTCCTCGTTAAGCTTTCCTCCGTAGCTACGGAACTTTTACCGAGCGATTTTACCCGGTGACAATCGAATCTGAAGAATTTCAGAAAACCTTCTGAAGAATTCCTCGGGATCGAATGCGATTCGAAAGGAACTCCGGAGGATTAGAATTTCGAAGAAAGATTATACTGTGCAATCGAAAATGAAACATGACTTACGGTATTCTACCCGACAATTCAACGAGCTAGCTTCCAGGGCCGTGTGCACAGGAAAACTCGCTTAATTAGGACAGGTTGTTATGCTTCTTTAGTGAAAAGTAGAAAAAGATGTGGAGGAGACGAAAGTTGAATAGCACGAGGAGAGCTCCGTATTATTTTCTTGTAAGTGCCATGTGCTTTTTGTTTCGAATGCAGGAGCTTCAGGGCACGTTTGAATAATGTAGTACCTGAAAGAATATCTAACGTTAACTTACCAGTTAATGACTCTGACTCGTCGTGTACGATACTCTCTTGACAAATTGTGTGAGCTCGACGATGAGAAAATCCTCGCGTTTAAATGTATTTTCACGACTTAATCCCAGGCTCGTTAAAAAATCCCTCGCCTTGACATTAATTGGATATTTCTCTCTTTAAAATGACTATTTCTCCCAGTGAAACGCGACCGATATTTCGCTGACTGTTTAAGCCGAGTTCTATCGAAAATTTCCATCTTCCAGTCTTTTTAGAAACCACCGGCTATGTCGGTGTATTTATTGTCGCGCGACAGCCTAATATTCGCCGGCTCTGGTGTAATGTTTAATGAACGAGGCCCAGAATTCTGCATCCCGTAATCGTCGTTATCCATAAAACGCGGCAGCCTGGAAAGAGAGATTAATCGTGTCCCGCGAAACTGGAATACGTTGCCAGCGGATTTGCATGCGTACTCGTTAGTCCAGCCACTTCTTTGCCAAGGTTACCGATCTTCCACCTCTCTCTCTCTCTATTTTTTCACCTTCCCCTTAACGAGCTTTTCGTATAATAAACTATCCCTCTGCTTAATTGTCCGCCGTAATTGTCTGTTATCTCGATCGATTAATCGCCGTTGTCCTTTAATTCCCTCCTGTCCCATTCTTTTTCAGCCAGACGATATTCTTAAAACGCGTGCAATTTATTAGTTACACAAGATTTAACCCTTACAATACGTTCTTAAGAAATAATTGCATGAAACGTTGTGGAAAAATTGTCTGCGTTCATCGTAGGAAAGCTTTAAATCTTTTTTTTTCACTTTTATCGCGATTTTTATAGACTTAATCCAAGCTCGAATGGCTTTCCCTTCCTCTCGATTCACTTTTCCAACTTTTTAATCGTCCCTCACGGTTGGAAAAATATTTTAAACGGGAATCACATGTTTGTAACATTTGACAAATCCTATATGGAATTCTGAAGGTTTTTATCGTTCGTAATTGGCAGATTTGATATCTGAAGGGACTCCCCGGGTTTTCCGATTTCTCCCTGGTTAGCAGTTTTTCTTGAAATCCTCTCGACTCCACCCACCAACCGATCCTCGGCTCGATCGAAAGTTCCCGGGACGCAGGACTGGTTCCTCGAGAGGCTATCGATCACAAGGTTCGACCCTCGTCGCAAAGAATAACGCGAGAGCGAGACCGAACGAGATCCAGTAGTTTTCGAGCCTGCTCGATCTTCCAACGATCCTTCCGTGGTCATTATAGATCGGCGAGAGTTTCGAGTCGCTTTTGCGATAGCCCCGGGAAGCTCACCTGGTCGTTTCGTGCTCTCTCTCTCTCTCTCTCTCTCGCTCTCTGGAGAACGTTCAATTCGCTTTTGTGGACCGTTTAAGAGCCCTTTCGTCGCGCCGGCTCGTGAATCCTCTTCCGCGAATCAGGAACCAGAAAGAACGTTATTTCACACCGGCTTAATCATAAATTCGTTTGTTCGACACGTTGATCGCCAGCTCCTAGCTGTTGCGAAGACCAGAAACTCGGGGGGTCATTGAAACAACAGGTTCTCTCGAAAGCATGGTCCATGAAACATTTGAAATAAAACATTCCTGAAACTAGATGCGGGGATATGCTTGAAAAATATAAATATTTTTAGAACAGTTTAACGATGAGTCTGTAGGTACAGAAAGATAAGTTTGATATCGTGTTTCGAGAAGATTTAACGTCTCGGGTTCGCGGATCAATGAAAAAAATCAGCCCGATAATCGGCAGACAGTGCGAGCATCGATAACGACGTTTCTCCTTTCATTTTCAGCCGGTGTGGTGGTGATCGTGGCCTCGAAGCGAGTCCTTTTACGGCGGAGACGAAGCATCGAAAGCAGAGAGACAGCAGCCTCCCTTCTCTTCTCTCTCTCGGTCCGCGACTTTGGCCCAGAGACACGAAAGGCGCCCAGGCTCTCCTCTTTCTCTCTCGCTCTCTCTCTCTCTCTCTCTCTCTCTGTCTCTCTTTCTATCTCTCGGGGAAGAACGAGGAGAAACAAGAAGAAGCAAGAACCGTCTCGAGACGGCAGGTACAACCGCCAGCATGGAATAAAGGGACGCCGCGGTATCATAAACCGAGAGAAGATTCGGTGGAAGGGATTTCTCTTTGGCCCTGGGATAGGGTCAGGTAGAAATGAAGTGAACCACGGGATGCTGGAATAGGTACATCGAGAGGCAAACAGTGGAAGGAAAGCTGAAGAGGTTCCGAAGAAGCTGGAAAATTCGGCAGCTAGAGAGTATACTCGATTAGGACGTTTCAAGAGACGCTCGGAAGAGGAGACGATACTCGAAGGAAGACGCTGAAGAGATGAGGGCCAGCTACGTAGAAAAGCCAAGAAATGTTTGACGAGGAATCACGAGAAAATACGAGGAAATAGGACATCGGGTTCTATAGAGAGATCTGGAATGGTTCCTAAGAAGAAAAATAGGGGGAGAGATTAAGAAGAATCGAGACTGATAGCGGATGACTCGGAGAGTGAGGAACTGTCGATAAACTCCACTGAGGGAGGCAGTGGAGAGTAGTCCAATCGTATACACAAAGATAGGAGGCTAGCGAAAAATGAAAGATAGAAGCTAGAGAGAAGGAAGAAGGAACCTGGGGAAAAGATACGAAATTTTGAAGAAGAAGAAGGATTCCATAGACAACTGGAAGCCTGACGAAGAAAGAAATCTAGGAAATAGAGCAGAGAGAAGAAAGATCTACCGAGAAGATAAGAAATTGTGAGAAATAGAAACCTGGACGAACTGTTTCAGACTGGATTTATAAAAAGAGTCAGAGCTAGGGAGAAGAATGAAGGCTAGAAGATAGAGCGAGAGGAAGGAGAAGAACTCGGGTTAAAGAAAAGAAACTGTATAGGCGAGCGTGCTCGAGGAATAAAAATTGATTAGAGGTGGAAAGAAGTCGATATTAAGGGAGCGTGGAGGGAGAGGGGCTAAATGCCTGATAAACGAACGATAGGAGAGGAGGAAGAGAAGGTCTAGGGAAGAGGTGGTCGCCGAGGGAGAGGAATGGGTGCCGGGATGGGCAGGAGCGGGACGAGCGGCGGGTTCCTAGAGGCACTTCCTACGGGAACGCCGCTCCACGTGGCCATGCTCGGTCTGGATAGTGCTGGGAAAACGACAGCGTTGTATCGCCTCAAGTTTGACCAGTACCTCAATACTGTGCCCACCATCGGCTTCAACTGCGAGAGAATCCGCGGTGGCATTGGCAAAGCCAAAGGTAAAATCATTCTTTTCTTCTCTATCATTATTAGGCAGCGGATCTTTATGCAAAATGAAAAATGTCTGCTTGAATTGCAACAAACCGGAGTGAAATGGAAATCAATTTTCATCCGTAATATGTTTAATAGGTGAAAAATAATATAACGGTATTATTAAATTCTTCTAATGTTTTTACCGTTTTAAATTGCGCCTACTCATTTTTCTTATAATTGCATCAAAACCGCTGCCTAATCATTATAATCCTGTCAGTCAACGTCTCCTTTCAACTTTGACGTCTGAAGAAAAATTCAGTGGCCCAGAAACTTCGTTAACAGACTTGATCGTTACAGGCCGGTTAATCAGCATCTTTTTTCGCGTTTGATGTCGAAAGAAAATTCAGTGTATCGTAAGCTTCGTTGATAGACTTCATCGTTATAATCCTGTTAGTCCAACATCTTCTTTCAAGTTTAAAGTCTAAAGAAAAATTTAATGTACCATAATCGTACGACTTGTGCGGTCTGGTACACCTTTTTTTACCGAACATTGTAGGAGGGTAGTAAAGTTGTTTGAAGATTCGAGACCCTCGGTAGTTTCTTGTCGGGAAAATATCAGGAAAATTTTTAAGGTGCATTGAAAGTGGAGCGGGTCACCGAAAATTAGGGTCACGTAAAAGTAAAAGGGATTACGCGCACTTAGCGAACAACTGTGCTTAAGATAATAGGAGTCGGCCCGCAAGTTTCTTCATCGGTTTTACGGCTGGACGGAATCGGTTTAATGGCCAACGGTAATTGTTTAATCGATAGTTCTCTACATTGTTTTTCTCGGGATCTTTCCTCGCTGGAGCACTAAAACGAAATAGCTGGAGAATGCTTGTCTGCGCGTTTTCGATTATATTCAATTACTAGGGCGAAAAAGTCGTATTTGAAAACCAATGACGTCAAAACTTTTCAACGAATGCGCACGCGCAGGTTTTTTGATCTGCGCCTGCGCAGGTTTTTTGAGCTGCGCACGCGCAGGTTTTTTTAGATGCGCCTGCGCAGATTTTTTGAGCTGCGCCTGCGCAGGTTTTTTGATCTGCGCCTGCGCAGGTTTTTTGAGCTGCGCACGCGCAGGTTTTTTTAGATGCGCCTGCGCAGATTTTTTGAGCTGCGCCTGCGCAGGTTTTTTTAGATGCGCCTGCGCAGATTTTTTGAGCTGCGCCTGCGCAGGTTTTTTGAGCTGCGCCTGCGCAGATTTTTTGAGCTGCGCACGCGCAGGTTTTTTGAGCTGCGCCTGCGCAGATTTTTTGATCTGCGCCTGCGCAGGTTTTTTGAGCTGCGCACGCGCAGGTTTTTTGAGCTGCGCACGCGCAGGTTTTTTTAGATGCGCATGCGCAGATTTTTTGAGCTGCGCACGCGCAGGTTTTTTGAGCTGCGCACGCGCAGGTTTTTTTAGATGCGCACGCGCAGGTTTTTTTAGATGCGCCTGCGCAGATTTTTTGAGCTGCGCCTGCGCAGGTTTTTTTAGCTGCGCCTGCGCGGGTTTTTTTAGCTGCGCCTGCGCAGATTTTTTGAGCTGCGCACGCGCAGATTTTTTGAGCTGCGCACGCGCAGATTTTTTGAGCTGCGCACGCGCAGGTTTTTTTAGATGAGCACGCGCAGGTTTTTTTAGATGCGCCTGCGCAGATTTTTTGAGCTGCGCCTGCGCAGGTTTTTTGATCTGCGCCTGCGCAGGTTTTTTGGGTTGCGCTTGCGCAGATTTTTTGAGTTGCGCCTGCGCAGGTTTTTTGAGATGCGCCTGCGCAGGTTTTTTTACTGATTTATGACGTCACAACATTTGTAGAAGTTGGACTTTTTGAATGCCGTTTCTTCTAAAACCTTCCCGATGAAACGCCGCATCTAATGGTTCAAACCCCAGCTTTCTGCATTCAGCCGTTCACAATTGATGCCGTCACAAACAGACAGACAGACGGACACGACTTTATTATATGCAGAGATAGAGATTAAGTGATTCCAAGAAGCTGCCACCAAAAGGAATTTCATACATTTCAATTATTTCATCTGACCATTGTCGTATTGTTGAATGAGTCGATTGGTATCGTTATCTGCTTCCAGGTGTGAATTTTCTCGTGTGGGACGTGGGTGGTCAGGAGAAACTGCGACCTTTGTGGAAGTCGTATACTCGTTGCACAGACGGGATCATCTTCGTGGTAGACTCGTGCGATGCTGAGAGACTCGAAGAAGCTAAGATGGAGTTGACCAGGACAGCTAGGAGCCCTGACAACGCTGGAGTGCCCATTCTGATCCTGGCCAACAAGCAGGACCTACCAGGTGAAACAATTTCCGATTAGTTCAACGATCCTGATTCCGACGAATGATTCCCCAGAAAATAGAATCTCTTTTTGAAGTCTTAAGAATGTAGGAGATCAAGTGGCCAAGAAAACACTGTCGTGTATCGTTTCGAAGTGTACGGCTTCGGCTTGGAAGTCTGCGAATGCACTTGACCGCAATTTATAGTGGAACATGTTTAGATTCTAGATCAGGCGCTCTTCATCCTCTCGACGGGTTGCTGCTTCGAATAACGTTGAAAGAAAGCCGTTGTAGAAAAATTAATCTGATCTGATCGGAGCACGGAGTCTGCCGGGTTAAGCTGTTCGACGGTGTTCGTTGCAGAAGTCGCATTGACGATTAAACTCGCGTCGTTGTCTGAGTTTGCTAGGTAGTAAGCAAAGCACGGGCTTACAGTATCGGGAGATGACATAATTTCGGTGCGAGTCGTTTATTACGCGAAGTCATGGATTCTGGATCATCTGGATTTCGCGAATCGATTCATTTGGACTGACGGATCGCTCGTTCTGCTGTCCACAGGTGCGAAAGAGGTTGGCGAGCTAGAGAAGCACTTGGGCGTGTTGGAGCTGGCAGGAATGCCTGGTAGCGCGTGCATCCGTGTGCAGCCAGCTTGCGCGATCACCGGCGAGGGTTTGCACGAAGGTTTGGACACGTTGTACCAGTTGATCCTGAAGCGACGTAAGCTGGCGAAGCTGAATAGGAAGCGGGCCAGGTAGGCCAGGGCCACGGAGGACTGCACGTGCGTCTTCTGATATTGTCAGTCGCGGACAGTCTCTCCTTTGGCGCCAGCTACGCCTTCGATGGTGTCCTCGTCATCTTCGGCGTCGCGCGACCCGGAGGTGCTCGAGTGAGCTAAAGCTCGCCTTGTGGACAGTCCTTTATCTTCTGGAGTCGGTGGACATTCCCGACGATCAACGATTTTGCCGGTCATACGTGTACCGCGCTGACTTGTGTCGCACACGGATCTATCGATCACTGACGCGTCTATGATATCCGTGTTGCTCCAGGTCTCTTCGAGATTTGTCAACGGAGAATCAGCTCTTTCGAAGAGCAGACGAGTCCAGGACGCTTGTCCTCGTCGTCTTTGAACCAGGAAGCAGGAAGCAGAATCGAACGCAGACCGGACGACGGTTTGCTGTTTGTTGTTCTCCGGACGACAACGAAACAAGTGCTTCTTGAAGCTCTATTTTCAATCCTCCGGGATATTTCTTTTGCCAGAGCCTCGCGGTTTCGTCTTTCGACGATGATGACCGAGCGCGCGAGAATCGACCGCCTATTTTGCTACCGAGGAAGGGTCAACGGGCAGGTCTCGCGATTACGACGGTCTCTCGTCGCTGATAACGATGACGTCGGCTCGTATAAATAACAATGACGGACTTCTCGCGGAGAAATTCTGGATATCTGGTAATCGGAACGACGGCCTGAGCCGGGGGATAAGCAGGTCGAGCGATCGTCGGTGATGGGGCGCAAAAAGCTCGCGTGAATATTCAGATAGAGAAGTTGAAACGCGACGTTCAACTGATAAGAGGTACTCCGTTTTTCACGATTAATTTTTCTTTGACTAATCGCACCGCGTGCCCCAGACGTTTCTTCAACGAAGAGATCTTGTACACATTCTCTGTCGTCTCTGCCTGTGATAAGGACTCTTTGTCTTGCTGCCTTGAAATCCTCTTATCTTGATCTTGACTTATTGCGGGTCTCCAGTCTGTTTGCTTTTCGATTCGACAAGACACTTGCTCCGAGATTTCGACTGTAAGTTCCGAGTTAATTTGAATACACGTTTAAAGAGACTGAAACAGGAAACGTTTGACTCACGATTAAAAACCTTCCCAACAACCGAGTGGGTAAAACAATCGATCAGACTCGAGGAAACGAATCTCGAGCAGCTAATCCCATCACTGAAATCGCTCGAAATGCTTTTCCTCAGCTGGCAAATGGTCTTTCGGCAAGTTTCGCGTTCGGACATTCAGCGAACGGTCTCTGCGCATTAATAAATCTCAAACAATCATCGTAA
Source organism: Lasioglossum morio (assembly GCA_916610235.2). Lineage (NCBI taxonomy): Eukaryota > Metazoa > Arthropoda > Insecta > Hymenoptera > Halictidae > Lasioglossum > Lasioglossum morio. The sequence continues at coordinate 15,084,325 of OU744333.1, forward strand.
TCGATTCTATATCGACCTAGAGGAGCTCGTAGATGTCGAGGTGGATCACGGACCTAGGTGTCCCGGCGACGACCGTGCCTCTCCGGATTTTTGCACCTTTATACGTTGTAACGTGGCGAAGAACGACGTTCCCCCACCGTGTAAAACCGATTTTTGTAAAACGATGTGATAAAAACGCCCCCTCGAGTCCCCGTAGCGTCGCGCGAACGTGTCCTCTCGATGATTCTCGCCGCTCCTAACCCGGCTGTCTTATCTATGTATAATAGTTGGCGTCTAGAGTCATCGGAGAACCATTTACGCGCACCTGTATATTTGTACTCGTTGTCTGTCGTGGTATTTAGCCGGGGATGGGGACAGCAGTTCGTGAATCGTGCGAACCCAATCGTTTTGAGCTTCGGAAATCATACATATCTCGAGGAAAGTCGAACGGTGCTGCTCCCGATGATCGCTGGGATCGCGATACCTACGGATAATATCATTTGTCTTTTAGGCTAGGTAAACGGTTCGTTGAGTTTTCGCGATGTGTATACACGTGTTTTGCGAGTTTACGCGCTTAGCAGAGAGTCGCCGGTTTAACGGAGTTGTGTTTTGCTTGGCGAAGAAGATTTTCTAGGAAAGATTCGGAGAAGCGATGTCTTGTTCGAGTAAGTTTCGCGAGGGCGGCGTTTTCTTTCGGAAAGTCTGATTGGGATGGCGTTTCGTTAGACAGAAATTGAGAGAAACAGTGTTTCGTTTTATTAAGTTTGAGAAGCGAGGATTTATACGTTAGATAATTCGAGACGATCGGCGAATGTTTTGTTTGAAAAATTTTACTGGCGTTTTTCGAGAAGAATTAGCAACGACGGCGTTTCGTTCGAAGGAAATTTAACGAAAGCGACGCGTTTTATGCGAGAAACCTTGAATACGGCGTTTCGTTTGCGAAATTTGGACAAGGTACGAAATATACCTTGCGAATGTTTGAGCGAGTTTGACCGAGTAACGTTTTCTTTCGAGAGAGTATACAAAATCGTTTTAATTTCTCTGTGATTTGATAAAAATCGTCGCTCATCCCCGCGCCGATAGCGAGCCAGAATGCGAATTTCGAGAATGGAGGATCGACTGTCGATCTCGCAAGTAGCTCGAACGACAGAGCCGGCTCAAAACGATGCTTGGTTCTTGCCAGTGTTTACCGAGACCCCCTCGGAAACACTAACTTCCGGTAACGAGTAGCTCTTATCGACCAGCAGCTTGTCAGACAATATTCCCGGTTTTCGATTTCTTTTTCCGAAGCTGGTTATGTTGGCGTGCGTAACGATCGAGGCGCGGAACGCACTCGAGACGGCTCTTCACTCGTTTCGAGTGCGTTCTGCCAGTTAGACACGTGGGAACGCGGCTTAATGGAACTCGAAATCGCTTCCCATGCGAATGACTATCGTTATCTGTCAGGTGGATATCCGTTCAGGTAGGTCTGCTTGCATTTCTGCAGATTACCTGTGGGAAGTGAAAACTAGGCTACGCATCGATCATTCGCAAATATACCAATCAAAATCACCGAATACAAGCATTTACCGAATTGTCAGAATAATGAATTTCTCGGAGAATCGCTTGGTTCCTATCCGAGAAAACTCCCATTGATGTTTGACGAGTACACCGACGAATGCTACTGACAGAGTAATTAATTTTTCTGAGAAACGGAGAAATCTGAGAAACGATTAAAGAGGTTGATCGATCAATTTTCGTTAGCGAGCGAGGGAGAAATGTGTAAAGTTAATGGGGGCGAAGTGATCGATCGGCTTCGATGAAAAATGAGGGCCAAGAATTTATGAAACGGTCGAAAGCAAAACGATGGATCAGTTTTTGTTAGGAAGCTCGGAGAAAAACGTGTAAACCTAATGGAAGTTGAAAGGATATATTAAACGATGTAGGATGGAGTATTTAATCAGCGTGGAAGCACTCGTGTCTGCTATTGTTTTGAGTTCGCGTTGGATATCTGAGAGGAGCGAGGACTAAAGGATGCTGGAATGGTTGTCGGTGAGTCATCGTTCGAAACGTGTCACCGAGACCGGTGTCGATGAGTCATTAAAACCCTCGAAGGAGTTTAAAGGGACTCTTCTGTCACCTACGCGGACCCCAGAAACATCAGAGAGTCCCTAGAAATTGTTACAAGATTGATATTCAATTAATTGCTAAGTGGAATCATTTGTTCGAATCAGTAGAAGGTATTGTTTTGCGTCGGCGAGCGTGTTAGAAAATATTCTGGTATATTTGTGAAGATCGAATCGTTTCCAGTTGATTTTCGAGAGTTTCGAAGTAGTTGGAAGCAAGAGCTGCTCGTTTCAATTAAAAACACCTGTGCCGCGAGAATTGTTCAAGTTTTCGATTTCGTTCAGCGTTCTCGTAGCCGCACCTTCCCGCACACTGTCCTCCAAGTTCTTCCTTGAAAAGCAAATTTCACTTCGATTCAATATCAAACAACCTAGATACCAAAATCGATCTTCCAAGTCGACGAGCGTATACCGAGGAGAAACACTTTGCACATGTCTTCGGGTTCGATTCCCGCGAAGATGGAACTTCGTTTAATTAAAGTATCCAAGTGGGACGACGGAATTGCGACAAACAAGCAGAAATAAAACGGACGAGGGATCGAGTCTTAGTGTATGTATAGAACGAGTTGGAATCGGCCTTCCCCGTGCATACAGTTTGATTTCTTCTTTTAAACTTCGTTACGGATGCCGCGGAGTTCGGATGGAAACGAAACTTCTGCAGGAGAAAGAACTAGCCAGAACGTCTTCCAGATCTTCTATCGGATTTTCGGGGCAACCTAGATTTATTCCAATCTCGTTTCTCGAAATTTAATCAGTCGAGTTTCCTACAGAGATATTCGAAATAATCGCTCGCCAAGAATGAAAAATTGAAAGTTCTTCCATCAAGAAAGAAACCACCAAGAATCTTCGTGATATTTTTCCTCGAGTTTTGGGGACAGTCGAAATTTATTATCAACCTCGTTTGCCCTAAATTTAATCAATTTCCCCCGAAGTTCTTCCATAAAGAAAAGCACCACAGAGGACGGAAACGATCCAACGATATCTTTGGATTTTATAAAGATTTCCAAGCAAACACACCGAAAGTTCTTCCAAGAAAAATCATCGAAATACTTTCCGCTCGAGTTTCAGATACGAAAATTCAAAGTTCCTCGTTTGGAAGAAAACGGAAAGGGAGAGGAGAAACCGAAGAAGAAAAACAACAGAATTAATAATTAATAGGGCAAGTTTTCCCGGAGATTCGGAAAGTTTCCAGTTTTCTTTCGAACTGTCGAAGAAGCGGCAAACAATTTTCATTAAAGAATTGACCCCGACGGCCGGGGAAGAACAATCGACAAAGAAAATGGTCGGTGCCTCGAGGCTCGAGGAGTTTTCCACGGCGAAGAAGTCGCTTGTTTCTACTGGACGTTTGCCGTCGCGACACGAGAATCGATATTTACGTCGAGAGACGGGGAAAGGGGGGAAAGAGAGACCGGAAGTCGCGGTCTGCGGCGAACGATATACGACGACACGCGTTCGTTTTCCGGAAGCGACGATCTCCCGTGACGGAAGTCGCCGCAGAATCCGGAAACGCGTTGTCTCGTCGGAAAAACGCGGGAAAGCTCGATTCGAATATCTTGCGGCAAAAAATACCGTATAAAGTTACCGAGATTATATAGGTGAACGACTTCCATTTGAGTCGATCCATCGATCATTAGTAATGATTCACTGCACGGTGCGATCACTGAACCATAAAATCCTAGATGACCACTAATGCTTGTACCATTACTCAAAAAAATCGTTTACATTATTAAATATATTGAGATCTACCTAAATTTCATATGCACAAAATGAAAGAAATCGTAGTATAGAATGGGATTATTCTGGCAAGGAAGAAATGTTTGATTTTAGAGTTCCGAGGGAAAACAGCTTCGAGTGAAAAGGGTTAATACCGAAGGAAGTAAAACGAGGGAAAATAGTAATTTCAACGTGTCTCTTGGATCCGCTTCGAGAAAAACGTGGAAAGTAGCGAATTACAGCCAGGAAACTAGCTGGTCACGAAGAAATAATAAAGGGTGAAATGTCACGGCAATGCGCGGCAAGAACGAGGCAAAAGTCGCCCTTAAAAGATGCAAATGAAGTCTCGAAGGAGCCCGTGGAATCGATAAAGGCAGCGTGAGTCAGAGTCTCGAGTCGCAATTCGTCGCGAAGGCGCGATTCCTGGCTTGGTCACGCGATTTTTGAATATTCAGGGAAACCGCGGTGCCAGTGACGAGAGTAAGCCGGTCGTTTCTATGGAAAATTCGATCGGCGGTGGATGGAAAATGGCGGTGGTAGGAAGGTGGTTCGTGCAGAGGCGAGCAGAACACGAGGATCGAGGAAATAAAGATGCGGCAGCGAGCCGTGAAACGGAACGACCTCGCGTCCGTAGAAACTGGAAACGGGAAACGATGATGGCCGATGGGCCGTGTTATCAGATAGCGGCAAAGTGATATTTCTCGCGCAGCACGAAGACACGTGGAATTTCTTTTCCTGCCTCTTCGCGACTCGTTGCTTGGAAAATTCAACGACCACCGAGCGTTACGAGCGATTCCGACGTGTCTCGGCCACTTGGAACCATCCGTTTAGGCTCTGGAATTCTTGGAGTCATTTCGGAGAAGTGCTTCGTACGCTCGGAAGATTTGTAATCGGCTCGTACCGTTTCACAGATTAGGAGAAAGCTTTTAAAGTGGAAAAATAAGTGATATTCACGAAATATCGAGTGGACTATTTCTGTTGAGCTTTTTTTGGTGGTTGCGCGACCTCTCTCGAGTAACTATTGGAACAAAATTGGAGGAAACGGGACCGGTGGGTTGTGCGCCATAAAACCACGTCGGATGAACATTTTTCAGCAACGCGAAACTCCCAAGCGCGAGAAGCCCTCCAGAAAATTGCAAAGGGAACAATGCTCTGGACTTTACATCTTTCTCTCGCGGCGGGTTCTCCTCTCCTCTCATCAAACAGGTGCTTCCAAGAATGCTGATTTAAATCGGGAACTATTTCCACAGGCCTGGCAAGAGAGAACAAAAGAGAAAGAGAGTTCTCGTTTACATAGCAAAGAGGACGAAACACGTGAAATGGAACCTGTTCGCTTCACACTTTGCTGGCCGGCACGACGCGCGCCGCAAACATCTTCGGACACGCTTCCTGGGGTTTAAACATGTTTGCGGAGTGACCGAAGATTTATCGCTTCCGGTACACCTGATCGCGAGCACCGATGCTATCGCGTAATCCTGATTCAATCAGCTTATTCATCGATGGTCCTAATCATTTGATATCGGTGGTGTGCTCGCGATGTTTTGAAATATCGCTTATATTTATGGCTGCAACAAATTACTTCATCGTGAATAGATGCCGATAATTTCTATTTCGTATAATTATCTACGGTACACGGGTCCATTCGTTAAGAAGAAACTAAAATTGTACGAAACGACACGAGGAAACACTGTAGCGACTTTCGAGGTCCTGGATCGGTTCGGCTCCTCGTTCTGGGAATTAGAATAGGTACACACAGGGGAGGAGCAATATTCTCGTGTTTTCAGGCCGAAAAATTAGAGTTCGTCTATCATAATTCAGGACTGCTGGTGTTTGCTATTCAAAGCGGCCTCGAGTTCTCTCCCGATGGAGATTGGGAAGCACGTCGTCCTGCAGGACGAGAACGTCCACGGTCTGAGCAAACACACAAGACTCTCCTCTCGACTCTCGTCCCACTTGCAGCGTCGCCTTAACCCAGTTCCTGCGAACTTCCGGTGACACCGATCACCACCGCGGCTTAATTACCCCGGGCTTCTAATTAGCGTGTCCTGGACCGACGCACAGTGGGACGAAACGAGAATACGTTAGAACACGCGAATCCATCGAAATCGAGCATAAATCGTTTCGCCCCTCTGCCGTCGAGTACTCGATCCTTTTTTTGTCGCTTCTTAGAAACAATGGTTCGGTCTTTTGATCGAAGGTTTCGGCGATCGAGAACGTTGTTTCGCGTGTACAGGTGCTAGAAACTAACGAACAGAGAGAAAGATGGAAAGGGAATAGTGGCGAACGCAGATTTCTAACGACTATAATGAGTGACGATGCTAGTCGACCCGAGAATCATTGAGAAAATCGGAAGAAACGAGAGAAGGAGAAATGCGATGTTAGGATGACGAGTACGTGTAGCGTACGCCAAAATGAACTTTATACTGTAAAGACACATTGTAAATAGGTAACCAGGCTGTAAGTCTTGCTAACGTCTCTCTCCGAGGCAATGGAGAACCGTCGGCGACAGTTGGAAAAGTTTAAATGGAATTTTGGAACGGGCCGTTGCGTTAATTTTCATGGGGAAACGACCTCGGGCCTCGGCGGCTACCAGAGTTTGTTAAATTGTCGGGAAACTGGCGACGCAAACGATTCTCCCGATACTTTTACATCGTCGGAATTGGACCGTGAACATTTACGGCGATACAATCGACTCGTGCACGTCCCTTACGAAAACAGCACAAAACATAAAACTTCATCCACTCTTCTTCTACTCTTTAATCGTACGTTTCGAAGACGGATGTGCTAGCACAAACAGAAATGGAACATTTCCACGGTATACAATAACAATTATTTTTCGCATGAAATTCGCAATCTAGAAAATTGAGAGGATTCGGAAGAAGGTTTTCGCCGACGTGTTTCCAAGCTCGGAGAGGACCGAACAATATCTGTCGAACATGGTTGTTGTTTTTATATCGACTGTCGTTCAAAATTCTATTGTACACTATAATACTTGCCCTTGTTGTGTTTTATTATCATTCGATATTTTATCTCGTGCTTCGATCGATAGATTACGATATTTATGTATTATACGTACAGCTAGCCCCATAGCGAATGAATGAGAAAGAGAGAGAGAGAGAGAGAGAGAGAGAGAGAGAGAGCGACTGAGAGTGGTGTGCGCGTACGTGAGAGCGTGAACGAGAGTGGTTTGTAAAGGTTTGTAACGAGAGATAGTGTTTGAAAGATTGGAAAAGAGAAACACAGAGAGAACATGGGGAAACAGGATGCTGAACGAGTCGCGTTTTTACTGTGGAACAAAAAAAAAGAAAGAAACGAGAGAACAATTATTATATATTGTCGTTCGTCCTCGCGCCGCTTCGATATTCGTATATTTATGTAGTAGGCTCTCGCCGCCGATTTCTTGTGCGTGTATGCCCACGTGTATGTCGTCGTAGCTGCAGCCAAGTGGATGTCGCATTAAAAACCGGGATGAGCTCTCTCGTTTCGACAGACTGAATGGATCCTTTTTCGACTGTGAGCGAGGATTTTCGTTTTTCTTTTCTCTCCAAATAAAATCAGCTAATTCCGTTATGTTTTAATTGGACGTTCGTTTGTCATCGACCTTGCTCCACGATCCAGAAACGACCATTCCAAAACACCATGCCCATGGTGCATGTTGAAATTGGTCGGCAACCGAATTGATGAGGAATCGGCGAATCCGCAAACGTTTATTCGAGTCTGGCCTGGTAGCAGGCCTTGAAAGAAGTAAACTCTCGAAGGCGGAAGCTCGTTGATTACCCCCGGCCAATTACCCCGGTCAAAGACAGACCGAAATTTCCTTGGATTCCTGTGCAGCACGAGCCATTCCCTGGTCGGCAGTCAAGGAAGAAGAGATTTCTCTGTCTCTCTCTCTCTCTCTCTCTCCCTCTCTCTCTGCTCGAACCTTGAAATTACCTTCATCCGGCCAATAACAATCGGTCGGTGTGCGTCGGTTTCCACCTCCTCCAGTTGTTCTGTCGTCGGGGCTACTTATTCATGCGGATCAGCCCGAGCACGAGACCGACGTCGCCGAGGAACAAAAAAGGGGAAGAGAAGACGACCCATCGTTGCGTCTCGCAGTCGCTATTGTTCTCTTCGGGATCGGATACACGGCGCGTGGCCATTTACGCCGTGCACGCACCGCGAGTACGACAGGACGCTTCTATGGATCCCGAAGGAGGATCCCATTCAGCAGGAGCAACCAGTCGACCGATAGAAACTCGCACTCGAGGTTCTCAAGCTGTCTCGAAACCCTGCGGAAAAACTCCTGTCTCCTTCTTCTATTCTGTCTTCGTTATCGACATCGTATCCTCTGGTTTTTAAAACATTTTAACTGGGTTAGGTTCAGGAATCGTTCGTACCCTTGTCTAATGTAATTTCAAATGTACGTTTTAATCTGGCGATTTTTCAGTATTATTGAATTTCGCCGATTTTATGGAAACGACGCGTATCGCGCGTCGATCGGACTTCCCGAATGCAGGCTGCTCGAGTGGAAGAAGTCCCGAGCCGACCAGCCAACCTGGGAACCGTCCTGCTGTTTGAATAATTCATCGTCTGCGCGCTCTTTCTCTCTATAAATACGGTTCGATGATCTTTTCGCTACCGCATGGCCTTTTCTAGCTTATGAAAGTGATATGGAACAGTAGCTACGCTTATTTCAGCTCTTCGATGCCTGGCGAACCGAGCAAGTTCGAAGCGAAGTGTCTCGGTAGTGGTACTATTGGGAAATCGAGACTACGATATCCCTGTTTCTAGTCGGACGTGTTAACTAGACATTCGTTCGGAGGAGATGAAACGAGGAAGACGAAGCAAATGAAGAATTTACTCTTCAGTAGATTCAGCGAACCACAGTCGGACAAGCAGTAGAAACTACAAGCGTGCATCGATCGCCGGAGAAAAGCGGTGCTTTTAAAACTAAACACTCGAAGACTTTCTCGAGAAACGAGAGAAGGTGCTCGAACGAAACTTCAGCTGAACAAATGAACCAGAATAATAGAATACTCGTTCGAGTACTCGTTAACACGTTCACAGTCCCACGGTCTACATGTGGAGCACAATGCTTTCGCGCGAGAAGTTTCTTAATCCTCGGACTAGAAAATCACTTCTTTAAAGATGCCTGTTATCTTGAGAAATCCATTGGGGATTGAGAAACTCGTCATTCGGATCGTTCTGAACGTCGTGCTCTTCCACACGCGTGCAACTGTAGAGCCTCTACGGTATTCTTCGAGGACAGAGCGGATAGATGCAAATTAATATAGATCTCGATATTTGACGAGTCGCTGACAGGTTCCCGTAAACATTTTTCAATCTTAAAAATCATCATCTCTGAGAAACAGTTCTCAGAGGAAATATTCCGTTTCGTCGATCGTAGATAGCGAATAGGATTCACGTAATGTTCTCAGCGAACAGGTTCGATCAAATATTAATGATAAGCAATTTGAGAAAACCTTGACCTGACGAACCAGTTGAGAATTATTGAAATTGCAAACACTGCTTATCATTAATATTTGATCGAACCTGTGCGCTGAGAGCATTAGCTAAATTCAGTTCTCAGAGTGTCTGTCCCTCTGATTCGCAGCAGCGACGGGACCGAGAGGACACAGGGATCGCTTTCAGCCGCGATACCGATCTCCGGATCAGTTTCCGCTCGAGCACTAGCAGAGGAAACAGTCTCGGTGGTCTCGCTTTCACTCGATCAGCGTGCGATTAGTCCTCGTCGAGATAGTCTCGAGTCTCGGCCACGTTGAAAAGATAAAATAACTTTTCTTTTTGTCGATCGTGTGTTTAAACAAAGTTGATGTTCTTGGCGAACCTGTTCGATCAGTTTAATTGAAAGGAATTTTGCAATATATTAATTTCGACGTTTCGGTCTTTGTTTAGACCCTTTTCAAGAAAAATAGTGATTGCATCTGTGAATTATTAAAAAACCGGTGCTCCAAGAACATCGACTATGCAGAAGAAACGATCGACAAGAAGAAAAGTTATAAAATAAGAACGTAAGAGAAACATTGAATTTTCACGTAGAACAATTAATGCACAACCCGTGGTTGCTCGAATCGGTAAGAATCGTGGCCGGGGCGATGGTATTCGCGTTCAAAATTCATCGTAGAGAGTTTGCACGGGGCGATGTAATTAACGGAAGGCTCGTTAGAGGACGACGCGGCGGCGTCGCGATGCCACCGATGCTCGAACATTGTCTCTCTCTCTCTCTCTCTCTCTCTCTCTCTCTCTCTCGTTCTCTCTCCTCTCCTCGTCCTGGTACACCGTTGTCTATCCGCTGTTATATGGGACAGAGTGCATCGACAAAAACCCGAGCCGCGTGACGTCGTCGTCGCATCGCGGAACAAGGTTGTCTTTCAGCGAACACGGTGTCATTGTGCCGTTGCACACTGACGACCAGAGATCGTGTTTTCCCGGGGTGCATCTGCGTGGAACGTTTCCTTGATAAGTATTTCCATTGCGTCGCCCGGTGAACGACTCGATGTGCGACCGGTGCGCATTCGTCGTGGGTAGATGGGAAAAAAAACGAACTAGTTCGACGGGTTTTCAACGAAACTTTCTGGAGATCCTTTTGTCGACGGTCTCTCGTACACGCTGTTTCTAATAGGACATATCGATTCGCAACTTTCCCAATTTAATCCCATAGTTAGAGTACTGCTTTTTCACGTTTTTGCCACGTTTTTAGTAGCTCGCTTTCTTGTGTGTCTGTTTGTTCGGTACAAATCTTGCAATTGATTTTAAACTAACTTCCCGATGAGCTAGAGACTTGAAATTGGAAACATAGCTCAGAACTGGACGACAATGCAGTATTCAAAAAAAATTTTTCCTTAAAATGTCTATCCGTTTAAGAGAAATAACAATTACATATTTTCAATCTTACAAGTATTTTCACAGCTATTCAACAATTCACAATTACAAATTTTTAAGACTATCGGTACGGGTTTGGGAATCTGTATGGAACTAGGAAACATTATTTTGTACCTTTTATTTTCTCTTGAACATATTGTCTCATGAAAATTCGCAAATCTGGAAACACCGACCGTAACCAGTGTACGCTTCGCGTTTCGCAGCTCGTTAGAGCCGACAGCTGTGAACGCGTCCGCGGAAACAATCATAGAAAGTTCGCGGTCGTTACAATGGGGAAACGCACGCGTTGTTTTCTGCGATTCGATCAGCGTGGATATATCGGATCCTGGCAACGACTTCTGCTCGATGCGCACGAATAATTGGATAGCCGTTTTTTTTTTCACCGTGGATCGTTCGACGAGAAATCGTGTCGCCAAGGGAATGATAGACCGCGCCGGAAATTGACGGACAAAGAAGCACGAGCGAAGTTAAAGGCGGCACTGTCGCAAAAATAGCCGCTCGTTACCTATTAACGTACCCAGGAGAACAAGTGCTAAGCATAATTGCCGGAAGAGAGTGATCAAAGTCTCTTTGCATTCGAAATGCTCGGAGGGAACGAGTGCATTGAGCTTGTAAATTAGCCGGGGACCAAATAGTCCACGTGTCTCGCCGCTGATCGACCTCTCTGACCCCTTCAACGCTTCAACCTTTTTTTTTTCTCGGGAAAAGTATTGTACATAGTCCGTTCAACGCTGAACTTTCTCAGAAATATTCGGTTGTACCGTGTCACGTCCTGTGATTCAGCCATTGTTAATAATTGATAAATTCAATCATGTATATTATATTGTATTTCTTTCTGAATTTCTTTTCGTATTTACTCTGATAATGATGCACGGGCTAAAGAACACATCAAACATTATAATTAATGATTAATATTGAATTATCGTATATTATAATATTTGATATGATCTTTAGCTATGTGATCTATGTGGACAAAGTTGGAACGCAGAGCGGGTGAGCGTTGAATACGGCATCATCTGGTTGACGAACTTTTTCCTGCCCTGCGGTCTCGTTTAAGTCCGGCTAAGCGAACGTGACTTTTTTCGACGACGTTTCCAGCTTTGTCGTTTTCCTTCCGTCTGCGTAACCCGCGCGGAGACAAAGAAGAGAAACGATTCTCGAAGCAGATTTGGTTTTTTCCCCCCGAGAAACTTCCCGTGGAGTGTTCTCTCTCCTCGGCACCACGAGTGTGCTTTCCTCTCGGATCATCGTGGAATACGTGCGCGCACGCTGCGCTCCGATTGTGGGCGGCGCAGCAGCACGTGCACCGTATGCGAATATATTTAGATGCACATGTGCGTACAGTTGTGGCAAAAAGTGAAAGACGCCGACCGTCTGTAGAGTATAGAGAACACCGCGCCGCGCCGTGGCAACACACTTTGTTTGCTTCACAGCCTCTCTCTCTCTCTCTCTCCCTCCGGGACACGTCAGTGTCAATTAAATCGCACGGCGTTTTCGTTTCTCTCGACGAGAGCGCACCATTTTCGATTCATCATCGGAGAAACAGAGCGCGCAGCGATTCTTCGAGTAGAATGGAACCAGTCCTGTTCGGACCAATTAAACGGAGTGTTGGCTTGATTGTTGTCGAGGGAATTATAATTGTCCGGGCGGTTTCTGCTTTCGCGATACGACTCCGAGATTCAGCTTCAGTGGAGTCGGTCGAGAAGGGTCGGATAGCCTGTGAACATTTTTTACACGAGATAAAACCACCGCTAGTCGACATAATAACGAATGATAGTTAGACAACGGATTTTTTATGCATTTATAACAAAATTGTATTTGGCTCCTACATCTTTGCTATCATTGATAGCGAATGCCTTTAGAGTCTATGCGTGATAATGCTGTTTGACCTTCTTACATTGTGTAACAAAGCTAACCTTTTCAAAATAGTTGTAAATCAATTCGGGTGGCAAGAATTTACGAGTTGAATGCGTTACGTGCCGATAATCCCTAATTCGGTGAAACGATTAAAGGAGTATACCTGGGAAAGGGGGTATGACAGTAAACACTCAATACGATTAACACGCACTATTTATTTTTAAATAGATTAAATCGTTGGTATACAAGATATTATTTCAACAGACATTGTCGCTTGAGATCGCAAGGTTTTTATGGGAGGCTTCCCTCTCCTGTCCTCGGGCTGGTGTACAAATGGGATGGGAAAAGAAAAAATGTAAATACGGATAAGTCCTTAAGAGTTTCCGACGGTCCCACCGGAGACTAGACAATTGCCAGATGTAAAAAAAGTGTGGAATGTCGTCGAAAACATAAATTTGACGCACGCACTTTGGTATCCCCGAGTGTCAGGTCATTCGGACTTTCGTACCCTCTGAACATTCGTCCGGTTTCCCAAATTTATTGCACCAATTCCGGGTGGCCCGTTGTTATGCAGAGGGGTTTGATTATTATTTTACGATTTACCCCGAAAATAGGAGGGGTTCGCCAGACTCGCTGGTTACGAACGTGATAAATGCTTGGTAATGTCGTAGTAGACCTAAATATCTGTCGAAAGGCTTTGAAAGCTGTTTGTACAAGGATTCGGTAGGATGCGGGTGCCAATGCGGGGACAAGGAAACGCGGCGAACAAGGTGGTTAAAAAGTAACGATCGAATCGTGAGGATTCCGCGTTGCGCCGGTGTCGCAAACATCGCGGAGAAGTGGCGTCGTTTTCGTGCACACGCATCCGGAATCAAAAGTGCTGAAAATCGACGTGGGCGCCGATTCGTGGGCGCCACGCGTTATAGTTCGCTCCTTGTATAGGAACGAACGATAGAAAAGGGCGTCGCGTTATCCACCCGACGTTGCACACTGTACCTACACGTATATGGCGACGCACTATTTTCTCAAATTAATCTCTTCCGATGTGTCCTGCACGCCCACGCGGCTGGCGCCACGCGAAACCAACCGCGCGCTGCCGAAAATAATCCTAACAGCTCCGCCGACATCCAGCGGAAATCACGGTGCGCCAGTTCGTGGAAAAAAAATATATTAGCCGAACGTGCGCATTGCTGCTCGTCCTTGAACCAGCGAGACAAAAGGTACATTCAAGATTAACGTACACGGGTCGCATTCAAATTGATTTCTTCTCGTAATATTTTTCCTTTTTCAAAGTTGATGTTCTTGGCGCACCGGCTCGATCAATTTAATCGAGAGCTTCACTGTTTGTTCCGATAGCTTACAAGTGAGACTCGAGCACAGTACGTGCTGTTGTTTTTCTATAATTCTTAAGTTATTTCATTAAGCAAGTAAGGTGACATATTTCAAGAATTATTTTAAACGTGTTCTCATCTACAGAATATCACCTTTTGTGTATGTGTTTTTTTAATAACTCACAGACGCAATCACTATTTTCTTGAAAAGGGTCTAAACAAAGACCGAAACGTCGAAATTAATATATCGCAATTTTACTTTCAATTTAATTGATCGAACCGGTGCGCCAAGAACATCGACTTTGTTTGAACACACGATCGACAAAATGAAAAGTTATTTTTCTTTTCGCTTCATTTCGACTTTCGACCACTTTTCAACGATTCAAAGTTGAATTTCATTCGACATGGAAACATTTCAAGGAAATTTAAAAAAGCTGAGATTTGTGTTTGCTTTGAATTTGGCAAATTGTAAAGCGGGGAAAGGATGAAATTGTTCGCATCATGAAGAATCGTTGTCGGACACTGTACCGAGAGCCGTTGTACAATTTCCAGCGGCGCGGCGTCACGTTCTTTACGTATCGTTCGATGCGCCATGGAAAAAAAAGCCGCGGAGAAGGGAATCTGCTAATCCAACACAGACTAGGCAATTTCAACAATGGATCTCCCGTAGTCCTGGTGAACTACTTTATTCGCTATTCAGCCGTCCGTGAACTCTGAATAAAAGAGCCCTTTGTCTCGAGTGCTACTCGTCCACGCGTTTCAATACGGCGGCCTCTGTTCCCCGGTTCCACGCCAACTAGGACTATTTACAGTATTCGGTTAAAATATTGTCCGGATGAAAGCATCGCGATGTCTGGCGACGCGACGAGGTATTTACTGGACCCGGAGACAGTCGTTTCGCGATCAGCAACAATTCGCGCACCAATTACTTAAATCGCGAGAGATCAATCCGTCGAGATACCGCTCAGAAAAATGTCGCGATACGAAAATTCTCTGTAAAACCTTGAAGCCAAGAAGGATCTTGCGACGAACTCTCGAGAGTCAGTGTACATCTTCTAAGTTATTTAAATGACGCAGAGACATTTCTGTCAAGATGGCAATTCCGGCGACAATTAAATCGTAAATGAATTCGTCGAGGTAACGATCTCTTGAAGACTCCCATTGAAAATACAGCGGTAATTCGAACCAGAAGAAATTCAAAGATACGCATGACTCGAGATGATCGAGCGAAATAGCGATCTTTCCGAAAATTTCGAGACAGCCAAGCATCTCCCAAGATCCTGTACGTTTCAGAAACTTGAAGGAGAAGGTAAAAAATCGCCGCGTAGGGAATCACGCGTGGTAGAAGCGAACCTTCTTGCAGTTTAGTAATGAACGATCAAAATTTGCAAAGCAAAGAAGGAGAGCGTATGGGAAATGCTATCAACTATGTCTCCTTACAATTTCACAATTTTCTATTCTGCAACATTAAAATTGTACAACTTTACAATTTACAACTTCACAATTTTGCAGTTCAAGATGTGCTGCTTTGGAATTTTACAATTACATCGTTTCCCAATTTTCGACTTTCCAACTTTAAAATTGTACAAGTTTAGCAATTCTCACATTCCTCACAATTCAAAACTTGAATTCCCCTCGATTTAAACTTGCACTTTCTTTCAAATTGTACTTGAAATTTACCACAGTTTAAACTTGAAAATCACCTCAATTTAAACCTGACATTTCCCTCAATTTAAAGCGTAACGCTTTCCCATTTCGCGAATTCCGTGACACGAGTTAGACTTACACCCTGCCAAAAGAAGATTCACTTCAAAATTGTTTCAATCTTCTAGGATTCTCGAAGATCTCGGAATTTCTACGAATATCTTCGCGTTACGCCAGCTATGTTGAAGTTGACGAAGGGTTTTACGTACGCTTCGAGATCACCGTCTGGAATCCGCTCGGTTAAAATTCCCAAAATTCTCCGAATTTCTTCACGGATCTTCAAACTATTTTCTATCTTAAAAAAATGGCGCGAAGCGCGCGATCTCTGGGAGGCGAGAAGAATATTAGAAAACGGATTTCCCCGCCGCGAAGGGATCGGAAGCGCGTAACGCTTCTTAATGGGTCTTAATTCGTGGACAAAGCGTTCGAGCGCGAGCGGTAAACTTTCTCACGAGAGGCCTAGAAAACCGAGCCCCCCGATCTCGTTGTTAACGACAACTATAATTAACGAGCGTCTGTTTCTTTTTCCCGTGCCGCCGCCTGCGCTGCGCTGCGCTGAACTTTCATCTCGGCTCTCGCTTTCGTGCGCGAACCGCGCGTTCGCACGTTCGTAGTCGCTCGCGAATCCGATGCGCGATATTTCGACCCCGGAGCGAGAGATCGATTCCAAAAATAAGTTCGCCGCGACGCGTTTCCTCGAGTTCTCTGGGCGACGTGTTGATCCAGGGTGCTTTCGGGTCAGCGAACCTGGCGTCGGCTTGTCCCTCCTGGCTACACATTCGGGTTAATTAAGTTCATTAAATTGGACGGCAGACGACGCCGACGCCGGAGAGAGGGCGAGCTCTTAGCGTCTTCTCGCTTAATACAACGAAGAACGTCTTCGACCGGGGAAAATCCTAATTGCATCGGACTTTCTTCTTTCTGGTAGCTCTCTGCAACAACCCTCTGAATAATTCTAATACATCGTCGGCCGACGTTTCATTCCTCCGATGAGCTTAACCACTTCGCTACCATGGACGAGTTACATATCTCGCGACGAAATACCGTTCGTACGATCACCACAGACGAGTTATCTCCCGTCCAAGTTATATCGCCACCGGCTATAAGGATGATTATTGGGACGAGAGTTTTAATTTGAAAATATTTTTAGCAAGAATTATGTTTATTTGTCTTTTACATGAAATATTTGTAAACATAGATCCACCAGTTCATCGGTGGCGATATACGAACGATACTGAATCACGAGATAACTCGTCTGTGGTGATCGTACGAACGGTATTTCGTCGCGAGATAACTCGTCCATGGTCGCGAAGTGATTAACGACGATTTTTTTTTCAGTTAGGAAATTGTTGTACACCAACGTCGCTTCGTTCTACATGTGTAAGCAGATACCAGGCTTCTTGGACGTTTCCGGAAACGCAGTTTGTCAACGAGCAGACGAGGCTGGAACGTTTGTGCCTCCGTGGACGCTGAGCAGGTGCAACGACTGGCCAAAGGCTGGGGATCTTTTCAGAACGAGCCCGTGGGAAGATAACGAAGACAGGTTCGCGAAGATTCGGCGGGAAGACGAGGCGTGGGTGGCTCGAACGCGAGGATGAGTGCTGGCGCCGAGACAAAAGACTCTCTTTTACTCTCTTCTAGCCGCGGAGAGTTCACGGACAGCTGAATGGTGAATAATATAGCGCGGGTTTGGACCCGGTAGGAACGTGGTAAAGGGCAGAATACACGCGAGGACCGGTGTGCGTGCTATATAAAAAAAAGAAAAAAGAAAAAAGAAAAAAGAAAAAAGAAAAAAGAGAAGAAGGAGGAGAAGGAGGAGAAGGAGCGAAAGCAGCCGTTTGCACCGGAGGGGGTTGAAAACAGACGGCGGGCGATCAAGAGAGCGACAGACTCTGGCCGGAGAGTGGGATAGAAACGGTGGGAAAAAGGGAAGAGGAACGGAGGTGGAGAAGGAGGGAGAGGGCTCGTTGAAGAGTACCCTAGCCTGTCTGCTATCGAGCAATCCTCGTTGCCATGGGGATAATCTCGAAAGGCCTCCTCGAAGTACGCAAAATCCGGGCTTTCCAGCGCCGATTTCCACGGGAACGGCGGCCATTCTTCCGGGACCGGTGCTCGCCAACCTTTCAAACCTCCTTGCCTCTTCTTTTTCTTTCTCGCCCTGTGTCCTGAAGCCACCGTTTTACCCGGAATACGTCGACGAGAGAACATTGCCTTCTTCGTTCTCGCTGACCTCTTTCGCCGATTCGTTCCCCCGAGATCGGTTTCTCTGCTGACGGACCTCCGAAGTTGTTTGCCGATGGTCGATGCACTCTTCGGCATCTTTTGCAAGCAGAAACTTGGGGATTTCGAATTTTGTCTTGGACTTGTTCGAGTTGCGTTCAGCCTCCCGGAAGTACTCTGATTCGTAAGCTCTTTGGTTGATCAGTCTCTTGGAATCTGGCGTTCGTCGAGGATGTAGTGGAACCCTGGAAGCCCTGGGCATCGGTTAAGACGGTTTACGGTGATCGCAGAATTGTTCAGGATGCTCTACGATTTCGAAGATGCTCCGAATTTGCTTGGGGGATTTCTACAGAACTCGCAGTGTTCGAGCTTTAATCTTTTCCTCCTCGGAGGCTGCTGCCGCGAGTAGTGTCGGCAAACTGAACGGTGAAAAGAGGTCTGGAAGATCTCTAAGGATCGTTCGCGACGATACGCTCAACTATCCTACCCTCGACGCTTCCGTTCCCGGAGTGGAATCGGTAGCAGACACGTGGTCCTCGACTGGCTCGAGCCACCCTCACCTTTTCAGTTCCCTTAGCGGCACTCCGGTCTCGAGGCGACGCGCGACGCGCGACGCGACGATCTCGAGACAGCCCATCAACAAGGCCGACCGACAAAATTCTCGTCTACCTTGCCGCTTCAATCCTGACATCCGCTGATTTTTCTTTCTACACCTGACCGCCTCCCGACCATCACTTTAGATACACCTGCGCAGGTTCTTTTAGCTACAGACGGACACGATTTTATTATATATAGAGATAGAGATAGATTGTAGAGATAGAGATTGTCGCCAGATAATGTATTGAGATAAAACATTAGAGACGCATGGACCGGAAACAAAGGAGAACCTTTTCGAAATAGTCTGTACAACATCTCTCTGTAGAGTCTCGCAGTCATTCCGAACAGAAACAGCGAAGTGTACGCGTCTCGAAATTACCGGAATGTTTAGTTTCCGTGGATCGCGTCGCACGGTGAATTCATGGAGGAAGCTCGTCGCAGCGATTCTTTCGCGTGTTTCCATAATTCCGGATTACTCCGTGGAGTTGCAGTGCCACGTAGAATGCTCTCGGCTCGTTCCTTTGCATCTTCTCTCTCTCCCAAAGGAGCCTGGGACCGTGCGCGAGAGGAACACAGTCGGATGGCAGACGAGAAAGACGCAAAGGCAGGCGTACACGTGCGCTCGGTACAGAGAACCCCGTAGAAAAGCAAAAACGGGAGAAAGGGTTGCGAGCAGAAAGGTATGAGAGAGTATCGAAGAAAAGGGGAGAAGCAATTTCACGAGTGGTCCGGGTAAAAAATGGAACGGGAACGAGGTTTGAAGGATTTAGTAAGGCTTGGCACCGCGATACGCGTCTTCCGCAACCCCCATGGAAAATCAATACTTACCGCGGCTCTCTGTTTACACGCCGAATAAGCAAATCTGTGTGTTACGCCCGGTAATTAATATCCGATTACTTTAACCCGTTAATTATCGTCCGATCAGCTTTTTCGCGGAACCGTCGGCGGACTTGTTTGCGTTGACTCGATGGTTTGCGGCTGACGTTACGGTATACGGTATACGGTATACGGTATAATAAGGGTTGGGAATCTGTATGGAACTAGGAAACATTATTTTGTACTCTTTAGTCCGTTTTTAAAAAGGTGGTATTCTTTAAACAATTTATTTTTCATCATCGTTTTATTCTGCTTCGAGTAAACTGTCTCGTTCTCTTTTTCCTATAGAGATCGTCGCGCGAAATTACGAATTCGCATGGATATCTTGTGAGCAACTAGTACCTGTGGTTGATCGATGAGGAGCGGTTGTTGCCAGGATCACTTGTCCTCGGACTCCTTATCGGGCTCGACGATTTCCTTGGCGTTTTCCTCGCCGATTTCCTCGGCCACTTCCGGCTGTTTCAACTGGAAGGTTAGGTCGAAATCATCGGGGAATTTAACACGGTACTCGGTGAAGTCTTCTTGGTCGCAGTAGTTGGTGAAGAAGGTCAAATATTGCCACTCCTCGTCGGTCGGCACCGGGGGCGGCGGAGTTGGCTTGGCCCTTTGAGTCGCTGGCTCGGAACGCCACATCAGAGGCCGACTCTTTATCGCCGGTGGCTCCATGACACGCTTCAGGGACTCCAGTAATCGATGCATAAGCTCGAACTGCGAGGACAGAGAGAAGAGAACCATCAAACCTACTCGTTCGATTCCCAATGACTGTCCGCCAAATGAAAAACCACCGGCGAAAGATGAAGTTGGTGGGATGTTTGCGCGGATCTTTACGCGAAAGAAAAAATGATCTGCATCGATTGCAGTTGTTCGCGAACGATAATGTCGAACGGGCCGGGGAGAAAAAAGTTTGGAAGTCGGAAAGAAAAGAAGTGTCTGACCTTCCTGGCAGCTTCCTCGGTCTCCCTCATGGCCCTCAGCTCTTGCTTGAACCCTTCCTTCTCGCAGATCTGAACGACTTCCTGCGGCAGCGTGTCCAGTTGCAGATTCAGATCCTCGTGGGTCTTCTCGATCCACTTCATCATGGAGAAACTATCGAGATTGGCGTCGTTCGGACCGACGCAACTCTCGTAAGCGTCCTCGATGAACACTTGAAACCGGAGCACCTCTTCGGAGAACACCGCGTTCCGAAAAGCTCCCTCGAGCAGCGCGTTCGCGTGCTCTTCCAAATCCGCGGCCCTCGTTTCTAATTGGGAGATGGTGGTCTGCCACCGGAAGTATCGCGAGTCAGCTCTCCTACCTTTCAACTTACTCGACCGCCTAAATTCCCGGGCGTTCCGTGCCTCCTGAAGCTTTCAACTTTCAAGTTCGTCCGATGTTTCTCAGGAACTGGATTATCCAGGAAGCACAGCACGCGTTCAACGTTAACGCTTTTTAACCCTAGACAATATTCCCGATCCTGAGAACTGTTTCCGATGAAGAAGCTTAAAAACAGATCTCCGTGGAGTTCCGCAATTAGAAACCAAGCTGCACATTCTGTGCGATTCCTTTGAAAACTTAAAACCAAAAGAATCTTGGAAACAGACTTCGACTGTACGTAAAAGAAACAATTTTCGAGTCTCGATTGATAAGTGTGTTCGTTTCAGCGATTTTCCAAGTGATTACCTCGAGCTCGGCGATAGAGCTTTGAAGTTCCTGGACTTTGTTCTGGATCTCCACCTCGGCAGTCTCGATCTGGGTCATCATCTGGCTCATCGGTTCTGCCAAGGATTCCACGTGGATCAAAGCGTTCAGATTCTGAGTCTCGATCGCTCTGAACACTCGTATCAAGTCGAATGGATCCTCGAAGTACATCTCTGTTGCACCGTCCGTCATGATGTCTTCTTCGAACATATCTGGAGATCAAGGTAAGATCCGAAGAATACTGTTTCATCGTTTCCGAGAGTACTGAAATGTTTCGTTCGCAGATTACGCGCGATCGGACGATAGAATGACTTACCTATCAAGCAGTCCAACGAAGCCACTTCCTCGACCATTCTGTAACGACCGAATAAATTGTCAGAAGTGGCGACGCACTCCCCGGACTCGGATCGATGGATCCAATCGTGCTCCATTCGCCAAGACATCGGCGAGACCTGGTACAGGAATCTCTGGCACATCTTCACCATTCTCCAGTTCTCTTCCCACTGGTAGACGTCCAATCTGACTTGGCCGTATTCCCTGGAAAGTTGGTTCCTGATGTTGGTCAGATTCCGGGTCTCTTTCGCCTCCTCCTCGGCTCGCGCCAGGACGTTCATGCTGAGCTCGTGATCCTCCGCCAGAAAGTCCTCGAAGCCGCTGATGTATCTGTGGTAGCGACGCTGAGAAAGAAAACACACGCAGAAAATAAAACGATCTGTCGTAAGTATCACGAAATTATTTCGGAACAAAGAAACTGAGCAATTTCAAAAGATACCCGTGTGTCCTCGAGTCTCCTTTGTTCCTCCACGAATTGCTGATCGATTCGTATACAGTCGTCCATTTCCTGTCCAGCCAGCAACCGAGCCTTGAAGATCGAGCGAAGATCGTCCACGTATTCGGCCACGGAGAACTTTTCTTTTACCACGCGGTTCGAGAACGCCTTGAAGAAGCCTGGGTCCACGTCGGTGATCGCCATTGCCTCGTCCAGGTCCTTGTGCTTCTTCGCCTCCAACGCTTCCAGATCCACGTCAACCTTTTCAAAGCAACTTTCGTGTCATAAGGAAGCTGCAGGCCTCGAAGCATTTATGAGAAAGTTAGTAAGCAAGCGAATAATTATTAATGGTAGAACTTCCAATATAGGAGACTCTGGTGTCTAAAGCCCATCTTAATTCTGAAATAATTGTACGAAACACAAAGTCACCGATGTTAATTGCAGGTGAAGCGGAGATTCTCTTCGGGACTACTTACGCGAAGGGTCCGCAGGAATTCTTTGTTCCTCTCGACGTCCACGGTGACTCCTTTTCTCCGCTCGAGGTCTGCGAACCGCTTTCTGGCCTTCCAATATTGGAAATAAGAGAACATGAGGGAGCAAGGTGGGTGGGCGAAAGGCGACTGCTCCTTGTTCACGTTAATTGCTTCTCCCAAGTGTTCGTGGCCCTTAGTGAAATAATACTGTGTCCTATAGAGAAGGGAACAGTCAGTCTTGTAGCCAATCAATTTAGAACGGCATCAAACTTTTCAAGTCTCTGTTCCTTCTCTCGGGAAAGCTTCAAGAATTTGAGCAGCGTCCTGATCTATCATTTATGTTTTTTCTTTTTTTGTTGCAGAGAAGAGCGATTTTCGAGAAGGGAGTACCTGAAGAACTCGGGTTTCTTGTCAGTCTTCTTCCGCTTACGACGGCCGGTCGACTTCGAGCATCTCTCCGCATCGGTCATTTTCCCTCGATTCATCTTGATGCTTTATTCAAGCTGAGCTTTTCACCTAGTCGGTCGTTCACCCGCGACGCTTTTCACCAGAAATCTTATGTATTTTTAAGGCGTTTAACGTGTAAACGGATGGTAAGTGGAAGCTACTGAAAGACTGTTCACTTTTTGTAATTTAAATGTTGTAAAGAACCCCGTCGTTCTTTCTCTGGTACCTCACAGATTGCGGATCTTTACGTATTTATAGGAAAATTGAGTTTACGTTGACTCGAATCATTGTGAATATAAAATCTAAAATCGGCCTCTGGCAGGTTCAGCGTCGAGTAATTCAAGTATAATAATAATTGAAGGGTTTTAACTCTGTAAACGAGCAATTTGTAATCGGTCGATCATCGATACGTTCAATATGCCGCAGTTAGCGGCATAGAAAGACTGCTGCGAAACTGATTTTTGAACGAGTGGCTCGATGAATCGGTAGATCCTCAAAGAGCTCGGTTTTCCACGCCCAGAGCGACAGAATGTTTCCCTGTCAAAAAAGCTACTTACCTATCCGGACAAAGGCTCTTGGATTCTCTCTCTCTCTTTCTCTCTCTCTCTCCCTCTCTCTCTCTCTCCCGTGTTCTGTCTCTCTATAGGTTTGCCGTGACGTTCGAAAATAAAAGAGAAAACGAAAAAGAAAGAGGAAGAGAGTTCGATAACCTCCGCGAACCTCCACCCTTCTTTCGGCGGCTGTCACCGCTGATAGCGCGCTGACGTTTCGTGGATCAGCGGTTGTCAAGTGGGATTGTTTGGCATGCGCGTTTTATTTCCGAGAGCACTTTGCCCCTCGACCCCTCTGGATAGACCATTCGCTGTCAATTATCGACTAGCAGGGGGATGATGGAGTCTTTTACTTTTTGCTTCACGTTCATAGGGAACATTGTATCTTGCAAAAGAGCGGACCTATTTTAACTGGAAAATTAGACATTTCTTTCAACCTAGAATAATTACATTCTACAATATTAATAATTTTCTTTGTACGAATATGAAATTCATACTATACCTCCCGCAATACCTTAATTTGTTGCAATTGATTAGACACCGATATATTTAATAATGTAAACAATATTTTGAATAATGGTGCAGCAATTTTTAGTGGCGCTTCTCTCTCTTTGTGTCTCGCAGAGTCACCATTCGAGTGTTAAATCATTAAGGGAAGAAATAATGTCCAGCTAATAGCTGTACACTTTCAATATTTCATTAATATTGCTTCACTAGAGTCTATTTACACTTAATTAATTTTAATATCCACTATTATTTCAAACCTATTCCTTTCCATAACATTTTGCAATGTCACGTTTCCTCAGTACAAAATGAATTATTCAAGTTTGTACATTTGATTTTTGTATCAACGCGAATAATATTGACTAGAGCCTTGAGCTACTATCGTTTTATCACTATCCCCAATCTCTTTGTAACCATCATGTGCTAATTGTGTTCTTTTCTGTTCCTAGCAATTCGGTACGCCGTAAGATACACTTGTCTCTCGAAAGCAGCCATCCACGTAATATAATAATAATAATAATAATATTGTAATATCTTCATTAAAAAAGTATTACAACAATTAATGTGTTCTTTCTTCCCTACCCCGTACACGAAAATTCGATAGTAGAGTTAGATTAACTTAAGTTTTAGGCCGTCTGACTTATCGTTCAGTTGTACTACTGAAATTCGGATACCTCCTCGGCTATCATGTTCTCCTAATACCGAGTTCAATTTTCGAGGAAATTTTCGAAAATTTCGAATTTTCGACCGTCTGACTTGTCGTTGACTTATACTACTGAAAATCGGATACCTCCTTTGCTATCATGTTCTCCTAATACCGAGTTCAATTTTCGAGGAAATTTTCGAAAATTTCGATTTTTCGAGCGTCTGACTTATCGTTGACTTATACTACTGAAAATCGGATACCTCCTTTGATATCATGTTCTCCTAATACCGAGTTCAAAAATCGAGGAAATTTTCGAAAATTTCGATTTTTCGACCGTCTGACTTGTCGTTGACTTATACTACTGAAAATCGGATACCTCCTTTGCTATCATGTTCTCCTAATACCGAGTTCAATTTTCGAGGAAATTTTCGAAAATTTCGAATTTTCGACCGTCTGACTTGTCGTTGACTTATACTACTGAAAATCGGATACCTCCTTTGCTATCATGTTCTCCTAATACCGAGTTCAATTTTCGAGGAAATTTTCGAAAATTTCGATTTTTCGAGCGTCTGACTTGTCGTTGACTTATACTACTGAAAATCGGATACCTCCTTTGATATCATGTTCTCCTAATACCGAGTTCAAAAATCGAGGAAATTTTCGAAAATTTCGATTTTTCGACCGTCTGACTTGTCGTTGACTTATACTACTGAAAATCGGATACCTCCTTTGATATCATGTTCTCCTAATACCGAGTTCAAAAATCGAGGTTTTCGAAAATTTCCTCGAAAATTGAACTCGGTATTAGGAGAACATGATATCAAAGGAGGTATCCGATTTTCAGTAGTATAAGTCAACGACAAGTCAGACGTTCGAAAAATCGAAAATTTCGAAAATTTGCTCGATTTTTGAACTCGGTATTAGGAGAACATGATAGCCGAGGAGGTATCCGAATTTCAGTAGTACAAGTCAACGACAAGTCAGACGGTCGAAAATTGAAGTTTTCGAAAATTTTCCTCGATTTTTGAACTCGGTATTAGGAGAACATGATGTTGGAGGAGGTATCCGATTTTCAGTAGTAAGAGTCAACGACAAGTCAGACGCTCGAAAATGTGTGAAAAGGAAGCATCGAAAGGAGGTATCCGAATTTCAGTAGTACAAGTCAACGGCGAGCCATGGATTTAGGAAGAATAGGTAGTGCAATAAATACATACGGTTCTTTATAACATTGTCTTTATTCATTGTATTTTCATACACCCAATGTTAATATTGTACATGTACATAACTTATATTCTGACGCATATACATACATAAACATAAATGAACGTATCTTCACTTTTATACTATTTAAATAAATATTACGACTTCGAAATCGAGTAGACCATTTTGGTGTCGCGTCCAATATTATCGAATCATCACGAAACTGGACAATTATTCGTGATCAGCACGTCAAAACGAATCGTATGATTTATAGGTTACCTCCTTCTCGAACACCCTGTGTTCAAAATGCGCGCGTCAAGTGACGGCATACGCCTACCGCCGCTCGTACACCAATAGCGAGCGCGACTTGTACCGCGAGTTCGGAACTTCAAAAAACGAATCTCGCAAGGCTGCTAAGGAGCGCGAAGTCGAAGACGCGTAGACCGTATTGTTCGCGAACTTAATTGTTACACAGTCGGAAGTGACAGAATGGTATCGACCACTCGGGACGGAAGCCAGCGGAAAACTGATCGGCGATCGGCTCCTCCTCTCCTCCTCGGCCGATCAGCGCGCTGCAGCGGATCGATTCAATTCGATTCTCGCTTTTCCCCCCCACTCTACTTGCTTGCCAAATTTTCCGTAATTGCGCGTCATCCGCGCCGATGTTCGACTTTCAGGACCTCAGGAGCGTCTCTACGGGGGTCCTTGGGCCTCAGGCATCTGGACTGAGCAGCAGCAAAACGCATTCGACACGTTAAAATTGATTCCGACTATTGAACTCTTATTACAGTACACTGATTTCACTAAAACTTTTGTTGTTACCTGTGACGCCTCTAATGTAGGGATCGGTGGAGTTCTTTCACAGGTAAAGGATATTAAGGATCTGCCTGTAGCCTATCATTCAAGGACATTAAACAATTCCGAAATAAAATCAATCAATTACGCAATTAAGAAATCTGTCGACCTCTCAGAATATTTGAACATCCGTTTAACAATTAATATATGCATATTACAAATGAAATTGTACGCATGACAATATAAAATACAGATTAATTTAATGTACAAACTATACGTATTATCATTGCACATATAATAACATCTAAATAAAAAAGAAAGCAACCGATGCTACTTATTGCACGAAACAGTATACATAAATTGCCATAATGTATATTGTATAATATACTAATCTACCACCTCGCGTTTCGAACAAAGTCTACCGTATCCAATTCTATAGTTCTCAAGACTAGACATATATACATACAAAAATCCCGTGACTCTGGCTTCTCTTGAATTTTCACAGTGTCTCTGACTTGTGCTCGATTACAAACTTGTCTAACGATAAGGCAAACTAACAAAACAGAGACAAACGTACAATGTTTTATCCGTAGCTAATAGTGTAACCCATAGAGATCATCAGAGTTTCTTTGATAGCAGGATGCAGTTGTCGTTCTATAAACTTAGTGAGAGCCTGGCTAGCTCCTCTGAGGAACACGTCCTCCATTTCTCTTGCTACATGTTCTTTCGACTGCCACCCTCTGCTGTCATTTTCGAAATCAAGTGGAAATATGCTATCCAACTGATCATCAGCGTACAACTGTCTGTTTTCTTTCGGATCCTCTCCGTTCCGATAGCTATTCTCTCGTTTGAAATTATTTTTCGGCTCGCTATCGTTCAAGCTCCGCAAAAAACTCTCCGTTCGATTCTCCAAGCTATCCCGACGATCGGTAGTACAATTGCTGTTAGTCTCGTTCGTTCTCGATCTCTTGCTGGACAACGCTCTTGCGAAATCCTGCGGCGTGATTGTCTCCATGGATCTAGAGATCATCTTGTGATCGCCGGTTTCCTGACCGGTTTCGACAGATCCTGGAAAGTGGCGAACGCTCGACGAACCTTCGAGGACATCGGATTCGGACAGGGACCTTCTGTCGCGAGGCAACGACTTGGTCAGCCACACGTTCTTCCGCCAGATGCCCAATTTTGAAACCGGCTGGCTCAGGAAACGAGAATGACGAGTCTCGTTCGGAATCACGACATCCACCTCTTTCGACACGCCTATTAGCTGACGGGGTTCCGCTGCCTCGTAATCGTCGTTCTGCGTTACAGGCGCAATGTACTGTAAAACATGTTAACAAGATCAGTTGTTAAAATCAACGGTACATTTTCGCAACTTACGCAAATCGTTAAAGAGAGAAAGAACATTTTACTTGGTTCCTGTCTCTTACGATCAACGCCCAATTTCGGCCATCATTTTGCCCAACGGTTCTTTACCTCGTCTCGAGGAGGATTGTTAAACGGCGGCCACTTGTCTTGCCTCTTGATTTGCTTGTCCAACCTTCTAGCCTGGCAGCCATAAGCGTAGATAGATGCGAATCTCGGCTCGAGAAAGCTGGACTCGGTTCGAATTCTCATCTGTCCTCTGCCTCTAGCGATCGGACTGGTTAAGAAATCGATTCCCGCGCGTCTCAATCGCAGGCTCATCCTGCAGGACTCGGCTGGGATCGGTGGCTGATGATCTCGGGGCATGAGCGATACCAAACCGGAAACGGAGAGGTCGTTGAACATCACGCGGGTTTGCAGAGAATTGTTGTTCGGCTCGTAGACGCATTTCTCCACCCTGGCCCATGGGGATCCTGTGTCTCTGGCGCCTTGCGGTAGCTGAAAATTACAGGTACAATAGCTTAGAATTTCGTAAAGCAAAGTAAACTGTATTGCACGAATAAGTACTCTCCGTGCTTCGCGTGTTGTCCCTCGAGACGGCAACAGCACACTTTTCGAATTCCTGCCAGGAAACAACTTGCGAGGCACGCGGACCAGTTCTTTTCAATCGCAGATACGGTTTTACGTGTGACAGAAAATTACTGGGCCGGAGGAAACGCGATACACGTTCTACACCGGCTGCGGCCTAGCAGACTTTAATGCGATTTGCGCAATAAATATTACTTTAACAGCAATCCGGGAGACTGACATCTCAAGTGGTGCAGAACGAAGTTCTTGCTGATAAGACGCGCTCGGTTCCTCCTCCTCTAGTCGATTTCTTCTGCTGGAATCTCTATGGAGCGCATCCAAGGCACGTTCCAGCCTTCCACCGCAGGCCTCCCAGTTAGCAATGCTTGTGCGAGCGAACCTGATCGACGATAACACCAGCAACAACGGTGCGGAAAGCTTGAGTGCCAACATCACCTGTGAACACGACGAATATATACTTACGATCAGAAAACAAAAACGGTTGTGGAGAATTTGAGGAACAGTAAAACGGAGAAATTGATCAGGAACAGCTTAAAATTCGATTAATAAAAAAAGCGATACGTGAACGTTGCTCGTTGAAAAATAGAGAAGACGCATCCAGTTGATGCCATCTACGTGGCCAGTGCCATTAAAATATCTCCACCGGGCATATCCTGTAGAAACTCAGTGAATTCGAGCCGCTGAAACAGAGCATGAATGCGTCTTCCTTCCGTCTGTTTCAGCGACAATCGAGTGAAAACCAGGAAGCATAATTCGAACGGCGCTTGTTCAACACAGGTCGTCTCTATTGTCCTGCTCGATTGTTATTAATTCTATGCTATCCCGTTGATTTTAGGAAGCTCGTTAACACAGGGAATATGCTATTCTCGTAATTCAACTGCGAGAATTTTCTATAACGTCCAACACGGGCTCCTAAGTTTTTATTCAACATCGTTCAGTTTCCCTTCTGCACGGCGAATAATTGTTCGAACGCTCTTTGATCTTTCGCAATTCTGCTTTTGTTTTCTCCGCGAGATGTTCGTCGATTGCAACGAAATTGCGCTGTGAACTTTTTCGATTCAAACAAGGTTAAATGCTTAATTAGTTTTTCTAAGCCAAACGACGACTTCCACGTTGCTCTATTCATTTTACCGGGCACGCGGTGCGTGCACACCGTTGCGGAGAACAATGCAGAATTTCACAGAGGCGCAACGCGCGAGAGAGTTCCCCAATTTCCTAATTGGCCGATATCGAAACGCAACAGAGCTGCATACGCTTACACGAGCGGTGCCGGAGGAGGTGCAACAACGGCAACGCAATACTTTTTACGACTCCAGATACGAAATCTCATCATTGTTTCCCGAGGAGTGAATGAATTCTCGGCCGAATAAGGCCAGTGTTCCACTTATTTTTGTATGCTAATACACAGCGAGAACGGAACAACAACTTCGGCGTGTGCAGATTTCGTTGCCAGATGATTTTCACGGTTCGATAACCGACACGAGGGATTTTGTAACTTTTTCTCGCGAAAACATTCTTTCTGTTCCGCGTCGGATTCTTTTTCCACCGGTCGGAATCGTCGAGGAAACCTTCTCTCCTCTTAAATAAAGAAAACGTAGACCTGGACAGCTGTTAATGTAAATTCTATACCCTCCAGTTTCATTTGAACGTCCACAAGACAATTGAAAAAATCATTTGAACCATAAGCAGATCGATTAGAAGCTTCTCAAGGAAGAATATCGAACAAATGCAGAATCTAGACCAGTACAGTCTCGTCAATTTTTATAAGATAGGACAAACTAGCAGCTTCGAATGATCGATAATTCGAACGTTAATCGACGATACGGTTTTCAATGAGCAGCTGTGTTCGCGAAGAAACGATTGAACGTCGCTACAGGGTGTTTTTCAGCAAGTCTAAAAAAGAAGATTCTAGTCAACTATAGATGCAGCAAAAGGAAAGCGTTTCAGTGATAATCAGCAGGCGTGAAATGCGAGCCGCGAAAGTGAGAGACGTTGATTGATTTATTTATTTATTCAGTACTCACTGGTGACTCGATCGCGCGATTAATCGAGCAGAAACAGGTGTTAAACGAGTCTCGATGTTCCTCCGTGAGACGGGAAGAAGAGAACCGGGTCTTCAGCTTGCGCCTTCGGGGCAAGGCAGATCGAATAACAATGAAAGTGGCTGGATACGCGCCGCAGCTCCTACTCCTGCGTCTTCCTTTCCTTGTTCTTCCGGCGGCGCGTAGAACGCGCTCGAAAGCCGCGAGCTTGATCGTAGCATCGCGTGAGATCGCCGCCGTGAATTAACTCTTTCGTAATTTACAAATCAACTGGCAACTGGCTCTGCACACACCATCGCCTGCAAACACATCGAGAAATTTCATTTTCAATTCTATGCATTTTTTCGGCTTCGACCATAACACGCATACGGGCGATTCTTTCGTAGAACAATATTCTATATGGACTCTTCTTCCAAATACAACGGTATATTTATTTTGTACCAGCTGACCCGACGACAGACGTTGTCCTGTCCAATTTTAATAAACTTATTTGTGAAGCAATTTCAATTTGAACCTTGAAATTCAATTCGTTTACATCAATGTTTTTCGTATTGGGAACCAATAATACTTGCACCGTTTCAAAAATTATGATTTTTGCTGTTTGTCCGAATTTTCCAACTTTCCTTTGTGATTGTCTCGAATTTTTTTTCTGAAAGCTTTTCCAGAACTATAACGAACAAAACAAAAAAAGAATTATACATATCCATCGTTCGAATCGTGAGTTATGGTCTTGAGTTCATACGAAAATCTCATAGAAAAAAAACCCTTTCATTTTTTCCCGAATTTTCCATTTTTCTGGGCAACCTTTCCAATTTTTCTTTCCCTAAAAACCTGATTCGGACTACAACGAACATTAAAAAAAATTATCCAAATCGGTCCAGCCGTTCTCACGTGATGTCGTGACCAACGAACAACATTTCATTTTTATTATACAGAAGATAACATCGTAAACAATTGGGCGTGTTTGACACTATATGGATTGACGATGCGCGTCGAAATGGCGTTCTAATATTTTTAATTTTACGATTATTCAAAACATTTTTTCTATTTACTTTTGAACATTTTACATAACACTCTAAATATCGAACCTTTTGCCGACGAATGTCATTCAATTCCGAAAGTTGCAGACAAATGATGTAATCGCGTATACATGATAAAATATTAGAATATATGTATATATTTGTATATCTACCATTTTTCCCAGCACTCAGGATTTTGATACATGATCTTCGTCCGCAAATGGTTAAACGTGTTTAAACAACGCTCGAGAGAATATGTACTTTGTAAATCGTGTCTTATTCCTGTCGAATAAAGGGAGATGTAAAAGGGAAGCTCGAGTATGTAACTGACCCGCGTTGCCTATGACGGTCCGATAGCGACTGAGAAAGTCATTAATCATGAGGTTACACAATGTCATTGTATATGTTTCTGGAACAGAACAGGTGTGTACAGTACAATAAGCTGTTCGAACGCACCGAACGGAAACAGATTTTGTTTACTGTTATCCGAGAGTTGGCAAATACATACCATTGACACCGTTCAATTACCTAGGAACCTAAAAACGCAACGGAAATACACTGAAAACATGATCGTCTGTCGATGTTATCTGTTAAAATAAGAAAAGATTCGATGAAAATCGTCGAGACGGTTCAACTTTGGATTGAAGCGAATTGTAACAACAATGGCGACAGTTTTAATCACGTGATGCATCTCCCATTCGTTCATTTGGCGCCTCTAACAGGGACGCCGTATTTTTGAATAACCTAAAAATCTCTCTCTCTCTCTCTCTTATTAATGATTATTTATATTAATGATGATTGACAACAACAAAGCGACTATATCTGTACTTTTTCTTTGTAAATTGATCTTTTATTGTGTCGCGATTACGGCTTTTCAGCATTTCTTTTTCTCAAAGTATAAATCAACGTTGTATACGCCCCTGAAAATAATATCACGTGGTTCGTGATTCGTCGCATCTCGATACAATCACGAAATTTTCTGTCGATTACTGGAAATCGACTGGCGAACTTTGAAACAGTCGATTGTACCTGATTCTATGTACCTCTCTGTTCCATGATTCAGAATCAAAATAAAAATAATGCAGAACAACAAGATACATGTACAAGATAACTATGATTGTTCGCTAAAACATTGTGGACGCATGTGAACGCGTATAAATTCATCGAGATTTGGATGCGACTGTTGCGCAAATACATATATGAGAGACGTGCGTGCAGTTTCTAGGTTATGTACATAAGATGTTTTCCCCTAGAAGGAACTTTTGTTTATTTGTCATAGCTTTAGGTGAAGTGCCAATTATATTTTTTCTCCGTATTCTCAGTAACAAATAGACTGCGGATATTTATGCAAATTATTTTCCAAACTGTTCTTCTATTAACATTTATACGTGTTCTCGTTAACCTGTTAACCGGATGTTTTTCCGGCCATGAAATGATCAAAAACGATTCAGGATGATTCGACAATTAATACGCGATCCAATTTATGCTGCTCGTTTATGTTACAGGTGTTAGGATAATATTAGATCAAAGAATGAAAACGAAAAATAGTTGGTTACAGGTTCAAGTCTTTATATACACGTATATGTGTATATTATACGCATACGTATTTGCTAGAAATTCATAAAATCTGCAGTCTACTGAGACGAAATCGCTACTAACTTTTTGTCGTTTATTTAGCTCAGGCAATAGTTGTTCTTGGACAAGCGGACCAAGGAGAAATAGCACAGACAATCCTGTTCGAAAACCCAGATCAAAAATTGGAATCCGAGATAGAACCAGCAGAGTCTAAAAATCCAAACGAAGAATCAGAATCTAAATCAGATGCGGAACCCGTGGTAACTTCTACGGATGCTGTAATAGTAAAACCTGAAGAAGTAAATGCAACCATTGAAACGAATGTAACGTTAAACAATTCCTCTTCGAATGTAACTAAAGTGAATTGTTTAACGGATGTAGTTTACGGACCGGTAGAGGTGAGTAACACTCGTGTAAAATTTGTTCGGGTACCATTCGTAATTTGATAATTGTTACAGATTGTCAATGCGACTAGTTTAATGAAGTTGTTGATCTTGGAGCCTGGACCGCCGAACAGAAGCAGGAATAACAAAGAAAATAAACCCTGGTATCAGGTACCGGGAACATGTATAATAGTATTATTTTATGCAAGATGGTGTGTATTTAGTAGCCAAGCCGCACCACATTTTAACGCATTGCCACGTTCGTTTCCACACATCAAAGCAGTGGCGATCGATGCTATGAAATACCAAATGTAATGCTCTGTGATTTGTCGCTTCCACGAATAGTGTCTCATTGAAGAAAATTGAATCTGATCGATGTACTATGTACTCTTACAGCTTCAACGCTCAGTACGGAATCGTCGGAGTGCCCACCCTGATGTTGATTCATAATGGAAAACCAGTGGTGAAATTTAACGACAATGTCTACACGTTGGAATCTTTCTCCAAATTTATAACTTACATAACTAATCTACAACCGAACGGATCATTGTACGTTACATCGTTGGACTTTGCTGGTCCAGTGTCTAGCACGCCGTCAAACGAAACAGATTACTGTTTAGTACTCTCGTGGATCTTTATCGCTGCCTGTGCTCTCTATTTCATATTCCAAAGTAGTTGGTGGGAACAGTTCGTTGAACTAGTTATGAACACGTGGCTTGAAAGCGATGTACAGCATGAACACGCCGATTAAAGTATCACAGAGAGACTGCTTGTCCTCCCTTGTACAAAAGACGATGTAAAATATGAACTACGATATTAAAAATTTATTCGATCACGTGATACTACTTGTGGTGATTCTAATTAAGACCGTGTAAATATGTCCTATTAAATAAGAATAAATATTGCTTTGAGAATCGTTCCTACCGTTCTTCTATTACATCTTACACTGTCCTTTAGACTGGGGATCTTTATGCATTTGTAGCTTATATTTTCAAAAAATGCTAGAATATCAAATTCGATAGAATTCAGTACATTACAGTATAAACTTATCGTGAAAAAAATGAGAAGAGACATTGGGACGATCACGGGAAGTTTCGCAATCGCAAAGTTCATTTGAACGGAACACGAAAACATCGCGCGCCTCTTGTCAATAGAACATCTATATCGCTGTCAATGACTATTATCAAATTCCATATTTCCGATATCGTTCGAAACAATACTGTATATTTAAAAACGGTGTTCTCTGTCGTTAATTTTCCGAACAAATCATTATTATATCGAAAGCAACGAGGCACTGTATTGACCATCGTAGCTCTACTCCGAAACTCGCATGTAATGGCCGACTTCGCGATTCACTTATCACTTCCCTAACTTCATGATTGTTGTGTGCGGCATTTGTTTGCGCTGAAGTTCGTCTCTAATGAGTTTTGTTATTGCAGTTATTGCGGAGACGAGGCGTTGTGTGATTTTGTGGAAAAGGATTTGTTCGACATAGGCGACGGTTTCACGAGGCGATCGAGTCCCTGGAGGAAACAACATGACATTGTTCGGTATCCGGACACGTTCGAGTAATTTCACTGATTTTTGTGATTCGACGTCAGGTTAGGTTTTCATCGGAGGGAAGCCGGTTCCGTTTTCGAGTTAACACTAGGGTAGGCTAGCGTGAAAACATCGAATTCCATTGATACGCGAATAAAGGGTCAGGTTAGAGTCAACAACGGCCCTTAACAAGGCGAACGTCTACACGAAAAAGATATGGGATCGTTGAATCTCGTTTGTCCAATGTGCTGTGGAGAAACCTTTAACAATCCACAGTCATTGAAGTATCATTTATTAAGCATGACGGACAACCTATACTGTCCTGGCTGTTCGCAACGTTCCGACTCTGTAATGGCACTTATCCAACACTTGGATCGCTGCGGACAGACCGTCGATCAAGAGGAATCGCACAACGACAAGGAAGAGTCTACGCGAGAAATTCAACACGAATCCGAAGCAGATACAACAGTACTAATGGTTTGTATGAAAACCTGACTTTATCTCGGCCATAATCTGTACTCTATAATTATTGTTTCAGGATGCCAATGTTGAAGGTATAGATCAAAGTTTCCTAGCTACTGTGAACGATAGTGGAATTATGATAGTCGGAGGGCCTCAAACGATACAAGTCGATGAAAATGGTGTGTAGAACTCCTAATCGAATCTATGTTAATTCTATCTACAGTATATTTTCTATAGACGCGACAGCCCCAGGGGAGTTGGTCACGTCTACTGCGACTCTCTGTGTCGCGTTAGTAGTAGTTCACACCAATATACCGAGCCGAGATCAGATTACTAAGTTGGGGGGATATTCTTGGTCGCATCTATCGTGTAGACATTGTCGCGTCTATAGAAAATATACTGTATTTGAGCAGTGCTTCTAACAAACGTATTAGGAGAGATCAAAGTCGTAGAGAAACTGGGCACCGAAGAGGCACGGATGGAGCAAAACTCTTTGGAGTTTAAGATGACGGAGAAAGTTCCTAGTACCGGCAAGAAGGACAAGAATTCGTTGACCCAGGATCACATAGTAACTATATCGGCAGCCGAGACGGAAGATAAGGACGGGAATAAAAATATAATTACTATTCTACCCGAGGGTTCGGAACTCCTCGATGGTAACACAGGTGCTCTGATAAATATGGACCACATAAATGATGTAGGCGAATTAGACGAGGATGGGTTGTTACATGTGAAAGAAGAACTCTGCGAGGTATAAACAGGAGTTGAAATTTTCATTCGCAAGTTTATGCGACTTGTTCAACTGAATGCGATTGTTTCACTTTAACAGTTAGAACCGGAAGCTGTTTACAGTTGTACTAGCTGTGATATGAGTTTCAATTCGGTCGTCGAGCATATAAAGCAATACCACGATGGCCAAGAGGTGTTGCTGGAGATAGCTGATCAATTAGACGATCTTCCTACCGTACCTGTAGCTAATACCTTACCGGCAGAGTCGGGAAGCGTAATGAACACGAGACAAAGGCAAAGCATGAATACGCTACGCACAGAGGAGTGCGTGGACAGCGAGGGAAGACTGTACACAAGAAAAGTTGTGCAAATAGAAAGGTTTTGGGACAGAGCACCTGCGCAAACGTCTTTGCAGTCGACCAAAGCTCCGATGATAGAAAAATTCTTTTCTAACGTGGAAGGAGTAAAAGTAGGACGAACTCGTACTTGCCCGTAACACGTTCGTTTAAACTGTGCCCTTCAACTGAACAAACTCATTTCAGGTACGCGAGAAGAGATTGGCGGCATCGCCGATGAGAATGTACAGATGCAATCAGTGCCTTCAACAGTTCTCGAAATTGGGCAACTTCCGAGTGCACGCGTGTCTTCACGGCAACAATCGTTGCGACAGCTGCGATCAAACGTTCGCGACGCCGAAAGCGTTGCAACTGCACGCGAAGGTTCACGAGGGTGAACCGGACCCGAATCAAAAGACGTTCGTATGCGAAACGTGCGGAACAGAGTTCTGTTCGCATAAAAGCTTGCGCTTGCATTCTCGGATGCACGCGCCGGTTAGGGCAAGACACGTTGATGCACCCGCGGGAACACCCAGCGCTACGTTCACGTGTCCCGAGTGTGGTAACGATGATTCTTTACTTTCTAACTGTTTCTTTACTGCCTAGTAAATCGTAGTGTGCTTCGAGTACAATTAGTAAATTGTACTTGCAGGCAAGACATTAGCTGAATCGTACAAGGAAGCGCACATGGCATTGCACACCGGGGACTCTGTAACTTGTACAGTTTGTAACCGGAAGTTCGACTCCGCTGATAGTTTAGCGATGCACGCAGCGGTGCACACGGAGCTCAGTCAATCGCATTCACCGACGCCACCCGCGACGGAAACCATGACCAAGGAACCCACGGAAAATCAAAAGCCTTATCAGTGCCAGCACTGTGGTCGTAGATTCACGAGACCCCATGAGAAGGTGAAGCATGAACGGATTCACACTGGGGAAAAGCCACATGCATGCGAAGTGAGTACAAATAGTAAATGCAAGCGATATGCAATGCATTGGAATGTTTCTGGGTGGCACGCTTAGCCGAATCACGCTGGAGAAAGATACTAACCGAATTCCTATTTGCAAACAGGTGTGCGGGAAAACGTTTCGTGTTTCGTATTGTTTGACTTTGCACATGAGGACTCATACCGGAGTGAGACCTTACGGATGCCAGCATTGCGGCAAGAGATTCAAGGCTTCCTCTGTATACAATCATCATTTGCTGACGCACGGCGACGAGCGCGCTTACACCTGTCCGTATTGTCCGAAAACGTTTAAAACTCGTGTCCAATTAGCGGGCCACAAGAACAGCCACACGAAACCGTTCCGGTGTACCGAGTGTTCTCGGCCGTTCGCATCCTTGTACGCCGCGCGTGCTCACATACAGACACACAAAAAGGACAACAATTTGAAATTTAGTTGTTACATTTGTGGTGCATCG
Organism: Lasioglossum morio; assembly: GCA_916610235.2. Classification (NCBI taxonomy): domain Eukaryota; kingdom Metazoa; phylum Arthropoda; class Insecta; order Hymenoptera; family Halictidae; genus Lasioglossum; species Lasioglossum morio. The sequence continues at coordinate 15,122,111 of OU744333.1, forward strand.
TACGGCAGAGCGTTCGCATTGAAGGATCACTTGAAACAACACGGCACGGATGTATTACCTCCGCCAGAACCAGCAAGAGAAGAAGAGGTTCACGAAGGAGAGGATTTCTTGTTGGCAGAGGAAGAAGTGGAGGACGATGAATTAGTCATTCCCTCTCCTTTGCCAGTTGAACAATCGTCAGACGCCGAGGACACTGAATGAGACTATGGAAGCTAGTCAAAATGTTTGTTATAAAAATGTAGTTTAATTATGTTCAATATACCGATAAATGTAATAACGAATAATTTCCTATTTTACGTAGAACTCGGGTGACTATATTGGCAGGAATTTGTTTATTCGCGAACTGAACTATGAAATTTTTTAATTCTAAACGACGAACATTCTAATACAAACTGCTGTGACTAGTGATGAGATATAGTATTTGTCTGTAAATATCGTATTTCGAATTTGTACATCCTCATTTTGGTACTGTATGGATAGAGAAATGTTAAATACGAATTAGCGATTGTACTATGACAAGCTATAATTTTTAATTGTGCCTATTTAATAATATAGGAGTAAAATAGAATTTATATTATTTATTTCTTAATATGTTTTAACGTGTTTACGTTTCGTTGTTTGTTGCAAATACGATTCCCTAGAATTTCAATTTTTTTTTCTCCGTTTTTCTTTGCTTCCCGATTATTAATTTATTCGATATTGATCCAGAGAAAGACGTGTAATAAAATATTGTTTTGAACTCCGGACAAAATGTAAAATCTAGTAGAGATCAAAGATTAATTTTATCTTTACGTTAAGTTCCGTTGATGTTAGAATTTATGATACTGTAAAAATACAGATGTATTCATGTAAACTGTTTTGTAAAGAATTTACGATTTCAATTGATTCTATTCTTTTAAGAAGGAACCGATACTTGTTACCACTGAAAGCGACACAGAACTATTTAAACACGTAACTTGAAACATTCTCAGAGCATGATATTTATATATATATATATATGAAAAAAACAGAATGCAACATATTTGTATGTTATTCTTTGAAAATTATGATAATAAAACGTTCATCCAGATAGTTCTGGGTACGACTGATTAGGAAATAATCAATCAAGTACAAATAAACGCGTCTAATAAAAAGAGTCTAATATCAGATATATTAATACAAAGGATAATAGAGACATAGAAAATTTGTATTTTTATTTGAATGTGAACGTGCCAAATTTATATACTTGTATATAAGAGATATGAACGAATTCAATCTTTACTAAAAAGAAAATCGTTAATGCACACCATCAATAAATCACTCTGTGTAAAACACGCGTGTGCACATATTTGCAACCAAATAAAAATATAGTTAATAATATCAATAGCGTTATCATAAATAATCCATCGATGACTTCTCCAATGCAGTAGATAAACTAAGTATTTACACAGTGATTATATCAGAATTTTCTATTCTAATAAATCATATTTTTTCATTCTTTTTTAATATACTACTTGCTAGAAGAGATCCGAGTGTGCAAATACATTTTATAGTTACTGTATCTCGAGAGCTGTGCAAACAGAATCGCTGCTAATGCTGATGGGCCATCTGCTCTGTTCGGATTAAGTTCTTACAATGATTGTTGTGCCAGTAGTCTATCGGAGCCCATGTTATGCTCTCGCGGCAAAAGCAATTATAAACACCATGGAAGTTTCAACGTTACAGAATAGTAGCATGGTCTTAGATGTGCAATGGATTTTTCATGCGGAACATCCGTACGAAATAGTCACCGTCGATTCAGAAGTACGACTCCGCTTCTACTAGCAATAATTAATTTAATTTTACGGAGTAAGACTGACAAATCTATGGGTTCTCAGTGGGAAGACATCGACACCAGCAAATATCCGTTCCCTGCGGAGATTTGGGTGATAAAACCTGAGTGGAAAGTGGCTGTAAAAATTCTTTGTCTTTTACCAATCGTCATTATCGGATCTCTAGCTAACAGCAGCTTGATTTACGTTGTGGTAAAAAAAAAATCCCTTCGAACCACTACGAATCTTTTAATCGTGAACATGTGCATCGCAGACTTGGGCATCTGCGTAATATGCCCATGGATGTTCCTCTGCATAGATCTATTTCAGAATTACATTTTGGGAGAGATCGGTTGTCGTCTGGATGGAACATTAGTTCATGCACTGACGCTGGTGGCAGTCTTCAATCTGAGCGCAATAAGTTATGATCGTGTCTCTACAATTGTATTCAATCGTTCAGGACACCTATCGAAGAGGTAGTACTACAAAGTATCAGTAAAATGAGAAATTCAGGGTGGCGTGAATAAGCATCATTGTACTTCTCTGTTCAAAGGGTGACCTACATGTTGCTCTTCGTTACTTGGATCTCTGCTATTGCTGTCGCTACTCCTTTGGCCTATTTCAGACATTATTATAAAAGACAATGGAAGAATTATTTGGAAGCTTACTGCACCGAAGACACGGCGCTAGTCTATCCGTACTGGCATATATTCGCTAGCTTGAGTGTCTGGGCACCGCTGGCCATCATGGCAATATGTTATTCAGCTATTCTAATCAAAGTATTGATCCAAGCTTTCTTGTGTTCGATAAGTAAACAAATTATTTGAGCTTTATACCGTCTTTTTACAGCTAGATCGTTACGAGTCTCAAGCGCTAAGAAGTAAATTTCCTATAGTAGTGAAGTACAAAGGCCGAGTAGCACAAGTGCTGGCTCTTATAGTTTTAGCGTTCATTATATGTCGCGTACCGTTCACAGCGTTAATAATTACAAGGGCCCAATTGTTACAAGGAACGCCTAAACCGGGACAAGCGGAAGCTATGTACCCACTGTGGTAAATATGCCTGAAACATTGAGCTATGGACAGTCTCATAATTGACGGAACACACTCTAAATTAGATTTAAAAAGTTATTCTTAACTTAAAGTGTGGAACCTCAGTTATGGGACTGACTATACAAAATATAATACAACTTATATTACAGGTATGTAAGCAGGTACCTGGTGTTCGTCAACGCAGCCATAAACCCTTTGTTGTACGGTTGTAGCAGCAGCTCGCTGAGAAAGGAGTTAGCACTGTGTTCTGCTACATCCTGGTTCATCCGTAAAAAGAAGGAGCACGAGTCGAAACCGTGTAGCGTCTCACACTTGAAATCGGATCGTTTCCATGGTCTAAGACCACGCTCTCCTTGCATAAGAATGGACTATAACGAAAGAGGTACAAAACCAAACAATGTATCTACTGTTAGAACGAATCTAAACTGAACTAAAATTTAGTTTTCAAATGGTACAGTATTAGTAACAAAATTCATCGCACATAATGTCTTAACACAAGGACTGGATATTATGAGAAATGTACTTATAAATACAGAAATTTTCATGCAACGTCGTGTCCATCTATTTTTGTAAATGTCACATTTGAAAAATACAAAAATCGGGTTGCTGACAATAGAATAGAATGAAAATCACCGGCGATCTTAAATATATACGAAGCATGTTTGTTCGATACGAAAAATGCAAATCCTATGTATTCGAGAACAGATTATTTAATCGCTACGTTTTTAAGACTAGCGACTGTAATTTTACCACCACTGGCAGTGAGCAAGAGATTCCCACTCCAAGATGCTTCTCCGCAACCATTTACTATAAGATCAGGCTGCAAGGAGAATTAAATGTTAACAAATTGCAGATTTATGAATTTCGACGCGATGAAAAGGAAAGCGACATACTTGTAATTTTTCCCACACTTTCTTCTTTGGATTAAGTACATCATCGGGAGTCCCATCTTCGTATCCTTCCACGCTAACTTTCTCGCCAGGTTTACTGTCTACCGGAGGTCTCAGTGGTTCGACAGCTTTTCTAGGTTCATCCCTATTAAGATACAAAGTTCGTGAAACAAGTCCTAAGACGTACAATAAAGAAATGTATTGATTAAAATCGATCATACACAGAAGCACAGAGGACCATTCCATGAGACTGAATACCCCTAAGATTCGCTGGCTTCAAGTTAGCAAGAATAACTACCATTCTATCTTTCATCTCCTCCAACGGTACATAATTTACAAGTCCGCTAACTATTGTTCGCGGTCCACTGGCGTCACCTACGTCTATTTTCTCGACATAAAGTGAATCAGCATCTGGATGCTTCGACACCTCGACTATTTTTCCAACCCTAATGTCCAACCGAGCTGGCGTTAATTCCTCTACAGCTTCTAAACATCGAAGTAATACCATTTTAATATTACTACTCCGCCTCGTGTACTTTTTAAACTTATAATTGTAAAAACATATTACTCTGTTTTTGCTGCGGCGGATACGCTTTACTAGCCAAACTTTTCAATTTGCCATTCGTTTCAAATTCTTTTCTAATCGGGTCCAACAATTTGTTGATGTAAATTTCAGCTGCGTTCTTCAGGTCTCCAGGATGTATATCTTCCTTGGCAAACGCGCTCTCCAAATCGTTGTATTTGTCAAAGGATATATCTCCACCTGTAATAGATGACTTTTGTTAATAAAACTGATGTATTAAATAAAACTGATGATGTTTTAAATCACACCTACCAAATTCGTCAGTTCTTGGTACATTGAACGACTCGCCCTCCTTAAACAGAGGATATATTACGTGCTTGGCGAACGACAAAACTCCGTTGTCGGTTATGTTCCCAGGCTCGCAGAACGCTTTCTTCAACTTCTTCTTCACTGCTGCAGCATTGTCCAAAAGATCAATTTTAGAATCCTCTTCGGAAGAGGACATCTTTGATCCAGCTAAACCGGGTACTAAAACAAGACTTACGTTCTTTATTGTCTCTAAGCTCTTTCTTATTGCTGTATTTATATCGCATACATACTCATTGGATTCATTAAATGGATGCGCTTTTCATATCCAAGCATGGGTAAGTACTTCTCTGAAAAGGTGAAGATCTTTCTTTGGTCCACACCACCGAATTGAGCATCAACATTCAGGTACTGTTCATCCAAAGCTTGTAACCCTGGGTACAACAATCCAGAGAGCAAGGGATTTGCTAATTGCTTAACTACTTCTGCTCCAGCCTTCTTTGCATCGTGTTCGGTAACAACAGAGGTCAGCCGATAAACGTCTAATGTATATTCCCTGGTAAAAGAAAGTTTGATTAAAATTATATGTAGTATGAATGTATAGTTAACGTGTTAAATAAAATTACTTGGAAAATTGGTAGTCGGTCCCTTTGACGAACTTCAATTTATCCAAAGGCACATCAATGGATTTAAGCATCGCTTTGATAATCGCCTCGTAATATTGAGTACGAAGGTCCAGGAGCTCCCAAGGAGCTTTCATGTTGTCCAAATAGGCATGAAGATCGGCGAACAATATCGTAACTTCTGCGCCAGCTCTTAAGAAGTCTGCTATCTTCGACATTGGCGTGAAGTATCCAATGTGAGGTTTTCCAGTGGTCGCAGTACCCCAGTAGAGCTTAAGATCTCTCTGTTTTAGAATGCTTTTCATCTTCTCATCGCCAAGCCATTCAGCCAAATTTCTGGTGATGAGACCATACTTCTCTTCCCACTTTAATTCGACCATATTTGTAACTCTGGATAAAACCAGGAGAAAATTATTCGTTAATGCGCTCGATAAATAATAAAATATAGTTTTCGAAGAAAATGACAAGCATATGCCGACCACGTGCGTATGTAACAAGATTGACAAGTTGATAGACTTAACCTCTGTTACAGTACTTCGTTAAAGTCTATTTTCAACGTAATAACGATTTTATTTGAACAATACATAAAATAACAATGTTGAAAATCATTCTATCAGATAATAATAGTTCAAACAAATAACGCATAACGTAAATTTTTATTGAACCTGTGTCGAACAAATTTTTGTTCTTCACCGCAAATAAACTTAAAAATAAATAGACAGCGTAAAGAATTGTTACCAATTCCAACGAGTTAAACACTTAATATTATAATAAAGTTAATTACACTGCACAACTTCGATTCAAGTTCCAAAATTTCGCGACACGCGAAACCGGAAGAAGCTGGCGAAGTATACGCATGCGAATTATTGCGAATGCGAATAAATACGTGAAACCAAAATGGCTAATGTAAACGGAATGTAATTTCTGATGAAATCCTCCGCAGCGTAACAGCTATTGAGTGCATTTCATTATGGCATTCCGCAGCACCTCGCAGAATATTAGAACATAACGCATTCATATGTTAAGACCAGAGAGATAACTTGTAAACCCTTCTACAATAATAAATTGAATTTATTATACTGTTAGTTTCCGTTTCATGCAAAGATCGGGCTTTTCAGTTTCAATAATGAAAAGCGCTATTTAATAAAATAGATAAAAGATCAATTGAGGCCACGATCTCTCTCAAAAGTCCTATTTTTACGTTTACGAGGCGTAATTTGTATTATTCGGAAGCATTACTCGTGAATTACTCGTGAACAAAAATGTAAATTAGGACTTTTGGGCGCTCGCGGCCTCGATTAATCTTTTATCGCTAACGCTTTTGACTACTGAAAAACGAGGAAAAAGAAGTCACACCCCGGACCCTTGCAATCCTGAAAAAACGATCCTACTGTCTTAATTTTCCTTACCATCCCGAGTATTTTCGTCTTTCAGGGTCACAGTCGAGGGTCGTTCATCCTGGAAAAATACTCTATGACTGCTAAACATCGCCATTCTCTCGTGTCTTTCTCGCGCGGTTTTTTCGAGTCTTTTATAAAACGTCGACGTGATCGAGAACATGCGCTTGAAATCGCGACGATGTAAACGCAGCAATTCGCAGACTTCGAGAGCCATTGCAGATTCCAGCCTCCGTCGGTCGGGAAAAATTAAAGCGCCTTCTCCGAAACAGCCTCCGTCTTTTTCATGACATATCTTGTAATATTAAAACAAACATTTCGTTACAAAAGTTTCAGAAGTCTTTTCGAATGTGTAGAAAATTTTCATTGACTCTGTATATTACTTCTTTTCCTTCGAACGTAATCAGAGCAACGGTACCGCTCACTATAAAGTACATGTCCTCACCTTCGGATTCACTCTCATAAATAATATCTTCCTTCAAATATATAACTGGTTTTAATATTCCTAGACGCATTCGTATGTTATAACGAAATGTTCCAAGTTTCATTGAAAATATTATCTTTAATACTCTGTATTGTCTTACCCATTAAATTTCCGATAGTACTACGGGGTAAATAATGAAGAAGCGTAGCTGTATCTAACAGTCCACGAGTACTGTGTATCATAATCTCTTGGTACAAATGTTCTAGGTGTAAAAATAAAATAATTAACTTGAATCCTTAAAACAATAGTTCTAGGTCTTTTTATAGGGAACATTCACTTGACAGAGTATTCGATATGGCTTTCTCCTTAAAGAAACTTCCTTGGAAACGATATTCGTAATAAGCAAGAAGCTTGTGTTTAAGCCGTTCTGGGAGCTTTTTCTCATGAATATATTCATTCACTTTGTACATAATTCGTTGATACTTGAGCTCTGGCTCTGCAGCTGACTTTGCCAGTTGTAGAATCATTACTAAACATATACAAGTTGAAAGACATTTTTCTCATTAAGCAATTTCGTTAACTCGAAGCAGAATTACCTATAATATAAATTAAACACCCTTTTCCTAATATTAGAAGCGAGCAACGTATTGCTGTATCTTTCGTTTGCAGACTATACATTTCGGTGAAACTAGATCCAAAGAAATTGCTCATGCCCATGTGAAAATACTGTAAATAAATTTCTGCGTTGGTTTTCTTGTGTACTCCCGAGGTGATGTAGAACAATTGGCCACCCTAAAACAGCGAACACTGAATTTCTTTCCATTTATCAAGTATAAATGTATGAACCTACCTCCATGGTTGTACGATCCATATGTGCAAAGACAATTGGAGCAGCATGCGTCAAACAGCAACACCAGTGGAATATTAACATCATGAGCAGTACTAACCATAAGGCCTTATCCGTAGCATGGGAAATTGTAAAACTCTGCAACAATTAAATCCTTTTTCTTTTAGTTTGTCAGTGTTTTAAAAGTTCTTTTTCTATCGATGTTTACTGTTGTGAGTTGCATTATGTAAACGCGCAACGTCCAAATGCGTATCATCTTCAACATCGGTAACAGTTCAGGAATTAAGAAGAGCGAGTTAGCGTTGGGGCCTGGTGGGTCTATCGTGTATTTGTAGAACAATATCAAGGGAACCGAGGATACTAAATCAAAGAAGAAAAAGCTTTTCATGTAATTCCTACAACAAACATAATGCTTTAAATCAGAAATGAACATTGAATTTCGAACGAGAAGAATGTGAATTTGTTACTTTGTTATTAGAACAGGGTCTAAAAAGATTTCATGACCCTCGGCTGAGGTGAATCCGGTTACAAAATTTAAGGCAATGTCTACTAGACAAATCGCATGCGCTGGATATATGCGAACCCAAAGTTTCGGGCTGCCGATTTTCGCTATTCTATGAAATGCTAGAATGTATGGCACACTAATGTATATGTAGAGATAAGTAAGCGTCATTAGAATGTCCCAGTAAAATCTACACGAACATATACTAACTTTAATAAAAGATACGAATGAAATTACACTAGAGAAAATTACCTAAAGTCGCTGCACGGATGAATTATCCACCAAAACGAGGACCGTCCGTGTCTTCGTTTCTCGAAAGCAATCGCAGCACAACTGCGTAACGTATTACGTGTTAGAGGATGGTTCTCCGAAACCAAAATCAGCTTTTGTAACTTTCGTTTCCAGCGGGCATGAAATTTCGCGTTAGGTGGTAACTTCGGTAAATTGCTCTGCGATGTTTTCGGTAGATCGCAAGTGTGAACATCTCCTCCCTTTCTCAATAATTTGTCAACAGTCATCGTATTATGTTAAATTTCACTGCAATCTAGCAAACTATTATTATTAGATTGCGGAACTTTATGCATTTATGGCTTCTGAAAGTTTTGAAAAAATGGTAGAATATAAAATTCAACAGAATCTAGTACAATTTCTACTTATCTCAGATCTGACCTTATCTAGACTTTCATTCCACTTCGTTCCACTTTCTTAAAATTCGCCTGCAAAAATTGAAAATTGCATAAACATCCGCAGTCTAGTTATTACTAACTTTTGTTTGCTGCTCTATATTCTTTTTTTTCTCAAAGCGTTTAATTCGCAACAGCAGCTGGAATGAAGCGCAATGAAGAAGAAATTCCTTGTAAACTGTTCGACATCCAAAAATGGATTCCAGAATTCCTTATCGGTAAATAGAAAGTTATTTCTGGATGCTAGGCGCAAATGAAATTCCATTCATCTAGAGGATGCGGACTTTAATTGTAAAAATCACCGCGCAGAAGCATCGATAATTAACCAATATACAGCTTTAAAAGCGGCGTGAAAAATTTATATATTAATTACAATATATATTATTATTATTATATATAATATTATTGTTGTTCTACATTGCGATTCGAAAATCGTATTTACAGAAAGACCTAGACCAGATATTCTAGGTATATCGATAACATCACACATACGCAAATTGAGTACTGATCATAAGTGAGTCTTAGGTACTACAGAACGTACTATTAATCATTTTATACAATAATGGCACCTCGCTGTACAAATTAATGAGTTGATGGACCGTTTACCGTCCTGTGTTTTGCCGAATGTTTACTATAGCATAATTTCTGAAGCCTAGATTTATAGATAAGTATATACAGCGAATTATAGGCTTACGACCAATCGCTTTAAAACGCAACGATCATGCACCGGTAATAAAACCTTGAAAAAGTTCTCAAATAAAATCATATCGGTCTAACATTCTATTCGAACAGTTTTTGTTATAGCCAGAGTTTCGCCAACGACGAACAAAGACACACGAGAAATAAAAATATACGAACATCCATGAAAACGGTGTGCAATGAAAGCTTGATATAGAAAAATATATATAATATACACATCGGTAGGTTTATTCGTCGTTGGTGAAATCAAGTGTACGTATGGAATGTAATGCGTCTATTGATTGCGAGTTACGTATGTCCCTACTGTTCAACAGATAGAGAAGATACTACATATTGAATAACATCGAAGAAGATATCACGTTTCGTATCTCCTAAATGTTCCCTTCCTTTCGTTTGTACTTCAGACAATAGGATACGAGCAGCGCTATGCTTTCGAGAGACTTTAATAGTTTGTTCGAAGAGCGAATTTGAAAGGGACACGAAGCCGATAGGTGGTTATTGCATTCTGGTCGAGTCCATAGGGCCTCGGACTCGCGAGTTTCTGGTGCAAGTGCAATCTTCGATGTCCATCGATGGTCACTTCGGTGGAACGAAAATTATCGGCTCGGCAACGTCGAAGTTGCACTGCCTGGAAGAGAAGAGAACGGAGTTAGTTATAATACGTTTCGTTTAAACGTTTATAACGTTTCACCTTTTATACTGAAACATATTTCAGATTCGAGTACACGGACGACGGTCTACGCGAGAGATCAATTTACATAGGCATAGAGGATGATTCTTACTACGTGAAATTGACGCGAACTTGTCCATGCGATCAAGTCGAAGAAACTACAAACCTGAATTTTAATAAGAATGACGGATTAATTAGCGAAACAGTGAATATACTGCTCATGCGGTATTTGGCGATAATTAATTACGAAGGGATACTATCTTTCCAGACTATCGATATAGATGGAGAATTGACAAGATCCAGTTATGTAAGAAAATATGAATTTCGCGTTGATCAGTGAAAATAATGATTTCTTTCCTACCAGGAATGTACTCCAGCCGAACGTATGGAAATAGATGGACACTTTATAAATGCCTATGCTATTGAGCGTAAGATACATAAAGAGGATGGATGCGTGCATATTATAAAAACTGATTTAAGTTCACAGGGCAGAATACTGCGACACAATCGGTTGGATGTGCCTTATATCTTGAAAATGAATCCGCTGGCCGATCCAAACATTGCCAATAGCACAATAAGAATAGAAACTCCGTTACAGGATCGTTGGACAGAAGATATTGAAATGTTTTCCAAATATTTAGACACAAAGGTAAAAGACTGCGATAAATATTTCCAGTGGTCGGTGTCGCGCAAAAATCAACTACTTGTATTTTTCAATTTTTCATAGTTCTCTAAGATGGCTGAACACACGGAATATCTGCTTCACCATCCAGAAGTGAAACACCTGATTACAGATTACACTCAAACGCTGCTCGTTGGTAAACGCAACTGGATAACCATTCTACCATTTCTTTTTAAACAGGTCATGTCTCTCTTATTTAAAGAATGTTCGATTTTACGAGTTTAAATTTTACTGGTCTCCGCAGTGAAGCCTGAGGATGCAATTGACTTCACGATACAACATTTCAAAGCGTTTGCAAAAGATCCGATAACCTGGGAGACCAGTACAGAGGATGAGACTGATGATGTTGATGTAAAATCACAGCTAGCGGAGGATGTATCGGAAGTTGTGTGCGGTATTTGCGGACTGAGCATAAAGTGTCCTGTGCCGAAGGAAACACTTTCAAGATCTTCCAATGGAGAATGTCCGGACATGGTAAGTACTCTATCAACCCTTTACTCTCGGAACTATTTTAATTCGAAACCCAAACATTTCTTTTTCCCACGAGACAAATGACTTTCAGCGTTCCTATGATTCTATGAAACTGGCTTCGTCGTATGAAGCGGTCTTTTCAATTTCGTCTAAAACTGAAACAAGTTCAGGAAAACAATCTACTATTTCTGAGGTTGATTCAAAAGTAGAAGTCGCTTGCAGCAAGTGTCACACAATCATGAAAATTTGCGACGAATATCAAGTAAATGTTTATGTTAAAAGCGTACATCGTATATTGTTATTTATTCGTGTAATCGTTTAATTTCTAGCCTTTACCAAAATGTCCCGGATGCTTTAAAATAACAAATACATGTTCGAAGTGTTCTGTAATCGATCAAATAATACATATGCTGAAGGGATAGTACACATTACCTGTATCATTTTCTGCTGGAAGACATATCCTTATGCGAATTACATATAACACAATTATCCTAAAATAGAAAATTACATTTGTAAGAACTTATAAGAACTTTTGAGTACAGGAAAATTAAGATACATACCTCTAGTTTAAAGTTTGGTAAGCAATGTTCGTGGAACGAATGTTTGCAATAGAATACAATTAAGTTTCTCGATTCTGCAACAAATAATATTAGAATTGTGTAAGAATATAATGAAAACAATGTAACAACTGTTGTTTCAGTTTTTATTATTCTTATAGATACCTCTCACAAGTAGTTTCCTGTGGCAAGCATCACACATTTGGTCATCTGATACAAAAGAACGTCACGATTATTAATACTGTCACAACCGATACGAATGCTTTCTAATAAGTACCAACCATCGATAAATATTCCTTTCTGATGACATTTAACCAGCCTTTCGTGTAAATTAAAATAATCTTTGGACAAGGTCTTTTTGCAACCTTCTTGTACAGAAACTTGAAGATTATAATCGGACATCATTTTGACTAAAGCTTTCTTCAAGCCTGGTATCTCCAAGAACTGGTCTATCTTTTCTACCATTAATCTCGGATCTACGTAAGTTCCTATTTTCTGAAGGAGGAACGTGATTGCCTCTGAGAAAATACAGCTTTTTTTAGAAATACATTTACGTACAGAGTGTGTCACTATTTACGAGACATCGTTACTTACTAGGTTTATCGAGAGAATAATTAATTAGGTCGTTCCACAATTCCTCATCATTATGTTCTTGGCAAAATGCGATAGCGCTTTCCATGTCGTTCAATTCTCGCGTCATCAGCGCCAAAGCTTCGGAGGTGTTCCCGATTCTACCGAGCAAGTACACCATTTCTGGATAGAATTTCCGTTGACTACAAATATCCAGCGCTTGCTGTATCGGGTAATTATCGGATCGTCGTAAAAGCGGCAATAATTTATCCCGAGAATAGTCCGCGTAAAGTCGAACTAGCCGGCCGTGGTACTTGCCCGGATCTTTCGTATCCTTTTTATCTAACGCGTCTAAATACTGGTAGGACCGAGATTTATATATAATAAATGTTAGGCTTACATTACATTACACTCCCGCTCGTAAGTCTTAGGGAGTGTAGTATCCTGGGATAGGAGTATTCAGTTTCTGTAACTTACCAAGTATAAATATCGTTGATTGTGCTCCAATTTTTGCACAACAACCTCAGATGGTACTTTATCTAAAAAAAATTGTATAGCTTGATCCACATCCAAGTCCATCAAACCTTCGATCATGTCGGAGACAGCATAGTACAGCTGGTACTTCTGTATGAGCTGAAATACATCCTTGTGTCTCAACTTCAAATACATGGCCAAAGCTTTGTCATACCTCTCGTCGTGAATGTATAAAATAGCTAGAGCTTCTAAGAGTACATTTTGACGTTTATTTTGAGCTATAAGATGCTCTAGAACACCGTTCACGACAGCTGCGACGTTATACAATGTCGGTGACCACTCTTTGACTAGCTGAAGAAATCCATCAGGATCCATTTTCAGATATTCGTACAGGACCATTTCATAAATAAATTTATCCAATTGTACACTGCCTCTTGGAAGATAGGAAGAAATCGATCTTAGCTGATGAACTCTTGCAAATTTATATACCTGCGAGAACATACAACAGTTATGCAATTGTAATTAAACGCTCTAATTAAGTAGATGATACCAACTTCTTCTTCCCACAATTTTTTATCCTTTCCTAGAAATTTTACACAAAGTTTCCCTGCCTCGTCGTATCTTCCGCAAGCTAACAAGTGATCTAAATATACGCGACCAATATTAACTAAAGTATGCCTTTTACAATCTTTCGCATTATTTATTGTCACGGCTTCTAGCGCTTGTTTAAATTTCTTGTGGCTCAATAACCACTCGATTCGGTCATCGACATCGTACAAGCTAGCTACAACAATGTCTGTTGGACTCACAATAAAAAATCTAAATGTAAAGAAGAAAGAATTAGAAAAATATTTCAAGATGTCGAACACGATTCTCAAAGCATCAAGTTTACCTATTTTCTTCTTTTAAACAGTCCAAGTGATAATCGTTACAACTGTAATGCTCGTAGCCGCGCAGCGTAAGGGAATTCGCACAGACGATAACTAACACTTGACCCTTTGGTTCCACAACGTTCAACGTTGGCCTCTGCTTTTTCCCATTTTCATCTAATTCCTTCGAACAACCTAATAATACTAGCTGATTTTCTAGCGGGGCAATACCAGAAATGTAAAAATCCACTTGAAACGTAGAGACTGAAAGTAATATGCTATTTTTTTTATTGTATTCTTACAATCGATAAATGTTCGATTAAATGACAAACATACCTGGTTCTACTACGTATTCCAATATATCTCTATTAACCATTTCCTGCGTCGATTTCTTTCTAATTTGAAAAATTCTTACTATGTCCACCCAGCCGATTAGTAACGTTCTATCATCCGACCACCTCAAGTTACATCTATAGTGTTCTGGTAGTGCTCTATAAAATGGAAAAATCACTTTGTACAAGGAGTACTTTCCGTATCTATTTTTACCTAATATTCGAATATCACTCTGCCGCTTACTCTGCAGATCTTGTCCATTTGATAAAACCTAATGAACACCTCGCATTTAAATCATAAACCCTAACACCTATATCCGATGCCCATGCTACAAACTGTCCAACCCACGCGACCGATCTTACGCCACCTTCTGCTTCGCATAACACAGTATGTTTCATTCTCGATAAAAAAGTCTTTTCGTATAAAACTAGTTTATCATCCCCTGAAAAACAATAACATTAAGTTGCCTTTAAAAAACAGAAGAATAAAACAACAACGATTTCCCTTGCATACCTGTAATAAATCTTCTTCCACTACTGCTTTTATAATAATTCGGATCTATAGCAATAGTTTTCACCAATCTAGCTATGTTCATGTTGTGATTATTTTCTGTGCTATAAAGACCGTGTATGAAGATTTTCCCATCGTCGCTACAAGATGCAATGAAATCTCCATTCTGATCTATAGAGATCTGGTTGACGGCGACAGTATGAGCTTGTAGGCTCTTCGACTTAATATTGTTGCCTAGGTGGTCTAGAATGTGGATTACACCCCAATGAGAACCCACGCACAGAAACTAAACAAAAATTGAATTGCTGTATTAAAAGGATTAAATGCCAATTAGAGTCCCATCCAGGGTTACCAGACTATATGTATTATTTGCTAAGTGTAGACTCGTTTTCTGAGGATTAAAATGGTATAGGATGCGCCTTCCCATTTTTCAATAATACAAAGATAACTACTGAAAAATTCCATCTTTGTATTATCGAGAAACGAGAAGACACATCCCAAGCCCTTGCAATTCTGGAAACAAGTCTACCGCCTTCACCCTTGTATAGTCAACCGGATACCCATATTTTTTTCAACAATTTGTTAATGTTTCTCTAAAAAATATTACAAAATCTCTTTGAATATCCATTCTCTACTCGCTAATACATTAATTTATAGTCTTATAATGAGAATTTCTGCAAACATATTAAATGCAGAAGGATTTTAAATAATCTATACGTTTTGGTTGACTACATAAGGGTTACAATGGCTTAACCTCCATGGCACGAGACCACAGGATTTGAACTAGAAAAATGTTCAAAAATGATACAAAATTGAAACCTTCGGGTGAACAGCAATGCAGCTAGCCGAATCGTTCTGCAATATACTCTCCAAATCGTTTCGCATCCTGACGTATTTGAGCCTGGGCTCTACCTCGTCTATTTCCGAGTCTGAATCATCCTGATTGTTCTGTTCTTCCTACAAATATATTTTTTATAATCATCTCATCGCGTTTTTTCGTTCGATTATCAAATCAAGAACTCTACCTTGTCCGAGGTGTTTTCCATAACCGTTTCTTCGAAGTTTTTTTTCCTCAAAACAGAAGACAAACGTTCGTGACCACGAGCTGTCAATGTCAAAGCTTTCTTTGTCTTTCTTTTCAAGTAATCAGTGCTCTTCTGGCAAACGCATCAACATCAACACGCATACGATTCGAATTTCGAACGGTTTTACAGTGAAAACGAGAAATATTAAGAAACAACGAGACACGAATCGCTCGGAAGTAAACAGTTTTGTAATACAACACGATCAATCCACTGCAGCGAACAGTTCGTAAATATTAGCATAGCTGTTCCACACCGATGAAAGGTTAACATTTAGTTAACGCTAGTCCACCGTCCACTGTCCACCGATTACCAAGCGTGAACAAGTTAAACAACGAGGGAAGCATTACAGAAACAAATCGTTTAATAATTCAAGTTTTACAGTATCCGAAGAACTTTGTTGCCGTTATATTACTCTGACTTCTGATAACCGGAGATGGATGAATCGATTGATAGCACCTCGAGTTTACGTTCGCCGCAGGAGCGAAAAGAAACTTTAAGAAAAATGATAACCAGAGCTGAATTACTCCGTAAGATATTATGTAAATTTGTATACAGGGTGTCCCGGGCTGCTGTACAGCTGTTATCTTTGAAACGAATCAAAATAAAAATGTTATATGTAGAATGCGGATCTTTATGCAAAATAAAAATGTTTTGCATTGATTGTGGGAAACAGGAATAACATAAAAATTGATTTCATCCCTTAACGACTTTGTTACATTAAAAACTACGTTGGAACATTTTTTCAATATTTTACTGTTTTACATTTTACCCTATCAATTTCTTTATAAATGCATAAAGATCTGCAGTCTAGTACCTATGGCATAGACAACAATGGTTCTGTTACGTAACAGAGAATGCAGAAAGTAAACTATTAACAATATGTGATTTGCAGAAGAGGCAGTCGGCGATACCACCATAAACACTCTGGTATCATGTATGGAAGAGACAGATATTATAAACTCTGAAACAACCCTAGAAGAAAAAAGTACATACCTACCTACATATTTATTATTTTCTATTGTACCCATATCTATATACCTATCTTTTCAATATGTTGTTAGTACACAATCAAGAGGAAGTACTGTTGGATTCGGAAATGATGAACATATCTTCCAAGATCCTGAAAGAATGCACGCGCTCTTTAACGAAGTATATGTGCTCTTATAATTCCACAGAGTTTGCCAAACATATGGTACGTATTAGAAAAATGCGGTATATATTATTTTCAATGTTTTCATAACAAATTTTCTGTTTCCTTTAGGAGAATTATGTTAAACAATTACCTGGCATAGAGTCTAACACAGCAGATTGGTCACTTTTAGAAAAGAAAGTTACAAAATGTTTTAAAACAATGCCCCAACACAGCACGTTACTAGGTTCTAGAAGATTTTATATGTTTTTATACAAACAAAGATAAGTAAGAAATATGTTGGTTTTATTTTTCTTATTGTTAGGTACTTTGGCACCATTGGAGAGGAAGGAAATTGTTAAAAGGAAACCAGCGGTCAGAGATGCTCAGGCACAGATAAAAAGGCCTGAGAATGTTGTAGCTGTTGATAAAGAAGAAGAAAGTCTGGAACAGACGGTGAAGATGAAATCGTTCATTACGCGGTACTGTAAAGCTCATCGCGAACCTCTGGACTTTTTCAAACTTGTCTTGCACCCTAATGATTTCGGAAAAACAATCGAAAATATTTTGCAAATATCTTTTCTAGTTAGGGACGGAAATATAAAATTAACAAAAGGTGACTCTCGTTTCTAGTAACTGTTGAAGCATATAGTATCTTATCTAAGGTTATGATTAATACTTTTTTTGTTCCGATCGTAGATAGCTCTGGAATCCTAGTAGTTCAACCATGTACAAAAGATATGATTGCGCAAACAGGAAATACTGTAAACATTCAGAATCTTGTCTACCTGAATATGGACCAATGGAGGGTAATAATACCTTGAAGCGTAGCGCAGAGTTCTTTAAATTATAATTAATCAATTCTGGAACATAACAAATCTATTTTCTATTTCAGATGCTTAAAGACGTTTATCGATTGGAGAAACCTATGATCGATTTCAATTAGATTTAATAACAGAACGTGACATTGGATTCGAGTGCTATTCCCTGCAAGAACGAGCAGTATTATTTGATATCTTACGCGTCAAATAATTTCAAATTATGAAATTATCTATTTAAAATATTCATTCCTTTAATTAAAATAAATGTGTATTATTTTTCTATTTCTCTCCTAACTTAAAAAAAAAGAACGTTTTACGAAAACGAAGGACGATTCTGAAATTCCACAATTTATCCGTACGTTTTTGTAAAATTTTTATTAATTTCTAACATATACTATTGTGACGTAAGTATATGTTGAACAATAACAATGTTTTTCGACTCGATCTATGGCTGGAAGAAAACGTCCTGAACAGAATTACACAGAATTTCTTAGAAATTCTCGTGGTTAATTACGTTCACGATGCTCTCACCAATTCGGTATGCCTTTGTGAATTTTCGTATAACGGAAAAAAAACAATCTTCTAATCCCCGTTTTGCAATTTACGATACAACGACGCTTAACAATTCTAGATAGAAGTCAATATATTCCTTTTGTAGATAAAAAAAGAAACAGGCCTGTAATATTAGAAGATCGTTTTAATTATTTATTAATGACATGATTACGATGACTGTGTTTCGGCTTATTGCTTGGCCAACGATTCTGCCTTTGCTACTACTTCTTCGATAGGGCCAACCATATAGAAGGCGACCTCTGGAAGATGATCGTATTCTCCGATTAAGATTTTCTGGAATCCTTTAATAGTTTCTTCTAACGGTACTAATTTACCAGCATGACCAGTGAACACTTCGGCAACCTAAATAAAAGTTATCCGCGATCGTTAAATCGTACAAACGGCGATATAATGAAAATAAGATATAAAAAATATAACCAGCGATATAAGGAAATGCAGATTTGCATACCTGGAATGGCTGAGACAGGAACCTCTGGATCTTACGAGCACGGGCTACGGTAAGTTTGTCTTCTTCAGACAACTCGTCCATACCCAAGATGGCAATGATATCTTGAAGCGATTTGTAATCTTGCAAGATCTTTTGCACACCACGAGCAATATTGTAATGCTCCGGGCCAATGATGTTGGGATCCATAATACGAGACGTGGAGTCGAGAGGATCGACAGCAGGGTAAATACCTGATATTCAACGACAATATTAATCCTCTTCTAAGCTCCGCTTGAACGTTATCAATAGTCTGCGGATCTTTATGCAATTATGGCTTTACGCCAGAATTTAGTACCTCGGGAAATAAGATTCAATTTTATTCCACTTTCTTAAAATTCATCTACGATAATTGAAAATTGCATAAACATCCGCAGTTTAGTTATCACAGTAGAAACTCGTTTAGTTACCAAGCTCAGCGATAGCTCGGGACAACACAGTAGTGGCGTCCAAGTGAGCGAATGTGGTGGCAGGAGCGGGATCGGTCAAGTCATCGGCAGGCACGTAAATAGCCTGCACAGAGGTGATGGATCCCTTCTTGGTTGTCGTAATACGTTCCTGCATGCTACCCATGTCAGTGGCCAAGGTTGGTTGATAACCGACGGCGGATGGAATACGACCCAACAAGGCAGATACCTAAAACAAGTAAGTAATTATTAATAAACATTCTGGTTCGAAACAGTACTAAAACATTGCAAGCGACGCTTACTTCCGAACCAGCCTGTGTAAACCTGAAGATGTTATCAATGAAAAGCAGCACATCCTGTCCTTCCTGATCACGGAAGTATTCGGCGACAGTCAAACCAGTCAAAGCGACTCGGGCACGAGCGCCTGGTGGTTCGTTCATTTGACCGTACACCAGTGCTACCTTGGAGGTCTTGTCCTTCAAGGAGATGACACCGGACTCTATCATTTCATGGTACAAGTCGTTACCCTCGCGCGTTCGTTCACCCACACCGGCAAACACGGAGTAACCACCGTGAGCCTTAGCTACGTTGTTGATCAGCTCCATAATCAATACAGTTTTGCCGACACCGGCACCACCGAACAAGCCTAACGGGTCCAATTGGATCGACGTTATAATTTAGAAAATAAATTCAGGTTCTCGCACAATTCTAATCATTTCACGAGAACGCGGACGTATGTAGAAAATAAAATTTACCGATTTTACCACCCTTGGCATAAGGGGCAAGGAGATCGACGACCTTGATACCAGTTACCAGAATTTCCTGTTCGACAGACATTTCTACGAATTCAGGAGCATCCGCGTGGATGGCAGCGAGCTTGTCAGTGGGAATGGGTCCACGTTCATCGATAGGCTCGCCGATGACATTGATAATACGGCCCAGGGTCTCAGCACCAACAGGAATACGGATAGGGTATCCAGAATCCAGTACAGTTTGGCCACGAACCAGACCCTCGGTACCTGTGCAATTATATTACATTGCAGTAAATATTATTTAAATTTGATTTAAAAAAAGAAAAGGAAAAGACATTACCATCCATAGCAATGGTGCGCACTGTATTCTCTCCAAGATGTTGAGCAACTTCAAGGACCAGCCTCGGACTACGATTTTGAACCTCCAAGGCATTGAGAATTGGTGGAAGAGCATCGTCGAACTGCACATCAACGACGGCACCAATGACAGCCACAACTTTTCCTTGGGCCCCACCCTTGCTTGCTGCTTTAGCATAGTCTCTGCCTAATTGTCAATAAGTAGTAAATAATAAATAACTGGTACACTTAAATTTGTATATAACAGATCAAGATTAGTAGAACGTAAAAATTATATATCGAATGTTAAAAATATTTTTTTTTCAGAAATTAGACGTCTATAGGATGTACAGATGAAAGAACTACTGAAATAAACTCGATAGAATATTAGATAATGCTCGCAAGAAGTAAGTTACATAATACAAATTACATGTGTAAATTTCAATGAAAACCTATCAAATTTAAATTTCGACTCGCTCGAATAGTTTGTAATTACTTTGTCAAATACATCGACGTACATTCACCGATAGTTCAAGCTGTTTCGATAGCTTGTACAACTTCTACATATGATCGATTGTCCACGAGACTTGACTGACGATGCGAATAAGTCCAAAAGAATCGAATATTTCTCTTGTATAGCGTGTGTTCAAGAGATCAAATGAAATTGCAATAAAAACCGAACGACGATCGAAATATTGCCAATTGCAATTGCAATCACGGTAAAATACAATTTTCGATGTAGCCAAAAATTAGTCGAAGTGACCTTAATGCCGCCATGTTGGCACAGTGGTATCACCACTACGGTTCGGTCAAATAATACGGATTATATAATCAATACAATGCTCCTGTTCCTCGATATTCGCGTGTCAGTTCAGAGAAAAATTAGATAAATGTTCGATCAGTCTGGATTATCGAATCGGAACGGTTAAATTTTATAGGGTGGTGGTGATGGTACTGTAACTTATCGGCTGTAGCACGATGGCGAACAGTGTAAGGGAGAGTGTTACGAGTTGGATTGTGAGAAGGCGACAAGTAACGTTTGAGAAAATGATTATTTGACTACTCACTGTTCACGGACAGAACTCCGGATACTTTGGCGACTTCATTTTGGAGTAAGCCAGGTTTGACGGCCCTCAGGGCTCCAGCGGCTGCCTTCGATACAGCACTCAACATCTTGGCCGGTCAAGTGAAGAAAGGCGACCGGAATGGTTTCCGATTCGTATGGAGTGTACCCTATACTGATTACGCATGCGCTTTACCAGACTCCACCTCGGCGCATCTCTACCGCGCAGAGTCGTTATTGGATCGTTGCGCATAATCGTAACCTTAAACCACATAAACTTATAGAGACGGCACAGATAATTTTTCACATATTTATATATTATATATATACATATAATATCATAACATAGTAAGTTGTGTTCTGATGAAACGAGTCCCGGTTTTTCCTTGATATTTCAAATAAAATACAATAATGAAAACATTATTCAACATTAGACTATGCATGTATCGATCTTATCAATACACTAGTAATTTCGAGTAATAATAATGTTATTTTAAACAGCCCGCCAATTCTACTTTCGTACTTCCCTTTTGAATAAGAACTTAACCCTTTATTTCTTTATATTTAAAAACATTGCTCGATTTTAGGTTGAATATTTATACGTGTATTGATCTTATCAACGCGCTATATATAGTAATTTCGAGTAATAATGTGTTACTTCAAATAGCCCGCCGTACAATTAATTCATTTAAATTGCACTTTCATTAATGAAACTCAGTATGATTTTTCTATTTCCCTATTGAATAAGAAAATGTTTAACAAGTATTGTTGATTGTTCAGACCCGCCATTTATAAATTCTTCTTCAATTATATAACCGCACATGTACCGACCTAACCTACGATCGCCCATGCGAGGTGTTGATACGGTTCTACAGAAGACCGGGAATTTCATTTCTTTTTATTTAATATTGAAAGATTTTTAATCAAATCAATCAACATGGTTGAGGAACAGAGAAGACGGGTCGAAGAGAATATGAATAGAATGGTGGAGCAGATGGACAAGTCTTACATTAGGAAAATGCAGGTATATTCGGTCACACTGGTGAATCTTTTCAGGTTATTACATTTATGCTTGCATTACGTTTGCAACGATGAATAACCGAACATCTCTGCAATGCTCAATGGTAAAAGTATATATGATACAGTTAATATTGCATTTCAGGGAGACATGCACAGGTGTGCTGCGGTTTGTTGCGACAATGAAACTTACAGCATGCAGAAAGTACACAACTGTGTGGAGAACTGTGGTAGCACCTTAACTAAAGCTCAACATTATATTCAAGGAGAGTTTGAAAGGGTTCAGGTAGATAATTAATTTGTGGAAAGGAAGAACCAATTAATTTGAAGCTAGCATAATCTATAAGAAATATTATTTTAGAATCGATTGCAAAGGTGTGTCATGGATTGCAATGATAAAATAAAGGATCACATGGGACCGAATCCTACACAGAACGAAGTAGATAGATACAGCGATGAATTTGATAGATGCGCTACCAAATGTGTAGATAATTACTTAGAAATGTTGCCAGCATTAGAGAAAACAATGAAGAAAGTTTTAGCTAGTAAAACGTATGAATCATAGTACAACCAATGACAATAGTAATTCATAAACTGAAGCGGCTAGACTGCCATCGAATGAACACTATGTACAGGGTATATAAAACGTAATGGTTATCTGTTCTAGAGGTGAATCTACACCTCTGGATCAGTGGACATTTGTAAGGGAAACTTGCTCCAAAATTATTTATAATATTCCTGCCCATTCGGATCATGAAGAAGTAGAAAAATATGATAGAATACCCTTATATACATTTTTATACATAAGAATATTAATCCTGGCTTATAAAATACTAATGTCAAGTATTGGTACTCACGATTTTTGTAGAATTTTATGTTCCTCCGCCGGATCAAACAGGACTTGACTTGACTTTGTGAAACACGAAACAACACATAATCCAAAATCGTGACAACGAACGGGAAGAAAACACTCCGACCACAGTCAAAATAGTACTGCCGTTGCTTCGTGAAGGATTTTAGATTGAAAAGTAGGGAAACTGTCAAAAAGAAATTCCTTTTGTTATTGTATTCGGTCGTAAATAACGTGTTTACGAGGGTATGTCCGCTCGTTCCTTCGATGGGTCCGTCGCACGTGTTTTCCATCTGTTTGGGTCGAAGCGCGGTGGTTGTAAATTGTAAAAGTTTTTTGCTTGCTTAAACGTCCTTTACAGGTATATTGCCTAGTCTGCTCGAAGAACGATTAAGTATGGTAACATTTTATAACGCAGGATTAATAATATTCTTATAACAATGGATATAGGGTATTCTTTCATATATTGCAACTTCAAATTTATGGTCCAAATGGACAGGGAGACGATGACGTGCAGATTCACGTCTGGAACGGACGACCATTACTTTTTACCACGTTTTTTTATACACTCTGTACATTGTCTTACATAAAAGAAAATAATTTTCTATACTGGATTAATAAGACTGTGGATCTCATTATATAATTACAGATGAAGGTAATCTCAGTTGTATTGCAGATTATGTAGAATTTTGTACACACGTCAACTGCTAATATACCTCGATACAATAATTTTTGTTACCCATTTGTTTTTTTAATTGTTGCAGTGAATATTGTTGACTGTAGCAAGCAAGGAGATGCTGGTTCCAACGAATTCCATGATCATAGTATTTATTAACTAGTACACTTGATGATTGCAGTGGTACATTTTCGTTTCTCTCCTGATTTTATTATTATTATATTCTCTCACTCGCTCTTTCTCTCTCTCTCTCTCGTTCTCTTTCTCACACTCTCGCTCGCTCAACGTAATAACAAATTCACCGTTGCAATTAATATCATTTCTTTATTGTTACAATAGACATTACGCTTATTGCACACTTTTTTTCATGATATAAAACCTTTCCACCACTCTCGCTCGATACAAAATAATCGGTCAAAATATGTCGCGGTAAATTCGTGATCTAAACCTGTAGAAATCTGCAAATAAATCGTTTAAATAAGAATAATTTAAATATAAATATCAACGCAATAATAGTTTCACTTGTTTCGGTCATGTGTGTATGTGTGTATATATATGCGAGTGTAACAGTTCATCTATGAAAGTTGACATTGGGCTTTATATGTCTTTTATCGTTTTTTTTACATTTTTCATTTTGTTTCATGAAGACTGTTTTTAATGTACAGAATTCGACCTCGATTCGTTCGTTATTTTTATTCCATTAAATTTGTCGTCGTAGCTGCAAGACTTTTTTCTAGTTTAGGTAAATCAGTGCATTTATTGCGCATGTAATGATATGCAAACTCGCAAAAATTGGACGAGAGTGTATTCTCTTATTTTTTTCAGTTTTTTTTTTATTATTATATTTGTCGAGCGACCACACGATCTCGTCTCTCTTGAAATTTTCGTCGTCGGTAATGCGCGTGTCTCAAAGTTTCTCAAAACATAGCTCAATGTCGTCAAGTGGAATGGCATGAGTTTACATTTATTTATTTTCTTTTTTCTCTCTCGCTTTTCCATTTCAGAGGGGAAACGTTAATTTTCTTCTGATGTCTCTCGAGGTATAAGTGAATATGCTGCGGCTATAGTTCGCACCTGGCATCGCACGGATTGTGAAAAAAAGAACGGTCTATGACGTCTATGTAACATTCTGTTATCCCAATCTCAGTCAGACTCTTCGGACTAGATTTCTTTTTTCTTTTTCTCATTTAACAAAGATTGTGATCAACGCGCCTCTTATAAAAAAACGCTGGACATTTAGTAGCTGGTAGTAGGTACGTCTGGTAGAAAAAGAATAGTAATCGAAGGTACAAGGTGAAAACGTAGGTTTACGGCGCTCTTTCTCTCTCGCTCATTCTCAATCTCTCTGAAACATGCGTTTCTTTTTTGACCGGGTGGTGCGTTTCGCCTTATAAAAAAGTGTTTCATTTCCAATTATTGCTCACATATCTTTCTCTCTCTCTCTCTCTCGCGCGCGCGCTCTCTCACTCATCATCTTACCGTTTTCATCTTGGATCGTAGAGATCATACTAGACTCGATCGACTCAGTACAAAAGAATCAAAAAGACAAGTACAAGACCTACGTTGCTCTGCGTCGGGACTTTTGAGGTAATCGAATATCACAAAAATACAAAGAACAGTATATTTCGTAGGGTGTCCCAGAATCTTCCTGCCCAGGCTGTGCCCCTATATGTTCAACGAACAGAAAGCAAGAGTATATAATATATAACATCTACATGATCGTATTGCGGAGGAGTTAAATAAAAAAGTCTGAGCCCAATGTCTTTCTGAAATAACATTTATGATTGTAGCGTGTTCGGTAAATACGTTTAACATTTGTTTTATTCAATAATCCTGTCGTCACAATTTTTCCCATGGAAAAAACTAATTCGAAATTATCCTAAAACAAAAAGGAGATTTCATCCGCGAAGAAAAAAAAAGAACATTATCGTTGGTTTTCTTTTTGTCTTTTTCTTCTTCTTTGCGTTCGTGGAACATACCGATACAATCGCAGCGGGAAAACCCTGGAGAGCCTTGTGTGTGTGGTATTCATCGATTTTTCATATAGGAAGTTCTTGCGTCTCGAAAAGTGCAAAATTCAAAATACTGACGCGACGCTCTCTTTCGAAAAAATGGCCTGTAAAATTCTGTTCGACACTCGAAGCGACGAACGCGCGTAGAAATTCAACTAATAGTCCATTTTTTTATCCTCTTTGTTTCCATCCCTTTTAAGGCAAAATAGAAATCACTTTGATTCGCGTACAATTCAATTGCATCTTCGTTAGTATCTTTTCTTTCTTTTTTTCACATTTCTTCTACGCTCTCCATCCGCGGAGCAGAAAAATTCGCTTCTATAACACGTCCCGGTACAAGATTGAAATTTGCGAAATGTATGTAAGAGTACTGATCAAGTTTTAATCTTCTTCTTCTTATTATTCTTTTCTTTTGTGTGCCGGAACACCCATTTTTCGAAAAATTTCTAAATAGAACTGCGTTTCTTTTTTTGTTTTCTTCTCTTGGTCCTATCCTAAGCTATCACCGATTGTAAATTAGTTTCTTCGATTTTCATTGCTTAATTAATATCGAGTTTAAATTGTGCAGCCTGCCGAATGCAGCAACGACAATGTGCCCCATTCGCAGGCTCACATCGCACTATATATGCTATGATTGCGGAGCAAAACAGTCGTTTCGTAGCTGTGCAATCAGACCATGATCATATCATCATCATCACATCATCATCATCATCGTCATCACTGTCTCTACAATCTTAACAATACACGATCTTCCTAGCATCTCACAAGATAATCGTTCCATTACCGATATTAACAACTCTGTACTCCACAGTGCAATACTTACTCCGATAGCTACGAGTTCTCTCGTTTCGGGGTCTACACGAGCACTTATAGTTTTGCTATACGTCTCGCAACGAGCCCTTTTCTTTTGATCCAATTCATTTCAACAATTTACCGATTCATTTTCAACGGCAGTGTATTTCTTGTTGTACGTTTATGGATGTCGTTACATACCACTGGCATGGTTAATCAATTGGTATAACTCTCATGAAGATATAACAAGAAATGGAAAAATTGATGTTGGTAACATTTCACCTATCAGCCACCATTTAATAGATTTCGAATAGCAATGGCAATATTAGAATCAATAAGTTATCATCGGGACTGTTACTCGAAAGAAAATGTTTAATTATAGGAGACTCTATTAATAAGCTTCCGGTAGGTAAAATGTTAATAAATACAGGAGACGTTTTAGTCGAACGTACAATGGGAAAATGAGCACTACGAAAGTAAATATAATATTTGGCGCTCTTTGCGTAGACAACGTATCACGATCCTGCTCGACGGGGCGCATGAGAACGCTATGGGAATAAGTATTGTATCCTAAATCGTGGCCGTTACGAACCCGCTGCGTTGCTGACCGTATCATCATTGCAACTCGCCTAATATGGCTGACGATAAGGCTCGACCGCGTCGTCGCGAATTCACCCTCTACTTACATGGATATTCGATTTGTACTTTGAAATTGAGTCAACTATTTGTTTCCTTCGCGAGCTTCGGTCGAAACCAGTCCCTATACAGTCGCTAAACAGTCGTTCAACAGAGAAACCTTTGAAAATTCATGGAAGTTTTCTTCGTTTGGATAGTTAACAAAGTTCGAATATTATACAAAAGAGAAAATAAAAAATTGCACGGGATGAGGCGACGTTACATGGCAACTGTTTCAATCAAAGCGCAATTGTAACCTGCTTGAAGAAATTCGAACGGCGCGGTCGAGCCTTTCATTTTCAATTAAATAATAACTTTGTTAGCCGACCTAGCTAATCTGCGTTTAAAAAAGAAACATCAAACAACTAGGAGGAAAGACTACTGATCGTTTAAAGAAGAGAGTGCGTACTTTTTTCTTTTGTTTTCTTTTTCTTTTAGGTAGAGTAGTAAGTATCTTCGAAGTCGTCGAATACGTGAGAATCTTCGGTAATTTAGAACATATATATATATATTTATATATGTATATATATATTTTTTTTATTCACTTTTGGCACTCCGGAGCCTCGAACATCGTCATTTTTCTTCTTTTAATCAATCCTGTTTTTTTTGTGTGTAGACCACCTTATCAAGGTATATCTATCTACAACGAAATTCGCATAGACGAAACAAAATGTGTGCAATAGATTCGATAAGTTAGATCAGAAATATTCGATGTTGAATCGCGTGTTCTTCGACTGTACGCCGAATTCAAAATAATACAAAGCACGTTGATTAACAAGTGTCACAACCACGAACGACTCTCACGCATTCCTCAGGCTCCTATCACGTACATAATCCATTTTTTTTTCTTGTTCTCTAAACTTTAGGGCTACCCATTAATGATCGTTCTCTCTCACACTTCTTTTTCTTTTCTTTTCGTTTTATCGTTTTTCGCAAAGTAAAATAGCAACGTTTACTTTGGGAAAAAAGAAAGACTACCCGCTGGTGGCCACCAGGAGTGGGGAACAAAGAATCTCGAGGGAAAGAAACTAGAACGGTAGTCGTGTAAAAAGTAACAGAAATAACGTGAGCAGCCCCTTTGCTCTTCGGCCTGCCTTGCAGAAAACCAAGTCGCGCTTAAAAAAGGCTTAGAACACACTTTGAATATCGATCCCTGTAGGCGAATGAGACAACCCGCGTCCACTGGTACACGTATTCTCCCCGTTAACTCTAAAAAGAACAACACCGTGTTCCCTTCTCTCTCGCTCATACGCGTTCACTAACCCTTTCTTTCATTTAAATTAATTTAAAAAAAAAATAAACGAAATGGAACGTCTCGTGCGTTTCAAGTATAATTCGTTAAATGCAGAATGATCGAGCAAAACGTACTTTGAGGGGAATCAGGTTTTTACGGGGGAATGGGGACAATCCGAATAGCATCACTGAATTACTCAATGTAAATAGTCAAAGTCGTACAATTTAAAACAATACTCTTTTAGTCGTGAATTTTTTTCTTCGTTTTTCCTTTGAAAATAATCATTTTCTTAGACTCTATTTTAAGTACGTCAGAAAGATTCACTGTATCGCTCGATCGTTCTCGTGAAGTCCTTTCTCAAAAACCATGACGTATTTCTTTTTTTTTTTTAATCAAAACACGTCGAAGTTCTTGCTAAGAAATGTTCACGCATCTTTTACAAAATATACTTCTTGGTCTTTTGACCAAGTTAATTTTTTTGTTTTTTTTCTTTTTTTTTAAGTAGCCGTTAGTTTTTCTCGACTTTGTTTCGCAGTCCGTATGACGAGCGTCGCACGAGTCTTCCCTGCTTAATGGTTCTCTTATTAAATTTCATAGAATGTTCGAGGCACCGACCGATCGCTAAGATCTTACAAAGAAGAGAAGAAAGGTGATCAGATTTACTTCACCTCGTCATATGTGTGTACGTGTATATGTTTGTTTTCTGTCTGTTCCTACGTTACTTAAACAAAAAATCCATGACCTCAACGAAAGAACAGAATCATCGTTCGCTAAGCTCTTTTGTCTATAGGTATATGTAGCTCGCTTCGCGATCGGTCTGTGCTCAAAAAATTAATACTAATTCAATAATTAGCTGCTCCCAATGTAAAAAATAGTAGAACTCTAACACAGAAATCAGATTTGCCTACATGGATCATTTCGACAACAATATGCCTTTGTTAGACTTTAGTGTTTCACAAAAGGTATAATGGTTTACCAGAAGTAACCGCCCTCTGTTCCTCCTCCTAGGAAGTTTTTCTTTTGCGATATAGCCACGCTGTGGCTTGCCATTGCAGCTAATTGGGCGGCGTTTGGAACTGTTGGAGGTGGTGGCAAGACGGGTTGTGAGATACTATCAAATCGATTAGTAGCGTCGAACCCATTCTTTAAAAGGAAACAATTAATTAGTCGTAGTAATCACAGATATGCATAATACATTCAAGGAAAAAGTTAAGTGGACACTTGAAAATTGGGAAACTTTTTAAAGGGTATCCACTTAATTTTGTCTTCGACTGTATCCAAGATAAATAAATCCTTACAGGCATCACAAGCGTAGGGGGCCTAACCGGAGGCTGCATTGCTGCTGCTGGATAATATGCTGCAGCTGCAGCTAACGGTGGATAATATTGCAGTGGCCCGTATGCCGGATAACATGAGCCCAAGTATCCAGGGTATCCTTGACTGTACATCGGCTGGTACATCTGTAAAAATAATTCATTTTTACTATGCTAATACACCTGTTAACACTTTACTTGTTAGTACAATAACTGTGTCATACCAAAAGAAAGCATAGATATTTTCTTTTATATTGTAATCTTAAACGAAGGTATTAGATAACGTTGTCGATGGTGACTTGATAGTTCATAATGAAAATTGTTGCCACTGTTGAAAGTTCTATTAAAAAGTGTTTAGCCACAAACCATAGATTTTTCAAAATTATGCAATAATCACCATTCGGTGATGCGTTAATAGTTTAGCAAGGGATATATGTATAGATAAATTCTCACCATAGGATGTGTAAGAGTCTGATCGTATGTTGGTGGTGGTGGACCCTGTGCAGCGTAGAGCTGGGGCTGATTAGGAAAGACTCCATACGGTGCGGCACCTGCAACTATTGTAGGATACACATGTAATCGGATCATTGGAACCAATAGAAATGGAGCCAGAGATGAATCTCTTACGTGTACCACCGTAGGTAGCAGGCTGTGCCGGCGCAGGGACAAAACCTGTTGGTGGATGAGGTGTCACCGGGTATGCTGTAACACATGCAATGGAAAATGCAGGTCCGTTCACTTTGTTGGCTGTAGGTTCTTCTAAGCCAACGGTACGTGGTACCACTGCCAGGAAGGACAAAGGACGACGCGCGTCAGGGACCAACAGGGCATCTAATAGAAACTATTTTCACCTGACATTCGTATACTTTCTTATTCTCTCAGTTTCTTGACTGTGCCCTGGGAATCAGCTGACTCGCGTCATCAATGCTAGGACATCTCCGACGCCTTGTCCAATAGACATGCGTTTTTCTAAGAATATAATCGCTCGACAATCTGAGAGCTTGAATTAATCAACAGATGACCGAGCGTCGATTACGTCCCAACTCCAAAAGTGGTACTCCCACACCCAAGTATATCTTACACATGACATACACCGTTTTTATCAAGGTACTATTCAAAGCTCAAACAATGTTAGTCACTAAATAATGGTGAAAAGAAATAACCGAAAAAACGGTATCGCTGCCTTCTCTTGTTACCGTTCGAGTTTACCGCCGGCACGCAAAGATGCAAGTCAAGTTTTCTCATTCAAACGGAAACGTAATCGCTGACCGGAAGAGAGAGGAGACGATCTCGGTACAACAAAAACAACGTAAACGATACAAAGTACTCTCTTTTTATATATATATATACATACATATATATATATATACATATGTATGTATGTATACATGTGGAGAAAGAAGTATCCGCGACGCATCCATGTGTAAACTGCGCTGGTACAAGACAGGCATTTGATAGTAAAAAAAAAACATTTACGCCTCTGACGAAAATCCGTTTTATTTCTCGTTCGTCAAATGGAAAGAGAAAAAAAAGAGAGACATATATATATCAAAAATGATATCATATGTATCAAAAAACGTCGTGCAGATAATACGGGAATTACAAGGTAGTCGGTTCGATTTCCGGTGGGACTCTCGACAGAGGCATAGTTGAAAGCGAGACACTTGAGAATAGCTTAGCGAACTATTTACTTGCGGCCGGTCGGGCCGTGAATTGAAAAAACAACAGTACGTGTACATTTGGAATCTGAGAATGGAGCAATCTGTGGTACATCTTGTCACTGATTTCATCGATCGATCGGATCGTTTCACGGGCTATTTCGCCGTTGGAAAAAAGATTCAGAACAGGACAATTGAATACAACGCGCGTCATGATAGAACGAGTAACCGAAAAGATGTTTACTTTTCTTCTTTCTTTTTTTTTGTTTGGTTGGAAACATAACAAAGAGAAAAAATAATCAATGAAACTCGAATTCTTTTCACCTTCTTTGAACGTAAATATACACAGAAAAATACAGTAAATTTCTAACAATACAGCCACTACTAGTAATATATATATATATATGTATGTACTAGTAATATATATATATATATTACTACCTGTATATGTAATGTAATGTATCGACATAGACCACAAAAAAAAAAATGAATTATCAGGCAGTCGGTGTTGTGAATCAACCGGACAAACCAAAACAATAAAGCAGGTCGAAGAATAAGAATAAGAAGAAAACGAGAGAAACTATTCTCAAATGAAAACTCGCGTGTTTGATCGACCTACCTTTTACTTCTAAAACTAAGATATAATACGAAACCGATCTCAAAGCAAATAGCGTTACGCAATCAAGGTAAAAGCCAAATACATTCGTCTAATTAATCGAACCCTCGGGGACTCGTCGACTGGCCCAAATGCGTCCGAACAAAATTTTCCGCGGAATCTTTTAAGCAACTGGAAAATCATTTTGTCATTCTAAATGCATTATTTTCACTTTTGTTTTTTCTTGCTGGAAAATAAATTTCTTGTGGATTAAGGATGGAAAGAGAAATTTTCACGGGGGGCCAATCGCGAATCGTGCAGGCTCGACCACATCGAAAAAAAAAAGAAATGACAAAAAACAGAGCCAAAATAAAGCCATGGGTAAGAGGGGGTAAATGGAGGATTCTTCCAAAAAGTGATGTTAAAAACAAGCCCAATAATCAAGATTCGGTCAAGTGAAACACATCCGGTAAAAAACCGATAACAAACGATCCAATTTCTGTTGGTAAAAAAAAAGAAAGAAACAAACAAGAACGTAGTCTCGATCCGAGAGAACAACTCGTTCCTTTTCATACGTTTTTTCTTTTCTTTTTTCTTTGGTTGGTTTTTGGTTCGGGCGGTGAATGTGTAATTTATACAATGAGTACAGTGGTACGAATGAACAGAAAGGAATGAAGTAGATTATATATATATATATATATATATATATATATATATGTGTGTATATATATATATATATATACATATAAAATTATATTCTGTCTTATATACATATATATCAACATGTATATATATATATATATATATATATATATATATATATATGTATATACATGTATATATATATATGTATCTATATATATAAATATGAGTATATGAATGTTTATGTATATATCAAGTTCCACACATTCAAAAACTTGTGACAAGATTCAGCAAACCACAAATTTCTGCAAATATCCATAAAATAAAGGTCAAACATGATTAAAAGTTATCCGTAATTGCGTAATATATAATTAATTAATTGGGCGCTACTCGCGCGAACCTTGCCACGAGCGAGACACATTTTCGTTCTATTTCACCCGGATCGATCGATCGATCTCTCTCCTCTGTCTGCTCGTCCCGATGGCAACCGCGAGAACGCCCAATTTTCTTTTATTTTTTTTTTTTAGTAGACTAAGTTACGCTCCGTGCCATTGCCATTCGTCACGCTCAAGAAAGAACGCTCAGAGAAAGAAGATATAAATAATTAAAGAAAACGGCGTATCCTTGTGGATTCGAATTTCGCCCGATCTGATAGAGAGAACTCTTTGGTTCGATTTGCGTGTGATGAATGGCTCAAGCTCAGCAGCAGTGGATGGACATGTTGTACTCTAACATAGATGTCAGCCCACACCAAATTGTCCATGATAATTGAATACTGGTCCAACGCGTGGAAACGAGCTCTCCTCGAATTACGTTCCATTGCTTTTGATGGCCTCGCGTGTGTAGGACGACACCGTTTCCTTTCGTTTATCATAGTTCGCCAGTGTCATTATTTTATGATTCTCGACTGGAATAGGCTGGAAAAACGAGACGGCTTCGTGTCCAACACGGTCGGATCAGTCCCCAATCGAATAATAAATTTATGTGTCAGTGCCACGGTGCAAACAATCATCGAATCCAATAACAATTGATCAGAATATTCAATATATGCTAGTACGAGTTTTACTGGGTAAATTTCTCATTTATTCATTATGTATTTATTTTTTTTTTGGTCTCTCTCAGTATTCTCCTAATTTTTCCCTTTCTTTCAGTCTCTCCCTCTCCGCTTCCCCCTTTCTCTCAGCAGTTTTAGCGGTCTCGACCCCTCTTTATCTCTCGTACACGCACGCATTCCTTGTCCGTCTTTCTCTCCGTATGCTTTCTTTAAAGCCTGATTTGTCCCAATGAGCATATTCGACCTAGTTCTACCGTTCGTGCCAGATGGTCTTTCCAGTTTCGCCCGTTTCGAGAGAGAAACTGGGCGAATTCTGCCGCCCCGTTTCGTATATATATATATTTTTTTTTGCTTTCGTTTTCATTCGTTAAATAGACGATCTTTCAATCTCATCGAAATGCTTCGGTGGAACAGTCTTCGTGCCTCGACGGGACCCAGCGACCGATCCTCGATCATCTCCGGCAATGTCCTTTCGTTTCTCATTAAAAAAGGGACCACGGAATCTGGCAAAAATTTTCCCTTTGCGACACCACGCTTCTTTCGTTCTTTCGTGTTCAAAATCCGGGAACGATATGATTTTAATAACGCCGGAAGAAAATATTTAAATAGTAATATAAAAACTGACACACGTGATCAAAATACCGGCTAATATAATTTTACGTGAAGTGTATTTCATTCAAAATTATATTCGGTTGGAGAATCAGTGAGAATTTCGTTCAGAGAAAAATTTGCAATAGTAACTCGGTCGCGCTGTCCAGAGACGAAGCTTTTTGTAAGATCTAGCGAGTTCCTCGAGTTCTAGAAAAAAAAGAAGTTATTTACTACACACGATCTATAAGTTTTCTTATTTTTGGTGATTTCGAATATTCGGCGAGAAGATCGATTTTCGTGGGATATCGGTCCGGGTCACTGGGTCTCAGCGGGTTCGAGGCACGTCTCGACACTCTCGGCAACAGACGACCGTTGTCGTCGACTCGCAATCTCATTTTTAAGCTCACTATTAACAGTATACATGATAGATTCTGCCAAACATGCACATGCAGTTCAAAAATGCTCGAGAGAGATTCCTATGATCTTGCGGCGACAAGTGTTGCCAATCGAACCGTTTCGTACACCGTTTCAGTTTATACGTGATCGCGCGTTTCATCGATCATCATCGATCGCCTCCCGATAGATATCCGCGGGCTAATTCGAATTTTCACCAAGATGTTAATGAATTCGATGTCTCGTTCACGACAGGAATAGGAACGTCTCTGTATTACTCGACTCCAAAAAGACACACTACGAAACTGTTCGGCTACACGACGATTAAAAAACGACGAAAAACAGGTCGTTCGTGTCCTTCTTAATCGCGCGAATATGATTTGTCTCGATGAATAGAGGTAGTTGAAGGCGTTACACGCGAGGCAAGAGAACACTAGAATCACGTGTTCCGTTCACGAAATAGCGACACTGATTAGGAAGGTAACGAGCGACCGTACGTACAAACGTAAAAAAGATAGAATCATGGAAAAGGTCTATCACAACAGATTATATGAGCATGCATTGTAGCGCGCAACGCGGGCACCTTTTGCAATTGTATTCGACGCGCGAAGACCATATCCTTCCAGCTGGTTTTGTTGCCGGTCGATCAAGGATAACGATAACAGAGATTTTAAGAGGTAAAAGGTGCTCGCGCTCGTACGCGTTCGCGCGCGCTTAACCGCGCCCGTGCCACTACCGATATACATTCCAAGGCATGCAAAACTAAAATTACAAATACGTGAAAAATCATCAAAGCTATGTATATATTTATATACTTGCACAGAAAACCGATCAGGATGCAGGCAAACCGAATTTTTTTCTCGAGATCTCGTCCCGTGGTGCGCCGAGCGCACGGATAATTGAATTATTTTTCACGACACTCGAAACGAAAACACGCCTCGTCGCTTTCGTTTTATGCAACAGTCACCGACCAAGCGTGCTTTC
This sequence comes from Lasioglossum morio, assembly GCA_916610235.2. NCBI lineage: Eukaryota > Metazoa > Arthropoda > Insecta > Hymenoptera > Halictidae > Lasioglossum > Lasioglossum morio. The sequence continues at coordinate 15,158,119 of OU744333.1, forward strand.
TTATCTTTTGACTTTTTGCTTCAATTACCGATTCGTTTTCATTTCTTTTTGTTTTGAATCAGCGAGCACTATAGTAGTAATTCGTGATACAGAGTGTGCACGTATATATGTTTACGTATACACGCTACTTAATTCCTTACGTTTCTTCTCTGTTCCCGTTTCAGAATGGGATTTAAGCTAAACACGCTACCATCGTCGAAGGAACAAGTAGAAATTCATCTGGATATGTATATATAGTAATATCACTACCAAACACGTGCAGAAACGACCACAAGTTTCGTCTCTATCATCGTCTTCCGACGATTTCAAGTTCTTGGCCGAACAGAAAATTCGTTTCAATCGTGAAGCTGATCGAGCATATATCTTTCTATTCTTATTTCCTTTTTCTTTTCTTTCTTTTTTGTAGTTAACAACAAGAAACTTGTAGCCCGAGCCGAAGCGACATGCACTATTGTTAAAAGTGAGCTACCAAGTTTCTATCGAGTAGAAGTATCATATAAATACGCTGAGCTTAGATACAGCATTCGTGTCCACCTCGCTGGCCCATCGTGCCCCGTGGACAATCGTTTCAAAGGCAATTCGTGACGATTTTTTATTTAGCAATCGGTCATTCCGTTCGTCGAAGAGTTTCGTCTCTTTTGAATTGCTTCGCCACGCGTGGCACGATGGGCGACCAGAAAAAAAATGGAAAAAAAAGAGAAAAAAAGAGAATAAATTAAGCAATCAGCCAATACCACGGTCTCAGTACGAAATATTTGTACACCCATATCAATATCTTACGTTCATATTGATTTGGATATATAGCAGCCGACGTCTCCAATTCAAAAAGTATAAGTCTCGATCGTGTTTAAACGCATTCATCTCGAAGAACTTACGAAAATACCCTTGTCGTCGTTTCTAAAGGATCACTGTCTCATTTTTACATGTTTTTTGTTCTCTAATTGGATCAGAGGATCCTCCTACTTTAGAGTCGAATCGTAATTTTAGCATATTGGTAAAATGTAATTAATATTGCTGCAAATTTAGTGCAATCAAGTTTTCGATAAAATAAAAAGTCGGAAAAGTAAACACTATTAAGAATGAATGTTAATTTCCTGGATTCGGGAAAACTTCTCGGGAAAACAAAAGTATAATAATTAATCCCTTGCTGAACTTGAACTTTTTCGTAGCCGCTAATGTCCTCCGAGAAAAAATGAAAATTGTGTTTGTCGCAGGTCTACGTTTTACTCTAATTTTGAAAACTGTTGAAAATTCTCATAGCGAGTCTGACACAGTGCAAAAAGGGGCAAGCAAGGGGTTAATCAATAAATATATTGTCCGTAAAATCGATTAAAATTCCATCGTGTTCAAGCAATGAAAAATTTAGCGCACTAAAGTAGAAGAATCCCTGAACGATTACGCGGCCGGAAGTGTACAGGTCGTTCTTCAGACGTAAACTCAAGAAACGCAGGCACTTCCGTTTCCGTAACAGAAAGACAGATTTTCAGAACGAGCGATCTCTTTAAGATTCAACGCGTATCTCTCGATCCTCTTATCGCTGCCAATCATATGGCATTTAGCGCCTAACCAACATAAACCTGGAAAAACGAGGAAACTGAGATTAGTCACATTCATTCTATTATCTTTCCCAGATTTCCTCAAAGTGTCATCAGATATTATTATGATTTTCTATTGCTAGCCAGATGTATGGATCGGTTGTGTTACCAACAATCTGTCAATAAGATTAATGACACGAGGAGCCGAAGGGGCTGGACAAAAGTTCAATATCTTGAACAGCCGATGGCAGGAAATCAAGATCAAGCAAAAGCTTTCTGTTGTTGTTCGGTCTCTCGTGTCTTCACTTTTTGAATCAGGAGGCGCACGGTGCGTCTATATCGTCATATATATATTGGTGGAATATATATATAATATATATATCGTGTGATACGTAATATATGTTGGTATATAAACACGTAGTGAGTTAAGGTAATATATAGAGTAAGGTGAGGTTAGATACGTGGCTTAGGCTGCGCGAACGCCGGTCTCCGAAGCTCCACCTACTGACTGGGATCAAATCGTCTTTGTAATGGTCCGCTGCAAACATATTGACAGCCACAACTGTAGGCGCTATCCTTCGGTTTTTTAGCGACTATACCGTGTCACGATAATACGCTCGCAGAGATTTGCACCAGTATTATCCTCGATTTTTGGTTTATTAATTTTTCTTGGCTGCGTGTTTTTTCGTTTCACACAGCGTATAAAACTGATCTACTTACAGACTAAACTTTTACATCCCTTAAACGCTACGCTCTGTAATCACACACGTCTGCCTTAGGAACAGAGCCAACTGAATTAGGAATAATCGCATAAGTGTCCGAGCTGTTAATCAAGTACGATAGTGGATTATCTATAAAACAGTGTAGTGGTATTTCCGAGCTGTACGTCGATTCAAGATTTCCATATTCCACGTACCAAACTCGAGAAAGTCTGTTGCCAAAAGTAAAATTGTGTATTTCACTCGTACGAGCCATAGGCTGATATCTTTGCGAATTGTTTTCGACGCATCTTGTTACACAGAAGTGTATTATGTATTAGGTTGTCCCAAAAGTTACTTTTGGAAAAGTGTTCCTTTAATGTTGCTGAATAAATACAATCAATGCAGTAATCTTTACATTAACGTTTTAGTACTTCCTAACATGAATTTACATTATATGCACAAATGGAATACCAACTTTTGGGACAACCTAATATTTATTTAGCAATATTAAAGGAACACATTCCAAAAGAAACTTTTGGGACAACCTAATATATACCGATCATTGGTAATACCCGTAGCAATGCTGCACCATTCAATATTGATACATTTGAAAAAAAGAATTGCGAGATCTAGATAGAAATCATATTTTATCTATGTCTAATCGTTGTATAAGCAATATATAGCAAAGCTAACATTTAATAATTTATGAATACATGAATTTTAGCTTGTGAACAGTATTACTCTTCGTTTTATCCGCTGAAATAATAAATAGTTAAATGAATTATGTCTGAATTCAATTTTTTAATGTATCCTTCGTTACTATACGAATGAAGATGAACCATTTTTTATCTATCTCATATGATATATCAATGTACTTACACGGCTTCCAGAGTCAAAATATAAATGAATTTGTATTATGAATATTTATATCGTCTCTTCTATACATCGATTCGTGTATAGCCAAGTTCAATATTACCATTCTCACACGATCACAGGCTTTCGCGACAACACGAAAACATTATCATAAATTACATAATTTGAAAAAACGTGATGAAAAACAAAAATTCGATCTCTACGTTTATTAACGTTACGTTAAAAAAAGAATCAGATTTCTTTGTTTGCAGTGAAAAAAAAACACGACTTCGACAGCGAAAAAAACCATATTCCCATTATAAATATTCTACCAATTAAATCGCAAAACCGAATTTTTATTAGTTTCGAAGGCAAAGGTATTAGCATACGACGAATCTTAGCGGTGTATAACAATTGATCGGTCAATAATTTTTTTTTTGTTCAATCGCCCGAAGTACTCGCGACTTGTGAATATATGCATAATGCGTACTTGGGTATGCACGTTGACCGAGTCAATGAAAAGCGAATAAATAAAGGAGAACGTGACATAGAATGAAGGAAACTGATAACGGCGCAACAAAAACCGTCGGTTTCCAAGCTGTATTCGACTTTTAATAAAGAGTCGTCGCGAAAATTATCCAGGACGAGCTCTGGAAGCCATTTTGTATTTCCCACACAGAATGCGGTATTGATTTATCTGTCACTGGGCAGTAATTCAAGTTTTTTCTGGTCGCGCGAGAACGAGGGATCTGTCCGCGTAACAAACGATAAAGGGATTCGATCGAATTTGAATGTGCACCATTCTTCACAGGTGTCGAATCGCTAATAGCCAACAGAAAAAAAGAATTGTCCGTCGTACGAGTGACAAGTGGGTATATCCTCGACTCGAAAACACGAGATACTCTTAACGTGTGTAACACATACTTCTAGTCGTTATTGCGCGGTTACGGTGTATAATTACCTTTCTTGTCGGTCATTATTGCTTAAAGTTTCACAAATTCTAGCAAAAAAATACGTTATTCCTAATTAAATCACCGATTCAAGTTTCAATACTGAGGAGACGAGCAACGGCTGTGACACTTGACGGACACTAGCGCCCTTTATTGAGCCTGCCCGTGGCTCCCCTGATGCCGCAACGTGATTGGCCGAAAATATTAAGCGCGCCCGGCCAATGAATGCAACGCTCTCTACCTGATATCGACCGCCAAAAATTCAATATACAGTTAGGGACATAACTGATCACACACACTTGAAATCAGAATAACTTTTTTATGAATGCACCAAACGACTTCAATTCTCTCTACGACTAAAAGAACTATTTTAGTAAATGATGTCTAATAAATACGTTAACAAAATGCATTTGGTCGAAATTTTGAAAGACAATAGTAGAAATCAATTTCTACTACTTTCTTAGCTGAGCCAATAACGAAAATTTCGAAGATGTATTTTGTAAACTCGTATAAATTATATGTGTTCTGAAAATTTCATTGAAATTGACGAATTCTAAACGATGAAAAGTGGTAAAAATTGCAATTTTTCATGATTTTCGTCTGTAACTGGCATTTTTACCACTTTTCATCGTTTAGAATTCGTAAACCAATTTCAATGAAATTAATCATAAGCGCATTTACTATGTACATAATACCTCTTACAAATGTTCAAAATTTATAAATACAGATTTGCATTGGAAATGCAACCAGAAATGCAATTTATCGTGCATTGCGATAGGTATACGCTTACATTTTACGTGATTGACGCGTATAAATGTTTATAAAAAAAATATACTTATTCCAGTAAGAAATCTACCGATTGAAAGTAGGCGATTTTATTTAAATATAGTGCTTATTAGAATTTTATTCTAAATACGTGATGACTTGAAGAGAAATCGCGTTTTATCGTGAATTTCACAGTGTTGCGACATCCCATAACAACATTCAAAAAAGGTATTTAAAATGTTTTAATAAGTGGTAAGAGGGTTATTGTTACAAGTAAAATATATCGTCAAAACGATATAAACTATTTCTATATATGATATAACATAATATATAACGATATAATATATCCTCGAACTTGAACTTCCTAACCTTATCGTTTATCAGTATTAGACTGCGGATCTTTATGCATTTATAGGAAGAAGATTGAGTAGATGAAATTCAAAATTGTTGAAAAACTTCAAAAATTCCAGATGTAGATATATGATTTTTCCAATCAATGCAAACAATTTTTATTTTACGAAAAGATCCACAGTCTATTTATCAGAGTTTCGATGTTTTATAATTAGTAAATGAATTAAACAGGCTACATTGCTTGAAACATGGCACACGACAAGAAAACTGTGAGACGAAGTCGATCTCGTGAGCGAGACCGTGATCGAGAAAGGGAACGCGAACGTCGTGACAGACGACGATCCAGAAGCAGGTCCAAGGATCGTAAGAAGGACAGGAAGCGTTCTAGATCTCGGGAACGATCCAGGGAAAGGGACAGATCACGTGAGAAAGATAGGGACAGGTCTAGAGAAAGGCGCGAGTCCAAAGACAAATCTAAGGATGACAAGAAACGTAAGCCAAGTCCTATATTTATTATGGAAGACGATAATAAAAAGGAAGGCAAGTCTGAGTCCAAGAAGGAGGAAGACGAAGCAGATGAGAAAGGGAAGTTTGCTCCGAAAAAGGAACCACTCAGTTTGGAAGAATTGTTAGCCAAGAAAAAGGCAGAGGAAGAGGCAAGGGCAAAACCAAAATTTTTAACCAAGGAGGAGCGTGCGGCTCTAGCATTGCAGAAGAGGCAGGAAGAGGTGGACGCGATCAGAAAACAGCAAGACGAAGTACGCAAATCTTTGTTCCATAATGAGAGCACTGGGAAAGAAAGAGAATGGGATGAAAGGGACAGGTAATTTACTAAACGTTAACATATAATGTATTCCCCCTATTATTAAATATTAAATTTGTTTCCATAGTCTGTTAAGCAGGCGCAGAGAAGGTCAGCGCGCAAGGGAAGAAGAAATTAAGGACAAGGATAAAGAGAAAGAAGTAGAAGCTATTAAAGAACGTTACTTAGGACTGGTAAAGAAAAAACGGCGGGTTAGAAGATTGAACGATCGGAAATTCGTGTTCGATTGGGATACTTCCGAAGACACGTCTGTCGATTATAATAACATTTATAAGGAACGACATCAGGTTCAGTTTTTCGGCAGAGGAAACCTTGCTGGCATAGACATCAAAGCACAGAAACGAGATCAGAGTAAATTCTATGGTGAGCTTTTGGAAAAGAGAAGAACAGAAGCTGAGAAGGAACAAGAGAAGTACGTGCACGTTCCGATATTGAAAACAATTTATTCGTGTAGTATGTTAACTATTTTTGTTGCTTTTAAGGATGAGATTGAAGAAAGTGAAGAGAAAGGAGGAAAAACAGAAGTGGGACGATAGGCATTGGTCTGAGAAAGCTCTTCAGGAAATGACCGAGAGAGACTGGCGTATATTCCGAGAAGATTATAATATTACGATAAAAGGAGGTCGTATACCAGATCCGATTCGATCATGGAAAGAATCAGGATTTCCTAAAGAAATTCTTGATATCATTGACAAAGTGGGATACAAAGATTTAACGCCTATTCAAAGGCAGGCCATTCCTATAGGACTTCAGAACAGAGACATCATCGGTGTTGCCGAAACTGGTTCCGGAAAAACGCTTGCATTCTTAATTCCACTGTTACTGTGGATTACCAGTTTACCGAAAATTGAAAGACTGGAAGAAGCGGATCAGGGACCTTACAGTATCATTTTAGCACCGACTCGGTATACTAACGCACACGATCATTAATTATTTCACATTTTTGCACTGACTTAATATTAACGTAACTGTTGAGTTAATCATAAAAATCATTTTCAGTGAATTGGCGCAGCAGATCGAAGAAGAGACTAACAAATTCGGACAACCATTAGGCATAAGAACGGTTGTCGTTGTCGGTGGTCTTTCGAGAGAAGAGCAAGGTTTTAGATTGAGAATGGGTTGCGAGGTGATTAATTATTTGATATTGTATGCATATCCACTGTATCTAAGACACACGTTTTTATATTTTCAATTCCATCATCGCAGATTGTCATAGCAACCCCTGGACGATTGATAGACGTATTAGAAAATCGGTACTTGGTTCTGAATCAATGTACCTACATAGTACTCGACGAAGCTGATAGGATGATAGACATGGGATTTGAACCGGACGTGCAAAAGATTTTGGAGTACATGCCGGTGACAAATTTGAAGCCGGACAATGAGGATGCCGAGAACGAGGAGAAACTTCTGGCCAATTACAATACAAAGAAAAAGTACAGACAGGTGGGACTACTCTTTCTTTTTAATAAACGAATCCGGATCTTGAAAATCGTAGATTCTAGTTTCAAACTATATTTTCATTGGTTCCAGACTGTGATGTTCACAGCTACGATGCCTCCGGCAGTAGAACGATTGGCTAGGACTTACCTAAGACGACCGGCTGTCGTGTACATCGGCAGCGTAGGCAAACCGACAGAAAGGACAGAACAAATTGTACACATTATGGGCGAGGCTGACAAGCGCAAGAAACTTATGGAGATCCTCAGTAGAGGAGTAGAACCACCAGTGATTATATTCGTGAACCAGAAGAAGGGTGCTGACGTTCTTGCTAGAGGACTAGAGAAACTGGGCGTATGTTTCCTTGTATTATTAACTTTTGATTATGTATAGCATCGTCGGGATCTGATTGAATATTTAATTTTATGTTTCAGTACAACGCCTGTACGCTTCACGGTGGCAAAGGACAAGAACAGAGAGAATACGCTCTCGCATCCCTCAAGAGCGGTAGCAAAGATATTTTGGTTGCTACCGACGTCGCTGGTCGTGGTATAGATATCAAAGACGTTTCGATGGTCATTAATTACGACATGGCGAAGACCATAGAAGGTAAGCCGAATCGGTTTATTATTAACCCTTTCCCCTCTGAGGCACCATTTTACATTACTAAACATATCGCCGTCTAATCATTTACTAAACATTTAGGTATTGCACGAGATATTATACCAATTTCATATCCATAAAATTTCAAAAATCATAGGAAATGTAAATATTCTAGATCGGAAGAAATGTTTGATTTTCCAGTTAAAATGGCTTCGAGCGCAAAGAGTTAAACAAATCGAGACTGACGCTATTACGTATCTTTGTTTACAGATTACACGCATCGTATTGGTAGAACTGGTCGTGCAGGAAAGGCTGGTCTTGCTATTTCGTTCTGCACCAAGGATGATAGTCATCTGTTCTACGATCTCAAGCAAACGATTCTTGCGAGCCCGATCTCTACTTGTCCGCCGGAGTTATTGAATCATCCGGACGCGCAGCATAAGCCTGGCACGGTGGTAACGAAGAAACGCAGGGAAGAGAAAATATTCGCCTAGAACAAACTAATCGTTCGCGTTTGTTTATAACCGATCCGTGTGTTCGCGTTTTGCACACGGTTGCATATTTTTTTATAACGTACGAATAGAATAGAATTGCGACTGTGTATGTAAACGAAATAGACGAGGTGTAAATACATACTATAAAAAATGAAACTTTGCGTTGTCTCTGCTTATCCGAATCTGATTTTCAAAAAATTTTCGACCGTCTGGCTCTGTACTACTGAATTTCGTGACACCTCCTTCGATATCATATTCTCCTAATACAAAAGTCAATTTTTGAGATTTCCGAAAATTTTCCAAGATTTTCGGTCGTTCGACTTGTCGTTCACTTCTAGCACTGAATTTCGCGCCATTCTCTTCGATATCATGTTCTCCTAATACAAAGTTCAAATTTCGAGATTGTTCTGTATTATATAAAAAGGGTACAGTCTTCTAATTATTTATTATGCGAATTTAAGTTTTAACGGCGGCGTTACTTACTGGTAATTGTTTACCACTTTTTGTAATGTTCTTCGCCTTGTTATAATAAAACACGTACGCCTAAATAATTATAGTTAAGGAACTGGAGCAGGCGGTGGTGTATAGTCCCCTTCAACCTTGCATTCTTCTTTCCAATCGGCCGGTATCATCGGTTTCACGATTTGTATGAATTTGTCCAGCGGGCAAACCGTTGTACATCCAGGTATAGCGAGAGGATACGGTTCATGGTCGGTTGTGTTTCTTAAGAACATCTATATATAAGAACGCATGTAAAATTATACAACCGTTTGTTTAAATACTTTCTCTGTTGCATTAAACATAAGTTTCTTACTTGAACATTCCAGCCACTTCTGTCCTCGTGTAACTCGATCATGGTCATGATATTGTAATGCGGCATTTGGTTGTTCCACAGATGCATAACGTCCAACAATGTTACAACTGTGCTGTCGTGTCCGACATACATGAACATTTTTCTGTCCACTGGTTCTATGGTGTCGTCTTTCTTCGCCAACATGTCGGTCACGATCTTTTTAAGGAAAGGTCCACCTTTCAGCCTCTTCAGGACATCGTTGTACCCGTTCAGCTCGAAATCGTACAACGTCAGCGGCTCCAATTTATCAGGGTAGTAATCTTTGGTCCATTCGGGGAGCGTCAAATTCATTTGTTTCTGAAATACCGAAGAACAAATGTGTATTTGATTCGAATGCTTTGTAATAGGATTGAAAATGTTTATTTTGCGAGAACACTCACCTCGGCTGTTAACGTTCCATAAAGAGAATTAACATCTTCGGGGGACGAGATTGTCATGCCCGTTAGAGCCGTTAATTCATTGTACAATTCTGTGTTATCGTCTTGGACTTTTTGCACTTCCGGTAAAGACGTAATTGTGTGTCGCAATTTGGTGTACCTCGGACACGTGTCCCATATTAACATCAACTACAGAGCAATTTAAAATGATTATGATTTATGATCAAGTATAAAATTCAATGTGTAAACAAAGTTACATACTGTATCTTCCGTACGCGGTTGATAAAACAAGGTGACCGGTTGCCAGGGTAGATCAGGTTTGAAAGATTGCTCCTCGTTTGGTTTCCATAAAGCAGCAGCTTCCAGCAAAGCGGACATCTTTGTACGATCGACAGCGGTGCTTTGCAAATAGAATATATCTGGACTGTATATTGGCCCCAGAAAGTCACCATAACGCTCGCGTAGGTACAGCCCTTGATTATATTGACTCCTCCTTCCCTCCTACACAACAGTTTTCAAGTGTATCATCGAATCAGATCTTAATATTAGGTCATCCAGTAACAAGAAGGAATTACGTTCGTTAGTTGACCCCATCCGTAAGGCTCCATTGAATTATTCACGTAGGGATCGTTTGGATATGTGTCTTGTGGCGCCCTTTCCCCATGTCTCATTACCTAAAAATGATTTTCTCGAATGTAGACTAAATAATTACTGAAATAGAAAAGCACAAGTAAAAAAATTATATGATGTTGAAATTTAAATAGAGCATCTTTGTATACCTACAATAAAAGTTCTATGCCAGTTTTATGTGCTTTCACATAAATATCTATCGACGCGATTCTTTTCTACCTACTAGGGCAGTTACTTTCCTTCGAGTTCTTCGAATCTTCGGAAAAGTAATCTCTTTACTACCTACCACTGTAACCAGCCGAAGTGTAGTATCTCCAGTTTTCGTCTCATTTTTCCTGTCACTGAACGCGCCCTCTTCGAGCGTCACAGGCGATCCTAGAAACAAAGTGAACGTGATACATTAAATATTAAATTACAATTTCAAGGACGATCGTGAAATTAAATACCCGCTACCGTTTAGATAGTCACGGCAATAGTATAGTCGTATACTGTGTGCAACACAGTGCGCGATTTGCATCGGAAAATTATGAACGTTTGTTCGAGCTTATCAGGAGGAAACGAAATACCTGACGTTAAGTAGCTGACGATTGTGAGAAGCAATAATTTGACAAGAAACATTTTTAAATATGTCAAACAGGTACGCGAGAACCGCTTTTCAATGACCATCCGACTCCCGCGAACTGTTGCACGTGTAGCGCAGAACGGCCGCGTACTGGAACCTTAAGAACCGACAGCAGATAAATCCCGTGTCCCCACCATGCGAAAAGCTGTATTATACAATACATTATAATGTTACTAGTAACAAGACTGACTTGTCTTCAAGTGTCGCATATTTATTCTATTGATGTCAACTATCTAGCGCGAAATATAAAAGACTGTACCTTGCACGTGCTCCGATTCTCCACCTTTGCGAATGCGCTACCGTCTCGCAAAACCTGTAGAATACATGATTGATTAATAAACCACAATTAAAACCGATGTTTCCTTATACTATAAGACTACGTTTGCCAATTGTATTACGTTGTCCCAAAAGTTTCGTTCTTAATTAGTTAATGTTTTGCTATTGGTTTTCTCAAAAACTACTCTGAATTTGCACTGAGCACATTAATCGAGAACGAAACGATCTTCTGGGACAACCTAATACGATTAGACCGTTGCTCTAAGTTCGAGAATAGATTCTGTACAGAGCATTTACATTTTCGATCATAACGAGAACAATGCCCGTTCGGAGGAAAAGCTGCGAAGAAAACAAGGATTACGCGATTGTGCAATAAACCAATTGGCTTTGTAACGATTGCTCGTTATCGAGCTCTGAAACCGCTCCGAAATCGGAATGAGGCATTTTAATTGCTATCCTTGAGTACATATATGCGACGCAAAAATTAGATAGCATTTTTCTCAGGACACGCTACCACGCCGAGCATGATTCATCGGAATTCACGAATACAAGAAATGCAAGTTTCGGAGCACGAAGATAGGGTCAAGACCAAGACGCCCACGCACGGAGGAGGAACCGGCATCGAAACCGGTACAGACTCGTTTTCTTAATGGCATGCGAGTATAATTGCGACCGAACAATAAACGACGCATCGACATTGTTCGGCATAATGAAAAGATATATTTATACGCATGACGTTGCTACACGAATGCACATTGATAAACTGCAATTGCATAATGCACCGAACGCGGAAAGTCAATGTAAAAACGTATTACGCTTCAATGATTTTGTAATAATTGCTAAATGAATATTATGTAATTGTATGCTGGCGATAACGATGCTACTGTGCGTCAAGATGGAAGAAAGTGTATGAGATTTCAATGTTATTCGACATCACTATGAAATAAAGATTGATTTTGGTTTCCAAGTAAAGCCGCATTCCTGTCCTCGTTTAAAATGAAACACGAATCGAAGTATTTAGAGCAACAGAAGCGTGCTGTAATCGTTGCGAGTGCTTGTATATGAAATTACAATTTTTAGGAACTATTCCGTTCAAACGAAGCCGTTTACTATTTCGTTTGGAGCCAGTCTCTTGTCACATTTTATTGTCAGGGCAACGGCAAATCAAGATGTTCATTTGTTTTATCGAGACATGATTCGCGCGTCGCTCTTGAAAGTTTAGGTATAGAAGCATCTCTAACGAGTTGATCTTAGTCGACGCGATCCACGAGCTAAATAGGAGAGCTCTGGGTTAGAAGAATCACGTATGCGAGGATCTTTGTGAAATCAAGGACCGGAAATCCGCTGAAAACGTGGATTCGTTGGAAGGACCCGAACGCGTAGATACAGAACCAGTTTCAGCCGTGGATCGCATAAACGAGAGTGGTCAAACGGTGGTGTCGAAACCCCGGAAATCCCGTCGCAAGAAGCCGAAAAACGCTGCCGCCAACTCCAAGGTCCCTTACAAAACGATTCGTGATTAGTTTACGAAAATGCTTCGGTAACAAGCTCGGGCTTTCTCCTCTCATGAAAGAGGCTTGCGGAACTCATCCACAAAACATTTATTTCAATCTTCGTTATGAACTGATAATTCTTTCACGAATTTACCGTATATTCAACGCGTGAAATGATTTGACTCGTTTAACATTAGGTTTACGGAGCTCTAGAAATAACAATTTCACATTATTTTATAAACATATAGACACGTAATTGTTGTTTATCGAAATTATTGGCCAGTTTTCGAATAATATATACCCGAGGAAATAAATTTAGTAAATAATTCCTCTGGGAAGCATCTTTACGATTTTAATAATTGCAAATTAAAAGTATTAGAACCCGTAAATCTATTGTTAAAATTGTCTTCGCGATCTTCCATATATTTTCTAATGATTTTCTCGGAAATTTTAAGGCAAAAGCAATGGCTACTCCTTGCGTCGAGTACCGAAAAGATATACAAAAGCGCAATATACAGGCGGGATCGCAATCGCAGAATCAACAACCGTGCTCCATGCCAGCGATCCAGACTCAAACTAACTCGACGGCGCCGATGCGTTTGAGATCTCTCTACACGGCGCACAGCTACCACGCGCAAACAGATGAGTCTAACTACCAGGTACATCTGCAAGTACAGCTCGCAAACTCGAAGAAGCCTCTTGGGATTTCGCATTTCGGTTTCGATATTTAAACGTTCCACGTCCTGCGAGCAGAGGTGTCCGAGAATCCCGAAATTTTCGGGTCCTCGCACACCTCCACCTGCGAGTCATCGATCCTATAGATCTTTTCCGATTTGTTGAGCTGTAGCTTGAAGAGCGTTTCTAGATCAAACACAGGAATTGTTTTCCTCTAGCGATACAGTGAATTTTCCAAGTATTTTGAAGCGCCTCCGACGGAGCAATGGGGCGGATTGACGAACGCGCCGGCGTTCCCGAATTCAACGCCGCCTTGGCGGCAGCCACGCAATTCGAAAATCATCTCGCCTTACTATGAGGAGACTTGCGTCTACGCAGAGAACTGGAGGGAACACGATACCGATGCAGCTATAGTTGTCACACCGCACGGAACCATTTCCTTGAGACTCCACAACAGGATCCGAGTGGACATGACGGTGGACCGAGCAGTTAGAGTGATCAATTTCAAGGTACCTTCTTCCTTCCTTCTTTACTTCAAAACTGGATTTAAGGTCTCCTATAAAACGGGGAAACATAAGATCGTTGGTTCGCGTTTAAATTGACAAAGGAGAACGTTTGCAGTTTATACTCACACAATTTTCATGTGAATTTCATTTTTCGTCAGCGTAGAATAACATTGTATTATCGTTGAGTGCTTCTGGAGCATCCGCAGCGTTACTACACCCGAATGGAAGAATATACCAATACGGATCACGAGTTGAAATCTTGGCTCACGATGCCCATGGCAATAACAAGTCAGTAGAGTATCTGTAACACCGTCAAAGTACTGTTAAAGGTGATTAACAATTATCATTCTTCGTTAGATACGCGAAGATGTGGTACAAAGGAGTCAGTTTCACTTCCGAACAGTGTGCTCTTGTCTACTTAGTGGACACAGCAGGAACGAGAACAACCACTGACTCGTTCTCCGATATGAGTCAGGTATAACGATTCAATAAACCCGCGGAACAGATATCTACTTTTTTTCTTTATATATTAGTTGAAAATGTTGAGATTTATAACTAAACTGCGGATCTTTATGCAAAATAACAATGTTTTGCATCGATCGTGGGAGGTCGAAGCAGAACTAAAAGAAAAACTGATTTTACCCCTATAAATGCATAAAGATTCACAGCCTATTTATCATTGAATTCAAAGGGTAGGTAGCTGTTCAAGGGGTTCACCAACGATTCTAATTTACGACTAAGATTTTTATTTACTTCGCATCGCCTTCCAGGATTTCGCTGTAAGCGTTTTCTATTCCCGTTCTCGACACGGTCCTGTATGCTTGCAAGAAGCTACCGCGGCTTTGAGTGCTGCTCAGTATTGGTCAACGAACGAAGGCGTGGAGAATTGGATCATCAATAATGTCCGAGTTTCCCAGACACCTGACGGTCTTGTTAGGTACCTTCAACTAACTGTGTATCTTTTTCAATACACTGTACAATCGCTTAGTCTGACGTTTCACGCAATGAACGATTAAAAATACGTGACTTCTGTTTCTGTCAGGATTGCTCGGAACACTAACAAGTATCAATTGCGTACATCCCCCAGTAATGGCACCGCCTCGTTGACTACTCCATTTTTACATTGCACCGCATCTCTGGGCCAGACATCTCATCTTTTCGTGCGTCGCGGCGAACGACGCATGCACTACGACGGGACCAGTTTTATCGTTCGAAATGCAGGTCACAGTGCCGGGTTCGACGACAACAATCAGCTGAAAGTCTATTAAGAAATTTTCATGCGAATTCCTACTACCATGCGAGCTTCGTTGAAAGCTGCCGTCACAAGAACACAAGACTCATCGCATCCAGTATACAGATTCACTTTTAACGTCATAAATACAACTATGTGGAACTGAAAAATATATACATCATATATTTTGGAACACGGATTCACTTGCAGAGCGACACGACGCCACAGCAACGCCCACCAAAGATTCTAACCAGTTTTTAAGTTTAGAAATTTATTGAATTCTCTATTTTAAAGATGTTTAGTAATTTAATTGAATTGTGCCTTCATTTAGCTCGAAACATATAGCATCAGGCGTGCGGAGTAAGTTCCTTTAAATTCGGAAAGATTAATGTTTCTCGCGAACTTGTTTCTTATACTGATTTGTACATTTCTCAATAAATAATCGCTTGAGTACGAACACTATTCTGCTTAGCATTCTATACTATATCACAAAATAAAAAAACTTACAGAGAAAAGATGTACTCTTCAGAAACAGTTTTAATCTAAATCTGATGGTATGTCCGAATCGATCTCTTCGATTTCTAGATCGTCTGTAGAGTCGTTCGAATCCGTTTGATAGCCGTCGTGAAGTAGTGGTCGCATTTTCGTTTTTAAATTAAGTCTCCTACAATTTACAAACACGAATTAAATAAATCGACGGATCAATCGTATAGAAACAAAGTGCAGTACGTACTTCTTGAAATCTTTCGAGGTAGAAGCACCACAATTATTTGCTCTTTGCATCTGTTGATTCTTTCTATCTTCCTCGAAGTCTCGAATATCGTTGATTATTTCCTCTGCGATATTTGAATTAAACAAATTTAAGCTATAATTCGTCTTAGTATTAGACAACAGTTCTTGCTTCTGTTCTTCGTAAGCTTTACTCAGTTTCTGGATTTTCGAAAGAATTTGCTGATTATCTGTCATGTCTTTTAAAACTGGCAACACGGAGTACGGATTAAAAGACTGCATTTCTTTCGTACGATAATGCTTCTCCAGACCATACTAGAAACAATACATCAAACATAATATTCTGTCCATAGCATTTGTTAATTATTTTCAATTTGACAATTACCTCTTTATCGAACATACAAAAGTGAAACGCATTGTCCAGTATTAATTTACATAATATATAATTAGCATCTAAATGCTCGGCTTCCCTTATTTCTGCGTGCAGTTCACTAATGCTTCTCCAATCATCTAATTTTATTCTGATCTTGAATAGATCGGTGGGCATCTTGTAATAGATTCCATACAAAAGATATAAACCTCCGATGCGTTCTTTAAACCGAGGAGGTAACAGTAGCAATTTCTTACAGGTGTGCAGAGCTTCCTCGCAGAACTCAAGCAGTTCGATATACGATGGACGTCCACTGGAAGTGCAGAGAACAGATACAAGTAGAATTTTAATTACTGTCATGTTTAAAAATCTTATCTTTCATATTGTGTATAATTTTCGAAGTGTGTAATATATATTCATGTGTAACTTACGTGAACACTAGAGAAAATTTCATATCCTTCCAAATCTCGCAAAATGTTTGAAATCGAATATCCTGCGCCTGTTCGAAACGGGTTAGTAATTGTTCGCAATCTTCTTTGAATCCACTCAAAATCAACGACTTGCCTTTTGCCATTTCGAAGCTTCTAGAAACACACAACTGTTATCACGAATTAATCGATTGTTATTCGATAAGCAACAACGAACAACATTAATATAGTATCTTTCACGATTATTCATTAATTTACCTGTTCTATTCGCAATATTTTAAAACTCGTGTTCGATTCGATATCTATTCTTGTTTGACATCGCATTTCTCAGTTTCTCCTTCTCTCGTAGCATGCAGCAGCGACATCTACGTGAACATAATCTAGAACGCGGAAATTTTTAAAAGCTGATACTTCAACGTTGTTTCTACATTATTATATGTATTAAGAAATCAAAAGACTCGGAACGAAATTATTTTCAGCATTCTAGAGAAATTTAAAAAAGAAAGCGTGCAAGCGATTTATTAAAACATCGTTGTATGCACGAACAAACTGAATAATTTAAAAACTTATTTAAAATATTTTATTTATTGTTTCTCCTTTACTGTAAAGTGGTTAGCAATTATGCAGATTTACTAATCACTAGACTGCGGATGTTTATTTAAAGAACGTGGAATAAAATACAGTGTTATTTCCAGTGGTAGTAGCCTTTGCAGATCTTAACAAAATAAAAATTCTACTAAATTCTGTCGAATTTTATAGTCCACCATCTTTTGAAAATTTTTAGAAGCCATGAATGCATAAAGATCCGCAGTCTACTTTTGCACGAAACGTTTCGATGCATACAAAATTGTGGAAAAGTAAAAATCTCAAAAATTAAGGTGTCAGCCGTTTGGGATCACGAGGGAACATGGAGACTTTTCTGATGTTATCCAAACCAAGGTATAACATCACAACACGCTCCATTCCGATGCCACCGCCAGCATGAGGAGGACATCCGTATCTAAATGCGTCGATGTACGATTTGATTTTTTCTAAATCTGAAATGTTAAAACAGTAATGATTACCCAAAAATATTTAACTTTATATAGGAAATGTATTAGCTAATCTAAACCTACCAATTCCGTGGTGCTTGGCGCGTTCCGTGAGAAGCTCAGGATCGTGAATACGTTGTGCACCAGAAATAATTTCCTCGCCACGCATAAACATATCATAAGAGTTCGATGATTTCTGTAATGAATATTCAATATATGTTCAACAAATAATAATTAATATACTTGAAATTATGTACTTACAGGATTATGTGGGTCCGGCATTGTGTAGAAAGGCCTCACTGCTAACGGGTATTTGTCTAACATATAGAAATCAGTGTCGTACTAAAAGCAAAGTTAGAAGCATATAGTGTTTAATTTAGCAATACTTTGAGGTACGTTTTGTATGAAAAACCATACCTTTGCTTTAACAAGTTTGCCCAACAATTTCTCATCGGGTGTAGATAAATCGTCTTCCTCGCCCAAAGTTACTCCAGCTTCTGCCAATAAGTCAATCGCATCACCAAATTCTAATTTCAGAGCCGGATCTAAGAATTTGAAAGGCTCCACGTTGTATTGTTGACGTACAGCCTCAATTTCGGCAGCGTAACTGAAATCACATTAGAAAATCATTGTAAAGAAAAGACCCGGTTTAGTCTTTTGCTAACTAGTCATATTTACTAACTTATCGCGAAGACCTTTGAACATTTCTGTGAACATTTGTCCAATAGTCTCCATCACCTCGTGGTAATGATATTTAAATGCCATTTCCAAATCGAGACCGACGAATTCCGTTAAGTGTCTGTGCGTGTTAGAATCTTCAGCTCTGAAAACTGAGCAATTATCGCATTTATTAAATAATTATATTTACAACTAATTATAGAAGATCGTTTGTTAGATTTCTAATTCTTACCTGCTCCTACGGTAAAAACTTTGTCAAAGTCAGCAGCAATAGCCATTTGCTTGTAAAGCTGAGGAGATTGAGCTAGATAAGCATTTCCTTTAAAGTAAGACACTGTGAATACGTTTGCACCACCTTCGCTTGCAGCAGATATAATTTTTGGCGTATGGATTTCCACGAAACCCTACAGATCAAATATTAACTAGTTAAATCATTATTATACTCAACCAACTTCAGAGATCGCTTACTTTATTCGTGAGGATATCCCTGAATAATTTACAAACTCCCGCTTCGACTCTGTATATAGCTTGATTGGCTGGAGTTCTTAAATCCAGAATTCTATTGTCCAGTCTAGTATCTTGATTCACTTTTATGTTAAGGGCGTTATCGTCTGCTTCTCCCATTGGCCTCGAAGCATCCTCGATTTGTAGAGGTAATTGTGGCTTCGCGGCGCTTATAACAAATATCTTTTCGACGTGAACCTCCACATCTTTTTGCGTGCAAGAGTCAATTTTGGAAGGAACGCATTTGACTACCGCCTCCGTATCCACAATGGATTCTTTGGTAATGCTGTAAAACGATTTGATTAAATGCCAAACAAAATCTAATCGTTTGCTTCTACAACTTACTTTGATATAAACTTAATCATTTGTTTGCTAGTCTTTTCGTTGACTGCTGCTAATCCCTGCACCGTATACGATTGTTGTCTCAAAACAATAAAGCACTGTTTACCTGCAGCAATACATTTTCATGTTATTCATGTTAACATCATCGTTTTTCGTTTATGCAACTCACCTTTAGCACGACTAGTATGCAAACGCCCTCTTAACCATACAGTTTGATTTTCTAATGCTGGAGTCAAATTCTTGATATCTGTAAATTTTCTCTCCACGTGCTTCTCCTTGCTCTGTATCAATCCTGTATCTCCATATTTCCCCATTGAAATATCTTCTTCCTGACTCGACTCTTGCTGTGCTTGCTGCATTCGTCATTTAGAAATATATTTGTTTTTAGATGAAATTATTTACGTTTTACTGTATCCCCGTACAAAAATCTAGCTTACATTTTGAGCTTTACGTTCAGCTTTCTTCACTGCTTTCTCAGCCTCTTTCTGCTGCTTTTTGAGAGCCTTCTTTGAGATTTCATCCCTTTGGAAGAAAAATATCATTAAAATAATGAATGGATCAGCACTTGGAGAAATATTATTAACCGACTTCGTTTGTCTTACCCTTTTGCAGGTGATTCTGCTGGCTTATCCTCTCCCATCTATAAAAATGATGCAACATGTTAACCCCGTAAATTAAGATTATTTATAACGATATTCTTATTTCTATAACGAGAATGTGCCTATCCAAATTTTTAGCAATTTTTTATTATATATATATATAACGTAAAATACACAAAATTAATAGAACAGATGTATAAAACGTTTCAATTTTAATTTATTACGAACAATAGTTTTGTACAAAATGCATATGGGAATGATAAAAGGAATAAGGTTAACCTAAATTCGTACCTTAATTTAAATAGACACCTTCGTCTATCGAGAACTTAACACTCGCTGAAATTCAACTCTTATTTGTAGCTTTTTGTCATAAAACGACAGTAGACTATTTAAATACGGTCGCAAGGCAATTTCAAACTTTCCGGAATTGTGCAGTGTGCAACCTCGAAATATGATCTGATATTATCTCATCTTTTATCTTTACGGCGCACCCATCTTCCAAACGAGATACTAAAATTTAAAATGATTTTTTAACCAAAATAAAATTATACATAATTCGACATTAAGAAAAATGTTATGACAGTGTCTCGGTACATAAAATTGTCATAAACTCGCGCCGTACTTCGAAACAATTATTATATTACAAGATAGAAAAATAAAATATATGCCTTCATTTATTTTGTACTGACATTCTTTATGATCCGAACAAATCACAAGTTAAATGTTATTTACGACTATACTGATAGCATGTGACACACACACGTATTCAGATAATTATTGCAACTTTTTTTTACAGAATTCTATTAGTATTGAATATCTTACGATGGCAATAGGATTCGGATAAGGAACGAATTAAAAAAAAAGACGAGCTCGCATCGCAAGATCTCTTGCAGTTCAAGGAACTATCATTTTTGCTCCGTTATCTGCTGAATCCAATAAAGTCGAAATTTGCTCCTCCGTAGTTAAAGGCATGGTGTTACGCAACGGCATTTTATTGATTTTCACCGATGGCTCAGGATCGGATTTTAAGGATTGCACCGCGGTTTGCGTGGCGTCATTCCAGCTTTTCCAACCCGCTTCTTTGTCACCTGCAAACATATGAACTCGAGATTTGCGAGCGAGCATCATCACAGTATAGGGCATGATAATAAGGGGGACAAAATACAGGTGCAATAATAGTTTGCATCCAAAACGTCTAATGAATCTTATTGACATTTTTTATCAGTATCTACATAAGTAACATGAAAAAATCACTGTACGCTGTACGTAACATCGTTCGTAATGGAAAAGTATAAGCATTAAAAAGTTTCACATTGCCTTTATTTCTTACTTCTCAGTTTGTCCGATGAGTCGTCGAACGACGGGTCTTGAATGTTCAACATTAAATTAGTGCCGCTAAGATAAATGCGATTCTGGGAGGCAGCGATCTAAAAGAAAATTCACATTTATTAATCAGTTGTTTAACCAAAGCTTGTAACACTATCAAAATGAAATAATCTTCTATAATTACTGTGCGGGAAATAGTCTGTGCTGCTCGAAGTTTTCTCAATTTCAGGTAACCAGGATTTTGGCTAACAGCTAGACCAAGGTGCACAGGAGTTAAGGATTCATTATTGAAGATTGTAATTATGTTTTACTATAATAATTTGTATCGTTGTTAAAGGATATCATTTTAGCTGCTTCAGCTTCTCCCTCTGCCTGGACTATCTTTTGCTGTCTCTCTTGTTTTGCTCTTTCTACAACGAAAGCTGCTCTTTGCGCTTCCTGTTGGGCTACTTGTTTAGCTTCTACAGCAGCAGTGTACTCTTTGCCGAAGCTCAGCTCGGTAATAGATACATCGTCCAGTACGATATTAAAATCGCGTGCACGGTCAGTTAATTCTTTTCTTACTAAGTTCGAAACCTGTTGTCTCTGTGTAATCAGCTGGGATGCATTGAACTTGGCTACAACCGACTTTAACACTTCATTACAAATGCTTGGCAGAACCTGTAATACAATTGTATCCTTAGTCGAACCTTTATAATTCAGAAGAGAACGGTCACCCTGCGTTATTATAACATGTTTACCAACCTTCTCGTCGTAATCGAGACCCAAATTACGGTACATTATGGGCAATGTCAAGGCATCGGGACGGGAAAGTACACGAAGAGAAATATTAACCATCTGCAGATCTTTGGATCCGGTGGGGGAAGAGATTTTTCTAGGTCTGCTTCTTATGTCGTAAATAATTGGATAATGGAACCATGGAATACGGAAATGAAGACCCTCGGTCATAATATCTTTCTGAATGCCTCCTACACGAGAAAATATAATTGCTCTGTGGCCAGCCTCCACTGTAACGAAAAACAAATCCTTTTATCGGTTGCATCATTTGCAGAAATAAAAATATTGGCAAAAGACAAACTTTCATATCATGACAATAACGACAACACTTGCATTTAAGAGTGATTAATGGTATTTAAAAATCATATATTAACCTGTATACATAGATTTCGAAACACCATAGATCGCCATGCCGGCCGTAGCAAGGACTTTAACTCCCAAAGAAACTCCATTTGGGTTTTTCGCGAATCGTGATGCGAAATCATTTAGTTTGTTTTGTGCCATTGTTAATCACAAAAACGTGTCGTTGCGCCAAATGAAAAATCGATTCTTATCACAGTATCCTTCCAGTGTGATCAAAATCAAAGTTCCAATGCCGACGGTCCTCGGTTCAAAATGGCAGACAACGTGCAGAGTGCGGTAGAGAACTATCGATATTTCTCTAGAACTTGCAGCTGACTTCACGACGAAGAAGAAGCACTGGGGTGGTTTTACATGTAATTCGATCAGGCTACCATTTTCATGAAACAAATTCTAAATAAGTATATTTAGTATATACGGTATATACCTCTAATTTTTAAAAGCAGCTGAACGTTGAACGTCTCCTGTCTTATCTTATTTTATATGTGTCAAGCTCGCCGAAAAATAATCATAATTCGAAGTTTATATGTCCCACAGATAAAAATACAGAAAGTCTACAAGAAAAAAAAAACATGGCGCTGTGCTATACTAGGTAGTGAAATGTCTCTCGATTTTATGTTCTATTTCGATGCAGTTAATAACGTTCACTGCGTAAAATTAATATTTTCAGGTTGCTTTGCCGACGAGGCGTCGATCTCCGTAATTTCCGCAGCTTGTACACCTGCAGGTAACATTACATAATGCATAACCTTATACTTTGTTTGAATATATGAAAATTAATAGCTATCGAAAACTAAACGATTTAGCCCGACGTTCAATGCCGTACCCACTAAACCACTGTCTTCTGGATCTACGGTTTGCGAATCTCACGATGAGAAGAATATGCGTCTCAAGCGTCCCATGTCGCCTCACTTGACAATCTACCAAATTCAATTGACAGCAGTCCTTTCGATAACACACCGCACGACAGGCATGATACTGGCCAGTTACGCGATGTTACTTGGTTTGGGTAAGAATACAATTCTTTACCGAATGAGATTCGCAGCAAGAAAAATGTAGTAATCATGTTAGACCTGTGATTATAGGTACACTGGTCATACCCGGAGGTATTCCATGCCTCATCGAGATGACTCAAGATTTAGGCTTGTCCTCGACTTCTCTTTTCGTACTGAAATATCTTCTAGCTCTTCCTGCCACGTACCACACGTTTAATGGATTCCGCCATTTGGTAAAGTATCAGTTGCATACTCTTTGTACAGAAGCATTTTTTCAATTATTCTTCTATTTAGAGTATAAATTATTCACTTTTCTTGTTCGCATTCGCAGGCTTGGGACTTGGGACAATTCCTCACCATCAAAGAAGTATACAGCACTGGTTACACTGTAACTGCATTATCAGTGATCGCCGCTATTGGCCTCGCCGGGATGTAATCTTAACTAATGGCACGGCGAAATTGTGATACAATTTTCATTGTAAATTTACAGTATGAGTAGATCAATAAGTCTCGCGTCTTGTACTTGGCAAATTGTATTAAATCTAGAATGAAACGTTTCGTTAGACTGTATTATTCATTTGTAACACAGTTTAGAAAATGTATAATAATTTATTAAAAAAACTTATTTATGTTCAAGTAGAACTGTACTCCCGGTACATTCGAATCTATCAATAAATATATCATACAAAACCCTCGAGCGACGAGTCGATGAATTTCTTATAAATCGCCATGAACCGAGCGACGAATGCTTCTAAATGAAAAATCGCTTTCGATCCTCTGTGCATTTTGTGCTCGTATTCCGCCGCAACTGTTGCAATCTCAATTTTCAATTGAAGATCGCAATTCTTGATGCATTCTTGTAGGAGTCCCTTGAATATCAAATCGGTTGGAATCGCGTGCGTTAATAGCTCGTATAATCTATTTCGTATATCCAGCAATTTCCTTGGACTCTGTTCGCTGACCATCATGTTTGCAGTGTTTCTAATATATACTTGCCAATCTGGTTCTGCTATCTTCTGATCCGTAGTGAACGGGTATCTGAAAGCACGAGATTGAAGCTCAAAATAATACATACATTTTCTTTACTTACTGTTCAACTTTACAAGCTTCCAGCATCAATATAGCTCGTCTTAAATTCCTACCGCTAGCTTCAGCCACTCTAGTAGCCAACTCATCTGGTAAAGTTAAACTTTCGCGTTTAGCAACCAAATGCAAAATACTTTTTATGTCTGATATCGATGGTGCTGGTACTCTAATTCCTAGACACCGAGATTTTATAGCTGGTAGAACTCTAGAAGTTGAATTTGCGCAAAGTATCAATCTGCACGTGGCAACGTATTTTTCCATTGTTCTTCTAAGCGCGTGTTGTGCATCTTTAGTGAGTTGATCCACATTTGTTAAAAGTACCACTAGAACAAAATACAATTAAATTAGCTAGGTAAGAGTAGGTGGTAAAGAATTATGATAGATGTACCTTTGAAGTCTCTTTGTCCGCTTGAATCTATTTGGTGAGTTTGAGCAGTCGTTTTTACCAAATCCATAACAACTACTCTATCGTAGATACCCACGTCACTAGGATTCACTTCTATGTGATAATTGCTGCTTATGGTTGTAATCTCCAATTTCTTTTTGGACGGAGTCTGAAAATGAAATCATTCAATAAAATTTCAAGTTAAAACGACAAATAAATAAAAGATTAATGTACTTCGAAATGCATGGTCTCCATTCTTAGTCGTTCGGATCCGCTTCCGTATAATTCTTTTATAATACACATTATACGAGTCTTTTTTCCTGCACCTGGTGGTCCGTACACTAACAAATGTGGAAAATCACCTTTTTGCACCTGTAATTATAATGTTTAATTAATAACGCGATATAGATTTGTTCGAAAATGATTGTGAGATTTTGAATGTCAGTAGGATAACCTCTTTCTGTGTTCATAAATGCACTGATAAATGAAATTACCATATTTTTTAAATATTCTGCTTGTTCCTTGTGGTAATCTAATTTTCCGAGTGTCGTTGGTCGATATTTATCCACCCAGAGACTCATTCTCGCCTAATTGTTATAGAACTACGGTATAAACAATCTCCCGCTTCTTTCATAAAAACAATCTCCCGCTCCCGCTTCTTTCACAAAAACAAGCTGCGTAGGCCCAACTAAAAAATACCTGCGCAGGCGCAACTAAAAAAACCTGCGCAGGCGCAGCTCGAAAAACCTGCGCAGGCGCAGCTTAAAAAATCTGCGCAGGCGCAGCTCGAAAAACCTGCGCAGGCGCAGCTTAAAAAATCTGCGCAGGCGCAGCTCGAAAAACCTGCGCAGGCGCAGCTCGAAAAACCTGCGCAGGCGCAGCTTAAAAAATTTGCGCAGGCGCAGCTCGAAAAACCTGCGCAGGCGCAGCTCGAAAAACCTGCGCAGGCGCAGCTTAAAAAATCTGCGCAGGCGCAACTAAAAAAAGTTGCGTAGACGCATCCTGTAGTTTAAAAGCGTGCGAAAAATATAAATCATTATAGCGCTCAATGGAATGCATATTTAATTTTATTCGATCTTGACTTTTATTTGTATATTCAATTATACAATAAGTGCTTGCTTTTGCAACAAAAGCTAACACACTTTGGTAGATACAATAAATCATTGTACGAAACGTATTAGCATTATCCATAACGAAATTAGTACGTACTAGAAAGTAATATAAATTCTATATATAAAATGGAATTATACACAAAATAATCTGAATTATTAGATTTTCAAAATTAAGGCTAATGATAATGGCAGTGTGTGAGTACGTTTCTAGAAATGCATGCTGATAATGAATGAACGATGACGATTGCTACAGAAATCTATTACATAAGGTGAAGGAAAAGTGTTCTCGTTTTAATTAATGGACTTAATTGGATAAATCGCGTAAAGGGCTTGATCTCGGAATGAAAGTTAAGAAGATAGCTTCTTATCTATCTAAA
The DNA here is from genome assembly GCA_916610235.2 of Lasioglossum morio. Classification (NCBI taxonomy): domain Eukaryota; kingdom Metazoa; phylum Arthropoda; class Insecta; order Hymenoptera; family Halictidae; genus Lasioglossum; species Lasioglossum morio. The sequence continues at coordinate 15,184,395 of OU744333.1, forward strand.
ATTACGTGTAACGCAAACTAGAATGTTTCGATAATGTCTCTCAGACTTTGTTATCACATACTTTCAACGATATGTACAAGACACATATAGTAAATTTACTACATTTGTATTTCAACTATATAGTGCACCAGTAAGTAAATGCTTTCAATTCACAGAATTATTTTGATTATAGAAAATATAGAATATTATCTTGTGACAGTGTTTCGTGCAGTTTGCAACAAAGTGATAAATGACATTCTCTAACCTCGTACAATTCGTAATTTTTCAACACTTTGGATAAATGTATTGTCCAATATACCTATAGTCCTTCATTATACGCGAATAATATTTTAAATGATTATTAGTTAATCCTTACAGCTAGGTTTGTTGAAAATTATATGGCCAGTGGATGAAACGAACAGCAATAGATTCCGTTCATATACAATACAGAAAGAAAATACTTTCTTTGCGTTTAACGTATCTCGTTTGATATTCTCTACGTGAAACGTTTCAAGAGCGAACGTGTTATGTTTGACTTATTCGAATAGGTTGACTTAATGTACACTTATACCCAGACACCGTGCGGATTTTTGCTAGTGGGTACTGCAGTCTCTAATTGTCTTGGGGAACCTATCATTTTTCGTGTACTGCCTGGTTTATGAGCACCTAAGTATTTATTGGAGCACATTAGTAGAGCAATTCAATTTGTTATCGAGTCAATCAAATTTAAATACCTTCTAACAGCGACTTGACTTGTTCGTCCTGACAAGCGACAGCCAGACTTTGTAAATTGGCTTCTTTCATATCGGCCACCAAACGTTCTACTTGCAATTTCTTTTCAACAATGGCAGACTCTAGGCTGACTACTTCCAGTTTTAATGACTCTGCACATTGTGAAGCTAACTCTGCGGAGCGTTTGGCTTGTTCCACCTCGTTTTGAAGGTGCTCTACCTCGGTAATGATTTTACGCTCCATTATTTGTCTTTCGTCTGTCTCACGACTTATATTGTGCTGCTCTATGGCGAGTTCTTCCATAACTAATCTGTAACATGGAAAAAAGAAATTAATACTGTATCATACAACTTACGAATCAGAAGAATAACGTCTCAGTTTTTACCTGATTTTATTTTTACATTGAAGTAACTCTGTCTCACAATTCGCAAGTTTTGATCTTAACAGCGTAATCTCTGACTTCAGCGTCTTTTCTTGTTGTCTGACTATTTCGCTTTCCTCCTCTACGTGCACCAGTTCTTTCAACTAAAATATAGACGAGTCACGGAACATCGAATAATATTAGCAAAACCTATCGCGATGCGTTTAAAAAACATACCTGCTCTTCGATCAGACGACCGGTAGATTCCATACGGTTTACTTCCTGGGAAATGTAATCCATTTGATGTATTTGCTCTCTATTCTTAGTTTCCCAATACAATATTTCAGCATCGAACTAGAAATAATTCATTTCATAAATCGTTAATTTCATTTATCAACGGAAATAGCTTTGTCTCATACTTTTGTAAGGTCTGCTTGTTGCGCGTTTATGGTGTCACGTTGCTTATTGACTAGTCTAATAAGTTCAACGTATCGTTGAGTGTAAGCAACAGTGACCATGTTTTGAGATTGACCAGATAATTGATTCGCAGATTGAGTCTGCCCCTTTGTATCCTGGAATTCCTGAACACACGAAATCGTTTAAGAGTTTCGATAACACGATCGTACATTAACAATCTTAAAAAGAATCGTTTCCGTAGAACCTGTATGAGATTCCTTTTCAGCTTCACGGAATTACTAGAAGATGGTTGGTCCTCCTTATGAGCATGAGGACTTCCACTATTTGTACTAGATTGGAATTGCGATCTTCCAGGGCTGTTCAAGTTAGGCGGCGGAGGATCTCTGTACGGTGGCAGAGTTCTTAACGGCGGAGAACCTGGGCCTGGAGGATCCCTGTACGGAGGAACTTCCCGTACTTTCTTTTGCGATACATGAGTATTGCTCTCGCTACTGCTAGCACGAGTGGGAGACTGTGCTGGTTTTTGTATATTTTTCCTGATGTTCAGTTCCTTATTTTTTAAATGAGGCGTGGGCTGAACTATGGCAACGTTCTCCATCTGAATCTGTGTTAAGATAAAATACAAACATTAAAAAGAACTGTTCAAACTTTCCAAGATGTTCGACGAAAATATAAATCAACTACTTCTGTATTATTTTCCATCATATTTCCATGCAACCCTCCGAACGTTAATGACTTTCTGGTATCACGATTTCTGTCGAGGCAACCCTGGAAATCATCGAAATCAGAGTTTAAAGTTGTTGCAGGGTTCTTAGTATCATCCTGTCCACTAGGGGATATCGCAGAGTGCTCAGAAGCGGAGCTGACCACCCCGTTCGACCGTGGACCATGATTCAAGCGTGTTCCTAAGGAACTCTGTGCCTTATTACTATCCGGTGTGGAGCGTCTTAATATTAGCTGCACTTCCGACGAGTACTCTCCCCATTTCATCAAAATCTAGTAAGAAAAAGTGGTTACAGCAAAACATATTTAAACTTTATTCTATAATCTATTCATGTTGTTAACCCCTTGCCTTACAATATTGTGTCCAAGATGATTTTATTTTGGTTTTGCTAATGCACATAAAAAAAATATGGTAGGACAAGGGGTTAACGCTACCAATGCTATTAACATTGTACAGATACCTTCAAAGGGTTTTCATACGGAGCTAACAGTCGCTCATTAGTTCGCCATCTCTCTACCAAAGTGAATCTACCTGTTTGTCCCGTGGCATGAGCAAGAGCGTATACTACATCCTGCAAGTTAATTTTAGATTGTATAGGATTCCCAGTGACTGGAAGATATTTAAACGGTACCAACCTGACATGTAGTGGTTTCTGTAACACCACAGACAATACGCTGTATACCTTCTACCCATACTTTCAGCTCCATAACGTCACCAATCGATAATCGTAAGATTAAGCCTTAGCATCGCTAAATCGTGATACTAAAAGGTAGTGAACCATTCGTTGTGATTCGAATTTAAATGATACCGTTCGCAGGAAAGATTGTTGCGCGAGGAAGGTTCGACGCGCGTCTCCTCAATGATCGTTTTCGAATAGGTCGACGGTACTTTTGAAAGCTTCGCTAATGATATATGATAAAATCCACTGTTTCCTTTTAACCTGTAACGTGTAATTATCAAAATGACAGATTTACGTCCATGATAACGTAGAAGACAGGCGAACGCTTTTCTCTAACTCTCTGTGATAGCAGCGTTACGTTGCTTTGCCAGTGCGTCATGCTCTTCTAATTACAGAGACATTGCGCGCGTGCAACCACTGCACTTTTCTTGCACACCCTCGTTCAGGCTTTTTATAAATACGAAAACTGTTTATCCCGATCTTAATAATAATGTGGGATTAAAGCAGACTCGGTCGATAATTCGACTCGTCGGTGCCGACAGTGAGAATACGTATGCGGTTACGCCACCGACAAGATACTATTAAAGACTGCCAACCCCCGTGCTATTCCGTGGGACGGAAAGTGGGCGAAAGGGGCGCGGGGATAACATGGAAATTACAGTGATCTGAAAGACCACATAGCTACAAGTTCCACCACCGACAAGAATAGTATTCAAATAGTGCCAAAACATCGTTTGAAATATGGCGGAGAATGTAGCATTTAATAATAATTAATATGCGCATTAATAAAAAAATCAAATGAACAAGCTTGATTAATATATTTTCTTCTGATGAAACGTGCCATTGCAAAATGTTATGGAAGGGAATAGGTTTGAAATAATCGTGGATATAAATTTACATTCTAGTATACAATATTAACGATAATTCAAAGTGTGCAGCTATTAGCTCGGTATTATCCTCTATTCGTAAGATACTGGAAGTTCTTACGAATAGAGGATAATATCGATTGCCCAGGTCTCACCACGTGGAGGTTGCTGCACACGAGACCCGGAAAGGGAGTCAGAACGAATGCAATATTCCTTCTGGCTCCCTTTCTTACAACGAAGGACTTATACTAATATACTACGCAAATACGTCGAGTAATTATCGCGGAGCAAAAGGGTGTGAATCGGAGAAGAAGTCTCCGATCCACGGGGGACAAAAGGCGAATCAGGCTGAAGGCTCTGATTCTTTCAAGAAGAGAGAAAAACTAAGCAAACCAGAGCAGAAGGCTCTGGTTTGAGGGTAACGCGAGCAATGGTCGAGAGGAGTTCCGACTACAATACCAACTTCAACAACCACCTGCCGCCAGAGACGGACATGGGTGGGAAAATTTTACCGATGCGTGGTAAAGAGCGGACACAACGCGTCTCGACCCCCCCATTAATATGTTATAAACTACCGCGAACTCCCGTACCAATAAATCTGGTACATACTACATGCGAGCAAAGGTGTCCGACACAGTAGAAGACTGTGTCGGAGTAAAAAAAAAACGAACAAAGTGAATTTACGGCGATAATTACTCGACGTATGTACAACGACGATATACAATATTAAATATAGTACACAATAAAGTATTAAAGAGTAACACAACTTAAATATACACTGTTGTCTTCTACGGAGTGTGTCCTTCTCTTCTTGGTGTATCTTCTTCGGTGTGTGTCCACCTCTTCTTGATGTGTCCTTCTTCGTCGACAATCAAAAACGTCCAGCTGTTGTATACTAACTGGAACAGACTAAACATATTTAGACTTAACGCAAAACCCCGCACACGAGTGCGAATTTCTACACGACCACCAGGACAAAACGACATTCCACACGAGACCAAACGAAAAACCACCTGTCGTGAGCAAACCAGATACCAGAAAACGAGCTCACGAGAGCAAACCAGAAAATGAGCTCACGAGAGCAAACTAACCCCGCACACGAGTGCGGCCTGACAGAGCTATAGGCGATTCGGGTAGCCCCAGGGACGCGACTCCCCGTACTCACTCACGGCCCCATCCGTGAGCGAGCCCCTGAGGGAACTCCGATCGGAGGAATACCAATTTTCAACAAGATGTGAAAATTTTTCGAAGAAGAACTTGTCAAAGTTCTGATGTGAACACTTATCACATCAGAAATTAAAATTGACTTGTTCACTGACTGAACGTGTACTTCGAAACAACGAACCGAAGGTGGCCAAGGGTAAACGAACAAACCATCGATGTATCCTTGGCCGAGTACGAGCTAGCTGGAAGTAAATTCATATCCAATGTAATGAAATATGTTCCTATATTTTGAAAGTTTTAAACTCTATCAAAAAGTGTACATGTGCAGCTATTAGCTCGGCATTATCCTTTATTCGTGAGATACTGAAAGTTCTTACGAATAAAGAATAATGCCGATTGCCCAGGTCTCACCACGTGGAGGTTGCTGCACACGAGACCCGGAAAGGGAGTCAGAACGAATGCAATATTCCTTCTGGCTCCCTTTCTTACAACGTCGAACTTATACTAGTATACTACGCAAATACGTCGAGTAATTATCGCGGAGCAAAAGGGTGTGAATCGAAGAAGAAGTCCTCGATTCACGGGGGACAAAAAGCGAATCAGGCTGAAGGCTCTGATTCTTTCAAGAAGAGAGAAAAACTAAGCAAACCAGAGCAGAAGGCTCTGGTTTGAGGGTAACGCGAGCAATGGTCGAGAGGAGTTCCGACTACAATACCAACTTCAACAACCACCTGCCGCCAGAGACGGACATGGGTGGAAAAATTTTACCGATGAGTGGTAAAGAGCGGACACAACGCGTCTCGACCCCCCCATTAATATGTTATAAACTACCGCGAACTCCCGTACCAATAAATCTGGTACATACTACATGCGAGCAAAGGTGTCCGACACAGTAGAAGACTGTGTCGGAGTAAAAAAAAAACGAACAAAGTGAATTTACGGCGATAATTACTCGACGTATGTACAACGACGATATACAATATTAACTTTAGTACACAATAAAGTATTAAAGAGTAACACAACTTAAATATACACTGTTGTCTTCTACGGAGTGTGTCCTTCTCTTCTTGGTGTATCTTCTTCGGTGTGTGTCCACCTCTTCTTGATGTGTCCTTCTTCGTCGACAATCAAAAACGTCCAGCTGTTGTATACTAACTGGAACAGACTAAACATATTTAGACTTAACGCAAAACCCCGCACACGAGTGCGAATTTCTACACGACCACCAGGACAAAACGACATTCCACACGAGACCAAACGAAAAACCACCTGACGAGAGCAAACCAGATACCAGAAAACGAGCTCATGAGAGCAAACCAGAAAATGAGCTCACGAGAGCAAACTAACCCCGCACACGAGTGCGGCCTGACACAGCTATAGGCGATTCGGGTAGCCCCAGGGACGCGACTCCCCGTACTCACTCACGGCCCCATCCGTGAGCGAGCCCCTGAGGGAACTCTGATCGCAACTTACGTTTCTACGTTGTCATCGGTGAAACCTTCTCTTGTCTTCTCTTGTCTCGTCTCTCTGCCGTCTGCCGTCTGCCGTCTGCCGTCTTCGTGTTGTCGGTTTCTGTTTCTGCTTCGGGATATGGCCTCTCTATTCCCTGTGTACTTCTTTGTTCGTTAAGTCCTCTTCGTACGACATTAAGGATGGCCAGATGTAGTATTCTAGATGAAATAGACTACTAATAATTAGACATAGCAATATATAACCCCGCACACGGGTAAGAAATTCTACACGACCACCAGGACAAAACAACATTCCACACGAGACCAAACGAAAAACCACCTGACGAGAGCAAACCAGATACCAGAAAACGAGCTCACGAGAGCGAACCAGAAAACGAGCTCACGAGAGCGAACCAGAAAATGAGCTCGCGAGAGCAAACCAGAAAAAGAGCTCACGAGAGCCAAACTAACCCCGCACACGAGTGCGGCCTGACCAAACTATAGGCGATTCGGGTAGCCCCAGGGACGCGACTCCCCGTACTCACTCACGGCCCCAACCGTGAGTGAGCCCCTGAGGGAACTCCGATCGGAGGAATACCAATTTTCAATAAGATGTACAATTTTTCGAAGAGGAACTTGTGAATGTTCCGATGTGATCACTTATTAAATCAGAAATTAATAGCGGAATGTTCACTGACTGAACCAGTACTTCGAAATAACGAGATAACGAAATAACGAAATAACGAACCGAAGGTAGCCAAGGGTAAACGAACAAAGCATTGATGTACCCTTGGCCGATTCCCAATTTAGCTGAAAGTACTTTCATATTCAATTCAATGAAATATCTTGTAACATTTTGCCATTCTTAAATTCTATTACACATTGTTATGAAAAATTTCATACGTGCAGCTATTAGCTCGACATTATTCTTTATTCGTAAGATACTGGAAGTTCTTACGAATAAAGAATAATGCCGATTGCCCAGGTCTCACCACGTGGAGGTTGCTGCACAAGAGACCCGGAAAGGGAGTCAGAACGAATGCAATATTCCTTCTGGCTCCCTTTCTTTAACTTTCAAACGATGCCGAGTATTATTATATTTGTGGAAATCAGCATATCGGGAAGGCCGCCAACCGACCGTGCCATTGCCCTCACACAATCAACTGGCAATTAATCACAAGTCAGTGTCATCGGGCGTACCTCGACGAGGTCGCGGAAAAATCATGTAGGTGTGCCGAAACGCAGCTGTGTGTACGACGATAAAGTCAAACCGCGGAAGACGATGGATACCTTTTGCTAAAAACGCGACGATACGAACTACGATACGAGAAACGAACGCGATCACGATTTACGGCTAGGACACACGGTTAACGATCACGATTTACGGATTTACGGATTAACGAATGCGGACACACTTTTTCTATCACACTTGTATTGTAATTCTATCTATCTTTGTTGTTTCTGTCGCGATATTACGAATAAAGGACAGAGCAGATATTTTATTCTCGAAAATCTTGTTCCTATATGTACACACCAAGTTACGCAAGTACGTCGAGTAAATATCGAGAAATTAGATAGGCAAAAGTACGAATTTGACAATCAGAAGCAGGAAGAAAAACACAAGTACAACATCAGAAATATAAAATTGTTTCGAACACTGAACTGTCAAAGTTTCTTCTCCGATGGAAATTGCAATAAGAATATTGGAGGTAAACATTGAAAATGATTGTTCAGTGAAAACAATCAGTTGAAAGTGGACAAAGCAATAAGCATACAAGAATATTTGAATTAAAACTCACCAGTAACCCCTGCTCACTGCTAATCCACTGCTAATCCACTCCTAATCCACTCCTAATCCACTCCTGGTCCACCACTGGTCTCCCGGCACATCCCAGCATACACACTACCACACACACACTACCGCACACACTGTCACAAACGTTATCACAACCGCTATCAAAAACGCTATCACAACACGTCTTTCCCTGTCAACTCCGCTGGCCCGACTACCCTGGGCCCGACTGACTGACTCAGCGCTCTCGCTTCGCTGCCTCTCCCCACTCCTCTACCATCGATCGATTCGATCGCCGAGTTACTAATTATTGATAAATTTGTTATTTCTCGCTGTTCAATGTTTATAACAATTCCTTTTGTCAACGGTGCCCACAACCACTCCCTTGACCATCTGACCAGCTAATTTTTTTCTAAAAATATGCAATAATACTCGAGATATAAAATAACATTTATAACATGAATATTCGCGCGCGATAATTTATTCGATACAATTCACAGAGAAATTTATTATTTCTCGCTGTTCAATGTTTATAACAATTACTTTCGTCCCTTTCGTCAACGATGTTAACCAGCACTCTCTTGACTATCGGACCATCTAATTTTTTAGTCAAAATAGGCAATAGAACTCAAGACAGAGAATAACTTTTAAACCATGCACATTCGCATTAATTTATTCAACATAAATACTAGGATAAATTTATTGATTCTGTCTGTTCAATGTTTATAATAATCCTTTTGCCATTCTAATTGTTTACAGTAAACTCTCTCTCTTTCTCTCTCTCTCTCTCTCTCTCTCTCTCTCTCTCTCTCTTACTCTGTTATTCAACATATTCCCTTTTCCACAGATCGATTCTTCGAACATTTATGTATGGAAAAGTGTAAGGTAATAATTTTTGTTTATGAAATACTTTGAAAGTACAAATTGAGGTATCTCATATAAAATTTATAGTCGGAATCGTTGATTTTCTTAAAATTATGCTTCAATACTTTCTTAATATTTCTAGGAATCTTTTGTCCTCGGGTTGTGCTGTTAATATTGTAAACTTTAAATAACCAACACTAGAACGTTGACTGAAATATCTGCTTAACTTGGAATACGTTCGATGCAGAATGTAACAATTCATGATAATCGATTGCATCGAGGAGATGCTAACAGTCTCTCGTCGGTGTCAAGATGGTTGCTTGACAATTTACCTTCTGACCGACGAGATCACGTCGATGGCCTTCTGATTTTTAATACATCCTAGAGGGCGTAAGATAACACCGAATTATTTGAGTGACACGATCTCCCATAAGACAGGCAGTCTTTAACAGTATCTCGTCGGTGGTTTCGCATTCTATTCGAATCGAGCAATTGCTGCTCGAAAAAACGAGAGTTCTCTGTTGTGCCTTGATATATAATGGTAAAACGAGTGTAGCTCTTTTTACGGTACAAATTTTAAATTCGGTCAAGCGGTAATTCTACAATAATTCGGTTAAAGAGTCTGGATCAAATACATTAGCTAAACAGTATGTTAATTTGCACGTAGAAGGTTCAATGAATGTTCAATGTATATACATTATACGTATACATTTATTATCTAACTTGAATACGTTTGGCGGTTGAATGTAACATTTGATGATAATCGATACGGTTTCACGATGATCTGTTTCTTACTCCAGCCGCAATATATTCTAGAGGGCGTAAGCAAAGATTGGATTATTCGAGCGACACGATCTTTAATAATATCTTGTCGATGCCAGAATGTGTGGAAATATTCGTGGTTGTTGATAAACTATTTCTTCTTATGCAGTTCCACTTCTGCAAAATCTTGTAGTCGGAGGATATAATCAAATTTAGAATAATAACTCACAATATAAAGAAAATAACTTAGAAATATTTATTTGTTACAATTGTGAAAACTTTAGAATAAACGTGTTGTCACGTCGCAAGATCAAAAAGGAATGAATATAACAGTTGCCGCTTGGCATAAGGAGAAATTCTCCTGTTTATTTCACCAAGGCAACTGTTGTTGATTAACAACGACAAAATATTTGAATTGGCGCCGCTATGGATATTCCCTACAAATGTAATCACGCGTCCGCCCTCTAGCGGATGCGTTTCCCTTCGCATTGCTATGGCAACGTTTATGTAAACCAAGCTGTAAACTGTCAAACGCAGTTGTACTTTTTAATTGTATCAAAGAGGAAATTTCCTCTTTGATATTCGTAATGGAATTAATTGCTGATTCTGTTCGATACATAATTAAGCTAGAATCTGAATAGTTCAACGTTTCAACTTGGAGGAAAATGTAATCATTAGCTCAATCAAAGGTAATCATCACCTCGACTGTTTTAAATTGTATGTACCCATTGTTCTCATACATGCATCATGATCCTCAGTCTGTATAGTGATCATTTTGTACGACAGTTTCCATAGAACCGCCAAGAGAGAACAGATTGAAAAACCATGTCGTTGTATTTCGATACTCGGGTGCAAAACCCTGAGACAGCCTCGATAAGTACTCACGCGCTTTGGCACGCCAATGATCCTATATTGGCTGTCGCCGCATACTCTCAAGATAGAGGTGGCTTCGTAACGCTTTACGACGATCAGGGCGAACCTCTTCAGGACATCGAGTCGCCGAGACATTCTGTAGCTCAGGTGACCGCGCTGGGATGGCATCCTGAGAGACGATGGCTTGCGGCAGGATGGGAAAGCGGGGAGCTGAGGGTGAATAATTGTTCAATCACAGTGGAATCCTATTGTGGATCCAATACGATCGACTAAAACATGTATTTTCTTGTTTAGGTATGGCCTGGCGATACCGGTAGCATAGAATTCAATGTAATAGTTACTCCACACAGAGACCCGATTAATATTTTACAATGGAGTCAACACGGCGGAAGATTGGTATCCGCGGATGCAGCTGGGTCAATAGTTGGTTGGAAAATAGATTCCAGGGGCCAATTATTAATGATGTTCCACCACGAGCTAAAAGACACCTTCGCGCAAATTGTTTTTAAGACTGTTCCGCCGAAACCTGCGATCGATATAAGGTCAGCGTTAGGTACTCTGCTTTTGGATAGAAATATAGGTGCAAAATCAAAGAAAATGTATGTTTTTCAGTGGATTAGCTAAAGCAGCAGTAGCAGGGGACGAGAGAGCTTTAGACATGTTCAGTTCCTGGCGTCCTAGAACAGCTGCACCGACAACAATCGTGTCTCAGCGAGACAATCACGCGTTTTACATTGGTACCACGAGCGGCGTAATATACTTCGTGGACAATCAAGGACAGTGTACAGAGGTTCTTAGTACAAGCGGTGCGACACTGCAATTTCTTTTGCATCATCAGACCAGGGATTCTATCATCGTTATGACAGAAGGGTTGAACATTGGGCATTTTCAGGCAGATCCTATCACCGGACGGCTTACCGAGTTAACGAGCGTGAGCCGACAATTCTTTTCCTCGTATTCAATTCAATCCAACTCTATTTAAGTGTATAACACGTTTGTTCCTTCGACAGGTGAAACTTAGCAGTAGGTGCGACGTATCAAGGGTGAGTCCATCCTTATGTTGGGTCAGCGGAAACACTTTAGCCATTCTCACAGGAGATTTAGACATTCGTTGCTGGGACTTGCATAATGGCGATACCTACGTAATGAGTCCACCGGATTCACCTTCGGGAAACATTGCTACACCCCAAGAAATCTGCACGAGCATAGCTTTCTGTAAAGCAAATGGTACAGTCAATATTTCCACTGGCCGTATAAAGCAGGGCTGTTACTTTACTTCGAAGGTCGAAGATTTTGAAGCTTCGAAGTTCCCTTCGTTCCTTTGAATCCTTTGAATCTTCGAAAAAAATTAACAGCCCTAGTATAAAGCACTTACGCATCGACTAATAATACCATCAATATCTCAGGTACTTTGGCAGCTGGAACAAATTTGGGAACAATTTATTTATGGAAACGCAAAGCAGATACGGACAACGACGAATCCGCTTGGATACATGTTCCGGAAACTTGTACCATTCATGGTACGGTGAAGCAACTAGCATGGGGTGCAGCTTTCTTGAGAAGTCCGCTGTTAGCGGTCAACTGTATCACTAATGTATTCATACTGCACCAGCAACCAATGTGTGCCGCGTACAACGACGGCGTTTGCGCGAGCCAGCTCAGTCCCACTCAGATCTTAATCGAAATCGAAGAGCTCTCTTACACTATGAAAACAGATATTCAAATGCAGCTCGTCGCTGTCAACAGAGAGTACATCGCAGTGTCATCCGGTAGACAGATATCTGTTTATAGAATCCACAAAGAAAACTCTTTGAACACCTCGTGGATTGCAAACTTTAGTTGCGACGCGGAGAAGCTTTTAATCTGCGATCACACTTTGATAATCCTGACTCCCGTGGTTATACAGCTGAGGTCGATGGAGGGTACAGTCATTCAAACATTACCGACGTTGCCGGAAGAAGGTGAACCGATTACCATGGATCTGACCGGACAGTACCTAACAGTGGCGTCCTTGAACGGGATACTAAAGATCTGGGATTTGAGCAAGAGAGAGGCGAAACTGCATACCAGAGCAATGGCTGCCTATGAAGCGATCAACGATTTTGCGGAGATCATCGAAGCCAGGTGCAACGCAGACTGTCGCTGCGTGTCCATCACGGTTGCTATGGCAAACTTGATGCCCAGCTCTATTTTATATGTATGGGACATCGAGAGCGATCAGATACACGAGTTTGATTTCGCGGAATCCCACGACATCGACGAAGACGACGCTGCTCTAGCTGTAAAGTGCAGAGGAAGATTAGTCACTGCTCATTGCTGGGACGTGGAAGACCCTAGGCTTTTAGTGTGTCGTGCCCAAAGGCTGGAGACTCGGGACTCTAAGCACTTGAAGCAGAACAATGAAAACGAGTTCGACATCACGAAGGCTACCGTGGTGTTGGTGTCGATGTTCGCCACGTCTGATCACGGCATTGTGGTGCAAGACATCAAACCGATAAAAGACGACAACTGCAGAGTTCTGGGTGTACAGACTCCGCACATAATCATTCTAAACTCCGAAAAGACCGCGGACAAACCTAGCAAAGTCCACAAACTCCGCATGAGAGATTTCGAAGAGCTGAGCTCGTGCGATTCGGTCACGAAGAAGGCTGTTCTAGACTTCAGCTTTTACATCAGCATCGCAAATATGGATGACGCTTTCAAGGCGATCAAATCGATCAAGAACGAGGGTATATGGAAGAGTTTGGCGAGAATGTGCGTGAAGACGAAGCAGTTGAACATGGCTCTTCTGTGTCTCGGTCATATGAAGCAGGCTAGAGCTGCGAGGGCCCTCAGGGAAGCTATGCAGGACGATAGCTTGAACTTGGAAGCCAAAGTGGGCTTGTTGGCTGTGGAATTAGGATTGTACAATGACGCGGAGCACCTCTTCCGGGAAGCCAAAAGACTGGACCTCTTGTGCAAGCTGTTGGAAGCTCGCGGTAAGTTCAAAGAGGCTATAGAGCTCTCGAGCAACGAGAACAAGATCTGCGAGAAAACGAGTTACTATAATTACGCGAAAACTCTCGAGCAAGAGAGAAAAATCTCAGAAGCGATCGAAATGTATAGCAAAGCGGATTGCCATAGATTCGAGGTGCCGAGGATGTTGCTGGTGAGACCAAGGGAGCTTTTGTCGTATCTGAACAATTCCGACGACCCTGAAATAAAGAACTGGCACGCGCAGTACATCGAGTCAACAGGTGACATGGAAGGCGCTCTGCGCTTGTACGAACAGGCAAAAAGCACTCTAGCGATGACAAGATTACTTTGTTATTTCGGCAGGGAGGAGGAAGTCAGCGAATTGGTGTCGCGAACTAATCACGCCGCGTCCGCGTATCACCTAGCAGCACACTACGAGTCGAACAACAATGTGACACAAGCCATTCATTTTTATACCATCGCCAAGGCGTACACAAACGCCATTCGCTTGTGCAAGGAGCACGAGATGTACGAAGAATTATGGCCGCTGGCTGTGCTGGCGCCGCGACAGTTGCAGATAGACGTTGCCAAATACTACGAAGAGAATGAGCAACCGGATAAAGCGGTTTTATTGTACCATAAAGCTGGATTATTGCACAAGGCTCTCGATATCGCGTTTAAGACAAGACAATACAGTGCGCTGCAGCTCATCATCATGGACGTTAACGCGGACTCTGACCCCGCGTTGATAGTGAAATGCGCTGAATATTTTGTAGAAAATGATCAGATCGAGAAAGCGGTGGATCTGCTTGCCACAGGAAGAAAGTACATCGAAGCTTTGGAATTGATGCAACAACATAACATATTGTTGAGCGAAGACTTGGCGGAGAAGATGACGTTGGACAAGGTCGACAATGACCCGGATCAAGAGAAGATTCGTATCTCTATATTGGAAAGAATAGGCGAGACCGCTTTCGAGCAAGGCAATTATCATTTAGCTACCAAGAAGTTTACTCAAGCTGGTAATAAACTGAGAGCCATGAAGGCGTTGCTGAAGTCTGGCGACACCGAGAAGATTTGCTTCTTCGCGCAAGTTTCCAGGCAGAGGGAGATCTACATCATGGCTGGCAATTATCTTCAGTCGTTGGACTGGCAGAACCAGCCGGAAGTCTTGAAAAATATTATCAACTTCTATTCCAAGGGAAAAGCGATGGATCTGCTGGCGAACTTCTATGTAGCTTGCGCTCAAGTAGAGATCGATGAATTCCAGAATTATGAGAAGGCCTTGGATGCGCTGAATCAGGCCAGCAGGTGTCTTGCTAAAGTTGCCACGCCGAGGGACCCGAATATTCACAAGAGAGCTGTTGAACTGGTGAACACTAGAATAGCCACGATCAGACGTTACCTGGACATAAAAAAGTTAGTAATGTTAATCGTGATTATCGAAGAGTGATCTCAAAAATGAGGGGTTCTCGCGTCCCTCGATTTTTTTCCAATTTTTCAAAAAATCGAGGGACACAATAGGAGCGAATTTTTGGGTTGCTCTTTCCGTAACCTGCTTCAGCTTTTTAAATTGTATTTAACGATGATGTTACAGGATGTTGGATAGGGGTGATACGGGCACGGCGATGCAACAGGTGCGCCACTTGCTCGATTCTCAAGGCTCCGATCTGGAACAGTCTGTACGACGTGGAGATTTGTTTGCCACTATTACTCAGCACTATATAAACATCGGTGACACTGACAAAGCGCGTGCCACCGTAGAAGAGTTAAAGCTTTTAGTACCTGGAATTAATTTGAACTATTATTACAATGTTAGCACGCTGGAGGCGCTCGGTTATAAAATGAAGATTCATAGGCAAGAGAGCTCCGACAGGGAGGACGACATTGAAGAACTCTTAGGAGAATAAATTGACGCTTAAATACCAATCCGTCCAGAATTGAGATATACGCTATGCTAGATGCTGTTATTTGTCTAAAGTAGTTTTCAGGATATCGTAATTTAATAGGTTCGCTATCACTGTTTGATTTTATTATATACTGTAACGGTGGTAGCGAACGTGTCAAGTATCATTTGTGCGACGCGAAGAATATATAAATCTCTGCTGAACACTTAGAAAAAAATCATCATTTAACGTTTATTAATCAGATTTATACAAGAACAACCTTACTCCTTGATATTTAAGTCCTACGAAAGATAAGAGTTAGACAGTCGTTCACAGCTGCAGTTTCAACTGTCGGGACACTTATTAGACACAATAAATAAAGACAGAAATTGATTGAAAAATGAACTAAACACAAGACAGTGAGTATAATCATTGAATAAAAATTGTAAGGGAACGAATTAGTCGAAGAGCGATCCCCGTGTCTGCTCTTGTTTTCAAACGGCTGTCGCACATTGTCGAGTCTCTCTCTCTCTTTCTCTCCCTCCCTCCCTCCCTCCCTCTTTCTGTCTCGTTAGATGCAATGTATTTAACCCTATCTTGGTCCAACTCTTCGAATTTTCAGAGCGGTACAGTTTTTAGTAAATCACCCCGCGAAACATAGCAACGATTAAGAGTGTTCCAGACTGCACCGAACCAGTCTTCAAACAGCTTTCTCCGGCGTCGGTTTTTTGCAGGGCGAAGGGGTCTCCGTCTCTTGCTCGTCAGCTTTCCGCTTCTTGCGCACCAAGTGAGATATATCGCTGGCTGGCTTTTGGACTTTCGGGCTTGAACCAGAATCGCTACTGCTAGGACCGGCTCCGTTCGAACATCCCCCAGCGACTTTGCTTTTAATACCCTCTATCACCATCTTGCAGGCCTCCTGTTTGAAATCCTTCATGTCTGAGATCTTTTCTCTAATTTCCGGCAGCAGTTCCTTCAGCTCCTGGATCTCTCCTTCGACGGTATAGAACGAGTCTTCGGTTTTCGGCGGTTCTTTGATCTCCTCAAGCTCTTTAATGCGAGCCTCCAACAGCTCGGTGGCTTTGTTGAACTCTTCTATGCTGGAATCGAACTCGTTGCCCAGAGAATGCGCCAGCGCCAGTTGGTAGTGGATCTCTGCTATCGCCCGTGGCTCGTGTGGCTCTATCTGTTCCAGAAGCTCCAGACACTTGTGTAGATCGTTCAGAGCACCCTGGAAGTTCCCTCCTTCCATAGCCACTTCCCCTAGCAGTCGATAAGCGTCGGCTAGAAGCTTCCAGCCAGGTTCTCCTCGCTTGATCAACACCAGCTTCGCCAACTCCAGAACCTCCCATGCTACCTATGATCGGAAGAGCATTTTGTTGTAATTTGTAACACCAGAGTAAATAATTACTATTCCATTCGATAAAATAATTTTCCATTTACCTGCAAATTATTTACTTCGTCCTCTTCGTCCTCCTTCCCTATGTCCTCGGCATCCTCCTCCCCGTTTTTCTTCAGATCCCCGTTGTGTTCAGTTGAGCAGGATGGTCCATTCGCATGATTTGTCTCCTTGCTGGAGCCAGGCACAGTCTTCTCATCCTCCTTCTGCTTTTGCTCAACTTTCTCCTCGGTCTTCTTCGAATCTGACTTCTCCGGTTCTTGTTTCTCGCTGTCCGCCTCTGTTTTCTCTTCTTTCTTCTCTGATTCTGACTTTGCTGTTTCTTCTACGTCACCTTTTTTTGGTTCCTCCGTTTCTGGCTTTGCCGGCTCCTCTGTTTTTGGCTTCTCGGTTTTAGCCTCAGCCAAACTTTGATCCTTTCCCTCGGCAGCTGCAGCATCCTCTTCCTCTTCCTCGTCTTTCTCGTCCACGTTGCTCAGCTTTTCGTCGTCACCTTCCTCTTCGTCATCGTCGTCCTCCTCTTCAGCGTCTTCTGACCCTGGTACTCCACCACCTAACACTCCTGCCTCTTCTCTAGCCAAACCGAGAAGCGCACGACCATAAAGGAGGTATGGTTCTCCGAGCTCGTCCGCTGTGTCCCCGTGCTTCTCCACCAGCAGCTGGCAGGCTTGCGCCAACGCGGTCACAGCCATGGTGTAATCCCGCACTAACAGGTGCCGTTTCCCGTGGGAGATCGCAGTTGCTGGGTCGGTGAATGCTGCACTCTCGGCGACGTCAGCCATCTGCAACGCGAACATGTTCTCGTTATGTAGGGGTCGCGAACCAGTTTGCGTTTTACCTCTCTCACCCTCTTCCTCTTTCATTTTAATATAGTACTATGCCATCTTGTTTCTGACACATTGGTTTTTTTTTAATACAAAAATTTACATCAATGTATACATACATCGAAGAATAAATAAATAGCTAAGAGGCGAGGCAGACTTTCAGAATGATTATTTTAACTTGTTAAAATAGCGATTGTTCCATTCACGTGGAAGAGAAACGGACCCTTTGATCATTCACCCACGACTTCGTCCGACACTTTACGTCGTCACGCAATTAATACCTGAACGGAGCAGTCCGCCCACGCACGGTACGTGTCACACTCTTCACGAGAGACAATATTGTGGATATCCAGCAAATGAAATTCACCAACTTCAACGGTAACTTAACGAAAAATCCGATGCTGAGAAAATGTCAGGAGTATTTAATGGTCCTTTAACAACAACTAGGTTCTTCTATATCTCGATAGGATTCGGGTAACAGAACCGCAGTGAGACGAATGTGACAGGATCTTTGGGGCCGAACCATTGTGCATCCTGACTGCAACACGGCTCATGGAATACAAACTGAATTAGCAAACTGTTGGAACTCGTTAAGGCATGGATCCCTCTGAAGAACGGATTACCCTAAGGCCAGTTGCCTTGTCTAATCAACCGATTATACAGCTAGAGCAGGTTCCAAGATGATAATAAGAACAAACAAAGCTTGTAAAGAAAAATCTTTCGTACTACTTCCATAATGGTGGTCTCACCTAAAATCAAAGACTAAAGAGGATTAAACTACAGAGTTTAAGGCCTCTTTACGTCCTGAGAAGCTGGAGCTATAAGCCCTTGAAAGTTCCATCTTCAGAGAGTTCTCCTCCCGCTTACAGTCTTTCTAATCTTCAAAATGCATGAAAATCCGCAGCCTGCAGTCTACTAATTACTAATACGATAATAATAATGAGTTGAAAGTATAGCGACATTGTTAGATTTGTTTAATCTCTTCGCAAATTTTAATATCATCTACTGTCTGGAAACGCATAAAATATACGCAGTCTACCGATTACAGACAAGATCAGACAGACCGTGCGTCAAGAAGCTCTCGTCGCAGAATGAGTTTGCGTTTGTCGGCACGGGGTCAAGGGGTGAATCGGCACCCTTGTGCGATACAACAGTTTGGAAGAGTTGTTCGTCTTTGCTCTGGAAAGTTGAGAGCTATGCCATCGGCAGTGTCAGCGTCGAGGGTGGTGAGTCGATCGCGTCTTGACCATTTCGGATCGGGGATTCGTGGTTGAAAAGGGCAACCGGAGACTGGGTGATCGGAGAAGGACGAGAAGGGAACGAGACGATGGAAAAGCAGTCGGAAGGGTGGAGGAAAACGGCTGCGAAGGAGCAGGAGCGGGTTGTCCGCAGCATCCGGGTGGGGTGACCGGTCGGGGTGGTAGGTCGGTCGATTTTCGTGCGCTTCGACGCAGAACGGAGATGGCGTGCTGGTCGTTCGCCCTCCTCGAGTCTCCGGGGGGTGTCGATCGGTCAGTGCGTAAGTGGCGGCTGTCGGTGCGGTGTGCGAGTTTTCAGTGGGTTGCCAGCGGTCGCCCTGGTCACCACCTGCACGGATGGAGCCTACCCGTGTACCCAGGGCCCCTAATCCACGTCTCGTTTTCCTCGTTGGCACGCTAGCTCTCACCCTCGCAGGTAAACAGAACCCCCGACCCTCTAAACGATCCTCGACAACCCCCCAAAAAATCATGTTCCTCGCGCTCCGTTCCGGGGCGCCTTTTGTTATTGTTTTGCGGTGGTCATCAACCGGTCAGATCGCACGCAATTTCGCGGAATAATAGCTTTATAGGTTTTGTGCATGGTTTTTATGTAGCAGTTGTTATGTAGTAATTTTAAAATTGTACCACGTTTACTTTTTCGCGGTGGAATCAAATCCAGTGGCAATTTTCGTTTAAACATCTGATAGATCAAGCCACTGGCAGTGAAAGGCTCGCATACAGGTTTTCTTTTGTTTGTTTGGTCCCGCGACATGTGGAGTTCGCGATCAGCTGATCGGAGGGCTGCATTCTTTGCACGTTTCTTTGGAAGTTTGTGCGGGATTCGGGAGAGAGACGATGGCAAAGTTTCGGATCTTGTTCTACGGAGGATTTTCTGGACTAATTGGGATGTGTATGTTGCATAAAGAACGCGTTAAAGAAATTCATTCGACTATTTTCCACGAAAGCGTCGCGTCGGTAGTCGGTACGGCTTCGATTATTGTGAAATCAAGATCCGAAATAGATCAGTTGACCGACGGTGGCACGTTCGGCGTTAATAGACACTATTACCAGTGTGAATCGGTATGCCAATTAATCTCCCATTCCAATCACCCACAAGCTTGGTGTGATGAAAGCTTGGAATCGATGCCTCGGAGAGCACGTGGATATGTATTGCAAGGATAAGCTACTTCCTACGTAGTACAGGTGCTTAACTATAGATATCCTGCGGGTTTTGGGTTCCCTTGCCACGCTCTTTCTTCCAAAGGCAACTACTACAATCTCGTAAAATCTGATACAAATCCTATTTTTATTGCATCGTGGAATTATTCTAGGTCGTAAGAAACGTTTAATTTTCCGGTTAAAACAGCTCCGAGTGCAAAGGGTTAATAGACTGGGGATGTAATGAATAAACAAACAGCGACGGAAAAAGGACTTGGAAAAATCGAGATTTGCCTAAAGATCCGATCAGAGTGAGCAATATCTTGTCTAATAATGGCTGTAGGCCGATAACATCTATCCTCGATGGTCTCGGCACAACCTTCGGTGGTTTTCCAGCTAATCGAGTCATCTGAACGCAAACAATCCGACACGATTCACCGCCGATCTATAAAAGCACACAACTTGTTTGCCGTTCTTCTAATAACTCCTCGACGAAGATCGCTATCGTTTTTTCTTCGAGTCATCGTCGACGAGTCTTCGAGCTGGCGCCAAGCTCATTAACGTTCTCCTCCATCGACTCCGGTAGTTGAACACGGTCAGCAACCACCGGTTGAACTCGTTGCAGTTGCATCGCGGACTTTTTTCTTCGGCGGAGGGAGGATATGGTCACTCGAAACAAGCGTTTCCACGCTCGAGGGCTCTCGCTCGAGCGACAGCCACCGGGATTTCTTATGCAATAGAATGTCATAACGCGCAGACTGTCTGGCTGTGACACTCGTCGGTTTACCTATCGTCGTTCTCCGGCTATAGTATTAACCCACTGACAGTTTAATCGGCCAAAGGATAGCCGAGCTTATTTTCTCGTTGCTCGGAAACGATTGTCGTCAATGTCTCTGTACTTTCGAAAATTTTTGAAAAGCTACTGATTTTTATTGAACTGCCGAAAGGTTAAACAACCATGTTTTAATCGTACGTCGACAGTGTTTATTGGAAACGGTAACAGAAATAGAATCTTTCCCAGCAGGAATGAAGCGTTAATGGCTCAGTAGTGTAAGCCAGTGCATGGTCAGACGCGGCGTTTATGGGTCGCTGGAGTCTCGTCGATCTGTCCCTCGTGATTAGACGCCACGAGCGAACGTTATCCAATGGAATTTTCTGCAGTAATTGCTATCCATGAATTCCTGTTGCTCAGATTTTAATATTCCCTTGCGAATATTCAATTTCCGATCCCGTATCATCGATTCCTTTCCATTTTCCCACGTAGAACTGTGCATTCGTCTTCCGAAGTGAACGTCGTCGCCGAGGATGGAGAAACAGAGTTACTTTGTCGGAAGCCAGACGATGGGATTCGGTATTCAATGTTCCGGATTCTTCGGATTCGAAAAATCGGCCCTCGGATTGCGCGTCCATGTCCGCGGGTTTACGGGGGGAGATAAATGTATGCGGGGATCGCAGACGAGGTCCGCTTTGTCCGGAACGACGTAATCCCCAGATCTAACTATTCCGGTATTCCGCAAGATCCTCCGAATCCTCTTGGATATCTGTCCCGACTGTTCGGTGGCGCGCGAGAGAACAGGTTCCTCTGGATCATTCCGGCCGAGTTTTCCGATTCTCCGTGACGCGACGGGATCCTTTGGAAACCGGGCTTCGGCACTCCGTTCAAACGATTCTTTAACTCTTCCCGCGCCCTTTCCATTATTCTTGCACACTGCCGCGGGCTGAGTCCGCCCCTTCAAGGAGAGTTAGAATAACGAGGCCACTCGGACACAAAAGAGAAAAGAGACGCAAACCCGGAGTTGCGAATAGATTCCTCGATCTTTCTGTTGCAGCGACCGGCCTGCTATGCGGCGCGATCATGTCCGATCATTGGGAGGAAATTAATTGGAACAAGGCAGCTCTGACACACGCGAACGTCACCCTTACGTGGTACCTGGATGGACAGGTGGCCATGTTGGAGAACGGTCATCGGAATCATCGGCCAGGAAGACGACCCACCTTTCTGGTGCCCATGTACGGTGGAATTTGGATCATGTGCGTCTCCCTAACCGGTAAGTCTGTGTGAATCCGTAGACAATCTCCTAGAAGCCTCTTATTAAACTTTCTTGGTTGTATATTAGACAGTATCAGGCAAAACGATGCGGGATTCTCTTTCTTCTTCAACGCTCTGTTCCATTTTGGTCGTACAAAGCTCGCGTGGGGCTTCCCTAATATCATATCGATGCGGAAGTCCCATTTCCTGGACGTTCCTATTTTCGATCAAATATTAGGCTCGGTTGAAATACTCGCCACCGGTATCCAACTTGGCTAAAGTGCCATTTCTTTTCTATCCATATTTTAGACAAAATTTAATATTTTCCACCCTTGTTTAACCTCCTACAGCAGTCTTGTCGTACACGAGGCCGATGTGGGGCTCTTGCGACAAATCAAATATTTGCCATCAGTTTCCGACGTCCCACGCTATTCTTTAGCTACTTAAAAGCCACGTCGAGCTTTTCTGCTGGTATATTGACTCAGCTGAAACGCCATTTTTCCCCCTTTCATATGTCACCATGTAATATTAGGTTCGGCAATCTTTCGTAAAATTTTTATCGTGCAGAAGACAACGAACAATCGTTTAAAAAGATTAATTACGCGTTTCCACACCGTACACCGCTAATCTCTTCCAACTGCCCACTTGTGGAGCTAAAAATTGGAACTCACTCGCTCGTATTAACTCGAGCCTAATTACCCATTAGCACGTTCCTCCAATCGGCTTCTAATTCTGGCAATCATTTCGTAGAAAAATCGCGACTCTCACGTGACGGTTGAATAAAACAGTTTCGCGATAAGAAAGAACCGAGAAGGTTAAATGACTACCAATAAATCACACACATATACACGCGTATTCTCAGGCGGTGTATTATGAAAATACCATACGGTCGTCGGGAATATACACCACCTGGCAAAAGTTAGATTAGGATGTTTCTAAGAAAAAGTGAATACCGTTTTAGAGTAACCAATCCCATCGTTTCGAAATTGATCGGATTATTCGACTATTGCAAAAATCAGCAAGTGATTCGAAACTTTTGGCCGATAGTGTAAACTCGAAGGAAGGCATTCGGTTGCGGTCGCGTCGATGATATTCATGGAGGATCGATCCATCGTGCACAGGACCCGAATGATACACTTTCTGCCCCCGTAATCGCGGCGACGTATCTGTACCGACTGCGAAATGCGTTCTATAGAATGCCACCACCTTGACTCTGACTCTGAGGGTTATCGATCAGTCGATTACGATCTGAAACACCGTGCAACGTCGAGGCATGCCGTGACCGTGAACATCTTCGATGTTCCCTCGCCCCGAAAGTTCCTGCCAATCACTTTTACCTTCCCTCGAAGAGGGAACCTTAGAGAGAGAGAAAGAAGCCCCTATCCGATGCAAATTTTTCCTTGATTCAACAATAACCGATTAATAACCAGCCTTGTATAATACCGGGACCATGCGATCAAAAGTTTTTCCGTGAAACTGCTCGTTTCGTCGCAATCTTCGAGATCTTTCCTGCTAAATTTACCAGGGACATAATACAATTTTAACATTTAAACGTTGATCTTGTTGCGATAATTATTGTCGAGGACATCATTTTCTTTGCTTCTTGCCACCGGTGCTTTCGGTACAGGTTCAGAAATAAATATCGGGTCTTCCTGTTACAGATTTGTAGTTCATGTTATGCATTTGAAAAATGAGAAAAATTCAAGATTTATGCGGTAGAAAACAGCGTTAGATGTTCAAGGAAGCGACAAGGATCGCGTGCTTTAGCATTTCTCCGCGAAAGAACAGTTTTAATGACGAACGGTGCAGCTTGTTAGCCCCGCGTTCATTTTCAGCCGCTAATTGTCCGGCTGTTTCTTTTTGTCTTCGGACGAACAAAAAGCAACGTCGGGAACCACTGTGAACGTCGAATGTAAAGGGGACACGTGAGATATTCAGCGGTTACTCGAGCTTAATTACGGCGACGCTGTTAATCAACGTGTCTGTCGTTTCATTATCGTAACACGAAAACACGAAGCTGTCGTCGTGCGCGATTTTTCGGGACACGCGACCTTAAAGATCATGTATCATTTGTTTCCTGAGACGCGTCGGATGTCTAAACAAACGGAGTTCAAGTTTTGCCTGAGAATTTCTAAATAAAACTGGACGGGAGGAAACAGGTCGTGGAAAAGTACCAAAGGGTGTGACGCCGTCGACGAAAATACTATCTACTCCGGGAATTATAGTCTCTCGTAACACGCAGTAGGGTGGTGTTCAGCTAATCAATTAATTTTCTCCGAAGAGAATAGTTTTCACCAATGAAATTAGGTAAACGAATTTGGTGGGACGAGTCTTCATCGAATTGTACCGCTTGATATAATTTTCGTTTCCTTATTTTCGAAAAGTGAATTATATGCGTTGGCCAAGATATCTGAATAATTTCGATAATGGTGGAACGATGAGTCTGATTTCGGATCTTTCTGTAATTTCGAGCAGTTCGCAGTGAAAGCAGATAATTAGACGTTTCCCAGCGATGCAACAAACGGAATCGATAACAGGATTATCAATTTGTGCGGACCGGTAACGAGCGACTCGATTAGTCTCGGCGTTCAAGCCGTATCGGTTCGTTAACGTTCGCGAAACGGTCTCGTTAACCGCGATATCCCGGGCGACGTTTCCTCGTTTCGTCGTCCGAAAAGCACGTCGCGACCATGCGACGAACAACAGAATCGTTCCCGACGGTCCTGACGTCGTTTTCCCCGGACGTTTAATTGAGAAAACTTCGCGACCGAAAGTTTGACTTCCCGTTTTTCGAGGACCGTCGGGAACGGAGTCCTTGCGACAGCGTGGGCGTGCAATCACGCTTCGATTGTATGCAACAAACCTTTGATTTTCTCGCTTCGCCGAGAGTCAAGGAAAAATCGGAGAGACGTTCGTTGTCTCTATTTTCCGGCCTGTCCATCGATCAAAGCGGATTTCTTTAGTCGGATTACCGAGATCCACTATCATAAATGTTCTTTATTCCATACTACAAAGGAATGTTGAAGGTGAAAAATGTGAATTTTTTCTAGGGAAATTACGAAATAGAAAGGATAAAGAAAAACTTTCAATCCCAACGTTTAAGAAATTTTCCATTTTTCACTTTTCCATCACTGAATGAACGTTGAAACAACGAACAATAAACTGAGGATAATTGAGTACTAAAGCGAAAATAGCTTCACAGTTTTTCCAGTCGAATTTTTCGAAGAAAATTGGCAATTGCGTCAGGTTTTCGGGACACGCAGCCTGTTAATTCGCGGGGCGGTTTTTTATTCTGACCTTCGAGAGCAGGCCGGAGGAGTCACGCGCGCGCACAAGAATCATTTGTTCATATCCATTGTTTTTCGGAAAGTTGCACTCTCCCTCTGATGGCTCCCGGTCACGCCAAGCACGAAATATTACCGCGTGCCACAGACGATGCACGATGTACTGCTCGACCTTCCCATGAAAATCAACCAATAGTTCTAAACACATAAATCCTGAAGCAATTTTCTGACGACAGATCGGTCGTCCCTCGCGCGCTTGTAATTTACATCTCAATCGTGTTTTGCCATGCGCTGTCGCGTTGTAAACGAGTTCGAGGATTAATGTCCGAGAATCTTTACTGGGAAAAACAAACGTTAATCTGAATCTCTAGCAAAATTTATCGAGATACGCAACCTTACGATATATTCGGTTGTCCTAAAAGTTTCTGTCGCGACGTGACCATTGGAAAACGTTCTATCATTCGGCATCTAATTTACCCTGAAACTATCCTAGCGAAAGGAGCTAGGCCCTTTTTCAGCTTGCAGCAATTTCGACGCGCGCAGAGTGCAAATCGGAGTAAACAGACAGAAACGAGCAGCGCGAAAAGTATTGAAACACAATCGGGTTCGGCTGGGACGATATTCGTCGAGCGTGGGCGTGCACCCGCGTATAAACTGCAATTCCGTGGAACGCCGATCGATCGCCACGGTTTGACAACCGTTAACGATGGTCCATCTTTAA
The DNA here is from genome assembly GCA_916610235.2 of Lasioglossum morio. Lineage (NCBI taxonomy): Eukaryota > Metazoa > Arthropoda > Insecta > Hymenoptera > Halictidae > Lasioglossum > Lasioglossum morio. Next base: position 15,210,553 of record OU744333.1, read on the forward strand.
TTATCCCGAGCAGCGAAGCGCGTTATTCAAGTTGGTAACGAGCAAGCGAGTTTCGAGGAGAGTAACCTAGACCTGGTGAACTTGGCTCCGCGATCTATTTCTGCTTCTGGATTTATTATTACGCGATCCCCGAAGTTTCCGCGGCCTCGTCCCCTACTTCCCTTTCTCCTTTCTCCTTTCCTGACATTTCACGGAAATCCGCGTTCAAGTTCATCCCTCTCTGTCTCGGATATCAGATATCGAAGCTCACGCTCGAGCAATTCCGCGATCACTATGTCGCAAGTTAATTGGATACTTCCGAGATAATCGGCCGTACGTGAAACGATCTGCGAAAGAGAGCCGAAAAATCGATCGATGACAATTAACCCATTCACTCGTAATAACGAGTCTCACTCGCGATGGAGACTGCGACAAATGGAATGAAAACAGAATCTAGGCTTTTCGAAGCACTACATATTTCAATGGTTAACCTTTGGCTGCGTCTAACGAGTTCATCGTCACCGACTTTACCACATTTTTATTGTCTCAATTTCGGTGGGTTCCTCTCATATTCCACGATGAAATTTTAACGAGATGCAACCGGCCTGTTATAATTTCGCGAATTATCCGCGTAGCTACGGGAGTGTGGGTTTTTAATCGGTAGAAATGCAGGAAATTTTATTTCCCGATTAATTACGGCCACCGGATAAATTTCACGGGAGACCGGGCGCGCTTTTCAGATTTGTTTTAATTGTCGGAACGCGTTCCGGTGGACCGTTTAATTAAGATTCGTGTCGCGAGGGCGGATAACGCGGATTTTCCGGTCCCGCGTTGGAACCCGACTGCGTGACTACCATTCCTTTTTCGCTTTCTCGCGTTTCAGAGGAGGAAATACGACTACTGGGTCAGGTAGGTTTCCCGCAGAGGAGGTGCATTAACTACTTGACGCCTGACGAAGCCCACAAGGAGATTCGCGCCGCATGGCAAAACCGTGAGTATGATTGACACCATCTTTCTTTTACTTCGTACCCTCATCGATCTTGGCGCCAGTCGTATACTTTCATTCGCCGTTCGGTGGAATCTGGTACAATGATTTTCGATGACACGTGTCTCAAATCCCTGACGAAAAAATATTACACAGAATCTAGCGAATCAGATCAATTTTCACCATGTCGTTATTTAAAATGATAACTTACTCGAAGTGTAGTGTACTAATTTCTAATTTAACTAATTAGAGATTATAGTATAGTCGAAATTTCTAGGTTTCTTTTCTTCTTCCAGGGATGCAGAATCTATGTATCTCCTGTTCTCTAGTCTGCTTGATCATTCTGGGCACCGCGGTTCTCATAGGATTTTTCGGACTGTGGAGACATCAGTTATCCGCGGTGCTCGTCACAGGAGTGATGTACCTCTTGGCGGGTAAGTTGAACGATCTCGAAGAGAGATCAACGGATCTAGTCGCGTTAGCCGAGAAACGGTTTGTCGCGTTGCTGCGGTTGCGGTCAGCAAGCTCCGTGACCGCCGTGAATTCCTAAGCACTCGCGAAGTCTACCGCAAAATAAGCGGTTTCTCTTGGAGAAGGGAGGTCGATATACATACTGCCGATACCTTGCGATAAATATTATTTCACTGATTCACGCTTTCGCGCCTAGAACTGTCCGCCAATGTTTATTTTCTATATAACAACGTCCGGATCGATAGGCGCCGGCTTTCAATTTACATTTCCCTGTTGAATATTGCATCCAATTGTAACTCGAGGCGGTCTCATTTCAATTTCAATTCGAACGAGTCAATAGGACCTCGATAAGTTTTTACAAACGGAAAAACGGGGTGTTTCATTGGACGCTTTTTGTGCCCGCTACGCCGCAAAAGGCAAACACTTCTTATCGCTGATAAGATGCTCTTAGATTCCTAAAGCCTCTCGCCGGGGAAACCGTCTGTTCCCGTTACCTCGATTCAAAGAGATTTCCTCGATTTAAAAGGATGGATTCTAGAGATATATACTACTCGTCCCGAGGATAAATGATCCTACAGAGAGTCTTTAATGTAACCCACAGTATGGAGCTTTGAAATTCTATCAGGAGTGTGCGTCGAGATCAATGATTCCTGACTTGGCGCAATTGTTGCAGCAACGTTCGCGCTGTTCACCCTGACGATAATTCATTTCAAGAGGGCCCAGGACCGGGAAGCAAGGATACTGGACGGCCCTGAAGACGGTGTGATCGGTGGACCTGTTCCCAGAAACGTATTGAAGGCCAGACGTTTCAGCAGCTCGTGGAGCATGGATTTCGGATGGGGTGGCGTCACCCTATGCGCCCTCGCATCCGTCGCGTGGATATTGCTCAGCAAGATCATGCGATTCAGCCCCGTCGCCGCTATGATAGCGTAGCACTGGGACGCCTCCGAGGTCTAAAAGGTCGTTTCCAAGAGTTACGATAGTGTGTTTCGATGTCGACGACCCTCTCGATGAGCCTGAACCGCGAGGGTAGAGACGCGTTTTTCACAAAAGGGGAAACTGGTCACCGAGAACTTTCTGTCTGTTCCACTATACTTAACGCGAAGAGGCCGGCCGAGATCACGGGGGAATTTTTCATTAGGCGACTCTCGATCGATCGAGCTCGCAGATTGTAATTAAGGAGGTCTGACTACGCGGCTGTTAAGCGTTAATTATATCAGGAACGGTAGAAAGTTTCTGCCAGAGACCAAGCCGGCGTTACCGGAGCTTGAACACTTGTAATATCGATTTTGGTTCTCGAAGAACCGAACGATTCCAACTGTTGTCCGTTCTGGTTGCATTCTACATTGTGTATATTCCATAATCGTTATTCTTTTGCTTCCAAAACGGTTCCTAGACGGATTCCTCTATATTCCAGTTTTCAGTAATCGATATCACTAAAATATATCGGTATTTGGTCTCTGGTTTCGACACTGGTACATCCTGGGAATTTTCGACAGCTCCAGCAGGGCAGCGTGAAAAACGGGTACAGGCGTTGAAGCGAATTTTGAGAGTATTTTTTCAGAATCGAAATCACTACTGAAACCGACCACCTCGAAGGCGGAAAACCGCGTTTTCACCGGCGGATGAATGCGCGTTGCGTATTTATTTGCCTACCAGATGGTAAGGCAAGGGAGGTAACGAGTACAATTTTTGTCCATCACTAAAAATGCAATGTTTTGTATAAATTTACCAAGTAATACCTAGTCTCCTTTAGGGGAAACAGCGAGTAAAGAACTATACGAACCAATAATATCCTGATCCTGGAGGAGCACACTGTTTTCTCTAAGAAGTTTCTAAAATACTATCAAACGTATAGTTTCAGCCTAAAAAGTCCAATTGCTTCGAAGGAATTACAGAAATATCATATTATTTTAGACCGAGAGAGCCAAGCGTGCTTTCTCAGGATGACTCTAATTGGTTTTGTAATTCCAAAGGTCTTTCCAAAGTATGGTTCTTTACTACGGAAGAAAATCATCCGTGGATGCACGATTAAGAGACAATGCATAGGTGAAACAGCTTTTTGGATCGAAAGAGTATTATATGTTACGATAGTTAGAACAGTGTATATGTTTACCTCAGTTTTGATTTGCACACGGATTAGTCAATTAATGTGAAACCAGATAGTCTGTCTATTTAGACACATTTTTACCAGTCTCAGACGACCTACTTTTTTATACAGTTGCAACAAATATCTTGTTCAGTTCCTTTCAGGAAACATCGGTATGGATTTTCAAGTAGTTTCACAGGTTCTAGAAGCCCGAAGGAAATTTGTTGAAATTTTGCTTGAGAAGTTTAACTACAGAGCATAATAAGATATAGATGCCTATAGCGTAATTCGACGCCTTACGATTAGACAGATAAGCATGTTTGTAACACGCATAGTATAAGTAGCGTTCAACTTGTTCGAGCCAATATAAGCAACGACACGCGTGTCTGCAAGAAAAAAGAAACCATTAGCTTTTGCTACAACTTGTTACAGCAACAAAAGAGGACTTACGCCAACAAAAAAAAAAAAAAAAATGAAAAATATATCGTACACCAAGGGATTGTGAATCGCAATTCGTCCATTAAGATTTAAGAACCACGATGCTTTCAACGGGAGCATCCAATTGTACCCAGAGTTGAAGTTTTGTTGGTTGAAAGAGAAAGCAACAGAGAGGAGAGCGTAAACGCGCGGATACAAAACTTGCCTCTGGGTGTTGATTTCAACGAAGCGCATTTTTCTGATAATATTTTCTTGTCGTATTTTTTACCAGACCCTTGTTATTTGTTATATCAGAATTAATGTATCTGTGAAGTGCAATATAAATAATAAGCTACGTATAAACACAGATGCCCTTGACTTATTGCTTTTTATCTATCCGAGTCGCAAGAAAGCATATCTCAGAATTCTTTTTCTTTTGTAACGAAATCGCTGTTACAAGAGCTTTGAAAATTGGTACAACAAACAGAAACAGCGAATATATGTATTTAGCTCGGATTCATCTGTTTCAAGAACAACACACTCGCGTGTTATTCTTACTACACAAATAGTTATACAAAGTATCGTATTCTTACATCTGAATCACGCTCGTATAGATTTGTACCGAGCTGTAGTTAGAAATAGAACGATTTACAGTAAACAATTTGAACGAAACCTATAACGCAAATTCTAACGATTCAGAGGTTATATAGAACACGATATTACGTCTAGCTCGTTGTAGGTTATGTTTGTTAAACGGATTTAATAAAAATATGGATCCTCGGTGGGCAAACACGCACACAACGATACGGCGAGCATTTGAACACGTGACCGGTCGTCTCGAATGTGTGTGTGTAACGCGGGACACGCTTATACACAGTGTTCAATAACATTCTATGTATACACACGGACTCACCAACACGTCACGTCTGCTCATGGATTCGACAGATTATATTTTTTGTAGTGGTAAATAACAAAGGTACTAAATAGAAGCGTGAACCGATCGGAACTCGAGAATGTACGTACAAAAATACACACGGCACGACGCGGCCAGTAATCTCCGTTGAAACCGTTTGAACACAAAAAGCAACCTTATTTTTCGAACGTCCGAACCATTAGCCCGTTGAAATCATTATTTGTGAGAATACCATCGATTATACGTTCAAGAAAATAATCTCGCTATCGAAATATTAAGAAAATGCTCTCTTCTTACCCTGAATTTGTTGGTTTAACGGGTGTTTGACGGTTTCTTAACGACAGACACACTTTCACTGTTCCTTCGGAGCTTCGTGCGCGTAATTTCGTTTTCCCGTAGGCTCGATTCAATCGTTCGAACGTAAACTTTATGTACAAAGAGCTAGGAAGATCGAATGGAGCGACCGTTATACCAAACAACGGTTTATTACCGGCACGCGTACACTTGTGCGAGCGTCAAGCACACAGAAGCAAGGCGGATGCACCAATGTGAACGACACGCTCGATGCGCACGCGCCCTAGTTTTGCCGCCATTTCTCACCTAAAGGCGGGATTGGTTTGTCTTCGGAATATAACCGTTTCTCGAATCAATTGTTTATTCTACCAATACGTACACCTTGATTCTACGTTAAACAAAATCTAATTCGATATATTTCATTGTTAAGTATGTAACAATAGAAATCTCGTGTTTTAGTTTCATTGTTTCAAACGGGTTCTAAGCAACATGTCCTGCTCTAGCTCGATATATCGAACTAGCCGTAGATAGAATCGTAAATATTTTATAAATATATTTTACGTGCTTTTCCGATTATGGTTATTACTCTGGGAACGGTGAAGTGTAAATAGAATGAGAATAGAAAAGGTAAAAAATATTATATGAACAGACATGGATGATATATTGGTTAGATTTGTAGTTAGATATATTTCAAGAATTGCGATCTGCGCAGTGCACGTTTTTTGAATTTCTGCGCAGCGTCCATTTGTCGAGCACCGCGGTTTAGTGAAAGCAACCTGTCCTGCTCTAGCTCGATGTATGGAAATAGACGTAGATAGGGTCGTAAATATTTCATAAATATATTTTACGTGCTTTTCCGATTATGGTTATTACTCTGGGAACGGTGAAGTGTAAATAGAATGAGAATAGAAAAGGTATGAAATATTATATGAACAGACATGGATGATATATTGGTTAGATTTATAGATTGATATATTGCAAGAATTGCGACCTGCGCAGTGCACATTTTTGAATTTCTGCGCAGCGTCCATTTGTCGAGCACCGCGGTTTAGTGAAAGCAACCTGTCCTGCTCTAGCTCGATGTATCGAACTAGCCGTAGATAGGCTCGTAAATGTTTTGTAAATATATTTTACGTGTTTTTCCGATTATGGCTATTACTGTGGGAACGGTGAAGTGTGAATAGAATGAGAATAGAAAAGGTATGAAATGTTATATGAACAGATATGGATGATACATTGGTTAGATTTGTAGTTCGATATATTTCAAGAATTGCGATCTGCGCAGTGCATATTTTTGAATTTCTGCGCAGCGTCCATTTGTCGAGTACCGCGGTTTAGTGAAAGCAATAAAAGGATCGTGATATTTGTTGATTCGTTAGTTTAGTAGATATTATTTTAAGAAAGTTGTAAAAAAGAACATGAAATTTGTTGATTCGTTCTTTCGAGTGAGTGTAGAGTTAGAATTATCCAGTCATATCTGGCAGTTCATTATTAACGGGGCCATCGTCGGCGGCCAGAGTGCTTTTAATCAAGATCTGATTATTCGATTTGTCGAGGGTCTGTCGAGCTTTCAATTTCTCTCCCGTGATATTTAACCCTTGTGTTACGTTCTCCTTAGAAAGAAGCTTCTTACGTGTCGCGAACAATATCTCCTTGATTTCCGTCGTGGCGTGTTGTCTTCGGTAATGGTAGTCCTTCCAACAACGCTGAAAGCTGGCGAACGCGTTGTTCCAGATGCAGAGCTCTTCCACTGGAGGAACGAATCTTACTCAATATCAACTGGCTCTGTTAATCGTGCGATTAACCCTGGGAAGACTGCGCAACTGTTTTCTGAACCAACATCTGTATACTCATCAAAAATGTAAGTACGTTATATCTATCTTACCGACCTATATTTCTAAATATATTTGTAAATATTATTCCGAAGTTAAAGGTTAAGGTACACAGTAGTTGATTGGAATCGGAGACCACTGTTTAGCTTTCATATATTTTTTCGATGTGATTTTTCCTATAAAGTATAAATGCATAAAATCCGCCGTCTGATAATAAATGTTTCATTGGCAGCTCTCTAGGCTTGATAAATGATTCGACGAATACTCCGATGGGAGACAGGTTATGTTGCGAAGCTTAGAACGATGGTCTTCCTAGGGTTAATAACGACAGGCCGCTATCACAGGCGTCGCGTGTACCGAACACAACGATAGTCATGGCCAGGAAAACGCCAGCCGGCAGCGTAACGTTAGGTAAAAGTGCGGAGACCAAGTTCAGAATAGCGGGTCCCTCGCATAACGCCATCCCCTTCATGGTATTCAGCAACCACGGTACATAGAGATAAGGGATGCCATACTTATCGCCGAGGGACATCATCAGCGTGGTTATCAGGCCGGCGATTACATTCGTTACTAGTATCACGATCTTCAAGTCTGCAAACAACGTGACTCTTTGATCAGGACATTTTTCTACAAGATAACCAAAACAGGATACTCGAGATTGCGCGCAAACAATTTTTAATAGCTTCTACTTGGACGTATCTATTTGGTTCGATTAAATAGCTTCACGTTTTGATATCGATTCGGAAAGATAGGATTCGAGAGGATTAAACGTTTGCCGTAGCGAAGGCATTAGAGATTTGTTATTGTGGTATCGTTACTGAAACTTCGCCGGTAAAGAGCATTGAAAACTGCGGATTTGGTAGTTGCGTTTCCTAAGGGGGCTCGGCCTCCGGCTTCGAACACGATCGAGCTCAAACAGTGTGTCGTGAAGCGTATTAGACCCAAGTATAGTGCTTCTACCTGCGATAACACGTTGCGAGATCATGTATTTTTCACGAACGCTAGAACGAGAATGGCGTGACAATCCGCGGAACACGAGCGCGTGTGTACCTTGCAAACGGTTTTCGTAACTTCGGTCAGTTTTCGTTCCTCGATTAGTTCTTCGACGTAGGAGCAACTGGGACTCTCTTTTAATTTAAGTGTCATGTTTTCCGGAGATTTTTTTGGTTTGGTTAACTTGTCCACGTGTTGTACGTTGCTCGACCGTAATAAATTAACAAAGAAACACGCATCGTACGACTGCAATTTCACGTCGGTCGTCGTAGTCTTTCTTTTATTGAGTACGCGAGCGTGTCGTGTACCCGGTGGGAATGTTTTACAATAATTTCAGCGGCGTCGAATCGAATTAGAATTCATAACATAGATGTTAGCTGGTCTCGAGGAAGTGAACGGTTTTAACGAGATTGCTGAGCCTGTTTGTGGAACAAACAAAACACTTGTAGCCAATTGTTCACGGTTAGAAAGGACAGCAACAGCTCGTCGCGTTTCACGTGGAGCCCGTCCAAAAATACTCGGACACAGAACAAGATCACTTCGACGATGATTACGCACAGTTGCATTAGCAACCAGGGTGTATGCAGCAACGGGTATTCCTAGAACAATGCAACACCACTCGATAGCGTTATGCTCGAAATGAAATCTTATTGATGTCGCTTACGGTTATCGCGCCCAGCATGATCAACGTGTAGTGTTCTATTCCCAGGATCGAAGTCATCAGCTTCAGGTCCCTCTCCATGTCTGGAGGAACTAATCGAATTCGAAATTGTTTGATTTTAGTCAGTTCGCGGGCCCCCGGAGAAGAATTGTACAATGTGTACACTATATTTCATTTTGAATAGCCAAGCTATTCTTTTTAAACGAATCGTTCAACGTACCAGTTTCCTTCAATCTGCAATGTTCCGATTGCTTCTCCTGTCTCGTTACGTTCTTGTTCATTATCCGAATAATGTCGAACGCAGTAATGATCTAACAATTAACGTAATTGTTAACATATCAAAATATAGGAATCTATATCGATTGAACAAACTCAATAGGTCAATGAATTAATACGCCGTCCACTACGTATGCGAACTCGGTCAGTGTTCAATTATGCAGAAACAATTAATGAGTATTACGATCGACTAACGGTCCCAATCAGGCCCAGCAGGATCACGTAGATCGAGCGTCCCATCATATAATGATCGCACAGGTTGCACGCTAGGTATCCAATCCGCTGAAAAGAGGTCGCAATCATTGTCATCTATTTTCTGATTAATATCCACAATTTTCTTATCAAAACGACTATCAAACTCAATAAAAAGAATTTTATCGTAGCGACTGACTAGAGATCCACCTCGCTCGTTAGGCTTTCGTCTACCTCGGATTCTCATAGTTCATCGACTAAACGATAGCGATCGATCTCATAGGTTGAGGTTAATTAAACAGAACAGACGAATTTAACTTTATCTCCACGATCGTATACGTCGCAAAAGAAGGAAAAAACTTCCTTTTCAAACTGATAAAGGATCTGTAAAAGTTTGTTAATCAATACTATTCCTCTCCCTTCGTTCAAGATTATTTTTCCCAACGACGAATGCAATACTGTCACGTTGCAACGATGTGCGAACACATGCAGATACACCCCCCCCCCACACACACACACTGCCGCGCATGTTGACGCTCACCGAATGTCTATTGCTTCCTATGATCGACGTCATAGAGGAAATCAGGGAGCGTTTCCGACGACGAGCCATTTTCTATATCCTCTCTCTGTGATTTAGGTTCCTCGTAAATTAGGCCATTTTTTCCACAGGGAGAATTCACTGGAAGTTTTCCTGTCAGGTTGTACAGTACAATTTTCGCGAGCTCGAAAACCGCCCCGAACAATCTGAATAACGACAAAAAACATGCTTGATCGCGTTTCACTTCAGTCGACAGTTCCGGCCATTTTCGGTTTTCATCAAAATAGAAAAAAAAGCGAAAAAATACACACGATGAATCACCATCCGGATCAAATTGAGATCGTGTTACGCGAACAGAGGACGGTGCGTCTGGTATACGTGTTTTCGTGAATATAGCTTAGAAGAATTTCTTGTTAGCGTGATCATTTTCAGAGGAAGGATCATGATCCTCGGAAACTTGAAACGACCTCGTCCTATGGAGAAATCAGAGGAAACGAGTTTGTTAATAAGAACGCGCACGAGAAGGAAGTGCTGCGGGTTTGTCAAGCCTTGTTATTGTCCACGTGCGTCCTGCTTTTGAGTTACCACAGTATTTTCCATGGCCGAAGCGAGTTTAGCATCATGAAGAATGGTCAATTTGTTCAGGGATACAAGCACAAAGCTGTGGTCACTTTGAGCTTGGGTTATTCCGCGCCATACTCCTCGGTTTGCTTCCTGGCCACTGGTATGCTCGCCTATTCTCTTGTGTCGGTGAGAAACGCTATCATTTAGCTTGGATATCATCCCCGACTAAGTAGTACTATAATCTACTCTGTTTTTTTCTGTAATTTATCAAGATCCAGTGAATTAATAAGGCTGGTAGTCGAGATATGTCGGTAAATTTCGGTTGTAGACGATTGAGCAGGGAAGATACTGAACTTTATAATTAAAATTGTTAATCACTGTAGAAAAAACCACGCTGGAGCCTTCCATCTATAGTTCTCTACTTGGCTGACATGGTGTACGATATTAGTGGTGTAACGGTGGCAATTTGGTTGTTTTTCGCCAACTTATCGCTGCCATCTGCTTTGGCTTACGCAGTAGGATCTATCATTTTGATGCGTACGTTTCAATTCAATTAATCGTCGCAAGATTTAGCTTTTTTAGAATTTTTTCGAAGTTCACAATTTTTAACTTCTAACTATTTAACACCTCCCCTAATTGCATTAGTCGCAGACATCTGGATATGGTTAGGTGTGCTCAGGCTCTACGAACAGCGAACCTTCAAATAACAAATCCCGTGCGAAACTTCAAAGAGAATAAAAACCACGCATTTCTTAAAAATGTTACTTAACGTTTATATTCTATATTGTACACAAGTTTGAATAAAGAAGTGAATCGTCATGTAACGAGTCTGTGTGATCAGTTTCTCGTCAGGATACTCGAGCGGACAGTGGGACATTCCAAAGAATCGCCCGAACACTTTGTACCGGTCTCAAAAATCCTTATTTCCGGGCAATAATACAATCTAAAAGTTCAAAGATTAATCAGGACCGCAAAGGGATGACTTCATGGTATGTTTTACCTAGGACAATATTTCCTGACGGCTTTGTTGATCGTAAATTCCCTATCGAAGCTGGTTCTTGATATTTCCTGGACGAGGAATCCCATGAACGCCTGGCAAGGGACTCCAGTCGCTTGAATATCGTTCTCCGGTTCTATCGTTGCAAGTTGATCCGGCAGACAACGATCCTTATCCCCGCTGAAAAGCGCAGCAGATTTCGACCGTGTTCCATTAACGATATCGCTTTTGTTTCCGAACAGACACTCACTTGCACAAAAGCCGTTTCACGGTGTCCAAAGCGCAGAACATGTTCGGCTTCGCGGCGATTCCAGGGACGGTCCAGAGTAACTGCGCTTTCGCAGCCAATTCCAGTAGATCGTCGTTCAAACCGCTTGCAACTTGCGACAACTTCGAGCTGAATCGAAACGATTAGGTTCGCGAGAACGCCTTTTATTTCTATTAGTTCTACAGAACTTGTTTTAAAACGCGTTTACGTTGGAACAGCGATAGAAGATCTCATTCGAAATTTTCTCTCACCCGTTGAAAAATCTTCCGACAGACAGATCGACAGCTTGTATATTGGAGATCTCGATCCTCAATCGTTCCCTAATAGAATCCCCAGTTGTTTTAAGCGAATCAGGATTATTCGCAAAGGAATCGTTGATTTTTGAGTCTGAATCCGGTTTGGTTTTAATTACGTCGTCCAGGTGCCTCTCGACGAGCTCTTCTTTCAGTAAGTTTATTAAATAGAACTAATCAACAGAGCAAATAGGATTTGGTTTGTTAGCGTAACCGTGCGAGGTGGATGGATTTTCAAATGGATCGAATAATTACGTGTAAATCTGGATGCTTGCGAGCTGCAGTCTCGATGTAACAAAATTCCATGGTGGACCAATCTCGGTGAGCCAATTTTAGGAAGTATACGTTCGACGATTCGTTCACGTCGAATGCTTTGTTGCCTTCCACTCTGAAATGTTGATCGCGTCGTTACTAATTAATCTAGTTAAATGCATGGACATTTTACCACGTTTTATTTCATTTGAGTTTCCTGATTTGTTTGATACACCATTATCCTCGAAGATGTAAGCGGAGGGTCGAACGCGTTTAGTTGTGAACGGAGAGTGTAAACAAATAATATCGGTGAACGAACTGCTCTTATCGCGGGGTATTTTGAATCATACCGACACCTGTTACCGATGACAGTGGGCAGGCAAACGGCGACCGTGACGAACGTCAACAAGATCAGACTGCCGATAATTAGGCAGACTGCCAAAAACGCGCAGAATAGGTCGGCTGGCCATCTTCTCAGCTGATTCACCACACCTTTCACTATCGGAGTGTCGACGTTTTCCGGAAATCCGTGGTATTTTGCGGCATAGCTTGGATAGAGCAGTAAGACGTCCTCGCCGAAAGGATCTACGAGAATTTACAGTGATTTCGTGATATCGAAAAGACAGTACAGTGTTCACCATTCGAACAACGCTCGATAACTTTTTGTAGAAAGTTATTGTCGTTTAAAGAGCATTTTATCACGATATCACAGATTTTCTTCGAATGAACGAAATATTGAGATTATTGTTGCTTACACAAGAACATCGAGACGCTACGGAGTTGTGTTTTATAGGCGCGTCTTAAATAAACGAAACTACGTCCTGTTGTTAAAAATGTTCGATCGCTTACGGTAATGGCTTCACTGCAGATTTTATGCATTCGTGTGCATTCCGCATGCATGCATTTTTTACCTGCGTGTTCCAGTTACTTTTTCATATTTCTGCATAAATGTCCTGGCGACCGCTTAATTAGGTTCTTTGGCATATTTTTAACTATGCTCCATCATTACAATGATAACATAGTCTTGCAACACACAATTGAAAGGAATAACATTGGAAAATACGGACACCGTAGTGTATTGTATTATTCTTTCACGCGACACAAAATGCAAACACATATTTACATATTTTTCCAGGAATATCGTAGTTTGGAAACATTTAGAGCGTCCTTCATAAAATAATTTTCGGAAGATAACCGTGTGCTGGAGTGGCTCGAAATGATTAGACTGTGGATTATTATGCGTCTACTATTCGAAACAAACCAAAACGAAGCCAAATTCTCTGGTTGGAATCTCGTCTAAAATTGACCGAATCTCTAGACAGAAATATTGTTATCCAATTGTAATTAGTGCGCGAATAGCCGCGCGGGATCTTTTCGTTCGTACAAGCACCAGCAATTTTAGACGCGATATTTAAAGCTCGTGATTTCTACAGCGACTTACCCTTCGTGCTCGGCATAATGTTCGATACTTTCTCACTGCTAATATCGTCCGCCTCTCCGGCCGTTTATGCGGTCGGTATCGTTCGCCAAGTCAGCATTTCGCAATAATTGACCGTATTTAAATTGAGTCACGACGGCCCGCCATGCTAACGGAGGTGCGCGGCCGGCATAGTGTTTCAAGTGGAGCGTCGAGTACGAAAAACATGCGATCGCACGCATGAAACAGGAATTCTCGCGACAGGGATAAGGTTAACGTATTGTAAAGACTGTTCGCGATTGTTTCCCGCGACGAAAACGCTCCGACTCGTCGCGAATTTTGATCGATAACGAATAACGAGCCGGATCTTTCCGCGTGACGTACGATCAATGAACCGTGATTTATCGAGAGGTCGTTAATATAATATGGATTATGGATGATAAATTCGGATGAATAGGAGCGTGAATATTTATTGAGGTGTCTCGAAATAAGTTCGAAATGTCTTTATTACAAATAACATTTTCACAATTTACGGCTAAAAGTCACGATGGCAGGTGTCCATGACTCGAAAAAACGACGCAGAGTCATCGCTGAGAGTTTTCCAGCGTGCTCAAATCTAAACGATCTCGGACTGATTGCTCGACGCTCGTTCCACGGATCGAACGATCCAGCAGAAAAGGGAATTCGTCGTGATCACTGATTCGCGTCGAGCTACTCGCTTACGATAATCTGGAAGCAATAAATATGAACGATAGCGATACATTCGAACGACGAAAATTTCCAGCGACAACTGAAACGTGCGAAACGAGACAATTTCGTGCTTAAACAACGTCGATGAACGTTACTCGAATTAACGCTATTTTAATTGATCTCGCGCGTCGACGTGCTTCCAAGCTTCCAGATTCGTTCGCAGAATAATTGACAAGATTGATATACCAAAATCTGGTAACTTGTTCCATGAACACGCGTGCTTTCGTTGACTGCGAAATATTTTGTCAAACCTGAGGACAATTTTGTAAAGCAAGTTTCAAGCTTCCGATAGAATATCCGATTCAACAAAAAGTATTTATAACTGACAAAATTATGGATCGTCGAAGTTCGACGATTTATTTCGCGGTGAATTTGCAGTCGTGAAAAGCACGAAACAGCACGCCGACGACTCGGATCACAATTCCAAGCTGAATTCGTCAGGCACTCGTGCGCTCTAGATTAGAAAAATACAGTTTACGTTCTGTTCTCGGTTCCCTATCACTATACCTAGCCGATTTCGAGTTCCCGCGACCAGCCGATCGTCCATTCGATAGAACTAATAGTTTCCTTTCTTTCGCGGAATATATATCGGAGCATCGCATCGTGTCGCGTTCGATGCTAGTCCAAGAACGCTCCTAACGAAGCTTTCGGGAAACTAACGCGCTACAAGGAAAGGGGTTCGCGAATATTACGCGTTTGGAAGCTTCGCGTGAACCGACCCGCGGTTTTCAAATCGATCTAGAGTGGAAATGATAGTACGCAAACTCGAAACGGCTCGAGGAAACTATCGTGCGGATTAATTACGCGAGAGAACTAGATAATTTCTGCTAGCTTTGTGCTGCGGCCTTTCAACCCACGGGCACTTTCGTTTCAGTCGTTTCGATATCACACAATTTCGTTTCGATATCACATAATCGAAGAGTCGTCGCAACGTAGCAATTTAGGATTTGATGGTCCACCCTCAAAGTTTCCGCAAACATCTTTCAATCTGCAAGTTACGGTATACGTCGAACAAACAGCAAGCTAATCGACAATTCAAACAGGATCTGAAATGCAACGTGAGCTTCTCGATCAGCTGAAAATAGCAACCGGTCTGAAAGAAGGCTCGACCAGCCACCAGTCTCAGGATCTCTCGTTTTCCCCTAATCAGCTGAAACTCGAGCGGCCGAGGGTTGAGCAACGGCCAATTACGGATACCTTGTTTCGGAAGTGAGCGTTAGTCCGACAGTATGTACAACACGATTGCACTGGCACTTGTTCGGAGAAAGGCACACGCGGTTGTCAGTCGTTCGCAAACAAAACGAACCGTTCCTCGAGTCGGAGTCTCTCGAGAGTTCAGACGCTCGTGTAGGAGACCGGTTGTTTCGCGACGACAGGCTTCTCCCCGAATTTCTGGGGAGCACTGGTGGGATTCTTCAGGGATTCGTCGCTGTCCAGAGAACTGTGATCGCTGTTCGGCCTGGACAGCGCCTCGTTCACGTCCTGCAGCTGCGCGTTCTCGTAGCTCCTCCTGTTCCTGGTGATCGCAGCTTCTTCAGGTAGCCGAAGATCCTTCCTGACGTACTCGGGACTCGAGTTCCACTGACCACCTTCGTAGAACCCTGATTCCGGCGTGAGATTGGACGTCGGTGAGATGGCGGGCAACGGGACAGGGGATTGGCGAAGCTTCGAGGAGGAGTAATCGATCGGTGACAGGTTAGGGTCCGAGAGAGAGGTCCTGTTTCCTTCGTTGATCTCCTGCAGACGCGGCACCTGTTTCGGGAACTTTTCCATCTCGATCGTCAATCTATCGTCGTTCAAACTGGGTCTTCCATTCTCGGTAGATTTCACAGAGATGTTTCTCTTAATCGAGTTCAGCCGTTCTTTGCTACCGGTATGTCGCCTGGCGACCGTCAAGCTCTCTTTTGGCTCGAACGATTTGTCTAGAGGAACCAACAGATACCTTCTCGATCCGTTCAAACTTCTAGACCCGTCCAAGGACCTTCTGTCTTCCTCCAAGCCTCTCAAGATGTTTCTATGATAGAGACTCCTCTTGCAGGATCTCTTCTCTTCGTCCCCTGACTGCGGCCTCGTTATTATTCGCTTGCTAGCCTGTCTCAACAGAGGACTATCTTCTCTCGAAGTCTCCGGCTCTTCGTAGATGATCTCCCGACTGTTCTTCAGGATCTCTCGGTTCACTGCCTCGGGTAAATGCTGCAGCTCGACGTCGCCCATCACCTGGATACCGTCGGAATCCACGTCTAGGATCTTGTAGTGATGTCCTTGGTGACTGGTGTCCCTGTGCGCGTATCGACAAGGAGCATCCTCGACGCTAGCCTCGGTCCTGATGCTGTCCACGTGCGACAAAGGATGCGGATGATGATGGTTCGGCAGAGTCATCGAAGGACGATGACCGTACTGGCATTGCCCGTCCATGCAAGACTCCCCTAGGAAGTCCTCGTCGATTATCATACCTGGAAAGCAGTCTGCTACTTAGCAATTTAGGGGATTACCATCCCGGTTACGTTTAAGGACACCACACCGAACGCGGGGATTTCGAACGTTCTCGGTATCTGTTCGAGTTCGAACCCAGCCCATGAACAATCAGCTCGAGAATTAGTTCGCCGGATGTTAATCGACCTTGGGAAACGCATGCTAGTTTCGAGCCGGGGTCGCGGAAGAATCAACCAACAGCAACGTACACCACCGAACGATTTAAAAAATCGCCTGGACTCGATTGGCCCACGACGGTCTTCGGCAAGGCCGTGAACGAGAAGAGTCAGCCAGACAACACGAGAGACAGACAGAAGCGCGACGGACACATTGGACTTCCACGGTTTTGCTCCTTCGCGATCGTTATCTCAGGATCTTTGGCTTGCCCCACCTCGAACGTTTTTGCGTTCGATCGTTCGGGATTCTTCGTCTCTGAGCCAGGGTCTATCGTGTCCCGATCGCTCGATGTTGATTTCCTCGATAGGTCAGACTCCCGGGCAGTCGTCGATCGATGGGATGTCGATGTGCAGTTTCGAGGACGCCTGGGAGGAGTGTCCCTGCGGGACTATGAAGTCCGTGGCGTCGTTCTGGTTGACGGTGGTCAGCACGATCGGCACGGATTTCGGCTCGCTAGGGATTTTCCGTAGACCTCCATCTACGGGTATAGATCCAGCACCAACAGTCAGACAAGAAACAGGATCGGGAAGCTGCGAAAAGCACCCGGAGGAGCAAAAGCGAAGCGTTAGGCTGCGAACACGCTGCCGAGTAACCTGAGACATTTTATTGCAACAATCGTAACAAGCGATTTTTAACCTCGGAGACCTTTACGAAAAGTCACAAGTAACTTGCCAGCATATTCGCAGCTATGTAGTAATTGCAAGCGAAGAACAAGAGAAGCGAGAAACAATAGAGATAAAATGACAGAGAGACACACAGAGAGGAGGCTTGGGTGGTTGCTATCGATTAGTTTGATTCGCATGTGCATCCCAATTAGCGCGGTTGGCTGGCCTTGCTGTATCGTTAGTGGTTGTTTTGTAACGCGTTGCATCGTGCGCGCGCTCTCTCTCTCTCCCGCTCTTGATGTCATGTCGATGGACAATTTTAATTGCGCCGGACATGCTAGTCTCTAACGTGCATCGAGCTATCGACTAATTTTAGGCCAGGGTTAATCACGCTCGCACGGCGGCGAGATAGACACGCGGGGATCTTTCTCTGGACAAGGGGAGAGGGAATCTTGAGAACGTGAATCGGTCCACGGGGGATCGACGTTATCGACAATGTAATCATTGACAAATCAGATTCGATTCTATTCAATCTACGAGGAGGTTAGACTTCAACTACCGCTACGATCGGATTAGATAATGATCAACTAACTCGGACCATGGTTGACGGCGCTCTTCGAGGAAAGAGCTCTCTAGATCAGGCATGTGCCACTGCCCTGGCTCCATTGAACGCCAGAGCAACTAAGCCACGCCCAATCTGGGCGGTCTGCACAGAAAAAGGGTGGTCCGTTGACTTTGTTGCTCCTGGGGACTGTGCGGAGCGTTTGTTGCTCATGGCTGATCTAGGTTTAATACCAGCTATTCTAGTTGAAAGGGAATCATTCGGAATAGAAAATCATCGAAGTGAAAGCTTAGGGGATTCTAGTACGGGCACGAACAAAGACAGTCTTGGTTACGCTAGCACCAAGAGCGACCAAGCCACGGCCACTTAAGGCAAAGTAAACGCCTTCCAACAAGATTCATCCGCCCCCAGGGACAGTCTAGAGCGTTCCCAGGACAAAGAGCACGGTAACCCATGCCTGTATCGTTTCCTAAACGTTCTCTAATCCATCGACTGATCCGAAACTCACCGTTCCCATGGCGAAGCTCCTCCTGCACCTTATAAAACTCGGCGAGCTCTCTCCCGGAGCAGAGGGGCGTGTCCACCTGAGTGGTACTATTGAACAACGAGTAATCGACCTCGTAGCCCTGTCTGTCCTTCGAGTAGGTGACCATGGACTCGAACCGGTGTCCCCAGAGTATCTCCTGCGGCAGATAGCTGGATCTAGCCTGAGTGGTTTGCCCTGTGGACTCGATGGTGCCTTCCAGTATGGCGACGACCTCGAACCTCTCGACGAGCATGTCTTCGGCGGACATGTTGTAGAAAGGGGACTCCGAGTTGATCTTGTGGACGATGGTGGTGGGCCAGATGAAGAAGAGGTTGCCGTTCTGTCCGTCCGTGCCGACGGCGAGTTCCTGTTGATTCTGGGACAGGATCTCGCCCTCTTTGGTGGTCCTGGATCTGATCAGCTGCGCCCTCACCGCAGCTCCGATGATGTGACTCTTCCTCATGTCCCCTACTCGGAACATGAAGCAGAGCTCGCCGTCTCGTTGACAAATCACCGCGTTCCTCGAGAACAGCAGCGTCTGCGTTCTCTGCTTCGGCCTGCTCATCTTCGCGAACACTATACCGACCATGAACGCCTGGATCATCACCCCCGCGATACTCTGCAGACACATCACGAAGATCGCTTCCGGACACTCCTCGGACGTCGAACGGCTCCCGTAGCCGATCGTGTGCTGCGTCTCGATACTGAACAGGATGCAGCTGGTGAACGAGAAGATGTTGTAGATGCACGGTGTCCAATTGTTCTCGATCTGGAACGGCGGCAAATGCCGCTCGTCGAAGTCACCGTGGGTGAACGCGATCAACCACCAAATCACCGCGAAACCCAGCCACGAGAGAATGAAGCTCAGGCTGAAGCACAGCAACGTCCAACGCCATTGCGTGTCCACCAGGGTCGTGAAGATGTCCTGGAGGAAGCGGAGCGACCGCCGAGAGATCCGAGACTGTAGAACGTTGCAGTCCCCGTTCTTCAACACGGCGCGACGGCGCAGCTTGCGGGTTGGACCTGCCCTGTAACGGCTCCTGCAAGAGTCGAGACCCCTACTCAGTGATAAATATCAGATATTCAAAAATATCGTCGATTACGCGAACTACTCGCTAGCCAAATCGATTCGCTCCACGGAAGATGATGGTAAGTAGATGATATTAGAGAATCAAATCTAGTTATCGCAAATCGATCGAACGGTGTACATTCATTTCTAGTGCTTTCATTTTTTTATGCTCGGCAACTCTAACCGAACAGTCTTCTATAAATTTTCGTTTGAATTCTCTTATTTAGCTTCCCGAGGAAAATATTCAAAGTATTTTTAAAAAATAAATCACGTTCGATATATGTACTCAAAATCGGATGTTTCGAGTCGAAACAGGGAGCACAGACCCCCTCAGAAGCGAGCATAGTCCAAGAGCCCGATTAGGCACGGCCGTAATCGGTAGTTAACATGCGCACCAACCGACGCCAATTACGTTTTCTACGCTAATCTCGGACGTTGAGAGCGGAACTCGATTTGCATGCGGCTGACGCGAGATGGAAAACGAAGGATCCGTCACCGCGTCGATTCCAGTCGCATCTTTCAACAGACAACAATGCTATGTGGCATTTCTTGCACAATTCGTTGAGAATGAATTATCCTAGTCTTCCCGAAGCCCGATGTTAGAGACGCGCGTAACAAACATGGTGCGAAACATGTCACCAACTCACCAAGGTCTCGAACAACTCGCCGCGAACATATGCAACTCGATAATCTATTCCATCTGGTAGATCAAAGCAGATTAGAATAACAAATTTCGTGGATCAGATTGTGTTCTGGAAGATCGATCTCTATTCTTTTCCGATGATCCACGCCGCGGAAAATTCATCGTGAGGCGAGCACGTCTTGCGAAGGCATTGATCAAAGCTCGCGCGAGCCTTTCTGCCGATTAAAACTTTAATCGGACACAGAAGCGTTTGCCTTATAAATTTATGTAAAACGTATCGTTCAATGTTTTTCTTCTAGAAAAATGTGGTACACGGTGTCTGTGTCAGAGTGTTCGATCGATCAGTAGCCCGCGGAAGGTTTGGGTGTCGATGTTTGGGTACTCACGATGGATCTCTGCGCATTGTACGTCATCGTTCTTGAGCCTTTCCATGACAAGCCTGATCGTCCCGAAATCACGGCAATCTCGCCTCTTCGCGACGACTGGCCAGATTAACACGGGAACAACGCCTCTCGACCCCACCGAATTTCTCTTAATCGCCGGATTTATCGTGGATCGCGTATCTCGTATCTCGTGATATTTTCGATAAGTCGATTCGCGGCTCTATTCGCACGATCTCTGGTTAGAACCGGCCATAGTTCCCGCTCGGAACCAGTCGACAAATGATCCCCGAGTACGTCGAGAGGGCTCGATCAGCCGTTTTATCAGCACTGTTGCCGCTCATGGCTACTGTCAGCGTTGTTTGCTCGCCCAAGAAACCAACGGAACACACACGCCTCGCTTAGAACCGTCTTCTTAATCAGCCCCCGATAAAGTAATTAGCCACCGACTGTTGCCGCGAAGTGTTACCGAACGCGAGAAGGTTCAACTTGTTTATTGACCAGAGACAAAAAGAGAGAAAGAGAGAGGGAGAGAGAGAGAGAGAGAGAGAGAGACAGAGACAGAGATAATGTTGTGCGACACACCGTCACTCACTGGAACAAATCAATGCGACCGGTTCGATGATCCCGTTCAGACTCCTCTTCGGGCGCGACTCCCTTTCGGACGGGCGAAAGGAAGTCGCCATTTTGACTTCGAATGATAACTGCTATCTACCAATTTATTTATTGTCCAGCGCAAATCGACCACACGCAGCGAACAGACACGGTTCGGTCGACTTTCGTTGATCGATTTTCCGCTTTCCGATTTAAATCTTCGTTTGCGAACTTCTCGGAAGAGTTACAACCCAGGAAACAGTGTTTCAAATTTCTTTATCAGTCTTAGAATCTCTAGGAAAGTCAATACCAAAGGATTCCCCATTTTCAAATCCCTAAGAAGATTCCTTCGTCGAGAAATATCAAAGTGTACTGTGACTCGCGATACACCTCCATAAAAATTTCCCATAAATGCGTTCATTATCACCAAGCATATGTGTTCAACTAGTCATTCGGTCGTAAAACCACGATCCTGAGAATCTTGCAATACAAATTCTAATAGACATATATCTGTCAAAAAATTCTACGCGACCTCCGGTGACGACTGGTCGCGATATCGGCAGGTCTTGCTCCGTTATCATAGACAAACGATAAGGCTCCAATGACAAAGAGCCTCCACGCTCTCGGTTACTTCATTAAAACGCTTTGCAAGGGTGATCAGTTCGTATTACATGATTCGCGAATTAATCAGAGGTAGCTAACCATAAACGGCAGAACCAGATCCGAAACACTGTCACCGCGCGAGTTGTCATAAATTAATCCGCGGCATTAATGAATAATGATTAATTTCGAGATTCCACATGATCGCGCGGAATGTATTGCGCAGCGAGAATTTTCATCGATGGAGGATTCCGTGCGACGAAACATGATTTACCTGCTGCGAAAGGATGCTGTTGGACTCTTTGACAGCTGGACGATTATGGGAGTCGTCGGTGTCACCGGTGTCAACAGATTTTGCTTCTCGTCAGAGTTCGATGGTAGTTTCACGCTTAGCAGCGGGCTCTTCTGGATCTCCGTCGTCATTTTGAAATTGAAGGTTTCGGTTCGACTCGCTTCTCAATTCGCTTATTTTATTTCTCTTTAATTTGCGCTGTGTACGACTCGACTTAACTTTTCTCCATCGGCTCTCTTTAATTGGCCGGTTTTAATTCGCCTCGTTGCAACTTTAATCACAAGTATATTTGTACGTGGTTCTCCAATTGAATCTACTCGTTAATTTTCGTAATTTATTTACCTTTAATTTGCACTTTGCACTCTTTGATTTGATTCCGGTCTTCTTCCACTTTCTTCCTCGAATCGCTTTCTATTCTTGTTTGCAATATCAATGAAGAGCAGCGTGATCTTTGTGCTCAATTAAATTTCATCTCTTTAATCTACACCATGTATTTTCTACCTTTCGAATACATCTCGAGTTTCTGGCAATTGCAATTCCATTCCTTCGGTTTTACCCACTCGACTGTATTATGTCCTACTAAAGTTTTCCGCAACCTAGATCCCCTCTTTATCGAATACAATTGCAGCAATTTTCTGCGATCCAGTAAATCGTTCAGATAGCAGTCTTATCGGAGAAATTCGCACGCGCGATTTAAGAATCGTTGCTGTCCAAACAGACCACGATAAATCCGACGGTTTCACACGGGCTTTGATTAGCCGAGGATCAAAAATTCTCGGTTAGGTTATCCCGATCGGTATGATAATCGCGGCGGAAGTAGGTCGTGCGCGAGGTTCAGTAGCCGTGGAACGGGAACGTCATTACTTCCCTCTCATCGTTAATTATCACACTTCACCGACCTTTCACTTATCGCGGCCGATCTCCCGCGCGCTTATCGCGCTAATCATGGCCGAGTCGAAAAGAGTCGTATAAAACATTTTTATCGACCATCTCTCTCCTCGATGATGCCTCTCAAGGATCCGTCGATCGCCTTCGTCCGAGTACACAGCTGCCACAACTCGATCGATCGAACTCAAAATCCCGCGTCTAATCGTCTGCGAATTCACGAGGCTTGTCATCTATCGTCGATAACATTCAGAACCTTATCTCTTATACTTTCAGACGTGTTCGTTCAATTTTTCTTGCGCTGCATCAAAGTAGATAAACTTTTTCCTGTACAGATATTCGCTGGGAGAGAATCTTTCCCGAAGGAAATTCCCAGTTGTTTTGAAATTCAAAGTTGACTCACGTCTTACGTTTTCTGCTATCAGAGATTAATTTGTCCAAAGCTCTTTCGAAGTTGAAATGCCTGTGCGATATCCGAGAGTATTTCTCCTCAAGCAAATTCTCAGCTCGTCGAAGGTTTCTTTCAAGTCGAATCGCTTCTTTTATATTCTGTTCTCGGAGTTGAAGTTTTCTCAAGTTTTTCTCTGAACTTGTTTCGAAGTCGGCCGACTTCGGCGGTTTTTATCGCGGAAGACAGTGGCGGTCGACGACGGTGGATCGCTGTCTAGTTTGCTAGTGGTGGATCTACTGATGTCCGAGGAACGAAGCTGCTCGTCTTATACGCACGAGCCAATACCTGGCCAGCGGTATCCACTTATCAGTTACTAACAATAACGTTTGCTCTTTTCATTTGCGAGAAAATGGGCTGGCTGGTTACGTCACACGGAGCACGCGCGGCCGGATCCGTGTCCTGGAGTGGCTTCTTCAGGAACTGTTCCTCTTACTGAATCGATCACTTCATTTTAATATCCGTTCAACACCCCAAACCCATTCTTTCCCATTCTATTCTTCTTCTCCTTGATTTCACTCACGATTCTCCGGGGTTTGAATAAAAAGCATTTTCGACATGCTCTCAACAATTCGAAATCTAAGAATTTCTCAATCAATCTTCCTGTCCAAACCATCGTTGCTGGCACACAATCAACCGATTCCTTCCACGATTATTTTTAAAACATGCTTTCCGACACCTGGAGATTTTAAAACGTTGTTACACAATGCGTTTCCGGTGGCTGGTCAATCGTTTAACCTACGGTTCGCAGAACTGATCACCAAGTTCCCTAATGGTCTCCAGCACTTTACGTACGTACGTTGCTCTTCTCGCCTCTTATTTATTAAACGATATTTACATTTTCAACACAGTTTCCCGTCGCGTTCCGACATTCTTATTCACTTATCCGTGGAGCGTGCGATTAATTGTTGTCTGAACGAGCGATAATTCGCTTCTCCCCTTGAAATCGACTGTCTCCGACTCGCCGCCACCACTCCGTTTCAACAGAGACATCCTCTCGGATTCACGCGGTCTTGACACGCGTCTAATCTTTATTGCACCGATCTGCAACGATCCGACGATAGCGAACCTGACGGTTTGCGTGTCTCTCTTTGCTTGGCACTTAAAGGAATTACTCGGGAAAACGACGTTCGTCGACGTGTGTCCTATCTTCCTCGGCTCTTTAACTCTTTAACGAGCACGTTCTCGAAAGCCGTACCGGTTGCGTGATAAATTAACCAGCGAAAATCGTTCTCTGATCGTTTAGACGTTGCTTCCGAGAGTCTTTAGGAGATATTTGGTCAGACGAAGAGTCGATACGTTTACCGACGATGCAACAGCGTCTTCGTTCGACAAGCCACTCTGACTGAAAATGTCGGAGGCATGTCTTATCAAGCACGATGCGTCTCCTTATCGGAATCGCGTTTCGCGAAATCGCTGATCGCCCGCGAAAACCGTCGATCGAGGAACGGAAACGCTGGCATTGAACTCTGGCTATTTGCGTTTGCGAAAACCGAGATCACAGATACACGCGGGCCAGCTGAATTTATTAAATGAAATGCAGAGAAGATTTGTTCTCGTAGCTGCTTTTAATCAAAATTTCTTCGCTCGAGTTAAAAAACATTTCTGCTTCCTGATGGAATATTTTGGTAGATTTTATTATTGGATAGAATTTTCAAGCGGAGATTTATACGAATGAGTATATCGTCGATGTCCAGACAGTTATAAAGCTGCAACGTGCCTGTGGATAGCACGGTCCCACGATTGCGGCCCTTTCGCGTTTAATGGGCCACTGTACCTTTGTGAACGACATTTTCGCGCGTGATTCACCCTCCGCCGGCTAATTCGATCCATTGTCAACGAATTGGAGCTTCCTTGGAAAGAAATTCGAGCCGGAAGGGCTCGATCAACACCGGTGGAACGGTGAATCGCATTAGCCGCCGGTAATTTATTCCGCGCGCACTATAATGGCGCTATTCCATAGTGGACCGAGGTATCGTGTGCGTCGTTTGTAGGCGTCAATTGAGAACGGTACTAATTCTAGCGAACTTGCTCTGCTCGAAAACTTCTGGTCTATCCGTGCTACCACGACTTCTCACGAAATATCCTGATTCTCCAGATCTCTCGTTTCGTTTCGAGCATGGTTATTTAACGCATTTACCCGTTAACTGCCATTTCCTAACAATAATACACCAATTCAGTCCCTCCCCTCTTCGCAAAACTTCCCTGATAATTCCCTGCGAAGTTCGCCACCGAAGTCCTGCTTCGCGATCACTTTTCAACCACAATTCCGAAACTTTTACCACAGAAAAGAATTAGATTTTATGGATTTTTTAAGCGACTGATATCTACTGACGTGATATTATAGGGCAAGGGTTAACGACTCTTAGATCAAGCTTATCGGAGAGCCATAAATGAATATCTTCGCTGACAGAATTAATTATTATCGCTAGAATATAATAATACATTTCAGTGCAAAGACCGAACGGCTTTGAACCGACAGAATGTCAGTCGATATTTGCTATCGAAAGCGATAAAAGGGCGAGGTTCAGCAAGACTGTTATTAAACCTGACCCTGATTAAGTGGAAATTAACTCTGAACGGAGACAACGCCTCTACTTCTCTCGGTGACAATGTTCGCAGCTTGTTTTTCTAAAATTGCTATGGACACCAAAGACCAATTTTCTACACGAGATCGATTCGTCGTGAAAATTCGCTACTTCGTAATTCCGAGTATAAATTAGTGGAGATTTCTACGCGAGACCGATTTGTAAGAAATTGTATTCTACCTCGTCGTACAAAACCAACCAGTTGTACCGTTTCTCGCGTCGTCGGGCAGCGTTGTATCTCGATCGATTAGCGACGAATCTTGCTCTTCGACCGGAGAAAGAACCGACTGATTTTCCGCGATCGGACATGATCGCGAGCGAAGATTCACTTCCGAAATTCGCGTTTCCAGCGCGGATTAAGAGTCGAGCGTTAATATCATCGGGTGCAAAAGCTCACTGGCAGGGCCTCGCCTCGCGCGAGCTGTCCGAGCGCGACGTCGCGCGTCGCCCGCTTCGATAACGAGCTTTTAATTAATCTAACAAGACCGGACGAGTCGCGATGCTGAGGCGCTCGAAGATTTTTCGTTTCGTTTCGTTTCGTTTCGTTTCGTTTCTCTGACGCGCGGGATTGCCGAGGAACCGTTCAATTCTCCGGCAGTGTGTACTTTCCGAAATTACTTTCCCCGTCTGTTTGATTAATAATTCGATTGGGACGGAGATTGGGGCTGAAAAATCTCTGTTACATAACGATTTGAGAACCGTTGAATTTTTCTTGGAGCCTGAGGCAAATTAGAATCCGAGGACGTTTTGCCAATTTTCACAATTCTCATGTAAATTGTCGTTGTAAGTTTCAACAATAACCGAAGAAGAGACAAGTGTTGGGTGCACAGGATACTGAACTTGAATTTCCATAAGCGTTTCTGCGGTGCGGACACTGTGTCACGAGCGGCTCGTTAAGCGTATCTGTTGCACGCTTAATCTGCACAGATAAATACGACGGATTAGACGTGCAGTTGATAATTGGTTTTGCTGCATAATCCTCGAGAGTCTCTACTACTGTATATAATTTACTTAGCTCCAGATGATATACGATCGTGTTCGTTCCACCGTTATTACCTCGAGAATTTATACGAACCCGAATCGGTTGTCGGTATTCGTAGGGTGTAATCGTTTCGCAATCCTTTCGGAATCCACTAAATCGAATTCAAGTTCAAGCTTGGACTTCCTGGCGCGGACGTTATTACGACGATAAAGCGGAAGAATCCGGCGAGAAAATCGCGGAGATCCACGAGAGGTATCGTCTTTCCTGCAGGAAACGCGAAATCTGATACAACCGCGAGGATTCGTTGCGAGTTTCCGCGATTAATTCTGCGACCGCGATGCGCAGATTAATCTGTTAACGACGACCTTTCGGCTGGCGAAACCTCAATTACTCTGCTGCTCGTCGGTCAAGCTTCCTTTTTACTTTGAAACATTTGTTCGATGGTATTTTTGGTCGTGCTCGGTTCTTTCACCTTTCAGAAAGTGAAAAAGAGAAAATTGATTATATCATACTTTGATGAAATCTAGGTTCAAAGTTGATCGTATCGAAGCGTTCGAAATTCTCGATCGCCACGCCCAAGGAATCCGAAAAATACATTTGAAATTTTTCTCACGAATGCTGCCGGTGCAAAATGAATTCCGTTGGCAGAAACGATTAAAGGACAAGGTGGCGAGAGTGTCGACGGTCACGGGGAGCCCACAGATGCAGGAGTCCTCGAGCATCAATATTCTCCGGGAATTAAGGCGAAACGTGGTAGATCCCCGGCGAAGGACGGTGCGGTCCGCTCATTTGCAAATTTTGCAACCGGCTGGACGCGAGTCGCATGCGTAACGCTGGTCCCGGCCGCGGCCGGATGATAAATGACGACAGAGGGTTTGCCGAACGTGAATTACAGGTAAAGGGTAAACAGAGAGCCGCGTTCGCATAATTCTGTTCGCTAACGGAGGCTTGTTAGTCGGACGCACGGCCTCGGTAACACCGTGAAAAACGTATGGCATCGCGCCGCCGACGTTAATAGAACTTTGCTCGATAAATCGCACCTGTCGCGCGTATTAAACAACACCGTCGGGCAAATATCGTGGACGAATGATAATAATTGTGAAGACGAGCGATACGCCACGAGCCGTGTCCCTGCACGAGAGAAAGCGAACTCGTTGCCTGCCGAACGATTATGGCAGATTACGAGAGAGCCTTTGTAACCGAACGATCATGGTACCCTCGTCGAAGAAGGTTTTTCGTCCGAGAACAGTGTACGATTGCAGGAGACTTTTGTGATTAGCAGTTTGCGATTCGTATTATTAGTGGGTCGATGTTGTTTCTGGTATTTCCGTCGTCTATTTCGAACGGCAAACAACATCTGGCGCCAGAGGATGTCGACAACGAATCCCTCAAACAAAGCGTGGCCGCTCTCGGCCGAGAACGATCTAAGTACTCTTCGCGAGGTATGCGAGTACACTGCCTTGGGAACGGGCCACGTGACGGTTAAACTGTTCGCGACTGTTTTGTTTGGTAATTGTCGAGCGATTATATCTGGTTTGTCGGTAATACGTTCGCTCTCCGCATGCAAAGTAGACGCTTCCGGTCGTCTTCGATCGTACTCTCGAATTTTAAAAGGACGATTTTTACAAACTCTGTCCGTTTGTTCAACTTCTCGGTCGATGGACGCATTAATATTATATTTATCAATATATACGTATTGAAGTCTCTATTTTTAATGTACACACGTATAATCGTTCGAACGTGAAATGTTGAAAACATTAATTGGGAAAAGATGAATATCGAAAAGAAAGAAATTGAAGAGTGAAAGGGCCTAGCCGATCGAGAGATGGTCAAATCTGATTTGTCCTGTAAGTATCCTCGCGGGAAAGCTAGAGGGTTGTTACTCAGAGGGATTTTTCTTGATCAGAAAAACTTTTAAGGGCAGTTTTGACCATCTTAATCGTCGGGACCCTTGCACTGTGAAAATGTGGGTGGAAATCGACTTGGCCAGCGCTACGTCGGAGTTGAAAGAGCAACGGTATTCTACGAAAAGCTGCGAACCGATAAATAACAGAGGAACTAGACTCACCTGGTGGAATCTTGCCGACCAACGCCACCGATGCTGCTGCTCTGCGTGCTGACCCTAACGAGAGTGACATTTCTGGGCAGGCTGGAGAGAGTGCCAAGGTTTCGTTGACCCAGCAAGGGTGAGTCGGCAGCGACAACAGGGTTCTCGGGTACGGTCAGTTGTCCTCGAACCTCTGTATCCTTCTCTTCCTCCTCTTCGATGGTACCCGGAAGGCGGAAAAGCTTTTGCGGTTCTTCCATCTTTACAGTCTTCTTCGGTTCTTCTTCCGCACACTCGATCCTAAATCTTTCCCGGTCAGTTCACGTTCATCGCGTTCACTTCGTTGCTGCGATTAGAGTCGTTCCGTGGGCACCGAGACGTCCTCAAGAACGATGCCCTTCGATCCTCACCTGGCCCGAGAACGAATCTACCTGGTGGACGTCGTCTGGCGACGATGACTCACGTCTGCTGGCCACCGAGAGCAAACTTCTGTCTCCTGCCATCGTTTCTTCGTCTCCTCTCACTTTCCTCCGGCATTCGCACCGCCCTTCCGTTCCTGGAATCCCGGCATTCCGCGTACCCTGAGCCAAGCGAACTCACCGTTAGCCCAACCAAACTTTTTCTTTTCGATTTCGAATGGTTACGTTACATAGGTACTTCGCGAAACAGTGTCGATTTGCGTCACCCGCTTCCCCGTTTACGGTTTCTGAGAGAAATTTTCGAACACGCCTACCCTTTAACGAAATTCACACGGGGTTAACGAACGCCGATAACGATCAGCTGACCCTGAGAAAAGAAATTCTCGGCCGAGCAAACGAGTCACCCGTTATCGCCCGGAATCGTAATAATTACATGATCTCGAATGTTTTTCGACCGCCGCGACATTGTTACGAAAGATAAGTCTCGCTCGAGAATATTCGAACCTTGAAATCTTTATGTTTCTATTCCGAGGAAGCCTGTGACTGAGAGCGACAAAGATATTTAAAACTTCTCAACGGAGAGTAGAAAAAACGTGAGACGAACGGCGCGGCGTGTACCGAGAAAAATGAGGATCAATTAGGACTTCGATGAGCGGCGGCTGCATAATTATTTCGTAGATTTACAGATTGCACCGAGGCGTAATCACTGAATCATCGAACGAATCATCGCGTAACGTTCCTTCGTAACCGGCCGATTTTCGCTGGAATAATGCTCCTCGATGATTTCCACAATTTTTCATCGATTTATCGATCCTATGGATTTATTATTTCAATTATTACCGTTGCGAAATTCTATCTCGACGAGACAGAAAGGGATAAACATTGTGTAAATGGATATTTATAACAGATAAGAGATCTTATGTATCGCGGCAACATAAATTACGCTCTCCGTTCTCCGATTCGCTGTGCTCTCCTCATAAATATTCCGTTATCGTGCTACCGTCACCTATCGCGACTATCTTCGCCGTTCTCCAGGAGATCGACGACGTCTCGCCTTCATTTGCTGGCGAAAGATCCATAGATCAAAATGCGAGACCGTTGCTCGCGGGAACGAGTGAAAGTTCGGCCCGTTATTCGGATCGTGGAGCTATGGTACACATTGTTTTTCGTTAGTTATCAATGGGAGAGTCATTTCTGGAACCGTGAATCGAACCGTGAATCGAACCGTGAATCGAACCGTGAATTTCAGAAACATGAAAATCCGGCTTCGAAGTCATTTCCACTAAAGTTCAAATCACAATGAAACAATGATCGCACTAGTCTAAGGTCACTTTTCAATTTAATTTTGTTGCGTAATGATGCATTCCGAACTCGATCTAAAAATTAATCAAAAGTGAAATGAAATTAAATTGAAGTTGAATAAAAGTTGAATAAAAATGGAATAAACGCGATTCGAGGCGATCGAAGGAAGAAACGTTCTGAAAGAAGGTGGTAAAATAGAAGGAAGATTGAGTGCTATGAAGAGCGAAGGGTGCAGATTTAAGTAGAAGCGGATCCTCACTGATCAGACTGGTTTGGCTCGGGGGCTCGAGAGTTGAATCTCCCCTTGTTTCCCTGTTTCCCTGAAGCCCTGAAGGAGCAGCGCACGTACCTAAGCGCGTCGCACTCGCAACTGTTTCGGATTCGCGGCTGTTGCACGAGATTGTGCGAACGGATGCCATGGCGTTTACCTCTTATGGCATGGCGGGGATAATGCAGACACACGGTGGCACATACTACATACGCGAGCGAACACGCGCCACCGCCTGGCACGTGTGCCAGCCTGCGAAACACGCTGCACGATTATTCGGGAATTTCGCCGGATGCGAACCCCTGCCCCCTTCCGAGCCGCCAGATGCCCTCGACTGCATTTTTACTTCGCAAATCGCCGAAAACTCTGCAAACATTCGTGCCAGATCGCAAGCTCGTACTGGAACATACGCCGCGAAAAATTTTCCCAGAAATCTGACCAATTTCAGAAAAGTTGTTTCCTCTTAAAGGGAATTTGATCAACGGTTGCGATTCATCGAATGTCTCCGTAAAAGATTGACCAATCGAATTGAATTTAAGACAGTATACGCTCGTGCAGGTAAAACGCTTTTTTCGCGGCTCGATCGAGCATTCTCTCGATTGTTCGTCACGATCGCGAGTGGTAGAAAGAAGTTTATTGATAAATATCTCGGGCCCCGTCGCGGCGGGCATAATTGCGCGTTTAATCGTACGCGTGATCGTTGCACAGTCGCGATCCAGGGAGAAGAGGGACGTTTCCGGTAGGGAGAATGCAGAAACCTGCGCACGTGAGCAATGTGAGCATCGCGGCGAGCAATGACGGGTTAGGCTAGTTCGATGCGGTTCTTAACGTTCGAATTCGCATGCTGAGCCGCAGATGATCCGACGTACCCGTCGGCGCGGCGCGGCGGTGCAACACCTTGATCAAGCTATTCCTCGCGTTGACATTTCCACTTGCGAACACCTAAACTAGTCCGACCATCGTCTCCGCGATCGATAGTTGCGACCGATAGATCGGTGGAGTCAATTACGTTACGTAAATCTTGCATGATACGTAGCGACATGCAAAAATTGTGTAACGGGTAACGAAAGAATGTTCTTCGGTTGAGATTCATCAGCGAAGAAATATCGAGCACGTGGCTATATTATTGAACCTTTCCAGATGAATTCTCGATGAATGATTCTTAATGATATTTATAAGACACGCATTATGTAAACAGTTTCAGAGAGTCGCGTGGCATAAAAGTAACGAAGGCATAAATTCCATAGTTTATCGACCAATTATGTCCCTAGATTATGCAGCCATAAAATCCTCAGTTTATCGATCATTATTTCCCTACAGAATCTTCATTTATATTCTGCACTCGTTAGCGCAGTAAACGTGTTCATCCTCCTTCGAATTAATGGAGCTACGTAAAAGATGATCTAGAATATCGAAAATTTCTGTCAACAGTCTGTATTCTGTGTTCAATTAGATCTGAATGAAACGAACAAGATTCCTTCCGATAGCCAGGTTTCTAAATTAGCCTGTGGATCCACACGCGCATCTGGAACTCATTGATGCTGGTGCAACGCAACATCGTAAAGTCGACCTCGCAATTGTCGTAAGACGCGTGGCAAAAGCAATCAACGGGAAACCCGGTTTTATTGCTACAGGTCCCCGCCTTTCGTAAGGTCACGATCCTAATCTTTTAATGTGAAAAAGCGAAAGGCTGAAGAACCGCTCCGCGATTCCAGGTATTTCATTCATCATCGTCACGCCGTTTCCGCGTTTCCAAACGGAAAGCGATAAGCAACGTTTCACGGACTTCTCGGTACCGAGAGACGCACAACTCTTAATTATCTTGACGAACTTCCACGTGATTTTACACGCCGTCGAATTTCTGCGAAGGATCGATCGATTCTCTATGATAAAAATTGCTGAGATTAATCGAAGAAGAAGCGTACGATCTAACGATTGAGAGGCACGGTCGGATGAAGATCTGCCAAATTTCTACAACGTCTTGATCGATCTTCTCCGTGAGAATTCGCGAGATTAATCGAAGAAAAGCGATGGTAGCCGATGATCGAGAGCACGTCTGTCACGAAATGACGCGACGCGACGTTTCGATCCGGCTCGAAGAAACGAGGTCGACACGCGATCGGATGTCGGAAAATTCGCGTCCCGCTTGACGATCATTAATCACTGATCATCCGACCGAGCGGCTCATTGTCTTTCCGGCGTGGATCACGTGAACCGCCGCCAGAGCGATCGCGCCGATCAATTAACGCATTCTCTCACGTCATCGACGTTTACCTTTCAAACGCGCCAGTGATGCCAACGATCGCCGCGGAAATCCATGAAAACCTTTTCTCGATCTTCTCTCAAGCTCTTTTCCCAGATCCCCTGGATCGTTTCACCGCTCGAAGTAGATCAGCAAAACTGTCTAACGAAATCGATCGATATCAATCCAGAAACGGACAAAAGCTCGATCGATCGGCGCGGTTGGCCACGTGGTCTTCGACCGCTTCACAGATGTCGTTCGAACTGCATACGTCACTTTTCGAATTTCGAATCTCCCGCCGAGGGGATCGTTGCAACTTCCCGGCGGAGGCTTTCGGACGATCGAAGCGGGATTTCTCGATGGTTTTAAAAGAGAAACGATGGAGAGACAGGTCGGAGAGGCTACGACGTCGACGTCGAAACCTCGTGAAACTGCGATCGCGTCGGCAACGAGCGTACCGAGCAACGAGTTTGCCCAGTGACGTCAACACACCTTCCTCGCCCGCCTTTATCCCTTCCCTGTTCTCTCTTACTTAGCCTTTTCCTCCTACTTCG
This sequence comes from Lasioglossum morio, assembly GCA_916610235.2. Taxonomy (NCBI): domain Eukaryota; kingdom Metazoa; phylum Arthropoda; class Insecta; order Hymenoptera; family Halictidae; genus Lasioglossum; species Lasioglossum morio. The sequence goes on from OU744333.1 coordinate 15,244,389, forward strand.
CAACGAGATCGGGGATCGTCGATCAACAGCCACGTAGAACCTCGTGCCCGTCGCGCCTCGGTCCGGGCCCGTCGATCTTCGATCGTTCCCCTGGATCCGCTCCTCGAACCGAATTCCTCGGACAATTCTGCTCCGGACATTCATACTTTGCCATTTCAGACGATACTCTACGAGAAAGGAACGTCGACTTAACTTTATTCTTTGTGCCAAAGGTTTCGCTGTATTCCTAACAATAGTATATCGACAATGAAATTATGTCAAATGATTTCAAATATATTACTTCGCTTTTAGGAAATTATTCAGGTCTCGGCAGCATAGTTTCAGGTAAAAGAACAAGATGAAAGAAGGCAGAAAAAGGTTCCAAGGAAACGTCAATAAATCGCGGATTAGTTCGCGAGCTGACAAAGTAATGAACTTCTTTGTCCCCGGGCAAGAAAGCTCTCGCCAAAGAACGATTAATGCACTAGCAAACAGTCGTCCCTGTTCGGACCAGGACCACCTGTTGCCATAAGTAGAATGAGCTTGGATTGATCGTTATCATAAGTAGGGATTGTGGAAAGTTTTTTTTTCGATGGAGCTGTTACGTGAATTCGTGGAACCGATGTTTAGAGGCTCGCACACCGGTTCTCTTGCATATTTGATGAGATCATTCGGAGACGGGATTTTTGAGCGTATGCTAATCAGACAACACGCTCGATTCTGTTTTATTATGCGAGTTACGGTACCGGCTCGTATCAATTTGTCAATGGAACGAAGGCTACCGCTATTATTCCTTAAGCTTCCCCTTTCTTACGCTGAATTTCCACTGGGCACGTTAATCGAGAACGAAACGAACTTTTAGGGATAACCTGATACGTAGCTCGAAAATAAATCGGAGAATTTCTTTGCGATCCATATGTCGAGGAATATGCTCAATGCCATTCGAAGATAACATACAGAATGTTGTAGCGCATCTTCCAATTCGTTTCCCACGAGCGGCGTCCGAAAATTCGTTTGTGGAACGGAATAGGGTACGAACAATGGCTCGTTAAATTTCGCCGGAGTCAATGATTTTCCCAGGCACAGAGGCCAGTGATTATTTAATTCGTGGTGCGCACGAAATGCTTGTTACTCGATTTTTCGGTCATACCGATCGTCCGCCGCGCCGTCCGGCGTCCCTCGGATCGTTTCGCGAGCGGAGCACGTGCGTTCACGGTGCATCGGCTTGTGTGCACGCCGTACACGCTAATGCGCACTAACAAGGGACAGTGTGTACACTGGTATCCACTAATAGGGGACACACTTCGCCGTGATAATAACCAATTACGTCAACGAGGCCGGAGGGCATGACCGTGACGTTTCGATGAACGAGCGCTGCGACACGACCGGTCGAGTGCCTCGAACCGGACGAATTTTCGTTCGAATTCGTTAATTAGCTTCTCTCGATCGAGAGAACTTTCCGAATGCCGCAAATCATCGAAATCTGCCTTTCAAACGATACGTAATGATTTCCAGATCGTTAACAGAATCAATTAGTTCCGTACGCAGGCAATGTTTATCAACAACCTCTCGTTAACGACGAAACGTACAATCCAGCAAGGTCAACGAACAGTTATTCAGGTTTCGACATCCATCTGAACAGAACACGTTTCCATGGCAACAGTCCATCTCGATAATTAATTTCACTATCGGTCCGTCGTCGATCGATGCAATCAGAATTCGAAAGGAGCGTTTTACCTGCTTCTCGACGCACACCGCCGATACGAAAGTCGAGTTAGGAACACTGGGTCTCAAGGTCTCCAGAACACCAATTTAAGAAACACCTTCGCGTCTTTCTTGTCTCTTCTTCTGTTTGATGAGTCACGAACTTCGCGAGAAAGCGGACGCATCGGGATTCCGCGGACCGTGTTCATTCGTGTTACGCGCGTCGGACAAAAATTCGATATTTAAGTAGCTGTTTCATAGATCCTCGTGATATCCATTACGGTGACCAGCGCGTCATTACCTGTCGGGGGCTGTCCATCTCGTTAATTGCGTCCGCGGATTGCGCGGATTCATTCATGAATCCGACGATCCGCGATACGCTAATGCTCTCTCTCTCTCTCTCTCTCTCTCTCTCTCTCTCTCTCTCTCTCTCTCTCTCTCCTTCTCCACTCGTTATGCGCTTGCAACTTTAACCGTAATCGGTGCAAAAAAACGGGCAAACGATTTTTTAATTGGATGCTCTCGGAGACCGGTCGTTTTATTCATAATCATTGTCGATTATTATTACGTCGTTTACCAGAGAAGATCGTGCTGTACTTTTTTCATCTTTTACTTGGCCGTACTTTTAACGTCCAGTTACGGACACGCAAGTAGGCATTAAAAGTACGATCAAGAAAATCGAACGCGAACTTGTACGGTGTTGTTTCACGATTCTTTCAAAAATAAAATCAATTCGTGCCACTATGGAAAACATTTTAAACAGAGAATCAGCGAGAACTTAACAGGAATTCAATCTTATTTAGCCAAAAAGAGAAAGATTATGAAATTTTTTCTCGCAACGAACGACAGGTATGAACAGCGACACGAAAATCCGCAGTTTCCATTCAGCAAAGGAATCAGCCGGCTCGAGCAAAACCCGGCCCGCTATCGTAACACTTACACGCTCGGCTCTGCTCGGCTCGGTTCGAAAAGTGTGACGACCTTCGGCCACGGCTCTGTCTTAGTCACTCGCGACTGCCGCCGTGAAAATGAGGTAAACAAGTGTGTAATAAAATTGTTATCCAAGTAATCAGTCTTTTTCTCGCGGCGAAACCAGACACGTAGACGGTGTTGTATGTGCGAGCACGCGGTGATTCCGACTCGAGAAAGTCGAGCCTCGGTCCGTCGCGACGACGAGACTCGACGCCACTGACGATACCCTTCTTTCCTTCCTTCTCGACGATACACTGTCTCGACTTTCGCCTTTCGTTCCCAGCGAACCGATACCGCAAGATCGTCGTTGCAACGTGTTCTATATTTTGTTAGGCAGTCTCGTTGGTGCCTGGCTTTAGGCGTGACAACGCATACGGTAGTTTATCATAATTAATGTTCTCGCTTGTTAACGTGCACAGCGCGATAAGCGTTCCACTTCTTCTGCCCTGTCCGTTTGCTCGCCGAGTAAATCCCTAATTATTCTCATATCATTCGATACAGACAATTTCATTGAAAAATATATTATTTGAAAAAAATACTTTCTCCTGACATGTGAAAACATTGAAATATATGTGAACACATTGCTCGAGCCTCCAGCTCGTATCGTTGAGAATTCGATGAACCATCATGGAGTTGTTCGGCAACGGTTTCGTGAGTCAGAGCGGGTGTTAGCGTCGTCCGTAGGAAGAGCGAACATTCGAGGCGCGAACAGGAGCACGCGAATCGCTATTCGCGAGATAGTGCTAGCATAATCAGCATATCAGACCGAGGACAGTCCCGGAGGAGGATGTCGCAATTCTGCGTAGCAAGGTGATACGCTTCGCCGTTTTTCCATCCTCGTGCGCCGGCTGTCATTCTAGACAGCGCTCATTGTCGGACAGACAATGGGCTGTTTTGAATAAGAAATTGAGAGAATCGCGATAACACGGTTGTAGAAACTCGCCTCGGGAACGCGGAATCGTCGATAAAGGCCGTTGACTTTCGAATCGACGAAATAATCGCGAACGTGCTAATGCGTAATATCATCGAATTAAACGTACATTAAAGACTCCGCAATTTTCGGTTCCCCTTCGGAGGGCAAGCTGCTGGGCGTTTTAGCGCGATGGAAACTACAAAACTATTTTATCCATATAATAGAAAGAAAGCTGGGCTCTTGGAAAAAGAAAACGAGCGCGGCGAAGGGATTTTGAGGAGAATAGTTTTCACGGTGGGCGAAGTTGCATGGCTCTCAAAAAAGAGGGTTTGGTCGCGAGGAACAAGGAACAAGGACACGGGCCGTGCACTTGCACGGATATCTACGTGCTCGAGGAACATGATAGCCGGTTTAGCGTGTTTCGCGTGGTGTCATGGCTCGTCGCGCGTGGAAACCTGGCCCACGGCGCGTCCGAGGGACGAGATTAAACAATTGACTGGCGTGATAACGAGGGCACTTCCCGCCACTAAACTCATCCTGTCCTGTCGTTTCGTGTCGTGCCGTATCGTGTCGTGTCGTGTCGCGTCGAGTCGTCTAACCTACGGCTCTCTGGATCCACTTAATCCTATGCTCATCCATCTGCCCTTCAACCATCGCGCGCGCACCACGCGTTGTTGCATCACGGCGCACCGTCGACTACCTAGACACGTACGTGCACGAATTCGAACCGTTTCCCTGCTACCTTGGAATACCGTGAACCGACACTCCGCGACGTTCGTTATCTATACCCGACATTCCATTTAGTTAATTTCATAATCGAGGTCAGGCGCTGAGCATACCTTTGCTTTGCGGCGTTTTCTCCGGATTCGTTTCTTGACCTTTCTGAATTCTCCAGCAGCAAATATTTGGGAAAATCGTCTCGCCCGTTTGCAGACGGCTGAATTATTAATAAATTGTTATAACTTTACCTCCTCGCGTATCCCACCTGGGCAATTCTTTCCGAGTTAATTCATTCTACTGGATTAAACGTGTTATAGAAACGATGTAGGTATACGAAACTGGAGTATTCAAATTTCTAGATTCTGCGGATTCGTCGACTATTCTATCGACGCGAGTCGAGTGGAACGAAGGAGATAATTTCTTCTAGCCGAGCGCCGCCGCGCCGGCCAGATCATCACGGCATGCCATTTAACCGATGATTTCCGGGCTCGTTTAGCTTCAGCCTACAAGCGCACGCTTAGATCTGCGAAGCGTGCCACGATGCTGCCTCTAGATCTTGCAAAATTATACGTTTACGTGCGCGGAAAATAAACAACGTTTTTCTGTGTACGTATCTATCGTACCTCTTACAACAACAAAAAAGAATCCGATGGAATTCATCTACCGATTGATTACCGAATGCGCTTGCAAAGGTCAGACAGTGTTTGGCATTTCCTACTGAAATCTTTGCTATCAAGTATCAACGTGTCTCCAAGATAAGCAGTATAAATCGGCTGATTTTTCTTGCCACTTGAAACCGATTATCGTCGTTAATCGTTTGAACGAGTTAGAAGTTGGAATTCCATTATAATTGTTTGAAGAGGGTAGGGTGCAGAAGATAGGTCGCAGAATTCAACTAGAATAATGAAGATTGAATGATCTGTTGTAGTTTGATTCGTGTCGAGCTCCATTTGAGTTCAAGTTCGCCTGATTCGACGTCACGTTCTAAGAAAGGTCGATTCACCAGCGAGATTTATGGAGTACTGTTGCCGAGATTCGCTCTAAACTTAACGCGTTCACATCTATTTATACCTGGTGTGTAACGCAGCCACCGATGCATAGAAACTGTGAAACGCTGATCAACGATACTGTGACTCATAGTTATCGGGCTCCTTTTAATTAGAGTTCCAAGTAACTGTAGCTCCGTTCGATTTACCGAGATCCTGATCGAACAGAATTCCTCTCGGCGGTCTACATCTTTACCCGAGTCTGAGGCTGATAATACTCCAGAAAGCTTCGAGCGACGACGCATTCCCTCGTACGGAATTGTACAAATTGCAATGCAACCTCGAATAATTACAAAGTTACTTCGTTCCGTTAAGAATCCTTTTTCATCCCATTCCGATATATTGCATTCGTTATCGTTGGAGGACTAAATTTCGAAGAAAAAAAAAAAAAAAAAAAAAAATAGGAAAAATTGCGAAAAGCGCAGAAACGGGAGCCTCGAGCGATCCGACGCGTACCGGATGCAGTCTAGTTGAAGGAACTCGAGCGTACGCGAGTATAGTGCGAAGGCAGCCCGGCATGACGTCTTTGTGCTCCAGATAGAACAATTTAGAAGTCCGGTCTACGGCGAAGTCGAGTTGTTTTAAGAGGGCGATCGTTGCGAATCGCCTGGGGAGTAATTGATCCTCCTCGCCGCAGCACGCTGCGGCAATTTGCCCGAGCACAGGAGAGCCTGTGCCTTCGTTCGTTTGATACCGGTTCATCGATGCTGAAGCATCGGAAGGGACCGGCCGCGCCGGATAACAAAGTTGTAGGGATTTACGGTGGATCCGTGTTCCGGAAACGTCCACGGGCCACGGAATCGTTAAACGATCATCTCGGGGTAGATTCTTTAATTGTTGCAGGTTCGAATCGGGCTCGATCACACTCACCTATACCTGCTCCTGCGGTCCTCTGCTCAGAGGATGGTGATTCGTCTTCGACGAGTCGGAGTCCATCGGGTCCGAATCCCGGTGAGCCCTTTCGGAGATCGTGATCACGTGATCGTCGTCGCCCAGGATGAAGCTGGTCTTTTTCTGCGGCTCCTTGACGGGCTTGTGGTTGTCGCCTAAGCTCGATCTTCTAGACGAGGAGTGGGTGGGAGAGCAGGCAGGCTCGCGGCAGCCCTCTAGAGGCTCCGCGAATTTCGGGTGCCTGCAAAAACAAAATGTAAATAAGTACATACGGATCTAATTATATTCTGCTACGAATTTGTTAGGTGTGCCAGGATTGGACACGCGAGGAGTTTGTTCACCTAGCTTCTAAATGCAGTCGGGACGGTGTCTTCGGCGGGGGGTTGATAGAGACTGGAATCTGATCGATGGTGGTTCTCGAGGTGGATCTCCTCAATACGTCCGCGTTACTCCTGTTCTCGCTCTTCTTCGAGTCCAGCGTGCCCCTCGACGCGTCTTTGTGCATCCTCTTCTCCTCCTTGCCGTGCACTCGATTCTTCCTTAACGTCGCGTTGATGTCCTCCAACACACGATTATAATCCTCCTGATTTCTCGTGTCATCTGCCGCGTGTCCGACAGGGTGGGCCTCGCTGTCCAGCAACTACGAGAACAGATAACACGAGTCGATTGAGACAGCAATCTTTTCCAAATATATTTTCGAGCTTGCTCGTTACATATTTTTCGAGCAACATTAAAGATACAATTTGATAACGCTGTATACGGTAAAAAGACAAGAGTATCGTCAATTTCGTGAGGATACGTGTACCAGGATTCAGCGTTACGCGTATGCGCTTGCAAGGAACCTTGAAAAGATACCAGGCCAAGTTTCACCTGTCTCTCGTATAACGGAACATCTCCTCGAGCCTCTCCAAATCTCTTTGCATCCAAATAGCTTCGGCAACGTAAAAGACGAGCATTGTAGATAATTCTGAAAGCTCCGCGTTGTCCCCAGCGCGAAAAGAATTTCTTTACGTAGCTTGTCTTCTTCTACGAGTCAAGGAGACTCAACAGAGGCAAGAAAAATTCTAAAGACTACACTCGCGACCAATTGTAAACTAATAAATGGGTAACGTCAGGAAACAACGTCAGGACTATGTGATTCGTTTTCCTCTTTCTCGAATTATGTCTCTTACCGTAGTTACAATACTCAACCAGTCCTTCCTCCCACGCCGATTATTCTTCTTTCGCGCAATCTTTCGGCGGATTGTTTTCCTGAGCGGCTGAGAGGCACCATTGAACGAAACGATTATTATCCCTGGTATAAATAAAATCTGGTAAGACCGTACCTCGTTCTGAGTGTAAAAGACGGGCTGTTTGCCGTCGGTCTGCACGCTCTGCATGCTCTCGCGCCTCAAGGAACCGTCCGGGCTGGTGATCATAACCGGGATAGGCGTCAGCGGAGTCATCGGTACGTTCATGTGCAATCCGCCGGTCGACGATGCCAGGCTCGAACCGGATCCGGTGGTCAACGAGCTGCTGGACGCGTCCCGGTAATGAGGGAACCCGCTGCTGCTCATGCGCTCTGAAATCATCATCGATGGAATCTAAATCTGCCGATTGCTCGGAAATATCGCGAGAAACGGAAACTACCGGTCAACTGTATCCAGGAATCTCGTTTACGAGTCGCAACAACCCACCGTGGACCATTAACCTAACCCGATCGTTCCCAACCGTTTTCAGAACCTGTCCAGGATATTAACCGTCCCGTTGCTTATCCTGCAAAACCAGACACCTTTTCGACCGAGTCGTCCGCGCGACATTCTCAATCTTCGATTTTTACTCGCCACCACAGACTCCATATATTCGCAAGTGTTTCGCATTCGAAGGAACGATCCTCCCGGACGTTTACGGACGTTCACGATGTTCTTGTACTTTTTCTAGAGAGCTAGAAAGTGTGCATCTAACCTAACCTATTGTGCATCTAGCAGTGTTGCATCTAACTCTGTTTCTTACTCGAAATGTAAATCTTTATATTTCTTTATCAGTTTACGAAGATTTCTTTATGTTATTCAGAATATATGTTTGATCACCGACGTCCATAAAATATAGAAAATCTTGTATGCTTGCTAGCGAAGAACACGTTTATCCATTCTCTTTGGACTGTATCGTAAATAAAAGCACTCTGGTTGACCCGTCGAGTCCACGGTTCGCGATTAGTATCGGCGCAGATTCAGCGAAATTGACTCATGTTAATCGGGGTCAATTACATTTGGTGGTCGGTCGTGAACGATTCAGAGTTCACTTTTCATGACCCGAACAGCGATCCGCGTTACAGACCGTTGAAAGAATCGTTTCCGTACCTCCTTTCGCGCGTTGCATCGCTCTGATTTTATCGAGATCGGCCGCAGAACAGAGAGGCGTGTCCACCTCGTAGGTGTTGTTGAACAGAGTATAGTTCACTTCGTATTCCCCCGTTTCCTTCTTGAACGTGATTATGTGCTCGAATCGGTGTCCCCATAATATCTCCGAAGGTAAATAGGAGCTCCTCGCTTGCGTTGTCATGCCGGTCGATTCGATCACGCCTGAAATAATCATGATATCCAATGCAATCTTTATCATTTTTATCGAGCGTATTTTTGATAATTCTTTTTGAATCATCGTTTGGATTACTCACCCTCCAGTATCACTACGATCTCGAAACGTTCCCTCAGCATATCACTGGCAGATATGTGGTAAAGAGGCGACTGCTCGTCGATCTTGTGCACGATCGTCGTTGGCCAGATGAAGAATATTTTATCCTCTTCACCGTCCCCACCCACCTTCAATTCCGTCTGGAAAAAGGGCAGCAGCTCTCCTTCCCTCGTCACCTGAAATTTCGCGAGAAATTCTTTAATTATCCGCAACAGAGAGAATTTGATTCTTCTATTTAATTGCGTCGCCAAAACAGTTTAATTGCAGCGCGTTAATCAACTTTCGTTTCGACGTATGCTCTCGATTTTTCGACTCGGGTTTAAGATCAGCTTCTGGCTCCACCGGTTACTGTATAAATATATTGAGTTATTGCGGAATAAATGCGACTCGATAAAAATAGAAATAGAAAAGGAGCAACAGCGAAAGAGAGAGAGGGGGAGGAGTAGTATCTTCGGAGGAAAGCGAAATGTGTTTTCTCTCGCGGGCTGTTCAAGGTTCGCGCTCACCTTCCTCTTGATCATCTGAGCCCTGACGTGGGCCTCGATGATGTGGCTCTTCCTCATGTCACCGACACGGAACATCAGACAAGGCTGGCCATCTCTCTGGCAGATGACGGCGTTCCTCGAGAACAGCAACGTCTGCGTCCTCTTCTTCGGCCGAGACAGCTTCGCGAACACTATGCCGACCATGAACGCTTGCAGAATCACGCCGGTCATCGATTGGATGCATATCACGAATACCGCCTCCGGACACTCGTCCGTCGGGTGTTTCGAGCCGTATCTAAAACGTTCGTTCCCATTAAAAACACGTTCGTTTAATCGCACTCTATTCGCTATCGTTTCGAGTTCTATCGATTCGAACCGCTCCGTTAACTCTTTGCGCTCGAACGTGTTTCACGCGTCTCGTTGTGTCTTGCATCTTGCAAAATCTTTCTTAAAGAAGATAGTCGTGCGCGCAAAGAGCCGAACGGATGAGGAATGCAATTAAATAGTTATCCGTATCGTTACTCGAGTCTGATATCAACGTAATGTCACTCGTTCCTTACTTCTACGGCTCGCTATCATCTTAAACAAACGACCAACAACTGCATCGGCTACTGATTTACGGGATTAAGCATACGACAAACAATTTTTGATTCGATAGCTTCTGAAATTCGTTTGAATCACTGATCCAAGAAAAATCCTGCGAGATTATACTAATGTATCTTTTTACCCGATAGTGTGCTGCGTCTCGATCGAGAAGAGGAACGAGCTGGTGAACCCATGAATGTCTACGATGCACGGGGTGAACGTCAGGTTCGGGTTCGAGTAGTTCTTCGGATCCAGGTCTCCGTGGCTGTACGCTATCATCCACCATATCAGAGCGAAACCGAGCCAGGAGAGAAGGAAGTTTAAGGAAAATACTAGCAGCGTCCATCGCCATTGCGCGTCCACCAGCGTCGTGAAGATGTCCTGCAAACAAGGTATTCGTTAAACGATACGTCTAACTGAGAAATTACATTTATAACTTTGCGACAGACTGCGACGGAGCATTACGCGAAAATGAAAAGTATGGTTTCTAGCGCGCTGGTTAAGCGATGGGGCAGAAATTGGGGCAGAAATCGGGGCCTAGAAATAGCTAAGCGTGTGGCGGTTCGATTTTACATAAGAGAAAGGTAATTTTAGATCCTTGGAGCTTCGTGGTCCCGCGGAGTAAACATTTTTAGAGGATCGCGGAGACAGCTGTTCGCGCGGAGAGCCCCGTGTGGCTATAGTACCGAGCAATTTGGCAAGTGGTTGCAATTAGAAAGAGGGAGGGCTATGTAGACTGAAAGGAAGAGAGAGAGAGAGAGAGAGAGAGAGAGAGAGAGACAGAGAGAGAAGGAGTAGAGGATACAGATTCGCGAGTACCTGCTTCGCGTATCGGACAGAATAGAGGATGTTGCGGATGAAATGAATACGAAAGAAAATGTGAAACCTCGATTTTGTCGCGCGAGGAGGCAGTCGTCGGCAGTGGTTGCCTTCGGAATCGCCTTGAAGCTGCTGTTCCGATCGTTGTGGTGCCTAGCACGGCCGTACGCTTTTAGAAATACTTTAAAATTACCTGAAGGTAACGACGCCGACGCTTGGCGACATTTCCTTGTACGACATTGCAATCGCCGTGCTTGAAAACCACCCTCTTGCGAATCCGCCTCGAGCTGAACCTGGTCTGCCGGTATCTGAAAGCAAACGATTCCGTCGAGAACCATTAACACCGTAGAAAACAGGACGCCGCAAGACACTAGACCGCTGCTAGTCTAGTGGCTATAAACATTATTCGGAGCAATAAAAACCTCGTTTCTGCACGCTCGGTTCGAGGGGATGATTTATTAACAAGAATCAAGTCGTCCCGTTTCCTGCTGCTCAGCGTCGGCGACGCGTTACTACGTCTACCGAGAGGTGGACAGGGTTTTATGAAAATACAAACGGACAGTTATCATTCTACTCGGGAATGCTCGCGACCTCTCCTTTCAATCTAACGTTAGTATAGAGAGTATAGAACCTCTTGGTATATCGGCTTGGAACTCGGGAGGAAATAATCGTCGGATCGTTTGACTGCGAACTTTACGCGTTTACAGAAAAATTTTATTTCGCATAAAAATTGTCTGTACATTTGATCTGCTCGTTCTTGTCGTAAATGCATCAAATCCGCAGTCGAATCCGCGTTTCCTGTGATATTTTAGGAAATATTCTAAGATTCGGAAGAAAATGAGTGTTTTGCGAGTTGAACGTGGTCGAAAAAGTAGCCAAACCCTTCGATAAAAATGAGGAAACGAAAGCTGGAAAGGCTGGAAAGCGAGCAACACTGTATTCCCAAGAGCACCGGCCACCAGTTTTTATCGATGTAAAAAGGAAAAACGATTGGCGGTGTTGCGTTTCAACGAAAAACGAGTCGCTCTCGGCTGCCTCTCCCACGGGTTCTCTAAAGGCCGTTTAAAACGGTAATATCGTATGCTCGGAAATATACGGAGCTTAATGCCAGAGGACATAATTTACGGTCGAGCGGCTTTCGTTCGAGCCAGGATGGACCGATCGGTGGCAATCTGCCAGGAAATCGACAGACGAACCTCTGCCATCGATGATCTTCCGTGTCTACGTGATTCACGTTGCCGTCGACTACGCGATGGTCTACTCGTAAATCGTTAGGGAAACCGCGAATAGAAAATCCTCCAGAAAACGTTCAACCTCCCCGTCGAGCCTCCTGGTACGTTCTCACCGAAATTCTGCGAATATTATCATCTTTGCCTGTTTCGTTGTATTTCGGGAAGGACGCGCCGATCGAATGTTTTTCCACTTTTCTTTCTCGTTTTTTTTGCGTCATTGCTGGTCGAACGCGAGCGAGTCCAGAGTTCATGATCGGGGAAAGAAAATAGAATTATTTCATTACCGAGATCCGACGGAGCTGGTTCGTTCTTTATTCGATTTCAATGGCTTTCTATTTTGCTAATTATTATCGTCGTTGCGGAGTTACATCGAAGTTTAGCGAAATAATATTTTCCCTGCCGGTTGATCGAGGATCGAGCCGCACGCTTCGGCTGATCGTGACGAATCGATGTTTCCATGGTGGATTCTCTTTGGTATTTACCGTGTCGCGACGGATTTATTACAGCGTCTCTTCTTTCGTTGTAAATCAGACGTGACTAATGACGGATTAGATGATAAACAGTAGTAGCGGGCGATCGTGTTAAGAGGCTAGTTAATCATCGAGTCTATTATTAAAGGTGTATCTCATCCGCGGGTTCTAAAAGCGGCGCATTTATAATTCGTTCTGATCGAATCAAAGGGATGATCACGCGAATTTACAGCGTTCGATTCTTCGCAAAGTGGTCCCGGTGTACATAGTATGCATTTCTCTCGCGAAAACATGTGCAGCGAAACTGCTCGGCTCGAATGTTTGGCCGATCCCGTTTCATCTGGGCCACTGACGTTAGCCGTTTTATAGGAATGTTTACAGAAACGCGTTTGCTTTTGAAACCCTGCTAGTTTGCGAAAAAAAGCCTCGCTACCCGGTTTCGTTTTCGGCTGACTCGAAACATTCTAAAGCGAACCCGCATTTTTATTCGAAACCAGATGATAGTGGACACGTTGCTGGTAATATTAATAATTAGGGCATAAGAACGTAACGTTGACGCAATTCGCCTAACAAATACGGAAGACACAGGTTCAGAGTCGGATCATTTGTCGCGAATGGATCAATGAAAGTCCGATTCTCTCGACGTATACGTCAAGCGAAAAAGTGGAGTGACGGTATAAATAATAAATCTCGTCATTGGCGCGTATATTTGAATAAAGTATCGCGCGTCACCGCTTCCGGATGACGATGACGGTGGAAATTCCAGAGCGTCGTGTTCGCCAGACGACACACTCGCGCAAGTATCCTCCGTCTGATCGAAACGAAACCAGCCCCGAAATAAATCGGACCTCGAGGGACTCCGAAAATCTTCGTAAACCTAGACGATACTCAAGATTAGAAACGGCGCGACGCGGCGGCTGTCTACAGGCGACCACGGTTGTGTTGCGCACTCACGGATTATTACAATTCACAGTGTATCGAAGGCGCTAACGTTTCTTGGCAAAGTCCAAGGATGATCGCGGTGGTCTCTTTGAACTTGCATTTCCACGGCCGCGATCGACTTTGTCCCGATTCTCACCGAGATATTCTCTCTTGTCAACGTGTTTCTTCGGAACAAGCGCCTACGCGGCTCTCTCGCTTTGGCAGCGCTCTGTCGCTTCGCGAATATTATCCGGCAACTGGCTGCTAACTACATGATTAAAATACACTTTATCTTCTCAAGCGGAATCAGCTAAACAATTCCCGAACAAAGTTGATCATACGTTAATAGCGTTTCGAGCTCACAAAAGGATCAAAAGACGACGTTCAGCTGGACTATCTCTCACTCTCTCTCTCTCTCTCTCTCTCTCTCCCTATGTGTTTGGCTCGGGGAAGGATCTGCTTCTAAACTTTATACCGTCGCTGCAACGTAAACGAACGTAAACCAAGGGAACGTATATTTGTCCAGGGATGATGGGGCAGCATCGTAAGCTTTGTTATCCCGTCGATCGAAAGGGAGATGTCTCTCCTCCTAACATTAAGTACACCAACTCCCCAAACTTTATCATTTTACTCTCTTTCTCTGAGGAAATCGGCCCAGTTTTTTTCCGGCTTCTGTCCGACTATTTGCCTCGTCTTGAATAAAAATAGCTCGATCACGGCTTCGTGGAGTTATTGAACTTCGCGGGACGTTTATTCCCGGCCTGTAAAGTGTCTCGACTGGATGAGGGATTTCCATACGTCTCTTGCTGCTGTTGCCCTAAAACAGGGCAACAGGCTAAATATTATGTTGTCGAAGGTTTGACGCTCGTAGAAAACGGATTCAAATATTTGGACCCGAAGATCTAGTTTCCCGGGATTTCAGCGAGCCAATAACAGAGTAGGTATTGTGATCGATTTTGATTGCCTCGGCTGTTATTTTGATAGAAAACCGTCTGACCCATCTGCTTTTTGTATTAACAAAGTATTCGATTCGATGGTAAAGATTGCAGGCTGGCGGGGATAAATATTGTGATAGATCTCCCGGTGCCCGGTGGATAACATTTTCGATCGAGGGATCCAGGGGGTCCAGGTGGTAGGGGAGAAGCGTTCATGGATCGTATCCAACGTGGATCGACGGTGGAAAATGAAGTGAACGAAAACAGGATAGGAAGAGAGCATCCGGCTGCGATTAACCAGGCTTCGTTATTAGTTTTCTCGAACGGACCTAGACCGCGGCCGTTCAATTTTGGCTTGTTCGTTCGTTCGCCTGGCAAACGACGTTCTAAATTCGTGTGGTTTCGCATCGTTCAACCCTGACATATTGACCCGAGATCAAAATAGATTAAGACTTCCACACCTGTTTACGGCTCTGCTGCTGTAGAGCCTGGAAAACTACGGGGATTTTCTTCGGCCATTTTCATTACCATCCGCGGTGGCTCGTGCGGCTTCGCGAACTCGAGACTTCGCAAGATCCTGCGAAATTTTCCTAGCTACGATTTATTTTCGATCGAAGAAGTTGCAAAGACATTTGCACTGTCACAATTCTCTCTATAACAGACGAAATGTAGTGTACGCAATCAATTTGTTAAGTCGAGTGCGGAGTTTGCGGGAGCAAACAAAGTCAGAGATCGTAGGTAGAAATGGCTAGAATCGCAATAGAAGTAGGTATATTTAGCCTATTGCTTTCCTCTCCTTTCTCTTTCGAACAAAATACGGTCGATCCGCGAGTTGGTCGATTATTGCCGACGCGTTGATTATCGAGTTACGGCGAGCCGACAATTTGTTCACGGACATGTACTAATGGGCCGGGCTTGAAAAGTCCATGAAACGGGATCTGAGAGTCCCAGCAATCAGTTAATTGATTAGTGGAACCACCGGTTAGGAAACACGCTCCATGCAGGATTTCGAAAGGTCCGGCCCACGCTCGCGTCAAGCCGCGCCGCGCCGCGCCGCGCCGCGCGTTACAGAGGCCGAGAAAGTGGCTGTGATTATGATAACTAGCGGCAATAAGCCTAACGACATAAACCGTGCCCCCTCTCCGTACAGAAACAGTGACAGAGATTATTGTTTAAAGATCCTTCGGTAGAGATCGGACGAACGTTAAACTCGATCGTCGAATTATCATCGCGATTGGGACACTTCCATCTAGAAATTCGAAACGAACAATAACGCCCATTGTCTACCATTTCCGCAAACATAGTGTTCTTTGACCAATGTCCAAACTTAGACGCCCCAGAGAATTCTCAATGAAGTGGTAATCCCGAAGGTCGACGTCTACGCAATTACTAGACTGTGGATTTTCGGCATCTACAGTGCGCCATTTTAATTTTACTCTCGCGACTTTGACGAATCGCTGGCCAAGAAACTGCTGCTAATACGTTGTTCAGGAAAATTGTTCGCACTAAGGTTAGAATCTGTTTGTGAATATTTCCTAATAATCGCACTGGGTTTTATGTTCGGCTGTGGATAGTTTTAAGGTTTGTTCGCATAGGGTCTGAGGTACACGCGTCATCTAGCAATCCAGATATTAAATTGTCCGAAAAGTTGGTTCTCGATTCATCCATATAATTCAAATTCGTGTTACGAAATACTAAAATTACTTGTATTTATCTAGCAACGTGAAAGGAACACATTTCGAAAGAAACTTTTCGGACAACCTACATACGTTTCTATAGACTTCTATGCAAGAATTAATAAAATACAGGGTTTCGTTTTATAATCGGTTGCACTGGGCGTTTTAGCAAACGGTTATCAGAAGCGGGTCTAGGTGAACTGAAAGGAGAAAATTCGTGAGGAAACAGCATACTTTTGCAGTTCCTCTCGCCACGCGGTTTCCCCGGAATTAGTAGCCTTCACGACCAGCATGGACACCTGGGAGAGCGCCCTTCTCAAACCGGAAAACGCCATGCCGTCCCCCAGGTGAACCTTCCCAGACCCTGAAGAGCTTGGCGAGAGCGTTTTCGACGTTGGTCCATCCATTTTCTTCATCTCATTCCCGACCACTCTTTCGCACCCCAAAAACAACGGTGTTTTCACTTTTTTAAACGCACACCGACCTTCCCACGAGACCGTTGCACACACTCGTGCGAACCATCGTTTACCGATTATCCAATCGAGTTCTGGCGCACGGGTCGTAAAAATAAATGCGGATCCAATCACACGTGGTCTCTCTCTCTTGCCCTGTGTGTGTACGCGTGTACGCGTGTCTCGAGCCACTCTATTCGGAATAGAAAAAAAAATGAAAAGAGAGTCCCAAAAGGAAAGAAAGAAATTCAGGTTGAAGTAGACGGGCTAAGAGGTCGATTCTTTCCAAAAATCGGACAAAAATCAAATTCAATGGCAATATTGTTATCGCAGGATACGATGTTACGCAGAGTAGATCACACGAACGCACCCATTTTTATTTTGCTTTCCAACGGCAGACAAAACTTGTCCAAAAGATAATCTCGAAGAGGAACAGATATTCAAGGGTGCGAAAGTAGAATCTTCTCTGTTTGAACCGAACGTAGGGAGAATATTCTAGAATGATTTTACACGAGGTTGCACTAGTTGAAAGTAGAGAATTCCCGGTTTGAAATGAGCACAGGGAGAATATACGATGGCAGGTATCGAATCGAGTCGCTTATACCTATTGGACGGTTCTAGATCGAATGATGCAAAACCCGTGAATTCAAAGTGCCGTACACCATGATATCTTTGTCCCATTTTTTCGAAAAATCGACCATAGGCGTCGGACGCGTACTCTCGCCGGGGAGCCAACGGAGTTGGACGTCTGCGGTTGGTAAATCCCGACGTATTATTTCGGTTCGACTTGCACGAGAACTCTCGGCGTCTAAGTTTAAGCGTTCACGCCCGAGGCCGCTGTTCTAGCGGTCGCTGTTGAGGCGCAACGGACGTTGTCGCAGCGTGTCGTCAAAGCCAGATATCGCAGCGCGTCCATAGCCACTGGAAGATCCAAATCCGCCGTTTGCACCACATCCGTTTAGCAAAGATCTAGCCGCGGTGTCGCCCTTAAGACGATCGCGACCGATCCTCGAACACAACCTCAAAACCAAATCCACCTGGTACCACTCCACTCTGCGCGATAACTCGTCGACCACTCTCTATACCGAAATCCTTTGCTTAGCTGTCCAATTTGTCAACACTCCGAACAACACGGTTTTTCTCTGGGTCCTCGGATTTTGCGTAACGTCGGCGAACCGTGCCTCGAGAACACCGACCTTTCGTGGCTAAATCGGGTAGCAAAAGGAGCGTGTTCCGCGGGCCAGGCGAGATTAGGGGTGCGCTCGCTGCCCGAAAACCGATGTACGCACTTTCCGGACTATTTATAAAAACGGCCGCGTCAGCGGGTGAAATCATTGACAAGATAAAAAAGAAAGGAAAAGAAAAGAAAAAAAAAGAAAGGAAAAGGAGCGAACGGATTCGTGACTCGAACCACGGCGAACAACGAGGAGTGCGCGCGCTCGCGCACGTTTAGAGTCTCTCTCTCTCTCTCTCTCTCTCTCTCTCTCTCTCTCTCTCTCTCTCTCTCTCTCTCTCTCTCTCTCTCTCTCTCTCTCTCTCTCTGGTTCGTTAGGGCGCGCGTTTAATTAACCGTGCTCGTTGGCGAGCAGAGAGCTCGGCCGACACTGTCGAGCGATCCAATTTCGACCCTTGGCCGAAACGATTTTCCTTTTGTACTCGCACACGCCAAACGTTGGCACCGAGACCGGCCCCCGGCTAGATTCGTCGACGCGGATAGAGATGGAGCCGCGTTGACAACCGACCACGGGCCAAGTGGCTTGCTCAGGTGAGACAGTTGCCAGTTTGCGTCGCGATACACGCGGAGATCGTGAAGAAACTCGGGGATTCGCTGTGCCGCCACACTGGGACGAATACGCGAAAACCCGCGACATTCGCTGAGATTTGAAATTTCTTATATGGAATCTTCGAATGAGCAATGCTGCTTTTGATACTGGCATAACCGACTCCGAGGAAGTATAGGATACTAATGATACATCCTGTTTTTAGCGAACTTTCTATTTTCTCATGATTTCGAGAATTCTGGAGGTTACGTTAGATCTACATAGACTGTTGTGTGTTTCAGAGCTTAGGAGAATTCTAGGTGATCGATGACACGCTCGAACATTTTTGTGTCGGTAAGAGTAAAATGCTGTTTCCCGAAGGAAAATGAAAATGCGTCCACGCGGATCGGCGCGTCTTCCGCAATTAAGCGAGCCTATTCTGGTCGCGAAAAGCGAGGATTTCTGCCGATCACGGCAGGGAAACAGGAACGGCCTGTCGCTATTTTGGCGGGGTCGCGGCCCGAGTATTGTGATCCAGTTTACAACGGCGGCGTCGGTATTTTCGACGGCGCGGCGGCGGCGGCGGCGCCGCGCCGTATGGCGAGGATCTCGCGGCGCCATTGACGGAGTTATCGCGATACTCCGCACGCGGATACACCTGGCCGTCGTCTCAATGGGTTCTTCGCGAAACACTCGACAGACCAGCTTTCTATGTTTGCGTCCGGCCTTATGACGTTCGTCGTTAACAACGAGTTTTTTTATTCGTTCGGCTGAAATGACCTGTGAAACGATAAGATAAAGAATCTACAAAATAGATACAGTGACACGATTGTTGCAGCGTTTGCTTGACCACTTGTTTGTCCGCTAATTACCTGAATATTTTAGCATCAATTTGTTTCCGAATGTCCGCACAGTGCAAACATTAATTTCCGAGCTTTTGGCAAACGCGTGTCGGAAGGGAACGGCAAAGTAAACGAAATAAAATCGCGTGGAGAACGGACACCTTGCATTCGGAGAACAAATACACAAGACCGGATTATCTCCAAATACTGAAAGTACTTACACGCGTTGAATCCATCCGAAAACATTCATCGAGACAGTTTAAAAAACTTGAACAAGACTCCCCCGAGTTTTGACCAGGAAACGTAGTAACACTGACTCGCATTTCCTGAAGGTTCTCAGTTTTACTATTTCCATTATCACTCGGAATAACGAGCAATTAGCAATAAGTATTCAACGCGATAACAGGCTTCCATAAAAATGTATTAACTTATTCATCAGGGATTCGTCTCGTTTCGAAATAAACTTGGTCGAAATACTCCTCAAGTTCTTATTCGAGAAATGTAGCTACTGAAAAATAGTCCGAGATCATCGTTGTCGTTCAATATCCGTTACGCGATCTTCGTTACCACGTTGCTAACATATTTAAGATCCATTTACATCGATTGTCGGTATTATCGCGGGCAAACGTGCTCTAATGTGAATCGTTTCGAATACATATTTTTGTGATGAACGACGCGAAGGGAGGAGACAGAAATAAAGATATGTATAGGCACCTGCTTAATAAAGGGCCGGACTCTCCCTTGAAGCTGACCCTGCTGAACGTTCTTCTCTGGAAGTTGCTAAGAATACCTCGTCTCTGTTTCTTCGGGTTGGCTCTTCCGTTCTCATCGGCGGAGTCCTCGCTCAGTTTGACTGCAACCGTGGCCGCAGGAACCGTCGAGTTAACGAGTAGCTCGTTCAATGGCAGAACGCTGTCGCCGGTAGCAATCGACGTCGAATGCTCATCCGAATCCACGTTGGTTCCTTCCCTGTGAGACCCTTTTTCGGTCATGAGCATTTCGTTGAACGATGTTCTCGATTCCTCCGACCGGTGTCCCTTCTCTCGCTTTTTCGTATTTATAGCTTTAGCCGCGATGAACTTCAGCAACGACTACTCTCTTCGCTCTCCCTCTCTCTTTCTCTCTTTCCGTCTGTTTCCGATGGACCATCGGAGACCGCTCCGTGTCCACTCGCTCGGGAAACTTGCGAATAATTCAATTAGACGAGGAGAGCATGCTTTCACGGGCCAGAGCAGAGGCTTCCTCGACCGGTCCGAAAGGCTATAAATCCAGCAATAGTCTCAGCCAAGGTTTACACGGCTTAACGCTCCCGCGTTTCCCGACGCGGCTTTTGCGTAGACGTCAGTCGAATTTACGATTTGCCACGGACGCCACTTACGGATCATTCCCTTACGATCCCACGGATTTAGCTCTCCACGCGAGCCTTTTGTTCTCGAAACGTGTTTTCCTCGGTCCGTTTCGCGGCGGCAGAATTTTCCGAGCTCCCGGCACTCGGGGAGATTGATACGGGAGACGAGGGGATAGTTTAGAGGCTAATTTGACTAGAGAAAGACATAACGCGACGTCAGGGAACGCCCCCCAGTTTGCAATGCAAAGCGGACGCGTTGAAATTCAACGGAGCGTTCCAAGTTCCACGGCCACGTCCGCGTCCGCGTCCACGGCACACACCGCCACACACCGTACGATTTCGCCCGCAAACGCACATTCTATCGTTTATTCTCGGCCCGTTCCGTCATCGTTATCAATTTGCCACGAGGCCCGCGCAAACGACGACCGATATTTCCGTGGTTGATGTTGGATGCGAACGAGATTCGCATCGGAAGCGGTCGGTTGCGACTTCCTCGTCCGACCGCTTTCTCGCCTTATCAATGGTTCTACGGTTCCTCGAGTTCTTTGCCAATTTCTTCGGTAAGTCAACTTTACAAGGAGATCGATGATCCAGTGAAGTCAGCTTCCTTCATCGGAATAGTAAAAAACACCGAGTCCTTTGGTATTACACAGCACTGGTATTGTTCTCGGTTCAACGAAGAACCGCTCTTCCAGATCTTGTTCTTCTTGTTCCTCGTGCTTCGGCGCTCCTTACTGTTACTTCGAGGTCTTCGATCATCGAGAAGTCTTTCGTCGATTAATCAAGTTCCGACTAGCTACCCAACCACCTAAATAATATCTTCTTAAATCGTTTCTTCTGTGAAACTGCCAGAAAGAATTCTCTTCGCTGGTGCTTTTTAACGACAGGAAGCACACCGTTCGCGTCACAAAACAAAAGAAATCCAGCAGATCTGCTGAAAAACCTTGCCGATCACTGATTGCACGACTCACGTCCGGCAACTTCCTCGACACCGAGATATCGTGCCCGATCGCGTCTTCCTGTCCCGCCGCTAATCAACGCGCAACGTCTTTGCTAGCGTCGCTGTCAGCGTTGGTATGATCGTGTATCGTCCGATTCCGAATCCCGTAGCTTCCGCGAGCGTATCGCGAACGTATTGCGCGCAACTCGCTCGTGGTCGCGGGCACCATTCATAATTCACGACGATAACGCGCGCGTTCTTTCCATTCTCGCGGGGCTGTGGCACGATCACTATGGGTCACGATCCATCCGAGAGCCAGCCCGTTGCCGCGCCGGTTGTTGCATAAGAATTCCACGTCGGGTGTCACGTTTTCTGGTGTTCCGGCCGTGGCGCCGGTCGATCGCGATCGCGATCGCGAGAAACACACACACTAACTTTCTCTCTCTCTCTCTCTCTCTCTCTCTCTCTGTCTAGATCCCGGCAACCGGCACGGCGTGGATCCCAGCGTGGATCTAGGCAGGATCGGTGCTGGATCGTCTCGGTCCCGTGGCACTCCTCGATCCACCACGACTTCGTCGAAAGCCGGCGAAAACCCGCTCGGAACCTGTCAACGGGAGAACCACTTCTGAGATTGCGTGCGCCGGGGCATAAGCGAAAATAAGCCACGCACACTAACGCATACGCGCACTCACGCGCCACCAACGCGATTGTGATCCAGAGAAATTAACAGCCAGGCTTTTAGGTATTGTGCTAACAATCGTGCATAGACAGATGACAGATCTTTTACTCTTAGTTCTTTTTACAATTCTCAGACTCCTTTGAAACATCCAGCTGGACTTATTCCTTTATCTTAATATTCAACGCTAGAACTACCGGGTTTCTAGGGTTAATAGGGTGTCCCATCGATTCAGTCCTATTCGACTGTCCTGAACGCGAGGTCTGAGTGGGGAGCTAAGCCTGTCGTCGTCAACATTCGTCGCTATCTGAAATCTTTCTGTTTGGAACTCCAATCGTCCAACACGAATCCATTCGCGAACCGCAATAACGTGTCGAGAATTAAATAACCAGCATACGAAATATCGAGAACTATTTTAGGAAAAATGTTGTTGTTTCACGATTATTTTCGTGCAGGTACGGTGACACGGGTGCACACAGTAGCGGCGTATGGAAAGGTAGGCGCGCGCGAGTCCACTGAGTCCTCTGTGTGTGAGAAAAAAGGCTTGTCAACAGGCTAAAACGAGTATTCCGACAGAGATATCAATCGGTGTGTGCATAAACATTCACGTACTCGCACGACGTGTGGGTGATCGTGCAGACTTGACATGTGGGCAGGGGTAAAGATAAGATTATGTGCACCCGCGACGGAGTTGAACGGTTTTTCGCCGCAGCGACGCATTTTTTCCGCTGACACACTTCTGTTGTGCACCAACGTCATTCGATATCTATACAGTAGCTCACGCTATACTAGATACACGTAACAATCGCGTTCAATTGTTAACGCCGTTAACGGCGTTAACATTCCGGGTATATATCGATTATACATCGGTATCTAATCGCAATTACTAAACCTTTAGGTATTGTACCAATTTCATATCCATAAAATGTCAAAAATCTTAGGGATTGGAAATATTCTAGATCAGAAGAAATGTTTAATTTTCCAATTGAAATAGCTTCGAGTGCAACGGGTTATAAAATTCGGATGGAAGGGAATTGGGTCCAGTTTGACCTACAGTTAGAAACATTCGCTCCTGCTGTCTATTTCGTCAGCTGTGCCATCGTCGGCATGTTTTCGTGTCGAGTTTTCCACTGTATCTTATTAGCAAAGTATTCGTTAGCGAAATACACTTCCCTCTGGATTTTTCTGTTCGACGAGTGGATGGACAGAACATACGGCGCTTATCTCTGATGTCATTGCGAGAGTCTCGACGCAATAGTACGGTCTAGCGATCAAAGCGTTTGTTTTTCGATATTATTTTTAGAGCTCTCTCGCGAAAGGAAGCGGAGGACTCTCTGGAACTGAAAATTTCGGAAATCCTCGAGGCGGCGCGGCGCGACAACGTGCACACGCACGCGGAATCGCTCCCTTTCTCTTTTGTCGTTCTCTCTTTTACCGTCTCTCTTTTCCACTCTCTCTCTCTCTCTCTCTCTCTCTCTGTCCGCTGATTTTTCCGGCGATTTATGTGTCACTGGCAGCATAAATAGAGAAACGAGCGGAACGAACGCCTCCTCGATCGCCAACACGTTGGTACGTGTCACACATTCTCCCGACTGGCGTAAGAGGCACGAGTGCCTTTATACATATGCATGTAAATGTAAATAAGCGAGCAAGCGGCGCAAAACATGCGCAAAAATACGCGCGGACATCTCGATTATCGTGGAGCGTGCTTACGGGGTCGTGGATCTCGATAAGAGATTCTTCGCACTCGATTTCCAGCTTTTATCGATGTCAAGGGCCACCATTCGCTATAGAAGTTTGGAAATTTTCGATTTCCGGCTCGTCGAAGCCTCGATCTGTTGAAAACGTGCACGAATGTTTGTTCTTTGGTGAAATCAAGGCTTCCTTGAATTTTTTTATCATCGTTTAGACATATTCCACTTTATAATTCCATCCGGTCGTGTAACTGAAATCAGCGCGCGGCTACCATGCCCCAGAATCTCGAATTGCGAGAAACTCTGATAAAATCGAATCTACTAAATCTACCTGTAATCATTCTTGTTTCAATTAACCAGGTAAGTAGCGTTTGACACGGTACAAAGTTGCTTCGGTCTCCGTTAGATGACGCATCCTCACCTATGAACCGACAATTCCCCAGTCCTCAGTTTCTAGGGAGAATGTTTCAACGAAAATATAAATGAAATAAACCGAAAGATAAATTAACAATCGATCGACCAAAATCCAAATAGACTTCGCAATCGCTCTTGCCACCGCTAGAAATACATCTGACTCAATTTACAGAGAAAACGCGCTATAAGATCTATTTTAAACTGCATCGACTATTATATTTTTCTCGGTAATCTCATTAAAATAATGCACTGGTATTATCGATCAAAAAGTCTATTGTATCAGACTGCGATCTATGACGATCTACGTGAAAAAACATGGCACCGTTTCCGGTGCATTCGAATTGCACGAGTGATATTGGACCTGTTTCAAGAATTGCGGACAAGGTAGCTGAAATGAAAACATTGGCTAATTTTTAATTCGGTACTGTACAAAACTCGATTACATCTATCTTATATGGTACATATATACATTTTGCGCAACAAAGTGACTTAATCTTTCAGAAGATTTCTGCATCTGAGTTCCATCGAGAGGAAAGCTCTCATATTTGGATCTTGTACTTTCTCCATGATCACTTTCTGCAGGTTTACATCGCTGTTTTGAAGTTTGGCGCTCAATTTTTCAGCATACTGAATCCACACGCAATTTATGCAGCCAGACATGCAACAATTCGTTGGCTCTGTCAGATCGTCTATCGAAGAGGATTCTTCGGCTTCCTTTTTCTCCGTTGTCTTCTCGTCGGACGTCTCTCCAACGTTGTCCAAACATCTTCTACACGTCGAGTAGATTTGTCGACATTTGCACGATTGATTTTTAGTAATCAACCGAACCGAGTTCATCGTTGCTTCCGTTGCACTTTGCGGATGCACCCAACTGCCAACATAAGATACGCACGTGATTAGAAAAAATTGAGTTTATTTTCTGATTTGTGTTTGCGACGTGTTGCGGATGTTTTAAACAAATTCATAACTATTAACAAAATGATAGGATTTGTCCTCTAACCTTCTTGGTCACTGCGATCAAGTTTGCATCGGACATTTCCAGATGTCTCCACTATCGCAAATATATTTACGTTTTACAACTATATTCGTACTATTATATTCGAATTTCCACTCGGTTAAAATTGTTCTACAGTCTTCGCAGTAATTCCTTTAATGAAATTCTGTATTTTCTCTATTATTCGTTCAAGTTCAATTTCTACGCGCCTTTGAGCGCCGAGGAAAACGCGGGAAAATCGTTAAAAATGCGTAGGTGTGTAGATGGTTGCATGCGATGCGGTCGATTTTGAATTGAATTGAAAGCGCGCCATTTTGAACGTTATTGTTTGTGTTTGTAGCAAACGTCACAGACGACATCGTGAGCCACGTGAGAGCCGTGCACGTTTGTTTATCAGCGGAAAATGGGTCGGAAAATTCCGGGGAAGAAGCACCGAGGTGTGAAGGATCCTTTCAAACAACACGCAAAACGTCAGGCAGAGTGAGTTGCGAAATAATTCGATATTGTTTACGCGTAATTTACATAGATCTCGATTTTGCGTGTTGTAGGTTAGAAACGAAGATAAACGCTCCGCCGAAGGATGTGGACGAGCAAGCGGTACCGAAAAGTTTGAGCAGAGTGGTTAAATTGAAAGAGGCAGTCAAATCGGGTAAGATAACGAAAGTAAAAAGGAAAAGGAATAAGAAGAGTGCATTGATAACCGTAGGCGACGATGCCCCGAAGAGTTTGCACCCGAAATCGAAACCAGACAAGGTTGTCCCTGTGTTTAAACAGAGGTCTGGCGAAACCGATCACCAATTTTTACAGAGAGTCAACCGGGACACTCATAATTTCATCAACGAGACCGCGTTTGAGAAAAAATATGGCGTCCAGGTGAACAGGAATCCAGAAACAGGGAACATCGAGGGACTTTCAAAGTGCGAGATGACCGAGTTGGATAAAATTGAGATGCTAAGGGCGAAGCATAAAAATATTAAGAAGAAGAAAAAGAAAGGCATAGCTGAGATTAAGGTGACGAAGAGCCAGAAAAAGAGGGAGAAGTTGAAATTGAAGAAGGAGAAGAAGGAAGAGGAGAAGTTAAAGGACTTCGAGGATATCAAGGACCAAGTGAAATTCGGGGAAGTTGCTCACGAACCGCCACAGATAAAGACTAGACCCAAGGCAGCTGACCCTGCCGGTAGCATTAAGGTTGGTATTTCTCAACTTTCATCTTTTCTTCTTCTACAAAAATGAAAAGATATTTGTTTTCTGTTTATAGCCTGGCAAGAAGGATCTTCTGCTATATTCCTTACTGAAGAATAACGAAAAAACAAACAAGCCCTCTAAGCAGACGATAGACAGGACGGGAAAACTTAGGAATCTACCAATTGGAGAAAGGCGACAGCTGGAGAAAGACCAGAACGACGTGATAGAAGCGTACAGAAGATTGAAAGCACAGAGATGATCAGGTATTACAGATGATTCTATTGTACCAAATTAAATGTTTTTTTTTTTAAATGAAATATACGATATTTTAATCATAGGAAATTTTATGTGGCTTTGAAATTACAGCATTGTATTCTTCGTTTTTTTTTCTTTTTTTACTATACAATTGATAGGATTAACATGAAAATAGACATATATATATTCATATATTTAGAGTAGGTTTTTATAGAAGAGCTTTCTGTGCAAGATGCGTGTAGGTACTAGAAGTCTCAGGGTAAGGATTGTTAATACAGATTCGTACCAAACAAGAAAAGAAAACACACTAAAGGTAGAATTCTAACAGGTAGATCCAAATCGTGTTAGCACCAGTGCAACGTACTTCCGGATATAATGTAGCTTTTCTACCTCTTCAATACCTTTGGCAATTTATCCGGTAGTCCATACAAACGGTTCCAGTCTCTCTTCTATAGGTAGAAGGTTGTTCAATGTCTCTAGGCTCTCCAGGGTTTGATTCAGGAGAGAATGACACTTGGTCAATTGCTTGCTAAGCTCGTGTATTTTGTTCAGTTGCTCGGCAAAATTGGCAAACTTCTTTTGCCTCTCTGTTGCTAGATTGAAGATCTTGGCGACCTCGGGTTCTATGTTAATGCACAGAGTAGCTTGTTCGCTGGCGATCATTTGAGCATTGTTGTTGAGGTGATGCTGGTAGCGAGCGCACAGGTTGAACAGGCCAATCGGATCCAGCCTCTCCAGTATTTCCGGGTCTCTGACTCCTGGAGGCAGATTCAGAGTACCCCGCATGATGGGTAGAAACATGGGGATGCTTTGCAACCTGACCAGGTCAGGATCCTTGTCAGCCGTAGGGTCTGCGGCAGCTGGTTTCACTACTACTATGTTGTGGATTTTATCAGAGGTAGATTTCCTGAAATAAACCGTTTCTATTAAAACTTTCCTCTATCCGAGAATCGATTGCAACGCTTCGAAGAAGAGCTTGTTACCTGTAACTGCTAGAACCTAAGCTATTTTTACGTCTAGATATATCCTGTGCACCCAAACTTTTGCCTCTGTACAACTGCGATTGTTTGTTAGTCATCTTTGGCGAGTCCCCAATAGGTCTGTTCACCGTGTAAGATATATACGGTAGGTCAGAATCCGAACAAATGCTTGCACCAGGGCTAATGCATCTCGGAGGAGTGTCCTCGGGCACCCTCTCGCGACTAGGGACGCTTTTACCCCGCCTGAGGGGTGTGTTTCTGGTCCTACCAGAGCCAGCATTTTGCGCGCCGCCTTGAGAGCTTTGTTCAGATCCCATCCTGACTAACTTTGCACTCCAGATAAGTTGGCAAAGCTCCACGAAGGTGTACAACTTCTTCAACAGTTCATGATATTTAGAGCAGACGTTAGCGTACTATGTATATTTATGCATATACAGTATAATGCCATTGAAAGTTTCATTCGGTTGCCCTGTGATTAATCTTCTAAATGTTGCATAATAAGTAAAGTCGTAAGAATAATCGTCATGTGAGATATAAGGCCATTCGATGCTGCTCCTTCGCGTGTAACGTTCTAAACAAGGGCTCGCTCCAGTCGTTCATGTTTGGTCATTATTGCGATTCCTAGCGATCGATTCGACGTTAGAGCGTTCTCCTTTCGTTCTGCATCGTGTGACGCACACGCGTGGATCGCGTTGTCGGAACGCCGCCGTTCGAATTGTAGAAACCGTATCGGCTCGCGCGACAACGGCACTCCACGAAATTCGGTTCCCGTTCTCCTCTCTTCTCTTCTGTTGTCAAAAAGTCATTTCCCTTTCTGCCGTCGACTATCGTAACCATTTGCTAGAGTGGATTCGCGTATCATGATCGTCGTCAACACGACGGGAACACCATCTGAGAACCTGCCAGCGAAACTGCAAGCCGGGATCTCTAGTGTTTGCTCGATAATGGAACTCGGAACTCTGTGATGGAACTAACAGTGATCTGAAATACCAACATCGTGAAAAGTTCCACCATAGACGAGATACACGAGTCGGTGGTTCCGCGCTCTCTATCTAAAGAGAATCAGAGAATATACGAGAGTGTCGCGCTTGGGGTGAACCAGTTTGAATAACATATCATTTTTCTGAGGGAAGGTGACGTTGGAAAATTTTATGGAACGGAACAGGTGTGAAATAATCATAGATATAGATATTCATTTACAAGATCTTTATTGAAATGAAAATCTCTCGACACATTTGTTTTTATATGTAGCATGTCTTAAATTCTACTATATAATGTTATCGGAAATTGCAAATGTGCAGCTATTAGCTCGATATTTTACCGTCAATTCGTAAGATACTAGAAGTTCAAAAACTAACAAGTTTTAACAGTATCTCGTTGGTGGTCATGGTTTTTCAAAACAACCGCTTATACATATACGTCAGACGGTGCATTACCACTCGATCCGGAGATACATAATTCGCCGGTCCGATGGCACTACACGCCCTTGATTTTATCAGTATGATTTTTGTGTTTCCAACACGCGACGTTTGAGCCCCTGATAACAGTCGCGCCTTGTGCAGCCATGTTGTTCGTTGGATAATATAATCGATGCTTTTTCCGACTATTTTTATCTGAACGCGTCGATAACAGGATCCTTCTTTTTTCAATTACAGGGGAGCGTACGACAGCGTTTTTTTTCAGTATTATTGATTCCATTAATATTAATATAACCGCGCACTCTGACCACTTTCAAAGATAATTGCTCAAGATTACCGTAATCTTCAAACGAGTCCAAAGGCGTTCAAGCTAAAACATTCAGGGAACGAACTTTGTTTCGAGCTCTTGTTTAGTAATTCCTCTGATGCGATGCTCTTTACATCCACGTTTGGGCTTGGTCCAGGCGTCCCACAGTTGCCTAACTTTGCGGTACGATATCAACATAAAATCTGCATCGTTTCAAGCGATGACGCATGTCGTTGAGTCTTCATCTTTACCCATCTGGACCGGAAGGTTCTTGTGCAATCGTGCTTGCGAGTCGTCAGACGCCATTTCCTAGAATCTCCGAGGCACGGTACATTTATCAAGATCATTCGTGTTCGCGAATCATTCTTTTTACCAGAAGCTTCTATTTAATCGTCACTCGGTGACGATTAAACCTTAAAGAACATTAATTTGCACAAAGATTTGTGTCTGTTTGTCACAAAAACATTGGAAAATTGGAGGGCCTAGAAAGCTAGGACTTTTTTTAGCGTTTTTCACTATTGAAAACCTCCAGCTTTATATAACCAAGAAATGAGAACGCGCATCGCGCGCCCTTAGAATCCTGGAAAAACGAGTCTACCCCCTTAATTAGTTATTCCGAGCGTCCATCGCAAGGAGAAATCAAACGGTATTTCACGGCGCCGCCGCGTCGACGGATTTTCGAATCGTTTTCGGACCGTCTTCCAAGTCAATTAAGGCCGATTAGCATACGCGTTAATTATCGACGGTGGATCGAAACGGTTCCGCTCCTTTTTCCGAACTTTCCACTGGCCGGGAACATATCCGATCTTCTCTGCTTTCCACTTTCGACGGGTCTCGCGTGAGCATGTTCGAAGCGGGCGTCGGAAACGATTTAGAAAGCGGACATTCAGCGAAAAGCAGACCGGTCGATTTGCATAGAGAACGAGCGTATCAACGAGTCGTCACCCGATTCGATGTATTTATCGCGCGGACAAACGTAATCGGAATAATTGCCGTTTCTTGCCGGACTCGCGAAATTTTTATTTTAATCTAGATGCCGCGGAGCACAGCGTTCGACACGCTCGATCGTCCTGTCGCATCCTCCCGTGCTTTTTAACGACCGCTCGTTGCAACAACTTTCTAACGCATCGACGTATCCGCGCATTATCTTCGCGGGTCGATGGATAACGATAGAAACATAAAGATCCGTAGTCTAATCATCGTTCTACAAATACAGTTTGTAAGAAATTCCCTTTTAGGAACCTTTTATAAGCGAACGGCTACGTTTAGATTTTGAAAAAATGTTGGAACAGTTGAATTTAACATTATCAGATATTATCTGCAAAGAAATTGATAGTTGCAACATAGGGACGCGCGGTCGCGCGCGCGAAACACGAGGCAAAGGGAGCCGCGCTAATAAGGGCAGCGAAGTAAATGGAATATGCATGCGCGAGTCGGTGATGTCTCGTGCAGTCGGGTTCCCACAGATTCCAATATTCCCCTCGACTGGCTATCCTCTCGGTTATGACCGGACAGAACCAGCCTGAATTCTCGAAAATTCCCTACCGCTCTTCGTCCTGTTTTTTAATCTCTGCACGGGCCGGCAAAGAGAAACACTTGGCTGGTATTTTTCTCATAGCTCCATGATACCCTTGTGAATAATTCAGCGCGGAATTTTCGACCGCTCCGTCGAGATTTCCCTAAACTACCGGCCGGAATTGTTCGTTTTCACTGGGTCGCAGTACATAGAATTGCAATTCTCCGCGAACAATATGCAGGCCGGCCTAATAATTTCCTAGTTACGCGTTCGCTGAAAAATTCTTTCGAAATTGTTGCCTCCCTTATTGGCAATTTTGATCTTTCGAGTGCAGCAAAACATTCTTGGTCGCGAAGTTCAAAAGCACGCGAGATTTCGAATCGAAAAGCGTGGTGAAAAATAGTTTTTCGATCAACTAAAGCTTTTCGGAATGCATTTTTCAAGCAGAGCGATTTCATCGTCGTCGGACTGTGGTTCTTCGGGCGTGTCGCGAGAAAATTAATTCCTGAAGGTCTCCTCTTTACGAGAGCATTGCGAAAACAAGGAAAAAATCTTGCCGGTGCTCTCACGGTCAGTTTATTCAGTTGTTTAAACTTCGGTTTCGAGCTTGCGGCGCGTGCATTCTTCTCCGGAACGCGGGGGCAGAGCCTTTCGAAAACATTGTCGTCGGAGGAAATTTCATCCAAACGTAAATCTCGTTTTTCCCTCGGGTGGCCTCTGCTCGGCTCGTTGTGTGGTTAAACACCGCGTGTGCCGCAGCGGGGACACAAATTGGACGTTTCAACAACGTCGGGAACACTGCCTGCAGTTTTTCAGTCCCGAAACCGGTGGTTTTCAACAATTACGGCAATTGGACTAGCTCGCGGCCCGCGATAACTAATTTTCCCGCGTTTAAACGCAAAACAGTCCTCAAAGACCTCGTTGAACGCTTTCTCAACCTTATTTTTACCACGTTAAGCTACCAGTTCATCAGAATCTTCAATTTTTCTTTCAAGCATCTTGAAATTTCTGTTCAAGCAGAAGTTAAGCTCGTGAATTTTGATAGGAGAGAGTTACGGGGGCACAAGCTTCTCGATAGTATAAATAGTAGGTTATATTAAAATCGGCGCGTGTCACTTGCCGATCCTAGCATAAAACGCGCACGGCCAGACTGTTCTAACGGTTGAGATATAGGATTCAATTATTCACGGGACGCTTCGGATTTTAATAGAACGGTCCCGGTCTCTCCTAGCTATTTTGCGCTCCGCTTAATGTTTAGACGATTTAGACCACGAGCGCGATTTTTCATCCGCGAAACTTGCGAGAGCGTCCCACTTAAACAAACCTTCAGCGATCTTTCTTATTTCCAGAATAAATCGAGTGGTTACAACGGTCTTTCTCCTTTCAGGAATTTTATCGGTTTATCGTGTAATGAATATTTTCGACTAAATTGTCTCGAACGGTCACTGGGAATTCGTAGAACTGTTTTTATTTATCGGTGTCGTAAAATATGAATGTTTATCGTTTCGACGTAGACTGCTTTATTCGGTTGGCTTTCTTGTATGCAATCTTACGTTAATTTTCGCGATAACTAAAAGAACGTTTACGTAGTTTTACAATAAGCAAGTGGAGACATTCAGTTTCTTGAAATTCGCGTTGGAACATTCGAAGATCGTTGAAAGCCATAAGTAAATGGCGATGATCCTCGGTCCAGTGATAAACATATTATTACGCTCTCGTTTGGAAATATTAATACTCGTCGCGAACGGAAGATAAACCTGAAAATACCGTACGAATTTATTGGACGCCACGAACGAACATTATCTGGAGAATGTTCGAGCTCAATAGACCGTATATTAATACGATGTAATAGAAGCGGCGCGGCATAATTTACGTAAAATATTATGCACAGAAACGAGATCGTACACGGAGGTTTCATTCATCGGAGCTGTGCAGCGCTCGGAAATTCGGATGCCTCGTAAAATGCATTTCCGGGCGTCCATTGCTTACACTGTCCGACACCAATTTTCGGTCCTTGCAGATTTCTCTGCTAAAATCATTCTCCGTCACCTTTAAATTGCGAGAAGTTTCATTTCGGTCTTTCCGCTACCTATTTCGGACATTAAGGGTACGACGAAAAATTTACCAAACCCGTACACATTCGGGAGAGTCTAAAGAATAATCCTGCGTAAAAGGAAAATTCTCGAATTGCCGATTATCGAGAGGTGAAGGAAAAATTAAAGTTTATCGCGCAGCGTTATCGCATAAATTCTTCCGAATAATGGATCGCTGTCGGGTTTGTAAGGAACGGTAGTCGGGCATTGCTGTATCGAGAATCTCGATCGCGTTCGCGTTAACAGATATCGGCGGTCATAATCCACTAACGACTGTTTACACAATATCGGCTCGGCGAGGAGCGAAGCGGAGCCGAGCGGCAGGATTTGCATACATCGCCGATTAACCAATCCCGTTGCGTACAAATTATTTTAATATACAGCTTATCGCGAGCCCCGACGGACGCGTTTCACGTGTCAACGAGCCGTTTCCATGAAACGAGCCAGCAGCGCGGCGCGGCGGGCCGACAATCGAGGGAAATACAGTCGGTTTTCGCGACCGTTTCTTCGCGCGATCGTTTCTCTTATTTCTATATGGTCGCTGCGTCGTTCCCTCTTATTTATTAATAGGGTAATCGCGTATTTCGAGAGAGCGGAACACGTCCAGACACAGCAGAGTCCGCAGACACCGTAGAAATTTCGTTTCTTGTTCCCACAACAGTCACCAGACACGACTGAATAAACAATCTCTCGCTTCAAGGCGAATTTTTCTTTTCCGAAGTTGACGCTCTGCGGTTTCAATTGTGCAACGATGCGAACGCGTCGCAATATCACTCTTTCCACTCCTAAATGTTCCTCTATCTTCTCCTTTTCTCTTCCCCGGGATTATTGGAACGGCGGAAGTTTGCTTCGCTGCACTTCTACGCGTTATCTTCTTTTTTTTTTTTTCTTTTAGAGAATACCTACTTTGAGTTGTTTCGATCGTTATTGATTTTTAAAATGGATAGAATTCTATATTCGATATCCAGAGAATACGTTTAAACTCGTAGCAATACCACGCCCATCGCCTCCAATTTGTCTCCGGGTAGTTTCGAGCATCGCATCGAATAACCCTAGAGGACGCAATCTTTTTTCGCGCGCGCGTCCGTCCAGCTGTGTCTGCTCGAGTCTCCGCTAAACAAGAGCCACGAGAACTCCGGGTATCGTGTCCTTTATTCCAAAAAGATTGCGGTAGACAGTGCCGTGTCGCCCTGAGCAGTGGTCGCTCGTTTTTCCATCAGTTTCGAGGATCCAGCTTGGTCTCGGTCTCAGTCAGTCTCGACCTCGAGCGACGTGATTTCGAGGCGCAGAGAAACGTTTCGGGTCAAGGCTTGGCTCGGTTCGGGCCCCTGTTTAGTTGACAGAGCGTATCTAGATGGATCGGAGCCGCGGAATAAGGCCTCTTTTCAAAGTAGGCCAAAAGAGTATGGTCGTCGACGTTGCTCCCTTGGTAGCCGGCAATCTCGAGATAAAAATCGCGAACGCATTGAGAGAGGAACGCGTTCTATGCGAAACCGAGAGGAGGACGGGCGCGAAACCGTGCATGGGGGAGTTTGGGATTGAAGAAGGGAACGGGAGGGGGGAGGGCAGGGGGAGCGTAAAAGCGGCATTAAATTTAAATTGCTCGTATCCCAGCGCGCCTAGCGCGAAACTTTAAGAGGCGGCGTCATCAAAAAATGGAGAGACGACGACGTCTCGTCGTAAAAAAGACGTCCGCGATGCGTATCCCCCCTCGACACCAAGAGATTACACCGCGAAATGTGATTGTGCAAGACTATCAGCCCCCAACGAGATCTGAATTACGATTTTATTCCGTCGATATACTCGCATCTTACCCAAGCCCCGCCTTTTTTCTCTCGATCTTCTTCGGTGTTCTACACAGCCCCGGATTAGATCGCCAGGCCAGTTTAGCTCTTCGACACTTGATTAGGGTCCTGATCTTTTCTCCCTGCCCCCGGCGCATCATCCTTCATCCTGAAATTAGCCTCTCCAGTCCTCCATCATACTTATCTCGCGCTTCTTCAACAGAATTTAGCGCGAAATTTAACATCGTAGAATCGATTAAACAGGAACAAACTAGACGGTTTTACAGAATTGATTTTGCAATTAGAAATAAGTATTGTCTTTCGTATAAAAATTGACTGTCTGCACGCTGTTAGATGGTTCGCAACGGGGTCCGGGTCCATCGCGACAGCATTCGACAATTTCTAAATCAATGTTTGATCACGTCACTCGAAATAGAGCCGCACTCGACGCGTGACTTCCAAATATTTATACCGTGTAAACACGCAGCTTTGCGGCGAAGAAAGCTGGCAATTACATCGTGGTCTTCTCTCGCGCTTGTGTATACGGGAAACAGTCCTCGAGTGTCCCTTTCGAGTGGTAGAACTCAATCATCTCTTGTCATTTACATTCGTAGATCGTTCGAACATATACGCGTGTACACGATCGTTCCCTAAAATATTTACTCTTCCATCGAGAAAGATAGTTACATTTTTATCGTCGCGCATTCAAAATATTTTTAACAGTTTTAAAACTAGCGTCTTTCAAACAGACGTATTTTTCGACTTAGCTATGTTTCAATGTATACGACGTTTCACGGTCTCTCTACGGTGTGGCGAACTCGTAAACGGGTTCGAAGTTAATTGGAAATTTAATCCGTAACCGCGAAGCACTGACGCGCGGTTAAGGGCGAAGAACTAATGCCACGGCAGATTAGATCGCGATAAAAGTCGCGTAACTTCTGCGAACGCGCCAGGGCGCGAGAAAGTTAAGGGAGAGAGGGGTTTTCGAAAAGGTCCGAGCGATTTGCGGCGAGATGCGAATCTTGATCGCTGCTTGGTATGCAGACTAGTTCGGGCAAACATCGAAATTTCGTCGAACCGGCCGAGAATTTGGTTGCTCAGGGCTGTTTGCCTGGCGGAGAGGCAGAGAAATCTGCGATTCGTGCCTCTTCCCTCGCGTTCTGCATCCTCGCTACCCTATTATCAACTTTGTGACCGTGTGAACGCCTCCTCGCAATTTTAAAGGCTCCCGTAACCCGTTTACACGGCTCCGACCCTCTACGGGCCTGAATCGTGTTATCCTTTGATTCCGGATCCGCGAAAACCTGCCAAACAACTCTGTTTTAACGTGGGCGTACGTCGGACCTGTAACAATACTGGGAATATTTTTACGAACACTGCTAAATAATTCAATTATTGCTGTGTTCAATTTTTACGACGATGCAGCGTCCAGTATTATGGGACATTGATAGAATAGATATAATAGAGATTTTTCCACTGATAATACGCAAGATTCTGCCAATAAATTTCGCGTACGGTCCCGTACGATTTTCTATGGGGACTGAGTAAATATCCGCGTGTCCCGGATAAGTTACAAATCGATCCAGGTAAGTCACTGTACACCTGGACACGCTTATAGAGGAGAAATTCACCGGCGAAGAAAAATACCGCGTCGGTTTTTTCCGCGAGCGAAACGACTCTTTACTTTCTTCCGATTTCGCAACGACCACCACCGCGGAATCATTTTTCAAAGCAGGAGTGCTGAGGTCTCTCGAAATTCTGCGATCAAACGAGCAGATCGAATATCGACCGTGAGGCACGATGATGGATCGCGTTCGAACTCGATTAATTCGAGTCGTTGTAAACAGCTTCGCGTTGCATTCCTCGCCATCGAAAAATAATACACTCGATTTGTCTCGGAAGAATCGGGATTTCGTTCGTTCGAAAAATTTTCTGAATGGAACAACATCGTTTAACCCGACGAAGATTGAAGGTGTATTAATCCTTATCCGTACCTTGGATTAAGTTCGTGCATTTTTTCCCGTACGCTTCAGAAAATAAATGTTACAAAACGGTGCTTCGGAAGAATTATTCTCCAAAGGTTATTACATATCACGTAGACATTGACTATAATAAAACCTGCGAATCGAGAATGGGGACCGATCGAGGAGACGCGAGCACGAGCGAATAGTAGGACAACAGTAATAAAATAAAATGATGATTAACCAGCAGGGCAGTTAGCGTGGAAGGGAGGGAAGGGGGTCCAAGGCGGAGACAGAGCGAGGGAAGAGCGGCGCGGCGTGGCGCGGCGCGCATAAATCCAGCCGCGGTGCATTAATCAATTTAAGCTCGCAATTTCTATCGGCGACGAGGTTAAAGTGGCCGGGGTGGATGGGGCTGATTTCGCCGGCGTAATTAATAGTAACAAGTGTTGCGAGAGAGCTGGTGTTTCGAGGCAGCTCGACTAGTCAGCTAAGCACTCGGCCCGAGCCAGAGAGCGCGCGATAACTGAAACGCGATGATGACTCTGACCGATGGAAAGCCAGAGAGCTCCCTGGGGGCTGTGGGCTGGGGGCTGGGGGCTGGGGGCCGGGGGCAAGACTGGCAGTAAATGCAAACGACTTGACCCGGCCCGAAGATCGAACGAAGACAAGACACGTACGGGGCCATCCTCCCTCTCATCGTTTCCCCTTACCCCATCGTCTACAGTCTACGAGAGAGAACAGATACCCGAGAGAAGAGTGTCTACTCGTGACGGTGCACGAGTGCATAAGCTGCACAAAGGGGAAGACCGTTGCGATGCACCGCGCGCCCGCATGCGAATTCAATTACACTCTTCGGCCATTACCGCGCGATACCATCGGTACTTCTCTGAAGTCTCTTCCCCAAATTTTGATACGTCGCCTTCGGAATTATTTATTCGCGAGGTTCGACGTTCCAGTATCTATTGCACGATTTCTTATTTGTC
Source organism: Lasioglossum morio (assembly GCA_916610235.2). NCBI lineage: Eukaryota > Metazoa > Arthropoda > Insecta > Hymenoptera > Halictidae > Lasioglossum > Lasioglossum morio. The sequence continues at coordinate 15,282,012 of OU744333.1, forward strand.
GTGACTAGGCTTATTATGTACTCTTTTTAACCCTTGACACTCGAGTGGCGCCTCTGAGGCGCCACTAAAAATTCCTGTACCATTATTTAAATAATTGTTTACACTATCAGATATGTCGGTATCTAACCAATTACTACACATTTAAGTATTGTATGAGGTATTATATCAATTTGATATTTATCAAATTTAAACAAATCATAGAGAATGGAAATATTGTAGTTGTTGTCAGAAGAAACGTGTAATTTTCGAGTTAAAATAGGTCCGAGTGCAAAGGGTGAATTGTTTGAATTGGTGGAAAGCGTAGAAAGCGTAGAAACGTAGAATCGCGCTGGATCGAAACTGGACAAAGCGAGTCGGAGAGCGGTGATTTCGTGAGTCCGGTAAGTCCAGTGTTAGTTCGAGTGTTAAAAGTGGAAAATTCGAGTGACAAACTCGTTATCGAAATACATATACGGAAGTCGTCGGACCGAGCCAATCGTTGACATGCATTTTCCTTGTTGTTTGGTACGAGAGGGGATGCTCGTCGGCGGTAAAAGGAGGGGTGAGGTTGCCGCGCGCGCCGTCGTGGGTTCAGTGAGCAGCGAGCTCTCGTCGCGGGAACATCGTCTTGTTACGGGTCTCTCGGAAACCGGTGAGCCACGTGCTTCGTCGTTCCGTCGTGTCAGATATTGTTGTTTGCAGACCGGTGTGGCCCGATCCACCGTGGAAAACCACTGGGAAAAAACGTTTCCCATCGTTTGTGTACGAAAGCGAGAGTCGCGACCGGTGCATCGGTGTCGCAGCGGTGACGACGGGATATCGCGTGTTCGCGTGACCGACGAAAAACCGGGTCGAAGGTTATTGCAATTCAAATCGAGCCGAATTATATCGAGCCACTTTGCTCTCCTCGTGCCGCCTGCTCTTTTCTACGTTCTTCCCTCGTTTTCGCTTGCCTGCTCCTAATTCAATTGTACCACGGCAATTGGTAGATCACTGTTTGTTCGATCGGTCCGAGTCTTCGAGGCTCCTCGTTTACAGTGGTACCTGTTGTGTCCGATCGGTGATTCTTGTGCATCCATGTCCCTGCGACTGTGAAACGTAAGTAACTTTTTATTTGAAAAATTTTAACCTTTGGAACAAACCAATTCTCTAGTAGAAATACTTGGTTGTTTGATAGTTGACTGTAAATCGAGTAGAAGTTAGTTTTCGGAGCAGGGCTCCGAAATTGAACGAGCACGGGAACAAATGTTACAGATTTAAAAGACAAATACCTCGGCATTTAAAACGCGAGAATAGTCCGTGTTCTCTTGCCTTGCAACCAGACAAGTTTGTTTGTTCAAGGCGAAGTGTCCGTGGCACGAAGGCGGAGACGAATATGTACTGGGTAAACAATGTTTTAAAAATAATTCTAGAAATTCCTAGAGCAGCTACCTCGGAAAACCCACCCGTGAACGTCTTCGTAAATAGTTTATCCTACGTCATCGTAGCCGTACTTTTTCAATGTTTTCCAAATAATTACTCCGACCTCTGTGGATCACGTGTTTCGTTTCGAAGTTCGAAGACTCGTGTGGTTCCATTGTACATAAATTGAAATTTATTGCCGGCCATCGATCGTGCAAGAATCGAGTAAGCAACAATGACATTGAACGTCGATCAGAGGGGAGCAGCCAGCTCGTCGGAATCAGCTTATCGCTTATCGGCGTCGCGCACGTTTCGAATTCTTCCTGTTTGCGGGTCCCCGAGTTGCTGGCGGGTATATACGTCGAGAAAATCGAGCGATATTTCTCGGCACGTCGTGTTGGTACAATTAGAAGCTCGTTCCGCGGAGTTAACACCGAAAGTGTCGAGGGAACCGGGCCCCGGAGCGGTTTGTTGCGTAACGACGGTAATTGCGCGGTGCTAGTGTGTCGTGATAAGGCATGTGCTCCTCTCGGACGTTCTTCAGGTACCAGGGAGCACAACTCCCACGTCGTTGACGTTTCATTGTAATTTCGCGGAAGATACCGCGACCAGATACATATACCCACGTACACCGTGTTAACGAGCCCGGGATCCTTCTCGTTCCCGTTGACGAACATCGCCGAACCTTCTACCGTTCCGTCAATAACTCCAGCCACCTCGTAAATTATCCACTTTGTCGGATACATTGAGAACAGCTGCAAAATTGATTTACGCCAGTTTTTTAAGTACGTGCTTCGAATGCTTCCCCGCAGGCTATTGCGCGCAGACTCTGCCGCCGAAGGATTTGTAGCTCTCGACGGTGTTGTCCTTTTCTAGATTTTCTCCGCCAGCCGGAGCTGGACGAACGACGAGGTCCTTAGACGCGTCTCGGACACAATTTTATCCCTGAATTTTCTACCAACTTCTCTCGGAGAATTTGCTTGGTTTTAATCGAATTCATTTCGGTTTGGCACGATGTCGATGTTTTTGGTCTTGCTATAAAGATTATACAACAGTCCTTAGTATGTACGCGTGTAAAATGGAATTTTCAAATATTTACTCGTTCGTTAACGAAAAATCGAAGGCGTCTTTAAAACACCGTCTAAACGGGACGGCAATTCCCTGTAATTTTAAACGTGCTTTCAATTAACCTTTGCCAACCTTTGATTCGTGTTACATTAAATTATCGTCGAGAAGAGACTTATAAATTTCTACCATTAATTTTAGTATATCTAGACTCCGCTGAAAGCGTTCTTAAAACAGCGTTCACAGTTTTTACATTAATCATTCAAATTTGACTTCAGTCTAGATTTAATTACAGTTGAATCTAAACGAACCCCCTGTTCCATATTAATTAACCTGAAAATTTCTCTTGCGTTTACGTCAGTTTCTGACGGAATCAACACTCGGTCTATATTTCTATTACACTCGATTTCTGTGCGAGTAGAAAAAGTATGGAAAACAGAATCGCGTTCGAGTGAAAACGAGCGTAAACTCGATTGGAAGTCTCGGTAGGTAGGTTTCGTTCGGATGTCGTTTCAAGTTCGGACGGAACAATGGGCAGAAAGTTACGAGTCACCTGCGAACAACGTTGCAGTGTTCAGCGTAGTCACGCGTTCCCCTGTTGCATAATGTCTTGATTAACGACGGACAGCCGCGCCATTGAAAGATTTCGTGAAAGTCGCGGTGCATCCTCGCTGCACCCTGCACCAACAAACGCCAGGTACACCATGGCTGCTTGACTCAAAGGAAAATGAAAGGTTTTAAAGGTCGTATTAGCGGCGAGTTAACCGACTGTTTAACCGGCAGTCAGCGAACCTTGCATTACGTTGCGTGAGTTACGAGAAATGCACATGATAGTCGTGCAAATATTTTACTTATCGGCTTCCTCCATCAGTCGTTTGCTGTGTACTCACCAATAAAGAGAACAAAGGAAAAATAGCAAAATTAACAACAGGTTCTGCTTAAAAAAACCTCAAAAAAAAAGTAAAACATAATTTCACGCATCATTTCCAAAAACTGTAAGCCTATTCGTATAATTTGTTACTCGGGGAACGAAGTGCGTTCATTGTTATTTTTTCTTTTGCAGAGAAACGAGGTGAGAAAATCTGCAGCAAGGATCGTTCCAGTTGGCCTGGATCTCTATCTCTGGATCAGCGGTTGCTGAAGAGGATCGACAGGTTGCCAGACAGGTACCACGCTTTTTCTTTTTTTTTTTTTGTTTGATTTGATTTCATTGACCTTTTTTCCGCGAAATGCCGCATTTCCGCGTGGCGAAAGTGAAAGTCATCAACGCAGTGGACAACCGCGAATTTTGCCGGTCGACTCACCCGCGCCCGTGTGTCCGCATAAAATGCATCGTTGATGGCGCATCGATTCGCTTCTTGCACTCTGACACGAGACTTTTTTTTCCTTCTGCCTGTGTTTTTTTCTCGTGCGCATAATCGTTGGAAAATAATAGGTCAGTGAAGAGACGTTTGAGAACCGTTGCTGTTTGCTGGTGGTTTTTCAAATTTTTCCTGCTACGATTCGATCATGGCGCTCGGTTTTGATCGAAATTTGTGATTACGATTGTTGCCTCTCGGTGATTAATACTGGTTTTATCGTGTGACTCGATATCGATACTGTTTTCAACCGGTTCGTGTAATCCTGAGTGCGCTATTTGAAATACAGCGTGATAACTGAGACGGACGCTCGATCGTGTGACATGTTAATGTTTCGATATTGTTCTGCAGTTTACGATACTCCTAGCGAAGATTGCTCGGTTGAAACCGGATCGAATTGCCCGGAAAGCGCAGATTTCCTGCAAATTGTACTCGATATTTTTATGTAGTCTCGATCGCGCTGGTTTCATTACGTGTTTTAACTGCGTCCATCTCGTTGAGATTTTCAAATACATTTAGCTTCTAAAAATTAATTGACTCGCAGAACTTGTTTACAATTTGTTTCACAGTCTAATCTCGAGTGAAGAAGCTTAGTCGCCTAACCCACCTGACCCAGTTAGTACCTCTTGACAAACTGTTACAGTTTCGATGAAATTGATTGCTACGCTACTTGAACTTTGAAAAATAATAAATTCGCAAGAGTATCGGAGACGCAATAAAAAATAAAGCCTCTAATAAAAATCGGAAAACGGGATTACTGGGTCGCGGTTCTTTTTTTCCCGCCGAATATCGAGCATCGATAATCGACGATAGCTTCACTTAGTTTCATTAGGCTCCTTTGTCGCTCTATTGGCGCATCAACGAACGGTCGCGTCGACGATAATTATTCGCTGTTAACGAGTTTGAAGCGCGCGAGTCAAGGTCCATCGTTTATCCGTCCAATTTGTGCCGCGTTTTCTTCTCGAGTTCTCTCGTTTTTTTTTTTTCCCATTTTGGTATCCGGCGCGGCGTGCGTCCGTTTCGCGATGGCTCGTCCCGTCTCTCACGTTTCTCGTTCACGTGTCGCGTTTCCGCCAGCGAAATTACGGTGGCCGCTCGATAGATCCTTAAACAGATACATTTCAAATAACTGTTATCGCACGACGACCGACTCAGTCATCAGCTCTCCGCTGGCAACCATTAATTTTCCGCTGCTATCGCTACACTTCAGAAATTATGCACTGCGATCCCATGCTGCGAAAATATTTTCTGCATCGTTTGTACCCGACTCTTTATTCAATCATTATCGCCCAAGTGAATGCGTCAGCCGCAAAACAAAAAGTCAATGCAATTTTCTTGTTTCGGTACTACGTATATCGTGCGCTAAAGTATCTCCTCTTGCGAAAAATTATTGGACCTCGTACGTTCTTCAGAAATTGTTGCGCCAAAGATCTTTTATCTCTCTACAATATTCGTAGATTTAAAACAAGTGCATCGTATATGAAACACAATTTAAAATGTATAAAATTTCACCAGAAGGGCATACACGCGTCGATTAAATGAATTGATGCATTCGTTGCAAACTTCAATAAAAATACCAGATGCGTTGAAACGTTGTAGACTCGACGCATTCGTGTTTAAACTTCATATACGAGGGTACATGTATTCTTCCATTATTATCGGAAACAGAGAAGCGCATTTCAATAATTCAACACGAGTCACTTGCGCATAATGAGAACAGTTTGACAATTCTTTTTGTGCTCGTTCGAACATTGTTGAACAGCTGAAGTTAATGATGACTATACCAGATGTCTTTGCGAATAGTATCTTTTCAATTGAATAGAAACGAAGCAAAATAAAAAATGCATAAAACGCGCAGAATGGTTGAAAACACTCGACTTCGTCGAAGCGTTTCCGAAATGCAAAAAGGACTCTTCACGTAACATTGGTGTTTTACTCCGCGCGTTTATGTTTTGACATAATCGCACGCAATCTGCAACCTCGTAACGAGCAGTTCCGGAACGGTTTTATTTTAATACCGCGAAAGTTTCGTATGAATGCATTTTGCGAAGTATAGTTGGCCAGCCACGAACAGACCCTCATTCAGAAGCTTCAGAGTCGAATATTCAAATTCTGCTCTCCCTCTCTCTCTCTCTCTCTCTCCAGAGAGAACGAGCCACGATACGTGCAAATATTATTTTATCGTCGACTTGTATCTTCGCGCGGAACATCCCATTTTACTTCTTCCCAATTTCCACAATTGAAACCACAATCCTATCAAATTCGTACGTCCCTGATTATTAGATTCCTCAACTTTATGCATTCGTGTCGCGTAAAAGTCGCGAGGAGTCTCGAAACTTTGTAGAATTTGACTCGGTGTGCCATTCGATGCTGAATTTTCACAGCAAAACCGCAAGCGGAAGTTTATTTGATTTTTATTATGCTTGAAATACTCTTTAATATTCCGTTTCAGAAAAAATTCATTTATATTCCGTCGTAAGCGATGTCCATTCGCGAGTTTTAAAGAATTATGGAATGGGCAGAAAATAATGAGAATGGTCCCAAAGAATAAATGTGATCTCGATGAATAATAAATGTTAACAAACTGCGGGTATTTGTGCGCTTTTTTTTTTAATGCAAATTCGTGAAACGAAAACGAGAATGCGTTTTTGCAAATTAATGAACGTTTCACTTCGCACACAATTTTCCCAGAAGCGATGCAATTATAATAATCGGACAAGCTCTAAAAAACACAGTAAGAGTATAACTTTGCATGAATTTTTGCAGATCATTAACTACACCGATCGTCTGATAGTTGCGGGTTTTTCGAATTGTTTAGCGAGATTGTTAATCGATGACGCGTCATCCGCACCGGTGCACCAATAGTCGATGCACCGTCGCGACGCGACGCGATGGCAAGGATATTTGATTAGGATCGCAGTCTGTTGGTCGATTATGCTCGGAAGACGCGATTGCCACTTTGTCTCGGTTCGCTCTCGCGTTTCGTTTAATCTTGCATCGAGCGCGCGTATCGTTTTTATTATCGACAATATCGGGAAATTTCTTCTGCCGGCCGATAATCGAACCTCTCCGACAGAGTAAAATTTTTATCACCGGCTTTTCCGAGAATCTGTTAACGCGGGAAATCGCGTTCTGCAGATCGCGCGAAAATTTTTCCGCCTCTCTTATAAGTCAGCTTCTCGTCGCAGTGGCGCGCGCTCTCGCGACACACGTGGAGAACACGCTTCTTTTATCGCTCGTATCTGCCCGGCTACCATCGTCCCGAGCTTCCTGCAAAAATCCTCAACGACTTTCAATACCTCCACAACTTCGGAAATAATACTGCGAATCTTTATGCATTTATACGCGAATTCGCAAAGTGTAACCAGCTAAAGGTAGTGGCAGTTTCATTCTATTGTATTTTTATGGCCAGCTCTGTACGTTCTGATTTCTTTGGAAGATCGAAGTAAAATTTACAAAGTATATCACGCATGTAACACGAACGGATAAGCTTCGGGGTGAGGTAGATTAGATTGAAGGGATAGAATAAAAGTTTTATAGCGGTTCAGGTTGGATTTAGATAGAATGTTGAATCGTACGTATGTGTCGCATGTTCCGGGGTTAAATAAATAGTATAAAAGTGGTAGGTAAATAAAGTTTGATAGGCAAGTCGTGGTCGTAAAATATCTCAGGAGGCTATGGGGTTAGAATTCGCATGGAATAATCAAATTCTTGCGTCACGCACACGATCCCTGTCTCGGTTCGTCTCAATATAGCGGTCGTGGGTGGCCGGATAAAGGCCAATCTAGAAGATACGTGTCTTCCACGCTCGAAAGTGAGACATATTGCTACTTACGCACGAATGTAATCGAGACGTGAGCACAAGCAACACTGATGCAATCAGGCAGAAATAGTCGTAAAGTTGGCGGACAACTTTTTCCAGCGAGATCGCTCCCGGCGTACGCTTCGAACGTTCAATTCGACTCGAACATTGTATTCTTTTTTAATCCGTTTGCACCGCTAATTCTCACCATTAAATGTCGCTCAAAGTTTACATTATCGTTAGAATCGAGTGAAGAAAAAAGAATGATCCGTTCACTCGATGTTTCCTGTATATTGTAGAATAGATCCGAAAGGAATTGCTTGCCCGATCACGCGAACGATGCACGAGGATTGCGCAATCAATCATAATTTCAAATGACTTGCAGTCGCGTTACACGAAAGTGTATAAACATCCGTTGTATTACTAGTATTTTTTACTCTGCTTCTGATATTGGTAATTCGATGTAGAGCAATTAAACGGCAGCTATTGGTAGTTGATTACATGTAATTTTAAATTGGTTATTGTCGCGTTACGTAAAAATTGCGCAAACGTTTAAACTGCATTTGCGCTACTTTCCATGCGCTGATGTTATCTAGAAAAAGGTAAAAATCCTGCAGAACATTTTTCAAAGATGGGTACTCAAATAGAATTTAGCGTTATCGATTGCCGGTGAGTTTGTTGCTGGCCGAGGGAAATTTTCGGGTCTGGAAAACCGAAAGAATCTCGCCGCTAAAGAAATTTCAATGTTGAAGCGAACGACGACGTTCGTCAGAGTCACGAAATTTCCCGGACGATCGACGGAACGGTTAGTCGGCGAACGAACTTGAACTATTCTCCTTATCGCGACGGGCCAAGCACTTTACTTTACTTTTTCCTCGACGGGTTTTTCCTTGGGCGTTCGCCCGAGTTTGCCCGCGGCCCGCATATTTCGGCCCCGGGGCAGGTGTATTAAGGCTTTTCATCTCGATATTGGAAAACTTGCCGGAATAAATGAAGTTTTTCGCGAAACAAGAATGCTCTCGTCAAATTGCAACCCCGGTCCCGGCGAGAACGAGTTTCTTTCCCCGCGAATTTCACCTTCGTTCACCATCCTTTCTGCATTCCCCGGCTCGATTAGACCAACAATATCTGCACCGAGTTCTGTATCGCGAGTTCTGCTCTATTGCCTGCTTTAATCTGGATTTGTCATTTTTCCTAGAAACACATCTATTTTGCTCGATAGGTTCTCTTCAGAAGACAATATAGTCTATTGAAAATGTGACAACTCCCATTACGCTTCCAATTAATTCCCCGAAAATGTCGTGCCTTGAAAAATATCCGTAAAATCGACGACTATTGAAAAACAAAAATACAGTCGAGCCTCTCTTAAATTAGCAAATGATCTCGAATTTTCAAATATTAAATCGCAGTTGGTACGGCACCGCAAAAGCGTTTTACTGGTTAAAAACGGTAAGAGGAAGCTTCTCACAGCGATAACCCGAGCACCGGGTGCTTGAATCTCTGGGGAAAAAAAACTGGTGGGATAAGCATTAATCTGAGAATTCTTCCTGTGCGATTCGTTTCCCTGATTCGCTAATTTGTTACGCGTTTTAATTCCCGCGTCGCGACCGAACCTGCACCGAATTCCATAGGATCCGCAATTTATGGAACGATAAACGGTTTAATAAGGCGCGGGGTGTAAACAGAGACAGAGGGTTGTCGCGAGGGGATGGGTGGATATTCAACCGGCTGCGTTCTTCCGAGGATATTCCTATTTGAACCTCGCCCTCGTTGCTCGTTTTTCTATCTGCTGTTTTCCGAGGCTGTGCTCTACCCGAGCGTATCGCGAGGAGGCTGTACGTGGATTACATACGGATGTCGGTCTTATTAACATCGGTGCCAGGTGGACGAGATAAGAGTTAATCGGCGAGACGTGGGCTTATCCTTTCGTGGGCCGAAAGGAGACGCAACTACTCATCCGCGCGGACGGGGCATTGTCACGTAAAACGCTCGTACATCTTCCTTTCTCGCCGGATATTTCGCGCAATGTGACTTTTCATGGGCTCTCTCGCTGTCCCGGAAATGCTTCTTCGATTCATCGCGTCGCTTCCCTTCCCTTTCTTTCATCGTTTCTCTCATCGTTAAAGGCATTCTTGCCGGTAAACTAGAATAATTCAGTGGGTGGTTCGACACATCTTCTTAAGTACTGCACCTCCACCTCCAGACAAATATGTTTCTTTCGAGACTGACAAAAGGAATCGGTCAAACAACAACGATGCAGCGAAACTCAAAATATGTACAATTTATAGGATGTTTTCTAAAATCGTGTGAGCGGTGGGTTGCCGGGAAACGATAGTGGCGTGTAGTTTTCTGAAACGGATCATCTAGAGTGTCTTTTCATTCGTTTCCCGTTAAATCCGACCCCGCAATCTCGGTCCTTGCGTCGGCAGCCTTTCTTTATCCCGTTGTCTGTTCGCATCGTTCTTTCTCTCCTTGTTCCTTGCTTGTTCGTCTTAATATTGGCCTTGCTGGGCGGACAGGTCGGGACCTAATCAAAGGGATGCGCCCGTTATCCCTGGGAAAACGGAGATATACACGCGGGCAGCCGCCTCTTCCAGCCCGTAATCGCGCGTCGAGAATACGTGCTCTCGAGGGTCGAGAGTGAGTGAGACAGAGAGAGAGAGAGAGAGAGAGAGAGAGAGAGAGAGAGAGAGAGAGAAAGAAAGAGAGGACGCCCGCTGCGATCTCCCTCCGCGTGCCAACGCGATAAATTTATTTCACTTGGCACCGGGACAGGGAAAACCAACTCCTGCGATCATCCCGTCCAGTTAACCCTTGACCTCTTGTCCCTGGTCCACCGTTTTCTCGAAACCATCCGACGAAAGGAACGCTTATTGTACTCTCCGCTCACGATACCATAATTCATTCCTCTGCGCTTCAATTTTCATGGAATTTTTTCGATCGGGGTACAACCCCTTCAGCCGAGCACTTTCCGATTTTCCCTTTTGATTTTCCCTCGACAAAAAAAAAACGAAGCAGCAGAGTGAACTGGAATCTTTAATTCTGATTAAATTCGACACTCCCATTTTCTCTTATAAAAGTTGATGGAATTTTTCATAAAGTCATCTTTCAGATTTTCCGCTCTGTGTGTGCGTGTTTGAATTCTCGATTTTCTGCGCGAGACAAATGTACTGCGAATGGACAAGTGTATCGTAGAGTTCTGGAAAATGTGCATTTGACAATCATATCTACACCGAAGTTAATAAGACATTCCTGAACAGATTGGCTGCCAACGGTTACCTCTGCCACAGTCTATACATATAATTACAGTATTCTATAAAATATAATGCATCCTCTCATAAATATCTCATAAGAAGCTCGTCCATCGTCCAAAACATTTCTATAATAACGCAGTTTTCACGGGATCTTATAACGAAGAACGTTCGGAGACGTTTAATTAAATGCGACAACGTCGGCGCGGCGCAGTCGGCGTCGGGTGCAGAATCGGATTGCATTTAATACGAAATCAGGTTCGTAAATTCGAAGCTGGTTGCGGGTAGGGTAAAAACAACGGGCGGCCCGGGAGCAGATAATTAGAGAAGTATTCCGAAAGCGGGGGACTTAATTTAATTTAGCGGGATCCAAGCGATTTGGTCGATGCGAGAGCCGGTTATGAAATATGTTGCAACGGGGCCGGCCCAGGTATTTCTGTGCTATTCGAGGGACGCGGGTGCAGCGGGTTGCAGCCGCTCGGAATGATGCTCCTGTCTGCCGCGATTTAAGCAGAAATTATATTCCGCAATAATTAATCCATTCGATGCAACGTTTTATTGCTTTCTCTCTATCTCTCTCTCTCTCTCTCTTCCTCCCTGCTCCCGAGTGCCTAATAATATTTAATGGCTCGAGCGGTTCTAAGAACGAGCCGTTTATTCCGGCGAACCGCGGTTTTATTTAATTACGGACCAATCCGGAATACCTAATGGAATAATTGTTTGTAAATTAATATTCCTTCGAATTGCTAAAACCAGACTCTTGTAATTGCGTTATTCGCGAGGAGACGTTGGTCGATGCTTCGGGTCATTAATTGTGCTTCCAGATGAAGACTGGCCTTCCATTAGGAATTCTATAATTCAGGATTGTTATGCTATTAGAGATATTTGTCTAATCGAGAAGATGGTTGGGATACTTGGCGCAAGGGATGCCGCCCGGTGGCAATAAAATTTTGCACGATCGTCGATCGACCGCGTTTTATCGGTGCCTGTTATCAGCTGGCTCGGATCGGCCGGCGCGCGGCACAAGAAACTCGTTACCTTTTTCTGGATTACCTTTCACTTCGTCGCCGTTCGTCAGATCGGAAAATCTCGTTCGCCGGGCGCGAAACTGTCGCGGAAACCTGTAACCTCGTTGCAGTTAGCAACGAGAGGCAGGAAAAGCTGCGAAGGAAATGTTTCGGCAGCTGATACAGTCTCTGACAGATAAGAAATTTTCCGACTCTTGTCCTCGCGGGAACGAACTCCTGATCCGAGGAATGTTTTTACTTTTTTATTCCCGACTCGCACCAAATTTTCTGTCAAATCGATACAAATAAAAATTAAATGCTGTTCGTTGTTGGTAAGCGCATGTAGATCACAAGAAATAAATATATTGAAATTTATACAGGACAACGTCTGTCGCGTCAGCTAGTTATATATAAAAGTAAAATACGAGGCAAAGCATAAAATCTATTCTCATTTGTCATCGTGTGTTTCAGTTTTTTTTAAGAATCCTTTTCTCGGAGCCATTTTCTCGATTTCTGTCTAAACGACTATTTTTCTGCCGGCGAGTAGCCTTCGCCGGAAACATAAACACAGTTTTACGAGCGTTAATCTCGGATTTGATCGACTTCGTCCGTCTAAATTCATTTTAACCAGTCTTCGAACAGCTTTGTCATTCAAACAAGAATAATTAGCCGTTCTATATGCAAACTGTCGTAAGCTGTCGCATCAGTTGCCACCTTTCGCGAACATTGTCGTCCGGTCAGTGACAAGTCGACCACACGATGCCTGTCAAAGTAATTGCTTACCGTGGTTTCGAAAAGACTCTTCATTTTTGCAATTTCAGGTGTTCAATAAACAAAAAAGAAAACAAAAAATAGAATAAAAAGCGCACCATGTAACACCTGACGGATGACATTTGCGTGTGCACTGTGTTAGTATGTTTAATTAACTCGAATTACTTTTATTTCGCGTAGTGGGAGCCGCGTGTTACCGAACCGTAAATCTTTTTGTCGTTCCATCCCGCCATAGCGTATTGTTTTATAGGAATTCTAATGACGGATAATTAGGAGGAAGTGAAACGCTCTGTCGATTCACGGCTCGTCGATTCGATTTTCTGCGGTTGTTTTTTTCTTTTTCTAATGATAAGCCTGGTCGTTTGAATAACAATTCTGCGGGAAAATAAAAATAGTTTATTAACGTCCACGACGCGGATAAGAAAAAAAGGGAATTAAAGGGTGGAGCGTATCGCGACAGACAGGTCGCAAATTACTTGTTATCTGCACGCGAGAAAAGTCTCGGACTCGAGAAATATTGACCGGAAGTGGCAGTCGAACGGCGAACGTGTTGGGAGCGTTATTTTTCCCCGAGATGGATGTCTGCTGCATCCTCTAATCTCATTCCTTGTCCCGTTTCTCAGCGTTGACAGTGATAGAAAATCGAAGAGGCGCGCAACGTTTCTGTGAATTATGTAAGTACACAGCCGCACCGCAGCGAATTGCGGGACCTAAATCATTACCATTTCTCATTCTACGCGATTCTTCTCTGTCTTCGACAAATCCACCGTCATTAGAAAATATTGGAGTCGTCTACCAGTGTTAGTTCTACGAACCTTGGACCGTGGAAATGAAATTGTTCGCAGCTCTTTTCTATTTTCACTGAAAACGGCACCATTGAAAAATTCTAGACACAATTCTAGAGCAAGTTGCTACGAGCAACGGGTAAATCAAATTATTCGCGCATTCAAAATGACGAGATTAAAATTCTGCACGTTATTAAACGTTCTGGGTGTTTGCTAGCTAGAGAGCAAACACCCGAGAAGGTTGCGCATAGATATCGTCGGCCAACAGCGAGAAGAAAGTAATTAAGTAATGTTTTCGTCACAGTCGAGGTGGCAGCGAGATTACGCGAGTTACGTTGCAGAATAAACAGTTGCCTCTATCCGGTCACGGTGGTTGGCATTTCGTTCGATGACGAACCGCCGGCGTGTTTTCAGTTTCGAGACCCTCGTTCGTCGAAATAGACGGCTCGGATCGCGAAATCATCGCGAGTCATTCTCGGTTGGACTGCAACCGTGTCCTACCACGGCCACGTACGCAATAGATTCCGCCACGTAGACGATGCATCGTACTTGACACGGCTCTCGCAAATATTTAGCAAGGATAAACGTTATCGGCGGGTACGCTCGTTTCTGTCATTAGACACCGGCGATAACGTTACAATTTTCTGGCCGAACGTAGTTTTGCCCGACATTCTTATCGCGTCCACATATAGATAACGACGAAAGACGCGCATATTCTTGGAAATCTGTTCGTCGCAACAATTGTTCGGCTTTTCTTTCGCATTTATACACTTCTCTGTACTTACCAGTCGAGTAGGTTTTCTTTAAACTTCGCATTCAATGGTGCGTGTATAAAAGACGCTGATCTCGATGGGTAGCGTAAGAATTCGCGAAGAATGAACCAAGCTTCGAGACGTCGCTAATTCCATTCGCAGGGATCGCAGATATTCGACGAACCGGATAAAGGGAGCTGGCTCTCCGCCGAAAATCCCAAGGTTCACCGATTTTTCCGACTTTATTCGAGCCGGTGGCCTCTTCCCTCCCTCGCTCTCTCTCTCTCTCTCTCTCTCTCTCTCTCTCTCTCTCTCTCTCTCTCTCTCTTTCTTTCTCTCTGTTTTTATCCTCCTCGAAGCGAGAGGACTCTCCTGTTGACATCGAGTAAACTTTCTTGGCTCGATGCACCGTCTCTGAAAGCGATCGGGCAGCTCGATGCCGAGCAAATAAACGCCACGCGCTGCTCTGCCACACCACCGAAGTCAGTCGAAGCGTTATTAGCGGCGGCGAATTTGAAAGTCCTCGATATTCCGTCAGCCACGCTGTCCCTCGCCACCCTTTTCCCGGGCTAATGAAAGTCAGATTAACCGCGAAACGCTGCCTTTCCCCGCCGAATTGTTTACCCGTCAAACCCCTATCCACCCCTCACACCCCCGATTTTTATTGATTTCTCTGGGAGATCAATCAACAGACACGGGACCCTTTGGTTCCATGGTTTTTGGCACTGCGCGATGCTCTTTGGGATGCACTGCCTCTGTACACGGTATAGATTTCGCTCCAAATTTCGGTCCAAATTTTGATCCACGTGGCGACGATTATCGAGGCAAGTGGAAACTTACAGAATTCATCGCTGCCAGTTGTCCCGATTATTAACCACAGATGAATTGTTTAAGGAATTGTATCTCGAATCGATAGTAAATGCAGAAAATGTAATGCCGTTTTCCTCCACGTTTCGATATCGAGATAATCGAGTTCCAAAGTGTGTCAGCCCCAAACTAGAAACGGTGTACCACGCAGTCCAGCGAGTTTTCGAATTCGATTTCTTCGGGAACCATCAGCGTCGTTCCACGCAAACTCTATTCTACTTCTTCGACTTATTTTTCCACGTAGAATGACCTGCTGTCCTGCCACGGCAGCAGCATATTTTCTAGTTCATCCTATGTATACATATAGTACGGTTCGTGGGAACGTGAACGTGTGAAATTTGAATAGTTGTTACGATGGTTCGAGAAGAAAAGGCTTTCCACAGTCAAGCGAACGATATTTCTGTGAGCCTAGAAAACAACGTAAGTCACGTACACCAACGCTTAGTAAGATTTGAATCGTACACGGTAATCACAGTTCACCGAGGAAAAATAGAATAAAACGCTTCCACAGAGTCTATTGTTTTATGATTGTTGGTTCACCGGTTTTATGCGGACACGCATTAACCCCAATTGTATAAGAGCTCAAGCATCCATTTATGTATTATATTTACCGCTGAAAGAGTTCATCGATCGGAATGCTTTTGAGCTGTGCGCGAATTCAATTTTTTTTTTCTAAAAACCAGGCGAACGATTTTATCCCGAGCTATTTTTTTCTGTGTCCGTATTTCCATTTTCTATTCCTACAATTCCGAGCTATGCAAGTTCAAAGTTTCACGCTGTTAATATTGAACAGCAGCTGGAATTAGTGCTCGTTCATTTCTATTGACCTATTCGCCGGCAGAAATACAACTCTGCCTTTAATATTTTACCATCTACTGCAAACGAAAATTCATTAACGCTTGCCAGGCTCGTCGAACGATGCTATTCAACTACGATTTTGAAAAATTTCAGAACTTACCAGAAATGTATATTTCTTGAATTCACCAATCGACTAAATTTCGATTTTAGAAAATTTTTAAAATACAGTAGCCAGGGTTGATACAATTTTATTGCAATTTTCATTTTTGCCATGAAAGCAGCTTCACCATCTCGATAACTGCAGAATATAAAATGAGAAATTAAGAGATGATTCAGGCTAAAACCATCGTTCGGATCGTTCTGTCTCGACGGTAAGAAGTTTCCTTCGCTTCGCTAGTTTGGGATAAAGTGAAACTGCCTGCAGGTTGCACAATACGAAAACAGCGGAATCCCGCGGTCAACGTTCTCAAGGCGCGTGGAATCCTGTCGACGACTTTTCAGGTGATCAGAGAAGTCGCCGCGGGATTCCTTTTCCCGTCGAAACATACTGGATCGCCTACTTTACGACCGTAGTTCCACCGTCGCGTCGCGTCGCGTCGCGTCGTTGTCTGCAGATCCAGAAAACGATGATCGAATGGATCCACGATCGATCGCGAGATCACATTCACGACTTCTGTATCGAACGCATCTTCTAAATGCGCCCACATCAATTAGCGATCTTCTCATAGTAATCGGTAACGCGGCCACTTGCACTGCTCCATTATTTGCCTGCCTAATTTGCTCATTCTTTTAAATGTAAAACTGGTCCGTGTGTTCTAATTATTCGATTATTGTGCGCGAGATCAGAAGTCTGATTAGAATCCTGTCGGATGCGTTCCAGAGCTGTTCTTCTGGCTCAATCGTATGGGAAAAGCGACCTGAATGCATGAAGAGCAGCTCGCCGAAGTATCTTCGAAGTGAGATCGAAGAGATTGTGAATCCCTAATTTGAATACTTTTTACGTGCTTCGGTTCATGAGAAAATCTTGAGTGCCAGATGATTTTCTTTTAAGCTGCATCGCGAACGTCGTCCGATCGCTTCGGTCCGGAATGATTTGTCGATTTGTTATTCAAATTGCTGTGTTGCTCCGAAGAAGTTTCCAAGAAACACATCGAGCATTAACGAGAAGAGAAGCCGCGGCGCTTGAAAGCCATCGTTATTCAATCGATTCTGTAAAATCGAAAGTGGTAAGTGTAGGAACGCAAAGGGTTCGCTTCTGTTCTTCGCAATCGACTTGGAAAGTTTTTAATTTATAGGAATATTTTCTGGAATTATGTTTTAGTGGAGTTTACGGTTGGACATTTGAAAGGATTTATTTCTACTTGTAATATTAGTGCACGTGGTTGATCGTTCGCTCGGTTTCGTTGAACCATGCTCGATTCAGCTCGTTGAAATCGTACACCGGGAGTCGTTTTACCGTCTCGGCTCGTTCCGAGTGTTTTCAGGGATCGTAAACGTCTGCTGATCTTAGGAGAACTTAGGATCGAAGCGACTAATTGCTCGAAATAAGCTAAGTAGAAGACGAGGAAATTCCTGCGACGCGAAAGACGACAGAGTATAATAGAGCAAGAGAGGAAGAGAAAGAGGCTCGGAGATTCCAGCGACGTATAATTTCGTTGGAAATTACTTTTATCCTGGCGCGTTTGCGGCGTCGTTGATCAGGATGAGATGGAATTAAATTCTTAGAACGGTGTGCGCGTCGTTGTCGAGGCGTGGGCGTGGATTCTTCGTGGTACATTAGTCGGAGGATTTCCCTCGTTCTCCGCCACAATGCTCGAAACGAAATATTGCTTTCAATGTTAATCCTTTGCTGCTTGAACAGGTTTTATCGGCCGTAAATTGTTATAAAAATTTTATTTACTCGATTCTTTGGCTCAGCTTGTCGGAACTCGGAACCGGTAACCCGAACAACGACAATAAAATCTTTTTTATCGTTAATTCTGATGGTTTACGACTTCCTGCATGCTTCGCAACAAAATCTTATTCGT
The DNA here is from genome assembly GCA_916610235.2 of Lasioglossum morio. Lineage (NCBI taxonomy): Eukaryota > Metazoa > Arthropoda > Insecta > Hymenoptera > Halictidae > Lasioglossum > Lasioglossum morio. The sequence continues at coordinate 15,299,875 of OU744333.1, forward strand.
CGCTAGCGCAAAACTTTTTACCGTGAATGTTTAATAAAAAACCGTGTCCCCAATTAATCTACCGCTATTGGTACAGTATGCAGTATGTACTCAGTGAAAATTTGATTAAAATCGTTCGAGTGGTTTACGAAAAAATGGGTCAGGAAGTTCGGGAATTTTTTCATTCGGGTTGATTCGATTGTTTCCTTAAATCATTCAGCTCCGCTTTTAACCGTAAGCCGTTTCGATTGGTAATTCATCGATGATTAACGTGGCACGGCGGGGTCCCCGAATCAATTTTTCGTCGGCGTCGTATTCGGCTCGATCAACTGGAGTTTAATTGCAGCAGACGTAATCGTTCGGGAAGTTTCGCTCGGCGAAGAAAGCCAATTTCGAGTGAACTTTTATCGGGACGATAATCCCTTGCGATGACTTTCTCGCGATCGGAGTCTCGTTAAAATTTTACGTTCCCCTCGGTGCTTGCCACACCGGGGCCGTTGACATTTTTCTAGCGTTCCCGTCACCGATTTTACGCGATCCGCTTCTCGAGCTCGTTCTCCGGAACTTTTCGTCGACGCGAGGCGACGCGAGGCGACGCGACGCGACGCGACGCGGTTCGCCGACTTTCAGCTTTTAAGCTCGTTCGTTATGCTTTCTCTATCTTTAGCCGGCCACCGAACAAGAGAACTCGATCGGATTTGCTATTTTCTTTCGATCACCTCTGCAAACAAAATCTCATTCTCCTTTGTTCGTATTTTCCTCGATATTTGAATGCAATCTCTCGTATCGACAGACTTCTGTGTACCGTAATGTACAGTGAAACATTTTTATCTGCACCGTAGAATCCTCGTTAAAACATTCCGTGGAGGGGCGCGTCCTTGAATCATTCTGCGAGATTATTAATCGAAACGGACGTGTCACCGCGGAAAATCGATATCCGGATCGAGCGAGGGTTTAATCGCCGTGGCTTCGGCGCGAATGCGTGAAACGAGAATTACGGCGGACGATAAATCGCTTTCCGGAAAAAAAGAAAAAAAAGTTGCGAGAGAAACAGAAAGAGATAGAATGAGATGGAAAGAGAAGCGTGACCTATAACGTTGGAAAACGATGCTGCAAAGGTGGCGGTCGCGCGATTGTTTAATCAATGGGACGTAATGGAAAGATAGTGCAAATAATTTAACATCCGGAGCGAAGCGAACGGCCGAGATTATACGGACTTGATCTGTGCCCGTTTCACGCTTGGGAATATTAATCACCGGCGAAAATATTTGCCTGTAAATTTGCCGCGTTACTTGCACCCTATTAATTTCTGATTAATCGGGCCGCATGCCAGCGACGATTTCTCGCTGTTCATTGGTTGGCGCGAATTTAAGACGGCCTATCGTTTCGATATCGAATGTCGTTCGGATTTCAATGAATTAATATCGGTGCTCGGTCAATGACGAATGTAACGCTGCAGTTAGAACCACGATCGACAGCGCGAACACCTGCAACGTCGATTAACCTTTGAAAAACGATCTACTTTGATTTTTGTTTTTGCTTGTTGCTTGGACACTGTTTTCTATTCAGTCGCGTGTCACCTTCGTTGTTCACTGGAATATTGTACGGTTTGCTCGCTACTTAAATACCTTCAAACTACGGAGCAAGCTTTTGTGTAAGCATTCCCGAGGTTCGCGAAACGATTAAAACAATCCAGAGTGTTCTGTCGGGTCCTAAGTTGATTTACGGCGGGATCCCCAGATCCCCGATGAAGCAGCGATGCCATAACCGCGAAACCATGTAATATTTCTCCGGGAAGGACACTGTTTGCACCAGAAAGCCTCAGCCATCAGATCCCCGCGACTCGGAGAGATCCTCTATCCACACCGGTCGCTGATTTACGGGCCACCGTAGCGCCGGTGCAATCACTCGTTATCGCCTGTCTCGGAACGGTTTCTGTTTCGCCATATTTCTTGGCAGTTAGCGCCCAAGGACACGGGATAATCTTCCTTCGAGTAATGTTCCATCGAAAATGCACGTCGCTCGTAACTCGCCGCAGGACATACCTCCTCTGTCGTACGTGTATTTCGCCACTCTCCCTCTCTCTCTCTCTCTCTCTCTCCCTCTCTGGGAACTTATCTTTAATGCCTGCTTATCGAAAACCATATTTCAACCGCGTATCGATCAATTGTTCGACCACGTTATTGATAACGCAGACGGTGTCGCGGTCGAGAAGCTTCTATTTCACATCTGCCCAGGTAACTGCACTCGCACTCGCACTCGCACTCGCACTCGCACTCGCCGTTGTCTCCTCCGATATTTCATTGCTAATCGGTACACAGAAATTAACGCAGGATGTTCTCTTCGAATGTTCTTTATTAATTTGTTGTGTAACTTCCGTTTTAGATGATTTATTATTGTATGTGATCTCGCAGTTGAGTAATGGTCTATAAGGGAAACATCGAGGCCTTTAGCGGAAAGAGACTGGACCGCACGTGTCCTATCTGATCGATAGCAGTAATTTGGTTCGCATGAAAATAGCAGCGGCGCTGGTGTGATCTCGATTTTTCAGCATCGCGCAGTCATTCTTTCCATTTCTCACCGGGATGTGATCGATTCGACGTCATCGCCGAGGTGTCCCCTGCGTTTTCATTTTAATTCGACGTCGGTTCGGCGTATTTTTCATATCTCCCGAACCGCCCGATCCGCGTGTACCGCGTTTGTTTCTGCATATTTCATCGATCCGCGAATTCCCGCAATTTTCCATCACGCCAGAATGTCCTACCCTGTCGCGTAGAAATCGCATTATCGATTTATCGACACCCGACGCGCTACAAGTTAAAGCAGAAATTATCGTGATCCACGACAATTTTACCAGAGCTTTTTGGGATATCAGCAGACAGTCTCGAAGTACAAGTGTTTCTTTAGTTTCGTTCCTCTTATTGTTTATTGTCCAGTTTAAAACACATAGCCTGAAGACTATCCGTTTACATTCCAGAAAGGTCTATTCCCATATACATGCATACATACAGTATATGTACGTGGGAAAGCACTCTTTCAACCGAATTAGATGAAAAGTAGACGTTGGAAGTTGACCAGGAGATTCTCTTGAAATTTTTCAGATCGGAGCGAGAGATTGAGAGTGGTGAAGATGATTCTCTACTAACAGAGTGTGGAAATTAACCGAGTGTTGAAGCGAGAGCCGCATTAACGTGTTATTAACGTCATGTAACGATCGTCGCGAAAGTAATCATGGAGGAGGTCTGCTGTACGACTCGGTGCGATCCAGGAGCCAGCGAGGGTAAGTCGATTTTCATGTTCTCGAGCTGTTCCACCGACCTTTTAATTCCTCATTAATCGCATGCGCTCGAGCCCGTAATTTTTCTCTTTCTAAATATCGCTTGGATCGCGGTTGACGGTCACCGCACTTGCTGCGCCTATCCAAACCTTCGAAGAATAATTGAATCGCGAAACAGGCACATTAGTCTTCTTTACGAGCTAATTAATGATCTGCGTAACAAGGTCTTTAACGGGAAACTTGCCACCGGCTGTCCAAACACCGGTTTTCGATTCTTCATTTTATCGTTAGTGTGAAATTGATATCGTTACGTAAAGCTTGAGAAATTATTGAATTAACAGTTAACAGCGAATCGCGCAGATTTACTTGTAATAGAATATAATATAATGTTAATGTAAATTCAGTTGTACATAGAGAGGAGTTTGAATGGAAACCGAGTGACGAGGATTGAACGCGAATTAAATTAAAATCGAGAGAGAGAACGAGGTTCCGAAGTAAAGCTGCGTTGCGTTAGTCATAGAATCGGGATCGATGTTAAACCGAATTAGACATAAAATCGATGCTGAATCGCAGCCGAATTGGATGTAATATAGGGAATCGAATTGAAACCAAACAAGAATTTAAACCGATCCAGATCCCCGTTTAACCGAAACCTGTTTTTACTCTTTTTTGTAGAAGTCGATCAACGCCAAAAATCGAAAGCGATTCACTGTTACCGGACCAAAAAATCCATTCGAAATTTCTATTCGATGTTTCTCGAAGTAACAGAGTTGTTGCCTTCGCAGAAAATTGTTAGTTAAATGAAAAATGAGTCCGAAGCCTCTATCGTATAGAATCGTCGCGAGATTCACGAATGAATTTGTACAGCTACATAGTAAACTAATGAACATATTTCGGCGAAGAAGTCGAGGAAAAGTGCGCTCGGAAATAATTCGTGAAAATTAAGCATTCGCCGTGACAGCCGCGTGTTTCCAGCTGTGTGCAACACGGTAAACTCCAGAGCATAGTAGGTTCTCAGTCATAGTGAGTGTAGAGCAACACTCGTGGAAGCACTTACAGCCATAGTTACGGTTTTCGCCCACACTTGACCCTCGGCCGGGGCCACCAGAACAGGTTCTTCGAATTCGTTCAGCGAAACAAATTAGCCGAGCGGAGAATTACACGACTGCACAATGCCATACACTGCACTCTGGCTTACACTGTTCTTTTTTTCTCTCTCGCCTTTGTCGAACGAGATCGTAAAGCAACCGGTCGCTCCTCGCTATCCGCTTTCCTTCGTCTCTCTGTCGCATCGAGAGCCCTCGTATAATTTCATCTGGAAACCGCAGAGCGGCGAGAGTCATTCGTGAAAGAGAGAGAAAGAGAGGAATCAGCTGTCTCGGTTCCATCGAAAGTTACCATTGTCTCTTGGTCGGTCGTCGGAGAGTCAATCCTTTTTCTGATGGTAAACCGAGCTCGTTTCTCGGTTTCTGGCTCGTTCCCTGACGAGTTTTAGCTTCCCCGATCGAAGAAGCTGTGATTAGGCTCGCGTCACAGGCCTGGGAAGAGAAAATATACACACCGTGCTCTGCCATTATGTAAAGGAACTAGTTCCTTGTAACGATAACCTGGATCGACAGTTAATCGACCGTCGATCATTACGCGTTTCTGGCACACGCAAATGTGCTGCGATAAACGCTAATAGCTTCTTTAGTTGATTCTCTGCTGAACGAAAACCCTGAACGATCTTTTAAGTGTCTGTCGAGTAATAAGATTCTCGAGGCAAATTTCAGGATTGTCGCTTCGTTACTTAAATTATTACGGTGCTCCGAAAATGGAATTAATTCCACGTTTGCGCAACGCAAACATCGGACAGAACGCGACAAAAAATGGCGGAAGAAACACCAGACATGGTCGCGTGGGGACTGAACAAAAATCTCCGGACGACGAAAAAGCCATAAAGTCCGGCGCGAAGCCGGAAAGCGAATGAATGCACGATAATTGACGCGGCAAATGGAAACCGACGCTTGTTTGCGCTCGCGGCGACGCGTCCCGACGCCGATCGTCCCGTGGAAACCAGCCACGTGCTTTCTCTCTCTCTCTCTCTTTCTCTCTCTTTCTCTCTCTTTCTCTCGTTCGACGCGAGACCTGCTCCCGTTTCACGCGAAAACGACCAACACTAATTAATCCGAACCTACGTCCGATCGACGCTCTGATAATTAGGCGCGTAACGAGTACGTGTTCTTTCAATTTTTATCCTTCCACGGGAGGGTGTCCTCGATTCGCTTATGATATCGAGACACACTTTCAACGACCTTACATAAGATCGACCTGACTCGTTTATTAACAATAAACCTGTCACAACATTTTTTGCGTTACGGGACTTGCAACACCGAGTGTATTCGAGCTACGTGTAATCGATAGACTGCGGATCTTTATAAAAACTGTTGAATAAAGGCGTGAATATGTATGACTTCCATTTGTTTGTGCATCGACAAACACCCGCAATCTAGTAATTCAATTATAGAACATCTCCAATTATTTCGAAAACTTATTCAATTCCAACGGAATCGTTCAGCAGCGCGTCGACCAATCCACCACTCTTATTATAATGAATCGCGCGGCACTGCCAAGCGTTGTCAAAGGTCAGGATTGAAACCACAGGCTCGTAATTTGCCGAGGATCGAGCCACGCGAGTCGCCTAGCAAGTAACCGGGATATAAAAAATGAACGTCGACCGAAAGTGAATCGAGATGGGATTTCGCGCGACGCGACGGTCTGCCACGGATACCTGGGATTATTCTATGAAAATTTAATTGGGGTAGGGGGGAGGGGGAGGGCTATGCCGAGCGAAGCGTCGTGGTCCCTTGTCGCCCGTTCGCGTGACTTCTCTTTATTTTGATCGTGATCAAGAGCAGAGAGCGAAGGTAAACCCGGGCTTGGTGGTCGCGACGAGCATTTCAAGCGCTGCGAAGCATCGCGAAGCATCGCGAAGCGCCGCGATCGGCACGAGGCTCTACACCCGTCTTGCATAATCCACGATGCACGTGCCTCTGCATAGGAACGCATAATTTGCCGCGGCGCGCGGTGTGCACGCAGAATGCAGCCTTCGGGGCTGCACTCGGACCTCGATCGCGATCCACGTTGTCGTCGATTCCTTTTCATCGATCTTGTCTCTTCGAAACGTTCGACAACCGTTCGGAATTAACGCAACGGTACTAGTTGTGTGATCCCTTTCTTCTCAGGGTGTCTTTCTCCTCCCTCAGTCTGTTAATTTACTCTTCGGAAGACAATGGTTATTCGTCTTGTCCCTTCTTGGTGAAATTTTTCTGGATCTTCTTTGAAGAACGCTTCATTACTTTTTCCTTTGACTCTCGTATTTTCCTTTACGACGAATCCGTCTTCTTCGGAACGACTTGATCGAGGAAATGTGTGGGTAATTGTCAATATTAGATGTCTGTCTTCTACAGAAGAAGTTCCTTGTTTCTCAATTTTCTCGTTCCTTCTTTAAAAGACACTTATTTAGTTTGTCCTTGCATTATTTTCTCGTTTCTTCTTTAGAAGACAGTTCATTAGGAATTTTTTTCCTTTGTTCCGTTGCTCCTGTTTCGTCTGGAACTGTTGAATCGAATGCTCGTAACTGCCCGAGCGATGTTTTCTTCTTGTCTTCCTTGCAATTTTTATTGCACTTGTTTGTTGTCCCCTGCGACGTTTGTAAGAACGGATTATCGAGAACATTTGTAAGAATGGATTAAAAGGACGAAGAATGGTTTCGCGAAGGGCGTTTCTCCGAGACCGTGGCCAACAGGTGTCCCAGCGTTTCCTAGCAGGTGTACGTCCGCGTGCTCCGTACGATACACGGTATCTACCTTGCACGTTCCGCAACGTTTAGACATATATCTCCTCGTCATCGTTAACGAACAGTTCACCCGGAATCGATAGTCGACAGTCGAGCAACCTTAGGAAACACGGCTCGTCTCGAGTTTCCTTTTTCCTCGAACGCAACGGATGCATATACGATCCGTTTAATTGCTCGTTTTGCTCGTCTCGGTCGTCGTTGGTATTTATTAAATTTCCGTGACTGTACGGAGCATCGCGTTACACCGTCTCGTCTTTCATCGAGTCACGGTTCGCGACTGTCGGTCGGTACGTCTCGATTTTTCACGGCGAGGAACGGGGTGGGGGATTCAAGGATGCAAAACCCCCCGCGAAAAAGAGAAAGAGAGATATTTGCGTATATTCTCGGTCTATTTGTTACGTAGTCACGTACCGTGTAATGACTTCTGCCACGCTGCGCGCCGTGTATTTCAACGATCGGGAGATCGGCTTGTAAAACTTTTTTGCCGTGGCGAATGATCGCGGACCGGCACGAGCATCGTTTTTGCCCGATTATCGTGCGCGACGACTATGCTCGCGCTCCCATTATCCACCGAGACTAATTCTTCCTGTCCATCCGTCGCGCGCCGCCGTCACGGAAGCGTCGACTTCTTCGCGAACGGCTTCATCAACTAACAAATTGAGCAGCTCGAGACTCGTAGGTGCTCGGATATTAAAAAGAAAACACGTAATTCCTGCTCTTGGATATTTACATCGCTCGCTATTATAATCGCGTGCCATGGAAACTAATTTGGAAAGTCTGCGAACGTGTCTCCGTCCCTTTAATTAAATTCTCGATCGATTACACGCAAGAAAATGTAACGTTAAACGTCTGATCGATGCAGTTGGAACTACTGCTTCAGAATTTTGTCCCTGATCGATTATAATAAAAAACGTGGTAAAATTGAAAACGGTCCGGTACCACTGATGTAATCGTTCCGTCCTCAAGATATTGACTTGGCACTTTCCCGAGGCAATCGCTTCTCGTTTAAAGTTTTCCTTTTCCAAGAAGTATCGCAGAGTCTGGCAGAGTCTCGCGGCGAACTTCAACCCTTCCGAGGGCTGAGGAAAAAAGGAGGTAGTAGTAGGTGGGCGGGCGGGTATCGCTAATCCGGGGCAGAATCGTCGCGCTAATCCGTTAACAAGCCCCGAAAACCGGGGCGCGGCGGCGTTATCTCGGCGAACCAATTCTTTTCATCGGATCCGCGAGCGTTATTTCCCGAGGGTTTCGCGGAAAAGTCGCAAAGGTTCGTCGTCTCTGGCCGCGACGGGGTTTTCGTTGTTTCTGGCCCGCGGAAGGGGAATTCTATCAGCCGGGTCCGTGTAAAAGCTTGACTGCGGGCCGAGAAGCGTCCTCGGGAATTTAACCCAGATGCTGTTTTTCCTGGCAGCATCCTCGGCATTTCAATGAACCCTGAGTCCCGGAAGGATTGCATCCGCCCACGCTGCTTCTCGCTCGACGACACTCTTAAGGGATTAGCGACGCCCGATTCTTCCGCTTCGCTTTTTCCGCTCTTTCTCCGCTCTTTCTCCGCTGCTTTCTCGCCGCGTCCTCGTTCGTCGAATCAAAGATAAATCAGAAAATCATCCGGACGCCTCTCGTAGGACCTGCTTCGCAAAAATTTCTTTGCGGAGCTAAGCCCTTTGACGTCTCCCCGCCGCGCCGCGATTCCTTGGCGACCAGACACGGATCCGCTCGTTTTCTTCTCTACACTGCGAAAAACTCTATTCCTCTTTTCTTTTGTTTTCCTAGCTATGCATGCATTCTGATAATCCGTATCTAGGTCTGGTCACAGGAACTTATTACCACAATGAATCGGTTCATAAAATGAGTTGAAATCATTTTAGAACACGTTTAATCGAGCATCGCAGAGCCGTTCCGCTTTAAGAAACTCGATCGGGAAGAGAACGATCGGATCATTGAACATTGAACAAACGATAAAACTGATCTGCGCCTCGTGGCTCAAACTTTCCATCGGTGGCAGAACAAATCTTTGTGTTTACGAGATTTACGATAGCCGTTGATAACGACTTGTTTGTCACGGCGAGATGATAAAACTCATGTAAATCACCCGACACCGCTGACGAGACTCCGATCTCTGACTAACGCGCGGCTCTTTTACAGCTCAATATTCTTATACCCCGCGTCGGCCTTTACCCTCCAGTTTTACCGTTCGGTAATTTTCTCTCGGTGCTCTTATAACAACACGATCTCGCGTCGTTGCAAAATTTTATCAATAATTCTACCTGTCAAAAGTTTCGCATGACCGATTTAGTATGGATATTAAAAATACTTGTGCACTGTACATCATTGTGTACAGTGTGAAATACGATATCAGATCGAAGAATCGAAGTACCAAAACAAACGCTGCTATCAAACCAATGAAAACCGGATCGTCTCTGTCGCCTCGGATTCAACAGAATCGAATCGTGGCACGATTGAAGCAAGATAAGAGAAGCAGACAGACGGGGGAGAGAGAGAGAGAGAGAGAGAGAGATTGTTGCGTAGGTCGACGATCGAAAAGGTGGTCGAGCGTTCTCCTTGCGTAAGACGATAATTGCCCGATAATCTGGCCGGAACGGCGTTTAATTGACCGGAGTAGCCAGCCAGAGAACAGGTCTTCGATTTTTCGGGTGAGGTACATTTCACTGTGGTAGCCGGTTTGCTCGACCGATCAAAAAAAAAAAAGGAAAAACGATAAGGTAACCGAGAACCAGCTTCTCGGAGTTGCAATTCCTTCGGCCCCGTGTCTCGCTTTCCTTCTCGCAAACCTGTCCCGGTAGAATCTTTTAAAGACTGTAGCCCGCGACACAGATCGGTCAACAAGCGCGAATTGCACGGTTGTCTTTAATAAAACCGCAGGTAACGCGAGAACCATCGTTCCGAGAGGGGAGAGAGAAGTTTAGTATTCGTCGGCGGTCGACGTTGGTGTACGATTCCAAAATACCGGATAAAAATTCGCGATTCGACGTGCCGGCGATCAAGGCTGTCGCATTCTACTGAATTTGAAAGTGTCAGGTGCTGCGCAATCGCGCACACGACCGATAAACGGACGTCGAATCCGTTCGTGCCGACACGTTCTTTCTTTATTCCGAAGCGATACTACGTGGAAACCGACGTCTTCTTGTCGAGGAAAACTTTTCTCTACTAATTTTTTTATCGTTAAAATAAATACGAGAACGGTGTTCGGTTGATATATATATATATATATATATATATATATATATATATATATATATATATATAAATTCGTGCATGCTGCTCTTAAATAGTGACACGGTCGGTGTCAGTCAAAATTTATTTCAGACTTCATCTTTGGAAAGCTTGACGAGGTTTGATATCGTGTGCACGTGTCAGCGTTCAAATAGCCTCATTGGCCCAGGGAAGGATCTAGTATAACCGAGGCTTTTATAAATTATTCCTCGCCCGGTTCGATTAAATACATTTTGGGAATATCAACGAGAAAATTCCACGTTTTACGGCTTCACCGATCGATTTTCCTCTTTCCGAGGTACTTTAGGCTCCCGCAGGATTAAACCGTGCTATTCTACGAGCTCGGAAAGATTTATTCCCTCGGGATTTATTTAGGCGAAAACGTGTCTTCGATTTTTTTTCAGTTCTTTCAGAACCGCCGCGCCCCACCGGGTTAGAATTGATTCGAGTTTCACGAGTTGCAACCTGACGAGACTTTTTTTACAACCCGTTCGCGGAAATGCTACACGTTTAAGAATTCGCTGGGTTGTCGCCTCGCGTAATTACACGAGGCGGTGCCTCGCGGAATTAAGTCGTGAGAATTTGTGTCTTTCTCGCCGTTAGCGAGAAAGAAAAGCACCCTGTCTCGACGAGAATTGCAGCGAATCGGCAATTTAGGGTCTGTGTTTCAGGAGTTATTCAAACCGCGAGCGGCTCGTTCACCCTCGTTCTCCCCTGAACGTTACCCTAAATTCGCTATCGATAGCCTAGGTTCGCGAGAATCCTCGAATGTTTCCATTTTACACCTGTCTCTCGGAATATCGAGATTTTTCGGTCTTACCGTTATCACTGTACAAGTTTTATCATTGTCCGATTCATCGTTGTATCCGACAACCTTGGAATTCTATTCTCGTGGAATTACATGGTAAACACACATATTTTTCTGATTTCTAGTTGTCTCTTGATATCGCTAGCGTACTTATTATTCAACGTCGTTACGTAGCGCTGCGAGATAACGCGGCGTTTAGCCTACAGGATTGAAAATTCACCGCTGTTTTATGATATTCTGACAAAAATGATTTCGTTAGGTTTCAAGGATACACGTGTTCCAATTCCGAGGATTTCATTCGGAGTCTCATGAATAGTAACGAAGATCATATTTATAAATGCAATTCATTTAGACAAACTAATTCCCGTTACGACCCAGTAGAAATATAATTTATTTAGTTCGCAACTATATCTGGCTTGACGAAGAGTTAACGATGGAGTTTGTGAAAATGTCATCGATAAGTTAAGACAGTTCAAATGTTCTAACCTTATTGAACTTGTCGTTTCCTACAGTTCCATTTCAATTTAAAATATTTGAAGCACATCCATATTTTTAGTACATCCATGTTTGTATCGATGCTCGAATAGTTATCGCAGCAGACTAAAACTTGAACATTCTGTTTAAAATAAGCAAATCAAATTGATATTTGGTAGATTCTCTTTGAGATTTATCATTAGAAGTTTAATCCAGCAGAGTTTAAACTTGAGAGAAATTTTTCGAAATATCGTTTCGCGGATAAACGGTGGTGCGAGTATTCGCGAGGAATGTTTTCGGCTCGCTTAATTCCCTCGGGTCTAATCAACGCTCACTGATTTCGCGAAATGCGAGACTTCAGTTCAGATTTCGCGAGGGGTTTCTGTTTCTTCGGGCAATCTCGCTCCACAGCGCGGCGCGGCGCGGCGCGGCGCGACGTTCCCGCTCGCTCCCCGTTTAATAAGTGGCTGCGAAGTAATTGTATCATTGCTTCCTGCCTTTAATCCGATTGTGTAAGGGCAGACATCTCGGCGAGCTTCCGCCTGGATCGAGTTAAGTGTCCTCTTCTTCGACCGACGCGACGCGCTCTGGCTCGCTCTGGTTCGCCCCGACCAACTTCCGCGAGAACACCTCGCCTTGATTTCCCTCGCTTAGCACGACAACCACCGTCTATTTAATTATTTAGACAACGGAAGTTCAGTTCATGCCGTTTCACGGCATTCCGAACTTTCAGCAAAATATTTTTGATCGCTTATTCAATTTCTTCCCTGGAGATTGAGTTAGTTGACAAGTTCTCTAACGGCTCCTACAATGGTCCATTCGAATTTTCATCTTGCCAATCTTACTTTGAACGATTTACGATTTTTCTGAGACGATCAGCAACTGTTAAAATTGTTCGTTTCATCATTCTTATTATCTAATTATTACCGAACATACGATGACAATCGTATTATGTAGTAAATACGATTAACGGTTCATCATCTATACGAAATAGCAGAGTTTTATTAAAAACCAGAGGTGTCGTAAGACTTATGAGCGAGAGCGTATGTCGTGTTTTAATATCGCAAAAACGTTGGTCGCGTGCTGCAAAGACATCGGGCATGTTGCCGTCGATGCTGGAAAACTCGTCGCATGTCAGAGGCTTTATTGACACGGTCCGATCATGCGACGAAGAGGAACGAGAAGCATCGTGCTCGCGGCCGTCGACAAGCATAATCGATGGACACGCGTTACTTCATTGTTCGTTAGGGTCTCGTGCGTGCGGTGGCCGCGAATCGAAAACACGCCGAGTATATTTAGAGGCGGAGGATAGAGTTCGCTGTTACACATCGACTGCTAAAATTAACTCGAAACCGGTGGATACAGAAAAGAAACGAACCGCGCGAACCACGGCCAGCTTTCCAAAGACTTTTCTCCAGTTTTTCCGGAATCCGTTCCTTTTTCTGCAACCTGGACCAACGTTGCGCCGCGCGCCGCGCCGATTGCTCTCGCTCGCTTTGAACTTACGGGAACAGTTCGCGAATCCAATTCCCGATTTGTTTCCCTATTTGTCTCCCGATTATCGATAGTCCCACGATTTCGACATCGTGAACGAATAAATCTGAATTTTGCGTTTTCTGCCTGAACGTGCAAAATATATATCGCAGTAGAATAAGTCAACGCCAGTCGGACAAAGACCAAAAACCACCGAACCAAGTTACCCCGTGTGATTCCGATACATATAAATCAAAAGTCCCAAGATCCACGTCTTCCTATGCTAATATATTCTCCAGTAGAATAACTCCGCGTTAGACGAAAGCCAAAATCAGAACGGAATTTCCAGCAGAACTCTCTCCGCGTCTCCAACGCTTATAAATCAAGAAGTCCGAGATCTTCTCTGACCCGGTGCTAGCATATTCTACACTGGAGTGAGTCTACGTTAGCCAAAATCCAAAAAGTTGAAATCGGAATATCCAACCGAACTAGTCTGGCGATCTCGATACGTCTAAATCAAGAAAATCTACGTGTTCCGTCTCGGTGCTCGTGTACACGGTGTACCTTGAACCTCCTACTTGAAACCTCGGAAACGCGTCCACTTCGAGTAATAAGATCGTGTCTCTCGCAACGGAGTAAGCTTTATTTAAGATATCTTTTAGAACGAGCTATAGCCTGGGAAATAATTTGCGTGTCCTATACCGAGATAATTACGTCGACACCCGAATTGGACACCCTCTAGATTCTACGGTAGAAAAAGCCCGCACGAGCGAGACAAGGGCCAAAGTCGGCCCCGATATCGAAACGCGGAATCTGGTCGCTAGGTCGAGGCAAAGATGGAAACGTTACAAGGGAGACGACACGAAAACACGATCCAACACTGGGTGACGTCAACGCGGTACGCGGTCGTTGCATTTAAAAGCGAGTGGCTTTCGATGTCTAAAACTGTCCTATTGCCCTCGCGTATGATCGTTCTGACGCAAGTGACGCAAACAAGTGCCAGATCGTGGTTGAATTCCGCGCGCGTACGCGTGTTCGACCTCTGTCACAGTTTTGCTAGCAATCGTTGCTCCAGTGGAAAAAATTATTTACTCGTACACTTGTCCGGACACCGGACGCGCTCAATTACGGGGGGTATCGTCGTGCCGAATAATTGATACTTAACTCGGGCCAATCAAGCAACGCATCTACTACCGCTGCTCGATCTCAAGAATCGCACGTGCGAGAAGCTTTTCTTGTTTCACGCTGGGGAAATTTGTTGTGACGCTTCCAAAAATATAAATGTTCCTTTCTGTCGAATGTAAGGGGAACTTGTAAGTCTGGTGAACAATTCTGGAGAAGTTCAAGATTAATTTCCCAACGAAGGGAAAGTTCCTTCTATTGTCGTGCACGAAACCCGAGCATGGTTCTCTAACAAGGACGGCCTTGAATCGCGACGAATCGATACTCCGCACGGAAAACTTGCGGCAGAAGTTTGGGATAGGTCGCGAAGGACAATCGTTCTGGAATCGGTCGCGTTCTAAATATAACAATGTTCATATATCGGCCACGCTATTATCTTCGTTATCTCTCGAAAGCGACTCGGATGCCTTTAGAAACGGCCGGCGACATTATCGCGACTGCACCCATGTCCTAGTACACACAGCACCGTACTACACTGTCGCTCAAAAGTATCAGCAACGCTTGTTTACTTTTAACAGTGAGTCGTTTGAACGACAGATAAAATGCCCTACTGCTGTTTTATCGTGTGTACAAGTTTTATCTGCGAGTTGCGTTCAAATGACAGAAAGCATCGAGCCTGAAGTCGGCAAATCTGCAATCTTGTTAGAAGCAAGTCAAGAATTCCTTTGCGCGTCAACATTCGAAATTTCTTTAAATCGTGACTAGATTTCTTAATTGTCATCATATTTTCCATAGTAACATTCGAACAATGATATCCGGAGTCGGTGAATGCGCCAACGAAAATTCAAATAAATTCGCTACGCGAGTACAGCACGCAATTTTTCCGTTTACGCCTGTGTCTCTTTCTTTCATTCGTATCCTTAACGAGGAGATGATAAAAATTGCTGGTTTACTTCGTCCGCCCGGTTCGTGCAATTAATTAAAATTCATGAACCGTTCTGCGGATGCACTAAATGTCACAGTTACGAGCGACAGTGTACCGCCGTGTAGTCGAGCGATGTACATAGGAAAGCGAGAAAGAGAGGCAGATCGTAAACGACACTCCCGTTCGTCGAGATGCACTTTGAACCGATGAAAAGTTGGCTGAAAAGCGAAGCAACAGTTGACGCGTCGTTTAATTAGTTTCACTTTCTGCTTCGCTGCGAACGAACACCCCCCCCCCCCCGCCTCTCTCTCTCTCTCTCTCTTTCTATCTTGCTCACGCGAGCACGATATCCTATAAACGCTTCCGTTGTGTCTTTCGCGTGTATTCGCTACATTTGTTCCGGACCAACTTTTCAATGAAGTTCGCTGACAAACACGAAAACAGACTGATCTGTTAAGCTTTTCTTTCTTGTCGGTAATCGATATTTCGCAGCTCTAAATGATCTCGTCGTTAACGCAACACTGTAGCTGTTGTTCACAGACCCCAAAACCGAGCCGAAACAATCGAGAACGACTATTTCTAAATTCTCCAGACGGGATTCCCTCTCTGGGGCGAAATAACAGCGTCGTTGATTGCGCTCGGATTAATCCGAATTCCTTTGTGGCAAGGAACAGCGCGTAATTTTATTTCAGCTGGAAGTTAATTACATTTCCAGCGGGGCGAGTATATATGATGTGAGTGTGTGTGTGTGTGTGTGTGTGTGTGTGTGTGAGTGAGTGTGTGTGTGAGAGAGAGAGAGAGAGAGAGAGAGAGAGAGAGATCGATCTGCTCATCCGATATTATTGATACGTCCGAGAAACAGCAGGGGTAGCGAGAGGAGAGGAGCGTTTGTAACCAGCGTGAAATACAATCGTAACGCCGGCATTATTCTACCAGGGCCATTAATTAAACGTCCGTGGCGTTGGATGTTTATGATTGTTAATGTGCTGCGCGGCGTGCATCAAATTATGTCAAACGGAACGGATGTTCTATCACAATTCAACGAGAAATGAAACGACGAGGTCGATCCGCGTCAACGGAACTGCCGAGGCTGAATCTATTTAACGGTCGCTGTCGCCTGTAATTTTTGCGTTTCAAGAAATTGTTCAATGGTAAAAAACAAAGAAAGAATATCGATTGAACGTCTTCGTTAAAATTCACTTGAAGGTAAATCGAACTACCTAATTGCGAACACGAGAAAATGGATTTTTTGAGCGAACGTAGCC
Organism: Lasioglossum morio; assembly: GCA_916610235.2. Lineage (NCBI taxonomy): Eukaryota > Metazoa > Arthropoda > Insecta > Hymenoptera > Halictidae > Lasioglossum > Lasioglossum morio. Next base: position 15,316,267 of record OU744333.1, read on the forward strand.
GAATTTCCGGAGCACGGTGCGTCGAGAAGAAGCGTAACATCCGCGATTCAACGGCAGCAGCTGTAGTATCAACATCCCGGTGTCGGGTCCCGACTTCCTGACAACCGTAATTAACCTTCGGCAGACTTTCGTCGTCGAAAACTCGCGTGGCACGATAAACACGCTCGTTAACTCGTCCCGGAATTCCGTGTCGTCTTCGAGTCGCGTATTAACGCGACACCGACGCCAGCGCTATCGGAACGCGACTCCTATATTCTCTATTTTCGACAGCGATGATTAAACGCCGCGAGATCAAAGGCACCGAAGCGCACCGCTCGGCGCGAATCGTCTTCGCGAAGTCGAAAAAAGACTCCGATTCCGACTAATTAGCTCGCACAATCCTCTTACGAAGACGTCGTCTCTCGTATATGCAGAGAGAAGGAGAGAACAAGAGGATTGTCCCCTTTGAAAAGTGCATTTCCCAATGAAAATCTTTCCGTAGGAGTTGGATTTCCTGCGATTACGTTTCTGAACGACGAGTTTTCCTAGTCCCCGGCGCGGCGGCGTCTTCGCGTAATTAAAAGGCGCTTTGCCTATCGCTTGTTGTTGTGTCCGGTTACCGGTGCTGTCCAAGCCGAGTTCTTGTCCCTCCGAGATCGTGCGATTCGATACTTGGAAGTAATCAAAAACTAAAAACTACGAAGGTCGCAGAACACGCCAGCTCCAACCGCAAAGAATGCAGAAGCAAATGAACGACGGCGCTGAATTCTAGAGCAGCAATAATAAATATTTCGAACGTATTTCGGAAATTTGAAGACTGCGTGTGTTTAGGCATCGTCTGCTGTATACCGTATCCAGTGAAGTCAGATTTCGGAAAAGGAGTAGTGCGCGTTTAGGATTTGAAGATTCGCTTGCCGAGTGCAGAGGAGCCGAATCGCGGATAATACTGCCGTCTCGTTTAGAAGAGAGCACCCTCTTGCGTCGGATGTGTCTTCCGGCTGCTAGGAAAATGTCGTTCTTTTGTGCAGCCCCGAAGAAGAAAGCGTGTTTCCGCGCGTTCGCGACGACGACGTCTCGCGACCGTTTCCGGAATATTGCTACGAAACGTTCGCGTCGAGCACACGCTTTATTTATCGCCTGCGAGGCTCTTCCCTTCCTTTGACGTTTGCGAGCTGCTATCCGCCGAGGAACATAAATCTATCCGTGACGCTTGAACCGCGACACAGAAGAGGCGGGCACTGACAAATAAATGTCGATTCATGCGTATATTTGCTTCGACTTATCGATCACCGTCTGGGACGTGCGGCGAGGGACGAGTTTCACCTGTGAACTTGGTCCCTGCTTCGTCCCTGCTACCTACGAAAATAACATTGTCTCTCTACTTGCTCCTCGTTTAGGACCGCTGGCGAACAATTAGCGAGGTAGGGAGAAATTCACTAGCGCAAACACGCCATTTCTTTCTTCTTCATTTCATTTATTTCCTCCGAAGCGGGATAGATATTTTATTCTCATGCACGATCACTATTCATTTTCTTCGTTCCATTGCCTGGATATAAAGTTTTCTATTCGGGGACGCTGATGGACAAACAGAGAGGGTAGGAGCAATTCGGTTCCGAGGACACGCCGTTACATGCACCTGATACGTTTTTCCAGATGTGGGTGTTCTTTTTCTCCGCAAGCACGTTTATTTATATTTACCGAACGTTTACGAGTAGCTCCCTGGCCGGATCGGTCTCGCATCAAAAACGTTCTCATTTCTCGCTGCTATATGCGCGATGTCAACTCGCTATTAACGCCACGAGTATATTCTTGGCCCGCCTGTTTGCCACAGCCGAAAATAATTCGAAGACGATACGAAAAGCCGCGTAACGCCCGCGAAACACCTTACACCGTGTCCGAAGATGGTGGTCGCTACTCGAGGATGCACCTTGAAACTATACTTGCAGTTCTACAATTCGATCACTGGTCACAATTGAATTTTAAGCTCCGAACCATTAATTTCGGAGCTGTGAATTTTTCAAATGCGCGAAAATCTCGACATAAATCCTCGTGAATGTCGCTACCTCGTTTTATTCTGAGCATATGAACATTTTTTATCTCTCTGACGTAATGTAACGCGAAAGCACGCTTCGAGTGTAATTATAAAATGAAGTCGCCACTTATATTGGTAATTAATTGAACTGGAAGAATTCCTTTACTCGATTTCAAAATTCGGTAATCTGTTAATTACTTGCTGGGAGAAATTGTTTGTCCACCTTCGCGTCGAACAACGGAACCGTTTGAATTGAAAAGAATGCGAATGCGAATGCGAATGCGAATGCGAATGCGAATGCTCGAGGTCTAATGTACCACGGAGATTAGAATCCAGCACGTGGAAATAAGCGGAAAACGTGGAGTAATACTATTTTGCGCGATGCTTCGTTTCCGCGGTAATCGGCTTCGAAAGTTCGTCTGATTCGAGATTACAAAAAGCAGAAAGGTAAGTCCGATTATCTCAGGAAAGGGAGCATCTCGTGCCCCTTTAAAAAATAACTCTGGTATCTCTCCCTTCCTCTCTCGCGCTGCTCGGAAAAAATGTATTTCAATTATGTATTAAACGTAGAGAGAGCAAAGGAGATTTTACTGTTTTAAATCTCGTCGACTCGTTTCTGTCGCAAACGCATCAAATCTACACTCCACGGACAACTTTGCAATGCGAACGTTCACGGATTCCGAAGGAATCTGGCGTCTATTTTCGCAGCAATCCCGGCATTGGAAAATTGCCGCTATCGGGCATGATTCGCTTTTTATACGAGACTTTATGTAGCCCCGAATAAAAATGAATAAAAATGAATTTATCCATTCGATCGCGGTGGTCGCGCAAACCGGCAAACCGTCACATAAAAATCTATATTCGCATAAACATCGGTGGCTGGACGGTCTCGCAACTAGCCAACGCAAACACACGTGAACGCGAATAAATAAAATCACGATGCTGGATAAACTTCGACGAGGCAAATTCGCGGGGTAGTACTATTGCACAAATAATACTGTGACACCGGAAACTTGTTGGAACGAAAGAGAGAGAGAGATAGATAGAGAGAGAAGAGAGAGAGAGAGAGAGAGAGAGAGAGAGAACGGTGAAACAAGTAAATCAGAGTTCAATGAAGTCCACCATTCGCAAGCGTACGGCGGGAAAACTAGATGGCCAAACGAAGCCCGAGCGCAAAACGAAAAGTGCAGATTCGATTCCGCCGAATAATAATCCCCGAACGTGAGCTAGCGACTCTCCGCGACCGTAAACTTCTTTTCCCATGGTTCCACGGGTGTTAATTGCCGTTAATTGAATCGGCGGAAAGGTGGGCCGGCGTGGAGAGCTTAATTAAACGTTTCACTCGGCGAAACGTGTGCCAGATTTGTCAGAATGCTGCGTGATACGCAAGAACACAACCCGCCGATCTACAAACTGCTCGCTCGGTTTCGCGTTTAATTTAGTAGAACGATCATTTTCGTCGTTTGTATCGCTCTTTTCCATTGTCCATCGATATAGTTACCGATGCGCTGACGAGTTTTCACATACAGTTATCGATATTTTCACTACGCGTTTGATTTTTTGTTTTCAAGCAAAACAATTAAAATTACGTGAGCGATATTGTATTTGTTTCTAGAGCATGTTTTGGAAAACGTGGTTTTTTCGTTTTCGCCCGTAATTGCGGTGATGTCATTTATATTTATATGTATACGTCTAGAGCAATATCGCGACGGTATGAATTAATAAGGGACGAACTGCATTCGATGCGGAACAATCGAGCGGAATTTAGATTATTTTTTGAATAAAATATCGCCGAGATTACCAGGCTCTGGATAAAAGGTCCCCGTGGGAAAAAAAACACATTCGATGGCTTTTCGGCTGACATAGAAGCGCGTGTCGGTCTTTTTGTAGTCGCAGCTGACAGCCGCGTGTGTTCGGCACTCCGGTCTCTCATGCTCGCAGTTTTCACGTTGCAATTCGTTTTACGACTTTGCGAAATTACGCGTCTCTCCGGCTCGCGGCCGCCACGGCGTGTAGTCTCGTTACGCGCGGCGAAAATCGCGCTGGATTTCCACGTTTTCGGCCACCGACGCAAATTTCACGTGAAATTCAATGAACCGGCGTGTTTGCCGAGACGTACAACGACGCTTCGTTGTCTCGCTTCCAGCCAACGCATTACCAGAATACCAGAATTGTTATAAACAAGTCCGGCGTCGTTTAATTAGCATCAATCGCGACGAATCGCGCCTCGTTTTCGACCGTCCGGTTCACTTGAAATTCATCAGCTCCTAATTCCCAGCCATTTACTATAACTTCTTCATTAACGTTAGATTTACGAACCTCTAGAAATACATAACTATTTCTTCTGTAATTTAGAAGAGCGTGCATCGACGCGACCGAATGGTTTTTTCACTGTACTTTTAATATTGAGGATTTTAATTCGTCCATGAAAGGAATCAGATCCTTGATCGTGATTTTTATGAAATAGCAGTTAATTTAATTTAACAAACTCAAACATTAATCAGCTGGTACGAATAAAACACGAGTGAGTTTTTTCCCTGGGATAAGAGCCTGATAAATAAAATGGTATTTCGAGAAAATATTGAATTCGATTACACCACTGCTGACAAGTATTTAATACCTTGTTGGATGATCGATAAACTTGGCTCTTTTTAATGGAATGAAATACGAGTGGACGTTCTCTTTTGATGTTTTTTCGAAACCGGGCCCGACAAACTAGAGAGTTGAAGCACGGTGTACAAATGAATGTTTAAAAACAACGTTACCTCGTTTGTTTTTTTAAGTAGACATATATTTGCCTGACTTTCTGTTCTTTCCCGCGTGGCGTATTATAGTCGGAGAAGTTTCGTGATGGAAGAAGAGGTGGGGGTAATGATTGTCGAGGGCGGATCGTTAATTACGTCGTTAATTAAATGCACGGAGGAGATACTCGGACGAAATTAAAGCGGGGCTGATAGTATGGATTCGCTATCGCATCGAACGGAGGAGCGGCGCGTGTAAGAAAATTGTGATTCGGTAAACGTGGGGGTCGAGTTATTAATTAAGTTAATAATCTGTCGACGAGCCGAGGGCAGTGTAAACTCCGGTGGCACGCGCGTGCGAACAGGCTGCATGTAATTAGTGTGCATAAGCGGGGCCAGGATATTAAGGGCGCGGAACTTGCGTGGAAGAAGAGCCCGAACAATCGTTTTTGTATTATCAGTCGGCAAATATGTGAGTTTCTATTAACCAGGCGATAATGCGCCCGATTATCCCGCTTAAAAAATCACTTTCAAACATCGTCTGCAAAATGATACGCGAATATTCCCAGTAATACTGCTGCCCTCCGGTTATTAAATTTACCAGCTCGTAATGTAACGTAACGTAATATTCAACGTTCTCTTTAATTCGTTATCACAGTACAGAATTACGTTCAATCAGACATAGTATAATCTCCGACTGACAGCGGCTTCTTGTTAATTACCCGATTTTCCAATTAATCAAAACTAAACTCTTAAGGTTAAAATATAATCATATTTGCAATCGATTTCAATCGATTCTATAATATCAGAACGCGTGCGATTATAGCTTTTCGTTAATTGCATTTATACGTATATGCGATTCGAACGAATCGTAACTAAATTCTTAGAGTGACAACGTACTTACAGTCACGAAGATTGTTCTTGCTCTTAAACATGAGAAACGTACCGTTATCACAGAAAATCTATCTTTCCTTTACGCTCCGTGTTTTATAAAACAATCCATAAATATGAGAATTTGCATGAAGATTACAATCTGTGACTAACAGCAATGAATATGCAGATTTAATAAAAAGTAAATAGAACAGAAAATAACAAGAAATTTGACTTTCAATACTTTCCTGTTGGCAAACAATATTTAGAAACTAAAACACAACGTTGCTTCTTCTACATTTTTATCTCTCCGCCAAATGCAGCTCCTCTATTTGCTTTCCAATGCCTGCACCGGGAGCAAGGTCGATAATTAAGGGAAATAACTGTGTATTACAACAACGCGTATTTCTCCGCAGAAATATATAATTTGTTGCAGAGGTATACGCATTATTATAATTAATTTCGGTATAGTCCGAAGAAGCAGGTTTTGTGAAACTGGGACAAGGGAATTTTTTTAATTATTATTCGAGAAGCGTCAGCCGGATCGCATTTCCTTATCCCGTTTATAATCACCTTTAATAATTTGCCGGATAGGGTTGGCAGAGCGATAGGCAACTAAAGAGAGAGAGAGAGAGAGAGAGAGAGAGAGAAGCAAGGGGGTTTTCCATCGCCATAGAGCTTTTTAATACGACCATTCTTCCGGGGGAGTAAGCTCTCCCGTTTCTGTGGAACGGATTGCAATTAATTAAGGCGCTTAAGCGGTCTGTGTGTAAAGAGGAAGCCGGGAGGAGCGAAAGGAATCGGCGAAACCCGAAGGAAACGATTCGCGTTTTAATTCCTAGCCTTTAAACGCGAAACTTTCAGAAGATAACTCGACTCCAGGGCTACGGATCTTCCGAGAAAATAACAAAAACATCTTGCACTATTTAAAAATAAATAACCGCTACCAATAAATTCCGTAAGTCCCGCACTCGTCGATAGACAATTCCATTCAATTTCATAGGAAACGACCATGAATCGTAGAACGCATGAATTAAAGCAAGACACGTTTCACGACCGTAGGAGAACGTGTTTCTTATTTTAATTCCGACTTGCTCGTTTTGGAAAACGTCTCGATAGAATCGAGACAATCAGAGCTAGCTATTAGAACGAATGCTATTTAATCCCTAACGGTAAGTACTTACTTACGCTTTTATATCGTGAACGTCTCAATTGTTTCATTCGTAGTAAACATTCATCCGAAAGAATTAATCTGCGTAGTTCGACCGCGAATTTTCTACATTTATCAGAGAAATGAATAAAGTCGAAAACCCTTTTAGCCCCTTCTGCGTATTTTCGGGGAATTCAAGTAAATGCGGTGGCGTTTGCATCGATAAAACCACGGGAACGTCTTGTTGGTGTCTCTAATTTCCAATAAAGCGAACGTCGAACGACGCGTTACGACGATGGTACGTGAGGCATTTCGATAAAATTGGCATGCGCTTTTCGGACATCTCCTGGCGCCTGATTCCAGATTCCACTCGTACACTCGACCTTCTGTTTTATTTAACCATTCCCCGTGCAATATTTAAATGATCCACGAGCGGCAGTCTCGAGCACCTATAGACTGTTTCTCTCGTGGCCATTTCCATGCCGCCGCATCCGTCTGCTTTGCATATTCTTTGCCCTCGTTGCTGTTGCACCCGATGCGAGCCGACCCTGTAACCGTCTTCTGAATTTTTCGGGACCTCAAGCTGCGTTAGTATCCTCGGAAATACTTCATTCTGTCTCTCTGTGATTGTTTTAATTCGATAATTTGTCATTTTTTGAACGCCGAAACCGTGGAAACTTCTTTTTCGAAATCGCAGAGTACGAATCGCGAAGGTTTTCAGATTTGGCGAACGCGCGAGGTCGTATAAATATGTCGTGTATTCCATTTACGTGTGCGAAACGTCTAGAAACAGCAAGACGTCGCGCGTCGCGTCGCGTCGCGTCGGGTCGCGATTCCTCCTCGTTCCTCCGGTATTTGTTCTCACCTTCGGTTCCTCGGGAGTGCTCTCGTGGACCCGTTGAAACGCAATTCGAAAAAATGTATTCTCCTGTCCTGGGATGGAACGACGACCGTAAGCTCGAAAACGAATCCGGCGTTGTTTGCCCGGAATAGAATCTCTTGGGCTATTGTTGGACGAGTGTATCTTCGCTCGTCCGCGTTTATTATTCGCCGTGCACCAGATCCAGCGCTGGAAAATAAGAAGTATATATATCTGGAGATTCGCTCGGTATTATCCTCGTCTCCGAGGGAACAAGACTTCGCCGTTACTACCGACAACTTCGGAAACTCGAGGGACCATCGAAGTTAGCGAGAGCTTCTCTCTTGATCTTCCTTCCTTAGCGACCCGACGAAACACCGTCCAAGATCGCGCCTCGATTTTTCCGCAAAGGAAAAACGATTCAATTATGTCGCCAAAAAGCCGAGATACTTTCCGCCGAAACTATTTTTCTCGTCGCCCCTGTGGTCATCCTCCACTCCGTCATTTTACGAAGAAAATCCTCTTTCGAGAAGTACCCGGACTCGTGTTGCCGAACTTTTAGGGGGTTGTAATAGGTTTTGTATCAAGATCTTGGGAAGAGATTCGGTCGGAAGAGAGAAGATTGTTTTCTTAGCTGCTTCAACTTTTATTTCCAAGTTATTCGAGTCAGTCGTCGAGAAGGTTAATTTTCTGTAGTCTATTGCTTCTATACAGATTTTTATCAACGAACGAGTACATATTCTTTTCATAGGAAACAGCTATTTCCATCGTGCTAAAGATTAAAATCATCTGAAAAGTCAATTTCCTACGCGGCCCATTAAAAACGTGATTTTATGCAAATATGCTAGAAGGGTTGTAAGTAACCTGGCCATTATAAAAGAGGGTCGCGACCCTCGGAGCTGCAAGAGGGAGAAAAGGGGGAGATCCGGATAAATTACGTCACCCTGTAATCAATTAACAACAAGGCTCGATTTTTCCACGAGGCAAATTTTCTCCAGAAGATTTCTTATCCAAATAGATTATGTGAATCCGATCAGACCGCAGTCTGCAAAGTTTCTCGATCGTTTCTCTCGTCGATCGATAGTCCTCGCAGCCGCAGATCAGAAAAGTTCAAGAGAGAGAGAGAGAGAGAGAGAGAGAGAGAGAGAGAGAGAGAGAGAGAGAGAGAGGGAGAGGAGAGTCCCTAGGAACTATTCCGCAAACGCAGACTGTTCGAGTTTCTAATCCAACGGCTTCTAATTATGCCGTGGCGGCACGACGCGTCCTCTCGACGGCGCGGCGACCGTGTATTCACCTTAATAATCGAAATTTCTAATTAGAAGGGAGCACGCGGGTCGAGCTCTTAACGTTATCGCAGGAAATCGGCGCCGGCTTACAATTAGCCCCGGCGTATTTATATTCGCGGAGCTGAGCACGTGCGGCCGCGAGGCGACGCGCGACGGTTCGTTTTCCGCACGCGTTCACTTTCGCTCGATGAGAACTGCTCTTCGTCTTGAACGGTTTCTTTGCTACGGATCCCCGGATTAAATTGCGTCCACGTGTTTTTCGACGAAACGCGCGAGCAGAGAGCAAAACCAAGATGAATGTGTTTCAGAGAATTTTTAATTTTTCATTCTCTGGTGTAACGCGGATCGCAGCGCGAAATGCACTGGAAAATCCTCGAGCAGTAGAAAAATCGATGATTCTGGTCGGGCTGAGGAGATTAAGAAAATAGTCTGCAGCCACTTTGTACTACTTTGTAGCCGGATGAAATCGTGTCTCGTTCGCGGACGCCTCGCCATCCATTCCTGATAAAAACAATAACTTCGTCAGGAACGAGGATGCAGGGCGAAGTGAAAGAAAGGGAGAGAGAGAGAGAGAGAGAGAGAGAGAGAGAGAGAGAGAGAGAGAGAGAGAGAGAGAACGAGGGAAATCTCGAGTTGAGAGTTCGATCACGTGTAAGTAGAGACAACGGGGTCGCGTGGTTCCGCGTTACACTCCCGCCCTATAGCTTTATGGTGGTAGCTCCTTCACCGGGGAGAGAAATGTCAATGGTTGTAGCTATCTTTATTATCGGCGAAGGATGCGCGGAATTTCAATGGCGGTTCGACTCGTCGGCGGTGTCGGAGAGAGGAGAGGACCTCGGCAGAGAAACTTACAACAACTGGAAACGCTTTCGTTTGGACGGCGCGCGGGAAACGATCCGTTTCGACGAAGCGGAGCAGAACGGAGTGGAGCAGAAGAGGAGAAAGAGAGCGAGCGAGAGAGAGAGAGAGAGAGAGAGAGAGAGAGAGAGAGAGCACTGTGTGTCCTGGTGGCTGTTCCGATCAAAGATTCCGCCGGAACGACAACGATTTCCAATCATTCCGCGGATGCTACGAGGCACGCCGAACGGACCCGTAAATCGTCGCGTAACCGTCTCCTACTCGAGGCATTAACCGAGGCAATTCCACGCGAAACTGCGACCTCGGTTAGCAAAACGGTTACATCGAGGAGTTACAAGACTTGCTTCCTCCTACCACGATCCTGTCCACGCTGATCTGCTGTATCTGTTCGACGGATTCGAAAAACTAGCTTGAAACAGAAATCAGCTGGGACAATCGAATAGGGAAATAGCTGTATACATACATAGGACTATCCGACATTTTCCTCGAATAAGCGATTTGCGTCACCTGGTACACACCCTTGCTTGCTTGAACGTGGATACGCGTGTATCGGTAAATTGCAACAATTAGAAAGCCACAGTTGACAAGAATATTCTAGAATAGTCCTCGAAAGGATAATGCGATATTGTTTGTTGGCGTAGACGCAGTTCCGATGAAGTCTGACGAATGGAGTATAAAAAGGCGGTGGGATAAGAAAACGCCTACGTCCAGACGTGCAAAGGAGATCCCACCATAAGGTATCAGGAAAACGTTACCGTATCCTGCTAACCGAATCTGACCGGGCAACATTAAAGTCGGCGGCTGTTCGCTGCGGATATTGAATTATGCGGTCTGTCTGGACGGGCGGAGGATGTTTGCCGATATAAAAGAGCCTGGGAATAGTATAGCAGCAGCCTTTACGATCTCGGCTGGGCTATCCTCTAGCGTCGAGAGAGCGGCCGGCATCCTCTCTTTATGACGCGACTTTTGCGATAACTGTAATGGCCACTCCCGCAACACGAAGCACGCCATTACCGTCACTCTATTTCACAGTTGATATCGCGGCTCTTTCAGAGGTTTTGAGCGAGAGAGAGAGAGAGAGAGAGAGAGAGAGAGAGAGAGAGAGAGAGAGAGAGGTTCCACCCTCGCGCACACTTATACCTTGAAGCTCCACCTTGACCCAGTCCATCCACGGCGGGCCGGGCCGGCCGACTCGTGTGCACCTGCAACGAAACTCGATAAAACGCCTGCAACACGGCTATTATTATACCATCGAGCGTTGAATTATTTCTGGAGAGGAGCCGGCTTCTTGGTCGTGTGTTCCCTCGTCGTTTTCTTCCGCGTGGCCACCTCCTCGTTACGATGCTCCTTTCAGTAGCTGTTCGACGGGGTCGTTGTTCGTCAACCGTGTTATCTTTAACGATAAACACGCTATCACGCTACACAGTTACTAAAATCCCCTGCAATCGCTGGACCAGTGCTACTCCGTTTTTCTGATGGATGTGGCAATGACCTTGTTTCCGATAACCGCGCCGTGATTAGCTGTCGTATCTACAAGTTGATTCGGTATTTTTATACGAATCACCTTCCGAGAGACACGATTAATCTTGTTCATCTGATTTTTGGACAGACTCGTACGATATGAAACACTTGAAACGATAGTTTGCGTTTCTTGAAACGATTAGTTGAACTCAAACTATAAGATAACTATAGAATCGAACATAGCTACACGATAAAAAGCTCGTACTCAACGTTCGTCATTCGTATGTTCCAGGTGGTGCATCAGAGTCAAAAGGCTGACAGTGTCCCCAGCACTACCGACAGCCGAAAAGTTTGTGTTTCCGGCGTGCAGGCTTGGATTAAAACGATCCGACCCGCGATCCCATTAAAGATCTCTACGATCGACGATCGACGATCAACGCACCGCGACTCGCCGTCGTTTCCAGCTCGAGAGGAACTCTGGACGAAAGGAGATGTCCTATAAATGGTTCGGGGGCCGAGACAGCACGTTCAAGCCGCCAGATATTCAAAGATAGCGAGTGGAGATCCTCCGAGCAGCCTATCGACGGTGGGACACCTTCCCGAGATTTGGTCCCCTCGGTCAAAGATGAGGACTCGCGGTTCCGATCTCGCAGAAACGAAGGAAAGATCAAGCAGAGCTTGAGCGATCGAGTATCATCCTCTAGTAAATCCTCCAGCCGCTTCGACAGGCCTCGATTCAAGTTCTCGTTCAGCGAGAAGGTCGGAAGACCCTCGGTGAACCTCGAAGGACCCCGCACCGCTCCCGCAGACTCCGTAAACGCGAAAGAGGAAGCACCTCGCGGCAAACTGCAGAAAAACGATTCGTTCCTGAAGAAGCTGGTCCGCAGCTCGAAAGACAACATCACCGAAGGCTGCGAGAGACTGGTGAGGAACATCCAAAAAAGTCCCTCGGTCTTGCGAAGAAAGTTCCTCTCGAACGAAGAAGCTTCCACTGCGATCGGCAATCGCGAAGAACAACCGGTAGCTCCCGTGAGAAGACAAAGGTCCACTCGCAGACCGTTGAAAGTCGAAGAGCCGTCTTGTTCCACGGAGTCTCCAGCGTGTTCCCCGGTAGTCGATGTTTCCATCTGTCCTATCCGGCATACGATCTCCGTGACAAACGAGGATCGCAATACCCGGGAGATCGACGGCGAGACTGCTGTAAACGAGTCTGTTAGGCTGGTCCCCGGAGAGAGGAGCGGCGGTCGTATATTAGTCGACGACGGTAGCTCTTCGAAGAGCGTTTCCGTAGAGGACGTGGAGGATTTGATTAGGTCTGAGAACAACCTGCGGCTGTTGGAGCAACGCGTGCTGATTCGACGACGAATAGAAAAGTCTGCTAAGTTGTTCGAAGCTTTACAGTCGGATCAGAGACGGTCCTGGAGCGAGGAGAGTTTAGCTAGAGCTGGGAAATTGGGATTCAAAGTCGCTAGGTGTCCTCTGGACGGTGTCGATTGCTCTCCGATCGCTCACAGACGATTAGTTGTTCGCGCGGACGAGATAAGAGCTGGACTAGGCGAGAGGTTAAAGGAGAAGAAGGTGGAACGAAGCTGGAAGACGTGTAAAGCGAAACGATCGCCTCCGCCAGACGAGTGGCAGGTTCATAGGTCGACGGAGCTTCGGTTCTCCGGTGATAAGGGGTCAGAAGATAAGCCCGAGCCGGCTCGGAAGTCGTGGATGCCCAGTGAGGAGCTGCACGCTCGTCAGCCGGCCACGTCGACCGCGGTAAAATGCAATCTTGCGAATTTCACGGACTGCCAACAGCTCCGGGCTGGCCACGAGGAGGGGACCGACCGATGCCAGTCTGCGGGGAGCATAAGTAAACACGAGCTAGTCGCGAGACAGCCTGGGAACTCCTCTGAAGAGGCTCGCAGCGAGCCGGACATCGTTCCTGACCTATCGACGTCCATCATCGACATAGCTCGCATCGAAAATGAACAGGCCGACGAGCAGCTAGCGAACAACTCCACCGTGGTCCAAGTGTCCGAAGACTACGCTTCATGGAGAACTACTCTACAATCTGCTACAGCTGCTCCGAACTCTGATAAACCGTCAGAGATCTCGCTCGCTTTCGATCAGGGTGCGAAAAGGCTGAACGACAAGCCTCTGTCTAGACCAGTTCGGAAAAAGCGGGTTAAGATTCTTCGGAAAAATCAGGAGCCCAACGAAACGAAGATGAAGCTTACTATTAGGATGATCAGGATCAAGGACAAGCTGATGCTATGTCTCAGCGCGTTCGCCATCCTGTTCACGATCCTGTTGGTCATGGACCTGCAGATGGATCTAGGTTATAGCGGGCATCACCTTGTCCCCAGTCACGCGAGGGTCCGGTTTGGAGATGATCCCAATGCGGATACGATTTATAATAACTTTAGGAGGAAGTTTCTACAGAGGGTGAACGCTAGCAAGGAACAGACCAGTGGGGATGTGTCCGGGACTACGCAGAACAGTGTCAAAGAGGATGCCAGCGAGAGGAGAGATTCTAGGACCGAGAAGACTGTCGCGCACGATGCTTTTCCGGATTTAGTGGACATCGTGGTGAAGGGTTACGGTGTTAGTGTTTACGAACGAGTGGCTAGGATCAGCGGAGAGGATCATTCGTATAACCCGACCTTGGCCGAGCTGAAGAAGATCGGGCCGAAGTGAGTTTACATTAGTTTCTGTATTTCTTTCGGTCTTTTCTATGCGCTTGATACTCTCAATTATTTTTAGTATTTTTAGTAGACAGTCGTCAACTGATTTCCGACTGGACCCCCCTCTCTAAATTTACATATATTACAAACACAGAAATTTACATAAAATCTGTCGATCAATCTGTCCTCAAGCTGTCACCGGCAACCTGGTCGTCAACGTGGCCTAGATAATTGGACATTTAAATCAATATAAAAGAGAAGTAATTGCAGAATGTTCTGATTCAAGAAATAATTTTTTGATTTCAGTAAGATCGACAGCCATTACTTTGCAAACGCGGCATAACTAACAGCTTAAAGTTTCTGTCATTCGAAAGGACTTTGGCCGCCACGGAATTATAATTAGATTCTCGGAATAGCGTTCATCGATCATCCATTAGTTTCGAAACCGATGAAATCTCGAGCTGCGTAGATAACGCTGGCCGGTACAAAAATTTTCCGCTAGTCCCGACCTCGGTGAAAATATCTGTCCCCGTTTCCTCCGTAGATAAGCCATTTCCATTCAAGCGGCGAGTTTAAATCTCGCCGACCGGCCCGTCCGAATCTCCTAAACCGATTTCTCGAACTTTTAACAGAATCCACGGGCTTCCATGTGCTTTTTTTATCCGATCAACTTCCCAACAGCCCCAGGTGGAAAGTAATTAAGGGTCAGGTCACGCTGGGACGCGATTTTCAATTGCACGAGGCGCGCACCGCCCGATCGTTTCAATAAAACGAACTTCCATTGCGTTCGATCGCTGCGCAAAATATTTTCCTCGCAATGGCCTAGAAAAATAATACATCTTTAGAAACACTGATCTTTGCGAGACCCAACACCACAGAAATTGCACCGAAATCGCAGCTCGACGATAAACAAAGAAGAAAATGCTTAGTTCGGTCTCGCAGCTTTTATCGCAGCACGGACATAAATGATCGGGAGAAAGAGGGAAAGAGAAAAGGAGACAGAACGACGTAGGGAGGTAGAGAGGGAAAGAGAGAGAGAGATCCATTGAAGAAACGTCGCGTCGCGTTGCGTTGCATTGCATTGCGTTGCGTCGCGTCGCGTCGTGTCGTGGGGATCAAGCACGAGAAGGAAACTCGACGTTCGCGTAATTCTAATCGATTGTTTACGCGCGAGGCTCACGATCACGTGGACGTCGCGTCGGCCGCGCGTTCCTCTCGACAGAAGCTCGATTTACGGTCAAGCCGCTCGATTTGCGCCTTCGATTCCCGACTCGCGATTCAGCCCGATCGAGGACGTCATTCTCTCGCGTAACAGCCAGATAAAAGGCCTCGAGAGCCGCCATATCTGGATCACGAACCGCCCGAGTGCCGGCCACGTATGCGATGCAACTTGCCCGGGGAAATAACACGCTCCGCGAGTCAGCTGGAACGGTTTTAGCCTTCTCCAACCGATTTCCACAACTAAAACCATCCCGTTTCCCGTTTTATAGCGCTAGACAGCTTTGTTGTTCCATCCGCATTCGAACTCGATGCCACTTTTCGTCCTGCTGTGCGTTCCGCGCTCTTTCAACGGACTACACGCGATCCGACTATAGCATCTTCAAAAATCATTCGTTCGATTGAAATTCTCATGAGTTTTTTTCCACTAATACATACGTCACTGTACAATATCTCTTGTTTTTCGACGAAACGTGGGTCGAAGCGTTTTTCAAGTTTGTAAATCTATCTTCTTTGGATTGACAATTGACTGAATCCCGACTGACGAGCAGCAGAACACTAACACGCCAGTGATGATTTCGTGTGCACAACAGTTGTTATTCACCGTCCATCCGGCGCGGCGCAGCGGTGTAATTCAAATCGGTCGAGCAATCGAGCTCCGAATGAAAATCGCGTCGAAGAAACACACCGGACCGCCGACGGCGGAATTAACAATCCGATCTAATTCGATCCGCGGCCCTTCCAGATTATAACGAGTGTACGCGACCTGAATAGTCAATCGACCACTGCCATTCCGCTCGCGACGATTACACGCAATTCCGTTCGAAGCGCCGCACCGCGCCGGTCAAAATTAGCCGGCGAAAAGAATCGGTTCGAGGAGGGTGAGAATCTCGACGAGCGAAATCACGTTCGCGTCAACTGCTGATTGGAACAATGCTGTAGAAAAAAAAAAAAATAATCGCAACTATGAGAGCAACACGATTCAGAATCGAGCCCGTGTTTCTTTCGTTTCGTCGTCGAAGGTCATTAGTAGACTGCGGAATTTATGCATTTATAGGAAAATTGAGTAGATGAAATTCAAAATTGTTGGAAAATTTTTAAAATTCATTTTCTTATAGTTCTTGCAATCGAGTGAAGAATTTGTGCGCTGGAAATATATCGTAATACGTAATCTTGTGTGCGGATGACACACGTTCGCGGACAATAAAATCGTTTGAGTGGAATTGATTGGTAGGCGCGGCGATACTGCTGCGAGGAATTCTTCTTTGAAGGTCTTGCTTGATCGATGATGGCCTGACGATCCGATTTCACATCGTAGCTCGATTTGTCTCTTGTTTGAACCACCTCAATTTTTTTTGTATCACAGGATTACCGATAAATTTCGTAAATCGCGATCGCTGAATAGAAAGTTCGATGTGTGTTTTGCGTTAGCGCGTGTTCAGTCGAATCGTTAACATTATCCTGCAGGCGCGGGGTTCCGGAGATCGATAGAAAATAAAAATTCGAGCGCGAACAAGGTAATATCCGGCGTGTATATTTGCTTTTTCCCGGTAACGTATAGAATCGCTGAAAAATACGAGACCGAATGCGCGCGTGCAACGAACGGTCTCGCACACATTCGTCAAAGTTTGTTCGGTGTTTCGCGTATTAAACATCAGACAAATTTGTTCGCTTTTAGGGGAACAGTTGACGCGAGATCGAACGGGACTTTGGTGGCGTGGCGAAAACCTTGTCCGAAAACGCGTCTTCTCTCAAGAATATTATCAACCGACCACGGAGGTCCGTAGCGAGCGTCGTATCAACGACAATTGGATAAACTGGATTAATCTGGGTCACGTCGGGTCCATTCATTATCTTACCATTACCAACTGTCGTGTCTAAACAACAATCCAGCCACTTGGCTTGCAATTTATTCAGCGACTCGAGGATATTTATTATTCTGTCTTCGATGATTAGAGCGGGAGATTTTGCAGATTAAATATTGTTTTTCAACTGTGAAATAATAGTGTTCCCATTAATTGAGAATTATACTAGTAGTCGTAATTGTATGTCCGAGATTGTCCTCGACGCCATCAAGAGCTCACGGTGTCCCCTAATTGCTCAAGAGTCAACTCGTAGTAAGGATAATTTGATACTCGGGCACATTGAAAAACGGGGAGCGAAAGAAGCGAGAAGAGCCGCATCGAAACGTGGGGCAGACTGCATTTTTCATTGCATTTCTCTGCGAAGATCGATCCTCTGGAGAGGAGCTCGGTAGAGAGAAGAGAGACGAGAGACGAGAGACGAGAGAAGAGAGAGGAGAGAGGAGAGAGGAGAGAGGGAGAGAGAGAGAGAGAGAGAGTCGCGGCGTATTATCGAGCGACCAAGCTAAGGAAAACAAGGAACAGCGTTTCCCCGATGGTTACGCGGTGTAAGCTCGCCAGATAGAACGGTCTCGATCCTAGTGACCCCAGCGTCTAGGGAGCAAAGCATTGTTCCACGGGACACCGTTGACAATGGCTTTAATGTCTCCTTGAAGTAGGATTGCTTCATCTTTGAATAGGCCACGCGGCCGTTCGCGAACTATACTCTCGCGATATACTCTACGAGCAACAGATCCACCGAGACCACGTTCTCCGGAAGAATCTTGAGCATTCGATGCTACCGCAACTGTTACAACGCGCTGAATAATTGGCTGGTTAACAAGTTTGAATATTTCAATTCCTGGGAAGAAGCTGGAACATAGTCCCCTGCGACTAGAGGTACGATCGAATAATTAATTTGAAACAGCACGTCGATACGCTGACGGATAAATTGAAAGTGATCGGGATTGCCAGTGTCCGAGGGGCGAATTTTCGGTGGCTCGGATATAACGATCGAAGGATGAACAAGGCAAGGTCACGAAGCAGAAGTTAGAAACGGATCCAACCCCATTAGTCTCCGGCAGTGAAACATCGCGTTGACCGTTCGTTACAAGCCCCGTCGAACTATTTACGCTCCGCGGAATCGTTAATTGGCATCCGTACAGGCAATCGGCGGAACCAATTCCTCCGGACCTGCAGCAGCCACAGCGCACCGGTTCAAGTGTTATTCGAGGGTGCAACAAAGCGAACGTAATTCTCCCGGGCGCAACGCGTGTGCAACGCGTGTGCAACGCGGCGCGTCGAGCGAATTCTTACACGCGTGCGCGCGTACACCGTGCAAATTACCGTCGCGAGTGTACACATTATTACCCGTGAATTTACATGTGTATAATGGCGTGCACCATGGCCCGAGTGAACGGGGATTCGAGACCTGTGTTTGCCAGAATTCTGTGTACACGTGTGTGTGTACGTGTGTGTGTGTGTGTGTGTGTACATCGTTGAGCAAACATGCATAATAGTGCGTCGTAGGGAGCGGGTTAACGCGCCCGTCTTGCATCCTCGCTGGATCAAATATAGTTGTTGCGGATATACAACCTCGATCTTTTTTTCATTGAAACGTGCAGAGGATTGTTACTAGCGAATAGGAGGAGGAATGGTCGAGAATGTTGGACGCATCTGGTTTAACGAATATTTATTTCAAACGATACTGAACGTCATAGTTGTCGTCGATTAACTGCTCCGAAAGGCTACCGATATACTCGGTCAACGGTTCGACTGGTATTTCCAGTAATCCGAGAATCATAGTAATTATGTAATAACATTTTGTGTCCTGACCCAATGATATTTCAAAACCGCCCGAGCACGATAAGTTTCTCAAAAAAGCTGTTCGCGTTTCTTTATTTTAGAACCACTCGCTCGATCCCCGGTAACTAATTATCTGCCACACGTTAACGTTTTCGTTTCCGTTAAAAGCTTTATCGGTTTCCGTCGCAATCGTACAATTCCCCGTTTTTCTTCGTACTTAACCTTGCATCTGTTCCGACGCAAAAAGAGACGGTTGTTAGACCACAGGTATTTCGCCTTTATCGTCTCACCGCGAATGCTAATTTGTACGAAGCTTGCTGCGAGACGTTGACGCGATTTAATTGAATTCTTCTCACAGAAACTGGACCGAGTCGACAACCGAACATGTAAATCGCATTATGATTATCAATCCGTTGAAAGTCAATATCGTGACAACACGATCAGCAACTAATCGAAACACATATTTTGCGCAGGCGCAATGCTTTTTTAAGGGGTTAATGGTCTTGTAAAGAAAACTGCGTTTAAAAAAATCCTGTAAAATGAACTGTTGAATAAATATGAGAACGAATTTACGGGAACCGTTTGAAACGAGCTAGAAATGAAAACGTCGTCCGGTATGCAACAATTCGTCACAGTCATCGGAAAGTTTCTTGTTCCCGGTAACGAACAAAGATAGGTAGGACTCTTTTGAATCTTTCACCGGGATCCTTTTCTCTATTCCCCGATCTCGAAGCCAAGTGGTATGAATATTAACGCATCCTGAAATTTATCGGTTCGATGAAATTATGAATGGCGGCTCCGAGGCCCCGCGCGCGGACCTCTCGCAGACCTCGCAGACCTCGCAGACCTCGCAGACCTCGCAGACCTCGTAGACCTCCTCTCTCGGAGGTTACTTCCTATCAGTTGAATTCACCTGGCCACGCGGGCCCGACCGAGTTACGGACGATGAATTATTTCCGTGCAAACATCCGCCGCCCGGTTCGAGCACCTTTGTCATCCTCGCTCCCACCCAGAGGGATCTACCCCGTTCCCTTTATGCTTTGTGCGCTCCTCGAGCCGCCAGCTCGGAGCCAACCCCCCAAAATTACGACGAAACGGCCTGTACCGTCCCTGGGAACAAGTATTATCCTCTCGTTTCCACCCCTAACTTATGCAACTTTCATTTCCACGATCGTTGGCTTGCGGTTTTTAGAGAGTTTGTTATTCTTCGTCTCGTAATTGGGACTGGGACCGGAAAAAGAAACTTGTTGAACAGGTGTCTACCCCTATCCTTGAAATTCTGACCAATAGGGAAAATGTTAAATAGGTCCGAGATTCTTCTCGCAAGAAGAACGTACCTCTAGATTCAAACCTCTAGATGCTGCTGATCGATTAAACAATCGTCCAGATAGGGAGCGCTTTCGCAAGCTCTTCCGGTCGAACGGGGATTAAAGTCGGAGGGAATCTCCGATTCGGAAAAATCTGGCCAGCGTAAAATCGCGAGAGGATCGTCCTCGATCCCATTAATCGCGGCCCGTCGCGCGTCGATCTGGATTATTAATCACCGGGTTCCCCGGATCGGAACGACCGGGCGTGCGATGCTTTACGATATTCCTTCGCTTGTCGAAGGAAATGTATTCGGTTTCGAACAGCGTTTCGGGATAGGAAAAAAAAAGAGGAGGAGGACGGGCATTTGTAGAGTTCAAATATATCGTAAAAGTTGCAGCCAGCATCCGGATTCGAAGCCGGGATCGCGATGGGTCGAGAGAGCGTTGCAGGTGTTCGAGAATCGCACATCGCACCGTGTACATTTTCCGAACCGGCGAACGCCGAAGCGCCGCGCCGCGCCGCACCGTTTTTCCTGGGACATTTTTCATCGGGCTTTTCCGCGAGCCGATTTAGAGGCAATCCCGTTCTCTCCTCTCCTTCCATCTCTTTCTTTGACCCTTGACGAAAATTAATCGAACACTCGGCCCCACAATATCCTGATTTCCGGCGGTTTCCCTACGCGAATCGAAACAAACGCTCGAGATTGAAACACTTGGCCGCCAGCCGAGATACGGACCCGATCACCAGCTCCTCTGCTTTCGTTTACCGTTCCGTAAATCCATCCCATTCCATTCCCAGGATTTCTCTAGCTTTTCCACCTTTTTTTTTTATCAATATTCATCCCATCGCGTTGCCATGGTTTTTTCATATTTCAATTAACGCGCAGGATGCGCCACACAAGTCTTTGTCCGCGCTGGAAAATTAATTTTCGACACAACGCGTGGGTGAAAACATTTTCTCTGTGGTCTACCGAGTGCTGGCTGGTTTTTCGAAAAACCTGTGACACGTGTTGGCTTTTTGATTTTTGCGCTGGTAAACTAATTGGTGGTCGATTTATTTCGATTTCTTCGATTGGATATTTTTATTTTCCCATTTTGTTGCTGGCTATAGGTTTCTGTGAATCGCGTTGCATAAATAAACCGTGAGGTTCCGTGTAGAAGTACAGTTTCCAGAGCAGTTATCGCCAAGCAAAATAATTGAATTTGTTTGGTAGGTATTCGAATTACAAAATCATTTTCTCCGGAGGAGACAACAACTGCGAGGAAAGAAAATTCGATTCGCCACGTTCCAGCGCCCGAGTGTTGAAACGGTATCGTGTCAAGTCTGATACAGCCTCGAGCATCTAATCTGAAAATTCCTCCAGTCAATTTCCTGTTACCTCTACCTTCATTCCCACCCTCTTTTCTACTCGATTTATATTTGCCTTTTCTGCACTAGTGTTCTTCTAAAGAACGTTTTAGGATCCACAATATGTCACGTTTCTTTTCACAATTTTCATTTAGTTGTATTTTTTTAATTTTGTTCGATAGCCATTGAAAATCTTTTAAGGGCACTTTCAACCGTATTAACCGGCTAGACCCTTTAATAAAATTCGTAATCAACCCAGATTGCTCGCGGAGGGTTAAGAGTGTATCCCACGGTTTCCGTCAATCTATAAAGTTATATTTAGTGGAGCCAAGTACTCGGAAGCGAGTATAATAAGCAGTTAATCGATTAATGATGCGTAACGGGCCCGGTCGCGCAAGAATAAGGAGGGAGAGGCTGTCGAGACGAGCGATTGGAAGTCGACGTCGCTCGAAGACGTCGACGTTGTTGTTAGGTCGCTTCCTTCCGCGTCGAGTAATTGCCCTCGCTAACGAACACAGCGTCGCTTTGTGCCGTCGAAATCGCGTCGCTGGAAACTAGGACGGATCCCATTTCGACGGGAACTTTCGAACGGATGTTGCTTGTTCTGTGATTTTCGCGACGACGACGACGACGAAGACGAAGACGCGCGTCGTTCGCCGCTCCCTGTATCGAGTCGATTCGATTCGAATCGAATCGAATCGAATCGAATCGAAGCTTTTCCGAGACGAGCTACCGAACGTCTTCGACTCCCAACGATCGATACCAGAATATACCCACCCGTTCACTGTAATTCGAGTTCACCGAGGATTCATTTATACCTCGTGAAATACTTCGTATATCTTGACGACTCGGTTCCACCGCTATGTTTCTCTCTTTGTCTCTCTCGTTTTTGTTCTATCTGCCCCCCCCACCCCGCTCTCTCTCTCTCTCTCTCTCTCTCTCTCTCTCTCTCTCAATCTCTTGCTCCAAATCCTACTTTAGACACCTGTCGTGTCTCTTTGAACACTGTTCCCCAATGGGTATTAAATCCCCTGTGTTTAGAGGTAAAGGGATTTCGATCCTCTGCAATTGTTTTAGCCAGGATCTGGTACCGTTTAACTCCTCAGTGATCCTGAACAGACATTGTTCTCAACAGTTCGGGGAGTTCTTTGTTTTAGTGTACCCAGTTCGATCTTGGATCTTCGAAAAACGAGGTTCACCTTTGCCACTGTGAACCTTTATGCGAAATAAAACATTTTCTGTAAAATCGACAAGAAACCTTTCTTCTCGTCGAGTACACTTAATGGGCCACGCGTATCAGTTGAATTACCACAGACACGTGCACCACGACAAAAAGAAGGATGGTACAGATTGAGATCGATGGTGCCCGTGGATTAATTACAATGCAAATTGATTCCTTCTACTTCTTTTTTCGCTCGGCGACCGGAGAAATTGATTTTCCGTTAATTAAATGTCGCCGTTCGACCCGATCCTAATTAGGATTCTCTCTTCGTTAACCACCGCCGCACGAAGATGTCTCCCGACCACACTTTTTCTCTCTCTCTCTCTCTCTCTCTCTCTCTCTCTCTCCTTCCATTCTACTTTCTCGCTCTTGATCCTCGATTCAGAGGACCTCGAGGAGATTTCAGAAGCTTCCAAACAGCTTTTCCTCTCTGGCAGAAGCGACTCGGAAAAAAAGGAACAGTTGGGGACAGAGGCCGCGAACGAAAAGGAGACTGAAAATGAGAGAGACTCGTGGAAACGGAGTGAAAAATAGAAAGAGCGAGAGAGAGAGAGAGAGAGAGAGAGAGAGAGAGAGAGAGAGAGAGAGAGAGAGAGAGAGAGAGAGAGAGAGAGAGAGAGAGAGAGAGAGAGAGAGGGGTAGATCCAAGGTTTTCAGCGCGAAGGACGAACTTCGTACACTTCGTGTACTTCGTCGAATAATCGATAGGGTTCGATTCCACCACGGCTTTTTGCAAGAGTGGTCCGGATGTAACGGGGAAACCGACAGGGAGAGTGTACTTTAGAGAGAGAGAGAGAGAGAGAGAAAGAGAGGTTGGGAGAAAGAGAAACGGAAACTGGGAGACCGAGATGTGTTCCGCTCTGGAAAACAGAGATGCATTTCTCCCGAGGAAAAGCCATTTTCTCGCCTCGCGCCGCTTGTTTAGCCCGGCTCATTTATAATTTCCATTGCATGGTGGCTGCGTCTTGTTTACGACGTCCCAGCGATTCGTCCGCCGAATCGACGATTCCCGTTCGCCTTGGGGATTTCCAGACCCATCCGAGGGGAACTTTTACCCATATATACCCCGTGTCCCGATATTCATTGTAAAATTCTGGTAAGCGATCCTGACCCAGGGAACACTCTGTTTCGAGGCCTGGATCGACTACTGACAACTTTCGAAAATGTACTCGCAGTAGGAGCAAAAAATTGTTGTAGATAATGTTCATATGTCGCGGAATCATGTTTGTCGCGGAGCAAACTAATCGAATGTCTACGAAGCCGACGTTAACAAGTTGTTAATTGTAGGTCCACGGAGCATTCGAGGCAACTTGTACCTATTGATATCGATAATATCGAGGACAGACTACAGGGGTCAGTCGAATGTTTAGGGTTGATTTCCGGGTGTGGAGGTAGCTCTGGTGAACACGATGGCTCGGTAGACGGAATAACTGGGAATATTTAATGATCGCCGTATCGACTGGCTAGAATTTAGGCGAGCAAGATCTCTTGTCCCACGAGGGCCTATCTGTTCCACTGTTTGGACCACGTGGATTCTCATTTCGATGGTCTCCACTAATGCTCCGTGAAGCTGCACCGATTCACCGAAACCGAAACGATAGATGCTGGGAAATTTCGTGTTGCTAGAATTTTTGATAACAATTGTTATAATTAACCCTGATGTCGATAAATGGGCATCTACGCAACAGGACTTATGCAGGAGACACAAAAAGTTTCGGATCATGATTCACAGCCTGTATATCATTATTTACCGATCCAGATTCACTATAGGTCCTGCGCATCTTGAAGCTGGGTCCATTTAATTTAATTTCCCCGAGTCTCCGGTTCGATTAAACTCGGAGCACTCGATGCCTTGCAGCGACGATGAATCTTTAACGACGATCAATATTCCCGTCTGTCGCGTGTCTGTTCCGTTTATGGTTTCATTTAGAATTCCCATCGACTTCGGGACGTCTGTCATCGTCGATAGGAACGTTGCCAGCTTAAAAGTGTTTTAATTACACCGGAGCAAGATGGAATTCCCAAGCGTGCTACATGCGAGAGATTTCACGGTGGCCGCGGATTCGTTTCCCGTTTCCCGTTTCCCGTTTCCCGTTTCCCGCGATATCGCATTAAGGTCCGTCTTCCGGTCGTCGTAAATTTTCCCGTCCTTCTAATTACGCCGGCCGCCATCGCGCGCAATTTTGTTTTTTAAACGAGGAAAAAATGCATCACAGCTCGGACGCGTCTGCAACGTTTTGATAATTCGCGGCAGAGCCTTTTCCCGATACGAATACACATAGATCGCGAACGTTTTTAATTTCCCTCGCGTTGCTCGCGCACAGTTTATTAACGCCTGGACACGGCCGTTTCATTCGGATTCGTTCGAGATCGCAGATGATTGCTGGCAGAGCAGAGCATCGTGCCTCGCCTGGAATTACCTTAACGGTAATTAAATAACGCGCGGCTCGAGTAACACGCTTCGATAGTCGGCCGACGATTAGGTATCGCGCAGAGCAAACAGCCAGATTGTACTCACCGAGTGAGGAAAATTTGATAGTCGGAAGTGTTGGCACACCCGGTAAGCTTGGATTGCCGGTGCTATTGCCAATTTTGCAGACTCGCGAAATAGATCGTTCGGAATTCGTTTCTGCTGCAACAAGTATACAGTAGAACAGTAGAAAATGTGAAAAAATCTAAAGTCTTGGGTACAAAGTCCGGAGCAGTGAAGAGAGAATATAATAAAAGAGAATGCGGAGCGTTGAGTATGAAGAAAAGGTGCTTGTAGGAAAGTCGAAGGAAGGCTGGAGCCCGAGGAATGGAGCGTGTTCAACTTTGCCGACGCGTCTCGTTGAAAAAGTGTATTTAACAAATTGACTCGTCCCTTAAATAAATAAGCCTCGAGACATCGGTGCGCTTTCGCGATCGGGATGGAACAGGTTTGCTCGCGAACAGGTTTCCTCGCGTGATTCGAGAGAGCCACGATGACAAATCAGGGATTTACGTAATGGAGGCAACATCCGCCACGCGACATCCTCTCCGTCCGGTCTATTATTCCTGTTTCATCGGCGAGCACGTTTTTCTATGGGCCTTGCGTAATCGATTGTCCGACGGTCGAGGACGGCGAGCGGTACTTTTGTTCGTTCGATTCAATTTCCACTTTGTTTTCGTGGATTCGTTTCGACTTCCTGCCCCATACGAAACAACCGCTTCAGCCACTCGAACAAAATTCGGGTTCTCGGCTCTGTCACGCTTCGCAGCGTCTTATCAAACCGAACATTTCACAAAGCCAATTACAATTTTTCTTATCGCGAGGCAGAGGTTACGCAGAGGTGCGTTTCAATTTACTGTCAATGTTTCAATTGGACCATCCTAAGAAATCTTCGCAAACCGAAAAAGAATTTTCGCAAAGCAACTACGTTTTTATGTCTGCGTCAGAGGTAACGATTGCGAGGCGCGTCGAGATTTATTATAAACGTTAGAATCGCGAGACGAGATAGCAGGCACACGGAAACGAGATAGACACTCTTAGCTGACGAAACGCTTGCCCAGAGAAACCGGAAACGCCTATCTCGCGAGCAGCGTCCGTGTCCTCGTATCTTCATCTTGTCTACTGCTGATTCCTTAATCAATTTCTCGTCGTGCGAACGTTTTCCTAGACTCCGTGGTGAACGAGATATGTTTTTCAGTGAGACTTACTCTCGCTTCGGTCCTCTACCCGACACAGAGAACATTTCAATCCAAGGATGAACCTCTGTGCGAACCACCAGTTTCCTCGAACATCTGGATCCGTTAAAATGTCTATGAAAGACCTGTTTCACGCATACTTTTCTGCTGGAATAGGAAGGGTCGATGCAGCAGAATAGAGCGTTCGTGTTCAGACCAATTACCGAAGACGTTGATTACCTCGCGGCAGGAAAACAATCGGATTCGGACGCGGGGAATCGTGTCACGATTATCGAGGACCATTTCCACAAATTGAACGGAACGGCCAGTGAAACGTGGCCGCAGTTGGACGTCCGTTTCTTTCGCTCTTCGGGATAAATACTATAACAGAAACGTCCTCGAATCCTGTCGTGCGCTGTCGGAAGCCCGTTCCGTGACCACCGCGCCGTGGAGAATAAAATGGATTTCGCGGAGCTTCGTTCCCATCGAATTATCGTCAATAATTCCGGAGAGCTCTGCGCCCCATAATTGCGATACGTGAGGCGCCTTTTATCCGCGAAAACCTTTTATTTCGCGAGTGCTTGTCAACGCTCGCAAATCAGCTCCCATTGTCCGGTGTATTCGAAATTATTCGTCGAACGCTGCCGCGTCGGAGTTTGCAAATTCTTGTAGGCGATAATTTCTGTTTGCAATAACTCGGTGCCACTGTATTTTTCGTCGATTCATCCCGGAGATATACGATGTAATTTTTTAAATGAATTTTAAATGGAATGACGTGAAATTTCTATGGACAAGCAACGTGTACGCGGTGTAAGTCTGTAGTGCTCAGGCTCTCTGTGAGATAAGATTGAACTCTTTGTTGAGAGACACTTATTGCGATGTATACTGTTTGAATAGTCTCTCGCAGTAGAATAGGATGAAAATTTACTATTTAAGTAGCCTCACCGTAAAACCAGATAAGGCTCTTTATTATAGTGATTCGAGCGAAACGATTAATTTTTAAACGTCGCGGTAGATCGAGTTTCTCGCGGAAAAACACGCGGTATGAAAATTTTGAAAAAGTCTCGCGGTAGAAGAGAACTATATTCTTTATAAATATGATTGAAATGATATTAACAAAAGAAGATGGAGATAAGCAGAGTGGACTTCCAAGTGTAGACACTTGAAATTCAAGCTCGGGATCTTCCTATTTTTTGTTAGTTTATCCGCTTCGCGGGAGCTTCCGCTTGGAACGAGACGTTCGAACGGGCGGAGCTTTTTTTCGAGAAATTCCACGTTAATGAGTTTTCCAGGTTGTCCCGCTATCGGGGTAATAACGTCACGAGGAACGAAGTTCGTCGCTGAGATCCGTGCAAATGCTAGGTTCCCTCGGAAGCTGTAGGTAATGTGGACACCACGGGGCTTTCTCCCTCTCTCGCTCTTTCTCTCTCTTTCTCGCTCTTGCTCACCGATTTAATGCGCTCTCTCTCTCTCTCTCTCTCTCTCTATCGCGACGCAAAATGCGTCCTCGACGGCACCACGGATTCCGAATGCGTCGTTGATGCATCCAATGCAATCTCGCGGCAGCTTCTCCAGTTCCATCTTCGTTCGACAATACTTCCAGAATTCTCGCCGGAAACTTGGCCCACTTTCCCGCCACTCCGACAGTCTGCCGCGTGAACTTGCCCACTTCCGGAAATTGCATTTCCTAACGACGAAAAAGCCCGCGCGATCGTTCGTTAATTTTATCTGATCGAACATTTTTAAAACCCTCGTAAACGTTCTACCTCCCTGCAGCCGCCATATCTTTTCACGGTATCGGACGCACGCGATTACAAATCGTGGGAAAACTGGGATGTCTCTGGACAGAAAAAGAAATCTTTTTACACGAGGTTGCATTTGTTGGAAACAGAAAGGTCAGGTATTACCGCACCGAGACAACGAAGATGCTCCTTGAAAAAAATTCTGAACCGAGCGACATCGATCGCAGGGAATTTCTACCCGCTTGCCACGCTTCTCGATGATCCATAGATTTAAGAAAAAAATCGGATGGATCGAGGATCGAATGCAGCGTTCACGAGATCAAACATTCCACGAGCTATGGATCGAACACAGGCTCGTTCTGTTTGCTCTGCAATAATGTCACTGATTCACCGATCCCGCAATTCCCAATTACCGACTGTCCCTTGTATCCAACGTTTGGCGTCCTTTGGGAGACCACTTCCATTCACCTTTTCGCCCCGTGCCTCTTTCATCGTCGCAACAGCAGTAGCAGCCCGCATTGGAACGCAAAGCGCGGTTTAGGACACCGACTGTATCCCCTAATCCGTGCTCGATCCAAATCGACGCCGATGTCCGTCTGATCTCCGGGCCCGTGACCTAAGCTGCACGTGTCGAGCATACTCGTCGCTGGAAATCGCGAACAAGCCCGATGGTCGATTCGCAAATGTGAGCGCGTCGACGTGCGTGTGTTTCAGTTTGTGTGTTTGCGTGCGTGCTGGCCATCCCGCGCAACCGGTGACATTTGCGCTGATTAGTTATTCGCACGCCCCTCGCTTCTGCCTCTGCCTCTGCCTCTGCCTCTGCCTCTGCCTCTGTCTCGGCTACGGTGCATCCGCAATTAAGGGCTCCGCTGAAATTGCCCGGGTTTTCCGACAAGCTGATCCCACCAAGATATTGCCTGTTAGCGTCCACGTATTTTTAGTGAAGCTCAGCTTTCTCAGGATTTTATGACGCCCTCGCCTCGATCTCCCTGGAACAGCGGTCTGCAAGTTTCTGCTGTCCAAGAACGGTCCTCGATCTCTATCTCTATATGTATACATATAACAAAATCGTGTCCGTCCGTCTGTGTCTGTCTGTTTGCGACGGCATCAATGAAGAACTGCCGAACGTAGAATGCTGGGGTTTAAACCATTAGACGCGGCGTTATCGATTTCCTAATTTTACGGGAACTTTATTCGCCAGAAGATCTTTGAAGTCGCAATGAAATTTTCTTCGATCTTTTCTCCGCACTTGTCCATTTAAAGTTTGGCGTTCCACGGATTATGGATCGCATTGAAACGATCTACCATGGACCGGCAACGAACGGTCTCCCGATTTCCTGGTTTCTCGGAGCTGAAAAGGGCCTCTTCTCGGTAGCCCCCGGTCTCTCTCGCTTTTCCCTGCCTCGAACTTTTCCACCAGCGATTTTTCCAGCCGCCTCGCTGTATACAATAAACGATTTTCATTAATTCTTCCATTGATTCTTCGGGAATCCGATCGAGCGTGCGGCTGCTGGTTTCCGACGTTTCCGAGTTTCTCGGCAAGTTCTTCGTCGCGTTTCCGGCCGGTTTCACCGGACGAAGAAGTCAAACGGAAAGAGAGAAGGACATTTTCAAAGGAGTCGGTTGAATGTGCCGCGTGGAAGTAGGATCAAGTTCACGATAACTATAATTCATTCGCTATTCATCGAGAGCGCGCGCGCGCGCGCGCCTCTCTTTCATTCGAGCATTCATCTCGCGGCTCGAGATTTATCCGCGACGCGCGTCGATTGGAATCTCGCCTAGAACGTTTCAAAATGTTGCTTGATCCTTAACAAACCAGCATGATTCGGTATAATGACCAGCAGTGTCTTCAATAGACGCGCCGATAGAAATCTCTACGTTGTATGTGCTAGACCATTTAATTTTTACAAGCGTGTCATCAACCAAATTCACAACTCGAATCTCGTACCATAATTAATTACACGTAGAAAGGAATATTTAACAAGTCCTTCTGGAAATTTCGCGTGCAACTAACCACCGGCCACGCGATTTCAACGTAATTTCCGTGGCTACAAAACGAGAGTACGACGAAAGGGAATGTGGAGTGACAAGATTGCAACGGTCCCGACACATTTCGCTTGTCGCGCCGCGCTTTCGTCGTTTTTTTTACCACGCGCTGATTAATAGAGAGGCCACGCGGCGACGGCCAACCAGAAAGCCGTAATTAAAACGCGACCGAATAAATTATAACTTTCGATTACCGATGGATTTTCAATAACGTCCGACCGGTCCGGCGCGTCGCGTCGCCCGACCGACGGGTTCTCGAACTTCGAAATTAGTTCGCAATTACCAGCTCGGGCACTGTTAAGCAGGTCGTCGTGTGAACAAAACCGATCAATTTGATTCCTGCTGCGGAAGTCTGGCTTAGGCTGCTGTAACGCGAAACTAAATCGAGCGCGTTCTTTCTGGACTTATAACTTGAAATGATTATTTAGTAGAATTTTATACGTTCTTCGAAAATGTACGATTTTATTATATTACCGTACGATTATATGTTGGTATCTAATCAATTATTAAACGTTTAGAAATATTCTAGGTCGGAAGAACCGTTTCGTTTTCGAGTTAAAACATCTACGAGTGCAAAGAGTTAATACGACGAAACGTTATACAAATGTTCGACAACGTTACCTTAAAAATAAACTTTCAAACGTCTCGCAAAGCAGGCGTCCGATCGAACAGGTGCGACTTGGACAAGTTCGGGTCGATTTGCCGAACGATCAAGCGAGGAGAAGGGACAGAAGCGAAGAGGGCTCTCGAGCGAGAGGGTGGTTGAACGTTTTCAGAAAAATCCAGCTCCGTCGAGCGATCTCGTTACCGTTAGAGCTAGTAGAGAACGAACGAACGAACGAACGAACGTTGTGGCACGACGAAGCGTAAAAGCAGCGTCGTTACGTCGGTTAACAAACAGCCGGGGCGAGAACGCTCGGAAATCCCATTCATGATTCCGATTTCAGCCGGGGACCAACCTCGTAACTTTCCTTCTGTCCGCGTCCTATTATTTCCAACCCTCTCTCCCGTAAGCACGAGCAGTCGCGATACGATGCGAGCAGTTTCCCCCATTCATTTTTACGGTGTCCCGTTAACGGGGGATCGGGAAACGGGCAAACGAGATTATACGGCGTGCTACAACCCGTAACTTTTAGTTATAATTAATATTCCCTGCGGCGCGACTCTCCGCCGCGCCACGCCGCGCGCCACGCCGCCGTGCGCCGGGGAATCACCCACGGCCGTTTAACGCGCTACGCCCCTGAATGCAGGTGAGCCTTTGTTTATCGGGCCCTGCAGACTATTGATATACGATACCGCGCTTGATGCATACTGCACGCGTTGTTTGCATCGGGAGAGCCCCTTTCCCCCATAATTTCGTGGGCCATTCCTCTTTTTCTCAAATTGATTTATTTTACCGAATTTCATTCGACACGGTCGAACACGCCAATACTCTTTTTACATTTTTGGAATTTAGGAATTTCAAACCATTCTCTGCAAAAAGTATACATTAGACAAATGTTCTGGCGTGCAGGTTCTCTCGATTGTTCGACAGATCGACGAAGGAATTTCGAAGCGGTAATCGAGAACCGTCCGAGCCACGGCGATGATCCTATAGCGTAATTCTGCAAAGCCACGGACCGTTTATCTTGTAAACCTCTTACACCAGCCGGAAGACACAAGGTTGCAATCGCGATGCGCCTGTAATCGCCAGTCCCGGGCTAATAAAATGCAATTCGTGGAAGAAATTCTTACAGCATAATAATGCATCTTGCATACGGAAGCGGGTCTGCTGCTCCTTTCGTGAAAAGATTCTAGATGCGAAGTAGAAGAATTTCTGTTTTCCTTAATTAACGAACATTGCCGTTCCTTTGCCAATGAAAAGGTTGCGTGTCCGTGGTTAGACACAGTAACGCGCGCCTCGTTAATATTTATTTCAGACATCGTTTTTTTTCGTTTAATGATTCTGAACACCTCGATACATTGTTTCGAACGTAAGCACATTATTGTGCGTAATATTATTTGAAACGCTTCAAACGTTTTAGCGAAACGTTCTAATATCGGCTAAAAAATTTACGTCGAAAGTTATTTGCGATTCTTATTTTGCAAATTTTGGCAAATCCGGTGCTCGCGCATAAACTGAAGGGCCAGCGAAATATTTAACGAGCAGCTGAGGCATGTTTCCCAGCGAAATCGTGATCAATTACTGCGTTTGCCGGTTTCGAAATGTTAAGTGTAGCCAGGTCTGAGCGGAGAAATTGATTTTCGCGGGCGAATTCAGCCAACAGGAATTTACTGGACAAGCTACACCAGCAGCAGCCTCGCATCGGAAAAAAAGATAGCAATTTCGATCCTTTCTTCGTTTCTAGTCGATTACCTCCAAAACACGTCGTATCTACGAAACAGTCCATGTTAAATATCTGGACCGTGTGGAATTCCAATTGTCATTCTCGCTCGTTAACACCTGGCGCGTCGGTACTACGGCTCGGTGATTTAATTAAATCAGGCTCGAAACAGACGCAGATTCGGAACCTTTCTGCTTTTTATCCTGAAGAATATTGTTGCCGAAGTATGCGGGCTGAAAGTCGGATTCGCGAAATCGACGAAGTTCGAACTGTTCGGAAATTGCGAAGCTTTGCCGCAAGCTTGAAACTTCAGATTCTCATAAAGAATTCTATTTGGAATTTTTTCGTTGCGGAAAGATTTGTAAATATTCTTGGAACGTGTAACGTGGAAAGTGTCGAGAAAAAGATTCGTGGTCCCACAGGAAAAAATGCCAAAGTTCGCTTGTTCTCGACAAAAATGCTCTTTCAGAGAACAAAAAGAAATTGCAACAAAATGGGAGTATAGTACCAAGATCTGCAGAACAGACCTCGAACTCGTTGCGTGCATACATTTAATACACCTGCCACAATGGTTACAATACTACAATTATTCGATACAATTTTTATTCCAATTTTTACAGCTAGGAAAAATTTAAATTGCACTTCAAACGTCGTTTCAATACCCGTCCATCTGCGGATGTACTCGATTGTTCGCAACAGCCTCAATTTTGATTTTTCCATTGTCAAAAAATTCGAATACATTGATCAACCGTGGTTGGAAATTTTCAAAATAAAATCCGATGACAAAACGTTTGACGAACTTGACGGTAAAAAAAGAAAAATCACGAACGGTCCACGTGCGAAAAAAGTAATTGCGTCTCGGAGGACGTATTCTCGAGTTAGCGATGATCAACGGCGACGCATCCGCGCAATTTACGAGTCCAATCGTTGCATTCGCAACTGGTAAAAGGGTAAAAAGCGGAGGAAAAAAGAGAAAGGGAGCGGGAGGGGGAGAGGAGAGGGAATCGAGGAGAATTTCGTCGACGATATTCTCGCTCGTCGGTCGATTCGCGGTGGATTCGGCTCGAGTAAAACGGAGCGTTTCCCTAGGAAAACTGATTACTGGAATCCGACTGGAGGCTCCAGAGCCGAAAACCGTATGTCGTTCGAAGCCTGGAACGAAACTTCCGGCAACGACAATATTCGTCGACCTCTGTAAACACCTGTCGGCCCGGTAACTCGGTTTAATCGGAAACTCGTTTAACTCGCCACCACCACTTTTTCCCGGTGCACAATGGACAAGCGAAACACGATTATTTAAGTTTCAACGCGGTTAGGCTCTTGTCGCATCGAATCGCTCTCCGTTTAGGTATTTTTGATCTACCAATGCTCCTCAGCAATTTCTATTTCTTCGGTATTGTTACAGTATCGATTTTGCTGTACTTGAAATGGCTGTTTTTTTATTTTTATTTTCATGTTACATATTAAATCCGCAGTTCAACAATAATTATTGTACCGGTTGGATGCGAACGGCTCAACAATATATATGTATATATCCGTACCAAGGCAAATCATTCGTCCACCGACCCCTCCTCGGTAGGAGGGGTGAGAGACCCTTCTCTGGTGTCCCAAGAGTCCTCGTGCGCGAGAAATAATAGGGCACAAAAACGTTACATGTTTACAAAATTTCTGGGCTTTTCCGACCCACCTATCCTAATTCATTTCCCCCTCCTAAATCCATCCTTAACCATTCACGAAAAACCGAGGTGACAACGGCAGTACTATTTTGACCGTGGTCGGAGTAATTTCTCGTTTGTTATCACGATTTTGGATTATGTATCGTTTTGTGCTTCACACTTGTTAAGACGCTCACACTTGTTGATCCGACGGAGGAACATAAGATTCTAAAAAATTTGTAAGTACCTATACTTGACATTAGAATTTTATAAGCCAGGATTAATATTCTTATGTATAAAAATGGATATAAGGTATTCTTTCATATTTTGCTACTTCTTAACGATCCGAATGTACGGACCTAGCAACGAATGTTCCTTTAAATATATGTATAAATATCTTTCTTCGTAATGATGCAAAATTTGCTGTACGTTTCGTGAATAAAAGAAGTGCGTGTACGCGTCTCTGACGCGACGGATCGTAGACAGAATGAAATCGTGCTACGCGTACGCGTTTTTGACGCGACGCATCGTGGACAGAGGGTCTAAGAAAGATCCCGCGCGTAGCAGTTGTGGAGGACTGTGAATCTTAAAGATAGCCATCTAGTCCCTCTTGCTGGTCACTCGGTGGTCAAATATTTGAGACACCTCTTTTTCTTCTCGTCGGTCGGCTCTTCTCGTCTTTTTTCCTCTGTCAGTGTGTATCTCTCTCTCTCTCTCCCTCTCCCTCTCTCTCTCTCTCTCTCTCTCTCTCTCAGCTCCCGAATCTTCAACCCAGATGGCCTATTGACTCGAAACGACCTCTTGAAAGACCCGCAGAACTTTTGAAAAGAGCCCCGGAGCCGCAACGACACTTTGTACACTGCGAGAATTAGAACGAAGTGGACGAAAGTGTACCGTTGGTTACGGGGCGGAGGGAGGGTTCAGAAAAAGAGAACGAGAGAGAGAGAGAGAGAGAGAGAGAGAGAGAGAGAGATCAGCATGGCCACTCTAATTGCGCTTTAAATATCTTACGAAACATTAATCCCCGTAATACCGGAAATTAAATAAAGCGTCGAGAAGACGGAACATCCCTCCAGGGAGATCGCAGGAAAGATCGAGCTCGAGAAGATTTATCGGTCGATGAACCGTTTTCGGTGGACCCTGTTCCGTTCATTTATACCAGCGTAGAACGTAGATAGCTGTCTCTCTTACTTTTGTTATCTGCACGATTCTAATTATACCGAATCTGCGAAAGTCGTAGAACACAGTAGATTTCTCGATTATTCCTTTTCGAATATATTATATGTCATTCTATCAAATAAATCTAGAGTATACTTTTGTAAATAGTTTGTTGTGCAAGAAATAAAATTCAATTTAATTCGACTCTTAAACTACATCTAAGAAAACAGGAATTTGCATAACCGTGTCCAGCAACAATTACCAACGCATTAACCTTGCGAACACATGCTGACCATTTTTCCTGCATCTTTCTCGTTGATTTTGGCCATTATTGCAACCAGGGGACGAAACAACATGAATTCCGGATGCAAATTGCTGGCTGTAGAAGAACAAAAGTAAACCACAGTGTTCCGTTGGTGTTAAAGGCGTCGAAAATGGGCGGAGGGGAATACGTAATAACAATGAACGAGGAAAAATGATGAACGAGAGAAAAAGAATGACGATCGACGACAGCGGCCGTTTGGAATTAGTAAAGCAAGATCGCGGCACCGCAGCGGCGAGAAGGAAATAGTAAATTAGGCGCGGGTAATTGTCGATGCGAGCCGATTTATCAGAGCGAAATCATTAGACCGCGCTTTGAATCGAACTCTCACGCTCTCTCAGCGGCATTGTGGGACCGAGAGAAAAAGGAGACACGCGCGTGCAACCAGATAGCAGAGACGAGCAAACAATACTCCGCGACGAATGTGAGAAAAACAAGCCCGGGCATTCTTCTCGAGGCACTCGCCGACAATTGCTACCGGTTCGTTGTTTGTTCCCTCTGATTAAACGGCAATCAACGGACTCTAATTACCGCGACGATTGAACGCTGAGAGTGTGTGTGTGTGTGTGTCGACAGGAAACACGGAGTTCCATAGCGTAAGCGTAAGCTAATAATATTCCATCGAAGATGCCCGACGTGACAGTCTGCCGGGAAGTTACGCTGAAAATCCTCGGTTAATGTCACTGCACGGCAACTTCGAATATGCCAGGATTATTATCTTTCGGGAGAAGCTCGAGGAAACTTTGAATTTCGAAAAGACCTGCACGCTGTAGAATCGAGCACTGCGACTCCGAGAGTATCAGGCAGATTTGTAGTTGCAAAATTCAATAAAAGACAGCGGAGACTCGTTCGAGACAACGCTCGTTGTACATACATACATGGTTGGTCTCCGATGCTGGTGCATTAATTAGAAAGTCCTGACAAGTTTGTTATACATATATCGGAATATTCGTTAGCGAAGCGTGCAACGACTCGCCTAATCGCCGCGCCGACCGGGGCCAATAAAGCGAACTTAGGCGAACGCATCGGTGATAATGTTGAAGCACGCGATCCAGACGTCGCGTCGCGTCGTCTCCCGAGAGACGTCCGAGGCAAGAAGCTATCCGACGAAACCACTGCGGAAATCGCGCGGAATGAATCGTTACAGGGAGAAGAGAGAACTACTTACTCTGAACGTAGCCGAAAAAAATCGACTTCGGCTTTTAGCGGTCGATCCTCTCGCCGAGCGAACCAGACATAATTATTCCGTGTTAAGAGCAGCCCCGGCACGAGAGGGGAATAGACCCTCCGCGTCAGAATATGATAAATGGCTGATCCATATGCATGGGGATGCGCTTTGCCAAAGAACCGCCTATTCATCGGCAAAGTGAAAACGTCACTTTGATATTTTCGTCTGTCTGTCAAATCGGCGCGCCGCGCCGGGAGAAAACGATCGGTTTTTAGGCTGCATGGCAGTTTAATCTGCATCCCGTCGGATTTCATCCTTGCCAAATTGTGGATATTCCTTTTTGTTTTTGTATTTGATCCTTGCAACAAGTGCCCAAACGTTTTCGAAAATCGTTCCCTTCCGTCTGGTAAAATCTTGGAAGAGCCACTTTTTTATTTTAATTTTCACCCGGTCGAAAAGGCAGTTTTCGATCTGTATTAATAATTCGGTGTTTCATTTTGTAACAGCTGTGCTGCTCTATTTTTTACTCTATTTTCTGTCGAACCTTTCCAAGAACTTTTTTATCGTTCAACGGATCTGCCACTTATTAAAACATTCCGCTGTATCGTTGTATCGTTTTGTTCCTTGATTTTCGATGCTGGCGGAGGAAATAGAGCAGAGGTTTTCAAGGTAGTGGATTTTATTTTTCGGGCTGGTGGTGGCACGATCTAAAATCGTGGACCGCCGCGCGTTCCATGTACACCGCAACGTCGCCAGGCCATGCATAATGCATATTGTGCACTTACCAGATCTGGACTGCATCACCGGGAAATATTATCGACGCGGGAATATCAATGCGAGGAGGTGAGAGTGTCGCTTCCTTTGTCCAAATTCAATTCCGCGACATACGTCGCCCGACCCCGGGTAGAATAGGAATCGCATAAATAATAAAACTGTCCGTATATTGCGAATTCCTGCCGCGAGTCCTCTCGAACACGTTCGCGACTACCTAAAAATACCTCTTGGCCGACACGGTTGATTTTTTAAAGGATAACACACGCCGCCGTCGCGTCGTCTCACGCTGAACCTGCTGTTACAATCTGAATTCGATTTGTCAAACAACGCTGTTGGTTTAATTATCGAGTTTAGCGGAGAGCAATAAATTGTTGATGAAATTTCCATTTGCGGAGAATAATCTGTCCATCGAAAAACGCTTCCGATATCAAGCTGTGAAAGTTGACCTAAGTAAAACTGGGCGCTCGTGCACAGAC
Source organism: Lasioglossum morio (assembly GCA_916610235.2). Lineage (NCBI taxonomy): Eukaryota > Metazoa > Arthropoda > Insecta > Hymenoptera > Halictidae > Lasioglossum > Lasioglossum morio. The sequence goes on from OU744333.1 coordinate 15,354,227, forward strand.
AATCTCGACCAGGCATTATTCCACTTCGATTCTCTCGAAAACAGATTGTCGAATGGAAAAAGTTCTCGTTTTTGCTCATTTCTACACGTAGAATCATCCCTTATTCGATTTCATCCCCAGCAACGGACAATTTTGTACAAATTCACGTTTTTATGAATTTGTTTGAAGAAACATGAAAAATTTGATCCTTTTATTTCGAGCTTGATTAAATTCCACGCGACAAAAGGAAGGGTTGCGAGATAATGCAAACGAAAAATCGGATTGTACAAAAAATTTCTGGCGAGCACACCCGTTGCGATACCCACTTGAAATTCAGCAGTACTTTTATTCGAGAAGCTCGAAATAGAGCAGAGCTCGGATCTGACCCGAAATTCGGTGCCCAATTATTGAGAGATCAATACATTTTTTTTAATGAAGTGCCGTGGTATAAAGATTGCCGGTTGCAAAATTAAATTATCGCCGCGTTATTTTTCGTGTTCGATCGATACTCGCCGACGAAGAACAGTATCAAAGGATCGTTTTCCATTGCTATTTCTTTCTCGTTTATCGAGAGAGCTTTTAATTTCCTTAATTCCCCTCGGGAAAATGCTTGGCGCTTTCAAAAGCAAGAAGAACGCGTTGAATTTTTCCAAGTATACAAGCGGAAAAGGTTGAAGCGATTTTGATCAGAGCACGGCGCACGAGAACGTATTAATGGCTTCTTAAAATCAATAGCAGCGGCACATCAATCTCCGATTACCATCGATCAGGCACTCGTTGCCACGCGAACGCGACACACCGATTATTCAAATAATTATTTGCGCTGCCGATCGAATCGAATCGAATATCACGACGACCAGGCATCAATCACCGAAACGACTCGCGGCTGCGAGCCGATTCTACGAGAACGTCACTCAACGACGCCCGTTACCGTCTCTACAAGTGTCATCTAGAAAATTCACTATCATCAGGAATTCCCGTGCGTCCATAAATTAGCTGCGATAGGAACAACCTCGGCCACTCGACGACACCTCGATCGTTTCGTTTACCGTCTGTAAATACACTCGTGCCTAAATAACTGGGACCTCCTACTATCGAGTATGTATTTTCTAACAAAATAATTCTGATATGTAACTGTTTAAAGTTGTGGAAGGTTTCTTCACTGCTTTCTATCAACAAACGAAAAGTTGGCTAGGAAAGTTCCGCACGTTTTTAAAATACATATAAATTATGAAAGATCGTGTTGCTCTGGAAGCAACTGCAATTCTTCTTTGCCGGGGGGAGCAGATAGTCGCATAAATATTCGCGATCCGTTCGTCAACGGTGGAAACGATCACACCATCGCATCGGCGCGGCGCAACGAATTAAAGATTCACGGGTAGAGAGCGTGGTGGGGCAGATGGAAGCCTCGAAAATTCCATTGCACGTGGCTGTAAACGCGGAGAACCCCTATCTCGAGGGGCGAATTTCGGTTCCGCGGGAATAACGGGAACAACGGGAACAACGGGAACGCCGGGAACGCGGGCTGCATTCGTCGCGCATAAATTTTGCCCGGTCGTTGTTGGAATTCGTGGATCACGGGGGGCTCGCGAGTGTGCATCCAGAAAAGAGAGAGAGAGAGAGAGAGAGAGAGAGAGCGAGGGAGGAGAGAAGGCACGCGCGAAGACGAGCGTGTTCTCGCTTGTTGAATCGCGCGGCGAACCGCCCCGAAAACAAACACCCGGCATATTTGCCGAGGTGAATTGCTGATGTGTCTCGTAAAACACGCGGGCCAAGCTTTGTTGTCTCCGTTTTATTCGTCCGATAAATCTTGAAGCCGGAACCGGCGGCTTTCCGATCGCCCTCTGTATCGCCCGTCATGCTAATTTTAACTCGATTAGGCAGCGGGACATCGGCCAGCGCGTCCGATCGAGCCGCTTTTCTCTGGCACTTGAACCGACGCTCAATGCCTTCCTGTGATTTGTTGGCCAGTGCCGGGATCTTTAGCTGTTCGACGTCGTCTCTTCGATTGCCAACCGACCGTATTTCACTGCCTCCGAATTGTTTGTTTTATTCCTGCTTTGGCTCGGCCAATTCGCGTCGATACCTCAAACATCGAATTAGATTAAACAAGCAGTTCTCTCGCAATAAAAATCAAATAATCGAGATCCGCATAAATACTTGTATCTATAATAAAGCGTTACATGTACTTACCGCGGAAAGATTATCTCTGCAACCGCATCTGCAGCTTCAGCTCGATGCGCCGGAGACCTCGTGCGCTATGCAAGATGCCAGAGTCTTTGAGATGCCGACCTAACCAGAGACTGACTCGAGCTGCAGTGTTCACGCAACGAACCTGATTTATAATGCATATCTCATAACCAGCGCGTAATTCGAGTACAGTTCTGGTCGAGCACGGTCGAAATTATTCGCGGTTCGGACAGAGAACGGTTTTCTAAAGTATTTCCGGTCGGTAATTGCTTGGTAATTAACGGAGCCGCTTGCCGGCGCTAATTTGGCAAATATTGATTCGTCGGACCTGCTAATTTCACACTCTGCCTTCAATTCGTAATTGCACGCGATCCCGCGGACCTGTTGAGATTGCTTCGTTCTGTTCCGAACCGTGAACCATTGAACACTGGACTCGTCGCACGCGTTCAAAATAATTTTTTGTATATCGATTCGCTGCACCCACGAACGGGACTTGTGCCTCGAAAATTGTTAAAAGAAATGTTTCCCATTTGGAGTTTTGTTATAAAAGCCTGGTCCTGTTCGGGATAAAAGAAATCTGTGTGTAATTGAAGTTGCCGGATGAGTTTGCGGTGTTCGCGGCCCTCTCTGTCTACGTGTTCGAAACCTGTTCGACGACGTGCCGGGGCTATGGCGACCCTATGAATAACAAATGAACGCCACCTTCTTCGCCCCGTTCCTTCTGCCCCTTGTACCTTTTTTCTCTTATCCGCTCGTCCCTCTCTCTCTCTCTCTTTCTCTCCTTTCTTCTGAGCTTCATTCGCGACCTCCTTGTTCCTCGGCGCGAATAAACCACGCTGAAAGATTCAGTGGTAACTGCTTGCCATTAACCAGCCCTGTGTCCTATAATTCTCTGAAAAGATTCTCCTCCGACATGTTAATTCGTGGCTTCGAAGCCTCGAATAAACTCGATCCTCTTCCCCCGAGATCTACTCGAGAAAATACGAAGACCGCTGGAAGAATTGAAAATCTTTATTCGGACATCCGACAAGTCTACTTTCTAATAAAATTATCAATTCTCTGAAAGTTCTACATGTTTTATGTATACAGTCATTGTTTTATATTGTTTAAAGCGCGCGTATACGCATCCAGTTTCTACGTTAACGTTAGATTTACGGGACTGAGGCTCGGATCCATTAAATCTGTAAACTCTCTCTCTTGGATCTCGGCTTTGCAAAGCCTTCAAGAAACACTCTTAGCAATCCCGTGCTCCAGAAATCGCTGATACATATTTCATCGAACTTGTCCATCCCGGTGAAGATAGTACGCCTTGGTTCTAATTCGCGAACTCGGGGAAAAGATCATTCAGAATTCATCGAGCGATCGCGTATCGATATACATGGAGAGGAGTGGAGTGGAGTGGAGTGGAGTGGAGTGGAGAGGGGGACACGGACGTCCGGAGCTCAATCTCGGATCCGGTGCTTTACGATCGGTCGTACATACGAACCGGGCTTAAATTCGTGGTCCTGATGGAGTTACAGACACCGTCTACGAGCGGGGAGATCGAGGGACGAGAGAGGCGTGTTTCGGAGGATCGAGATTAGTTGTGCTCGCGCGCGTGTGTTTCCGAACTCAATCTACGCCGGAAGATTCGGTTTGCAGTTTCGCGAACACGCCCGCGCTGTCGAATACACACGCGTGTGTGTATGTATAACCGCGTTTCTACGAAGTATCTCGCGATGTGGTTCGGGATCGCTCGACTTCCGGTCGCGTCTCCAGCACGCGCGAAAACTCCTTCTTTCCACCCTCCGCACACCACTTCGCGTCACCCCAGAAACAGACTAATAAGACAATGCCGTAATCAGGCCAGGCTCGTTTCAATGCCGACTCAAAGGCGTCCGAGCTCTTTCAGAATGATTTTATCATTCGATGGTGGCCGACGAGCAGCCTCTCCCCCTACCTTCTTCAGAAGCGTCCCTTACAAGCTTAATTTTCACAAGTAAGCGAGTTACAGTCGATTTTAATCAAAAGAGAAGTAGGTAGTTTGAATCCAAAAAATCATTAAAAATTCTAAACTATTGAGGAAAAATTCTCGAACTCTTTCGCAGAATCTCGAATTTTACAAATTTTCTTTCGCACAAGGTTTTACATTTTAAAGTGAAAAGGCAGGCAATTGAAAGTTGAGATTCTCGGTTCATTCGGTGACACTGTACAGATCAGTGTTCTCCGGGTTTCACCTGTGTCCGTTGAATAGTCTGGCTCGGCGAATCTTTTTCGATTATCAATTTCGTGGGGTAAGTGGATTTTGAGGAACCGGAGGTGTCTCGGAGCCTCCTTTGAGGCGGGATCGACTTCAAAGAACCCTGAGGAGGTCGCGGATCTCTCCGCACCTTAATTAGGTAACTTGAGAGGCGTCTGAATTAATTGCTTCAAGCCCCTCTTGGTATACGGCGTACATTATCGACGACACTCTGAGGTAACTCGCCAAAAAATCCTGTAAACCTTCCAAAAACATTTACAGGTCACAAAATTCCTCTGATCTGGCTACCGATCAACAACCCGAGGTCAATCGTTATGCAAAATAAAAGCCAGCATTAAAATGGCAAAAAATTGATTCTCTAATCGTAAGAAAATTAAATCTTGGATATCTTAGAACTTCTCTGTTGTTAATAATTATCTAGAAAGAGAGTATTTGCGGAAGGTGCGATCGATTTTCCAGGCGTTTTCGGCCCGGCTAGAACACGAAGATAAATTTCCCGGACGTTGGATCAAGCAGATTGCTTTCCGAAGTCCGGGAACCGGCCGCTGAATCAGTCACCGTCATCACGGAACGATCCTTCGTCATGCTGATCCTCGTTGGCCAAGGTCCATCGCGTACAACTTTATAAATAACCCCGGCCACGGAATAAATATTAACGCGGTTATGATTCAGTGCGATAGTGTCATCTCTTGTCCGAAGCTCCGCGAAACAACCAATGTTCCACGATGACTAATTTCCCTGCGCGACACTACTGCATTCGTCATCGTCTCAACACCTCCTTTGTACCGGTCTGTTATCGCTTCGAATAACATCTTTCTGCTACCTCTCGGTTCGAATCGTCAACAACATCGTTTGTCACCGTCGAAGAACGATTTTTACGAATTTGACTCTCTTCGGTGAAATCAATATCGACGTTCGCATCGAGAAAGTTGATCGGCTTTCTTTATCGTCGTTGTTATCCAGCTGGATCGGTGCATAATCGTTTATTATCGCTTCGTCCGGTGCTGTCGAAACGAGTTTCGAAACGTTGACTCGTCGCGTGGCTATCTTTCAACTGCATCGCTTCCGATGCAATTTTTTACGTCTGCTTTTCATCAAAAAACTTATCAAACATTGTTGCGTCCAACCTTCGTTTATCCGAGGCATCCGTGCATTATAAAACAGTCCTTGATCATCGAACGTACTCGAGCACCGTTTGCTTTTATTCGCAACGAACATTAGCCACGCGACCGATTTAAGGACAACTCTCAGCTAGATTATCGTCGGCACGATCACCGAGGCAGATCATCTTCGAAGTCGGTCGACTCTGCTCTAGTTCCTCGTTTTTACCTTCGCTCGAAATCTCAGCGCACGTTGTTCCGCCTAATCCATGCGTGCGTCTCCGTTCCGCATAGATGCGTTTAATATGCATGGGACGACAGTCTATATGGACTCCTCTCATAGTATGGACGAATCCGGATTGCCTGTTGCAGAACTATACAGTGTGTCCGGTGTCGTCGCGATGCTGTGACTCCTCAACGACTTCGTTCCGATTAACGTACAATTGGAAAACGTTCTTTCCCGATAGACCGCGATTCGACTCGTCAAGTTAATATCGATCACGCAAAACCTTCTGAAAAGAGTACAAAGAAAAAAGATATCGATTTTTTGTAAGCCGACAGAGCAACACAGCCTTTAATTAAACGCAGCAGGAAGCAAGAAAAAGAACAGCGACGATTTTTCGGCATTGTCCCGGTACATATTGAGCAAAAAACTGTGGACACCGTGAACATCGGGAAGAGGATTAACGGAAGGGCCCGCGTGGATCCTTTGAAATTCCGACTATTCATTCGCGGATACCGATGCCGGACAATGACCGACACGGCGCGGCGCGGCGCGGCGCGGCGCGGCGACCGGCCAATAAATCCGCCAGCAGAAATTAATAGACTGCCGCCCGTCCCCACGGATTAACGCATTAACAGAAAATGCAGACGCGCCTCCTTCGATTTCGAAGCCTCCTCGTTTAAGCCGTATTCCGACCGTGGTACTCTTTACGTTTTATTTTTTATCTTGTAAAAATGAGTTAACGAGTTGAATTAATTGTATAATTTACACTATCCGTATGTTGTTTTATACCCACGATAAAAACTAAAACTCTGGTGTCGAATGGATGACTGGGGATCTTATGAAGGTGTGGGGTCGAAAGCCCTCGTTTAAGGGAACGCGATGGCAGGTTTCGTCTCGTTTCGGTTCACGGATCGCGATTAGAAACACAGGGAACACGTCAGTCGGCTGTGTTTCACAATCAGTCGGTGAGCTAATTTCCGGGGGAAATGCGCGCGCGAGACACACCGAACGGATTGTCTTAGGCCTTAGTCGTCACCGCAACGCGTTGCAACGACGCGGCGGCACGGGCACGGGCACGGGCACGGGCATTGCGAGGGCAAACGGGACTTGCTTCCACGGATTCCGCTTCCAATTATCTTTGCCGGGACGATTGCCGCGTCTAGACATGGCGCCGCGCCGCGCCGCGCCGCGCCGCCTTAATTTATAATACGATTGGACCGGGGAAACGCGCGACGGATTAGAATCGTCCTCGAGGACACGCTCCTCGGCATCTTCGATATCGGCTATCAGGAATTTCGAGATTCGTTAGGGGAAATAATCCCCCGTGAACCGCAGAATTATTTTTAACCGAATACCATCCTTCGATTCAGCTTTACTTAGATTCTTTACGATCAGAATAATTCGATTTTGATTTTGCTAATTCGCTGAGAACATCGCGAAAACAGTTTAAGAGAAACTGTGGCTTATCACCGATCTTAATATCCGGTGTCTCGAAGAGAGTACTATCGCGTCAATCGATTGGTGACACGATATTCCACGGATCAAGGGAGTGAGAGGAAAAGAGGAAGGGAGAGAGAGAGAGAGAGAGAGAGAGAGAGAGGCTCTCTCATCGCATATATTGGCCAGGTCCGTCGATTGATGAGATCGTTAAAGTAGACACACCGTGTATATCTAGTTGGGGTTTCATACAATTCGCGCTCGTGTACACGGTCCTCCGCGTACATGTACCCGGTCGCGCGTCCATGTGTGCACAGGTCAGAATGCACACAGTCTGCCTCAATATGCAGTGATCACTAATGCAATTTCATGGCGCATGCACGTGCAGTAACGAAGGCTTAGGTCACGCTTTCATGTACACTGACTGATTACGTCTTGCCTGTGGACGTGGCCGAGCGACCCCCGTGTAACACCGACAGCCACTGTCGTTTTATCAAAACGATTCGACACGGAATCGAGCTACCACCCACACAACGAGCTTCACACTCCGTATTAATTAACTTTCCTGTTTATTCTCGCGGTTCCGCGGATTTCGATGCAGTCGTCCTTACACCTGAACCTTACTTCTCACACGGGGCTCTCCAACTTGTTTGGGATAGTATGTTAACGCGAAACCTCCTAACCGAGGCTATTGACTAACTGCTTGGCTTATAATTACACTGTGTACCTTTCTGCAGAATAATCTTTTCGAAGCGAGACGCACCGTGTCGTTTAAAGGGAAAGAGTTGAATCGAGCGAGGAATGTGTTGGACAGGGTCAGAAGTTTCTGTTAACTAGACGAGTGATTTATTTAGCGAAAAAAGTGTGCTTTATTGGAAACACGTCGTGTCGGATATCCGACGCGGCAACGGCATTGAAAGAGGCAGAGACGGAGAGGCTGGTCACGGGATGAATTTCAATTATGGTACGCTAGTCTGCAGCTTCTTGCACACCTGTACATTGTGTTTATCAGATGTCGTACAATGTGTTGGACATCTCCCCGTACATTCTATTTAACGCTATTGATTTCTGCGCCCTCGGCTACGCGATCATTCTTCGTTGGTTTTCAACATTTCGTACAAGATTTTTCTTTATCGACAATCTATTTTCTATAAATAGATCTATGCTTAACGTTCAAAGTAAATATTACCATCGAATAAGTAACTCTACAGACAAAATAACTAACTCTACAACGCGGTGTATCGTATTTATAATGCAAACCTGCCAAGCTAGAAATTTCAACCACACAATCTACAAATTCTGGAAATTTTAGCTCGGGAACGATGCGACGCGACGCGACGCGACGCGACGCGACGGCGACGTTGTGTTGCAGCAAGCTAATTTATCCGGTAATTTTCGCGGCAAATTAGTTGCAATCTTTTTCCCCGGTAATACTGAAGCGTACCGAGTGGACACTAGGTGAATTTTCGCAAGTCCCTGAACCGGGCGCAACAGAAACCGCGGACGGGGATCGGTGTTTCGACGGTCCTGGAATTGGGAAACTTCCCGGATGCCACGGTCTCCCTCCGCTGGCCTGGAAAACTTCTTAACGATAGCCTGTATTTTTATTGGAGTAAGTAATTACCGGTGCTTGTTCGACGTAACGACGCTCCGTACCTTGTTTTCTCCCTTTTTCTTCTTCGAACGAATTTCCTTCGATAAATACAGCATGTTTCTACAATCCTGGTACAACCGATGATCCTTTGCGAAAAGAGTCGCTTCCTTTACGTTTTCACTTTTTCGCAACAAACGGTGAAAATACACTCACCGTTTACTTGAAAAGCAAGCTAATTTTTAGTATTCTTCAAATGTACAGTCAGACAACACAGCAGAGCACGTTTAAATTCTCTTGTTCGGGGCAGAGTATTTAAATTGAATTCTCGTAGGATGTTGCACTCTCTCTCTCTCTCTCTCTCTCTCTCTCTCTCTCTCTCTCTCTCTCTCTAGCGCACGCGCGCGCAACTTTGTAAAAACAATTTACATACCGCCGCGTGCATTCGTCGTCGTCGTCGTCCTCGAGAAACATATTACGCGTCGCGCTCGGAATAATCGCGCCTGACTAGAACGAGAGTATGATTAAGGTGGCAATTAGCCCGCTGATTAATTTTAATAGATCGTTCCACGAGGCCGTAGTCGTCCGGCCGTGATGGCTGATAAACTTTTCAGGAAAAACAACTTTTACGACCGCACGCTTGCCTGGAACTCGTTATGAAAATTCCTCGAAAATTTATAGAACAAACGTCCGAATACCGAGCGCCCGTGATTTTATTATGTAGAATCAAACTACATACAGTACGGAGACTATAGTGAGCGTGGAGGAGAATCGAAAGCTTGGAATTTCCGAGATCGATCAGAACTGAATTTCGAAGATCTCCGTTTTGCTATTGGAGTGGTCCGTGTACGATGTACTACATAGGGTGATGTTTTCCAAGGAGTACAATCAATTTCCGAACACCCGAATACACCCGTTGCCGATCGAATACTATTAGCCAGCACGATTTTCCAAGGGGACAACGGAATTCTTGGGGCAGGAGAAGCCGAGACGAGTGTCTCCCGGAAGCTCGTCCCCTTCGTCCGTCGAATCTCGAGATAATTCACGAAGGTTTAACGCGGCGTCGTCGAGTGGTTAGTATGCAAGCCGCAGGGGGTTGCTCGGCCATCGTCTGGCTTGCTTTCCCACGGAAAAAACGAGGAGACCGAAGGTGAAGATTTTCTGCTGAACCGGTGGGATCCTCTGGACCACCAGCCGTGTAACAAGCTTTCTCTCTCTTGCTCTCTCTCTCTCTCTCTCTCTCTCTCTCTCTCTCTCTCTCTCTCTCTCTCTCTCTCTCTCTCTCTCTCTCTCTCTCTCTCTCTTTATGTATACCTCTTTTTTCACTCTTTCTTTTCCGTTTCCTCTTTCGATTCCACTTGGCGGCCGTATGCAAATTGCACAGACAGTATCCAGGGGCGAGAAGAAAGAGCTTCTAAAGCGGCGCGCACAAACTTCTCGCGGATTTTTGTGTTCGCGAGCTTCTCGCGAAATTGCTCGACTCCCGAGAGCTTCTTACTGTTCGTTGTATCGACACGGGATTGGTTTCACCCTCTATAAAGATTTCCTATTTTTTATCTTGCTGGTTCTCTTTTTCGTAAAAGAGAAATACGTGTACCGTGGTTCAATGTTTTCCAAACTGCAATTCTGCTGTAAACCCTTTGTAACGTGTGTCTAAGTGTCTACAGTGGTTTGCAGTGTGCAAAATGTGAGCACTTTAATCGAAAGATAACATTTACCGTAAAGTGTAGACAGAGTATTAAAACGAGCAAAAACTGCAAGGCTAGATCAAAGCTAGGCAGAGAAGAGCATCGAGATTCCCGTGGACGCGTGTCACGCGTACAGTAAACCCCCTCTCAACCGGAAGATAAGCCAGGACCATCCTCTAATGGTATTCACGTACCACCATGGGAAACACCCTCGTTCTCCATGGCATAGCCTATCAGACAGCCGGGCAAACCCCTGGACAGGACGCGGAACGAGGGGACAGACTCGTGACTGCATTCCATGCATTTTAAAAGACCACGAATTACGTTTCCTGAATCATCACGCTCGCACAAGAACGACGCGCTCCCCGTGAATCGAATTCCTCTGGCAAACAAAATCCATCCATGAATTTTCACTTTCGTTTATATTCGCCTCTTTTCCCCTTTAATCACGGCGCCGCGCCGCGCCGCGCCGCGCCGTGGGCGCAATCACGAGAATCTCTTAATAAAAACTAATTAATTCGTTCTCGTTTCTGTTCCAGGAAGAACAGCTCCGCTCTTGAGAGGTTCCATTTGCAGATCTCCAGAACGGAATTATACCCGGTGAACTCGAAGTACGTGGATCAGCTGCTGTGGGAAATTTCGAACAAGCCTATTGTTCACGTTGGTAAGCATTTTCTTTTATTAATCTTTGACGAGTCCACGAAGGGATGAAGTTGGAAGTTTCGGAAATCAAACATTTATTCAACCTAAAATAAACGATTTACTTACGATATCATTTACTAAAGCCCTGGGTTCCGATCGACCTTCTCAGCTTGTATCTAAAACGAACGCCATCGTACTTCAATTGCTTTTTCCAAAAGACTTGCTTTGCACTTTTAGAGCTCCCATAAAAAGGGTTTAACGTTGTTTTCATAGCGAAAAAATAAATTGTTTACGACGGTATTCGCGAAACAATCGCCGTGGATGAGTTCGCTGCTGCGCGGCGCGGCGCGGCGCGGCGTTCAGTAGAATCGGACACCACAGGTCAGACGTCCTATCTCCCTCGCGACGTATAACAATCGAAATTCCTGGTCAATATCGATCCCTCGTTCCCTGGGAAGAAGAGTGGATATCGTAAACGATCGAGACCGGTGTAATATAAATTTTCGCGAGTGACAGTGCACGCAAATCGTGCCCGGAATTTTTCCTCGGGCAAAATAATGGACGGTAAGCCGTGCGTGGACCTTTATTAAATTTTCTCGCAACGAATCGACTTTCCCTTGGGAGGATTTCCTTTTCACGGAGACATCGGGTCGTATATCTAGTAGAAAAAAATAATGTGAAAAAATTCTCTAAAATGCGCCTTAGGATCCAAAATGTGTCACATTTTCTGCAGTCTAACGAGAAAATCGAGATTTCAGTAGAAAGCCGAAACAACAAATGAAACGTGGACGGAGAGGAGGAATTTGAAGGACACGCGGGCACAGAATTAATCTGGAAAGTCGGGAGCAACGATCTTCTCTGTTCGAATTAATTTCTCTCCGGCCCATGAAGCCAGTCAATTAACCGGTGTTATTGTGACCGTGGCTTTGTGCTTAGTAATTGCTGGGACGCGGTTCATTGACTAACAATGCCGCGATCGGAACACGGTGGAAAGAGCGAAACAGATAGCGGTCTCGAAGCGGAACGTTTTAAAATTAGAGCTGGCACACCGTTGCACGCGCAATTTCCGGCTCGATCGTCGTGTCGACTCTCGAGGTTCGATTATTTATATTCACCGTGCACATCGTACTATCGTGCTTCGAACTCTCTTTCTATTCCGACGCGGAGCAGTTCGAATGTCATACAGAAACTGTCTCTCTCAATTTTTCTCTCTTTCGATTGCGATTGCGATTGCGGTTGCAGAGAGATAAGGCGCTTCGTTGTCGACTATCAATTATTAAACTGGCTATCCGAGACCGGTCTTCCCACGAAATAACACAGCTGTTACCCCGTATCTACGATCTCCGCACTGCTAACCTTGGACCGTTCAATTGTTGCGAATTCTATAGCAGGTTATTTGCAAATTATCCTACAACAAGAATTTTTTATTGCTCCGCCACGACCATTGTTCTTCTTATCATTCGATGGATCGTTGCTGCTGCTGTGATCTTAGTTACCGTTTTACGATTCTAGTTTCATCGTTATTTTATGGGAATTTTAGTCAGCCCTTAAAGTTGTGCGTAATCGGTGAATATCAGCCCTAACGCAGATCCGAATTATTTACGAAACGAGGCGAACCAGTAAAATCGAAGGGCAGGAAAGTAACGATAGATTTCGACGTGATCGGATCTCCGATGACAGTTTGTTAAACAAATCGTACAGCGTGGGGGAACGAAGTTAAATCAGCGCCAAGGAGTCCCCGGTCGCCTGGGATCCAATTATTAAGCAGTATCGAGCTGCCGTAGGAAATTAGATCGTCGATCAAAAGGGTGGGTGGGACAAAGACGCCGCTCGGGCATCTCGGTGACAAAGCGGGTCGATCCAAGTTGCTAAACAATAATTAAATTGCGCGGAGAGAGCGAGAGAGAGAGAGAGAGAGAGAGAGACAACCCCGGAAGAAACCTGTGAGAGGAGACAGGAGGGAGGCTGCCGGCATTCGATACTCTGAAAGCTGATTTCGATACGTAATCACGATCCACGAAATTAGACGTTTAATCAGCGCGGAATCTCGGCGACGCTCTCGAGCCGAAACTTTCTCGGAATTCAATTCGCTAAAACAGAAATTTTTGTTTGTCCTCCTGATTTCCCATTCTGTATTTTCCCAGCTGACGTCGCCTCGTTTGCCTCGCTTAAGAAAATTACACTAACTTTTCCAACTTTTTCCCCTTCCGGCATTTCACGAGTTTCTTCTTTTCTATTTTTCTCTTAGAGTCTTTCTTTGGCCGATATTAATTTCTCGCGAACGATTAAGTTTATCTGAATTCCAGGTTGTTTGTTGCTCGTTTCGTTTTCCGATATTTCCACGGCCTTTGTCCATACAGTAACCTTCGAACTTTCCTCGGGTTCAAGGGGAACGTTCCGCTTCAACGGCAGCGAGAGATGTAAACGCTCTCGGTTTTCGCTAAAAATAAATCTAAACAATCGCGTTCCGAAATTGATGTTTTCTGTAGCAACGGTTGCGCAACACGCGCGTCAATGTCGAGTTTAATTGTCGGTTTACGTCACCGTCGACCCGGTTACGTGGACAGTCCTTTTTAACGTCTTGGTAATCTGCGACAAAGATTAGTGGTTAGAAATTGGTTTCTCGTAACGAGAAGGAGATAATTCCCTTGTAAAAACCTCGGAAATTTGCTTGTTCCGTAATAGCACCGCAAAAAAAAAAAAAAAAAATGAAACGTTTTAGTCGAAAAGAAATCAATTTAAAAAGTTTTATTTTGCATAAAGGTGAACAGTGTAATTATTGTATTTCGTATTTTAATGCGAGAACGTAAAAACATTTTTATTCGACGCAAGGCCACGCGAAGGAATCGTTTTATTAGAACATTGAAGACCGAAGTTCGCTGGAATGAACGGAATGAAAATTTTTATGGCCAGTTCCGGAGCAATTTCTGCCACGTTAATTAGCAAGATTGGCGGAAGAATCGTGTCGGGTATACGCGGGGGACGCGTCGCGCTGCGTCGCGTTGCGTCGCGCTGCGTCGCGCTGCGCCGCCGGTCAAAGCGTTAACGCGGTCCGGCCGCGTAAGTAGTTCGAGTCAATGACTTGCGCGACGCGACAGCATGTCGACGATTAATTGCCGCGCGTGATAAATCGACCGCGGGTAACCTGCGCGGCTGGTACCTAAATTAGGCATACATCATTTCTGAAATTGACACAGTGAACGACCGATCGATACACCTCCGTGCACATCTCTGCCAAGAATTTCCCCGTGTCGCGAAAAAATCGTTCAAACCTTCGACGTGCTCTGAAAGAGACTGACCGATTCTAGAACGGTGTACTGACACGGAATCAGCGTGCTGCCATTACCAAGAAACTTGACGAATATACGTGCCCACTCACTGGAAAAAAACAAAAACTCATCGTTGAATCAATTCGTATGTTTCAACTAGAAAAATTCATTTGATTCGTAGATATTTTAAATATTGCGATGTAATCACGGGTAAGTAACGCGTCGAGACCTTTTTTGCGGGATCAACGGCGATTGCTATTATCAAAATTGTATCAATTAAAAGTGGTTTTCATCGGAATGACGAGCGATTCTCGCGAACGGCTCGAAGCCGATAAGAGTAATGCAGGCATGTTCGCGGGATCGGTGCTCGACAATTGCACTCTGCTGATTATTGCTTGATATCTGCTCGCCGGCCGAGTGCAATTAGGCGACGCGGCGCGGCGGCAGAGGAGGGGAGGCAATGGGAGGGTAGGGGCTTAATCGCGGCGGGACCCAATCGAATCGAAAATCTCGATCGTTCCGGTGAAATCGAGCCGGAAAACTACTCTTAAGCAATTTGCGTGTTCCGCTCCCACGACCAGGATAATCGGTAGGGGTTGCTGCCTGTCTTTCTACCCTCGTCGATCGTAGAATAAACAATCTGATTCCCGTTTTGTTTTCTTTCTGTTCACAGTCCAGAAGGAGGGCGGAACGCAGCTCAAGCTCGAGATCAACTATTCGTACATGCAGGCGCTTTTCAAGCCTATGAGGTGAGTGCTATTCCATTTCTCACGGAATTAGGAGCTTGGCAGAGTGCTCTTCGTTAATCGGAACAACGCGAGATCTCTTCCGTGATCTCGTTCCCTTTATTTCTACTTCGCTTATCGTCGGCTCGGTTGCGATCCAGACAAAAATACACCTGTTCAAACATACATATCTTTAAATGCATTCGAAAGTCGAAAATCAATTGCGATTATAAATGTTGTTGGTTTCTTATTGCGTACGAACGAAGGGACTCGCGAGCTTTTTGCAAAGTTCGAATACATCTTGCCGGTTAACCGAGGATAGTTGTTAGAGTTGCGCTGCTTATCTCCGGCGAGAAGCGCGTGAGCTACAACTAACATTCGGCTCGGCGAATGCACTACTCGGTATTACAAATGAACGCGCAAAACTTTGAGGATGAAGATAAGAGGAGAAAGTTTCGCGCCTTGGGATCTCTGGGTTTACCGCAGATTATTACGAAAGGTAATCGAATCGCGCGGATCGTTCCCGGTCCTCCGAAGTCGGCTCGATAAAATCGTGGAAGCGTTGTTGGGACACGTTCGTTCGAAGGGATTAACAATTTATTTAATCGGTAAACTTTGCGAACACTTTCCTGCAATTTCATCTCGCTGCAGTCGGTGCAAGCCTGCAGCCACCGCGTTACCTGCATTTCCGCCCCCAAACTTGCCGAAGCGTCTCGTTGTTACCGGGATCAAAGTCCCTTGTTTTTTTAGAACAAAAATTCACTCTCGATGCTGCAAACAAATTATTTCTTAGTTTACCGGTATATAATACAGGAATATCCATAGAGAGATAATTCTTTTTTGATTAGCTAGACCTTACATTTTTGTAGATTGCTGTGAATTATTTCCTAAAAAAAATTGAAAAACGACAGATCAACGTGTAGAAAGCGTGCAGAACGTCGCGTCGTATCAAGGCTCGTGGGACACCTAACGAGGTTTAATCGGTAAAAACTATTAGCCACCGTGCGAAATTACGGGAATATCGTCGCGTGTTTTCTCACTTTTCTCACTTTTCTCTCTTTTCTCTCTTTTCCCTCTTCTTTCCTCGGGTCACAGCCCCGGAGAGGCCGTGACACGCGGCTGCGGTTTTTCTGCGCCTGCAACGGTGCATCGGTGCATCGTGCACACGCGGTGACGAAGTTACGTGGGATAGGATTAGGAGCACAATTACATAAGTGGATGGCCAAGTGCCTCGTGCCGTGAGAGAGCCACTCGTATTGTCCTTGCCTCTTCTACTGAATTATCATCGCCCGCGTGCTCTCACTGTCTTTCTCTCTCTCTCTCTCTCTCTCTCTCTCTCCCTTCCCCCGTCGCCGTCGACTATCATCTCGCATTCTTTTCGCTTTCTCCGTTCGGAAACCGCGATACGTCACGCCCTCCCATTGTCTGAGACCCAGAAATACTTTCGCGAGGGTTGGCGATCGTGACTTCTCGGATGCGTCGCTTCTTCGGGGCGTTTAGGGTCCGAGGCCTTGACGGATCGAATGCCCCGTCGAGATCACGGTTCCTCAGAGAGAAACGTGCTCGAGTACGGGATATTCTTCTCCTTTGCGTAACAGTCCTTTTTCACGTCTGCTCGACGCGACAGTCCTTTCTAAAATACAAAAATCACAAATCATCCGACTCAAGTATACAACAATCATTGCACAGAAATCATAAAAAGATTTGCACAACCTAATTAACATCGTCCCAAGATATTGTTTCACTCTGTCCGTCGGCAATAAACGGAACACTTCCAATCAATTAAGCGCTAAAAACCATCGGAAACTTCTCACGAGCCATAAATTCGCATGGTTCCGATCCAGGAGGGTCCAGGTCCAGACCATTTCGAACGAGTTAGGGGCGCTATTCCGGAGACGGGGTGAGAGAAGGGAATAAAGCAGAGGAAACGTAATATCCCGAAGTGGAGAGAAAATTCGAGACAAGCGAGGGTCGTCGTCGTCGCTTATTGCGACTCTTTTTATCTGTGCCGCACCTTTCCGACTCTCCTCGACGACTCTTCTTTCCACCCCTTGCCCCTCCCGCCGAACTCCGAGCGCACACACTCGGCCCTTTAAACTTCCGGTCGGCCGAAGATTCCGCGATAAGTGGCCGAGAGGTTGGCTTAAACTCCGGTAATAAGTTCGGCAATAAGTTCCATGGAAAGTTTCCGGGCCTCGGCCAACCCCCAGCCAACCCCCAGCCGCCGGAGGGACAGAGGAGAATTTTCCACGGCGAAATTGCGAGCGTCCCGACGCCACCAATCCCGCAATAAGCTCTCGTTACACGTTAAGGAGGACACCTCTTTTTCTCGTTTCGAAACGAACGAGCCCCGGCTTTCTTTTCTACTTCTACCGAACCCCTTCTTCTTTTTCTGCCATCCCGGCCGGCCCCCCTACCCCTTCCTCCCTCCCTCCCTCCCTCTCACTCTGTCTCTATCTCTGGAGATTCATTGAATGGACAATTTCTCCCGACGCTTCTCTCTCTCGACGGCAAATTATTTCTTCGAGGATCTTTTTATTGCGACCCGCGTGAAGGCCCTTTGATTGCGCACTTCGACCCACGATGTACATCCTCGAGGACTTCTCTCCACGATTTTCGACGACTCCTACCTCTCGGAAGCACACTTTTCGTTTGATTTTTAGTTCGGCCGAAGTCTCGGTCGAATCCACCTGAAATCGGCCGTCTTCGGGATTTTTTGCTCGTAGAAAGGTGCGAGGAGTGACGGCAAACGATTTTCGTATTTATACCGCTGTGTTTGGAAAGGGTAAGAGAATTCCGTATAGTCTATTCGCGGTAGTTTTTTCTTTTTTTTGTTACCATCCTTTTGAAACAGAATGATTTCTCCGAAAACAGGAAGTACCAATTAGAATCTTTCTTTTCTCGTCCATCGTCGAGTTAATTTCCTAAAATTCCCCACATACATTCAGTCTCGCACATTATGCACCTGTACACATACCGTGAATATACCTTTAGACATACCGAGCCCGTACACTTCTATTAAATAGTTCCAGCGTGTTATTTTCGTAGGTCCGTTCTCGCGAGTGCAGTTTATTCTGTTCCGCGAAGATTACCTTGTACTCTCGGGTTGACATCGTTTATTATTTCATCTCCGCTGCATATTTTCGTAACAAGTACGATGTTCTCTTTATTTCCAGCGCGGAAGAGCGCGCAAGATCTGTGTGACGTGCTCCAGTCACGGAAATATTAGGACAGGTGTGTTTATCCGACATTTACAAGTCGTACTGTAAACAAACGGCGCATCAACTACAGCATTTTATTTATGCCGTCCCCCGAACAATTTCTAACCGAGCAAATTATACTTCCGCTTCCGTAACCAGCGGGTGCTCTCTATTTTCTGCAAACTTCCGAGTAAAAAACATTTTTTTCTGATTCGGAAAAAATTAAATTTCCTCTCTTTACCATAGTTGTCAACGAGTTGAAGCGTCTCCGTTATTAAATTTCACGAGGAACTTTCACGCGTTTCAATGCCGTTCACTTGATTATTAAAAACAAATTTCCGTTTTTCTCCGATTTTGTCAAGTGTCGCTAATGTTCGAGAAATTTTTAGACTTCCTTTCTCCGGGGAAATTAATCGAGAATTTATTAATGAAATACGAAGCTTTATAGATTAAATTTGCAGGGAACGCGTGCTGTAACGCGGCCGGCATTTCCGCTATAGATTTTAACGAATATAGCCCGGTAATGCGTTCCATTTAACTGGTTAAAAGCGAATGGTTACGCGGCCCAGTCGCCATTTTTCTTTCGCGGTGCCACTCGCGGCCCGATCAAGCAGCAACAATTACCATCGACCTACATCATTAACCGGCTGTAATTAGCGTTAGGCTGCGAGCACGGGTTTGCGGACTGCTGGCCAAGTGCTTCTCCAGTTTTTTTCAGCGTAATTCGCCACGCGAACCGAATTGGCCGCGAGTGGCTACGAATTGAGCAAACATCGGAAATTGATATCACAAATTGTTACCAATACATATATAGCGATACCTTGTTCGCGATCCTTCAATAATTTCTCGAATTTCTTATAATATTTTTTTACATGTACGTTAGCGTGTGTTAGAGCGGTAACGCAGTTGAAAGAGAGTTTCGGGTTTCGAGAGGATCGACCGAACGAATGTTTGGTCCCTTGACGTATTTATGGCAGGAATTTATGGTGCGAATGGCCGTGAAGCTAGTAAACAGCCATAATCCTCCTATACGACATAATAAAGTGAGGACCGCCGCGTAGGGTCCCTCAGGTATCGGCGCGAACTAATGACTGTCTATTGAAAGCGAGATCTTTAGAAAAGGTAAGCGACCCGATGTCCTATTGCAAACCAATAATAAGAACACGCGATTCCGATGGATCAGGCCAGGGTGTGTGTGGGTAAGGGAATGCCTTTTGGTAAGAGGATTGTTAGGAACCACACGCCGCTTACCCAAGAACCTTGGGACGGTAAAGATTTTTTTTCATAGCATGTAATTGTTCAGGTTTATTCGTTGTGCGGGGTTCGAAAATTGTATCGAATTTTTACACTCTGTGGAAATTTCCAAAGACCGTCCGAAATCGATGCAACCGTAAGATAGTAAACAGACGCGACCAATAGCACCTTGTGCACCTTATCTCCGTGTTCCACGGAGGTCGTCGTGCTCCAGATGCTAAACACGGCCCATAAATCAGAAAGTTCGAACCGGGTAGGAACAATTAATATTCCCGAAACTGGCAGAATAAATTCGACGGGGTCCGTATAACGGGTTCATTTGAATACACCGAGTGACGGGGTCTTACACCGGGCGTAATTATTCCGGAGCAAACGCAGGTTATCTTTTCCACACACTTTCCCGAGCGGGAAGGGTTGGTAAAAGGTCGGGCCGAAAATTCGCGAGGAAGCTCTCGGTAAACAAAATTATGCCGACAAAGTCGGAAGGTCAGGAGATGAAGCTTGACTCTCTCTCTCTCTCTCTCTCTCTCTCGCAGTCTCGCAGTCTCGGGATGGCTGGCTGGGCTCTGGCTGGTTGCCTCGCGACGCCAGTTAACTTTTAATCAGATGCAAATTACGCGCTAATTACCCGGCGACCGTCGTATTAATTAGCCCGGCCTGCTCGGAAAAGTTCCTAGTCCCGGCCAGCCGCGCCACGCCGGCTTTTCCAAGTCTCGTTGCTTCGTTTCCACTCGTCGCTGTCTCGGCTTCACAGTCGTATCGGGAACGATCCTCGTGTGGCATGTCACCGAGTTCTAGCTGACAACGAGTGCGTTCGCGTACGCGTGTTCGCCGCGTCTCCCTTGTTCCACAAAAGGCACACGGTTCTTCCGTGCTCTCTGTATCTTGTGCGTTCTTCATAATCTTTCCGCACCTCCTGTTTCTCTATATTTGAAATTTTCTACGTTTTCTATGCACGATCTCTTCCAGCCAAAGCCCACACATTTTTTCGAAATATTTTTACTTCGGTCGTCGAACTCTCTGCAATCTAAAACGATTTCACCACGGGAAGTTAACGCTTGATCCTCCTTGACAACGAACGTCTTCTCTTATCCGAAAGGTTAGATATATTCCTCCTGCTATCTATTTTCTATCTTCCCCGTTAGATAATTTTTTTTTCACGGACGGTGAAGTATTTTCCATTTAACGGTAGATCGCTTACCCGAGGCAATTTATAGTTTCTTTGATAAGGAATGGTTTTCGAACGACCGATGGGCAACGGCACGAAACTATATATATATATATATATCGTATTGTTTTGGAGCGACGATTTTTTCTTGATCACAGTTTTTTCAATTTTCCTTCTTGATCCGTTCGTTACTCGCACGTTCGTCTTCTACGAGAAAAATCAGACGAACGACACGATTGTTTGGTTGCTGTCTTTACTTAGTTACTGGATTCCCGATTGGTCTCGCGGAGAAGATTTATAGTTCTTCCACCCGATAAACGCTAGTTTACGCGATCTTTGAGCCGGTACGAAAATATCAAACGATTCGGGGACGTCGATCTATTCTCGCCAGCAGTCTCGACCACCTGCAACCTTTCGAGCATCGATAAAGCGACGCAGTAAAACGGTGAACTTCTCGGCTGACATTTCCGAGGGGAACGGTCGAAACTCGGTGGAAACGGTACGAAACCGTTGCGTCGAATAACTCCACCACCGTGTCGATGGCAATGAATTAAAACTTGCCTCGTTCCTTCGCGAGACTCGCTTTTACAGTCGTTCGACTTCTCCGACCCGTTGCGATGACACGCAGTTCCTCAAGTTTCTCTGTAATTGAACGTTATTCGAATGCACCGGATCTACACGTAGCGCTCGATAGAAACGTTACAGATTCCGCGTGTAGGTACCGGCTGGCTCGTAAAATCCAAGATCGTGGGTAAATATTTGATCGAGCTACGAATCTCTCTGCTACCCTCCACTTTTCTTCCCCTACAGTTTATACCCGGGATTTTTGTGTTGCTCGTTCGAGGAACAAATTCGGCACAGTCCATTTAACAATCTCGACTCGTTGCTCTTCGATATCGTAACAGATTTCGTTTTATTTCGTTTAATTCGTGAGGTTGACTTTTTTTGTTGTTGTCCTACATTTTCTATACACTTGTATCTTGCAGGTAGACGACGAGTCGAACAGATAAATGTACAAAATAAACCTTGGGTCTAATCTTCCCCTCCGTGAGCCAGTGACAATACAAGTTGCTTTTTTTCAGTCCTAGTTCTCCCCCATTTTTTTTCCATATACCTATATTATTCGCTCGCGTAAATCCACAAGGTGAATCTGTTTTCGTTGGTTCTGCGTCGCGCGGAATTTCGATTAAGAATAATTGTTTTCGGGCCGCGGGGTTCCCTCCTATTATTTACATTCCCATCGAGTCCCGTTGGAACACGGTCGTTCAACGTCGGTACATCGCCGGAATTCAGGCTCTCCTTGTTCCCTCTCTCCGGTATTTCGCAAGAAAAGGTGCGCACGTACGGGAAGGATTCCCCGGGGATGTCTTTTTTATTTATCGCCGTCGACTTCCACGATGGAGCCAGGCTAGAGAACGGTAGCAGGGAAGACGGAGACCGTAACGTTTCCACCCCGCAGCCTTCCCGCTTTCTCTCGTATCGGTCCGTGTTTTCCCGAGAAATCGTCTCCTTTTAGATTCCGACGTAGTCGACGTTTCTTCGGTCGTACGTGACGCGCCCTTGAACGGCTAAAATATTTTTCGAAAAACAACGAGAAGAGCTCCGTGGAAACGTTCCCCGGTGGGAATTACCTTCTCGACTGTCGGAATCGACTTCCCGTCACGCGATTTTACCGTCATTTAATTTCAGCCTCTTATAAATTCATTTCTACAGTTTCGTGCGAACGTCTCCACGGTTCGATCTGGAAATGTTGTCAGATGACAATAAAGAACTTTGTTTTGTTTTTTTCCGATGAAAATACGTTTGCGACGATACAAGTCCGCTGCATCGAAAGCTGATATCACTTTCCGTTTCCACTTTCTCCAGCCCTCTTGCGCGCTTTCCCCGAGAACTTCCCCTTCCCGTCTGTTCTCATTGGTAAACCTCGGCGATGCCCTTGAACGGAGAAGTATTTCCCGGGAAACGAGAAATTTCCCTGGGGCCTCTCCGCAAATCCAAACGACATTCGGAACGGCTTCTAAAGACATTTCGGCACGTGTGCGGTTCTCACGGTTTTTCTTTTTTTTTTTTGTTACGGATTGCGGGGGTGGAAACGCGTGCAACACATTCGGGGATTGTTTCGATGCAACACGCTGTCCACTCGGAAAAATATTTTTTGACGACCCGGCAGTGAGAAAAATTGTTTCGCCGTTATCGCTGCGAGAACTACCGAATTACTTTGTGCTTGTGCAATAGAAATTATGGTTTTGCGCTAAATGAAAAAGATCGAGAACGCGGTTAACGTTTACGGTGACGGATACAGGTGTATTCGTGTTGTCTCTATCGGATCGACGCGGCGCGGCGCGGCGTGGCGCGGCGTGGCGACGATTCTGACAATCTGTACGGGACCTTATACTATACGTGCCACTGGAACTCGAGTGTTTGGTGACAACAGTGTTTGTTTCTGCGACAGGTTTCCTCGGGAGCAACAGACTCTGCCGAATCATTTCTATTTCACCGACTTCGAGAGACACACGGCCGAGATCGCAGCCTTCCATTTAGACAGGTAAGAAAATACTTGAGCCATCGTACACTTGAGCACTCCGTTGTCAAACATCGTTACTGCACTCCGTTCTTCTCCGGTCCTCTTGTTCCACAATTAACCAAATTACGATCAATCGCCTGCGAGCTCTCGAATAAAAATAAAAAGGAAAAAAAGCTACTTCGATGCAATTACTGTTCGTTGAATCGTATCGTAACCTAATTTCGTGGGATCGTCACTCGGGACAATCTTGTGCAAACAATTGGAAGATAATTGTAAATTGAGATATACTACGAGAAGATTTTTAAATTGTGAGTTAACATAAAATATTTATAGAGTAGATTGAAGAATATTCTGTTGTAATGTGAATGGAATAGAAGCCTTTTGGGAACTCCTTTAACTCGTCTATCGCAAGGTAGAAAACGCTTCGCAAAATTGATAAAGTGCACAGTTTACTGCTCAGAGTTCGCTCAGAGTTGAATAATAATCCGACGTCCAATAATTTTCTGACAATCCCAGCTCTGCCAAAAACGATCACCGAATATTCTGCAGGCTTTCGCAACCGTAGAATGTGGTAGGAAAACAGGTAGAACGGTGCGGAAAGCCGGGTAGAACGGACTCGGTGAAAATTCCACGGTAATTTCGGTCCGTCGATCAGACCACCGCCGGCAGAGTTTTCCTAATCCGATCGAAAAGTTTTTCCACTCCGAAAGAGATGCAGCAAGAGAGAGAGAGAGAGAGTGAGAAGTGTATGTGTGCGTGCGTGCGTGTGTGGTAACAGTTTCTGGAACAGTTGGAACGATTTGTTTGCAGACTGTTAGGATTCCGGAGGGCGATGCCAGTCACCGGTCGTACGTTGAACCTGACGACGGAGATTTATCAAATCGCCGACGGCGAGCTCCTGAAGACGTTCTTCGTCAGTCCCGCCGGCAATATCTGCTTCCACGGCAAGTGCAGTTATTATTGCGATACCGCGCACGCGATTTGCGGAAATCCGGACACCCTCGAAGGCAGTTTCGCGGCGTTTCTACCGGATAAATCGTTCGCCGCGAGGAAAGCCTGGCGACACCCCTGGAGAAGAAGCTACCATAAACGCAAAAAGGCCCAGTGGGAGCACGGTAAGCGAATCTAGCGAACCTACAACTGTGTTGTTTCGTTCGAGATGCACGCGTCACAGTGTTTCGTGTTTTCTGGTTTATCTCGGTGAACGGAGTGTCGCGATCAACGACTAATAATGTGTCAACAACCTCGATCCGTCGATGCCAATTCGTTTCTCTATGGATACGTGTCCCACGTTCCATTGTATTTTGTTTCTATTTTATTATCGCACGATTCTCTGTTCCGGTTTGTGACAGTTTTTGCTCTTTACGCGAGAGATTCCATAGCCACGACGAGAGCCGCATGACACGAATGGCTCCCGGTAAGGCGGACACACGATAGTGCTCGGTCCTCGATTCTCCATTTTGTTTCATCTTGATAGGTGAATCGGTTGCCGAGATATCGGGCTTTAAAGCGTGCATTTGAAATGTGTCGGGTGTCGGGGTGTGCGGTGGGATGGGGTGTACGAATGGGATGCTGGAATTCCTTGGAAATGGTACGGTGGCCCAGATATTTTTTTTGTTCCCGGGGAAATATGCGTACGGCAGACTGGTGCTAGTGGAAAAACCGCTGACTCAGCGTCTGTAGCTGACCAGCGCACGTGCTCGTAGCTCGGGGCCGGTCGGTGTTCGGTGGAGAGAAGGATTTCTCGAGCGCGGAGAGAGATTATTAAAAACGATCGTTCAATCAGCGATATCTCGGGAACGGTCGGTCGGTCGGTCGGTCGGTCGTATCGGGACGAAACACAGAGAGCAGCTTTCAAAGAGCAGCCGTTGTGCTCTATCCAACGCCACCAGTTGCTTGAGAAAAGCTCGCCCGATGCCGCACCACTCGAACCCTAACGGTCATTTCAATTTAAAATGCACGCGTGCTACTCGAGCATTTAGATCCACCTACAGGATAGCATAACTCTTTGAAAGACTGATTGTGCTTTGAAATATTAATGTTCTTTAAAATATTCTCGATCACTAAATTGTAGACTTGTTCTGTGTCGAGTTTGTTGCGTTACTGTTTGAGATTATTGCGGTCGTTCAGAGTTGCACGCGTTGGAATGGTTTCAGATTCCGATTACTGTTCCCTGGTGAAGGAAATTCCGCCGTACGACGAGGGTCGAAGGCTTCTCGATCTGATGGACATGGCTGTCTTGGACTTCCTCATGGGGAATATGGACAGACACCATTACGAGACGTTCAAGATCTTCGGGAACAATACGTTTCCCCTGCATTTGGACCACGGCAGGGGATTTGGGAGGCCTTACTACGACGAAATCTCCATTCTGGCGCCTATACTGCAATGCTGTATGATCCGGCAGAGTACTCTGAACACTCTGCTAAAGTGAGTTTCTAATCAGCCTTTGGATAATTATCGAACTAATTGGGTCAGTGAGAAATTTCGTGCTCGTGCGTTTTCTATGGAAACGCGACAAGCAATCGGGCACGAACTTTTGCACCGAAACGCGAAATCATTTTTTCGACTCCCTTATCGCGAATGAATTTCTTCTCCGGGTCTCATTGAAATCGGTGCGGCGGCGCGGCGGTAGAAAATCGATCTTCCTCTCGTGTTTCTAATTCGATCGCGATCGTATCGAGACGGACGGATGCTCGCTCGTGGGGATGGGCTCACCGAACGGAAGAAAACGAACCGCGAAACACAACGGAGAGGAAGAGAGAGGGAATCGATCCGATGAAAATTTACAATTCAGAGCGAGGGGGCGCGCACGCAGGGGTTTCGGAAAAGTGGGAGACGGAAAAGAGGGTTCGCGCGCTCGTGCAAACCACGGGAAAAGTTTACGAGCCGTGGCCCGGATGGGGGGAGGCCCGCGCGCGCGTTTGGATAAGGCGGATTTCGGAGTGAAACGTTTTACCAGAATTGCCCGCCTCGCCTCGCCTCGCCTCGCCTCGCCTCGCCGGTACCGTCGCTCGTGAATCTCCGCTTTGATGCGGATTCACGGGGACGGGCTTTTTACGGGCGCGATAAATTCGACGAGAAGCGGATTTCGTCGACACGCGTGCACCGGGTACGCGGTGACCGATGCACGATCATCCCTGTACACGCGATTATCGATTGCTGCACGGGGATGAGAACAAACTTGCGTTCCCGATGTTTAAGAGAGAAGGTTGTAAAAATGTTTAAACGTTGTAACACAGCTTGGTATAAATTGATTTCTGTCAAGTGTGGATATTCATTTTTGAAACGGTAAAAGGATTTTGCGGGCCACTCTGGTATGTAGCCGGGTAACGGGCAGATATCTTTTGGCAAGCAGACGCGTATTTCGCCGCCGGTGCACGACACCTGCCACTGTCTCTCGATAAAAATGGAGCATTCCGCAGATTGAATTCCCCGAGACACGTCGCTTCGATTGCGCCCCAAGATACCAGTGAATTCTTTAACCCTTCGCGGTCCAATTCAGTTTTCCCCGTCTCCTGTCCGACGAGCTGTATCCCGTATCAACGCTCCGCATCTTTCCATTCCCTTCGGCCGCTGAGGGATGATCTTTAAATCCGTTCGTAGCTTTCGGAATCGTTTGATTCTACTCTTTCGATCCTTGGATCCTTCGATATCGATCATACGGTGGGGGGGATAGCTCTCGTAATTGTTTCCCCGCTAAAAGTATTTATTCGCGAGGTTCCCGTCCATAGAATAGAATGAAATTGCATTTAAACTCGGTCATCTTGGCACTTGGTTGAACGATTCTCCGACTCTCTCGACGGAATCGTGTGCTGCTCGTTGAGGACGCATTAAACAAGCCCACACGCCGTCCATTAAACCCGATATTATAGGATAATTGCATCCTGTGGCTGTTACATTGCAGCTACTTCGTCGTATCAACCGCGGTTGCTTCTTTCATTATAACTACGTTTTCATTCAATTCCCATTCACCAGCACCGTACCAACACACGCGCAACTCGTCACGGTTCTTTGAATGCATTATTTGAACGCTGGAATTTGTAATTTTCCATATAAATACAATATCTCCTGTTTAATTCCCCTAACGAGACACAGAGAATTGCGCCCTCGCGTTTCTCGCAATCCGAAATTCAAATTTTTCTCTGTTCCGCGCCGCAAGCTTTCATTACATTTCGCGAGAGACAAAGTAAATTGGCGAAACCAATGGTGGTGGTGCATCGATCATCAGATTATTTTGATGTTTAACGAACTCGTCGATTTATCAAAACGTCTCTGTGTTCGATCGTAGAAAGTTGTCGCAGGTCAGAAATAATAAAAAAACTGATGGTACAACCGGAAAATTGATTACGCGTCGTCGGATGAAACTTCCGGACGATGGACCTTTTCTCGGCTCTCTCGAGTTTCGATTAAGTAAATACTCGAAGGATCTGTCGTACGGGGTCATCAATTTCGAACGGCACGGCGCGCGGCGACCATAATCGTTCAGACGGTATAAAAGCTGTTCGATCGAGTCTTTATCCCTATGACGACGCGACGTCGCGAGTCCGCCTTTCTCCTCCTCCTCCTCCTCCTCCTCCTCCTCCTCTCCCTTGTGACATCGAGAAGTAGCCGGCCAGAAAAGTACTTTTATCCACTCGCCTACTTCAGGATACGTCTTTAAATATACATACACCTTTCTGCACACCGGGTGACATGCCAGAAAATTATTGCAATTGTCAGCATCGAGCTCGTTCCTCGAGAAAATTTAAGGAGCCTTTCTTGAAAGACAATTTTACTTTTCACCGAATCTCCGAAGATTACTTTGGTTAATTCTTGGAGTAAATAACAAGCTTGAGATTGATAACCACTCGACGTCTCGTCCCACCGTCTATACAACGCAAAAAGCATCGTAAAGCATTCAACCTAAGCTGATACTCTATTCGTTGGCTCTGCTCGTAGAATCCCCACATCTCCAGCCCTCCATTACCAAGACCCCTCTTCCAAAAATCTGCGAAACTTTCTTCTCACTCTTGCGAAAACCTCGAACCGTGATAATAAAATAATCGTCGAGCAATTCAGGAAATCTGATCGCGTGCGTTTTCCCAATCGCGAAGGATCCGTATCTTCCGTCGACGGTCTTTTCTAATTACGCGGAATTTGCATTTTTATTGAAAAATTCCTTTCCTCGTTGATCGATTCGAAAGGGGAGGAGAGAGAGGATCAGTCACGTTTTTTAATCTTTCCTGTCCGTCGTCGACAACGACTTCCGCGGATTTGCATGTTTATTAAAAAAGAAAAAAGGAAAAAAACCGATCGACTACGAGCCTCCGATTCGGTGAATATCGAGTCGAAAGTTTTCTCTGGCCAAGATTGTTCTCCTTCTTCCTCGGAGTCGTTGATAAGTTGACTAGACAGCGTTGAATACACCCGGTGTACTCGACACCGACTCGATCGAAGCGCTCGTCGGTCACTGGACAATCACTTTCACTGGACACGGGGAGAAAAAAAAGTTTTCCCGTAACTCATAGCACCGAATCGAATCGAACGGCATACAAAAGAGAAAGAAAATAGAGGTGGAGCGCAATTTTTTTCTCGCGAACGAGCGTCAACCGCGTTTCTGTTTCTATTTTCTGGTTTGGCAGACTGGTTTTGTTCCGGCGCAAGCGTGCAGGAACAATCCGAATTGTCTGCTGGAGTTATGCTTTACCGAGAACACGCGCTGCTGCTTTATTTGTGGCACGATCCTTAAAATAAACACAGAATCAATCGTAAAGATGCGGTAATTCAACCACAGACTCGGTTGAAAATCTTGAATTGTTAAGAGCGTGTCGAATGAAATCTCTCGTGGTGTTGTTCTTTTCCAGATTTCACAACGGACCGGTGCGTCTGAGCGAGGCGATGAGAAAAAGCATGGCGAAGGACCCCGTGGCACCTGTTTTATGGGAGCCCCACCTGGCAGCCCTCGACAGAAGGGTGCGTGTGATATTGCAAGCGATACGGGACTGCTTGAATCGCGAGGACTCGAGTCAAGTAATCCACGAAAAGACCGAGGACGGTGCTTCCTAACCCTTCCGCGAGTTCGCGTTGAAAGGGACAACGAGATCGTCGACAAAAACGAGAATAAGAACGTTCAATGGAAAATATACCGTGAGTTGATCGCGACGGTGCCTCGTTCGTTGTAAAAAGAACCCAACCCCCCTGTACAAAGTCTGTAAAAATATGTGCGTGCGAGGATGAACTGTGAGTTCTTACACACACCGTGGTCCAAGGGAATTTCATTCGCGAACGTTCGTTTTCAGTGTTGTTGAACGAGCTACTCGCAAATCGCGTCGATTACCTTTCAAGTTTTACTATATTTTACTGGCAAAGCACTCGATCACTTAACTTTTTTTTCATTTAAAATGGCGATGCTATACTTCTAAACGATTAAAATTGAAAGAAGTTGTCGGATGAACGAACGTTTATTTCTATCAGTTGATCGGTTTGGCAGATGAGCGGCTCAATTATTTTTATCTAAACGAATTTATCATCGAGCTTCGAAGCCGTACCGATAGCGTGTTTGAATCGTCGACGTAATCCTACTTTCTGTCACTTTTATCCCTTTGCGTTTCAAACCTGTACAAAAAGGCTGTACATAGTGTACGTACGATAACGTGGGAGCAGTTTACGAATCAAAACCACACTTGCTGTGCCCCGCTTTTTCTGTACATACGGAAGAGACTAGAAAAAAAACAATAAGAAGTTTCACTTCAAAAACAAACGCCCCGGGCTAGAGTATTTTCGAATTTGACTTTGCGCGCGTACGATTCGCTGTTCCTCGAATAATAGCTGAAGCACGATGTTTCCAAGTCTCTCGACCGTGAAAAATTGTCGGAAACCTTTTGCCTTTTTACGGAGGACAGTCTAACAATCGTTTCGAATCGAACACGCGCAAAGTCTTGATGCGTGGAAGTCACGATGCATGAGAGGTCTTTTGTAAAAGTGTGCTTTTCATACGCGTGTGCGTCCGTGACCGTTTCCAAAGTGCACCTGTAACCGTAAGTGTTTTTTCTGAGCAACGAAGAAAAGAAAAGAGAGAGCTCCGTTCGAGAAGCTTTTGCGTGGTGTCGTTCCTTTGTTACCTACCATCTCAACTCGTCGTTCCTTTTTCCTGTCTTCCCGGCCCTGTAGCCTGGTACGATATAATCTTCCGATTATTACTCAAACAATTCATTGACCGAATAAAAGAATCCCGGGAACGTCGAAACGAATGGCGGACTTTTCTTCGAAACGCGTGCACGGTTGAAACAATTAAACGCGCTTTGAACGCCGAAGGAAACGCGAAACGAATTTCATTTCCATATATCCCACATCCTACGCGCGCGCGCGCGAAAAGTGGAGATAGCAATTTGTAGAACGCGCCGCGCTCCGCGCTCCGCGCGCGCTCGCCTTGTCGAAACAACATTAAACGGGGGGAACTGCAACGAAATTACGCCGACTTCCACTCGCAATTAAGCGGTACGGGCATCGGAGGATCATTAAAAGACCGCTTTGAGTATCGGGGACCGTGTTTCGAAAAGTGTTTTCGATCGAATAACGTTTGTTTCTCGCGCGAAATGGGATGTCGCGATCGTGGACCTCTATTTTCCCCTTTTTACCGAACGTATCGAATCGAGGCTACAAAACCTAATGTCTGAACACCGGTGCGGTGGTGGACATTTTTACTTGCTACCGTTTCGAACTCGACAAATGTTTGTTCCGTATTGCTGGTACTCTTCCTGCTTTCTGTGCGCAACAATTAAGCGAACTTCCATTAGAGAATTGAACGAGAAGTCAACGTCTGACCAACGCGAGGATTTTCTACCGAAACATCTTTCGAACGAGAAATATATCGATTCGAGGAACAACAGTTAAGAAAACGGGATTATTAGACCATTTTCAAAGCTGTTTACCGTTGAAAGGGATTTCAGGTGGCCGACCAGCGTCTCGTTTTTCTACTCGCCGTGATTTTGCTCGAGCAACAGCAGCAGCAGCAGTTCCCGAAGTAGAACAGGAAAACAGGATTGCTAGATCATCTCGCGAGCTGTTGACAAAGGAAATGGAGGTCACGGGGAAGGAGAAGGCTGATCAGTGTCGGAATTTTCTACGGAATCGGATTTCCAAAGCTCGGAAAATATTTGTTTTCGCCGCGAGGTGGGATTTTGTGAATTTTTAGACGTTCGTCACGGCGAAGTTACTTGTTTACGGTATTATTTTCTCCATGGAAGATTCGAGTTCGTGACGACAGAGACCGGGCGAACGAGATTCCCCCTCCTGGAACGTTACTCGCTACGTTGTTCCGACGACGATGATGGTTCCGCGCAGATATCCTCGTGGAAAGTTGCTCTCCGCCCCGCTTTATTGTCACCGTTATTCTCGGAAAGTTTGGTCCCGCGGACCCCCCGTTTTTGCCCTCTCGTGAAAAGGCAAACGACGAAATTTTCCGAAAGATCAATAAAGGAGAACCGGACACGTGCGGTGAAAAGTTTTTCATTTGTCACCGAGGACTGAGGACATTCTTCGACTGACCGAGATCGTTAGACGGTCGCGTCGAAGGATTCTCGGTCTATCGGAATACCGTATCGAAAAGAGATTGGAATATAATTTCTGTCGATCGTAATTAAAGGAAAAGGCTTAAAAGATCGGATCGTAAGACGATTGGTGATTCGATTGTGGAACGCGATCGAAACACCTGATCCGACTGGATGTGTCCATTTCCAGCAGAGGGATTACAGTTGAAAAACAATCGTCTGAGTGGCTAAGGTGACGTTACCATGCAGCTCAGGATCAGCTCCCAATCAGTCTTGGTAGTCGTCTTAGGCGAGTTTAGCAAGTGGTTGCTGTAACCGACAGGACCGTAACACGATCTCAATCTCCCTTTGCCAGACGATGAGGGGGAGCAAGGGGAGGGGAGGGGAGGGGAGCTCCCGTTGGCACCGACACAGCAGAGGATTGGGGAAGGATATATCCTGTTAATTACGCGATCTCGGGTTTGCCTATGACGTTAGACGTCCCGGCCAGAACGTCTGTTCTCTGACAGCCCGAATTCCCTCTGTAGACGAATGTGTAATCTCGAGGAGCCGGTCGAGGGCGAGTTAGTTCCTGCCTGCTTCGTTTCTGTCCCCGACTCCGATACCGTTCGCCTCGGTAACTCGACGAGCACCTCGAATCGTTACCGAGTATCACTCGACTGTTAACAAGCTTGATACGACGATCAGCCATTATTGTATTTCCATTTTATTTCCATTTTATTGCCATCGCCGGCAAATCGTTTCGTCGGATAGCGAACGTCCAAGTTAATTGAACGTTAGTCCAACAAAGGATCGGAGAAACAATAATTATTTTTCGTTAAACTCGACAAGAATATTCTCGGCTGAACGCATACTCTCTCGCCTAACAACTAATGCTTATGTGGCCGAACAAGTTCGCGATTCGGTAATTAAATGACGTCGTCCATAGACAGGCCGAAAGTTCCCTGTTGGTAAATAGCGGTGCGACGTAAAACCGTAAGTGGAATAGATTGAAATTACAGCGACAAGAGAAAGCAGGAGGTAGTTAAGTAGAGGTGTCGTAGTTAAGGAAGGTCCCGCGCTGATCAGACATCGGAGAGAGGTTGGCAGCGATAGCGAGAGACCGGGCCGCTTATTTTGCGCCGGTCGTGTCTCTCGTTTCGAGGGGCTTTAACGACAATTTCGAGGCACTTCCGGTCGAGGCGACGCTGTTCCGAAAGTTGAGCGAGTTTCCACGCGCGGGGATGCGCCACCGAAAACTTTTCGAAAACTCTGGAAGACTCTCGAGAACGGAACTGCTTTGCCCCGACTCCCTCCCTCCCTCCCTCTCTCCCTCTCTCCCTCTCTCCCTCGTTAGTCTTTCGAAAATCACGGGGAACTCTGATCTTCGCCGATTCTACTATAATTTCACAGACACGTGCAAATAATAACTCGCGACGGGCTTAACTAAGTACTGTCTCTACGATCGTGTGAACTTTTCGCGCGTGGAACAGTTTGGAACATCGGAAAAACTGATAGATAGAGTGATCCTCTATAAATGTGCACGAGGACATCAAAATTATTATTACCAATAGCTGACGCTTTTCTATAAATTGACCAATGGTTTTTTTTTTTTGTTGTCTGAATCGCAGAACGCATTGGAGAATCGTCCTGTTTGTTTGATCGTTTGGAAATAACGGGAGGGCCCCAGGTTGAATTTTCTCGTCCCTGCCCCCACCCCACCCCTTGGCTCTGTTGACTCCGTACCGTCGAATCGAATTGTTGTTAGTTTTACGAGGGAAACTTTTCTTCTTCCGGCTAAGCAGAAATCTTTCGCTATCGGTCCCGGTAGAAAGAGGGGGTTAGACAACGCGCACACGCCGACCAAAAGCGAAGAAAGTGGTGGAAAGTTTCTCGTTCTCGTTCTCGTTCTCGCTCTCGTTCTCGTTCTCGTTCTCGCCTCGAACAACGCACCGGCAGAAAAGTTGGATTGTCGTCGCAGATCACAAAGGGACGAGAGCGTTAAGGGTTGATTTATCGGGGTGGGACGACGCGAAAAAGCAAACCGGCGACCAGTTCGTCGCGATAAATATTATCCGCAGTTTCCCCTCGACCCTTTCTTTCCTCCAACCTCGTCTAAAGTGCGATTTTTAACCCTGGAACAGCTCCGAGAGCGGAAAAGCGAACATTCTCCATCCATAAAGTAAGTAAATTTACTCGTTTAATTATACCATGTATTTGATACCTACATAATATATAAAATCTTGCATTGATATCAAACTGTCATTTTTAACAATAAATTCGAGGAAATTGAATCGAACATCACTCGTGGATTCAACAAAAGAGTTTCACTTCTCGGTTGTAAACGAGATAATTAATTAATTATTCCGCTGTTTCTTTACTCCGGAATCAACGTTCGTTTGTTTCAATTTGATATACAATTCCACCGGCCCGCGTCAGCCAGAACAATCAAAACGATATGATCCGTGGAGCATTCTGTTGAAGCATATTCGGTGATCAATATTCTGTTTGATACCTCGCGCGTTTCGGTTACTCCGCGTTCGACGTGTACATTACAATATTAACCTAATTAACCGTTTGCCTTGTGTCCTAATTAATATAACAAACAAAGTATTCGGTGAAATTTAATGGGCTCCGAGAGTCTTCCTCCAATGAAACCCTTAACGAACCGAACAAACAATATTCCATCCGCAATTAATTAAAAGAATTCCGTGAGAGAGTTGTTCTTCTCATGAAGCAACGCACTGCGCGTTGACTCTAACTTCCATCAAATTGTTCTCTGAAAATTCCGTATCAAAGGAACCTCTCTCGGACAATTTTCAAAATTGTGGAAGCTGAATACAATGGGACGGGGGCGAGGAGGGGAGACCGTAGATTAAAATTATGCTTTGCGGCTTATCGAAAACGGCGCGGCGCGGCGCGGCGCGGTACGGCGTTGCAACGTTATCGCAGCGGAAAGACTGCGGAAAATGGCAGCAGCTGAAATGGCGTGGAAGAAAGAATCAGCCGAGAACGAGGATAAACACGATTTCTCCGTGTTGTCGGGCGAGCACGTGTGTTTGCGCTAACGCTAACGCTAACGCGTTTTATCCGCGACGAGGGACGTTAGGGCAATCTCGATGGAGTGGTGAAATCCTTCGGCAACCATACTTGCGTGTTCTTGTCGAGCAGACCACGCGCGACACTTCGATCCGACATTTTTATTCGCTAAAAATCTTTCGACAATTCTTTGCGGTCGCTTCTGGTACAGCAATTTTATTTTGCTATTTCTCTGTGCTATCCCTAAACTGTGTTTTACGAATTGGACATCGGTGATCGTCGCTCGATAGGTCTTTGTCTAGTCTCTAAACAGGTTGCTGTTCAGCCAAACTTAACTCGCTCCGAAGATCTCGTCGATAAATTAAAACTAATAATAAACTCGTGGCAGGTTATTTTGAAACTCTAGTTCCATTGAACTTTTAAGAAGATTCTGCTTATTCTGGCTCTACAAAAGTTCCATTTAAAGATGACGAGTGGAATACGTGGATCGAAGCTTGAAATCGTTTTAAATTGTTCCTAATTGAACTGGAAAATTTATTTGCGAAGCGCAGCGATAAGAGAACGGTATGAAAAGATTTAGACTTGTTTTAGATGACGCTCCACGGTTCGCGAAACAATTTTTCCGATTACAGAGGCCGCGAACCGGCAAACAGTACCGCGTAACGTTCTCGAGCCACGGTTTCAGCGAGGAACGTCGAACATTTCGATGGGATGCATTTTAATGGATCGTTTGCATAATCGCGAGGGATTCTCGCGCGACGCAAAGAACGTTTCTTTTCACTTGGCGAACGGGTTTTGTCGTTTCGAGCGGACGCATTCTCATGTTAAGCACTGTTTAAGGAACTTCCCCGCAAACACCGGTTATGCATGTATGCGCTTTTTCCCTTTTCCCTTTTTCCTTTTTCCTTTTCCCCTTTTTCCCCTTTTTCCCCTTTTTCCCCTATGCACTGGTATGCGCGCACGAACTTTCCACGGTTTATGGATTCCTCGCATTGCGGCGATGCTATTTCCGCGTGCGGAATCGCGGTCACAATTGTGTTCATGGAAAATTGACAACCTCGTCACGAGGAGGACTGCAGAAGAAGATTGCATTTCTAAATGAATCTTTTGTGTTCGAAATAACACGCGTATCAATTGCATTCAAAACGACAAATGATCCTGTTCTCTTCTTTAATCGTATTTGCAACTCGTCGAATATTAGTATGGTGGATCATTTGTCCGCATAAGTTCATGTTATAGTTCTCTCTTTTACAAAGGACAGCTGGTAGGAGCTGTGCAGCTTACAGAAGAGAGAGCGTCGCGTTGCAGATGCAGATGCATACAATTTATGTTAGTTGCCTTTGGATGTTTATGACAGCGACGGAAGCGCCCTTGGTTCTTCAAACACGTTTCACTCCAGGATAAAAGTATTAACTTTTTAGCTGCGTCAGGTAGCACTTTCTATACCGTATCGTCGTCTTTCTTAAAAAATTGAATGACATGTAAATTTTATAATATTCCTTGCGCGACTACAATGTTTTTAATTTGCGGAATGTTCTGTTTAATAATTGAATATTCGATCATCAGCCTATACTCGGTATATTTTTCTGGAAATCGCTAGTGTAACTGTACAAGTCGACCGTTCGGGAGAAATTGGTGGTTCGGTAATAAATCTAGAAGCAGATATACTATTTTTACTACATTGTCTTTGTATAACTTGTATTCGAAACATATTTATAATAAGAATGTTGACTGGCTCGGTGAGTCTGTAATTCAGAGTAGGAAATTCAGAACAGAGTATGCAATTTCTGTACTGATCTCAAGTCTGTGTTCTTCAACCAGCACTTAATATTCAATATTTATTACAACGACAGCAGATGATTCTTGCCGTTCTCTCCATAAGACGCAATGCTAATTCCGGCACAATTCATCTGCTCCCGCAACACCTTCGTACAGCGCCAAACCATGTAGCGGTGAAACGCTCAAACTGTTGGCCAATTTTAGTTCCGAATCTACCGCTAGATGGCGCTGTTAAGCACCTCCGTACAGCGCCAACTCGTGCAGCGGCAAAACGCCCAAACTGTTAGCCAAATTTAGTTCCGAATTCCTCCGCTAGATGGCGCTCGTGAGAAGCGTCCGTACAGCGCCAACTCGTGCAGCGGCGAAACGCTCAAACTGTTAGCCAAATTTAGTTCCGAGTCTACCGCTAGATGGCGCCACGTAGTGTTTTCACTTCCAGCGCCACTGGACGTAGTGGCAAAACGCTCAAACTGTTAGCCACAACTTAGTTCCATTCGTTCGCACAGGTGACGCAATATACTATTATCTCTTCCAGCGCCACTGGACGTCAGTCGATCTCAGTCAGTCGGTGGGATCGGTTGTTTCGACAGGAGCGTTCAGGTTGCAGAAGTAGGGAGGAACCAGACCTGGATCAGGGGTGCGTCAGTGAGTTTTAATTTAAATATTCTCCAATGCTTGCTTTTTTCATTCAACTATTATCTCTAATATTCTAATTGAAATTTTGAGTTCGGAAAATATACTAATTTTTATATCAACGAGAATATTATTGCTTTGTGCCTTGAGCTACTATCGTACTATCAGTTTCACCAATGGCTATGTAATCATCGTGTGCTAACTGTGTTCCTTTCTGTTCCTAGCACTTGAGTACGCAGTAAGTTACACTCATCTCACGAGAGCAGCCACCTATATTCGTATTACCACCTCAAAGGCAATCCTGCCAGACACCTTCGTCTCACTCGGCACGATACACATTCCATACAATAATAATATTGTAATCTTTTGGTGAAAAATAAAGAACATTAGTTACAACAATTAATGTGTTCCCACTTCTCTACCCTACATAAGAATGTGCGATAGTAGAATTAGATTAACATAATTTTCGACCATCTGACTTGTCGCTGACTTGTACTACTGAAATTCGAATACTTCCTCGACTATTATGTTCTCCTAATACCGAGTTCAAAAATCGAGCAAATTTTCGAAATTTTCGATTTTTCGAACGTCTGACTTGTCGTTGACTTGTACTACTGAAATTCGGATACCTCCTCGGCTATCATGTTCTCCTAATACCGAGTTCAAAAATCGAGGAAATTTTCGAAAATTTCGAATTTTCGACCGTCTGACTTGTCGTTGACTTATACTACTGAAAATCGGATACCTCCTTTGCTATCATGTTCTCCTAATACCGAGTTCAATTTTCGAGGAAATTTTCGAAAATTTCGAATTTTCGACCGTCTGACTTGTCGTTGACTTATACTACTGAAAATCGGATACCTCCTTTGATATCATGTTCTCCTAATACCGAGTTCAAAAATCGAGGAAATTTTCGAAAATTTCGATTTTTCGACCGTCTGACTTGTTGTTGACTTATACTACTGAAAATCGGATACCTCCTTTGATATCATGTTCTCCTAATACCGAGTTCAAAAATCGAGGTTTTCGAAAATTTCCTCGAAAATTGAACTCGGTATTAGGAGAACATGATAGCAAAGGAGGTATCCGATTTTCAGTAGTATAAGTCAACGACAAGTCAGACGGTCGAAAATTCGAAATTTTCGAAAATTTCCTCGAAAATTGAACTCGGTATTAGGAGAACATGATAGCCGAGGAGGTATCCGAATTTCAGTAGTACAAGTCAACGACAAGTCAGACGGTCGAAAAATCGAAAATTTCGAAAATTTTCTCGATTTTTGAACTCGGTATTAGGAGAACATGATAGCCGAAGAGGTATCCGAATTTCAGTAGTACAAGTCAACGACAAGTCAGACGGTCGAAAAATCGAAAATTTCGAAAATTTGCTCGATTTTTGAACTCGGTATTAGGAGAACATGATAGCCGAGGAGGTATCCGAATTTCAGTAGTACAAGTCAACGACAAGTCAGACGGTCGAAAAATCGAAAATTTCGAAAATTTTCTCGATTTTTGAACTCGGTATTAGGAGAACATGATAGCAGAGGAGGTATCCGAATTTCAGTAGTACAAGTCAACGGCAAGTCAGACGCTCGAAAATTGGTGAAAATTTTCGAATATCTCGAAAATTGAACTTGGTATTAGGAGAAGATGTGTCGATGGAGGTGGCACCAGAGATAGTAGCACAAGTGAATGTCGAGTCAGACTTTCTGGAAGAATAGGTGGTGTCAATAAATATGTACGCTTATGTATGACATTGTCTTTATTTATTCATTTATTGTATTTTCATACATAAAATGGTGATATTGTACATGTACTTAACTTATATTCTAACGCATATACACATACATAAACGTAAAAAAATTGATCTGCACTTTTATACTATTGAAATAAATATTAGAATTTCGATATCGAGTGGACCGTATTTAGATGTATTAGCGAGAACTGGCGAGAACTGGCGAGAAGTGGCGAGAACTGGGGAGAACTGAAGATATCGTATACATAGATCGCCGAGATACTGCCACTGGAATATTTGGGTGTTTTGTAAAAGTT
Organism: Lasioglossum morio; assembly: GCA_916610235.2. Taxonomy (NCBI): domain Eukaryota; kingdom Metazoa; phylum Arthropoda; class Insecta; order Hymenoptera; family Halictidae; genus Lasioglossum; species Lasioglossum morio. The sequence goes on from OU744333.1 coordinate 15,393,469, forward strand.
TAAAGTAGCTTTTCTAATTGGGATTGTAAAACTAACGCGATCCTATTATGTACATACTAAATACATTTTTGGTCAGACTGTATACCGTATACTAGGGTGGACCTAAGCTATAGTTGGAGGGATGGAAAAAATTTGTTGGAGGTAACAATGCAGGATACTCTCTCGAGAATTGTTCCTTTAGGTGAGAAAGAAATGTGTGCAATGTGTGAGATCGATCGGATAAAAGGATGACAAGATAAAGGAACAATTCTGGAGGGAGTCGTGAAAAAATTCGTCGGTCAAAAATTAAGGTCCACCCTAACTGTATACACACGAAACGTAAAATAATAGAAACTTAACGAGAAATCCCCCGGAAAACCAAGAATGAAAGAAGTATAGAAATATTTACACTGTTTATTTAACTAACTACGCTATTCGTTTATGTTCGTCGAATCGTTAATAGGCGTTTGCTATTTTCAACTTAAACGCTTGCACTTTCTGTGTGTGTTTGTTCGTACACGTATAAATATAATCACTGGACGCGTTTGTCCTCGTTATCTAATGAACATTAAGAAAGAAAAGATACCGAAAAGTTTTGTATAGAATGACGAGCTACGCTACAAACCTAATAATTAATCAAATACACACTGAATTTACTGGCACGACTTGACGAGTTTCTCCAGCTCTTTCAAGTTTCAAGAAACATTTCAATAAATATCTCTACTCTTACATCCTATCTACTGACTATACAAATGGACAATTAATTTACTAGATAAGGGCACTTCTTGAATCGTCGATTTTCAAAACATCAGTCACATTGGTTTTCATGGTTCTCCGATTAAGAATCTAATCGAGTATTTTACAGAGAAGAATGAACCATGCTCGAAAGATAGTCGATACGAACATAGAGTCATCATCGAATACTTAAAACGGTACATACTTTACATTCGTTTGTATCCTCGGGCTTCGCACTGACCGTTGCATCACAGGTTCCAAAGAATCAGCTTTCAGTTAGGATTTTCAAGACTGAATATTATTTACTAATTAGTCCAACAGTCGGTGCGTCAACCCTCGATCGACAGACTTCTCAATCACAGTAGCGACAATGAACGATGTCGATTGACGATAAATAGTCATAGTCATAGTCAACAGACATATTAACGCTAGGTTTACCCATCTAATATATTTTTGTTATTTACTAATTTCCTTCTGACATTACGTATTATAAAAATGGCCGAGTACTTTGACAGACGCGTTCGTTCTCACTATTTTTATAAAGTGATGCAGAGTGGTTGGTTTTAATGGCTCGTAAACCTAGCGCTAACGGCAAACACAATTCACCATGCACAACACTATGGGATAAAACAAAGTCTACGCTGCTCTCCCGGTCTAGCAACTAGACTGCGGATCTTTATGCAAAATAAAACTTGTCTGCGACAATTGCAAGAAAAGAGGGCATAGAGCCAAATAGATGGATCCTTTTTTCTTTAATCGTATAATCCACAGTCGAGCAGAGGGTAGAAGAATCGTTCGCAGAAATGACACACGCGTTCAACCAGCCAAACCAGTTGGCAGTTGTACATCATCGGTAGACGGCGCGGCGCGGCGCGGCGGCGGCGGCGGCGGCGGCGGCAGCGGATCTTTGTGCGAAATAAACATATCAAGTTGAAGTATCGAAGTATTGAAATATTGAAGCGATAAAGCTAGAGAAGTTGAGGGTAGGCAAGACTCAGTACCAGCTGTAGAAGGGTTGATGAGGAGTAGGTCTCGGTGGTTGTTGGAAGGCTTGAGCAGTATAGTGGGTAGCAAAGGCTTGATGAGGATGAGTGGTGTGTGCGTGAGGTTGTTGAAGGCTCGAAGGTGGACTGGGGAGCGTGACTCTTCCTCCGCTTGGGATTGCTAGGTTCCAAGAGGGTGAAGTGTTTCCTTGGCTAACTTGCTGCTGTTGTTGCTGTTGCTGTTGCTGTTGCTGCTGCTGTTGATGTTGTACAGGGGAGACAGAGCTGATTGGAAGGTCCGAGGAGGTAAGGTGATCGGAGGAAGGGTTCGAATTGCCAGAATTCGGACCCATCATGGTGACCAAGGAGTTGGGAGTGGGTGGGAGCTGGTGACTGCTGGGTTGCTGGTAAGCAGACGATGCTGGAGCCACTGGAGACGATTGATGCGTCATGTGAGTGGCGGTGGTGGAGGAGGTTGGTGGCAGCAGAGAGCTGGGATACGACACCGACGGTGGCAGCCCGTAACTGGGTGCCGAGCCAACCGATGAAGGCAGACGACTCGAGGATTCCGACGTCAGTTGGTGAGACACGGTGGTGTGGTGGGAGGAGTACAGTTCTGGAACTGTTGAAGAAAATAACGTTGATCAGTTGTCAAGGTAAAAGCGGTAAAAGCGGTAAAAGCGGTAAAAGCGACAAACGATCGTTATCGTTGGTATTGCTTGTATTGGTACGGTAAACGTTGAACCTACCTTGATTGGAGGAGAACGTGGTATCGGGCAAACTCTGTCCATGAGGATGAGCATGCGGATGACCGGACGGTACGGTGGCTGCAGTGTGAGGATGAGGTGCAGCTGGAGGATGAAGAACATAGGATGCGGCAGGATAAGCGACGGAACCGACGTAGCCTCCGGAACTGGTGGAAGATAATTGTTTCCTCAGTCTGGCTCTCCTGTTGCTGAACCAAACTTGGATCCTAGCCTCTGTCAATTTTGTTCTCGAAGCTAGCTCCTCTCTGGTGTAGATGTCTGGGTATTGAGTCCTCTCGAAAGCTCTTTCCAGCTCATCCAGTTGATGCGCCGTGAAGGTGGTTCTACTTCTTCTTTGCTTCCTCTTCAAGGGAATGCCTGGCTCGCTCTCGCAATCTGATCCGGAGCTGGTTTTACCTGGAACAAATTAGGAAACCAGACTATTCAAAATTTGTTCAGAAATTCTTCGAAATTTCGTACGAACGTAAACATAAGAGTAGCGTTTTGGACGCAATTCCGATCGAGTGGGCAGAAACACGCGCAAAGGAGATCCCACCTTAACGGGACAGGAACAAGATATTTTACGACGCTTCCTTCGCTTCCTTCGCTTCCTTCGCTTCCTTCGCGTGCTTTCACCCTTATCTCCCTTGTCTCCCGTTAACAACCGACACGCAACTGGTTAGCAGAACGAGCAACAAAATAATAGAAATACATCGAAATAATGGGGTGCCATGCCGGGGACCCGGACAACAGAGACGAAATTACGGGGTCGCGTCTAATAGCTATTAATTCCTCGTGTCACCTGCCTGGCCCCGTCTCCTCCAGGTGAACGCACGTTTATGGTTTGCTTTGCCGAGCCCGGAGTTCAAAAGGAACCGCTTCTTCGCGCCGCACACATTGCGCTGCTTATTTCACACTCGATTCGCGACCGACTCGGGTTCGCCACACTCTACTCGCCCTTTTATTCGCTTCTCTCTTCACTCTTTTCTCTTTTCTCTTTTCTCTTTTCTCTTTTATTTCGAGTCACGGCTACGTTCGTTGTATCGACAGGCAGCGAAGTAGGTGTCATCGACGAGACGCGACGGGACATTCGTTTTCTTGGTGGTGTGCACACCAATTTTCGTTGCGATCGATTAGTCAGTCGATTAGTCACTTTGTTCGACACTGGATATACATAGTATGTTTTGTAGTTGATACAATTACAAATAATCGCGAAGCCGATTTTGAGAGCCATGCCATGGGACTAATTTTCATGGAGATTGAAGGTAGGTAGACGAAGGGTGTAGCGGTAGCTCGCGAAACGCCAGAAACGAGCCGATGCGAGAAAGGAAAAGGAAGAAGCGGGTTCGGGTCCGGGAATAGAGTCCGTGTCGAATGGGCATCAACGCGGGGCGTCCCGGCGTCAGGCGTCGTCGGCCGATTAGTCGCGGACCGCGCAAAGCCACTCGACAATTTCAAGACGCGACGCGACACGACGCGACGCGACGCGACGCTTCGCTCTTCCGCGACTTCTTCTTCTTTTTACGAACGTGTTGTCCGTCTCCGCGGTTCCCGATGATAAATTTACTATAATCTAAAAAATGCGAGACGTCTCCGAGAGCCTTTCTTCTTCGTCGCTCGAATTCCTCGAGAAACGAACAATTCCTCGAGCTTCTGTTCCTCGAGATTGCCTCTCCAACATCCTCCTCGTCGCTCCTTCGTCAACTTTACCTTGCTCGGAACAATTTTACCGAGATCTATTCGTTGCTTGTCCTTTGCATTACTATTCGTCTTCCTTGGTCAATGTACTCGTAAAATTCATCAAAACGGCATTTCTAACGTTTAAACACTTTCTATTTGCCCGATGAAACGAACCATCGTCGCTTTGCGAAGCAAAGCAACGAAAAAATTGATTTCAACTATTAAAAGATATTCTACGCGACAAGAATATTTTGCAACCGCGGAAATATCTGCAGCGAATTAATGAACGGGCAACGCACTCCTCAAGGAAGCAGTTGTTTTTTAAAGAAAATTGGGATGAAATGACAGGTTACAGGACAGGTTACAGCTCAGCAGTGTGCTTGCAGGAGGATCATTTTTAGACTGCAATCAAGGTTGAAATTGATCGATAAATCTCTGTAAATGTATCTTTTCGGAGTTTATTAAGCTCTGTCCTTTTCTCTGCAACTCTTTTCAACGAGTTTTTGAAACGGAGGAGGGATCGGCAGAGAGAGAGAGAGAGAGAGAGAGAGAGAGAGAGAGAGAGAGAGAGAGAGAGAGAGAGAGAGAGAGAGAGAGAACATGGTTCGGTATCTTCGAACGAAAAGTCGGACGAAGGCGATTTTGCAGGGTCACGTCAGAAATTGCAACCTCCGCGAGGCTAAGCGCTCGCTACCGGCTAGTCATTACCAAACTTTCGAACCCCGACATTAACCCGTGGGGTGTTAGAGATTGCTAGGTAGCCGGCCTCTGCCGTGATTCTGCAACACCGATCGTCGGAAGACGTCGACGAACACGCGGCGGCGCGCGCGTTCGTTTTCTCTCGGGAAAACAGACGCCCGCAAACGGACAACAAATAGATAAATAAACGGCAATAAATTGTACAAAATAGGGATCACTGTTTCGCAAGATTTTTATGAATTTTTCATCGTTTTGGTCGAGAGAAAGAAAAATCCCTCGAGCGAGGAGCAAGAGGAGCTATTTACAAAGATTGAATTGGTACGATTAGAGTTGACTGCGTGGTGGTCGGGGCGCGGTGCTTCTGTGGCTTTTCCACCCCCGCGCGGCAGTTAACGCGTTGTTTTTGCCCTCCTATTTTTGTTTTGAAAGGGCGACCGACCATCGGGTCCGATCGACTTACAAATCTACGGGGCAGTTTCTTCTCGTTTCTCTCTTTCAAGTCCGCCGACGAATTCTCCGTTCCGAGTTCCGATCCCACGACAGACCACTGCCGCTCCGCGCCGCTCCGCACCGCGCCGACGGCACAAGTACGAGTTGCGTGTTGTCGTCGGGGCCGTCGGGGGTACGAACAACCCCCTACCGTGAGAAATCTTTAGCATCGATCATTGTACCGTGCTCACCAAAGATGGTTCGCCGAAAAACCAACGGATAACCATTCCATCGAAAAAGAATAGGCATATCGTCGCGCATAAAAGAAATAATACCTAATTGTATTCCCGACCGCAGGTCTCAAACATTCCCGACGAGACGTAATCTCACCTAACACTGGTCAGACTCTCCAAGGATAGTTCGCGGGTAGCCCATGACACGTTTCCGATCCTGTCCAATTCGGCCACCGTGACTACATTTCTATTTCAGCTTCCAGTTTCGCCGAACAAATTAATCGCATCGTTCGTTGATAATCGAGTGCGAGGAAATCGTGTAGGATCGTTCACCCTGGAGAGAACGCGAAGTTCTTCTGGTTCTCGGAGCGCGCGCATCTTCCTCGTCCTCGTCCTCGTCCTCGTCCTCGTCCTCGTCTCTCGATACCACCTATCGAAGTTTCGGGGCCGTGCACGTGGGCATGTACCGGGCGGCGAGAAAATTACAGAGCTACCACCTCTCGCTCACCGCGGCGGCCCCGGCACTCGACGAGAAACCGGTAATTTCCAAGATCGAGAAACGCGAGGCTGATTAATGCGCGACCATTTAATTTATTCGTTCACCGTTTCTCTTCTCGGCTACGGACCCCGCCGCGGCACCGGCTACCGTATTCGACGGTGATTCCTTGGTGGTCTTAACGGCCAGCTGATGGGGCGTGTCATCGGAACACCTTCGTGAACGCGAACTCGCTACTAAGTTCCGACATATTCGCAATTTTCCTATTTCGATCGGTTCTGGTGATTATGCATATTTCGTGCTACTTGCGCGCCGCGAAATCGCCGAAATCGCCGAGATCGCCGAGATCGCCGAGATCGCCGAGCTCCCCGAGATCGCCCTTGGGCGCGACGCGACGCGGCGCAGCGGCACGGGGTTGCTTTTCAAGAATTAATCGATGCTGCGAGCGGATTCTAACGGTCTTGATCTTGCGGAAACTCTGGCAACTCCGTTTTAGTCGATATCAAACTCCCATTGATTTTAAGACAAGTTTTTAAAAAAATCCACGAAACGTCTAAGAATTCACAGTGTTGCGTTTACTTCGTGGAAGCAATGAAAACGGTTGTTCTGCAACCTCGACGAGTTCAACTGACATACTTTTTTCAACCATGCATTCGAGAAGAGGGATTATTATGTGGAACGTTTTGTAGCGAGGCACCGGAAGCGCATAAAGATGTCTTATTTCTCCGTAAGGGTCGCGGAATCGTGCGATATCCAACAGCGTGCCTCGATCGTATCAAAAGTGTTTCAGATCCGTGAGAATTGATAAATGTTTGCACCGCGGGGCGGTTGTTGCAACTTTCGAACGGTTTCAAACTACGTACACTGCAATATCGAGCCCTAACATCTCTCCCTAAGAAGAGTTCCGTGCTACAGTTATTAACCCTCCGGATCTTCATCGAAGTTAAACGGCCGAGGGGAAACGGCGACTAAGAAACACTTTTTTTCGAATGGTCCGCGATGATTAAAGAGTCCCTGGAGAAAAGTTTCTGGCCGGAGCGCGAATTAACTGCGAACTACATCGCTAAGCTCCACTTTTGATCTGCCTCGTAATTTCCTGCGTGGGTAATTTGCCCACGGATGGAACATTACCCTGCGCAGGAAGCTGTTACACCTTAATGGTCGCTTTTATCGCGGACACACTTTTTACTGGGGAAAAACCGTCTGGCAAATTTCGCGAAACGACGCCGCGCCGCGCTAGGAACTTCCAACGCGGAACTCGGGAGCCTGTCGCCCGCGTCGCGTCGGTTGCACAGATAAACCGTCAATTAATTTTCATACTCAAACGAACGCGGTATCGACAGTTCAACAAATTGTTAGCGTTCAGAAAATGGGTGGAGAAAGGTACCATCGTGGAAAAAGTGTATTCCCGAAGCCAAGAAAATGAGGAGAGGTAAAAAGTCGGGTCGATTCAATTTCTGACTCGGAGCTCTGGAGCCTCGAAGACCAAATTACGGAGCCGATGTCGTTATAATCTAATTTTCCACGGTGGCGCTGTCGCAGGAAGATTCGCAGGAAGATTCGCAGCAACCAGATTCACCGATTCAGCTGGATCATCAATCTTGGTCGCCGTGGATGGGAAAGAACTCGCAAAAATTTCTCGTTGGACGCTTCTTCGAATGTTCTGCCCGTATAGATCGTGTATGCTTTCAATTTTTTATTTAAGGGAATACCGAGTACCTTCGTCAACGAACCGTAATATTGTTCGCGTGGGTGAGGGTGCATTTGGAAAGACAACTAGTTTAGTTAAAATGAAAAAGTTAATGGTTCAAGTTGAAACAAGACGTTTTCGAAAACTCACCGTCTCCGAGCTTAGCGTCGTCCTCGGGATCCCGACCTCTGAGCAGCCTAGAGATCGCGGAAACGCTGGGAGCGCTGGTTCTATCGCAGATTCCTTCCTTGATCAATCGATCGCGAATTTCCCACGAGAAGATTCCAGGATTGTCGCGCTTGTATTCCTCGATCCTAGCCTCGACTTCCGGCGTGGCTACCCTTGGTTTGCTGCCACCGATTACACCAGGCCTGATGCTTCCGGTTTCCTGGTACCGGTTCAGGATTTTTGAGACGCACCCGTGCGATACCCTCAATTGCCTATCGAACCAACAACACAAAATAGAACGAAATCAGAAATGGGTACACATCGGTCTCGTCGAAAAATAAAATTCACATGGTTCTCGTTTCGTTACCTCGATATGACGCAGGGTCTGACTCCCGCAGCTGCCATCTCGACGATCTTCAGTCGAATGTGGTTCGGTAGAGGCCGTCCATTGATGAATACACCTCCGAGTTGATTCACGCGGCCCTGACCAGGTATAGATCCCAAATCTGACGACAGAGAACAATCGAACTTGAAAACACTCTCAAACAACACCGAATAAACAATAGGATAAGACAAGGATCGTTTGCGGCGGATGATTGCGAAATGGTCAAGGTTCTTTTGCAAAGTTTTTCTTTCGCGAGAGAACGAGAGAACGAGAGAACGAGAAAAGGAGAAAACCAGGCCGCGAGCGAGAGAACAGTTACTCGATGGCGAATAAAGAGAAACCTGGATTTATTGTTCCACCTTCGCCTCGACGTGTTTCCTCCGTTGTCGAGGGGAGCAACGAGGAAAGGGGAAGAAAGGGAGAAGGAAGGAGGCTCGTTCTCGAGAAGGAAAGAGTTATCGACCGTGGCACACGGGTCCCATAAATTACGATAAGACCAATCAATTCGAAGGGTTTACGACGCATAACACTGATAGCGTATAATTTTGATCGCGATCGAGAGACTGCTTTGCTGGCCGATTTTTTCGAATCGCGTTCCATTCCGAACGGAAGTTTCCAAGATCCGGAGCATTCGCAAGATCCTGTGTCTCCGGGCTTCGTGATTAATTCTAATAAGCGTTTTTCTCGTCGTCAGTAATTTATGCAGTGGACCTACATCTACGCTGCTGTTGCACTCGCAGGTGCAGCACAATTTTTCCTTCAACCGCGCAACGAACGTACATACGAGGCTGCTAATTCGAACGTGTAACAGTTCTTAGACTGCGAAATGGCAGGCTTCGAACTAATCGAGTCGAATATTACCGCGGCAACTGGATCAATCTGCAGCGCGATCGAAACGAGCAAAACAACGTTGCCCCGGATTGGATCGGACCGGACCGGACCGACCCGGCCGCGGCCGCGGCCGTCGAGACTGTCTGACTCACATTTTCCGTCATAGTAAACCAGATGAAAAACTGACAGAACGTGTCCCCACACGAGACGAACCTTATACATACATACATAATGCATACGCTATGTATAGTAGAATATCGAGTGTGTTGCGGCGCGTGGTCGACGATGCGAAACATCGCCGCGAACAAAAACAAATTGTTAGTTACTTATTCACCGATACGATAATCTATCTAGCGATCCGATCGATCAAAAAATCTTCACACGATCGAGCTGGCTGGCTGGCTTCTCGATCGAAGCCAGTTTTCTTCCTCGTTCTTGCAGCGATCTCCGACACCCGTTGTCTAAGAAATTTTCAATCTTCGAAACAAGAAACTGTACCGTTCTCTATGGAAAACCTCGGAAATTGTTACATCGAGCCGAGTAAAATACGCGTAGCAGAGGCCTTCGATGATGGCCGAGGAAAAAAATTGCCAGTTTCAAATCGATAAATGTCGAGAGCCTTTTAACGATTAAATAACGCCTAGTCGACGTTTAGGCTTTGAAAAATATGTATATTCCCAGTGACTGGAATTCATGAGAACATTTGCATGATCGAAAAGTAACGAGCATCGTTGAATGGCGATCGGTAAAAAATTGATATCAGACGAATTATGACATAACTGCGGTCGAAGAGTGTGTTCGCTTAAAAAACAGCAATAGAGTCATTCGTTATTGGAGAAAAAAAAAAAATTCGTGCGCGATCGCGAAGAAGCAGGAAGTTCGATTTTCATAGAAAAATCCTGAAAGACTGCGGTCGAGGAGAATATTTAATTGAGAACCGATTAATGACCTTCGACAAAGATCGAACAAAAAGCGAACAGAAGAATTTTAAGCATGAAGAAACACGCGATGTAATTTTCCAAGAAAAAAATTAGTGCAATCGAAGGATATAGTTTTTTCAGACGAATAATAAAAGTCCTTCGACAACGATCGAACAAAGAATATTTGTCTAAATGGTGTCGCTAGCGAGCGAACGTAGTACATACACAGTTACCGATAGGGAACGCGATTGTTCTTCGATTTCAACGTTTTACCGCGATTTTTTAGGGCCGGTGAAGTTATCATTGTCATTTGGGTCAGAGTCCCAAAAACAAGATCGATCGGTACAATCGATGATTAGAAACCTGATTCGATTCCCACGGTGCGGTGATCTCGTGCGTCAAGGTGACGCGCGAAGACGAGCGGAGCGGGAGAATTCGAGCGAATCGTTCACGTAACGAGACGAGAGACGAGAGACGAGCGGCGAGGGGCGAGAGAAAGAGAGAAAGAGAGAAAGAGAGAAAGAGAGAAAGAGAGAAAGAGAGAAAGAGAGAAAGAGAGCGAGTGAGAAAAAATGGAGTACAGGAGAGGGAGCAGATTGAATCGAGTGGTCGGAATTGCGCAGAATCCGCCGTCAGAGTTGCATAATCGGCGTTGCACCGGGCTCGAGTGTAGCCGACGCGCGACGGCCGAAAACCCGCGAGCGGGTACCGCAGCCTTTGAAAACGGGGGTGGAAAAAATTACTATTAATTTGTTCGCGTTGATCGATGAGAGATGGTGCTGTTAGCAGAAAAGTGCGACAGCCTCTGCGAACGACGGAGATCGACTTTTCCTCGCGATGCTAATCGAGAGTCGTCGAGAGAGTCTCGGCACGATTTTCACCCTCGCGCGCTTCTCGCGAACGGGTTTCGACACATTCAGCGAAATAATTAACGATCGTCGATGCATCGAGCGCGTAATTGCGAGAAACGCGTCCGCGGCATTATCAATCTTCCGGGAATATTTAATTAGCCGTTCCTCGCCGGGCGTTAAACGCTTCCATTTTGCATATACGAGCCGTGCGCGCGCAAACGATTCGTTGACTAATTGTCCGCCGCAATTAAACTCGGCAACAACACACGGTGCGTACCACCCGGACAGTGACAAATGACGATACCCTCGGGACAAGCGTAAGCAACAAATAAAAATGCAAAATTCAGAGGCCGGCTTACATTTGCATCGCAATTACGTCCTCAACGGCGACGTTTCAGACACCTTATCAGGACGGCTGTGCGTTCTTCGAACTGCATCCTTTGTTGTAATATCGGTACACAGTTTTCTTATTAATCTACCGACTCCAGCTAAATGTAAATTTTCTCGTCGGTACAGGCGGAGACGCGGAGACGCTACAGAAAACGGTAGAATACTGAAATTTATGACGCCATAAAACAGGATCCATGGGGTCTAGTCCCTTCCGGAGAATCAGGAGACTCTAGAAACCTGGGAAGTTGAAATTTTCCGGAGGGGAAGGTGACAATGAAGAACAAGTTTAAAAATTACACGCTCGATCACGAGAGGAAACGAGCTCCTAATTGCTGCAAGTTCTTTTCGGTACGATCCCCCGTTTCTAAACTATTCGATACAATTTATTCGAAACTATTCGATACAAGACAACAATTTCAAATAGATTTATCGATCGTTTGCAATTGATTTGATCGAGGGTAGTCGACAAAATTCATCAACGAGAAATAATTATTTGCGAGAACAATTTCAGATGAAACGCAACTATTCGTAATGTCAAGTAAAGATTTCCCTTTCGCTCCTGAAGAGGAGGAAATTTTTAACTGTGCGGGAGGGTGTGGCTGGGGGTGACTGGGGGTTCCACGGGCCACCAGGTATCCTAATTTTTTCACCAAGAAAAAAACTAAGTGGTACAGGCGTGCGAACTCGGAAAGTTCTTCAGAGCGACGGCGGCGCGGCGCGGCAGAATCCCTCGAAAAATACGTTTCATTATTTATGGCCGTCATTAATGGCAATGTTCCGGTCTTCCAGGGTCAGGTAAGGTTATATATCAATGGGTCGTTTAAAAATCTTGAGGGTATCCCGCCGGTCAATTTTCTGGGAGACTTTCTGGCCACCGGGCTAGTTGTAAAATCTCGATTCCGAATCCGACTCAGACTCCGACTCCGACTCGAACATTGCACAATGGTAACGCGATGCTCCCAAAGGATTAAAGATTTTGCTGGGACCGTCCGAATCAGCGAGACTATAATAAATTCTGACTCCATTTTAACGCGCATACAATCGTGGGATCGTCAAATGTTTAAACGATCAATGAGAAAACAATTGTCAAGACGAATGAAATTTCTCTGTGGAACTAAACAACCTATACATGTATAGGTTGTTCCACTGACAGTGACTAACGGCGGGACGACAATTTGGGTGTTTTCACGGAATGAACTAGCCGGTTACATACCTTGAAAGGGGTATCCAGTGAAGCAGGGCCGCATCATCGAGAAGTTCGTGGTCACCGTCATCTCAGCGCGTCCGCGCTTCCAGTCTCCACGAAAACGCTACGAAAGCCGTGTCTGACGCGCACAGATCCCCGAAGGATCAATCGAAATAGATCACTAACCAATTTCGCGATCACCGAGACACTTTCCGGATCCTCTCTTCGACTTCGAACTCGGCAATTAAAAATATTGCCGAAACAATGATCTCGAAGCAACACGGTCAGGATATCGCACTGAGAATCCTCTAATCATAAGGACGACGAACTGTCACTTTGAGACCGTCACTCGTTTGCACCACGATCAGAGGATCGGTAGCAAGCAGCAGTTAAAATGATGATGAAGAAGAAGAAGAAGAAGATCCTCGTTTCGTCCAGCCTCGTTCGAGTCTTGCCGTCTAATCCTTGGATATATCCTTGAAGAGACAACACCTGCGTCCTCGTAGTCCTTCGACAAACTCGAACCAGACCGAACGGCTCCTTGATCCTGACTAGTCTCTTCGAGAACTCGCCACCGGGGTAACTAACGCTTGGCCACTCCCATCGGCAAGGCTTCTTCTTCGGGGCATCGCTGGTGGGGAGGAACACTGTGGCCACGATGTTAGGTCTTCGGTTAGGTGGTTTGCGTACCTGTTCAACCGGCCACCTCGACCAATCCAAGCCCACGAGCAATCCCCTTGCCGAGACACACAAGTCACGCAAGTCACGCCCATCGCTTCAACCAGCGCATGACTGGAAGCTCGCGGGGGAGGACTGTCGGAGACCATGCTTGCCTGCCGACCACTGCTCCTTTTTCGAGAGACCTATTGGTGGGGGCTAATTCTTCGACCGATCATTTTTACTTTTATTTTTATTTTTATTTTTTATTATGAGCGATTTTCGGGTCGGATTTCGATGGGGGTTGCCGATTAATTTGATTTTCAAGTTTGTTGCTCGAAGCGCTTTCGACTACATACGTACCTACGCTTGTTTCTTTTTTTATCGAGAATATTAGGTACAGTTTTGGAAGATCGTCTTCTGGGGGTGATATTCTTCAGGCTATATCGACCGAGTTTAATTTTGGATTTTTAGTTTCTTTTTTTAAAGTGACTCGAGCACCTGTTCTTGCGGACATTCTTTGCCAGGGGTTGCTCGATAAAAGCGCTTTCTTTTCCCTTGCGCTATAATTTTTCAAAAGTTACAATCCAGTTTTTCGTCTTGTAGTAATTTAACGAGACTCTAGGTTCAGTAGTGACAAGCAAAGAAGCAAAGAGACTTCTTATTGAACTGTGCCATTTATCGCTCGCCGAGTTACAACAGTGTCTTTCTCATTTTCTTGCAATTACTATTGTTTCCCGTCTGCGACTGTGTTTTTTCTGCGATTGTTCTGCGATTTCTTTTTACCGTGTTTTCTAAAGTTTCGTTCAATGGAACGTAAAAATTGTCTGGAGGTTATAAATTTTCTATGATCAATTTGAAAAAAGTAGATAGATGATTTTCGACAATCATAAATTTATAAACTATAAATTATCAAGAAAATTCTTCAACGCCGTCGTGATAAATATTTAAGAAATATCAAAGCGGATCAGGAAAGAATTCTGAAAATCCTGGAACACCGTCGCGTCGCGCGTCGCGCGTCGCGCGTCGAGCGTCGCGAGAGACGAGGCTCAAACACATAAAGTCGACTCGCTTGAAATCGTGTTCCCCTAACAATTAACGCATGATCAATCCCAACTTTCGCTTTTTAGGGCCAACCATTCTTTTTCCACCGAGGAAATGACGATGCTTCGTTTCGAGCAGGACGTGACACCCGGCGTCGACGAGTAAAAAGACTAATTGAATCAGAGATCTCGAGTTCCCATTTTCTTTTTCGATTTCTTGCCTTTCGGCATCGTGCAATCCACTGCAAACAGTTTCTATTATTGCAATCGGCCCGTTTTTCCTAGACAATCTATACAAATGTTACGTCTTGCGCAAACAATCCCTTTTTTCCACAAAATACTGCCCATTCTTTCCAACTACAAAAGAGAATAATAGAAATCTAAACATCGTCAACGATAATTTCATTGTTTCGCATTCGTCTAACATGATTTGATAGCCTGAAAATTATTAAGAGAAGAAATACATTTTGATGCGCGTTCCATTTCCGATTACCGAACGATAGGTTCTGCTTTCTGCTTTCTGCGGCTGCAAAATAACTGGTAAAGAGCAAAGACATCCTTCGGCAACTGGCTAAAAATGTATTTTTTCGATTCCGAACGTGCAGAAGAAAATGGACGCGAAGATCCTGCAGGAGCTGTTTGCGCGAATCGATTCGCGCCGCAGTTAGGATGCAGAGATCATGGTTCCCTTCGATTTTCCGTGGAAGCTCGGTTGATTCGTTCCATCGCGGCCATGTCGTCCTCAGGGAAAGCCCGGTAGACCTGCGGAAAAAATCTCGGCTGGTCCGTGAGAGGATATTGTCCGGAAGATTTAGTTTTGAGAAAGAGCGAGAGAGAAAGAGGGGGTCGGGGTCGGAGTCAGAGTCGGGGTCGGGGGTCCTCCGCTGATGCCCCATCAATGTTTATTATCGTCCTGTTTGTGCGTCCCGTGAACTCCGGAGCGCGAGAATGGCCAAACAGAAGGCTGTCTTAGGAGGCGACACGCATTCACTGTCGCGGGAGGTGGCGGAAAAGCGGAAGGAAACCGGCAAAGGACCACCCGCAGGGTCCTCGTCCTTACGAAGTAATACGGCGTTACTTTTAACGGGGCCTGTCGGGTCGACGGTGTCCCGCGGCGAGGACAAAACAAACTCCCTAATGTCTTCATGCTACTCATCGCGGACCATCTCCTTCTCCTTCTTCTCCTCCTCCTCCTCCTCCTTCTCCTTCTCCTTCTGCTTCTCCTTCTCCTTGCTACAGGGGCGAGAGGGCCAGCAGAATCTAGATAGACGGGCAGAGAGAAAGAGAGAAACTATCAAGTTCAGTCGTATGACGATTTTAAATGTTTTTTTTCTAAATAAATCTTATATCTCAAAGTGAGCAAATCTGTTAATCCAGCTACGTGTTCATTGATCGTAATACTGGTCGTTCACGATCGCGTGGAAGAGAGAGGAAGTGGAAGAAGAGGAAACCGGCAGCCTCCTTGGTCGGTTTCCTAGCCAGTTGGTAGCTCCGAGGATCACCGCAGTAGCTCTCTTCAAGGTCGCAAGGAAGATCGTCACGGTGTCGTCACAATATGTCGCTGATTGCCGAGCGTGAAGCGGAGAATTTCGGATCACGACGGATGGATGAAGACGTAATTGATTTACGGGAATGCCCGATGATCTATTGGGAAACTGAACCCCCCACTAGTAGCTAGTGTTTGTTTTCGGTGTGTCCAAGGTAACCAAACTGGTTGGTTCTGACTTTGTTGAATTTGCGATTGCGAGGGACATGATTTAGAGTTTTAGAGTAGAGGCGAAGAGGGAGGGTTGAATCTCGAGACTCTGTTTGGAAACTTTGTGTGGGGATAATTGAGGATTAACGTGGAGTTGGAAGGATCGAAGGAGGTAGATTTCTAGAAACCCGGGAGAAGATGGTCTTTTGAATAGAATTCTAATTTGTTACGTGTCCACCATTTAACTGTGTACGACGAGTACACTCGCCACGGAACAAAACTAAATACTTGAAAAAAATGAATATTAAAAGAAATTCGTAATACTTGGACATTTTTATCGCACCGCTATCGGTTACAACTGACGGCGTGCACGGCGCGGCGTGGCGCAGAAACAAAGTCGGTATAGTTCGACCGAGGTCGTGCGTCCTCCATCGATCGCTATCATCTCTGGAGCGTGACTCGCGTCGAAGGAAAAAGGCGTCGAATATCGTGACGCGGTAACCGATCCCGATCTAGCACACACGTCTTATCGCAAAAACAAGAGACCCGTCGTTGTTGCCGTCGCGAGAGTGCGAACAGCGTCGAAGGAGTGTGAAGAACGGCGTGGGCGAGACGAGTATCTCGCGTCTCATGGGGAGCCATGAAAAGTGGGCGTAGTCGGGAACCCGCAAATAAATGCAAATTGCCAAGAGACGTGCGATCCGCCTACCCGACACGCCGCGGCGAGGAAGACAACAGCCCCGGAACACCGTTACGCCGTAAATAATCCACCCCCTTTCAAGCATCGACCAACAACCCCTTCTCTCTCTCTCTCTCTCTCTCTCTCTCTGTTTTTGCTTGTCTCTTCTTTTCGGTCTTTTTGCCTCTCTCTCTCTCTCTATTAAGAGTTTTCCTGTTGCTATTGAACGGAGTGGGCTCGATGGGTAAATAAGAGGATCGTAAATATCCAGCTTCGGCGCGGTTAGAGTGAAGCCACATGAAAATGCGGTTCGATGCTGCAACCGTAAATCATCGCCGGTTCCAGGGAATCGGTAGTCGGTGACGATCTGAAAAATTGCGGTTTCAGGATGCTCAGTGCTTGCGGTCGGGCTGTTCATTGTTCCCCGATGCTCGATTCCGTCGTTTCTGCTGACGATTGTTCCGACACAATCGAGCCTCTGCTAATGGTGCAGGAAGGAAAGAAGAGAATCAAGGGTCAGGGGTACCGGGATCATGGCACGGAATAGCCGGGAATGCGAAGGAACGCTAGTTTCTAGAATACGAATACGAATACGAATACGAATCGTTGATTCGTATCGATTCAGAGGACAGAGTAACTACATACCCAGCAAGCGAACACAGAGGATCACGATGTCCACTGAAGGATGGCGTGATCCTCTTTGGAGCCATAAAGTAGCTCGCTGCCGAAATCGTTCACGGCGCACAATGAGATCGATCTCGACACGAAGAACCATGCAGAGCATTCTTCCAAAGAGTTAATTTTTTGCCAGCAAACAACCCGACAGCCGAGAATTCTTTGTCGGGCCACAAGAAGAGAGTTGAATGCGACTTTGACGAGGATGTTGACAGATTCGCAGCAGCGAGACCGTAGGGGGTTGTTCTCTCTTCGTCGGTAGCTGTTCGATTTGCGATAACTTCCGAGAGAATGAGAATTTGCAAGTGAATTTTGCTCGTTCTACCGTCTTCACGAAATGTATCCCGTTTCTTCGTATATTCTTTTCGGAAACGATGAGTAGCGTTCGATAACGATAAAGAGTTGGCAGCAAAGACAAGATGAAGATGTTTCTGGTAAAACGACAGCGACAGACAGGAGTCGTATCAACATCACAGCAGCAGCCTTCCAATTTTTTGCCATCTCCATCCCCCGCCAGGTCTCGTTGAAAGCAACCCCGTCAAGGATGTTGACGGCTGGCCAGCGGGATGTCCTGTAAACCAGAAAAACTTCCACCGTCCGAGGCTGGAAAAGCTCCTGGAAGTTGTGCAGAGTCTATCCAGAATCCAGAAGGTAGTCCCGCCCGACCGCGTTAAAGCCTAACTTTTGGCCACTTCTCGTCACGGACCGTCGCGTCGCGTCGTTGTTATCGCACAGAAAATTATTCGGGTCCTCCTTTTCATCTCGCAGTGGCGTAACGAAATAGCCAATTGGAGCCGCGCTCAGACGACGATAAATTTCGCAATTTCAAAAGCACTGCATAGCACAAAACGTCTTTACGCCTTCCGAAATTCTTACAGCTCTTTCATCTTCTTTTCCTCCTCGTAAACAATTTACTGCCTCTCCAAACTGACTCCTATTGTGCTCGATTCACGTACACGATACACAGGACATGAAAATTATTCGAAATTATACCGTACGTGGTACAACATTCGAATAGCCCAAAACATAATATTTATACGATACATATAAATTAATTGAATGTGCATTATTATACGTATACAAAGATTTCTACCTCGATAAAACTAATTTCTACGGATAATCGCTTCGTTAGACCTTCTTACAGCCTCGTAAAAATTCTTTGCAATTTTTTATTGCCATTCTAAGCGATCGCTTTGCATTTGCGAGACGACTTGTACGCCAGTGTACGTAAGGGAACAGGAACGTGAAAGGAAGAAAGAAAAGGAGGAAGGAAGTGCCAGGACACTTCATAAACGTTGTTCCGCAGGTCAATCGGTGTTCCCGGACCGATCGTAAATCTGCAGCAGCTCGAAAATCGTTCATTGTTGCGACAACATTCCGCGCGAAGAAGGACGAAGGAAGGCATGATGGCTATACGAGGGTGGCCGTAAACTCATCATTCCTGATATACGACTCCGGGATCGGGCCGCCGATTATGCCAGCTCGAGCAGATTTCCGCGCCAGCTTTTAACGCGTTATTACCACGCTATTACGAGAAGCATGCCTCTTCCTCGGCGTGGCTGACAATCGGGAACACTGGGGATTTATGAAATCTGACCAGGCCAGCACCGACTTTTGCGAAACCACGTCGAGAACTGGCGGCCTGGCGGCCTGGCGTCCTGGAAGAGTTACGACGATCAAGGCATCGAAAACTGTCCAACCGAAACGCTGGCGTGCAACGAAATCGCTCGGAAATAGCCTAGCCGAGCCTAACCGAAGCTCATTTTTCAATGACTATCGAACCAATCGAAAACTGACCAAAAATCCTGTATAATTGCAGTGAGACCGATCGAATAAAGAATTTGAATTTACAAGATTGATGGATAAACGGTGGATGTTACTCAGCCGGTTGCTCCGTCAATTGTTCAAACCGGCATAACAGCGAGACAGTCGCGAAAGGAAGCTGGTAACCCCAAAAACAACCGAACAGGAACGTCATCGTGTAAATCGCAATTAACGAGCACGACGTAAACCACGGGTTTACGAGAAACCGGAAGAATCGGTAGGTTTTTGGGCCAACTAGCAACAGCGCACCGGTGAGAGACGGTTTCACCGAGTCGATGCGACGCGACAGTGCGAATCCGACAAATCGATGCATTTAACTGTCTCGCTATCCAATCACAGCGTTACCACGAAAAATAGATAAAATTTCCGTGAGAAGAAATCAATGATCCCAGTCAAAGAAACACATGTTTTATTCAACTAGATCGACTCGACTTTCTACGTCGTTTTATGTTTTATTACTTAATAGTAATTCCGATCGTTTCTCATTTAGTATGTCTACAGTCTACATATACCGCACTATTCGCACTGCTCTCCACGAACAACCGTCGAGTAAAAAAATTATTTTATAGACTGATTCGTGTCTTTAGGCTTTCGAAAAATCTTCCGAGATAGCTAGTTATATGTACCAACTGGACGCAACTTTCGAGGGAAAAAAAGGTGGCCGAAGGGACAGGATGCTCCCGGATCCAACCACGTGACAGGCACCCTGCCAGGACACCGTCGCGTCGTCCCCGTAAACTCGGATAACGTCCTTCGCGTGTAGCCTGTAAAATCTCGAGTCGTAAAGTCATCAGATCGTAAACTCATAAATATTCGTCATCATTGCTCATAATCCGCATTGTTGCCGTTGAACTAGGCCCAGTTCATGGGCGCACAAAAAAAAGGGGCAAAGAGACGGAAAGAAAAATCTGCCGGACGGCACGGCCCGAAAGTACGACCAAAAACGTGAACAGAAAAAATTTCGTGGTACCTGATTCTCATCTGTCTCTCTCCTCTGTCTCCCGGAAACCTTTTCCAAAATTTACGATTCTAATTTTTTGCTCGCCTGCTCGTCTCTTGCCTTCGGGGCAGGAAGTCTCCGATCATTTTTACACTGTTTTGTACTGTTCTAACCCTTTTAGGACTAGTTCGACAAAAAACATTTCTAGAAAAATTGAATCCTTCAAAAATTTTGTATCGGGAGCGTGATATTTTATTGTACCGTTAAAAATTGTTTAAGATTGTCCAGTGTTTGTATGAAAAGTTTTTACGTTACTATTATTGTTGTTTTTCTTGCGTTTTTTACATTTTCATGATTTTGTAAATGTCCTTTCTGTTTGGAAAAAACGTGGTAATTCACGAGTTCATATCTTTCCTTCCATTTAAATATTTCGTCGCGTAAATTAATCTCGTCAACGTACACTATCTTATCTATAAAAATAAATTTTCTTCGAGGTTCCAGACGCTCTCCAGAAAATAAAGAAAATTCGTAGCAGCCTGGAAGGTACCTCGTCACGACTTTATTTAATTCCCATCCCCCGTGGACCTGTTGCTTCGTTATCACCTCTCGTTAATCAGCAATTACACCGACGCGACGCGACGCCTCGGTTCTCTCGTTGGTGTAGAACGCGCGGATAATCGTCCGCGATAGAGAAACAGGACGATCACCGTGAAAGGAACAGGAAATTTTTGCGAAGAAGCGAAGAAGCGAAGAAGCGAAGAAGCAACTGTTACGACAGGACGTTGTCTCGGCCATGAAAATCCCGAGAATGCTTTTTGTCTCGGTTAATATCGCGTGGTTGTCCGACCGATCGTTAAACGGAGTATCAAGGCTGGTGCATGAATCGGCTGGATCGCGCGTCGAGCCATCGAGATCGTAGGCGTTCTACCGCGTCTATCCATCGATCGCCGCTTTCCTTCGAATCCATCGTCAAGGATTATCCTCGCGTCGCGATCCTTTCTGGTCAATTGACCGGCAAAACATCGTGAGAACGATTATCGTGATAACGAAGCCGGGCCGTTTCCGATCGCTTCTTGCTCTGCCGAGTCTGATAAATAAATGCAAGCGACGACAGAATGTATCAACCTCCTGATACCGATTAAGTAGAGATCGTTCAGGAGCAATTTTGCGATGGAGGAGCAGCGAGATTCAAAGTAGAATGAATGCGATAGAAATTCACTTATCGAGCCGATGCCTGTCCCATTCCCGGCCGATCCCGAAACCCTAACAAGCATTCAATCGTCACCGAGACGAACGTTTTTATCAGACCCGAACCACCAAGTGAACGTTAATCGAAACTTAATATCACCGGAAAGCGGAGTCCATCAGTGAAACTGGAAAGGACCACCGTAGCACTCGAGACGATTAAATATTATTTACGCGGTTAAACGAAGCGATTACGGTTTTTGCTCGGCTCCGAAACAGTTTGTCACAATCTGCAACGCGAACACACGCGCGATAATAATTTCAACTAGCTCCCATCAACCAATTCTTTCGCTGGAAAGCGTAAAACGAGCGCACAATTTTAATCTCCGATTTCTTGCGGTTTAGCCTCTCTCGATCAAATTCTTTATCGAATAGAATTTCCCACAAAGTTTTGCCAGTCTCGTGTCCTAATCACCGAGGTGAAAAACCGTCGAATCGGTCGAATCGGTCGAGTCGATTCGGCGTGGATCGAACGATCGGTACATATTTCTCACGGGGTGCTGGATCGCGAGCGCGCGCGCGCGAGCGTTATATCCATTTTTCTACACAAGAATATTAATCCTGCCTTATAAAATACTAATGTCGAGTATATGTACCTACAATTTTTTTTTCAATGTTATGTTCCTCCGTCGAATCAACAGAAACACTGCCACTTGCGCGTCGCGTCGCGTCGCGTCGCGTCGTAATAAGTGTGAAGGACAAAACACATAAACCAAAATCGTGACAACGAACGGACGAAGTAACTCCGACCACGGTCAAAATAGTACTGCCGTTGTCACCTTGGTTTTTCCTGAATGGTTAAGGGTGGGATTTAAGAGGGGGTAATGTTGGGTTCGTTAATTCGACATATTAATAATTAGGATATTCTATTACTAATATCTCTATTACTCTATTACACTAAAATTCATGAAAAATTATTCCTATCTATTTTATTAACGAGAAATGTTTTTTTTTGTACGGAATCGTACAGCAATCCATATTTTGATGCGTACGCGTATACGAAGCGACGCGACGCGACGCTCCGTGGACGTAGGACCTAATCTTGACCCGTTATTAGTCACGCGCTTCTTTTTTTTCTGTTGGGGGAGCACGCTCCCCCGACACGCTGTCAACAGTGTCAACGCGCTGTCATCGTCATTTTTTACGTTCGGAAAACGGAGAAAAGGAAGTCGCTAAGTTCACGGGCCATCCGGTGCAGTGGCGTCTTGTGACTTTGATCCACATTCCGGCTTTGCAATCTCGTCGGCTACGACGTTGAGTAATCGAAATTGCGTCACCGTGTTGGTCGCGAAATCGCGGACACGATCGATCTCGCTAATAATCGCTGCCAACGCCGCCACCGCGCCGCGCCTCGCCTCGCCGCGCCGTCGCGAGTATAAAGTCATTAGTCGAGAGTGATGAAATCACGCGAGTCCTTTTCGAGTGACGTAACGAACGATCGAGACCTCCGCTGTCGATCCATCGGGCTTCCCGTCTGCCGTCCGCCGACCGCCGACCGCCGTCTGCGATTCCGATCCAAGGTGTACCACTGAATCATTCACCGTGCATCGACGATCGTTGCGATCGAGACTCGGCAGCATTATATCATTCTGTTAGCGAATTTGCAGATCAACACCCCATAGAAATGCTATGAAATGCTCCTTTGATACGAGTTATTTTTTTTTTTTTTTTGTTGTTTAGCACGTTCTCCTTGATTTTTGGTTAAAGAGTATCTTTCTCTGGTACAGCGAAGGTCGAAGAAGAAGGTTCCTGTATTTTGTTGTAATAATCTTTTCGGTAGTGGAGTCGAAAGAAATTGTATGTCCGAGGGCTGACGCCTGGTCGACGAGGAAGCAGCGGTCGAGCAAGTAGAGCAAATATGTAGATTCCGAATCCCGATATAACTTCCGCAGCTCGGGGTGCAATTTCAGCGATGTCTGATGACTCGAATTACCCAACTGCAGCGTCAGCTACAATCTACAATCTACAATCGTCCGATTTTTACCACAATTCCGTCCGGCAAATCCCTGAAATTTTCGTTTCTGCGATTTCCCTTCACCCAGGGAAGAAAATCCTCGCGGAAGGCCGCACGAGCCGCACGAACCGCACGAGCCGTTCGAACCGACGATTCATCGGCTATTTCTGAACGCTTACACGGCCGGCGAACGGTGGCTGCCGGGAAAAAAGTGGTTTGCATATTTTTTCACTTAGGCGACTTCATCAACGATGGTCATTAAGCGGTGCAATTTTATCGGGCGCCGGCCGACGCGACGCATGCGACCCGACACACGAGAAGACACGCGACACGGGAAATCACGCCGTTTTTTAATTAATCGCGATAACGATTTCGCGTTTGCCAATCCGCGGAATCGATAGCGCGCTGCGAGACTAATTAACACGGAAATAATTTTGCGAAAGCTCCTCTTCGGCCGATATGCCAGAATTTCGGAGAAACGAGAAGCAAGATGAAAATATACCTGGTCCTTCAATATTTTTCATTTTCATAATAATTGTTCGTGTTCTAGAGGAATTTCTAAAGGTTCTGGGAAACGTACGACTGAAGCTGACTTTCAACCATTATCCTGGACGCTAATGTATGACATCCGGATCACAATGACGCCTCCCATCGCGGGATTCTCTTCATCATGTCGGGTCTCACCGCGGGTTATCACGGTAGCCACGACTTCATTCAGGATCGAGATCGAGGAATTCTTTTCAGACTGGCTAGCCTGCTGGATCTATCAGACCTTAATAAGATCAAGAAAACTCAAAGAGGAAAAGAGAGAGAGAGAGAGAGAGAGAGAGAGGGGGAGAGATAGAGACGGCGATGTAATTTTGTACGCGTATTGTCGAGTAGGATGATGGTGGCGAATGAGTCCCTGTTTTTCGTGGGCGCTAACTAAACGAGCTAGCTTCTGGTTTCTAGATTCGTGTTCACTGATTCCGCGCGTTCTTCAACATTTTTATCTAATTATTATATATGATTACAGTGGAAGTTGATCGGTCGGCCGATTGCGGTTCCTCGGAAATTTTGCCAACAGTCAGGACAGCATACGCCAACCACCATCAGCAGCACGGGCCAACAAATGACTCCGAATTGACGGCCGATGACAGTCGATGGAAGAAAGATCGATTTCCATCCGAGATGCACTCAGGCGGCATTATAATTTCGCGCGGCCTTTGGCGGATCTTTTAACGCAGTCGGGAACACTACGCGTACGTACGTGCATGCGTGTGCGTGCGTGCGCGCGTGTATAAGTCGCAAGTCGCGACGTGTGTATGCCCCTCATTTGCTGCACGTCGACCGCCACGGATGCATTTATCATACGGCCGCCTGCCTCGAATGCACGCACGCGTACTCACACGCGCTCGCTCGCCTCCTCTTCCAATCCAAAGACCGAAGAACACCGCTCTCTCGGCTCTCGGCTCTCGGCTCTCAGCTCTCGGCTCTCGGCTCTCGGCTGGGTTCACCTGGCCGGTGTGCTGCTGCGAGGGTGTGTGCGTGCGAGAGTGCACGCTGCACACTGCAGACGATGCACGATGCACGATGCACGATGCACGATGCACGTTGCACTCGCGCCGCAGGAAAACACGAGCCGGTTTCACGTGTGCGACTGGACAATGGCGGCCGTCACGGTGAAACGCATCGAGCTGCTACCGTCTTACGCTTCTCTCGACTTTGCTTTCCTTGACGAGATATCGAGTTGCTGGGAAACTGGATGTACAAATCAATTGACTGTAGCGTCTTCTTTAGTTACCTGTATTATTCGAAACAACACTCTTGGATTTTTTAGATCTTTTACCATTTTATATCTTATCTTATGTTTGGTCAATTGTTTCGAGTTTAAATAGTTCTAATAGCATTCTGCAAGAATTCTACACAGGCGACAAACATACCGAACTCATTAATTTCTACCTCGTACATAATCCAGTCAAATAATGAATTTTCTAAATTCACGTGAACCAGAGTGCCCGCAACGTACCGCCATGCGCCGCCAGTCTTCTCTTTGTACAATCCGAAGATTTGTAACTTCATTCCCAGAAACAAAGACGAACGCACGCTAGGTAATTGATAGGTGTATCAAATTTGAGTAACGCGACGCTTGTTGTCGTTTTCCTTGTTTCGAAATCGAGTCTGGCGGCACCAGAATTTATTACTATCTACTGGTCGAGATGATATCGAGAGGAAGTTTCGCCGAAGAGATCGACGTTTCGATCAAGATTACCGTCGGCGAAAGGGAAGATCGGATCACGATCAAGACGAAACGTGGAAGGAGGGACACAGAAAAGAGGGGTTGATTTTTCTCATTGGCCGGGGGCGTGGGACGCTGAGGAGCCGCGTATACGAGCCAAGAAACAAGCCGGCTTCTTCAAGTTTTTACCGGCGACCGGAGTGACTCAGCGGCTATTTCTCATTACCAGACCGATATTTTTGTAAAATTGGATTTTCGTGTGAGAAAGCCCGCGACCCTGGCTACTTCTCCTCCTCCTCCACCTCCTCCTCCTCCTCCACCTCCTCCTCCTCCTCCTCCTCCGCCGCCGCCTTCTTCTTTCTCATCCTCTTCATCCTCCTCCACCGTTTACAACACCGTGCCGACACCATCTTTGAACGCGCGCGGCGTCTTTCAAACGTACGCTTTTTAACTGTGAACTGGAATTCGAGGGATCCATCGATCCTCCCTTTCTTCCTCGCTTCGCCTTTCGATTGGAATTGCACCCTCGAGAAAAAAATTTAACCCTCCACTGCACATTTCGTTTGCAGGTTTTTAAGAACGCTTTGTCAGTTGGACCAATTTCTCCAGTTGTAAGGATTCCTTAGAGTTAGACTTACTGTTTTAATTTCCGTCGAGGTAAAGGTAAACAGATAAACAGGTAAACAGGTAAACAGGTATTTCAGAATAGTTATTCTGACTCGCACAATGAAAGAAAATCCGAACATAAAATCTGCTCAACACTCATTTTTATTGGCAGAGAGGATTGAAGAGGGAATGGGCGCGCGAAAGTGAATCGAGACCGGCCGATCTGAAATTGCAGCCCGGAGGATGCGCGCGTGCAGGGTGCAGAGCGGTGCGTCGCGTCGTGTGTAGCGTGTGTGGTCCCCTAATTCATCACGAGGCTCTCGCTCTCCTCGTCGCAACGCTCTGATGTGAAGTATGGCCGGGCCGGGAAATGATCCCTTAAATTGGTCCGACACTGCGGTGGGTCAGTTACAAGCCATTTGAATCGGGAAATTTCGCGGCACGCAAACGATTCCTTGCGACGCGACACGACGCGACGCGACCACGGGGCGAATAATCAGCGAAAAGAAGAAAAACAGAGTTATCAATCCGGAGAAAATTGCATAACTCGCGTACCGCGCGGCCGCGGCCGGTACATTTGAATTCGAAAGCGGGGAACTCTGAACGCTACATACACTTGTGTAGTTTCGATTCGTTCGTCGCGGCACTGCAGCCGATCAACGGTTTTTTCCTGCGCACCCTGAACCCCGCGTTTTCACTTTCGCTAAAAACAGTGAAGTTTCGTGGCGAAACTTCAACGCAAAGAACTTCCGAGTTTGTTTGTAGATTGGTTGGCAGACCGGGTAATTTCTAAATCGTGAGAAGCCGTCGTCAAGTTCTCTCTTTTCGTCGTTTTCGTCGTTGACCCCCGTGTTCTTTATTCAATTTGTTCCATGGCGCGAGCGAGTTTATCAAGTTGTAGATGGACTCTAAGCCTGTGAAAATCGAGGTTGTTGATTTGTGGTAGTTTGCAAAAGCAGGCGATCAAGTTCTAACAAGGAGAAGGGTCGCGCGTCGGTGCAAGGATCAGTCGGAGGAGGGAAATCAGGTTGACCAGCGGCAGCTTAATCATGCGCGCCAATTAACTCGGAGGATGATTAATTTTTCTACCGAGGTCGCTTCTTCGACACCCTCGCGGAGCCGGTCTCTCTCCACACTCCACGCTCCACGCTCGATTTATGGGATTAGCCGCGGTTCGTACAACCGGGCGTATCCTGCAATTGAAAATTCTACTTTGTCACGAGTATGACGAAGCCACGTGGGCGCCTGATTCCGGCTGATCAGCCTTAATTTGGGGAAATTTGATCCTCGGACGCTGACATCGAACTCTTGCTTCGATCTCCTCAAAATCAATTAAAAATTTCAATCTTCGATCGTTTTATTCTCATTAGTTTCCGTCAAGAAACATTCTGACGGTAGAGACGATTAATCTCGGTACGGTTTTATGCGCTTGCTGCACGAATATTTTCACAATTTATTAGACAGAAAAATAAAGTGTTACCGAGCCCAAAGATTTAATGAAATCGCGATGCAAACGAAATAAATAGTCACAGCAAAGAGAAAGCATTACCGTCTCGTTGCTCAGAAATTCTCACGGCGAAATTTTTCCCGCATTCTGCAGCTCGTAAAATGATGAATAAAAATTAAGGATTTACATAAGGACGAAGAATAAAAAGAACACCGCAATGATGCAAACGAAACAAAGTATGTCACCCGGTAAAAAGCATCGCAGTCTCGTACGTTAGACATTCTCACGCCACAACACCGACGAAATTAACACTTTACACGAAATGGTATTCGCGGTAGGTGACCGTGACAAAATAGCAGCAAATAGCTAGACGATCTATCGATCCTCGGATGGTCCGATCGACGATTCGACCAAGCAGAAACTGTAAATCAACGGGCACGTATCCTGTTCCATCGAATCGAACTAGAGAACTGTCCTCGAACGTCGACGAGACAACTTTTTGTGCGATTGCAAGACTCGTGGGAATCGTGTCGATATCCGTTACTAGTTCCACTTTGTCTACAATACTTTCTGTGCAGAGTTGACTAATTCAAAGGACAACGACCAGGAACGCGGCGATATTAATTAAATTCCAGAGGAAACATACCGAAAGCAAACTGCTGTCTTCGTCGCTCTAAAGTTGCAAATTTTCTTGGAGACCTGGAATTTCTTATTTACCATGGAATCCGTTTAGCGATGTTAGCGACAGTAAGGATTAGCGATCGATCGAGCATAGTTATTGGAAAGTGACAGCCGATAAAAATCAGGTCCCCTGTCGCGTCCAGATCGATTCGGAACGATCCGTCGCGTCGCGTCGCGTCGCGTCGCGTCTCGTCGCGTTTCCCTCGCGATTTCGCTTCGCGACTACGTTGAATCGTTCCCGGTCGGAATGCAGATGGCACGCGCTTGCATTCCGGTGCACTCGCGGTGCACGGTAGCCTCATCTCGGCTGATGCATGCCGACACGGCCCATTGAGCTCGCAGCGAGCGAGCGAGTGCACGCAGATGCACGCAGGTGCACGCACGCTCTGCCCGTACACTGCCTCGAATAGTTTGAATCCACGAAAAAGGAAGAGAAGAGAGAACTGCACGCGGCGCGGCTCGGCTTCCGCGTTTTTCGCGCATCGTGCGAATTAATCGCGTTATTAGTTTTCTTCAACGCTGTGGACCTCTCTTAAGTTGGTTCTTACACGACGCAACACGCTTTCCACCTTGATTACATAGAGGAGATTCTCTCTCGGAGAGGTGCAAGAACCGCTGGGAGTGACTCCCAGCTGCGTGCAAACGAGTCCCGTTGATTAACTTCGGCCAAGACTATTATCCGGGAATAGTCTTGACTCGCCGCCTCTCCGCCTCTCCGCCTCACCGCCTCTCCGTCTCTCTACCTCACCGCCTCAACGCGCAACGGCGACGACGTGACTAGACCGGGGATCGTGATCCGAGGGTTTCCGATTTCAGCTGACGTGGCTCGATTCGATTAACGCGATCGCTCGATCCTCGTACCTGCCACCGGAATTTTTCCAAGCTCGATCGTCTCTCTGTCACACCCCTTTAATTGGTAACGCGAAGCATCGTTCGTACGATCGAGTAATCAACGATTCTTGGACTTAGAATTGTAATTCTCGTTGCAAAGGAACGAGGATTAGAAATATGATTTCCGACAGTCTAGGTGTCGGTATATGTACATATATGTATGTATAAACACCGGCCTGTTCCTCTCCCGATCAGTATGCGCAACACCAGGCTCCCCTCGTTCGGCGCTAGTGTAAACACGAAATTCTATTGCCTCTCGATCTCGATTTCATATACCGGACGCAGGAGTTTTCGGTTTGCCACCGACTGCGGGGATGGAAGAACGAGGGAGCCCCGAACTGGCTTCGCAGCTCTCGCGTTACAAACGATGCCGACACCCACCTGTGTCCGACACTCTCTCCCTATTCCCTTCTTCCTCGTCTACCTGCCGCATGCCGCATGCCGCCCTCTTCTTCGTACCGACACTCGAATTCCTTCTTCGTTCTTAGCCTCTCCGTCCACGGAGCGTAAAATAATTCACGTCTGTCCACGTGAACCGTTATCGTACGAATGTTAAATAATAGAAATTAATTCGGCCTAATTTGGCGTACCACAACGATATGCGAATGCGAATGTACATCAAAGAATAATAAATAATTAAAGAAAGGCTCTGGGATTAATGTTGTAACGTTGTTATGTTGTTTAACAGAATTAAAGTAGGCATTTTCAAAAATGATTTCTCCCAGACGTTTTTCAGAGCGGTCTTCGACAAGGCCGGCAAATGACACAAGGTTGGACCCGTTTTTTTTGCATTCCCGGGAAATAAGAGAGACGAGGAAATAAGACGGTTTTCTTCGTGGCAGAGCGACGCGAACAGGGAGCAGAGCAGCAGACACGTGTGTAATACGCGTTCCCTTTTTTCCGTCCGTTAGTCCACTTTCATCCGCGACGCGACGCGACGCGACGCGACGAGACGCGCGATGCGACGCGACGGGAGCAACAGAAGCCTAGTGTAAACAGACGAGGAAGCGAGACATTAGAGAGGAATGAATGCCCCGGGGCGTACAAAATCAGTAATTTCGTCTTCGGACGCCCAGTCGGCCTAACCCGTCTCTCTTAGCGGTCTGCCTTAATGCTCTCCTATGCAACGCCATCGCATCTACCGTACCCGCAATAAACCGTGCAATATTGCGACTTCTTCGCCGCGTTCACAATGTCCACGAAATCTCATCGCTAAGACGACGACCGCTGGTTTCCCTGATTCCCTTTAATCCACTGAAATCAAGACAACTTCTACCCGACTTCTCGCGCCATCAATTTCACCTGGCTTCTTCTATTCGACTCCCCTCTATTACCGGCGGAAACGCACAAGTGCTTCGCGCATCAGCTCCCACCTTGATAGACTGTTCACGTTTCATATTCTCGATGCTGAATCCACGAAACACTTGTATCAGTTTTTCCACTAAAATTCCTTTCGTTATTTGCACTGCACGATTAACAGTTCATCGTTGATCATGGTGGGGATATCGAAATAAATCGATATTCATTTCTCGCGTGCTCCACAGTGAACAGTGTTGCTCGTGTCGATCATGCTCCGTGCATTATGCACGAAAATGAGAGCGTGTAGCGCGCCGCGCCGGGGGCGCGAAGCCTTGTTGTACGGTAAAACTAATCAAGCTTCTGGAATTAGCCTGTCGGCTCGAGCTGTGGTAGAAGAAAGGTGGAGGAGCGAGGGGATCGGACGGTATAATAAAAAAAGAAGAAGAAGAAGAAGCAGAAGAAGAAGAAGAAGAAGAAGAAGGTTGGGAAGGATATGAAATTTTCCCCGGGGGCGCAGCGGGTCGCCGAAAAAACCGGGGGCCACAATGCGCCCCAATTTTTATTCGAACCTCTCGTTGCTCGTCTCGCCGGGCCCTCTATTCGATTTTGTTCCTTTTTGCCGTGGACGCGAGCAGTTCACTCGGAATTCTTCGGGGCATGAATGAACCAGGACTCCGGCATCATTAATTAAACTTTCGGGCTACCGGGCTAGCGGTACTCAACCCGTTTTTTTCAGCCAAAGTGTGCTCGAACGACGCCTACTACAACGTTCCGATACCTCTCTTTTCAGACACGTTACAATACTTTTTTCCTAAAATCCTCTACGCGTTGAACAAAATGTTCCCCCAACTCCGAATTTAATAGAACGAAAGCAGAATAGAATGAAAACAGTATAGAACAACGCGTACCGAAGATCGTGGAGTATCTTTTGCCACGAACCAGAGGATCTTGAGCACAATGCTGATCATCTGAGCAAATCAAGAGGGAAAGTTGATCGTCGTCAGCGCGCCATCCAATCCACCTGTAAACCGGCAGATGCGTTTTGCCAGTGTCAGTGACATCTCGTCGTGCTGACTTTCACGACGAAGAAGCCTTTCGAAAATCGTGGTTGGCCCGAAAAAATGGCTGAGTCCCGATAAACTAGTTCCGTTAGTTAGACAGGCCTCGGAAGAAGGTAGGTAGGTAAAAGCAAAAGATGGAGAAGAGAGAGAGCGATTCGAAAACGACGAAGAAGAGGTGAAGAAGAGGCGAAGAAGAAGAAGAAAAAGAAGAAAAAGAAGAAGAAGAGGAGGAGAAGGTATCCTCGTCGGCTCGATCAAGCGTCGATGACTGGACAAGTTTCCGCGGATGGGTATCTGGTAGGCCCGAGAAATGGCGGCTGAGGCGACAGCCTCTCCCGCCCATCCTCTTTCTCGCCACACCACTAGAAACCGTCGGGCAAATTAGGTAAAAACAAAAACATCCTCACCCTCTATGGAAAGGCAGCGGCGACGACGGTAACGGAGGATTGGTAGACGAGAAGAGGTGTCGGGCCCTCCGGCTTCATTGTGCGCGATAATGGGCCCCCAAGTAATTAACCGCACTCTCCGGACGCTGTCTAAGCAGTTCGACGCCGCCCCCCCCCCCCGCCTCCCTACTCCTATGGTCACAGAACCGCGAAAAATGCGTTTGTACCGCGCCGAGCCGACGAACTCGTGTTTCCGCTCTTATGGAGGCGATGGACTGCGTGGGGGGTGAATTTCGCACGCTTACGAGACTTTTCCTTGGTTCTCGAGGCTCCACAATTACGGTCTTATCGCATACCTACAGTAAATAAACTGTAGATTTTTTGCGTTTATGACAAAAAATTGGATAGCATGAAATTTTCGAAGGAATTTCTACGTACGCCTCGGAACAATGATTTTGCTCGAATGCGAAGAGCGCGCTATCAGAATGAGATATTGATTCGTTGGAGTGTCCGAACGACTCCGAAGAATCGCAAAGCCTGTGAAGCAACAACGTTGTTTCTACGGCAACG
Source organism: Lasioglossum morio (assembly GCA_916610235.2). NCBI lineage: Eukaryota > Metazoa > Arthropoda > Insecta > Hymenoptera > Halictidae > Lasioglossum > Lasioglossum morio. The sequence goes on from OU744333.1 coordinate 15,425,742, forward strand.
TAAGTTAACAAGAGAACTGGCTGTACACGCTGTCGTTGGTGAAAAGAGAACGTGAAATCGGCGCGGTGCGCGCGAACGGATTGCCCGTTCTCGGTCCGCGTCGATAAAAAACCCCTGACGATTTAACAACAGCTCGCGCGATGACGTCTCCGAGGCGAGTGGTAATGGGCCCACGTCATCCGGCCGGTGGTTAATTAAAACGATCGCTCGGAGAGATCGGGATCATTTGTTTAGCGATCGTGCACGGAGAGTTATCTGGCCGTTACGATCGTGCCGTGTCGGATCGCAATCAGCTACCGGATTTAACATACGAACAAATCTTGCCAGAAGAGAGAAAGAGAGAGGTAGGCCGTTCGAAGGGGGAAACGAATTCGGTGGGCCAGGCTCGTTTAACGAGGACCGAAAGCGTCGCGTCGTCGGACTGAGAAGAAATCGAGCTTCGGCCTTGAAAGATCTTCGATCCGATCGAAGAATGCGATCAACGTTCTCGGGTTCGTTTCGATCTCGATACACCTTCCGCACCTGTAATCGGCGCTAGGATCTTCGAGGATATAGATGTTATGGAAGATGTTTCTTGGTTGTTAGCCCCACAATTTTAGACATTTTTTTTTCTGCACACTAAAATTTAACGATACTTTCGGTTTTGCGAGGTGAACGTACGGTGTACGTGTACGGTGACTGGTGACGAATGAGAACATCGTCGAAACAGCGATCGTCTGGTGGGCGACAACCGGCGAACGGGAGACGGCTGCGGCCGTATAGCAAACAGGGAACAATGCGTCGCGACGCGACGCATCGAACCAAGATGAGTCGGTAGATAGCTACCTGAACTGTCACGCGCACAGGTCTGATGGACCGCCGAGAAAACAATGAGCGCCGACGCGACTCGTTCCCGAGTGGCTTGATTAGTCATTATCTGGATAGGTGGTGCATCATCCCGGTGTTCGGGCCGTGTTACGAGCGGCGGGATCGCCATTGTTGTGCCAGGAAAAACTCGAATCCACCTTGGCCAGGAATGAAGAAGAAAAAAAGACGGGGAGAGAGAGAGAGAGAGAGAGAGAGAGAGAGAGAGAGAGAGAGAAGAGAAAAAGAGGAGAGGAGACCGGAGGAGCGCTCGTTTGAGGTAGCCGCCGGCTCATTCACGTTTCGAAATGAGATCGTCGTCTATCCCGCTCCTTTGATCCCCCCTCTGTCTCTCGTTCTCTGCGATTTTTCTTCTTATTTCTCTCTCACCCGCGCCGCGTCCAGTCGTTGGTCCCGTGCTATCCTACACGGTATCGCTATCACTCAGGATACTCTTTGCATATGCTAGATTGTAGATGTTTCTACCGACGCGACACGTTCGCTCTGTAATGTCGGCGATTCTTAAAACGTTGCGTCACAATGCTATTAAACGGCGCTGATCATCCCAGTTATTTAATTCCTGCGCGGATCCATTGAAAGGTCTATCGACTACTAGAAATACTTGAAAAATCCACAAAAAAGCAGAACGAACTCTAATAATTTCGCTGTTCCCCGCGAACACAGGTAGCAAACGCGTTAAAATCCGTGGTCGAGTGATCGAGAGGACCAGACGAGGAGTCTTGAGAGTCCAGGATCGAGGCAAGAACAAGGAGGACGAGTCCGCCTTGCGCCGGCGCGGCGCGGCGCGGCGCGGCGCGAAAATACGCGAAATGGCTGGACGCAAGAAAGCGTCGTTGGGCCCGCGTGACCGTTCGAAAAAATTGCCGAAGAGGCTCCTATGGCGACGGTGATCAATCTTGCCGCGATTTCGTCCCCGAGCCCGGGACGTATCCAGCCACGAAATCCAATTTTCTTCGGAGCGAGTAGCAGCGGGTAGCAGCGGGTAGCAGCGGGACGCGGGCGATCGCGCGCGGAGCGGAGACCAATTGGCTCCTAATTTAAGCGAGCAAAAAAACCCGACGTAATTTCGTGGATGGTCCAGGAAGGCTTAACGACGACGGAGCCTTCGCGAGAGGACGAAATGGTCCCCGGCCACTCCTGGCCTCTCGCTTCTTGATAAATTAATTTACACCGGAAACGCCTGACAAGGAAATGACGCCATTACATGCTACCGGGTGAGCCGACGGGGGTTCCTCGTTCTTTGTTCCTGGCCGCATTAGCGGTCCTCTTTATTCTTCTTGCGGGATCGCAGAATAGAATCTTTTTTCTTCTGTTCCTTTAATCTTGTTCGCCGCAGTCTCTAATTTTATGCTCGGCGCTGGCGCTCGGCGCGGCTGTTTCGATGCATAATCGAAACGGGGTCAGAAGGTTTACCGTAAATTCGACGAAACCAACAGTGTTCGAGATGCGCGTTGTCCTAAAACACAATTCCACGATTCCGAGGTAATTAGCGCGCAAGACAAGCGCGCATAGAGAGAGAGAGAGAGAGAGAGGCAGCGTGGGAGCAAAACGAGGAAGGTAGAAAGGCTGTTACGCATCAGTCAAGCCTAGATCCAGCAGAAATGTCTCAATCCGCGGGTTTTCGGGCCTGAGCGGATGTTCCGCCGCTTTCACGGATGCCATCGGGTGTAAAGGCCGATCCGCGGCGACTATAAATAAGCAAAACCACGTGTCGGCGACGACGCGAAGGCACACCTATTATTAGTGGCAATTAATGAGATACGGTTTCCGCGGGGAATGTGTCCGTGGTAACGCGCGTTCGACTCGCCTATCCCGCCGTGGAAACTTCCTAGCCACCGTAATTGCGGCCGCTTATGCTCGTCAAAGTGTATTCTCGACTTCGCGCTCCCCGCTGACGTTTGTCGCCTCGCCCGAACCCTTTCTCCGGAACATTTGCCAGAGAACGAAATTTCTATGTAGACCCTGCAGACATCCTCGCCCCAATTACATCGCCCCCGAAGGTACATTTTATCGAATCATCATCGATATTTCGATAAAAACTACTCGTCGGATGCTATAAAAATTGTTTGAAAAACAACAAGAGCAACGAGGAAACGTCTAGTCTCCTAGACGATAGGACTAACCTTTAGAGGGACCGGCAAAACACCTCGGTAACGCGAAGCGTAAGCAGTTTGATCGAAGCGATATCGGTGTAGCGCCAGCCAGCGAATCACGCGCGTCACCTCCCTAATCCTGTTGTTACCAAAACATTTGCATGGATCCTGTCGTCGGATCTTTCAGCCGGGGGACAGCGTTAACCAGATTATCTCGAAAGTTTAGCCAATTCGCAGTGCGGACAGAGGGCCAACAGTCCGCCTAATCCCTCTCTAATATGCCTGCCAGTGAATGCTCGGGGAGGGTGTCCGGTCTTCGCGGTTAATCCCATAATCCCTGTTGTCTGTCATGTGACCGCTTTGTGGTGGACGTCCATTAACTGGTCCCACGAGGCCAATAACACTACCAATGACCGTTGAACGGTGCCGCCGGTGGGCGTCAGGACAAGAGGAGGAAGTCCTCGTTGTTTAACCGTTTCGTCTTCTTCCTTGCAGAAAGTATTCTCAAAGAGGAGAAGAAGAAGAAGAAGAGAAAAAGAGCGAATAGAGAGAGAGAGAGAGAGAGAGAGAGAGAGACGAAGACGCGCGACAAGCTGGTTAATTTACAAGCTCTTCGTTCGTTGTAAATTCGTCAAAATTACCTGTCCGGGATCCACCACGCCCATCGAACCACGCTAATCCTTCTTGATATTTGGTTTTCTCGGTTTCCTTCAGCATCGTCTATGTCTATGTATACAGTTTTGTTCGATGGTTGCTATTTAGTTTTTGTGCTTGTTAAACCATTGTTTTGAACCCTACCGAATAGGCTAGCGTGCCAAATTAAGGGAGCACCGAATATCGAGTACTCGAGTGCTTGCGTGATGTAACAATATTAAATGTACGCATTGCGAAAGAAACTATTGCGGACAACCAAATATTTACGAATCGCTCCAAACAGTTGCTTGAACGTTGCACGTAGATTCCGAAGGAACAGTTTCACCTAAGCCTAAGCATTAACCTTGCTAAGTAGTATAACTGGGCATTAAACGAGGAACCAAATACACACTGTTTCCGACAATTAGTTGTAATTCACGGTAAAATCGGGGCCCCGGCAAAGTAATAATCAGCTCCAATTTCTGGTTGTTGCCTGCGGGCCCGGTCGTATACCAATTACTTTCGTCGACGGTTTTACGGTGTCTCGGTGTTTAACGTTTGCCGGTAAAATCTCTCTCTCTCTCTCTCTCTCTCTCTCTCTCTCACTCTCTTCTTGTTCTTCTATATACAGAAGGTCGCCACGCGGAGACCAGCTGTCATAAATTTCCAACATACTTTATCTCGGCAGACCTTCGAGAAATGGACTCTGAAGCTCCCCGTTTCGAGGGTCGCGCGCGCGCGTTTATGGCAACCGAAGCTACCTACCTAGTTGCAGACGTTTATTGGGAGCTCCCAATAAACTGACTGACGAATTTGCTATTATGCCTTTAGGCTTGCGCATTTTTACTGCAGCCACGCGTGCTGCACACTCCAAGAAAATTGCATTCGCGTGGCTGAAGGGAGTGGCATGGCAGCTCGATCGTCGCCGAAACTTCGCTTCTTAGGTCATTATTTCTAAATTAGGATATTGGAGGTTTCGGAATAGCGTATTCAACACAGTTTTAGAGTTTTAGAGGAAGACACTTATAAGAGGAGAGAACAATAAGCAGACGTAATTTCTAACAGGAGAAGAATAGAAAACGATACAAGTAAATTTCCTAAAGGTTTCCATTTCATTGAAAAGTTGAAACATTTTTATTTTGCATCAACACACGGAAGTGTTTCTGCATTGTTGTAGGCAGTCGTAAACATGAATGAACGTGAACACATTCCTCTCGAAATGTCAAAAGAGGAAACTGTGAAACCAATTTAGCGTTCCAATAAAACAGCCAATTACCATTCGATTATCACACTATCTACGATCAACTATTCCTAGAAACGAGTATCAATCTTGCTGGCAAGTAAAACCAGTTGCAAAGATTGAACGAACAGCAAATCGTTGGCAGTCAGCGCGACAAAGACAAAACCGATGACGCACAGAAGCTCGCTCATGCGGACACTGAAAACTTGAACTTGTTCTCGCTTGTATCGATCTCGGACATGATCCATGATTAAGGAGACTTCAACGAACCGTGGCCCGGTTGAATGCACGAAAAATCCATGGCAATCAACACCTGCACAAATGTGTACGAGGCGCAACGTTTGTATCTGTTAACGCATTACTTGCTGCCGATTATTTCACGATAGTTAATAGTTAAAACAAAACTACAATGGTAATAATTTCACAACGAATTTTATAACAGCAATTTCAATCGTAAACTAATGCATCGCGCCTAGTAATATTGTAATTTTTCTTGTAATTTCTAAAATAGTTAATAAGTTTCTGGCGGGTAAACCGTTAATTTTATAAAAGAATGTCGATGAAAGAGGCGATGAAATGAACGACGCGACGGAGTAACCGCGATCGATATCTTGCGAGTTCCCGTGGATGGTGGAAACCGTGAGACGAAAGGATTCGTGGATTCGTGGATTCGTGGAAGGAGGATTGACATTAATCCCCCACTTTTTCATCGAAGCAGCACAGCCCCACCATCCGACACAGTCTCGATCGCAACCGAGGTGTGGGCGTTACGGAGGCAGGGCTTGCGATCCCACCACCTGGCCAGTCCTCGACGTGGGTGTTTCGATTCCTTGGAAATGCGCCTTTTGATCCATCCGACCCCTCTCGCCTTTCAGAACCCACCGCAAAAATGTTTGAGACGCCGCCGCGTCGCTCAATATACATATATGTATGTATATGTATTTGCCCAACAGTATTGCCAATTGTAATTGCGAAAATTTCAATATTTCCTCGGTTTTCTATTTTATTATCTAGTCATGCTTCTCGTAAATGCAGAAAATTCGCAGTCCGATGGCACAGTCGATCTTTTAAAAGAGTCCAGCTTAGAAAATGATTTAAAAATACAATAGAGACGTGACCAATAAAATGCGACACCAAATGAGCCTGTTCGAAGAAAAACCTCCACATGGGAAACAACAAAAGGAGAAAACAATAAAAACAGTAAAACAGTATTTAATCTGCAGTATGATTTACGGGGTTCGATAAACGTGTCGCACGGAAAATCTCGAGATTTATCGACCCTCGCGAGCGTAATTGCGGGCTAGCAGCGTCAGAGGCTTGCTATGGATCCTTTTTCTTCTTGTTCCCGCCGAGCATGCCGTTTCGAAAGGGCCTCGTGCGCGCGTACGCGCACGCGCCCTTTGTAAAACCGTACCAGCGAAACGAGGAAGTCGTATTTCGTCCCTTTGAGGGTGCCGCATGATCGTACGTCGCGTTTGATCTCGGCTCCAATGACGCCTGCTTGACAAGCTGCTGTACCGGTTTCCCTTCTCCCCCTTCTCCCTTTTCCCACCCACACCGTGGAAAACAACCATCGGGGGAAACTGTGACCGTTTTTTCGTTTCAGTTTTTTTTATAAGGAAAATCACTTCTAACCTTTCAACGAAAAATATTTCAGTAGCTTCTCGCTTAATAATCAGCCAGAAAGAATTGTGTAAAGTGTAAAAAATCGATTACCTACCGACAAAAGATAGATACCAAAGACCTAAATCATTTCGCTAATTGCACAGTTAAAAATGCTGGAGGTAAAAGGAGCAGAAAGGTTGGAAAATTCCGTTGGGGGAAAACGAAGGGCATGCGCGACCAGGTTAACAAAAAAGGTGCCCATTACCCTCCTTCGACCTTCCGTCGAATCCTGGAGCAGGCTCTTCCTCATGCGCATTATTATGCATTATGATTTACGAGGTCGTGCCTCGGTACACGGGAATGCGAGCGAAAATCCTACTTTTACGAGTTTATGGGGGTACCCGATGGCCGATGGTGGCCGGCGTGTGGCCGTCGTCCGACCATAGGAAATCGTTGCGTCAGGGATTCTACGATTTTCGTAGCTCCTCGTCAAAGGGCTCCATCACCTTCAACGGGTCCACGACCTTGCGCTCTCTCCTTTGATTTATTACCGAGGCTCGAGCCTGCACAGTTGCCTGGAGTCTCAAGTGTCCTCGATCGATCTCGATCCTCCCTCTCTCTAAATTTGCATTTAGAAAAATGATTTTCCTTATTGATTATACTTAACGTGACAATTTCGTCGAATAATAATAATAATAATAATAATAATAATAATAAAGGGCATAGCCGTTTAAGATGGTCAAAACTGCCCTTAGAGGTTTTTCAATGACTATCGAACCGTTCGAAAGCTGACAAAGAGAACTCTAGCTTTCGCGCGAGGGTAGCTACAGGGTAAATGAAATTTCAGCTTTTCTTCTCTTTTCTAAACGAGTTGGATTGGGAATATTTAAAAAAATATTGAAAATATTGAAAAATTGCAGATCCGAGGGTTGATTTTGCAACGTAAAGTCCAAAAGCGAACGCAGTTGGCGAAAAATTGCAGAAGCGAGAGGCTGGCTAAGTTAAAAGCAGAGAGAACAAGAGGACTGGGCCCGGTGGTCTCGTCTCGAAGGACGTGCGATGGGATTTTACGATCGTATTTATGGCCAATTTTATAGCTAACTCCCGTGAAATGTCCTTTATCCGTTTTCGTCTTTCCGTTTTCGAGGACAACGGTCCTGAAATATGAACGCAAGCTGTCGGAAGTTCTTACCTCGGTGAACCTGCTCGGAGAAACTTTCTTGCTATTTCCACTCTGACAAAAACTGTGCTCCATCATCGCAAAATATTAGAAAAACATATCGTACACACCAACTTCTAACACCGACGAGTATTTCAATTAGTTAATATTTATTCGAAACTACAAAACCGGGCACGCCGCACATTGTTCTATCGCGAAGAAGATTGTTCCGTTAAAAATCTGAAAATAAACGATCAGGGACTGGACGATACGGACTGGAAACCTGTTTATAGTTCTAATAAAGGACGCCGTAATCATGGCGTTTAGAAATTCAGATCACCTTCGGAATGTGTTAGCAATATTCCAATCATCTCGACGGTGCCAATTACAAAAGAGAAAAAACGCCTAATAGTCGCTACCGGTGTTTCGGCATCCTCCGAGACCCTCGCAGCCGTTCCCGCTCCTTTCCGAACCGTGACACAGCAGGTTTCTCTTAACTACGTGTACATGGATGGCATGTATGGGCTTCTGATCGTCTACTACGCATCACGCAGTTGTTCCTCCTAAGTTTGACAACACGCTGCCTCTAAATATCGTTACAAATATGTATGTTCTGAAACATTGTTCGACGATACACGTACTAAAACAATTTCTAGATTCCCAGTGAATCGACGGAATACTGACGCTACTTCCGGTGGTCGAATAGAACGGGGCTAGCACAACTGGAGGCGTGATTTATACGGGGGAAATCGAGTTGGTGGATCACGATTCTCGGTACACCTCAGACTGCAGTAAAATGTGAAAAATCCGTGTTCTAGCTGCTGGCCACGAGATGCGGCTACCGTAAGGCCGTTCTCATGAAAAACCGCTGGCTACCGTGCGCTAATAAAATTTACGAGACCTTGCGGTGCCCCTCCGCCTAGCTTTCGGTTTAGGTTTACGTTTCCGAGGTTCCTCAGAACTCGCAGAAGCTTCTGCTGACCTACTGCCGACTTTATTGTCCCGAGCCAGGCCTTGACTCGCAGGGGCGACTTTTACCCCGCCAACGACCTTGGAAATTTCTCCGAGGCAATGTGGGTTACCGGGACGTTATAATCTCGATGCCTAGGGTCGTATTTCTTTCAACAGTATCTTCAAAAAATTCAGCCGTACTTCCTCCTGTTCGGTTTGCTTGAAAAAAAGTGCAACGAATCCTCGATGAATTCAAATGTATATTTAAATAAAAACTTCTTTCCGGATAATCCATAGAGATACAAATGTAAGAAGAAAATTTCGAATAAAATTTATTTTCACACGTGGCCAAAACAGGGTTTAAGTTTTGCACAGTCTGTTTTTTCTTGGTGCCCTAACGAATGACACATCCTCGATACAATTCGATTCAAAGGCATTTTTGACTATCGTATCCGACTATACCCTCTTCTTTTTTTAAACAATAAAATTGTTGTTGATGTTCAAAACACGTATCAGAAAATTCTACCTATAAGTGAAACCATACGATCCTTTTTCAACAAATACTATATCTTCTAAATTTCTCGAGAAAACATGCTTGTAACTATGTACTACAGTGACTACCTCTGCCTTACAAAAATTGATCGCATTACCAAACCTGCAGTTTTCGGCAGCTACTTCTTCAAAGTAATGTGAAATAAAAGTAACCACTGCAAGACTCAACAATAATATCTACGGAATATTGTGGAATATATAAGTTTCAGTATAAATTTTTAAAATCTGTGCATCAAATTTGATCTTTCACTTTATACATTACAAACACTAATTAATATAAATCCGATATTATTATTATGCATAATGCTTACTTCCAGGAACAGAGTCCATCGTACACACACAAGAAAATTCACTTTTCGTAAAATTACAAGCTTCACACTGGTCTTTTTGACACCGTTGCGTTGTTCATTGCACGAAAACTGCGTGTCGAATGAACGCGATATGTATTTGTACTCCTACCATTTGGCAGGTATAAATGGTAAGACCTTTTACATTACCTGAGTACATATCCAGTACGGCAAGGGCCATACGGCTAACGGGAAATTCATTTATTGCATTTTGGCCACGTTTTCGGACTGTGGTGGAGCCAGTGTGCGATGGGACGGGACGGGACGCGAAGCGAAAAGCAAAGATCGAAGAGCCAAGAGCCAAGAGACGCGACCGACGCGACCGACGCGACGCGACGCCCAAGGCTCAAAGTGCTCGTATTAAAATTTGTCGCGGCGGCGTTCACGGCTATCTTTCTCTCATACAGCTGTTTAACCAGCTGTAACGCATCACACTTCCCCTCGTAACACCGTTGCACACCATCTACACGCCGGAATTTTTTCACAAAAGGCGCGCGTGCATCGATAATGCGCTGGGTGGTGCGTGACCGCCGCTTCCGTCCGCTAACCGACTGGATTTTTGCTCCATACGAGCAGAGAATGTCAAAACGCATGATGATCCATCGAAAAATCATCAACGACATCTAAGATGCTCTACATTTAAACGATTAAATCGAATAAATCATCTAAATAGTATTAGGTTGTCCGATAAGTTGATTTTCGATTCGTGCACATAATGCAAATTCGTGTTAGGAAGTACTAAAACGTTAACATAAAGATTATCGCGTTGTTTGTAATTATTTAGCAACATTGAAGGAGCAGATTCCGAAAGAAAGTTTTGGGACAATCGAATTACCTAATAACTTTTAAGTTGAAACCGCATCAAGCGCGAAGGGTTAAAAATGAACGCGACGCGACGCGACGTCCAGAAAGGGAAGATGAGAGACGAACACGACCTTGAGGATCCACAGGTCTATGGTTCGAAAAACGTCGTCCTTGGAATATTCGGGTCACGAGCATCCTCGGAGAATTTATGCGTTTATAACCCGTACGAACACCGGTAGCGATCGCCGGAGGAATAATTCGGTAGAGGCAGTTCGTTGCGGGATACCAGAGGAGAGTAGGAGAGTTCATTGTGCACGGTCGCCAGCCGTAAAAGTGGAAAGTCACCGGAAGAAAGGCTCTCGTGGCTGGCACAGTTTTCGAAAATTTAGGGCCACTGGGTCTTTGGGCCAGATCGAGATGGCTTGTCCCTCTCGTGTCTCTATCTTTCTCGTTCTCTCTCTCTCTCTCTCTCTTTGCGAGAGTAAAATCGTGTCTAAACGAGGTCTGGAGCGAGAAGAAGAAAGATGAGAAATTTTCACCGAGATCCACGCTTTTCTCCGGACAGGGTGGAGAAACGAATGTTCCCACCCCCATTGTGGCGGTTGATTTACGATCAGCCATCCGAGAAAACAGGCGACCGACTTCTGTTTGGCCACGCGACCCTCTGTACACCAGGGGAAGAGAGATCTTCGCTGTTCGCCACCCCCAAGACGCTTGACAAACAGCTTAAGCATTCGGGGGGGGGGAGAGAGAGGGAGAGAGAGAGAGAGAGAGAGTCACGAGCCCACCCGTGGTCCGCTCGCGACGAGATTGAGATGTTTTCAAAATGTTTGGGACTGTTTGACAGGGGGCGCGTGCCTGTCGCACTCCGTGCCTACTTTCGAAAGTTGGAGACATCTTGGAGGATGAGGATCTCAGGTGAAATCGCCTCGAATCTTCTTTTTTTTAAGATTCAGGTACTTCGCCTGTTGTCTCTTGCTTGGACTGACCGTGCACGCTGACTTCCTATAGATAGAGTATACATAGAGGCTGTGCAGGCAGAAGCGTACGAAGGACGGAGGCAAATATTCAAATGGCCGGAAGCATCCTAGAGCTCTAACAAAAAAAAACTTGGAGTTTCTCCAGCAACCATATGTCGGATAATTTCGTAGATTGATGGAGAATTTCACGGAGCAACTGACACCCGTATAGATATTCCCATGGAGCGGTGATGCCGGTGTCCCGTGTATTATTCGCCAGGGTGAATTAATCGAGTTCCGATGGCCGGTTAATGACTTTCTAATTTACGAGGAACGGGCGTATTGCTGTCGACACCTCGTTTTCTGTTCGAACAATCGATATCCCTCTTTCACCTCCAAACAACAAGTCTTCTATTCTTATCGTTGTAAATTGTCTAATCAAACAATCTTGTATTCTTTAAGAACACAACAAGATGAGAGAAACTCGTTTCGTATAATCTAACGTTTCGAATCTGCCTGCACGAGTTGAATAGGGTCCAACAATTTCGAGAGAGAAGTCGATCGAGAGAGTATCCTGTAAAAATCGAACGTGTATGGAATAGCGTGCGTGAACGAAAGGGGTCAGAGCATTTAAAAGCAGGTAATTACAAAACCACCCCTTTCAGCCTTGCTGAATACATCTCCGGCGTGTGTGGCGGCCGGTTCAAAGTTCGTGGCACACGTATGAATTATGAATTCGGTGCAGCCGGATCGAACAGGGCCCCCGGTGCATCATTATCCATCTGGCGCGAGATCTCGCGGCTTTCGCCGCGTTCGTTCTCTCGTGCTGCTCCCCGGAAAAAGGAGAACAGATCATGCTGGCACACCGTCTACAGAGCTAATTGACAGGATGGTTCATTACCATCCGGGGGGTCCGGGTCGTTTTCATCGAGTGGATTTCGGCCGGCTGATAGAGCAATTTGTGGCGGAACAATTTCCAGATCGCGCATAGGTACGCGTTTGCGTTTCTCGAGTTCACCGGGCAGAACCATCATCTTCGGTTTCTACAATTTTTTCAATTTTCAATTTGTTAGCAGTCTTGAAAAGATCATAACGATGAGAGTGAATTTATTCGTATTCGAACACGATCGTTGTCTATGAAAATATTTTAATCTAACCTGCGATGCTCGTTCTAATACGTATAAGAGATTTTTCTAAGGTATAGCTTCAGGAACGATGATTCTCTCTCTCTCTCTCTCTCTCTCTCTCTCTCTCTCTCTCTCTCTCTCTCTCTCTCCCGGTAAAGAGTGTGTATTAGTTGCGCTAGCTTTTACTTTCGTCGGGAGTTGAATTCTTGAGAAATGTTCACAGAAAGTTAATGCCCATTGCTAAGTTACATTGGTGCGAACAGAGAAGTTAATGGTCTGCGAATATATTCAGTTTCCTAGCTGGGAATATTTATAGTGTGAAAAAGATCTGTGAAAGGTCAAGTTTTTCTTTTCTGGGATCCGACGTTTGAAGGCGTGCTAGAACTTTTGACAAGCAGGCAAAATGTCGAATATTCAGGAAAAGGTAAAATCGATTCTCTTCAAAAGTAATTTGATACGTCCAACAGTGTTCTTTTTCTTTTTCTTCTTTCAAAGTCTCGGAAAAATGTCTTCGACTGTAGAACCAAAATCAGACTCGACAGAGAAGGGTTACAGACTGTGAAAGGTAGTATTTTTGCTGTAAAATGTTTTCGAAAGATGTGGATTATTTTTTATGAATATTGCAAGGCCTGTTGGGTTGGATAAATCGTGAGAAAAATCGAGAGGATGCTGAAGAACTGAAAGGAGACGAGAAACATGTAGAAGAACAGGTTAGATCGTAGATTATCCTACAAATAATTACAGTCCCAATTAATTCAGAACGAATTTAGACTTGTAAATAGTTTTAGATTCGTGAAGAAGAACTGCAGGTTGCAACAAAATCCCACTCGCGTCCAGGTAAGATTGATTAAATTATTGCGTCGTTAATTAACTACCGAATACTTATTTCTTTGATATAGATTATAGACTGACGAAATTGTCCAAGTTAAAACTGATTCAATTGAAGAATGAGACAGAGAAGAGAGAGGCATTATCGTTACAGCATAGAAAAGAGAAGTTTTGTACTGCTTTAACAAAATTGAAGGTAACACGATTTCGATGAAACTCGAATGATGAATGTACTGAAATAATCAACTTGAAAATATTGTAGACAAGCTTGTCGCGCCAGCAATGGAGTCTGACTTGCCATTACAAAGAAAGAATGTTTAATCGTGAAAACGTTCGTTTAAAAAATATTGAGAGGTATCGATGAATTCCTAGGGTAACGTTATCGCTACGAATTAATTGTTATAGTGTTCCGTTTTACAGGATAAAATCGGAACATCGGGTATCAAAAATTCTACCGCCCGATTCCATAGTGTTCGACAAAGTCAGTCCTTTCTTCTTTTAATAATGAAGTCTCTAATAAAGAATAAAGTTCTTCTAATTAATTATGAGATTTTTATAGATTTTGAAGTACAAACTTGAGAGGCAAAAGCAAACGAAGCTACGGAAAGAAAGAATGATTAAAATCGTTGAAAAGATCGTCCGCGAGATGCAACCAAAAAAGAGGAAATGTTTAAAATTCAGGAAAGTTGCGAGTGAAATCAGCTACGAAGAATGTTCCATGAGAATGCCTACGGAAGACACTGCATGCAGTGATCAGAATTTGGAGAGTCTCGAACTCGAGCTTACAGAGAAGGTTTCTAGTTTCCACTCGCTCGGTAATATTAGTCTGTCCCAATGATTACGAATAACAAAAGCAATTTTTAGAAAGAGGAGCCAGCATCGAAAGATTTAGAAAACATTCCACAGCCTGACAAAATAAAGAAGCTAAAAGACGACAAGACAAAAGAAACGGACCAAGTTAATAAAAAGGAAATCGTACCAATAAAGATAATCGAGTCATTTGTTCCAGAGGTGTACCCAAAGGACAACTGTTTCTACTGGAACCCAAACATCGTCACGTTCGACGTAAGAAAAATGATTTTAATCGCATCAAAGATCCACCACGAGACGTATAAACGATCGTGTTCTTTATCAGGATATCAAAGCCGGTAAGAAATATACGAAAAGAGTTCGGATCATCAATAAGACTTCAAAATGGGCGTATCTACGGTTCAACAAAATCTACACCGCCGACATCTGGGAGCCAGGAATCGTCGAGGTGATTAGTATTTATTAGAATAGATATTAGAAGCAGAGTTGTTCGAATCATTCTCGCATAAAAAAGCACAAAGCGTGACAGACGTTTCTGAACCAGATTGACATTATGGACGCCGCGCGAGTCAAACCGGGAATGCACTCGACGATCAACGTGAAATTCTCTCCCATCTACGACGGGAAAGTGACAGCGGAGATTTCTTTTCTCACATTGTGCCCGGATAATACGAAAACTTTCCACGAATTCCGCGTCCCTGTGATCTGCAAACCTGAGATGTCCGAGCCTGTGCTGGATCCTGCAGAAATCAGGTAATACTTCGTCTAAAATTTCAGAGAAATAGACGCTCGACAGAAAAATTTTGGCCTAATTATAATTGTATGTATAATTAGCTGTACCCGCGACTTTGTCCACGTGCATAACGAAATATCTCGTTTATCATTATCATCCTGCACTCTGTTACAAACAGACAGACAGACAGACAGACAAACTCGATTTTATTATATATAGAGATATATCTTCAGGTTCCCCGCAGCTCCAGCCTGGAGATTCGACGAGCCTAAATTCGGCGAGAAAACGCTTACCATCTCGAACGAAGGTCGAAAATCCTTTTCAATTTTTCTTGGTGAGAGAGACGATCGTAGAGATTGCTTTCTATGCCGCTTTGACCAAGCTGAGATGCTGAGTGCGAGCTCTTCTGTTCTCAACAGTTCTACAAGTACTCGACATCACCTTACAAACTGAAATTTTCGTAGAATTTTGGGTTTGACGTATTTATCACAATAACGGTTGAACTGTAATCGCATAAAGATGCAAATGACGAGGATGTTGAAAATTCTGTGGATATACCTCGAAAATTGCTTCACATTGAAGTTCCTCCAAAGGTGAAGTGTCCCTTGACAATCATTTTCCAGCCACGCCATGTTGGATTGCATCACGAAGCGATGAAAATTTATTTTGCCCATGGCAGTCGAGTGTTTGGAAAACAGGTATTCTACAACTTTCTGTAGAGTAATGAATATTGTATTCGGGTACCTTTTACTTAGGAAGTTCCAATGTGGGCAGAGGTTACGGCTCCTCGGGTTCAGCTAGATCCACCCTGTATCGATCTTGGAATCGCTATAATGGATGTCGATGTCTGCCAACAGAATTTTAATATTGTTAACAGTGGTGTGTTTTGTCTTACGCACTTGTACTCGTATATGTATCGATTAAAGCATATTATAGCATACGATTGAACGAGTGTTGTAGGGCATTCCAGTGTTCAGGTTTACATGAAAACTCCAAAACGATTGGGACATCAGGTCACCGTTCATCCCAAGTCCGCGATCTTGCACTCTGAAACATTTTGTCCGATCAGTGTCAGGTTGGAGCCTGAATCATCGATTCTGCTACTATCTAAGAGGTAACAACGAACCTTTTGCATTTCAAAAATAAATATACTTGTCGTTATCGTTGCTTCGAGTTAATATAATTATTTCCAGCTTCTACGATCCTGTGTCCAGCATGCTAAAGTTTCCAGTTCAAGTGCAAACAGGATCGCGAGAGGAAGAGAAGCCACCGCCATTGATTCTAAAGGTTCTTGCCACCCTGACGACGTGTCGTGGATTAATTCTAGGTCCAGTGACTTTTAACAAATTCTCGTTGTGTTATACAATCTATATATGATTGTACGTACAAGGGTTTCTTTGTAGAACCGGTATACGTGAACCTCGGTACAGTGCACACGCACGAGTCAGTTTACACAGAAATACTTCTGACGAACGATTCTCTCTTGATCCAAGAGTACGGCTTTCTTTTCCTGCCGATGTTCATGGAGGTCCAACCGAACGATGGTTTCGGGAGTATATTACCTGGCGAGACTATCAAGCTCCACCTGATTTACTCAGCACGTTGCACCGATATCCCTGGAAATGAGATTGGGGCGAATGGGCTGGCCGAGCTGCGAAGGTAATTAAATTTTAATCGACCATACCAATTTACACACCTTTTCTCGATCCTTCAAAACTTGACTACCCAGCTTTCAGATTCAAGTGGTCAGCCTTGCGGAGCTTGCTTCCCGCAAGAAAGACACGAGAATCGGCGAATTGAAAGATCTATACGATCGAGAGAAGCTGAATTTACTAAATCGAGATATTTCTCCGCCCCTTGATCGCGAACCGACCGAAATAATATTGAACACGGACGCCGAAGATCTTGAGGAATCTGGCAATTTGGCTGGTCGAACGATTAGCGACGTCTCTGCGGATGCGGAGGTTCCAGGTAAATAATTTTTGCATCGAACGCGGTGAATGGGTTATTTGAAATGCTCAGTTTTAATCCAGATGCCGAGGAGATTGTGGATCCAAAGAGAACGAATGGGAGGGACGGAAGGTCGCGGAAGAATCTGATCAACGTCCAAGTCCACATTGTGGACACATTCTGCGAGATGAGCGAACAGATTCTCGAGTTCCCGGCAACGCCTTGCGGCTCTTTTTCCGCGGTAGCGTCGCACATCTAAATGAAAACTGACACTCTCCGATCATTCATGGAGAACTCGGAACTAATGAATAATAAATTGAGCCAGGTCTCGGCGCATCTGCGAGCCTACAATAACGCCTCCTACCCTAACTGCACCTGCGGAATCCTGAAGAACCAGGACAAGCATTTCACAGCAAACTTCGAGTTCAGAAGCTCCTCGAGTCGCGTCAAGATAACGCCACAACGTGGGACTTTGAAAAGCAAACAGTTCGTCAAGGTTTTCTTCGTCTTCGAACCGAAGCTACCAAGAATCCGGAAGATTGATGAACCCAAGCAGACGGAGACAACGAGAAGAAAAGACAAATCGAAGGAGAGAAGCCCTAAAAGTAAATCCAAGATTTATCATTCTCGGATCTCGAAGATCTTCTTCATTGAACTGATTTAAATCGTTGCTCGGGTTTAAAGACTGATTTCTTTACGAAAGAAGACGCGAAAAAACAGATGAAGAAGAAGACGGATGAGGATGAAGAGGCACCCGATGTCGACAAATTGCCAGAAGAAGCGTCTTTGCTGGAGACTCTCGATCCTAGAGTCTGCACGATCTTCGCCACCTGTTTCATCGATTTAGAGACGAAGGATGGACCGAGAAGGGATGAATTATTGTTTCTGAAGTTAGTATGTCCTGTTACCAGGCCGGAAATAGTGATCCTTAATAAGGATCCTGACGTTTCTTTTGGACCGACGGCTATCGGGGTTTCTTCGAGGAGGATTTTGCAGATTAAAAATATTTCCACGAAGTATATACATATATGGTTTTAAGTAATTGCCAATTCGAATCTGAGTTATTCACTGGTTATTCACTGGAATTTTTGCAGGAGCGTTAGGGTGGACGTGAGTTTTCTCGATCCATACGGGTCGTTCTTTGCGCCTCCGGGAAGAACGATCGAGACTGGATCAATTTTAAATCTTCCGATCACCTATAGACCCTTGCAAAATCGCGAAGAGGAAGTAAGCTACGTCTATGTGCAAACCAGTAGATTCACAAGACATTTAGTATATTAATACCGACGAATAGACTGTCGATTTATATGCGATTATCTCAGATTTCATTGTAAAAGATAAAAATTCAGTCTGGCGATCGCTGTATCGATTTAAAAGCTCCTGTAATCAGGAATGATTATAAAATCTGTCCTCGGTGCCTTGCTCTTGAACACCCAAGTCCAGCCATGCCCTTGAACATCCTTCGTGTCCTTGATTCTGTATCTACCTGGCCCAGGATAAATCCTGAACGGAACACCAGGTCTCGGAAAATCGATGTTGCTGTTAAACGGATAGTTCTTGGTGTTCATTGGTTTCCTAGGTGATTTCGGTTGATAATGACCTGGTCCTGGATGAGTTGGGTCCTTGTAGGATAAAGCTAAGTCCTGCAGCATCAGTCTCAATCCCGACATCTTTGGGAATCTATTAGAAACTGTGGTTACTCCTGTAGAAATGTTTTATACCAGTTTCTTAATGGATATTCGAGATGTCATAGACGCTTGACGATCGTAAATCTACCGAGACTACCTCGGACAGGTGGTCCAGCGTCCTTTAAAATAGTTTGACTTGTGCAATAGCTTCTCGCACTCGCCTGGCAACAATTTAGGCCAGTCGCCGTGATCTACCAATTTTGTGCGCTTCTGATAGCCTATCAGAGAGCTTTCGTTTCTAGGTCCTGGAAAAATGCAATTCGACAATCATCTGATCAAATTTCTTTATCAATTTGAATCTTGAATACCTGTGAACAGATCGTAGGGACCCCTTTTTCCAGTGACTTTCTTCAGGAATGTATCAAGACTCTCGGGATGCTTCGCGTTGTATCTAATCAGAAAATGTACTACGTTTATATATATATATATATATATTAATAATTTTTTAGACGCTGCAGAAAATAGTTTTCGAGTACAAATTGCAAGGCTGGCTCCAGGGCTTCGAAATTCTGGAAAATCTGGGCCTTAGACCATCGTATTCGAAAGTAGGTGTGCACGAGGATCCCAATCGCTTCTTTTCGTCCATGTAGTGATAGGGATTCTTCCTGGTGTATCCTGAAACAGATGAATCAGTTAGTCGAAAGAACCAGATTGCAGATATTAATAAATTTAAGTGGGAATTCCAAATGTTGAAGCAGTGGATATTGCTTTAACGTGTCCCTTTGATATTTATTACCTGGTCCAGGAGTGACAAATTTGTTTTCAGGCTTGAATCGAGGAACAGTTCCAAAACCCATGTCTCTCTTAACACTTTTACAAGACTTTTGTAACATGTTCTCAGGCCATTGTGCGATTTCATGGATTCCAGGACCTAGTCCAGTCTTCTTTCGTTCTCTTTCGTTCATGTATTTTTCCAGTAGACGTCCTCCCATTGTTTCCGAAAATTCTTCTGTCTCTTGCTCTCTCTTCCAACTAATTATTGCGGAAGAGTCTTACACTCTCCCATTTACAATTTTACTAGCAGACATTACGATGTGAAAATGATTCAGAGAAGAAAGAAATTTATTGTTGTCGGAATTGGTGCGGGAAATTTGTAATTTTTATGAAAAGGCGTACTTTGTGGCTGTAGATTTCTTCATCGAATCTGCCAGATTGTATGTACCGACACGAGGTGCATCGGATACACCCTTATAAAATTTTGGATGCATTCCGATATTTTTGTCGCGCGGTAATTTGCTGTTGAATGGCGGCGGAGGAATTGCCTTTCGAGGAACAAGACACCGGCACTCCCATTTCTGACAGCATCGACACAGTTTGAACGATATTGTGGCGGATTCACAGGGCATTTTGACCTTTTTTAATCAGACTACAACTCTCATCTCCTAACCATACACGAAGATTCAACAAATTACTGAATTTTATATCACTGAAGATTTTATTTCATTTGTTTTCTATAATTCAAGTTTAAGTTTCCTAAGCTTTTCATCTCCTCTCCAAAATAATGAAAGAAAATTCGCTTTCTCGAATCCTAACAAAAAGGTTAATTAGACTTGGGAATGCAAATTCAAATTTCTGATGACAGATTCGATATTTATCGAATATTTGTTAGGGGCGCGATCTAAAGGAATTTATTGTCGCGTGAAATGAAGCGATACAATAATAATTTGATTGTTATTAACGGTTACTGCTTGGATGATTGTTATAATTTAATTTAGGAGTTTTTCGAGGTGTCCAGCTCTAGAACGAGGACAAGGTTGCGTATGAAAGTCAGTGGCCGAGGAGTGGTGCCATCTTATGTCCTGAAACCTCATTTCGGTGTTGCTCGGCTGGAAATTACCGACGACAAACCAGTCGAAATTAAAATATCCGTAAGTACTCAGCCCTATATATATATATATATATTGAAAATTGATTGACAAATGAGAGAAGCTTGGGATCCTACAATCCCTTAGACCGATTTGCAACACCGAACGATATCGAATGGGTGCAAAAATATCAATAGTCGACTCTGTCACTAGAGAAGGAATCGTCAGGTACCCTCGGAAGATAAATTAAATCCCAATTGACTATTTTCAGAACTCTAAGAATAATTTTATGAATTTCATCGATAAAACTAGAAACTTACAATCTCTAAAAGTCCAAACATTTCCTGTCAATGAAAAAACTGAAGATTATCTACGTCTTTCTGCGAAACGAACAAATTTGTATTGAATTATAATTTCATTTCGTTCGGCACAGGTTTCCCATGAATTCCAATTATAATGTAATCCGTGAAATCCCGAGCCCTTCTAATTAACTTCTCTCCCAGATGAATCGGCGACTGCGAATAAATCATAGGTGGTTAATCGCAAATTCGTAATCGACGGTTATTGGACGCCCGAACAGCTAAATTGTGTCCTGCCATCGAACATCCCGAATTACGGACAACTAATTACAGAGGCAATTTAATCTCGAACATAGAAATGATAACACGCGCGGGTTTAATCCCGGGTTTGTAATGTGCCATGACCGGATTTAATCGCACCGTGTAAACTCGCCGGGCTCCGTCGAAAGATTAATACAGGGACACAGAGAGACATTAATTACTCGCGATTATATCGGTCGGCTGTGAATTCATTAATCTACCGAATTCTTATCACTAATTAGAAGTAATTACTTCCTAGTCACGGAACTCGAGAAACGAAGAAATCTCAACTTGAAGCTCGTTTAATCTTAATTCATTCAATTACTGCTCGTGTACGGTCCTCTCGGCGCTTTCTTCATTTTCTACAAATATTTCTCGATACTCGGGACGTCCAGGTCTCTGCGATCATCTTTCATAAATCAAGAAAATATATTTTGCCACCGCGCAAAAACTGGCCGGAGGGTGCTACTGTAAAAGGTCCTGGCATCCATGAGTCGACGGTGGCGTCGACCACTTGGAAAAATATTGGAAATCGCGAAGACGTTCGCCCAAGGCGAGAAGACCGGGGCTCGAGCAATGGTGGGCGAACGATAGAATGGTAGAATGGTAGAATGGTGGAATGGTAGAATGTCAGAATGGTGGACGGGTACATTTCGATATCTACATCCCCCGTGACCGCATTAGAGAGCCCCATGCAAACACTGTGTTCCGCTCGAGGTATCTCGCAAAAGGATCTCGTGTTCCAATAGATCGGGAAAACGGAACGAAGAAGTTTCATCTTCGTCAACGACGACGAACACGACGTATTACTTGACGAACTATCACGCCCACGCAACCGTGAAACTTTCGAGATCGGTTCACATCGACGTCCCTGTCGAATTTTATTCGAATTTTCCCTCCTGGGAATATTTACAGGACACCAGGATCTTTTCTCCTGTTTTTCCTACTGATCGAGCACCTTTCGATCCGAGAAGATTTTCTGCGCTTCTGATGTCATTCTGTTCGGTACCTGAATTCATCGTAATTCGCTATAAATTGCTATATGTAGAAACACACAATATTTATCAAACGTCTGTACACTTATCGGAAGATGATCAACGAATCACGAGAGCTAATAAATCATCCTACAGTCCTTGATGTAATCGATGGTTCGGAGATAGTTCCAGGTATTGGGTTGCCATTAGTTTGCTCGAGGCGTTAGCCTAATCTGTATCGAAAGAAACCGATGGTTCCGTGAGATAAAGCCGGAAGCCGGTAGCCGATAGCCGGTAGAAGCGAGGACCAAACGAATCCCGTTGATTAGACTGGAATCCTCGAATCTGAACGTTTAGGGCGGATCAGAGCGCAAATACATATACGAGCCGATCCGTGGAACTTAACCGTCGCCTAACCACGATCACGATCAATTAATAAGGTTCCCCGGGCCGTATCGTTTCATTACAGCCTATTTACCTCGGCGAATCATCCTGGTAATCGAGTAAGGTCGGGTTTAATCGGTCTCGTGCGGCGATCTGTCGTGATCCTGAAGCAAAAGATCCCTTTCTATTCGTCGGTTCGCATTCACATTTATTACTCCATAGATCAATCGATTTAATCTTATTTAAAATTATTACTTTTCACCGTCGCATCCTTTTCTCAAGTATACATATTGTTCGCTTGGATATTTTCTGTCGGAGTCAAACCTCTTCCTTTACATCTTTTGTAACTTGCAAGATTTCTCAACGTTTTTCATGTTCGTTTACACAGTTACACAGCTTTTTAAATCCTGTCCCTGTCCACGATCCACCGTAAATCTAATATCGATCACGAAACCGCGCAAGCAATTACTTGCACTCTGTTTCACCTCAGAACTTACAAGATAACTTTGAAGAAAAAATACTAAAGAGATGCTTAGCAGCACTGTACAAGAAATTTCAGAAGAAAAATTGTCGGAAAATTTTATTCAAAGATTCCCTGATCGTTACTGTGTTTTAATATTTTTCAACATTACAGCTCGATCGAGCACCTAACGAACCAATGCCGCATCGACCAGCCCTTTCACAAATTAGTCGATAAATATTAATGCGATATTTACCTAATTACGCAGCAGCGTCGTCAGTCTCGTTATAACTGCAAACGACAAAGTACACCAAATATGTATATTCGATATCTTTACGTGCCACGGTTCCACAACTCTGTGCAGAATAATATTTTTCGAGGTAGAACGGTATTAGCTCTACTTAGCAAACAGAAGAAACATGTTGATAGATTTTATTGAAAAACTTTAGCTGCTGAAAATTCCAAGCATTTCGCGCGAACTAAACATCCTCGACAATCGTGCCAAGTTCCTGCATATTCCTGCACAGAACGCCAAACTCGAAACTCGCTCCCTAGAATCCACAAGGGTTCGATTAAATCATTCGCAGCTGACAGGCAGTAAATTTTCCATTTACCGGCGCATATAGTGGTCGCGCACCGACTACGGATCACCGTTGCCTACCTGTTTGCTCACGCTTTTCCACCCCCAGGCAAAAATTGATTCTTTCCATCGAAAGGGTTCGGGAGCTTTTCGAGTTACGTGAAATGATCTTCATTTCAAAAATTCATCCGACTCTGTCAAAAATGATTGTTTCTTTTAACGAACGTTTTAAAACGGCTTGCTTAATATTATACTGCAGGTATTGTGCATTTATCAGAAGAATATTTATGAGAAATACGAGAAAAGTAAGAGCAGAATTATTGTAAAAACGAGTGAAATTGTTTTGTCTTGAGGTGTACGTGTGATTTCAGGTGCAGAACACCGGAAAGTGTCCGCTGATTTTTCGATTTCGTATAAAAGACATTGTCGAGGGTAATATTCCGGTGTCCCGAGACGGATCGCCTCGGGAAAATCGGAAGAAAGGGAAATCCGACGGGAAAAGCCTTGGAAAATCGCCGAGGACCGCGAAGCTCGATGACGTGCTCGAGCCGCACGAGCAATTACTGATATTCGAAGGAGGCGGTCTCCCGAGATCAGAGCATCCCGAATGTTTTTCGTTTTCGAATCTCGACGAGGATATGCAGTTGCTGGTGCCCGAAGGGGGCAAAAAGGTATTGGCGACGGCTCTCGGAAAATCTACAAATCTATAAATCTACTGTTTCCACATTGAGAGAAACACGAGAGGTTCCTCTGATAAGTAAAATTCTTACTTTGATATTCCCCTGCGATGGAAATGCATGAAAATGTTATGCGTGCTGCCGTGTGGCACGTCGACGCGCGGTGCGATATCTGAAAAAGGAACATGAAAACGAAATATTTTTCTACTCGCTTTAAACAATTCAAATGTTCAGCCACTGTTGGCTCGTATTTTCTTTGCTGGGACTGGACTGCATACCTACATTTCTATCTTAAATGAACGTTTCATAATTTCGAATTCGAATCGTCGATTCTTTTTGGTTTTTATTTGTATTATTTTGAACATTTAATAATTCGCCGTTTTTTAACGTTACGTGCACGCACACACAGATGGAATTCGGCATGATTTTTCAAAAACCAAAGATACAGCTCTCGGAAAAAGAAAAATCAGACGAGAAGTCCACCAAGAAAAAGAAGAGCGGCAAAGAAAAGAAAAAAGAGGACACTGAGAAATTAAATTATTGTTACGTGGCTTTAGTGGAGTTAACGTTAGGAGGCTCGCTACACGTTCAAGATTTTATAATAATATGCTCGCTGAAATAGAGATTCATTGCTCCGATACCCGATTCCTTTTCATTCTGCTGATTTTAATAAAATTTTCATGATAATTTCCTGTTCCCTTCAGGCTGACTTTGCGTGGTATTAATTATGTTATTTTCCATTCCATTTTGGACCAGATTATTCGACGAATCAAAATTAACGAATCCGCTTAAACGATTTAATAAGTTTCTCATAAGCTTGTTTAACTGGGATCGTTTAATTGTTAAAATGTAACAAATTTCCTCTTCGATTCTTAAAGATTTCTTAATACAATTTAACAAGATTCCAGGGTGCACAATTCTTTTAAAAAATCCAACGAGCACGGTTTCTTCTTCAAAAGCGATCTCCCTCTGCACTATGCTGTTTAATGCGTTAAACAAATCTTACTAAATCTCCAACTATCACAATTTCTTCTTTCTGCCATAATCTTCGAATAATCCATAAGAAAAAGAAATGTTATCTTCCACCACGAATCTTCAATCGATTATCCAAAGAATCGAACGAATTTGCAAAGAGTCAGCAGACTTTCCGCCTCGCCAAATAAATTCAGCGATCGTCGCAACTGCAAATCATTGATCGGGGTTCTTCGCCATTTTATTCCAATATTTACATGCAGAGATGTCCACGTAAAAAATCGATACATTCTGCTGCCGCGTGGACCGTCATGAAAAAATAAATACAGCTGTCGAGGCGTGGTGTTTAAGGGTAGCGCGGACAGCGCAGCGGAGCGTTGCGAAATTTCGCGATGCTCTACGAATTTTCCGCGAAACGGCTAAATCACGACGCGAAGACGCGTCGTAGTATGCGACGAACTCGCAACAGTGTTTCCAGTTTTCCAGTGTTTCCCAGTTTTTACAAAAATAATGGATCCAATGATGACAGGTGAGAACGCGACACTCGCACGCACACATATTTCTCCACTCTTGCGCTCTTCCTTCTCCTTCTCCTTCTCCTTCTCTTTCGCGCTGGATAATTATGCAGAACCGAGCGGAGTCGTAATTAACGCGGAACGGAAGCTCAGATCGTCGAAGTCGATCGGACGGCGCGCATCTTAAGCGTTCGTTTGCCAGAATTCGAGACGAGACAATTGTCCCAATTGAGCGACGAACGCGCGCAGGACATATTTTAGAAAAAAGTTCTATACCCTAGGATTTTAGTTCGTTATCGTCATCGTTACAGCTAAGACGCACTATAGTTCTCGATTTAGCACTTCAAAAGTTCAACTTGTACAAACGTACAGGAGTACGTTTAGAACGTATAATTTCAATGAAAAACACCTAAAAACTATCATTTGTAAATTCGTCATTTTCAAGGAAATTCCAGTGGAATGAGAACAATTCAATACAACATTTAGGAAACGAATTTTTACCGTATCACCGAAACACTGAATCTATTTAGTTTAATATTCTGATAACTATATACTTTATGATTCTGATAACTGATACTGTATGAACAATTTTATAAACATTCTTAACGATGCTTTTTTTAATTAAAAATAATCTCACCGGTGAATTGCTAAATCTTGATTTAGGAGCGCAATGCGATGCAGAAAATTACGCTCGGAGAAATTGTTTCGTTCACCGTACGCGATTAACACACAAAAGCACGACGAAATTGGAAAAATACACTTACCAGAGACTGTCGAGAGCTCTGGGCCGTCTCGACGAAGCTATCGTACGGGTTTAAAGATCTAAATTAATTCGATCGAGATCGATCGGGATGCTAGACTTCGGCTGTCAGTCGATTAGCGATTCGTTTCCCCATTTCTACGATGTAGATCATCGAAGAGTTAATTTTTCTTTGTTTTTCTTCGATTACTATTACACCTATGTATGTATATCGAGATACGGGTATCGATCCGTTAACCCTCGTCTGGCCAACCAGCCAACCAGCCACCTACTTTCTCACTCATTTTCTACAATTTTTATGATCCTGTGAAAATATCGAAAAATTGTTTTGTTCGGTCTAATTTGACATGTTAATTTTTTTAAATGTTCATTCGGGTTCGATGTGCGAAAAATAATAAAATTTTTATGAATTTTTCCTACGAGAACTATTCATTTTTTGTTTTTTTTTTTTGGTTGGCCACGCGAGGGTCAATTACGCTCGAATGATATGACAAGAAGAAATGCGATTAGTAGTCTCCCTATGATACAATTAATTTTACAATGTTCGATTCGCTGCACACTCCGTCGAGCGTCCTCTATCTTCGAATTAGTTTCCTAGAAGCTTAACGAGCGTAGATAAACGAACGAACACGCTCGATGGGCGACTAACATTTAATTACTGTCCCCGTGATTGTGGAAAGAGTCCTGCGCTCTTCTTTTCAAACCAGTTCGGTAACTGTGCCGCGTGTTCCGTAGGAAGCAATTGATTAAAGAGGAACTTCGATTCAGGAGTCGCGTTTTTCAAACCCATTAACAATCCTCAGCTCTTTTCTCCCTTTCTATTTGTTCCAAGTCCCATTTCTCTCAAACTTTTACACATTAAGTTAACTTTTACATTAAATGCATTGTACAGAGATTCTGATGACTGTTGTTTTATACTCACATGCGCGCGCGCGTGTGTGTGTTTGTTTGTTTGTTTGTTTGTTTGTTTGCGTTTCAATGAAATTCTCTTGCGATACGAAACTAGAAGAAATATTTGTTTTGTAGCTGGACATTGTTTACTGTTCACACGGTGAAAGAACCATCAATCAAAGTTGTACGAATACGAGCTCGATCGTTTTACATGGAAACAATTAATTCTATAGGACACCGTGCTACACCTGTTTTTTTTCCAAAATAGATTTAAAGAAATTCAGTTGTATACGAAGAAAAATCAACGCTGGTCTGAAAATAGTTTTTTGACGAAATTTTGACAGAAATAAAGAAAATGACTAAATGACCAAACGATTAATTTAATGGGCAGCGTGATTGGAAGATCGAAAACTTGAAAACCGTATAAATTGACCATTTTCTCGAGTTTAGTCTCGCAAGAGAGGGTCGGTTAAGACGTAAAGGGTTGACCGGACACGTTTACGGTGACCGAAGACGGACCGAGAGATTGTGTCGCAGAATTTTCCGACTCGAGTCGTGGCTGAAAGGGTTCGGCTAGGCTAAAAGAAAAGTTTCAGTTCCTCGTCGCAACTTCTGAATTAAGTGGCAGAGATTCCTGGTTGGCGTTTCGATGGACAAGGGCCAAAGGGCCACCGCTCCTTCTTCCGGGGGAGATGAAACTTTTTCCTCCCAGCACGCGGAACACCTCGGCTTTCTCTCACGCTCTCGTGTTTCCTCCTATTAGTATTTTACCTGCGAAAGAGCTGCCTGACGTGGGCCGGCCACGACGGTAGAATCAAGCCCATCTGAAAGCAGACGCGTTCGAATGGTGGCGGGTACAAACAGGTCCATTACAGATTTACTGGCTGCAGACATAAAAAGCCAGCGTTCCGACCGTTTTCGGGACTGGTATCGAATAAACGCGTGGGACGCGGTCGTCCCTTTTATCGAGATGCTCTGTGTGCAACAAGCTTGGCCAAAAGGATCGGCCTCATGGCGAAAAATAGATTGTTCAAAAGAGAAACGTTCGTATTAGGCAGAGACACCATGTATATGAGGCGATAAGACATTCGACAACACCAGTCCCGTATATTTCCTTGCTAAGTTTTTCCATTTTTCCCAGAAGTTCCCAGAAGTAGTTGAATAAACATAACTTGGATAATACGTAATGTCCGGATCGCGTGATTACGTTAATCGAGCGACCAAACAAGATGAAAAATGATATCCGAAAACGCAAAACAGCTGTAACAAAAATTCGAGAGACAGATTAGAAAGAAAGGGAAAAAGAGATACAGTAAGTACTGTGGGGTGAACGTGTGTGTTAAAAAGTGTGAAAGCTGTGGCAAGCGTTGCTACAGTGCAAGTTCAACGTGTCAGTGAATTAATTTTCAAACAAGAGATTTATACTTATTCGTAATTGGATTGCTCGAGCTTTTGACTTTTGCTTACTCACGGGAACCTCGGTGACATGCGAATTTTGTTCAGGTTAGCTCAGACAAAGCTTCGAGTATCAAGCAATTTATATTTTTGCTGATTCAAGTTCAATTTTTTATTATAATTTGATCGTTGGGTATTTATTTTTTATTTTATTATTGCCACAAGAACTACAGTACTCGACCGAAGAAATTGTTCTCTCTTTCTGATTTTCGTAAAATAACCTACGAGCACGAGAATGCTCATAAATCTCCTCCAGTCCATTAATTATCCACTTAGACATAAAATAGTGGACTTAAATTCCTTAAATATGATACATAGCAATGTTTAAGATGACCATATATAGGTACATAGTCCCATCGATTTTCGAATAAAATCACAGGGAATATCCGAGTAATTTTCTGAAAAATCACAGTTATAATTTTCTGAATGCTTTTAGACAATGTACGTATATAAATTGAAGAAAATTAGAAGGTACACAAACTGACGTTAAAATAACAAATGATAGTGGTGAGGTGGTCACAACTCTCAAGTGCCGACAAGTGGAGACAAGTGATTGGAGTTGGAAAAAACTGAAATCGATCCGCGACAGAGATAAAATGGGAGAGCGAAAAAATTGGTGAAAAAAAAATAAGTAAAAATCCGCACATCACCGAAGTAATATTTTTGAAACTCTCAGCGACCCTTGTCCACCAATGGCCACGCCGCAAAATTGCCGGAATGAAACGTGAATCCGTGTAAAACGACGGCCATCAACCAGGAACACTGTTCCGTTTTCGGTTTACCTATATATATGAGAATCGTGCTCCCTGGCGTGTTTTATACGTGTGTTTTTCGTTGTGTTCGTCGATTCGGACACTGCCAAGCTGTCGCACTATAATCTGCCGTTCGGTCGAGCTTCGATAGATCGATTTCCCTGCCTGTCACGTCAGAACGTTAGACTGACTATCAAAGAGCAACGATAACATTGTGCTTATTCGGTCTGCAAAAAGAGAAAACAGTCAAGTTTCCCGAGCATTCGCATTAATCCTGGAAAATGATAGCACTAGCTACTCTTCGATGGATCTAGGATCGAAAGCACACGAAGCTAAACGATATATGTATATGGTACTATGGTTTACACTTTACGCTTTACACTTTACACTATACACTTTACATGATTTACACGAAGCTGTTGTACTCTCCGACGCAACTTTGTTCGAACAACTATATTCTCGTTCGCGAAACAAAATTATTCACCCCAAAACTATTTTGCTTGTACAAAGACCTGGCCACGTGTAATCCCCCGTTTCTGCACGCGTTCCGCTCCTTGCCATTGTGCGAAACTGTGCTTGTCATTGTGCTCGAGTTTCTCTGTGTTGGCGCTGACAAAAACTCGTGTGGAAAAATTAACTGAAATATGGCGGAAAAGGGGAAAGTGGAAAATTGAGCCGATATTAAAGCTATTTTTGTGGCGAATAGAAAATGAAAATTCTGAAACAACTCTGTAAGTACGATACGACTGAATGGAGAATTGTTAACCATATAGTCTGATAGTCGACTAAAATAGCGTCTTATGCAACCAATAAATAATTTTCAGAAGGACTGCCTCGTTCAATTGAATCGGGGGCAGCAGCTAAAGTAGAAAATTCGCGGAATTTCCAATTTTGAATCGCGACGCAGCGTGGGCAAAGCAGTTCCGATTGAAAAACTTTGTAATCGCTCGAACGACGAATTCCCAGCGCTGGGAAACGAATCAGGACACTCAACCGGTCATTATAATACCCGACTTAAACGGAGAACAACGATAATCTGTTGATTAAAACCGATAATCCACGATTTCAACGCGAACGATCGATCCCCGTGACATCGTTCGTCGTTTGCAGTCTCTTTCGTACCTTAAATTCGTTCGAACTTGCTCGTGAAACACGCGTAAAATCGTTTTACGGTGTGCACACGCGTCGCCACGGAATTTATTGTCGCGAGATCCTGTTTCCCGAACATCGTAAAGTAAATTCTAGATACGTCTTGCTCGTAACTCTCTTCGGGGTTCGAATGATGCTCGATGAGTTGACCCTTCGGGAATTTTGCCGATCGAACCAGCGAGACCGTGAAATTCCTGCCGATTTAACCTGTTGACCGTCCCGGATTTTTATACTAACGTGTCGAGCGCGTGCAGAGAAAAATGATCTCGAGTGATGCACTCGGCCTTCTACATTCTACGTAAATACACTTGTCTGCGTACTGCAGATTTATGACAGCTTTTGGATCGAACGTTTACTCTCATCAAAATTGCGGACGCTTTTATTTTATTTTTTCGGGTGGAGGACTCTTCGATCGGTCAAATATATTTTCAATATTTTCATATTATTGGGAGCTTTGTAAATGTTTTTTCGTCGAGAGAAGGTATTGGAAAAATGAGGGATACTGTTTTTATCAAGGTTTCACGTTTGATTTTTGTAAAATCATGATTTTTAAGAAAAAATTTTATCTGTTATCCTAACCTTCACGAGAATTATCTCTATCTCTATCTCTATATTGTATAATAAAATCGTGTCCGTTTGTCTGTCTTTTTGTGACGGCATCAATTGAGAACGGCTCAACGTAGAAAGTTGCGGTTTGAACCGTTAGACGCGGCGTTTCTTCGGGAAGGTTTTAGAGCAAACCCCATTCGATAAAATCCATTACTAGGATTTGTAATTTGCACGTGGACAAAGTCACGGGTACAGCTAGTATACAATAAAATCGAGTCTGTCCGTCTGTTTGTGACATTTCGACTAAAATTAATTAAAAAATTATTCCTATCTACTGATAACTATCGCAATAAATATATTTTTGCTAATCAGAAAAAGAAAATCTCTATTTGCGAGACCAAGCATTACGCAAAGAGTCAATTAAGGAGAGCGGGTTAATCCGATCGAGCGTGAAATTACGAGCATTCGCAGCGTTCGGACGCGTCGAGTACACTCGCGAGACACACATGTTTGTTTCTTGTCAGAGACATTACGTGTTGTAAGCAAACGTAGGCGTATATGCATACGAGCTTGCGTTACTCTAAGGGATGCGATTCACGATTCACTGCGTGCAGAGTGTTTCGCCTCAGGGTACCAAACACGTGTACCCAAATCAATCTGAAATTCAAAACAGTGATTCTTCGGCTACAGCTGCTGCATAATATTAGGTTTCGGGGATGGAGAAAGTGAGAGAATTAACAATAGAGTAAGAGCAAAAGGGGGGGGGGTGGAGTAAGAGAGGAGAGAGAGAGAGAGAGAGAGAGAGAGAGAGAGAGAGAGAGAGAGAGAGAGAGAGAAAGAGTGAAAAAGACAAAAGATGAAACAAAGACACCTACGGGATTATGCGTGCATGCACACGACGCTCAACAGATTGTGTACCTGACGCTGGTAGTTCTAGTCTGACTGAGACTCGGGTGTCTCTTGACTGGCTCCCTGTAACCCTTTCTCGGACAGCAAATCCACCATCTGCAGCAAGCTGCTGCCAGGAAACTCTCTCGGAAATGCTTCGACATGAACCCGTAAATAATCGGATTTATGCAACTGTGGAGAAACGTTTTCGAGGAAACATCAAATCTTAATTGTAATCTGGAAGTTTTTTTTATCGGAATATAAGAGGAATTGATTCTGCAATAATTAACAACATCTATTCCGTCTGCTATACATATATCCCTTTCTGCCTTTTGACTTGATTGTTGTGTCGAAAGAAATTCTTTTGTGACGTAACGATTAGACCGACAATTCTACGATGAATTTCAATGCCTTTCTCTACGGTAAATACATTTCAACCAAAGTAACGATCTATTCGATTGAAATCACAGCCAGACTAGTTTTAATCCTTTAACAATTACCTATAACAGAACGCGGTCGTAGCGTGTCGACAAGGATTCCGAAACGATGGTTATCGACGAGTACAATGGTAAGACCATTAACATCGTCGTGCCGCATTCCGCGGATGGAAGTAAACGGAACGAGAATCGATATTAAGCGCCTCGGCAGATCGCGCACCGCAGCGGTTCGAAGGAAATTAATTAAACGCGTCCCCAGCAGCGCCAACGCAACGTCTCCGTGGAAACGTCTGACTTTTCAGCAAGGAAACCGAGTCTGTCGATCTATGTATTCAACCATTCGCATTACCATTCCCACTATCAGAAATCCAACAGTATTTAATAAAGATCGGTGAAAAAGACAGAAAAGGAATATCAATTATGTATTTCTTAATTCGAATAGTAAATTATTCTGCAAGGAAAACTAAGTCGATAGCATAACGAAACTTTCTTTCGCGACGAACAGTCGTCGAAATAACGGATCTGAAAAGTTCCTCGAACTCGATTATTCTCGAGAATTAATAGAACGCGATACGACATTTTCAGAGACACCGTGCGACTACATACACTGCGACTTCCAGATTATTCTGGAAGCAAAACCGAACAGAAAATATACAGCGAAACTTTTCCCTACGGCATTCAGTCATCGAGATAATGGATTCGAAAAGTTCTCTCGACGCGCAACCTTCGACGCCGCGCCGTGCCGCGCCGCGCCGCGCCGCGCCGCCCCGTAAGTAGAATAAGCTAAGAATGGTCAGACACGCGCGACGAACTTTTAAACTCGATTAATACCTAACTAAGTACGTAAACCGAGCGTTGCGATGCGTCGCGTCGCAGAGACATAACTTCGTTCTTCGTTCTTGACTCGGTTTTGCACGCGGAATTATTTGATCTTTCTTGTAAATTTTAGTGCGCAGGAACGTAACGAATGCCAATTAATTTTTTAATTAAAACATATTCATGGATGTTGTTGACGATGCCGGCGACGGTGTCACGCTCTGTTTAAATATTGATTAAACATTTTTCGACGGTGGTAATGTTACGAAAAATATGTCGCTGTTTTCGGCAGAGTGTAGAGAATTTTTCTGTGTAAGTATCGGATTTATAAGTAATGCAGAATAAATTCCTCAAGTTGAAAGCTTGTCTGCAGCGTAATGCAAGATTGTATTTAACTAAAATTGAGGTAGATGTTGCACGGTGCAATTTATTTCTCGGAGAACTACTGTACTTCGTTTAATATCCACCTACCGTGGAAAACATGAAAGGCAAATTCAACGATTATGTTCTCTTAACTAATGTCCATGGGAATGAAGCGGCGAGTTTACAGAAATAAAAAGGAGAACGAAGAGACCAATAAACGGGGCAATTCACGGTTCAGTGAAAATAGTAAAAAGAACGATAAAGTTTGATGGATGCTCGACCCACCTGTTAAAGTAAGCCATCAGCTGAAAGGCGGTGTTGAGGTGTTTGTGCATGCCTCCCTTCTTGTGCGGCAGGTAACCGGAAGCTGTGAGGATGTTGTCGATGAGGATGGGTCCCCAGCAGATCACGAAAAGCACCACCACGGCCACCAGCATCTTCACCACCTGGCGAACAGGCAAATCAATGGCACACGTGAGTCCGAGGATCCTTGGTAATTACGGTAGAGACTGTAATTAGAATCTCTTAGACTGTACTCCTTTGATCCGACAAGGACCACGGAACCTGGAGCAGTTCCCCAGTCTTAATTACTTCGTGTTCATCAAGCCTGTAGACTCGCTCTTTCCAAAGCACCGAGGGAGACGAACGAAACGAAAGAAACGAAGGAAACGAAGGAAACGAAGGAAACGAAGGAAACGAAGGAAACGAAGGAAACGAAGGAAACGAAAGAAACGAAAACTGCGAGAAGAGAATAATAATGCTTTACAGTCACTGTGTACAACAAGCCGGACTTTCATTCGTTTTTCCTCTTCAAACTGAGTTTCTGATGCTAGGACCATATCATTTTCCTTTATGATAACGATATGCTTTCACGGTATTATTATTGCTAGAACTATGTGCATCGCGTGTCAGCGCGAAATCCTAAGGTGCACTTTTGAGAATTTTTTCAGATTTTTTCAGATTTTTTTGTTGGAATTTGTGCTCGCAAAAAATGAATACCCAATAAGCGTAAACAAGTGTAAATTATTTTAGCGAATTAAATAAGAGTGGCTTGTAAAAACGATTAGAAACGAATACCAAAGATGTTTTGCTACGATTCAAGGAAGATGAGTAGAAAAGTCTATGTAGGACACACGGGGAAGGCCTTGTGTGTTCGAGAGCGTCGTTCCAACGCGTTGCAACGTTCCAAGTGCATGACAATTACCATTTAAATGAAAGTGGCGACGATTTGTTTAGGCAAATTGCTGGACGGTGCTGGGGGACACTCTTACCAATTTCAACGAAGCTGTAGACTTTTATCGGCGACGTGTTTCCTTGTATTCGCGAGATTGTAATTAATGGACCGCAATCGCAAACAGTTAATTTCCTTCATAATTGTATTTAAAGATGTTCGATATCATGTCTGAGACTGTTTCATTGGTTAATGAGAAATTAGTCAAATTACCGTAAAACGAAATCATTTCGGTTTTTGATAACTGTTTCGATCGGAACCGATGCACATACATCACAGTTTGAAACAGTTATTTTCAGAACCGTTTCAGTCGTTGCTCTGAACAGTAACCACATATTCTGAAAAGCCGAACGTCTCGATAGGTATCCACAACAGTTCCGCTAAGGGGTCACA
Organism: Lasioglossum morio; assembly: GCA_916610235.2. Classification (NCBI taxonomy): domain Eukaryota; kingdom Metazoa; phylum Arthropoda; class Insecta; order Hymenoptera; family Halictidae; genus Lasioglossum; species Lasioglossum morio. The sequence continues at coordinate 15,460,735 of OU744333.1, forward strand.
GCAGCATCCTAAGGAAATAGAATCGAATTTGCAGACGTCTAAGAGGATCTGCGACGCACCTGTTTCATGGTCCTGGATTCCTCCTCTGTCTGTCCGTCTTCGCGATAGGAGCGTCGTCCGTTTCGCATGGCCTGCCTCTGGGTCATGGGTATCGACTCGGCATCTGCATTATTCGGGCTTAATCTGGAACAGATTGTACCCGCTCGAATTAGATTGACCGATTGGGTTTCTCGCGCGAGATTTCGCGCAATCCTGTTTCGCAAACTGTCCGACTGTTCCGTTCGTGAACCCGTTCTCTAAATCCATTGTGCGCACGATGTTCTTTTAGCCGCACGACCGTACGAACACACTGTGTCATGTATAGTGCGCAGCGAAAGACACGAGTCTGTGAGCAGTTTTGCCAGCGGAACTTGCAAATTGCATCGCTCGAGATTCCGTCGTTACGGTGAACCGACTGATCGGGCTTGCTACAAGTTTCTAACGAGCATAATAAACGAGGATGGCTCGACGAGGGCGACCGACGATCGATATCGAGACGCGAGGATCACGAGATCTGTTAGGACTCTGGTTCGTGCTCTGCGATCTTCTTGGCACGATGACAAGTTTATCGAGAACATCGTGATACTACACGATTCGCGGAACTACCGAGCATGATTCTTAGACGGAATTATACCGTGGGTCTTCGTGAGAATTCCTGTTTTCCCGGAATTGCAAATGGAACTGTTTTCTTGGTTCGTTGCGCCGCGCCGATGCTACTCAGATTATCGGGGTCGTGTTCTGCGCAAAAATTGTTATATCAAAATGTTCTGCACCGGTGTCAAGAAACGAGTCTTTGTATCGCATTACATTCGCAGGCTGCTAATTATAATGGTACGAGAAATAGTGCCAGACGGATAACAATGTACCATTATTTTCATCACATTTCTGTCGTTTTAAAGTGTGCTTAAATCCAGTTTAGTAACAAGCTACGTTATTTACGGGCAACACTCAACATAGTTGCGAGAGTTGCGACTACGTTCAGAAAATATGGGAAAACTGTTTTTAATTAAAACTGCAACTCTGGGTCAGAGAAAATATACCTAATGGATTCGTTGCTACTAAATTTCATGAATTTATAACCGGATTGTGGAAGTTCATAAAGTTATAGATTTTTCCTTTGTATTTTGTAAAAAGCAGAACTAATTAGAAATTTACTGAACCCATTAAAAACGAATTGAATAAAATAAAATAAATTTAATGAAAGCTTATTCGATTTTCTATCGAACGTGACTCGATTTATGGACAAAATCAAAATTTTACTGCAATTTTCATTCCTCTCAATATTTAGACAAACATCTACAATTCTAGCAAGTTTATAGTTTAGTCGATGCTTGCCAGAAAAATTTCTATACATCGCACCGAACATCGTCCTCCGAGAAAATGCTCCTAATACCTCGCTTCAACCATTAATTTCTCTTATCCGCCTAAAATATGAATACACAGTGAAGTAGCATCAAAGTGAGTGCATCGATCATCAGCAAGAAGCAAACTTTCATTCTCCCAGGAGAAATTTCCCACCGTTATGACTCTATCTCTGTACCTATATGTATAAAAGCAAATTTCTTAATCCCTTTGAAACTGATTTGTATGTCTCGGATTCGTGGAGGAAGAGACGCGCGTCGAGGAAGTGGCAGCGACAGTTTCCGCTCGGAATAACTTGCATTTTTCTACGTTTTGTAATCTGCACGGCTGCTTTCTGAAAGAGTTTGCGAAAACCTCCGTGAAACTTCTCCGTTTCAATTACCTCTTGAACTTCCATGAAACGGCTGTTTAGCCACTTTCAAGTTTTTACGAGCCCGCCTCGACAGCCGTAACGATCTCTACTAAAGATATCGCTGTTGCGATTAATACAGCCCTGCGGTTCCCTCTCCATCGAGAAATTCAGTGTAGTATACTGAAGAAATTAATTTTTTTAACAGTCAAATTCTCGATCGGGACCTCGCGAAGAGACACACCGATCCACGAGCAAGAAACTCGCGAAATACCGTCGGATTAAAAGATATTTTAATATTCACCGTGCGAAATGTTGCCAGGGAGTTTCCTGACTCGCGTTAACAACATCACGGGGTCCCGTAGCTTTTCTGCGACCGCTGCTAATGGCCGCGCTAATTAAAATGCAAATGCTTCCCGTGCAAAACACCGTTCCGCGGTTCTCTCACTTTTCTAATACCTTTCTTGATTAGCTGAGTAATAAAATATCGAATAAAAATTACTGTACCTTTGAACCATTTGGTGGTGGTTTAGAAATCTTTTCGTTGCAACACTGTCGATAGAAAACGCAAAGTAAATGGACAATAGCGATTCGGCCGTCGAGAGAGGTCTAGTGAAGGGACTTGCGAAAGGACAAGAATCAATCGATCGTAATCCTGGTCTCTTATTCCCGGCGATTTCAGAGATCCCTGCATATACGTGTATCCAGTATAAGTTTTATCGGTTCGAAGCGCAAGTATCGATTCAAGAGTCAGCTAACTCTCGTAACTCTCGTATCTCCAGAGGGTTCCTGACTCGATGTGTAGCGAGTAGAGAAGTCGAGTACATCAGTCACGGTTGTCAGGGTTTTTCCCTGGGACATTGGTACGGTGCGATGGTTGGGTAAAAATGATGGAAAACGCGGTTTTCTCCTCGAAACCGGCTGCTTATCTGAGAAATCGGAGAACCCGAGAGCGAGACTTCTTTCAAAAGACCGTTTACTTTGATTTGCTGCCACGCTGTTCCATTTTGCTGGGCATGATTCCCTTTTTGTAATACCGGCGAGATTATCTGTTCACGCATCCACTATTTCATCCCGTAATCGCGGGGGATGCGACCGCCCGCGCCCTCGAGCCATCGTGCCACCAACTTTCGGAGACGAGATTCTCGAAACGGGAAATTTAAGTACCGAGCACAGTATTCGCGAGATAAATTATAATCGTTCAAGAAAATTTCAGCGAATTAGATTTTTTCTTTTACATAATTTTTCATTGATGCGTCTTCAACGTTCTTTTGGTGGATCAATTTAACAACTCACGCGTGTCGCGACGTCATATGGTAGCGGCGTTTCATCACACGCCAAATTTCCCAGCAAATCGCCGTGTAGCAGAAAGCCATGACAGTCACGGGCAAGATGAGGACCAGGATCAACATGTAGACTTCGTGCGCAAGCCATAAAAGTCCTGCATCGGAGTCTCTGACACACCAGTAAGCGATGAACCTGAGTCCCACCTCCTTGTGCGTCTGAAATCCAACGAAATCAGCTCATCGCTGTTCAAACAATTTTCAAATTCATTTATCTCGGGTAAATCGTTGTTGCGGTCGACGTAATCATTAATTAGACTACGAACATCTGTAAATGCAGAAGATCTCGAGTCGAATAACGACTAGAATTCGCGTTGAAAGCCTAAGAAAGTAAACTTTATAAAATATCATGGCGGATCTTGATTCAAACCAGTCGAAGAAACCCGGCGCGCGGCGGCTACGACCGAGGCCAATTAATGTGGCCAATTAGAAAAACGAAACCCGAAGCGGACCAAGACTCGCAAGCACGGTTTCCCGAGGATATATTTCACGACGGTTTTCCGGTTTTTATCGTTCAGCTCAGGAAATTAACTTCGGATTCGAGTAAAGCTCTGTGTGCGATCTCTATGTAAAACGAAAAGTGTTCATTTATTTTTTCTCTAGAGAAAACTCGGACTCTGATAATCCGTGAAACTGAAACAGAGCTTAAAAATGCCAATTATTTCCACTCTGGTCTACTACCTGTGGTTACTTCGTTTAACAATTGAATGTAAAGTCTGGCTTCTGAAAAAAATGTTTCGCACATCGAGTGATTCGATGAAACGTTGCGAATGGACTGCAGATTTAATTTCAAATCTAAAACGATTGGAATGGACGGTTCGCGCAAAAGCGTTCTTCACCCTCTGAGATGATTAATAGAAACTCGTATCGCCGAAAAATCTATTCAACTAACATCTGTTTTACGATTCAGCGAGGAAAAGTTTATTAAAACGCTGGAACCCATATACGCGCGAGCACATGATTCTCCACGGTCACATAAAATCGTTTTATAGTCGGGCACGCTGCATTTACTTTACGAGAAGTAAAACCGAGCTACCCACCGAGTTTCATTAATTCTTTACTCCTAGCCGCGCGGACGTACTCCACCGTACTTGCCCGTACTTGACCGTACTTGACCGTAGACGACAGCAAATATTTTAATTGACTTGCAATTTCAAATTACAGGCTTCGAAATCGTGTCCGTGAAATTTCGCCGCGCCACCCAAGAGGAGAACAATGCCTGCTTGCTAAATGGCTGCCGAGTGAGAATCCCGAAACTAGACTATAACTACCTAACTAACTATCTGACCGCGAAACTTGCTGTCTCTGAACGAACGGAGGGCTATGTCTACGGGACATATTAACTTTGATGACGCGCGAGTAAGAGTTACGTCTGATAAAAACTCTTTTAGGGCCTCTGGTGAAAGGACTTTTTTACTTTAGGCGTCAGAATTTAATGAATCGAAATTCAGTTGAAATTCGATCTCTCGAACTCTGCTATGCTATTCCCCTCGGGTTTACGCGACCTGAAATTAAATTTAATTGTGGACGTCAATGTTGTATTTAATAAAATACAACCCCCCTTGGTCCCTTATCAATCACTCGAATCCTATTAAATGAAAAATATTTTATCTTTCTATCTAGATACTGTGACCCGGAATAAAAATGTCTATTCGAGTAGAACACACACAGCCGAGTTAAATTCTGTTTTAACGTAGAATAACGAGTCTCGATTAAAAACTGAGTTATGCCATTATTAGAGTGAGGTATGGCTAAGAAGGTGGTAGTAAATTATCGCTCACCTGGGTAAAGATCATCGGAATACCGAGCAGGAACGACACCACCCAAGTTATGATCACGATCTTACGGGCCTGGCTTATCGTGCAGGTGTACTGCGCTCTCATCGGATGAACTATCGCATAATATCTAAAACACGAGTGGAATTTTCGATTAGTTTGACATCGTTCACCACAAAGTGTCCGATCCTATGAAATACTAATGGTAACCACACGTTGCCTGCGACATACCTAATCCAAATTCTTCTTTCTTCTAAATAGTAAGATCTGCATTAAAATGCTTTAAAAAAAATGAACGCAAAAAATCTACAGTTCGATAAACATACTATATTTCAAGAAACCATTCAATTAGAATTAAGCTGTGAATCTTCCATCAAATTGAAGCTTAAAAACCAATTGTAGGATTTCCACAGAAACTCACAATTTTCACCAACATTTTCCCCAAGTAAGAAAAAGATTAAATCTTCGCCGAAGCTCTTTTCAGCCTCCCGTTCCACTGCGTTTTATTCTCAGTGGCATTTCTTTCCACTGCGAACGCATAAAGATCCAGAGACGAGGCTAAATATTCTTATTGTCGTGCAAAAAGTTGCAAGGCGATTCCAGCCGAGCGATTAGTAGTTTTTGCAAAGCATATCCTGCGGATTGCGATTTCCGTGGGGCGGCTGCGAGCGTTTTCGAATCACCGAGATTAGAACACAGGCTGTAGTGAAACGAGGGCGTGATGTAGAGAGAGAGAGAGAGAGAGAGAGAGAGAACGATGAAACAGTGTAATGGCGCGAAAAATCTCCGCGAATGGTTCGCTTTACGGCCGCGACCATTTCCGGAGCTGTTCCGTTCTCGCAGGCGTTTCCTTTTTGCTCTGTTCTCTCGTTCCACGCCTTCGCAATTAAGCTGGGAGAAAAGCGACTCCGATTATCCCGAGCCTCCGCAGCTGCCACGACAGCGAAAGTATTCTCTGATTTCCTGTCGATCACTGCTCCTGCACTGAAAATCCTTTTCGTTTGCTTTCGGTTTTCAGAAAAAGATGAAAGGGCCTAGCCGATCGAGATGGTCGAAACCGACTTTAGGGGTTTCTCAACGACTATCGAACCATTCGAAAGCTGACCGAGAAAACGCCTCTGAGTAGAATTTCAGTCCTAACGGAATTTTTTGGACGTATTTTTCCATACTAATGAAACATCGAGCACCTCGTCTAATGAAAGTTTCTCGACGAGTTTTTTCTTGCGGCCAGATTGCTTCGAATGAATAGTAGAAAGAGTAAATAACTCCAGGACAAATCACAATCAAACCTATGTGTCACAGATTTAAGCTCTCAATTGTGCATTCCGCAGTGACCCATCAATAAAATAAATGGCCCTGAACTCTTTCAGAAGGATCATACACTCTGAAGGATACAAGAATTTACACCACAACTTTCGCAAAGATATACATAGTATCTTTAGTAGTACCTAGTCTTTGTTTCATGATTTTTCCTAAACGCTGAACTTTAATATCATGCTCCTGGCAATAAATCAAAATTTTCTATTTCAGAGCGTTCCACAGTGAACCATACATTTCAGAAGAATTTTATACTCCGAAGAATCTAAAAGTTCGCACCACAGTTTTCATACAAATATTTTATCAGATATTCACTTAAATTTCCTGCGTCTGTATAAAATGCCGAACTTCAATTTCCTGCCATCGAAAATAAATCAAAATTATCTATCCCAAGGTTTTCTACGGTTAACCATGAATCATGCACAGGATCGTGGAGTTTTCAAGCGAAATCGTGTACTGTGAGTAACACGAAAAATCGATTCACAATTTCCATAAAAATATTTCATCAAATTTTTACTTGAATTTTCTACTCTCGTATGAAATGCTAAACTTTAATTTTACGCTTTTGAGTATAGAGATAAAAATTTTCTGTTTCAAAGCTTCGTAGAATGAACCGCAAACTATACTAACGATCTTAAAGCTTTTAGAAACATTGTATAACCGGAAAGACTCGAAAATTTTCTAGAAAATTTTAATTAAAAATTTTCACCGCATACCGACTTTGATTTTTCAAAGTTTTCAAATTTAACCCAACTAAGCATAATCAAAATTCCAAAAAATTCCGAAAATCCCGAAAATTCCGAAATTTAATAAAAAATATTTTAGCAAATGCCGACTCGAATTTTTTATTTTTGAAGTTGAATAAAAAACATTTCCCAAGTGACGAATCTCAGAAATCTGAGGAATAGTTTCGGGTGTTTCCGGGGCAACTGAATCTTCGCAGCATGCCAAGAATGAGTTCGTATAGATTCTCCGTGTCGTCTCACGCTCTCACTCTTCATGATCTCCTTTAAAGCGGACACCTGTGAAATTTTTCACCGCGAGAGCATCGCGCAGCGTCGCGAAAAGAATCGAGAACAGAATGAGATAGTTTGCGAGATTTATCCCATAGCGTTCCGCGTGGATACGACGATGAACAAACAGCGAAACGTGTAAGGAGATGCAATCGATTCAACAAGGTGGAATAGAGGCTCGATGATAAGGCGTGGTTCAATTTCCCATGGAATCAAATAAATTTTAAGCATGGTCGCGCGTTCAGGAGTCTTGGTGGCCTGTTTTATCGGTTCTCTGTTAAACCGAGACGCCAGCGGCATGATCAAACTGAAAACCTCTCGGGAGAAATCATAAATCTAGTGCTGTTGATGGTTAGATCCCTTTTTCGCAATTTTCTAATTCTGGAACGTTTCAAGTTTTTCGGCAGGTTAGACAGAAAACAAAGGAAAACATATCAGCTGGAATTACGTCAGAAATCTAAAGCCTTCTGACGAACGAAACACGCATACACTTGGATCTGCCATTCTCTTTCTCTCTCTCTCTCTCTCTCTCTATCTCTCTCTCTCTCTCTGAGGGTTAGAGGGTCGGTTACTTTTCTGTCAAGGGAAATTGAGGCGGAGGTGCTGAAAAGATTCGAAAGAGAATCGTGAAATGATTTTTATGCTGATTACGTTTCGCTAACGCCTGGCATCAAGGTTTGGGGTGTAACTGAAACCTGCTTTGAATTTTCTTTCCTCCCAGAGGGAGGATACCACAGATATCGCCGCGCTAGGAAAGTGTAGACGGAAAAAGGACAAGTTTAACAGATAGAAAGAAGAAATTGTAAATGAAATGATTTGAGTGGAGGATCGTTGCTTACCAACTAAAAATCTACAGTCTGTAAGGATTGTGGTTTCATTTCTGTAAAGTTACACATTTTGGTAGAGAAAACGAGGTTGGGTCGTTAAAAGTTGTAAAAGAAGACTGGAAAAGAGGAAGTTATAAAATTTACCGTGACTCGTTAAAAACAGTTACGTACCGTAAAACAGATTTTCTTTAAACTCGGCCAATAAAATGTACACTTGCATAAACTGATTCGATCTACGGAAACAAAAACCAAACGAAGAACGTGGAAACGATGAAGAAAAGCTGGAATTAGATTTATTAGAATTTTCCACTCGATAGATGCCCCTTCGGTTGAACAACGCGCAAAATTTCATCGGAAGAAATTTACAATCCAGCCTTGGCGTTGTTAATCTCGAAGATAGAACGCCACGAGGAAAATTGCATCGCGATCTTCGAACTAATGGCAACGATTCATGACGAAGCGAGCCCTTTCCGCCATGCCAGGAGAAAGTGCTGCTTTCAACGACCGTAGCCCGAACCCTGGCTATAAATAAGTGGAATTCCAGGGAACTCGTTTGCCTCCGTCAATTAAGCGAAATTATACGGCGCGGCGCGGCGCGGCGACGTCTCGATCGCGACCACTTTCCCGGGAAAGTAAATTGAAACTGAGAAACGTCGAAAGAACTCTCCTCGTAGACACTCGAACCGTTCAGAGTCTGCTACTTGTTTTCAGTCGGCTTGTCCGAGAAATTTTTAAGTTCCTCCACTTTTACCCTTCTTTCGGTTTTCTTTCCTACTTAGAGGGCCGCAGTTCTTTCACGGCAACCGTCGAATCGTCCGCTTTACGCTATCGTTCAACACGTTCACTGCTATGTCAGTTTCTGACAAAATTCCGAGAGGTCCAATTAGTTTTTTAACTGAACCGGAAACTAGATGGCCGATTATTATCTTCACAATCCAGATGAAAATTGTGTCAGCGAAGATGGCTTTACCTTTCTATCGACATAGCGGTCAAAGTGACGACCGAGCAAATGGCAGACACACTCTGCATATAGTGCACCGCCTTGCATAGGAACAGACCCATGGTCCACGTATACGAGAACAGCTTGGCGACCTGAAACAGACAAGTGTATAGTCAGAAAAATTTTCGGGTTCCACTTTCTTAAGGGTTACTTAAGGTTCAAAAGTTGACAATACTATACTATCCTCTACTATACTATACCCCTAAATTCTTCTGTCATTTAAATTTTTTTATTTCGCTACGATATCGACAGAGATATGGGATTCTTCCGGTTCTCATCGATTCTGGGCCTATTCTATAGAGAACTATGTGATGCTGAGTCAGTTTGCTGTCAGTTTAACAGTTTGAGGTCCATTCTTTGCTTCCACAAAGTCAGTTTTCCTCTTTCACTTTCGTCATAGATCGCATCCACAGCTTCGATCCGAGACGAGTGGCGAAACAATGCTATAGAAGAACAAAAATCCGAGGGCACAATGAAGCCCGCACAAAAGTAGAAGGAAGAGGACGGCTGGAATAAAGGAAGTAGGTACAGAGAAACGCAACGCAATGTTGGACGTGTTTCATCAACCCCTTTCAAGAAGAGGAAAAGGGACCGTTTATTGAAGCACGCTCTTTGAAGACGTTAACGAGCGGAAATGCCGAGGAATCTCCGTGGTTTGAAACCGCGAACTGTCCACGGCGCGCGTCGCGTCCTGGTTAAATTGCAAAATTGCAGAAAGGGACTGTAAAATACACGAACGCGTTTAATGAAAATTTCCATCTCGTTTGCGCGATTCTTATTTGCACGGTTTATGAATCTGAGATGATCGAATGATCGAAAGATCGAAAGAAAAAATGGTAGCTGATTTATCATTAAATTGTGGTTTTTACGGACCCATACGGTCTATAAGGAGATTTCCATGAGATGAACTCGCAAAAATGGACCAGTATTGTGCGAAGAAGAAGCAAAGGTTACAAGTTAAAACTTGTTCGTAGAAACATGGAGAGACCGGATGAGACCGGAAAGTTAATTGAACTGTTAATAAGGCCATTAAGGTAATTGCAGCTCGAAGATAGTATAGAAAGAATGAAAGCGCGGTGGCGGAAGTGGTGGAAGTGGCACGAAGAGAATTTCCGTGGAAAGAACAATAGGGTGAGAGGAAATACCGAAGAAAAGAGATTCTGGTCCGCAGCATGAACGACGCGCGACGGCGAGGGTTCACCGATGAAGCCAAGGAATTAAGCGCGTGATCCTCGGTTCTAATTTGGTCCGGTGGAAGTCCACGGGGAACGGTAAGCGTCTCACAGAGATAAGGGGACCGCAGCAACAAGGCTCTGATCTCGATAGCTCGAGTTACGGTCTTTCGGAAATGCCGCGGGCCGGTGCGAGTCGCTCGACGGAACTGCCGGCATTAACGAATTTACCGGAATTTACCGGAATTTACCGGAATTTCGCTCGACCGAAATTTTACGGCAATTATTGGACAATTTTCCACCGAAAAGCACCGATCGCGAAAATCGCGATCAAAAACTGGTAACCTGATTGCCGGAGAAATAATTTGCGAGGCTAGAACTGAAATCGAAAAGCAGTATTGCGTAAAAAGTAGAGAAAAATTTCAATGACACGGACATGGAAAATTTTGTAGACGTAAAATGTTCGTGGCTATACTCCGGAAGCTTCTAGTAAAAGAATCATTGAATCTCTAAAGCTGAAGAGTATTAAGCGATGTAAAGGATTTTCTTGATGCCGGAAGGCCATTATAGAATATCGACATTCGACTTTCGCTTCCATGGCATGGGTTCTAGAGGATCAGAAGTGCGCGTTTCTATTATTTTATTTATGCAGCTGATATTTAGAATCAACGAAAGCATTTTCCCGGTCCAATACTTGAATGATCACTGCGATGCACGCTTTGTCAGCTCGATTGAATAGTTTTTGTCAGTATTAGATGCGACACCAGCCGGTGGAGATCAGCAGAACCAGTCCTAGGTTGTCGGTAAAGAGAGAAACGGAAGCGGACAAGCGTGGATTCGGTCGAGGCAATCAGCTCGAGCAAATAGCAAAGTACTTTCGGCGACGAATCAGCCGGCAACAGCGACAGACAAATAAAACGTAGACTGTAGACGTTTCCCCACGAGTTCGCCGACGAGAATACGACTCTAGAATCTATTAAAATTCTAAACTAAACTTGGAGAAAATTGCGACCTGAAAATTAAAAAATGCTACCAAGTATTTTTCTAGTGTATATGAATTTTTTTAGTAGAACACATAAACGATAAGTCGGACATCCAACTAAAATACTAAACTACTTGAATTGAGCAATGTATATTTAAGAATACGAACAATAGCGATAAACTGTGAGCTCTTAAGTATTTGCAGCATCTTTTGATGCAACATAGTGCACAGGTCACGTATTGAAATCTCGAAACAAGCATCGAGTGTAGAGTATTGTTACGGTTCGAGATAATAATTGAGAAAACGATTGAGGAAACGAGATTCTAAAGTTGAGGAACGTCTTGACGACTCCAAAATTCAGGAACGAAAAGCTGTAACCGATGTTCGGAGCACTCAATTAACTGAAAATGAACACGAGTGGATTTAATTACGCCAGAGCCGGCCCAACGCAACATGCTGATCAACTCTCGCGCGACGTTCTCGAGCGCCTTCTAAATCGACCGACACGCGTGCAAATAATTTTGTTTGCGATGCTGTAGGAACTCTCTCGTCGCTCTCACGGCAATTCCCAGGCTATTCTGCGCTTTGGCGCAGAGTTTGCGATCGAATGAAACGGCTCTCACTTTCTCTCTCTCTGGAAAATACACACTGTCGCATCGCGTCGCGTCGCTCAATTTTCGGCTTCCCTTCAGAAGGCAACCCGCCCAGCGTTTTCGCGTGACAGAAACTATTTTATTTATATAATAGAAAGAGTACAAACACTAATTGATTAGTAGCATACTAATTAATAGTAATGCGATTACTACGCAAGTCTACTCGATCATCGTACCGAAGATTAGGTTCTTTGTTTCATCGAGGGGGTTTAGTTGTTTCTTCTCGGGTTAATTAAGAAAGGAACTGACTGGGAGGTATCGAGAAAACGGCGTGCATTATCGAGAAGTTCAGTATTTCTATATTCAGATAATAATCGCTTAGCACAGTCCATTTCGTGACGTCTGTCAATTGCAGCTTCTGCTTTCAATGCAACGATAACGATTTATTCCTACGATTATTTATGATTGCGCTATTGACGCTTGGTGCTGGCTCGACCAATTAGCGTTCCAGTAATTAGTTTCACTAACTATCGGCGATGCTGATCGGAACCGATACTCGAGAGATAATTGATCTAGGGTCGCGTTGTGATTACACGCTGTTTAGACCCGTGGAGTGGAGACTCATTTCGATCCTTTCCGATTTGCCGGTGGAAAACGTGTTGCTATCATAATCAAACGAAAACGTGAAATGTTCCTATGAATTCGAAAGAATTCCTCGGAGCGAGATTATTCGAAGATTAGGCTAACAGTAAGGGGTAGGTAGGGGAAGGGGAAGGGGAAGGGGAAGGGGAAGGGGAAGGAAGAAGCGTCGGACAAACGTAATCTCTTTAAGCGGGGGCTCGGTCTAATCAAGTTAAACCGTCGTTTATTATCGTGCGTTGTTATCGTCGGTGTTGTTGCTGTCGCGTCATCATCGCATTACGCGACAACAAGCTTGTCGATACATCGTTCGGGATCGATAATATCCGCGACGATATTGCATTTTCGGCCTTGCATCGCGGTCGCTGTAGTTGTTATGCAATCGACGGCTGGAACGTCATACCGGACGAATCGAGCACAGCACAGTATAGTATAATATGTATATCATAGTATAGCATAGTATAACATAGTATAGCAAAAGAGACGAGAGCACGGCAGAGAGCAGCGAGCAGTAATTCATGGAACCCGAGATCCTGGTAGCGAAATGAAAATTGCCTTGAGCTGTCCCGACCGGACTGCAACGCGAGTAACTTGTTGATTCCACCGCGTTGATTGCGAATTGTTATTGTATTTCGGGTGTTTATGCAGATCCGCGGCTACACGTAAATTACTCGGCTGAGATACATTCGAGTACACCGCGACCCACACGTGGTGACGTTACACACCACCGTTCACGAATCATGCGAATCACGTAAATAATATTCGCAGATTTAATCGGATATTTTTCTCATTAATAGCGTTCCGAGACGGTACGGTGTGTCCGCTTCGACACAGAGAAAATATGTTAATCAATTATTTATTAATTCAATTGGTGGACATTGTCGCAAAAACGGAGAAATGGCCACGCAGAATAAAATCGATGTTGCGCATCAAATATACGGGAGATCAAAGTACGAGCAAGAAGATTTCATCGGAAAGTTCTGCGTTTGTTTCCGACTTAATAATCCTTTTAAGCCATGGAGGAAGTTTCTTCTTCTTCTTCTTCTTCTTCTTCGGATCTGTACTTGATGAACGATCGCTGGGGAATTATCACAAGGGCCTGCAATCTGATCGTCGCAGCTTCCAATCCACCAAAATAACGTAAAAGTGTCGACACGACGGGTAGGTACTTCAAATGCAGTTGTAATAATTCGATTGCAAGTGCTTTTGAGTACTGAGTCTAGTCGATTTTGCTGATTTTGCCGATTTTCGGATTCATGAATCACGTTTCAGGATGCGAGGATCATCAAAGCCGGTAACTGGAAATTAGCCAGGTGAAACAAGCGAATTTTCGGAGGACTGTGAACGTGATTGGGAGACAGCGCGATATTGCCAGAGAATAATTAGCATACAACGCGGTTCATTCGGTCGCTAGCGGGTCCCGTTACGGTTTAATTAAGCGACTGCTCGGTTATCAAGGCTGAACGAGAAATTTTAATGGTCAACCACCTATCCGAACCCTGCCTGACGATTATCGATCTCTGTTTGTCCCGTGTTAATCGTCGATCGTCCCCCGATAAACAATTTAATGAAACCAACTCAACTTCATATTTTATACAATCACAGCTTGCACACGAATTTCCCACAGGGCCTCATTTACGATGTACCGTGTACAGTATACGAGCAGGGAGTCTGACAATGAGTTACCAGTTACAAGCATTTTTTAATTGTTCGAAACTCGGCGCGAACACCCACACAGTTTGTCCATCGAATAAAGCTTAGAATAAGCGAACGCAGCAGTCGGTGAATTATACCAGCAGTGCACACATTGTATCGGAGAGTCAGGGCAAGTTTACCCCGTTAGTTGTCGATCGGCTGTAACTATTCTGGTAAATCAATTTACGTTTCATCGGGAAAACCATGCGGAAACCGAACGAACTTGCATCGGATTCACGGTACCCCCAGCGGAGCATACCCCCGAAATTACCGGACAACGTAATTACTAACTACATCAGTCGATGACGCCATGCGGCTAATTGAAGGTAGGAATTCCGGATCGGAGTTGCGCGACGCGTCGACGATTTCCGCTAGTGCAACTGCGGAATTTTAACGGGATCACTGCCACGTGCCTGGGTATTCGAGTACTTTTACCGTGACACAATCGACTTCCAAATAAATCCAAATACAATTCGCTATAACCAGTTTTCTCTATTAGAGACGCGTCGATAAATTCGAACGGCCTCGAAACTTTAAAGCGAAATATACCATGGTAATATACAGTGGAAATTCAGTGACAGTGAAATAATAAAAATACTGTGTGATCGTTTACGGAGAAACTAGTCGAAAGTGTGTGGCACAGTTTTCTTTATATAGCACCACGTTTTTGAGAAAATTTATTTCCCCCCCCCCCCCCCCCCCCCTGCAAGCGCACAGACGCAGGGCGCAGGCAGTGTGTAAAGACGGTAAGTAGAATAGATCGACATTGGTCAGACGTGTCAAAAGTTTTTTTTCTATATCCTAGATAGACTTTTAGGAATATTTTCGAAAAGATTGGATATCTGATATTCGGAGACGGTATTTATTGAAAGATTTATCAGAAATGTAATCTAATAAAATATATTGTAGATTAACAATAAGAAAAGAAATGGTATGGCTCAACAAGAATCAAGTTAAAATTGGATGGTAGAATTTGCTCGTAAAGGGATCTATTTCCGGTGATATTGACTTTAGACATTACCCAGCACGCAACAGTGAATCCAACAAGTAGAATCAGTCGACGATGCGTAGACTTACTAACCGTGTTCCACCTGTGTGTGTGTGTGTGTGTGGACGAACTTCTCCAATATTTATTTAAAGAATATATCTTTGAAATTAATACTGAGAGTAGAGCTATAACGTAATAAAGTACCATGGTAGACTCCGATAAAAGTACCAATAGCATCAAATTAATATCTCAGACCGGAATAAAAGTAGAAATAATAACAACACACGAAAGTGGGCAGACATAAAATTGATCGAACATAAAAATACAAATAACTCGACAATCGCGTTGAGGTAAAAGAATCGTCGAAAAGTCGCAAGGAACTTTGTGGCATTTCCGATTGAATTTTCCATGAAAAATCAAGATCGCGCGGCAATGTTGAAGGCATCTTAGAGACGCGAGTCACTTCGCATTCGCAGAACGATCTCGAGAGACGAACGACAGTTTATCAGACCTCTCGCAGAAAAATCGCGAGAATTCCATAGAAGTCTCAGCGATTTGCTGGAATTTGTGTGAATAGAATAAAACGAAGTCGCAAGAACTTGACTGCCTCGTTAAAGCGAATCGCACCTTTGGAAAAACGAGTGGCGCAAGCTTCCCCGCGGACTAGTTTCCGGATTTGTTTCGACAGGTGGATCGACAGCCTAGCTGGGGCGTCCTTCGATTAGGATAAATTCAATTTACCTCGGAAATCTACGCAAGTCTACGAACAATGTTTATGTCGTCTTAACGCTGAAGAAAATAAATTGTTACAGGATTTCTGTGCAGTGTAAACGTATGAAATTGAACAGCGAACGCAAACGACTCGCATTCGTCAGTGTCGGTTAACAGATTGACGAATACATCGAATAACTCATGCGCTATTTTCGGTAGTGTATTTTTCAAAGGAATAAATTTGCACGCTCTACAAGGGAATTTCCGATTGTCGATGATCGACGCAGCGTGTCGGACCATCGCGCGGAGTGCGCTTTTTAATCCATGGTAGATCGTCGTCCGGTACGATATCGCCGGTGTTTAATGACTTCCAGGCTGGCAACTGCTGAGAGAATTCTATGAAATTCCCGTCGAATTTGTCAAACGAGTATTACGTTGATCTGAAACTGCGGGGGAGTATCGGCTCGCAGCGTACTTTTTCAACGGTTTGATCGACGCTCGGTCATCACACGGAGCGTTATCTTGTTCGGCGTAAATGTCAGCTGAAAACACCGACCTAGAGGGTAATTTATGTTCGGTGTCGATGGCGTATAACCTGTTCGCCGGTGCTCACCGGTGCTCGCCGGTGCTCGCAGCCGCGCGCCGCACCGGTCAGCCGACACCTTATCACTCGTGATTTATCAGCCGTTACACGTTACCCCGATCGATCCGCCGCGAAAGCTTTTCATTAGGAACCTGGCCGATTGAACGAACTCGACGCGACGGCGCGGCGCGCGGCACGCGGCACGACACCAAATTCGGAAATTGAAAACATCCTTGCACTCGTTACGCTTGTAGAATCCTGTCGTGATCGCACAAGTACCTACTCAGTTCAAATTGGAATCGAGTCTTGTTCCTGCAGGGGTTTGTAAAAATTCATGCGTCTATACATAGTATTGATTCCGTTCGAAAAATTCTCAAACATCGCAGAACGTTGCTTCGAGCGACGAAGGCGCTCTCAAACTGGAATTTCGCTTATTCTCGGGCTCCGAATCTGGATATTTCCGGGTGGAATACTTGAAGCTTTTTAGTCGTTGTTCGGATTCTTCCGGAGAATTCCGTTTCGGATGGGTCGAATTTATTTTATTCGCCGAGACATTTGCGGAGAATAATTCGAATTCTCGACGCGAGGATTCCGCGTTTCGAAAGACGCGGGATTTCTGGTTTCGCGGAAATCCACAAGACGGTCGAGCATATTCGTAGAAACACGCGATCAGAGCCGTGACTTCTGGTTCGCGAAATTTTATCGTTTCCCGGGGAATAATGTCTCAGTCTGTCTGTCTGTCGGCGTGCCTGGGGGAAATTTAAGCGACAACTGCGAGAGCAAACGGCGACAGACTATCAAATCCGAACGTAAACGATTTATTCGAGCGTACTTTTACACCCGCGCGTTTTGTCACGACCTTCGTGCGAAACGGCCATCGTGCACCTGCGGATCTATTTTTAAGGACGCATTTGCATCCGACTTTTAACATCTGCTTTCAAAGCCGTGCAACATCATCTGCATGAATATTTATCGTGCTCTTAAATTTCTCTTCGGTGCCCGATCCGTGTATGGTAATTCCGGCACACTGATTTCGTTTCGTGTTTGTTCGGTAACGCGTCATTTTCTCAAAAGCTTCCAACAAATTTCTAGGAATTCGCTCTTGAATAAATCTTGAACAACCGACAAATCATATCTAATACTCGACAGACTGCTACCTACATTGTGACATATGACTAGTAAAGTCGTACAAACTTCTGTAACGTATTCGCAGGAATAATTCTTTCAAAATGATTATCACGACGAGAATTGGAAGGAAACGTGTCTAACTCGTTTCGCAAATGCATTTTCCAATTCGGATAATCACTGTTGTCACGCGTAAAATAAATTAGAAGCCATTTGCCAGAGTGCAGTGACGTCGCGCGTCGATTACGATATTGTTTGCAATGACGAGGGAATCGATCGATAGACCGAGTAGTTAATGAGACAATTAAAGAACGCGTACAACACTGGCCGCAGTGATAATAGTCCATTAAATCCCCCTCCCCTGTTCTCCTCCTCCTCTACACGGGGCTCGTTGCAGTCGCGTCGTCGTAAAATGGAAACTTGGTTGCACTTTGTCTCGTGGTAATTGGTTTACTAACCGGGTTCGACGGATATATTCTGTTAATAGAAAATAAATTATTTGTCGGTCGAGACTTTCGATAATTGCGTCGGCTAAGTGGATTAAACCGGCTAAGAACCTCCGGCACCGCTTATCGCGAACAGCTGCTCGGAGAACTGACAGGGGATGTTGCCCCAAACACCACCACTTGTCTCTACAACTTGAAGCAAACATCCCCGACGACAACACTCGGAAAAATATTCATCGGCTTGACTATCCTGCTTTTGCTTGCGTCCCCGACACGATCGGAGGGTTGTGAAACTACCTCTGGAGCGAGTCTACGGGACTGGGTTATTCATTTCTGTCCTCTATGCTTGGGATAGTCGAAAAACGTAATTCGAATTTTCCCTTGAAACAAATTACACCGAGTGCTGCTCCAGCACCACCGCAAAGATCCAAAATGACCAGCCAGGTCGAACGCGTTACAAACTCGGACGCAAACATGATTTCCTGTAAAAATCACAGTAAACCCGTTCAATCCTTGAAATCTATCGGAAGAGGCGAGCAAAGGATCCGGCGGTACACGGTCTCTTTACTATCCGACGGAGTTCACGGATGAGTATTAAATTTATGAGAGTTCGCTAGAAGTCGCGAGAAGGTTGAGTGCAGCGTGTAACAGGGAAGAAACGAGATCTTGAACGGAACATTTACCTCGGTGCTCTTTATCCGAGGAATTTTTCACGCGGGCGATGCAGCACATTCTTCCCCGCGAAGTGGGCCAATTGCCACTCTTACACGGAGGACACGGATTCTCAGAGGGAGTCGAGGGGAACGGTAAAGCGCAGCTGTGCCTCGCTTCTCGTGGTGGAAGAATGTTTCGAGTGGTTCGTCGCCGGTATCCTGACAAAGCTGTAGCGTTGCAATTGCAGCGTGTGCGCTGCATATCGTTCACCAATTGTCCCGAAACAACGAGAGAAATAAAAGAAAATCCGCTTCAACAACTGTTCCGATCTAAAACTTTGAAAAAGATGATTTTCTCAAGACTGGATTGCAGAGGAACTTGTGCAGTTCAGGGAATCTTAAATAGCATGGCTTGGAACGATGCACTTACGCGTCAAGCATCGTTCATCAGAAAAGCCATACAACGTCGCGATAAGAGAATAGTTTGATGCTTCGA
The DNA here is from genome assembly GCA_916610235.2 of Lasioglossum morio. Lineage (NCBI taxonomy): Eukaryota > Metazoa > Arthropoda > Insecta > Hymenoptera > Halictidae > Lasioglossum > Lasioglossum morio. Next base: position 15,479,843 of record OU744333.1, read on the forward strand.
GGGCGTAAACTTCTTGATTTCGTTGAAATTCCCCTGGCAAGTAATTTCAAAAGAAAATGACGACACGAACCGAGAGATTCCGGCAAACGGGCTAGCAGGGTTTTCGGTCTACAACACGGAGAGAATTTAATATTTTCGAATGGGCCATTGGCGAAAGGTGGGCCATTGCCTCGGCGAGTTAGATTTCTCGCGGAACGAGACAATTCGCGTGGCGTTCGTGTATCGCTACACCGGAAGTGTCGCATAGTCCGACTCCTCCGACAATCGAGCCTGGTTAAGATTATCGGCAGGAAAATGGGACTGTTGGTTGGAAAATTGGGTCGCGGCGTCTCGTCGCGTCGTCGCGAATCTCGTTTGCATTGGAACTGCAGCTAATCGGCTCAAGGAAGTGGATCAATAATGGCTTGTGTATTTCTCTAGGATAACACGCTGGCCCGCCATTATTCTTCCTTCCATCCTAATCCTTTTTATCCGAGCCGGTTACGAAACATTCTGGCAAACAACAACGAAAATAGTTTGAGCATTTTGCGGTCCAAGCATGCAACGAGGGAAACCGTGTACACTGCGCGTAGGTACAGTCGCACGGAATTTTTCATTAAATCCCATGCATCTTGGCAAACAGTTTTTACGAGGGCAATTTTCGCAAAAGAGTTTAGCGACCGTCGAATAGTTCTGGAAAAGAATTTTCCAATTTTTTCTCTTCCGCCGTTGGATTTTCTTTCTCGGGGCGTTTTATTAGTCGCAGAAAATTTTATGAGCAGAGCGTTCGTTCTTCTCTCGGGCGATCATATTTCGCTCTATTTCGCGCTATTTCGCGCTATTTCGCGCTATTTTGCACTATTTTACGTTATGTTATTTTGGTTTTATTTTGGAAAACAGGCTAGGGATACGTACACTACCGGAGATGCCTATCACGAACGGAGTATAAAAGGCGGTCGCGGATAACAAAACGCTGCGTCGAGACGAGCAAAGGAGATCCCACGTTGAAGGAGAGAACACTCGCTGGAAGCGCTGTAATCGCTTAAATCCAGCTGAAAAACACATCGGCCGGAGTCAACGAATATTTTCCCTACATTTCCGAGGGATAGTTATAATGAAAGTCCACGACCTAATCCCGCTACGGTGGATTTGTTGCCGGGTGACGGATAATGCCGTGAGAGCTTGTAAAACCACCAGCTGCAACGCAATGCTTTCTGATTTAAAATTTAATAACAAGAGGAGCCCGCGCCACGCCTTCTTTCATTAGCGATGAACATGGAATCCGCACGGTCCTTCTCTTTAAATCATGCATCATCGCGAGATGCAAGTTTATCTCTGTACCGCACGGATCTGCCGAATTTTCAGTTCTCACTTCTCACTTCTCTGCGACACACGGATGTGAACAGAATGTCGACGCGACGCGACGCGCGACGGTAAGAGCGTGTAATTTTTCATTTCTCTAAATATTGATTTTTTAACGCAACTATCACAGTTCCGATATCGACAGTTTCTCTAGATTCGGAAATTTACTGTAGAATCTGTTGCTTTAGATGTTTGTACTGCTTACTGTGCAATTTTCACAACACCTCCGCATTCCCAGAGGCCTATTTTCTCGACTGAGCAATCTGCTCCGATTTCATCCAGTTTCTTTCTGCCGGAATACGAATGGACGCTCATCAGGATATCTGCGGACTAGATTTTTCTGCGAGAACTCCCATGGGTCGGACCCTTCGTGATTTCGATGGGAATCGCGGCCGAGTTTCGACGAGTCTCGGCACAGGAAAACAGGAACAGCACGGACACACGGCTGCGACCTTTCCCATGCGATGGGAAAATTGAATCCGGGATCGTGTGGAAACTGTCTTCGGAAAAAGAAGAAGCTCCGTCGAAAATTTCCACCGAGAGAAATTAAAGGAAACCCGCTCCGACAACTATTCCGGTCTAGAACTTTGAAAAAGCTGATTTTCTCGAAGCCGTATTCTCTTGAGTCTGGACTGCGGAGGAAGTCGTGGAGAGCTCGGCAAATCTCGAATATTTTGGCTTGAAAAAAAAAACTGACAATGCGACGTAGCGTAGGTCTGAATCTTTTTAGCTGATACGTGCACAAAAGGCTAATATAAAAGTATTAGCCTGTTCCGATTTCTTTTCAAGAAATCGCAAACCTCTGGAAATCTGCTGTGCAATTAAGAATTAAATCGTTCCATAAAAAGAGATCTAGACGTTGATCTAGTTGAACGGTCCACGGGACAGAGGAGAACGAGCATAAAAATGCATTGAAATTGCAGGGGCGCTTCGGAACGACGAAGTTTAGCGTTTTCGCGACACCTGTGAGCACACTTCGAAGAAGAGTGTTCAAAATTCGGGAGCAAGTTCGAGGTGAAGTATACGCGAACAAGGTGGGAGGAAACGAGGAAACGAGGAAACGAGGAAAGATTGCCTCGTTCTTCACGCGACAGCGCGGTGGAAAATTGAATTCAATTTGCGCGACTTCTCGCGCGCCACTATCTCGCCGACAACTTCTCTGTCGCGCCTACTCGCCCGTATAATATCCTCGGGTTATTATCATTTTTATTTGCGAGGTGGCCGGTCGTGGAACGCCTCGGTCTCTCCTCGGGGAGTCCACTGTAGCCGCCCGGTCATTTCCTTCGCAATCAAAGTTTATGGGGTCGTTGCGGATCCCAAAACTGCGAACGTAATGGGAACGCGCCGGGTCGAGAAGCTTAGGCCAGACGACGACGACGACGACGACGACGACGTTCAACAACTTCTCCGAGGACTCTCCGCATGAAACAGGAATTCTTTGACTCCCTTTTGAATGCATGAACCCGGCCCCTTCGTGTTCTCTCTGATTCCCGAGTGCCAGGCCGCATACGAACGACTAACCAAATGTTTAGAATGCAACGGTGCTTCGCACGCGAAACCTTTCCGCGATTCCTGGACGGAGATACTATTAAATCAATTTAATAAAAAAGGGATGAAATATGGGAAGTTCTTCTGGCTACGGGAGAATGGAAAATGGAAAATGGAAAATGGAAAATGGAAAAGGGAGATAAAAAAGGACACCGTAAAGACTCTATTCCGTCGCGTTATCGAGCATCCAGCTTTCTTGGAGTTCAAAGAAAATGTATCTGGCCGGCAAAGATCCGACCGATATAAAAAATGTAATATTCCGTCATCTTTCTTGTTCATGAAAGCATCCCCTTTTCACAAGGCACCGAGCTACCCTTCGCACGGAAGTATTTCTCCTCTGGATAGACCATCATTTCCCCCTAGCTATCTCCTCCGCCTCCTTTTTGCCTATCTCTATCGTTCAAAACTGAAAACTGCGATTTCGAAACTTGCTCATCTTTGTGATAGAACGCACTGATAAAAAAAAAAAAAAAAACAACTAAAAAGCTGACACTATCGCCGCGCCGCGCGCCCGAGAGCTTGTCGTAGTCCTCGTTGAGATCTGGCAGCCTCCAAAGAGCAGAATTTTCGAAATGACGCGAAACTAAACCTGTTTTTATCCGAACAATAAATTTATCGTCATAAACTAATATGGCAGAAGAGTGTTCAAATAAATCTTGATTTGACAGTCAGAGGGGTTTCACTTTGAAAGCCCACTCCAGAGTATTAAATGCATTTGCTTGCAGAAATTAAATGATATATCGTCGGCAACGGCAACTTCGCGAGTACCGGTAAGCTGCGAAAGCTAATTAGACTGTTCGGCTCCGAATGTTTCCTAATTTATCGAAACTTCGCCGGCTGGTTTCACGAACACGTTTGCTCCTGATAGCGCAGTAAATTCGCCGATGCTATAGCAACGTACACACTGTTGCAAATAGGGTGCAACTAACTGCCTCGCAATTTATGATCGGCGTTCCTCGATAAGGGTTCTGGACTCTGGTTGATCGTAAGCGTCGTATTAACTTATTGGCGAGCTGATAAAGCGACCCCTCGCGTCGTGGTCGCGTCGACACGGTTTTTGGTCGTCGATCACTGGTGCGGATCCGTAAGCACTGTTACCACTGTTACCACTGTTAACACTGTTAACACTGTTAACACGTGCGAACACTAACGTCAAAATATTGAAACGTCGAAATCTCGAAATGTCAATCAAACAGATAAGCTACCTCTGAGCTCGAAGAATCTCCATCTGTAGTGTCTTCTCGTTAATCATTGACAATTAGTAATTATTAATTACACTGACACAAAATGGACTCCTGAAGAACGCAAGAACGATCAGAAAACCTTTAAAAATAAAAACTGGCGCATACCGCAACGAATTCTGTAACAAAAGAAGTTTTGTAATGCTTCTGTTCCATTCTTTAGATTAAAACCGTGTGAAACCTTGCCGAGGCTACGTCTCCAGCGCAACAGTTACTTCTGCTTTCATAATATACGACCGTTATCTGACGCCACTGCACGGGGATTTCTCCTCAATTTTCTAGAATATTCTTGAATATAAAACTACGAGCTCTGAGACTAACGAAGAAAATATGCTTGCCGGTGGTTGTCCACGTCCGATGAAGATCCGATGTAGGGTTGCACGGTGCGTCGCGTCGCGTCGCGTCGCGTCGCGTCGCGTCGCGTCGCGTCGCGTTGAATTACGACGCAATTGTATTGTAATAAACCCGCGAATGCATTCCCGGCGACACGTCCCGCATCCGCGAAACACAAGTGTTGTTAGCAACACCATTGTTTAACTGCAACGGTGAACTCGTAGCTGACACTAAACCGCTCGTAAACTACGCCCGCGTTCGATAATTGACTATTCGTGTAATGTCTGCGATCGCTGAAACGAGAACCGCCGCGCCGCGCCGCGCCGCGCCGAATGCAACTTCCTTTGACAATCGTCACTGTCCCCTAATTTCGAATTAACAAGTCGCTTCAATTATTTCCCAGTAAAAGCGCCCTTTTTATTTTATCTAGTTTACTCGGAGCTGGTGGCTACACGAGTATAATATGTCACGCCTTTTCCGAACCGATAACTTCATTGTTTTAATAATCTTCGATGGATGTTGCAATAACGTTCGCGTCGATATTATTAAAGATATTGTCCGCTGTTCTTCGAGTGAAGTTCAGTTTCGGTCGTCTACGTCTACAGTATCCAGAGTGGATCTTGGCCATTGTTCGTGACTTCCTATCAAGTCGAACGCGTCGCGACGTCTTCAACCGTCGAGGAACTATAGGGAGCAGCTCTAACAAGCGACAGATCGCTGCATCTGGCTGTTGTTTCAACAATAATTTATGCTGTGTTCCGAAAATCGCAAAGGATACGATTTTTCGAAAAGAGAATAGAAATAATCAGACATATCGTTAGATACTCATTTCTTTACCATAGATTCGGTAAAAATACTGAGACATAATTCCCCAAAAAAACAATTTGCTTCTTTATAGTACAGGACATAGTACAGGACATTTTGCGCGTGTAGAATTGCAAGTATTATGCAATGCAGATGAAATCCCATCGAGTGCATTAAAGTGCAAAGCTCAGAATAGCAGGAATATGTAAGCAAGGTATAATCCTTTGATCCCCAAAAAGCTGAATGATTCAATTAATTCGTACCAAAGTACTCAACCATCACGATACAGAAGTTCCTAACTTAAGAAACTTAGCAATTAATTGCTGCTATCTGCAGAGTCCATCCGCGCTTCAAGCAAAGACCGAAAAGTCCGTGTCTCGGCGAGTAAAATGAAAATGTTGGACATACGATCAGGAATGCGACACGAACTCGCGAATACGCGGCGTTAATATGGAAATTCGCGGACGGGAATGCCTCTGGAAGCAAGTAATGGTCGCAACAGCTTCGCACGAGAGATTTTGCACGGTAAATCTTCCAGACAACTTGCCGGAAACAATCTCATCGTGTACCGTCTGAAAATTCGAGCTAAATATGCACCGGCCGACCGCGGCCGCGCCGCGCCAGTAGTGTAACCAAGTGGTAGTCGGACCAAACTATTCGAGGAACGCGAGCAACCGCGACGAACTAATCGCTTCGGAACAGGCCCAGGGGCGTCCACGAGCTTTTCTCAATTCAATTCAAGTTGCCCCGTGTTTGCCCATGACAAAGGGGGCGACGAAAGAAAGATCGCAGAGAAAAAGGGAGAATGTTGTGAACGAACAAAACGAGGCCACGTATTCGAGAATAAAGTCGAGATAAAGTCGAGATACAGTCGAGAGATCCTTCGCGCGAACACGAGTCACGATCGATGTCCTCTTCGAGGTGACACCGAGCCAATCGCGCACATTTTTCACCCCAATTAACCGACTCGATTAAGTTCGATCCTCTCGTTACTCCTCCCTCGCAACATTACCGGACATATAGGCGTAGGATAGTTTTTTGCAGAGTGATCTGCAATCCATCTGTCGCGATGCTAATAGTTTATAGGAAATGAAGGTACCTATTTGTTTCTGAATCTAAGAAAATTTCAACAATCTATACCTTCAGATAGATATCCTTCCATCAGCTTTTACTGCAATATACACACGATGTCAAGTCGATCCAGCAATTTCCATCCCGTGAGCGTTCTTAAAACAAGTAATTACGCTGCCAATAATATCGGATCGGATTATTGTAATCCCTGCAGTGCTTTCAACGCAGAATTTTCACGAGTAAAACGTCTCTGTGACGGAATTCGTTTCCGCACGAATGTCCGCGAAATTAATCAACGAGGATCGATAAGATTTAATCGAAACGTGGAAACTCGAGCCGTTCAGGTTTCATTTGTTCGTTCGTTTGTTCGTTCGTTCGTTCGTTCGTTCGTTCGTTACGGATGATTATTTTATTGTCGCGGGACGTGGTCGGTCATGTTCTAATTCGTTCGGTTTGCCGAGATTTGTTGCAAAACATCTGACGGGGACAAACACAGAGTACAGAGAATTGTACCACTTTCCCATTAACGAGTAATTAATTAGCAAGTCCTTAATGCAACGTGATACTAGGCGAACGTGTTCGCGGAATGAGAGCGCACATTTAAGTCAGAGTAATGTTCATCGTAATCCGGTGCACCGGTGTGTCATACATATGATACATTAGCTTGGGTTATATGCGATACGAGCTTCCGGTAGAGCGACTCCACTTCCGGCTACCGGGAGAAACAGTTCGAAAAACTAAATGCTTCCACTTCACTTGGAAGTGAAACTGAGAAATTCTAGTCCTCTCTTCTTATTCTATTATTGTATATTATATAAATTATTTCTCTATTGGCTTTCGGTAAGGATGCTTTAACGTTAACGGGTATACTTTTGATGGACAAAGAAATCGCTTGGACCGCACATTGGTGGTGTGTAGTAATATTGACACAAAATTTCGAATATCGTTGCAGAAATGTCGACGGGGTGTTCATGATTTAATTTCCCCGAGGAGAATCGCGTTCGGAGAAGGAGGAGGCAAGGCGCATCCAACCAACATCAACACGAACTATCTGCCAGTGACTTAAAGTACGCTAAAGTCGGCTAAAGGATTTCACAAGTTCTGACGATAACTCCCGGATGCCGGTATAACAAGCGAGAATGCTCCGACTACATCGTACATATTACCCGCGTTTTCTGCCCGACTACCTTCTTCCTTTCAACTACACCAGTGCCGGTGACGTAAATTGCTGTATTATATTAATGTTGCGTTGCCGCTACCACCTCGCGAACTCAAAAGACTTGGTGCTTGCTTCGTTCTGAACGCTTCCGACTGCGGTTTCTACTCTATCAAAGCTTCTGTTAAACTGCTCACCGAGAAGACGAATAAATCCGTCGCCTCGCGTCGCGTTGCGTCGCGTCGCGTCGCGTAGCGTCGGTTGTACATACTTAACTACCTTCTGCCCATAATTCATCGTTTATCCCGTTGATACGCTTGTTTAAAACCATGCTTCGTCTTAATTGTGCAGATTATATTATGCTCGCGTTTGTCCAGAAACTGGCAGAAACGTTCAATTAATACTTGATCTACTGGGAATGATTCAGGGTATTTTAAATATTTAAGATTAAGAATTGTTGGGTGCGAAAACGTACCCAAAACAATTCCCCCCCCCCCCCCAAAAAAACAGACGTGGCTGTTCTCAGGTTAAAACTGAACGAAATCGTTATTTCGGAGCTAACCGTCGCGCGTCGACGCACGAACGTTGAATATTTCAGTGGAGGAGCGGCCCGGGGATCGAACCATACGTCAAACTATGGCAGGAGGATGTTCTTGTTGAAGGTGACGTGGAAATGAGGCAATATCGGGCCCACGTAAAAAGCCAATAAACCGGAGGGGCCGATCGGCCGCTGCCGGAAGCGATACAGGCGGAAATTCTGTAATTCCTTTGCTTTGACACCCCGGCTACGGTCCACGGTCCACCGTCCACGATCCACCGTCCACGGTCCATGGTCGACGGCCGCACGGATGTGTTGGGGTATACGCATACATATATCGCGTACGGACCCGACTTTTCGTCTCCAGCCACGCCAGTCACTGTATAATTCATCGGAAAACTTTTTACGGTCACCGTTTTGTCGGTTCCGTCCATGTTGCCCCGACGCGACGCGACGCGCAACGCCTGCTGTCGGAATACAATTTTTAGAACGTGTACCGGCAGAATTTATTAGCAAGCTATTCCAACAGCTTCCTGGAATTAGCTGCTGCTTTTCCTTTACCCTTCCTTCTTCCTTTAGGTATTACTTTTTACAGGCATTTTTTTTATGCAGATCAAGTAGAATTTTTATGTTCCATAAAGATCCGCGATCTATTTACAATCTCGATCAACGATTTTAATTCTCAACGAACCTGGAAAATCGATACTCTTCTCTCACGCAGAAACTTCGCCGATGAATTTTTGACACAGTGCCAACTATGTTTGCCAAGAGGACGACGAGGACTCGGTTCTCCGGGCGACGCGACGTTTAGCTTTTTAATCGAACCAGCAACTTCTTCCGACGAGAAATCGCCGCGTTAAAACATTCGAACGACCGCGCGACGCTTGGATTAGAGACCGTGAAGAACGATGTCAAGGTGACGCCGCCAAAGTTTCCGCGACAATGACCACTGACCATTTCGTAAATCACAAGGTTAAGGACGATGGAAGATGGAACCTTATGAGCGAGAATCAGTTTTGTTTGCTGGACTGTGCACGCAATTTCCGGTTGAATTTCGATGGAAAAATCGGAAAATGTTGCATTCAATGATAAATCGGATCTGCGGCAAAACAAGAAGCTGGAAGGAAACCTTGGAAAGTTTCAAAAGGAAACTAGTATCGTGACTCCTCGAATTTTTGTTCGAGTCAAACAGAAGTTCACCCGAAGAAGAAGAAGAAGAAGAAGAAGAAGAAGAAGAAGAAGAAGAAGAAGAAAATTCGAGTTGAACGAGTTCCCTGTGTTCTATTTCAAAAAATTTCAAGAGTCAAGAGACAATCGTGTCGGTAACGAATAAATAGGTATCTGCAGTTCTAGTTAGTTGAACAGGGAAAAATTGGTCACACTATTCAAGTATTGTGTACTATTCCCGTTCGGAGATCGATCTCGACGTACATTATAACGTGGTACGCGCGAGAACTCTGTCCGGATAAAACTGGAAAACTGGAATCCAATTTGGCGCTCGGGGCGTGACGCTCGCAAGTAGTAGAGGCACGCGTGCGATCAGCCGCTCATTCATGAGACTCGCGACCTTCCACGATGCCATTCGCGATTAATCGAACGACAATTTAACCCGCTGCGTGCACAATTGCGGATACTAACAAAGTATTATTCGCGCGCGTCCTCCTAACGTACCAATCTAATAACTGCCAATTAAAATCTATTCAAACGCGTCGCGCGTCGCGTGTCGCGTCGCTCGAAATTCAAACGCCATTTTTTAGAGTCTGCAAAATGCGAAAAAGTTGAGATATTGCTCTCGGGGTCACACATCGGAACTCTTCAACTTTTATTTCGATGATAATTAATAAATTACTTTGATTCGATGGTATTTCCGAGGCTGCTGAACAGTCAGTACCGAATAGCAATTCAAATTGTGGCCGACTTTGCACGAATAGTAATTTATACAGCAACAGTTACACCATGTTAGACAAGACTTAACTATGACATAAAACTTCGCCAAAGTTTTTGCATCACCGTGTCCCACATACACTGCGAATAATCCAAGTTCTCGAAATGTCAGAACACGCGCCGCGCCGCGTCGTCGAAACGTCAGCTGAATTAAAAGTTTTTCTGACGGGAGAAATTGAAAATACAACTTCTGCAGAGCAATTTCTATACTTAAATAATCTTGGGAGATCGTTCTTGTGAAAACGAGACATCAAATGTTAAACCCACGAACGCAAACCGGGGATTCCGCCAACGCATTACGTGGCTGATTGTTCGAACATGAAATTCTATGAAATAAACTCTGGAAATGTTTCAAATTAATTTTCTTTCGTGTCCGACCGTCTCTGCTCGATACCACTTCTTGAAATAATTTATGGATGTCAGAGAAACGCGTTTCGAATAAATTTCTTCGTGTCTCTGGACGTTTTCAGTCAATACTGCTTACTGCTTACTGCTTACTGCTTACTGCTTACTGCTTACCAATGTTACCGAGATTCGGTTGCGAGGTATGTGGTATTTTTGCGTAATGGGTAAATAGTCTTTTCTATCTGTGTCACAATCGATTGAACAACCCACGCCCCGTATATCGGATACGGACAGCTGTCGCATATTTCCGTAATGAATCAACAGTCCGCGAAGTATCGAGTAAATTGCTACACGGTGGAGGCACGTGTACCTGTTGCATGCCACGAAATCGGGTCATCGTTAAAACTAGACAAACTGTCGATAAAACATCCGGAAGGAAGAGAAAAATGACCGGAAAGACCGGGCCGCGCCGCGCCGCGCCGCAGGAATAACTTTTTTTACCGTATAGAATTTTCGTGGAATCGTTCCTCGCGTGCAAGCTAGCGGACTAAAATTTTACTCGAAATGGTTTTTCGTGGTCCGCTTTCGAATGGTTCGATAGTCATTAAAAATTCTCTGAGAATTTTGTCTCCGTTGATTTTTAAGATATGGATGTGATCGGTGGAAATCAATTTTACGTTCAAGTGCAGGACCGACAGCGGTCGACCCAATCGAGGTTCAGGGTAGTGTCTCGTATGTTCCGGCTAAAATTACTTTCGAAATGAACCCGAAGACGCGTAGCTCGCATCTGACGCCAGGGAATGTCCGACGAACTCGAAGAGACCGAAGGGGACCGGATTCCGGGCGAGGCAACTCTCGGAATTAGTTTAGTTTCCAAGTGAATTCGCTGTCATCTTTTCAGATATTCGGATCTATTAACATTGGAACAGTCGAATCGATCAAACTGACGTTACTCGAAAGTAGCTCCCAAGAAAAATAGCTTTCGCTCTGCCACGCGAGACGAAGCACCGAACGTGTTTCAATTTCGTGTACAAATTCATCTCTCTCTCTCTCTCTCTCTCTCTCTCTCTCTCTCTCTCTCTCTCTCTCTCTCTCTCTCTCTCTCTCTCTCTCTCTCTCTGCAAACTTGTTCAACCAGGAACTAGGAACCATTAAAACGAAATTAAACGATGCACAGCTTCGCTATCCTACTACACTCACAATATGTACATCGTCAACATTGCTAAAACGAAAAAATAAGCTTCCAGCAAAGGTGAGAACATGAAATACCGATGAAACTGCGTGTCGAGCAGGCGCTGCGCGCGGGCTTGGTCGCTTATCCTGCATTTTATATTAGGTCCTCGAAGTCAGAGGAAAGAGAACCGGAAGACCTGTGCTCAAAGGATAACCAACGATTAAAGGGAGCCGGAACTCCTGCAAAATTGAAGCTCTTTCCCAAGGGAGCTCTTCTACGCGGCTTCTCGACGGATGAATTCGAGGCATGAAACCTTACGTAAATAAGTTAGTATGTATCCCTTTCGTTTCAAGCTTGTAAATCAGACGAACAACCCGCGGACCGGGTTTGTTTTCGATGTTGGAGAACAACACAGAAACCAAATAAGCTCTCCGTTTGTTACGTTCAGCTTTGTTTTCGCAAAACTACACTTTCAAAAGGAAGCACTTTTAAACAATAATCTATCATCAGTTTCAGCATCGTCAAACCGCTTCGATGCATTAATATTCCGTTTGCCTTGCGTGCGCCACCCTCCCCGCAGGAGCCACGGAATTTCATTTCTGCGGAGAATGAACTGTCGACGTTGACGAAAATTTACATCCAACGCAACGGTGCCTGCGCCCGGAATACAAAACCCCTTTGCCATACATCGACGCTTTCATCCCCCCAAAAACGGAACCTGAAACCGAATTCCACTACGTGGAATTAAAAAGCTCACCTCCTGGAACCGTTCCGAAGCCGGTTTCAAAGGAACAAGCTTCAAAAAAGCTTTGTAGCTTTGTAGCTTTGTAGCTTTGTACATCAAATTCGTCTGTGATGGTCGGAAATGGATCAGCATGGTGCTCGCGCGACTCGAAAACGAACTAAAAGTCGCACTTAAAACGTATTTACTCGCGCGTGATCTTGAAAAAGCCCAAATATTGCTACCGCTAATTTCATAGTCATTGGTAGACTGTGGCTCAGCAACTTGCGATCGTGTCAAATCAAAATTTGTCTTTCACTCTGGTCTCTATAAAATATAAAATAATCTATTCGGATGAAAAACTATAGGCCGATTCGTAATGTCAATCACGCGTGATTCTTTTCAAAAGTACTGTATAAAATGAGGTCCAACTACTTCGCACAACCGAACAGTTTCCCGAAACCAATAGAACCAATAGAAGCATTTTTTTGTATTTTTTTGTTTGTTTTTAGATGACGTCTGGAGGGTGTAGTGAGGGACTCGGAAACGGGACTACATGACCAAATCACGTAACCCTGCCCATACCCTCTAAAACCCCACCGCCCACCGGCCAAGGTCCGAGGCCCGAGACGACCCGTCGCTACCGGAGAGTCTCTCCTACCATGGATCGCACCACTCGTGTTCTTGGCTTCCCATTTTATTAATATCATTCTACTCCTGTTCTTTGCTTTTAACAATGAGTCCATCTGCAATTCGCAGAAGCCAATACGGTGCACACCATCTCCAAAAACCATTTCGCTGTCACGCTCCTCCTCCATTCACCATACACATCATACAGAGAAAGAAAGCAAGACATAAAAGTTGAAGAGGTGGCGTTAAGAAACTCGTGGTCATTGTTCGCAGAAATACTTTCCAGCAGCAGATTCTGGGACAAATAGGTCACAATTGACAGAAACTGGGATTCCAGAAGGATTCTAAAGGCCCGAGGGCGTGGATTCGCCAAGTTTCTGCTTTCTGAAATTGAGCGAGGAGGAAGTTTGTCGAAAGTCGAAACACAATAATCGAAAACGAAGAAGAAACTTTTAACGTTGCCGGACGACATCATCGGCAGTGAAAAGAGCGTACTCGCACGAACGGTGAGCGGGCACGCGAATACCAGAACGCGTAGTCAGTCTTGTTGTCCGCTCTACTAAGTTTGTTGCCACGCGCGGACCGATAAGATACGCGAAGGGATTCTTGGTTTCCAGCCCTTCGGTTATTTCGGAGAAAGAAGACATTCTCGAGGGCTCGTTTATCTCGCGAACGAAGAATTAAAGGTCCGCGCGAGGAAACCGGTTAACCCTCGGACCGCAAGGAAAATATTTCGTCGTGGAATTGTCTGTGTACCGGGAAACCAAGTTCTAAGCACCTTCTTCGAGAATGTCGCTTTTAAAAGATAGTGGAACCGTGGAAGTCCCTCACTGGTGGAACTCTTTCGACTTTCGAAAGAACATGTACTGTTCCGGTTTGCGAAGTGGCCATTACTGGGCTGCGAATCTTTCTGCGAGTCTTTATGAAATAAGGTGCAAAATGCTGCTGGTAGATTTCGAGTCGAAGAATGAAAATTAAACATTTTTAGAGATACTAGGTATAGTTTAATAAAGTTATAGTCTATCACAGAACGTAAAATACAAGTACAACACCATTGGAAAATTTCATTCATTGATATTTCTGTGATAATTTTTAGCGGTGGGTCAGTCATTCTCGTAACATGAGGAATGTTCAATTAAATTTTCTAAAAATTTCTCGAAAACTAAAATTCCCCTAAAAACCTTCCAGCATTCTATACTTTACTACTTTCACTTGCCATTCCACCGAGCTGTACAATTTTACCAGGTTTTTCGTAACGTGCAATTGACCTGCAGAGGCCGTAAAACCGAGGCGAAGTTCGCGGCCCAGGCACGAGACAAGCCGCAGTCGATTCTTGGATACGTAAATTTAGAACTTGGCACAATTCGATTTTATTTTCATTCGGGCCAGAACGTCGCGGCGCGCGGCGCCGCGCCGCCTTGACACCGGAGTGTCTCCTCTCCGCACTCTCGGCCCGAGACAAGGTGTCTCGACTCGAATTCTTTTTCACTGGCCAGCAAACAAACTTCGATCTCATTCATTCCGATGGATCGTTCCGCCAAACTCGCCAAATTCGCGAAATTCTTGCCGAGATACCTTATCTCAATTTTATTCTGGGTTGGCCAGCCGAGTTTAATCGGATTGAAACTTTTTTTACGGCTGCTCGTAAACTCCTTCTTTTGCAATTTTTTACCCTCGGACCCTGGAGGGATATAGGTTAGGATATCTGGAGGAATTTAAGGCGCAAAGTGTTAAAATTACTGTTGAGAAACTTTATTGTATAACGAATCGTAAATGGAGACGTTTCGCTCTTTTGTTCACGGTGAATCAATTTTTCCGTTTCGTCTATTTCTATTATTCATCTGGTATCGAGTGATATGTAGAAGAAAGAATTAAAAAACCATTTGTTTTCGCGATTTTTGTCCGCGACGGCGAATTTAATGAAAGTTAGCATGGAAAGACGAATTGTTTCTTCCCGAGAGGGACATAGAAGAGAAACAATATTTTCCCGGGCCGGCCCCGGTAATTTCTTCCTGAAATTTGACAGGTCCTTTCTGACCGAAAGCTGGGGTGCCGGGGTGCCGGGGTGCCGGAGAGCCGACAGCTTAATTGCAATGGACGGCCTCGATCTTGTTTCGAGACATCGAAAGCTCGCAAGCTCGACAAAGCCCTGGGGGCTCGCGTTCATAAGGGAGCGTTCGCCGCGTGTTGTTTCGATAAACGAGACACACTCTGCCGAGACAATCGATCACGGGAACGAACGGTCGTGTGACAACAGAACGGTCGTCGCGTCGCGCCGCGCCGCGCCGCGCCACGGAAAAAAGAAACGGGAAAATCGCGTCCACAGCCTGATATCAAGATGAACGAGCGCCCGGGGAAACAAGCACCGAAATCCGATAAATTCGGAACGACGAAAACAGACTCCGGAAATGAATTATTACGACCGCAGAACGGCGGCTAATAAACCTCCGATTATTGTTTCATGAGATTCTCTGGATCTGAATGATGACGATTCTGACGATTTATGTGATAGTGGTGCGACGTGCGACATTCCGACCGATTCTATGTTAATTTAAAAGCATTTCATGTTCCAGACTTGACCCAACCATCTAGCAGGTAGATTAACTACGAACACACTTGATACGCAAAAACGTTCAGTAAAAGCACCGTTCCACTTTATATGCACGGTCCTAATTGCACCAAGTCGCCAGAGAAACAACGAGCTTCCAAGAAGCACAGGGTTCATTTTAATTAATATTCTTCCCCTACAGTGGAGTCTGTTGGTGTCCAACTATTTCCCAGCAAACTTACGATGTCGTTTCTTCTCGAAACACAATCGTGCCGCAAGAAGTAACGAGTATAGAATTATGAATAATGTGAGGAAGGAATGGATCGTTGGTACATTGTCTCACAGATCGCTCTAACCGATTTAACTATTCAGCTCACCGAGAAACTCTCTCTCTCTCTCCCCTCGAATGGAGAATGACTTCGGGCTGATGTAATAAATTCAAACAGACACGAATTACATGGTAAAGTTCGGCAATTTATGCCTTCTTACACCAAAGTTGAATGTAATTTTTCATATTTTCATAATGAAAATAAAATTTGGTACGAGCCATTATAGTCGAATGGCGTGTATCACAGATGTTAAAGCAAAAGGAAATGAATGCCAAGCAAAATTGATGGCGCTAGATCGTTACTCGCAAATCAAATGTGGGAGTCGTCGAGTGATGTCATGCTTCTTTCAGCTATATTATTATTATATCGATTCATCTACTACCGATTGACGGTGTTACCGGGTCGAACGAACGGGCAACAAGCCAAACAGTTCTCAAAATTTCCATTGCCTCGAGTGGCTGTTACTTTTAGAACGGGAAAAGCAATCGACGGTTAACCGACGATTATGTTGAAAAGTACGGCCTCTGGTTAGGTTAGGTTAGGTTAGATTTTGGAGGAGCTCGAGAAACTCAAATACATTCGATAACACGTTATCTTCTCTGCTCGATTAAGTTTCATAGAAGTATAGGAACCGAAGGAAATATTTCCGAAGAGAAAATCAAGCGGGACAACCTTTGAGCAAACTCATTACAGTGTAAATTGAACGAGCATGCGGGTTATTTGCGAGGACAAGGTTTGCAATAGTTTGCAGCTGCAGACACACTTTCAGCAAAATGAACAAAGTTCAAACAGTACGATACAGCTGAACAGTACACGATTTAGGATAGTGCCAATTGCCAATAAACAAACTTGTATCTCGGTGTAATCGGTCTGAAGGAATTTAGATTCGCTCGCTGATCGGTTTATCGTTGAACAACGCCAATTAGTTTGTAATTGATTAGTGGTAGGCGGATTTACCTTGACAGGAATGCAGAAGCATATAAGTAGAAGATCGGCCGTTGCCAAACCTCCTAGAAAAACGTTGGTCGGCGTAGCTGGTAGAGGTCTCAATCTCGGGCACAGCGTCGATGCGATGATCAGGAGGTTTCCTGCAATAAATAACGGTAGAGCGAGGTTTTTGCAGTTGCTCGTTAAAAGTTGATAATTAAGACGCCCACAAACTGGAACGAGCATTATGCCGAGGCGCGATCCGACGATCTGATCTACCTGTAGCATCGGCACTCGACATTCGAATCTTCGTGAATAATTGCGCGATCTGGCGCAAACGGAACAGAGGACGTTCGTCATCCGATTATTTTTATCAACGATAACGATCCTGCATACGATGCACCGTATACAATAAGTAAAAAAAATTTATTTATGTACTTGGAGAATTTTTGAATCATCGATGATCTCTCTTTCCCCCAGAAATTCGGAAATTTGTTGCTCTTTAGCCGAGCCAGTAAAATAAAAATATACGATAGAAACGCGTTTCGGATAAGAGTGAAAGGGAATCGAGGATCGGTGGAGATTACCAGCGAAATAGAATTTCCGAAATTAATTAAGCCCGGTTGTCGGAGCTTGCCGGGATAGTCTGTCGAACTCCTGTTATCAATCAGGCCCACAGCTACGCGAGAAAACGGTCCGATGGAGATTGTCGTTTCGGAACGGAGATTCCCTCCTGCGCGAAACCGCGATGCAATCTAACTTTAAGTGCGATATAAGCGCGAACCCCTCCACGATGATATTATTACGAAACAGCAACGATAGCGCGGCGGCAGAATTTACTACTAGATTCCCCTAATTCCGAATTACATGCATCCGACTCGGCCGCGGCCCCCAAGCAAACTTTGATAGACAGAACAGGGCCGAGCGCTATCGATTCTGACAGAGACGAGCTCTCCTTTCGACCGTTTCGTCTCGGAACAGTGTTCTCTACGTATATTTTCCTTGTTAAGGAATCCATTCGTCGCGTCGCGCGTCGTAGCTCTCTGTCGTGTTTTTCCTTGTTTTTCACTTGCGTAGACGCAGTGTCTCGTATCAAAAGGCGGAGGGATAACAAAACGCTGCGTTTAGGCGCGCAAAAGGGATCCATCCCATCTGTAGTTTATCCAATTTTCAGTAGTTGTACTATACCATACCATACCATACCATATCGAAAGGAAGCTTGAAAAAGATCTCTTAGATTATCGGCTCGTAATGAAATCAGCGAAAGAACGCGTCCGTTGCACCGGAAGCGGTGATGGAGGAGCAGAGAAGATCAGCAGAATGAAGCAGGTACTCACCGACTAATCCGAGGAAAAACGTGAGGGAGTAGACGACGAGGACCGGAGCTAGTTCCGCCCAGTTGAAGTGACTAAACGACTCGTTGATGTCGTAGTCGGCAAAATCGTCTGTCGCATTAGTCTCGTTCGACATGATTGCGATTAGCCTCTCAACGGTGACACTTCGCAGGTTGGGACACCAGTTGACGAACGTTCACGAGCACGTTGTCCATCGTGCGGCTTCTCTCCCGTTGCCTAACTGTACCGCAATCTGCAATCCGAACGAACAGACTCCCTCGAGATGCCTGCAACCTCGTCGAGAAACCTTTCCCCTCTTGACCCTCTGTCACCGATCGCTCGCATCCTCTTCTGCTGCAGACTCTCGTGCACTTGATCCTGCGACATCAAACATTTTCATAGTAATATATTTTCCGTTCCAAACAGATCGTTCCTTTTCAGGAACAGGCTTTAATTCTATGCATTCGCCACGTCTCCGACGATCCATATTAGTTCGCCGGGACTCGACTCGGGACGCTCGCAGAATCTGCAATTCGCCCGGAACCGTTACGACCGAGGACCCGACCGAGGACCCGACCGAGGACCCGACCGAGCACCCGATGTCGGCTCAATCGACAAATTCATTAAGAACCACGCATTTAGTCCGTCCTGTAATCATCGGAATTAATGGCCGACAAACGACGCTGATAGTGCCGCGAAATACCGATCGAACGAGCCAACCTGCGCCGAACCGATAGCGCTAAGCTTCCGTACAAATTATGCTAGCGAACTGCACTAGCTTGGGAAAAATTAATTTTTCGCATTATCATATAGAGTGGAGTACCGAAAACTTGTGTGTTCCACCAAACTAAACTGAAAAATTGTTCAACTTGTTGACCAAGTTGTAGACCAAGTTGTTTGAGCCTTCAAGAAATAATTGGACGGAAAAGCAGAGCGTTAGAAAAATCACTGGCTCAGAAATTGTACCAGCAGTTTCAGGATGAGGATCCTGTATATTGTTATCTTTATCTACGGGACACCCACGCAACATTCTTTCTCCCGTATCATTCCCCCCAAAACAGAAAGCTAGCTCCATAGTAATCGACGAGAGAGCGATTCGTTTCAATAAATAACGTTGTTGACCAATTAACCTGATAGCTCGAATAAATCAAACGAACATGAAAAGAGCCAGATTACCTCTAAGGAAATTAACAAACCGTGTTTAATCTCGCAGAAGGGAGCCCAATTCGCCAAGATTGATTTAGAAGAGTAGCTCGAGGCCTGCGATAAATCCCTAAGCCTATAAACCCCAAAATACGAGCGGTTCAAAGTGTCGACCAAGAATTCCGACTGGAACGATCGGATTAGAAATCTTTAAAAAGAAAATCTGACTCGTTGGCAGTGTCCCAAGTCCTCGTGGAACAACCGAGTTTGTGAAATAACAAAAATTAAATCAGAGGCCGATGTTCACGAAGAAGAGGACCGGTTATAAAATACATGCACGAAGATCCTTATCGATAGATCTGCAATTACCTATTACTTGTTGTCGTCGAGGAGGGACAGAGAATCGTCCGGCGTCCTGTCGAAATTTATCTTGAGGATTTCGATCGTTTGAAATAATTAAATCAGAATTTTCAAATCACTGCCTCTCCGTGTGGTACACGCTAGACAAGAATAACGGATCCAAACGATGCAACCCCTATCAATATGCATTTCTTTTTCTCGGAAAAACCGATATCCACCGCAGCGACCGCAATGGTTGTCGATTATTTTTTGAGGCCGCGAACAACGTTGCGTTGGTCTGGGAAGAACGTTGCTGTTAACATCGTTTTCGAGATATTGCGGATATTGGAGAAGAACCGCAAAAAGTGACGGCCTAGCCGTCGAGCCACCGAGAATTAATCCGCGATCGACTGTGTTTTCGACAGCTCGATTTGTCAGTTTGCAAACCATCGAAACAGGGAACGCCATTGTGCTCGATGCGAGAGCCAATATATTACATGGAACCGCAGCACACGCTTCATAGTTAATATGCAACGGGACGCAACGGCATGATGCTCCAGTGTCCAGACAATGCGCATGTTTCGCGAGTATCCTCGAACGAACGAGCTACGTTCTATGTGTAGCGATCGATTTATTGATTCCGAACTGCCGAAGATCATTTACTCCGGCTTGAAATAGGAAACTGGACGACGCGACGCGACGCGACGCGTTTGCCGTTCGAGCAAACTCGTTAAGATTATGCTACGGATGCCGGATATATTAAGATTGAGGTTTCATTACAGAAATTCATTAACAGGCAATCTCTCTGTAGTCCGGAAATACTAAGCTTGACCGAACTCCTGCAAAGGAAACGACACTCGGTCCACAAAGCGACGGATTATTTCACTTCGCTGCGCTGTATCCGACGACCTCGATCCCAGATCAGTACGCTAAAACGGCTAAAACTGACTATGATCGATCGAGACGCTGCAAAAACAATAGGAGATAAAGAAAACTTATTTGAAACGAAGAAAGATTGTTGAGAGAAACATTTCCGTAAGCTGATCCAATTTATGCTACTGTGGGCATTATGGTAGCTTTGGATTCAACCTAACCTTTCCGGCGCGCGGCGGAGCAAATTCTAAATGAGAAAAGGAATGGCTCGAGGGTATGGAGAAAAATGACGGGGTTATTCTTTGCGGGATTGATTCTGTCTTCGATCATTGTACTAGACGGTGTAAATAGGTGAGATAATAGATCAGATAGTTGAAAATGTGTCAACGTCAAAAATTGAAAATGTACGATCGAGTACTTACTTCTTATAATATTCTGAGGAACTCAGGTTTGATCTTTTGTTCAAGAACACGAAAAACAAGATTGGTTCTGTGTTTTCCGATGATTTCATTTGAAATTCATGTTTGTGCTTGATTTTTGTTTGAATAAATAAATGAAGATTCGCCTGTCCTCGGGTTGAAAATTCAAGAGTTGAACACGAGGATGAAATAATTATTATCGAACCCAGTGAAATTTCTAAGACCGCCGCTCGCGATCTCGGCAGAAATCTCGATCAGCAAATGATCCGATTCGCGACGCAATAATTTTCGAGGCTAATTGCTTCGCGTAAATCTTGTTTAAGTAGTTATGCAACGGTTCGCGCCCGCCGAATCGATAATAATTACTATACGACGACGCTACGCGACGTCGAACGTCGGAGAGCACGTACACTGTATCCCGGGGCTCTACAGGTAGCTCAGCCATTTTCGATCTAATGTATTTTTCTCGTTCCCTGTCGAGTATACTCCGACTCGAATCCACGAACGAATGAGTCTCGACGAGTACGTGAATATGTTTCCTATGATAATGCGCTCCAGTTGTTAACGCTGCAGCTACCGTTACGATTTTCGATGGAATATTTATGTTTGTTCGCGGATCATTGAAATAATACCCTTCAATTATTCCCACTCAGATTCGGGAAACGATTTCCTTGTTTTTAACTGATTAACAAAATTTAATCAGTGTACTCGCGGAAATTCTGAAATCAATGCTCCACTTTCGAAAAGTTCGGATCAGTAAGTAGAACCTAATTCATCGCAAGCAAAGAGTAATCTGAAAACGGTATCCAAGAATAAGGGGACTTGAAAATCGATGCTCCAGTTTCATTAATTTTAGCGAGAGTAATAAAAATAATCTGCGACTCGAATCCAACTCCTAGAACAGCTCCGAACAGGGTCGAGATTCCTATCGTCAAGAAAAATGTTAAAACAACAATTACGCGCGCTCGTCAAAGTTTTTCATAAGGCCAAGAATTTCTCGAAGAGATTCAGAAGTATAAATTCCTTCCGCGTCCGAGCCTCTCTCTCTCTCTCTCTCTCTCTCTCTCTCTCTCTCTCTCTCTCTCTCTCTCTCTCTCTCTCTCTCTCTCTCTCTCTCTCTCTGAACGAGAGAACATTTCCTAAATAAAAGACAAACTACGTTTCTTTGTGGTAAACTGCAATAAACCGGCATGAATCTGCAATTTCAATTAACAGACGGTTCTTTGCCCCATTCTTTCGAGTCTGCTAGCATGGAAGCTCTCCTGGAACTGCTAATAAAAGGATGCTGAGGAATCGGTGAATAGCAAAGCGTAAAGTAAATCGAGATTATTGAGAGAAACTGTTGAATACGATTTTCATTATTGATCGAGTCGGAATCATCGGTATATTTCGCGGATGACAATCTCGAATCGTGTTTCCTGTAGATTTCCAGGAAGCACGCGTGCGATATATTTCTCCTCCGGCCTCTCTCCCTCTCTTTATACCATGTTACCGCATCCGAAAGGGAAAACGGACAATGCTTCTGATGAAATATGGGCCTGCTTTAATATAATCTGATCGATCGCAGTAATGATCGTGTAGAAATTAATTCAATTCCGACCTTAGAGTATACTCGCTGCTGTCATAGCACTGTGCATCGTGTCGCCTCGACTTATCGACGGGCGAGCACTATGATTGCTGTCAATAGGAGGACACGATAGTTTATCTGTAACCTTGTCGGTCATGCGAAAAAAATTCTGTTTATCCATTAACCACGTCTGTGGTGATTTCTTTCTTTCGTTGATACGATACAGATGGCCAACTAACCTAGCGTCCAAGAAAATGGAGATACATTCTCGTTACATTACATTCTCCATTTCTCTGTGTCCTTCCAGTGCGCTTCCAGTTCGTATTTGACTACATTCATCTCCATAAAATCTGTGGTCTGATTACGACGACTGGTATTGTTGTTATCGCGTGCATCAGATACGCATATCAGGTGAGTCTGACACACGCTCGTCATACGTGCCACCCATAAATTCCATAATTAGAAAGACAAGAGAGATAAAGAAAAATAGAAGGAGAGAGAGAGAGAGAGAGCTAGGTAACGAAGTCAGTCGAACATTTGTGTTCCGCCAAGAAACAGAGGAACGTCGAGTAGGTTAAAAATCTACGACGCGACGTAGACTTTGAATTAGGCCAGCCAGACAAGTGAAACGGGATAGTCGTTCTATTTCGTTCGAAAGCTTTGCGTCAAGCTTCGCGTCAAGCTTCCTCGAGGTTCGTCCCCTTGTTCTACAAGTTGGAACGGCCATTTGTTCGCAAAAGACGAATCTCGTTAACCACGCTGCCGACGCTAAATTTAGAGCGTGTCATCGTGACCACTCTGTCGTCGCAGAAAAACCGTTAAACGTCCGCGACGAATCAAGCTCGCGTTACTAGCTTTTGTTTCGCGATTTGTTAACGCGACCGTGCCGCATCTAAATAGTTGCTATCTGCCGGTAAACTTTTGCCGTTGCTACCCTAAAAAAGCGACCGTGCTCGCTACAGAACTCTACACAATTTTTCTAGACCGTAGCATTTACCGTCAGACTCGCTGCATGGGTTTAAATTGTTTATTTTTTCCATGTCCTCCAGTTCTTTCCACCTTTCCAAGCTCCAACGCTTCAAACCCTGGCACTTCATCTTCGACAAAAATACAGACAACGCTTCCATAATCGAAGCACGAATCGGTGATTTATTTAGAAATGAAGGAAAGGCAAAGTTTGCTCGCCGCGGCGCGGCGCGGCGCGGCGCGCCGATAGGTCAGAGGTTCCTCGAACACTCTCCAAAATGAATCGCTCAAATATTCATACTGCTAACCGGGCTCCTAAAATACCCGAGTCATCCAAACTACATACATATACCCGAGAATGCAGAAAAACACAGACTACGCAGATTGCGCAATTAAGATGTCACTTCTATTTATCTTCTGTATCCAGAACCTATTCCAGTTGTGTGGGAACAGGAATTGCTCCGTAAGACCTTGTATCATCTGTCCATAGCTTCCGGTTCGCGGTGCGCATCGCTCGAAGCGTGTAAAAAAATCTCCATGTCGCATAAAATAATGCATAAATCAGCCGGCCACAACCGAGATGTTCGTCGAACGACGCGACGCGCGACGCAGAGAACACAAACAACATGTCCGACAAAAAGAGAACGTCAAAGTACAAGCGGGAAGAGGAACGCCGAGCGAAGAGACCAACGCCGAAAGAAAAACAATCGATTCAACGGTGAACTGTCGCCGGATTGGCAGCAAACAATTCTCTCGATGGATCCTGGTTGCCAATCTGCGAATCCCCGAGGAAAGAGACGCGATCGATAATCGACACGCTTCGAAATAGCTCGACGCCGAAAATAGGCGTGAATCTCGATAATTGAAGATTAAAACCGATTCGAGGGAGAGAAACTTTGGCCCGCAATTAAGACCGGTATTAACGAAAATCTCGCGGTCGTTAAGCGTGCAAACTTTTCTACGGACGCGACACGAACGTCCGCGAAATTATACTAGAATCCAGTTCCCGCATTAAAGTTTCAGGATTCGCGTACGAATTTCGCAGACGTGTTTTTTAATCGGCTGCACGTCGAAATTGTCAATCATGCTAGATGAGAGAAGTTGATTTTAAATGTTCTCCACTGTTTCGCGTAAAACGGCAGAAAAAAAACAATTTTCTACGCGAAAATATTAGGTCGGGCCATAAGCGCTGTTGTTTCGTTGAATTTTGTTTGGAACGTGGTAGTAATCTTATGAAGATTACTTATATGTATGTCGGAATGTTGTCCACTGGGGACCGTGTATCTCATTCTTCGAGTTCTCCCTCATTCTAGAATTTTAAGCTTTCGCGCATATTACATAGTTCTACGAGGAAAACATTTCTAATAATTTAAAGAATTCTCGTCCGCAAAGGATCGAAGAGAAATTTTGTCAACGAGAATGCTTTCAGTCATTATTATGCATGACCGAACGATCAACGAGTACCGAGATTAATTTCGATATTAAATTAGAGAACCGTGTAGGTGCATTCTCTCCGCTTTGCTCCTTAACTTTCTTAAAATCCACGATATCCGACGAAACAACATGCAGACCAAGATTGTACAAGCCTACTCTATATTTTCTTATTTTCTTATTTTTCTAAGGTTTGCGTCACGCGAGACAGGATTCGTGGTAATAAAATCGGGAGGGTACACAGAAATATTATTTTTTCTTTTTCTAGCATCGCGGTAAATCTTTCTGGAAATACGCTTCTGTCGATCGCAAGAGCAGACTGCTCGCGACCGCAGGCGGGCTCGCTGCCAACCACCTCGGCTTCTGGTCGAGAAAACGAATTCTCGATGACAAGAGTCGATCGGTGTAACGTTGACTTTTCGAGTTTTCGCCTTTTCGACGGCACAGAGCGTTTATCGAATGGATTTTGCGAATCGGTATCGGTATAGTCCCGCGCGGCAACTATGCTCGAGTAATTCAGACGGAATACATATAAAACAGTTCGTTCTGCGACCTTATCGACTAATCCGATCGACTAATTATTCTGGAAAAATTTCGTTCGAACCATCATTTGTTTCCCGTCGCTGATAAGAAACCATTACGCAATGTGGCAAAAACAAGTGTCTCTTAATTACCTTGTCCCGGAACCTCGATATTCAAGTTAGACAATACACAAAATACACAAAATAATTTCCAGTGATGAGACATTTACAAACATGGTGATCGTTTTCTGAAAAGATTTACCGTCATTCCAATCTGCTGAAACTCTTTGCAAAAATATAGTATTCCTGAAAATATCAGCAAGACCGAGCTCCTAAGATAATTAGAGGATAAACAACGTGCACTCTGTACTCGAAAAAACTAGACCGAGTGGGGCTTGAATTACAGAAGCTCTTAGACAAAGTACCGCACGTTCGGCCGATCAGAACAGGGAGAGCGAGTGCGACAACAGACAGGATTTATGCATCCAAACATGCGCCACGTGTTCGTAATAAAACTAGTACTATTTATAGGAAAGATCGGGATCGAATCCCCGCACCATGCCAACTATACGCGGAAAATCGTAACGAGCCTGGTGTTCGTCAAACTAATCTAATCCCAATTATGGCTGTAATTCGATTCTGTATTTCAGAAAACTGTGTGGACTTTGACCTTCGTAAAACGATAACGATACGAGACGCAATACCAATTCCAACTCCAACGAAATGGAACTTGTCCAAAAAGAGAGAAACGAAAACGCTCGATTAGCGGAACGGAAAAATAAACTTGTTTCCGCATAGAGTTTCGATAGAAGATAGGAAGAAGAAACTGCCGCACGCAGTATCGAGTCGGAATCGTAATGACAATTTCCAACAAAACTCAATAAACATGTCGCAAAAATTGACCGAATATTCTTTTTCCCTCTGAACAAATTTCCTCGGAATTAGAGAAGGCAAAAATCCAATTTCAATTCTGATTATTCAACTTGTTACTGTAGAAAAAGCGAGTATGGTTTAAACGAGGATCGCAGCGCGGTGCGGCGCGGCGCGGCGGGCAGGGTAATGATCGCGTTTTGCGATTACCATTGCACGTAGTGTGTAAGCGAGGGTGTGGCTTTTGGCCTGAATTCGATATTTTGCTAAAAGGCGGTCGTACAATGTCCGTCGCAGACATTTCTGTGATTTACGGGTTCCCCGGGCCACGTTTTCGATGCAAAGCGGCAAGCGATTCTATTTATGAGCCGTCCGACACGTGCGAATCGCCCTTACCTGTGCGCGGGTGGCCACAAGAGTTTCCTGACAGCGACCAAGCCAGAAAGAGAACGAACGGCTAGTAGGATCGACAACAACCGGCAGAGAAAAAGAACCATGCATCTTTCATGAGGCCAATTCGCGGCTCTTTCACAATTATTCGCCAGCCGCGACGACGCGACGCGACGAGACGCTCTTTATCTTCACGGTCCAGCTCGCACCGTGAAAAACCCGTTTATCCGTATATCCGCTGTCCGACTCTAATACGAACCGCTTTATTACCTTTGCAACATTTTTCTCCCTGCAACAAAAAAAAAAAAAAAATGTGCACGGGAAATGTGGGCTTAACCCGATGATCCTTTACAGTTTACGGTATCATACCAGTGTCAGTTAAAAGATGTTTATTCTGAAATTGGTGTTGAACAAGTTTTCTATGAAACGCGATACCTTTTTCTGAAAATGGGTGAGTCTACTTTTCTAGAAAATTAATCTCGCACCTTTCAACCTTTCAAATCCTAGGATAGGATCAAACATTTTTTAATATCACCTTAATTTTTCACCATTTTTAATCACTTTTGAGAATGCTACCTAGAAGTTTCAGTGACTGCAAAAGTTCATGCAACCTTCAGAAACCTCGAACAAATACTTTGAAGGACCGCGCAATTTTTGCGAAAAGAGAATTAAGTAACTGTATTTACGTGTGCGACGGTTCCGGGCCGAACGGAGCACGCAAAATGTTCATCGGAAACAAAAGATGGCGTCTATCGGACGCGTTCGATCGAAAGGTATAAAACCTGAAACGTTCGGCGTCGATAGGACCGAAGAGGAACGAGCAGGTTTTGTATGGGACTCGCGAGTAAAATTCCGGGATGAAACCGACCTGGCGATTCATTCCTGTCCCAGAGAGGCAACACAACTAACCGCCGCGCCGGCTGCCTATATGTATACATATTGTTTTTCAATCTGTCCATTCACGTAGCTTCTACGATCGTTTTTTATGCGGACGAACAAACACTGAATTCAACGAAAGAGCTCTCTATCTCTCGACCGCAAATGGAACTGCAACAGTCGCGTATCGTCGGAAACACGTGTTTCGTAAGAAAATCGTTTTACAGAATGCCTCCAGTGATTTATCTCGAGTGCTCGTCTGTGCGACCTAACTGGCGTGAATTATTGGAGTATATATGTACACCGAGAAAGAGAGAGAGAGAGAGAGAGAGAGAGAGAGAGAGAGAGAGAGAGAGAGAAAGAGAGAGAGAGAGAGAAGACCGTTTACACTTCCCCCGGTTAGGATTGTAACTAGGTCTGATGGGTCGTGTTCGTTGATGCATCTTATTCTATGATTGATATGGACGATCATAAAATTTCAACGGTGATCGTTAGACTACGGATGTCTACGGCATATAAAGATCTTGGATCCAGAACAGTTTGGTTTACGCTCGAGAAGTTTGTTTGCTCGTACAGTCAAAGTGAACCTGACTGTGAAATTTGCAGCCGCACGTGCTGATTTGGTATCAATTAATCGCGGATAATTGTATATCAGCAAGAAACGGCTGCATTAATCACCGGCTGTATTGAACCGGACTAACAGAGTTTGACTAATATGAGTAGCTCCTTCCAAGTCGAAATACTATTCTGTTCTCTTGGTACGAACATTTAGAACGTAAATTTCCGTAGTCCCTTAAAAGATGATTGAGGATTTAATAAACTGAATCGATTCGGTTACTTTCCGGTTTTTTTTCAGAAATATTTGCGCGCGAAGAAACAGTAATCATCGAAGGGATTGATAGACCCCAAGGCTAATAAATGGATGAGATTCATAGTCCGCGAATGGCGATCATTGTTCGCGGAAAGTTGAACGAGAACTCTGAGGAAACGAGAGACTCTGATTACTTTCTAACGAAGAGAAATGCGAACTGTATTCTGAGCTCGAAATTGATGGGTACACTATATGCAAGTACATCGGTGCCAGAGGGTGACGATAAATTGAAAATTGTACATATGTATAGGTTTCGGGAATGCGCGACATACGAGGCGTCTAGCAATTATTTACGAAACAAGCGTGATGGATTGTTACTCCGATCGGTGTAAAAAATCATGTTGCGTGCAGACGAAACGCAAAAACAACGAAGCTCCGAGGATATATATCTCTCGTTGGAAAAAAGCTTCGAAAGCTTTCCAACGAAAACGAGCTCGGTCTCGAAAAACTAATTCGATTAACGAGAAGTTTCGAAGCGCGTTGCCAGTGTTGTGCACTTTTTGTTTTTACCAAGCGAATCTGAAAATCAGCTAAAACTACGACTCTTCGAAAAAATGAGTTTTTGGGAAACGGAAGCCGAATTTATAAAGGAATACGGTAAAAATGAATAATAAATGGGGCGAGATAATTCTAGTGGTCCCCTAATGCCCTAATGGAGCAGTATAAAAGGCGTAACGATTCTGCACGAACAATCATCGTCACGCGAAACGATATCGTGTATCGAGTTTCACACACCAACATCTTCCGTTTCCATCGACCTTCGGGTAATGTTAGGGCGTTAGGGGATTCGTCAAAAAGCTTTCCGCCGATAAATGTCATACTGACAGGCCATTATTATTGTGTATCGACGAAAGTAAGGTCAACCTGGTTTTGCTTACACGAAAATTAATGGGACCATCAAATAGAGATAACCGCCACAGAAAATGTTTGGAACGAAAACATGGTTAGAACTGTACCGAGGATGTTATTCGTTCACGTTCACGTTCACGTTCACGTTCACGTTCACGTTCACGTTCGCAGCCCACGTACACGTTCCAAATCCTATACAAGAAGACAATGCAAATTCAATGCAATCCTTGTTGCATAGAAAAATGGTTACATAAAACAAAATAGAACATCTCAATGCAGCCATTTTTACGATAGTTCGAATATAAAAATATTTCTAAATGTCTTGTGGACGTCCCACAATAAAATAACGTTGATTCATAAAATAATAAAGAAATTTGAATGTTGGATCTTCGTTCTCCTCACACGTCCATTTGCGTGACACGTTATATTCTGTAATGAAACAATTGTTTGAAACTTTAACTCACACATCACGAAATCGATGTCAGAGACCGGAAGAGCGAGTCATCGTACGCCGTACACCATAATGGACACCGTGCAAAATCGACCCAGTATTTTCCGGTTTCACCCACCTTATCACTTCCCAGTTGACAGTCGCGAGAAAAGTTCCAGCAACACGATAAGAACAGATATCGCGACGTTGTTCAGCGGAGCGATATCTATACACTGAACGTCCGAAGCCACGCGACTTACGGAACTACCCGCCAACCCGAGTCGACCCGAGTTGACACGAGTCGACCCGATTCACCCCGACTGTAGACGAACTTCCTCGAACGATCAACGAAAACGGCCGAGAATCTAAGTCGAACTTCAAAATTTAAAAGAAATCTACAATTTGTGATCGAGAGACGCTTCATGGCTAGAGAGAGCTACCTTCTCTAAAATTTTCAAAGGTATTACTCTCGTAAGCTGTTCCACATCCAGTTGCGAAATAAACTCTCCAAACAATATAATCGATTATGAAATGTTTACTAACCAAATAGATTCTATTCTAAGTGATTTCAAGTAAGAATAGCAGATTCGAAAATGTCTGCAACCTGACAAGAACTAGAACCAAGTCGTTCTTCAAGAAAAAGTAAGGTTACAAACTTTCGCAAATATTTGATAAACTATTAAATTTACCGACACACACGTAATCGCTGTATCCTTTTTAGAGAAAAAAATACTTGGAAATAAACAGCAGAGAGCTGCGTCGAATGTTTCTAATGCAATGGCGGGCTTCTAATTATAATCATGGTCTAACAGAAAAAAAGAATATGCTTGTCTAACGATGCACACATGGTTCACTTAAATATCCTACCGGCAAAAGGAAGAATTCTCAGTCGGTTAGTCCGGCGGTTAATCCTTTGATTATTATTAAATAATCGAGAGAGTGGTTTTTCGAAGGTTCACGAAGCGCAACTGACCCAAACTGACCGCAACTGACCGCAACGCACACCGGGAACGGTGAAAATGGTGGGAATTTCGCGAGACATTTGAAATTAGAACAGATGGCGACAGGGAGCCCGCGGTTCTGAGTCCGTAGTGAAAAATGGCCGGCGCCAACGATTGTTTCAGCATTGGGAGTACGGTGGCCTGTAAAACTTGTTACAAGGAGGAGATCGAAGGCGAGGTGTTGGCATTCGATCCACAAACTAAAATGTTGATACTGAGTATCCTTTTTTTGTAAATTCCCCGAGAATTATCGCCGCATCCCGACGTCTAACATCTCTAACCAGCGTTCATCCGTCGCTCGTTTAACATCACCGCAGTAAGATGAATATTCCGTGTGACTCGCGACAGATTACTAGATTCCCGATCAACAACAATTACGTTCCGTTTCGCGATTTTTCACGGACAACGCGTAACACTGCTTGTCAATTATTAGATGATTTCCTAACCAGCCACACGAAGTCAGGTTAGTTTCGTCATTCAATCAACCATGCTGGAATTTCGATTGGTTTCGTTTCCTCGGTTCTCTACGTTCCCCGCGCGGATTTCCACCTTCTCGACAGCCGCTTTCACCTTTCCCATCCGTAGAAATCGCGAACGTTCATTTTCCGCTCTGATAAGGTAACTTCTATCGACTCGATTATAACCTTAGATTCTACTTTGATAGGGAACCCATTCTGACAGAAATTTATTTATCGAACGAATCTCGGCTGCTCGATAGAATAGAATAGAATAGAATATTTTCTCAACTTTTCTGTCACTGGAAAATTGGCTAAGCAAATTTTCAAATTCAAAGCATGACCGTCGAAGCGATTGCTATACATTAGAGATATTTTTTATTGTTTTCAGCCGATAAAATTGTGATATGTCCTCTAATCGTTTTCAGAAATGATTTACATCTAACCGTTTACTGGTATTTATTCTATAAGAGTCCTTAACTAATATTAAACAGAATGTCCTTCGTCGAGCGGGGCACCCACGTTAAACGACGTTCATATAGTAAATTTATCCTTGGTATCTGAGGTCCAAGTAAAACGGGAAGTTAGCCCCACAACTAGCGAACCACCACAAAGCCTTAATTTGCAAAAATTAAACAGAAGAGTACGTAATCAAATCGAAGAGAAAAAGAAACTGGTAATGGCTCTGCAGGCCGGAGTATCTCCAGAAGGACAGAAGCTCTTCAGTACTATATCAAAGACAATTCCGGAAATCACGTGGAACGGAACGAATATCGTTGTGTTCGACAATGTGACGATTAAACCCCCGTACAAAGTTGACAATGTGCACGGTAACACAGAATCTGGAGCATACAAGCATGTAAAAAAAGTGGTAAGTAAGTGCAGTTGTGGGAGGAGACGACGGAAGACAAAATATATTTATTGTTATTGTAACGGCTTTAACCATTACAGGTCGAAAAACATATTAAAGACACAGAGGCATCGGCGCAAGCGCAACAACGGGAACAGCAGCAACAACAAAAGCAAAAAGGAGGTGCTATGCAATAAAAGTTCGAAAAAGGCACTATACTACGAATAAAGCTACCAATGCTTTCACAGAAGTTCCAGTGTTCGAGGGAAGTAGGAAAGAAATGAAACCGGATTAACAGAAGGAAAAAAAAACCATTGCAGAACTACTAGATAAGCCTATCATGAGAAAAAAAAACCAGCATCGTAGACGAAATTCACACATTTGTTTTTGTTGAAACAAAGCATTTTGGAACGACCGAACTGCATGAATCGATTATTGAAAATTCCGAATACGTTCACAAAAACACATCAGTTAATTGTATTTTGTATGTGCAGCATTTTGTAAAGCAATGGATTTTACATCTTACCCGAATTTTAGTATAGAGCTCGCTCTTCGACGAAGAGCGTTGTTTATTTTATCTAATAAGCTGCCATACACCTTACGTACTGCTGGAACTATTGTTCATACATGTGCTCTGATGCAGGTGTGTTTTAGTTTAGTTTTACATTGTTACAAAATACGTTTAGTAGTTGTTTACAGATCATTGATACACGTGATATGGTAGCATGATTCGGTCGCCATAACAAGTACCAAATTTTCTCAATGAATAAGTAAAATCAGAAATCAGAAATCGGTCATCGCGCGATATGATTCAAGTCCGTATGAAACGGTTCAACAGAAATGAAGAAAAATTGATGTCGTAATCGGGAAAAGGGGGACAACACGATCAACGAGGAGAAAAGGAAACGTTTGCATGTGACTCGTTCGACTATCGTAATTGACTGACAACCTTACTTTTATTCACGAATTAGAAATCGTCGTTCGTCATTGCTGTGGTACTACCGATCTCTCAAAATTTGTAAACAAAGAACAAAAACGGAAACGTTACACTTGATCACGCCTGCGTCGGCACGAGACGTCTTCGGTCGCGACGCATCATTGTTGAATGAAGGATATTCCCTTGCATAGAACGAGCGGAGAAGAATTGTTATTTAAGAGAAAAAAGCAACAACTTGATCTGTGCAAGAGCA
Organism: Lasioglossum morio; assembly: GCA_916610235.2. Taxonomy (NCBI): domain Eukaryota; kingdom Metazoa; phylum Arthropoda; class Insecta; order Hymenoptera; family Halictidae; genus Lasioglossum; species Lasioglossum morio. Next base: position 15,512,868 of record OU744333.1, read on the forward strand.
ACTGCCGTCTAGCTTGCACATAGGAGTAACTTCATTTGCAATTAAAAAACTACGGAACGCGTCTCGTGCCCCTTACTTTTTGAACGCGGAGAGAAAAAAAATGTAAAACAGAAAGGAAAGAAAGATTATAAAATTAATTACACGAAAAGACACAAATAAATGTAATATAAATTCTAAGATTCTGTTTCGTATTTATTACTTTTTACTATACTATAAAAGATTTACTATAAAAACCATACGATGATATCTTTATTCGGTACTTTCGTCCAACTCTTCGATCGTTTCCGCAACATTCGCATCACGCACGATTGCATTTAAATCGTGTGTTACTCGTGCGATTCGTGCTGCAGCTTTAAATTTAATTACAGCCCGCTGCTTCTCCATTTTCTTCTTCCACTAAAGAGAATTATTTATTTATGTAGGTGTGGGGCAGTGTAGGGCGGTGTAGGGCAGTGTAGGGGTTTGGTATCCTAAGAGAAAAATCTAAGAGGAGCTAGTCTATTGGCTCAAAATTAAACCAGAATCGACCTATAGAAACGGAATATGGCTAGTGAAAAATCCGAATGGATTTCTGGTGATATTTTGCCACTTTCATCGCGCAAAATATCTCTAGATCCGATGCTTTGCCTTCCAATGCCTTCCATTAGAGCGAGAGAGAAAGAGCGAAAGAAAATCGTGGTCGAGTGTTTTGGAAGAACGTTTTATGTTTGTTACTCCGTATCTGAGTTATATGAGTAGTTTTATATTTTTGGTAAACAAACGGACTAAGGTAATTGTCATTGATTTCACTAAAAATTTCACATACTTTAAAAGCTGTTCTACTATGAAATATTTTTTAGACGATAAATTACGCCTGATTTCGTGGTTTTGAGCGGGATGTTGTGATAGCTGTAATTTCAACAAAAACGATTCTAAGAAAGTGTTCTATAGTGTTTTAAGTACTGCCTAATCGATTGCTACGAATCAGTCTTCGCTCTCAGGCCTGATAATCACTTTAAACTGTTCTTTAGCAACAATGCGGCAAGTGTTTACCCTAACCTATTTTCCTAGTTGACAAATCTGTTAGTAAATTCATTACTCAAAGAATTGAATTTCAATTGTAACGTTATTATTGGAAGTTCGTTGGTCATTCTAAAAATATTTCAATTTATTTTTCTTGTGTAATTTTTAAGACATTTCGGAAAATATGCAGTGCGATAAGTTAGTAACATTAAGAAATGAGTACTCACATCCTCGTCGCGAGACGGTAAGTTTGAAACATACTCTTTCATTTCTTCCTTCTTCGGGTCCACTATAGCTACCACCGACACACAGCCGTCAACTGTACCTAGAACTATACTCTTACCGTCGTAAGTGCTATCGATAGCGCTCAATTCAGCTTGAACCCTATAATTTGCTATGATCTCGCAGTCCGAGGATCTAGGAGTCGAAAGCACTGATAAACTTGAATAATGTCAGAAAAATAATAATAATCTTGTGTTTACCTAAACACACGTATGGTTTTTCTTCCACTGTGATAATAGAGAACATATTCGTCCGTACGGTTGAACATAGATATTACTGTGAACACTCCTTCCGCTACTTTGGGGATATAAGTCTTAACGCTGGTACCTTTCTTTAACTCGAGAAGCTCCAGTCCACCTCTGTAGAAGCAGAAACATTCAAGTTTACGTTATAATTGGTGGGAATCAATTTTATCATTATTTTTATAATACTACCTGCTGGGCGCGTATAAAGTGTATTTTCCGTCCTTGCTTATATTCCCACTCCACTTTGGAATTGTGCGGATAAACTTTTTTTTATTGATATCCAAAATAGTGCCCTTGTCTGCACCAATAATCCCCACCCATTGCGGTTTATTAGGCATCGGCGTTATGGACAAAATATCCTATCGAAATTAAAAAATTACAAAACACTAAGAAGACAGCAAGACGAAAAATATTTCACATACTTTAAATCCAGGTAATTTTACAGGGATCTTGCTGATCAGTGCACCCGTTTTTGCATTATAAATCATGATACAATCTCTGTTGCCCTTATCGGCGGCCGGCGCAATCAGGAAAGCATTATCGGATGTAATTACTACATTTCTGAATGGCGTACCCGTCTGACTTCTGACTACATACTGCAATGAAAACGACGTTCTCCCATCTATCAATTAAGATCGATAAATCCATAAAATCTGCCATTTGGTCATAATAACATTGTGAATTAACTAAAAACAATTAAGAATTGAAATCGATGTACCAGGAATTGTTCTCATAACAAGCGTAGCACTGGTCTTCGTACTCTCCACTCCTGCAGGATTCTTAGGTCTAGAAACTGCTACGAACTTGCTGGAATTCTCGATCAATGCTAACTGTCTGACGTGTTGTTGCTCTTCTTTAAACAACACTTGCTCGGTAATCCTGTTCCATATCAGCACATTGCCAGACTCTGTAGACACGACATACCTAAAAAAAAAAAAAATACCAATATACATTGTTATTCAAACACAACATCGAATTTTCCAGCAATCGCTGGAAAATTACTCACTTGCCATCGTGTGTCATACAAGCATGAGTAACAATTGCCCCCAAGGGACTATCAGCTAATTTAGAGATCAGCTTCCCAGTCTGCAAGTCCCAGATTCCCACACAGTCTCTGGTAACTATTGCAGCCAAGTTACACTGTTCTGCTAAACTATTTTACAAAAAAAAACACATTTTCGTAAGAATCAAATGAAATATTCATTTACGATTCAAGTCCAAATTACCTTATCATATCGACCTGGAGTTCGTGCCTATCTATCACGTGAACCTGTTCAAAAATATTATTTATATTCCACACTTTAACGCTTCTATCGATGCTTGACGTGACCACGCTGTTCCAATTGCCAACTGTTAGCGCTTCCAGCTGGATGATCCTGGCAAAATGAGCATCTAATACTTTCACTAACTCTGTTGTCTCTAAGCTCCAAACGTACAAATTTTTTCTGTGAAAAAGATGGACTGCGATTAATTTGATTTCGTTTGAAATTGCCATTCCGCTTTGTTACAAAACACACCTCACACCAGCAACAGCATAATTCTTGGTCCCACTGACCATTATCGAATTGGACCACATCATCCTCGTGCTAATGTTCCGAACACCATTCGGCAACATCAGAACATAAGCGTCGCTCTTGTTCTCCAAAAACCAAACGATGAAACCATTGGCACTGGTAGCCAAAAGCATTTCCTCTTCTCTGTCCATCTTTAATTGCAACAAGTACTCGACGTGATCGTTATAAGCTCTAGGCATATCGAAAACCTTTTCCCATTGCGAGGATGTTTCGTCGCAAGTATACTTCGTGACTCGGTTATCGCTGTTAATCGTGCAAGCATACAGAATCTTCTTGTCATTGGTCATCGTTAGGACACTGCAGAGCAGACATTGATAGACGATCCGTTTCACACAATCGATTCATATTAAAAAGTATCTCACCTATGAAAGTACAGAGGATCCAAGGATCCTTTCTTCCTGTAGGTGTGCAACAGCATGCTAGTGTCTTCCATGTTCCCAGACCAGAACACTATTCTATAGTCGTCCAAAGTCGTGTGTTCCACATCTGCGCCAAAAATGCAATTTCCGTATGTCTTTTTCTTTTGTTACGAGCACAGTTTGCAACAAAAAAATCTGAGAGAAAATTCTGTCAAATGCACCTTAGGATTCAAAATATGTTAGATTTTTTTTCTCAGAATTTTAGAACGCATCGGAGACCGGAAAATACGCGGAAAAGCGCGAAATCTAATTTGCCCTGTAACTAGAGGGCTGAAATTTTACTCGGAGGGATTTTTCTTGGTCAGCTTTCGAATGGTTCGATAGCCATTCTCTATGCAGCCAACAACCTCTAAGGTCAGTTTTGACCATCCGAATCGACTAGGCTCTTTGTTTCCATTAGTTTCCACTCACGCAAAATCGGCCACTTGTTGGAGTCCTCGGGATTCGTATGGGTCTCTAACAAGTTCCCTCTTAGGTCGAATCTGCACCAGCCCAGCTTCCCGTACACAAAGAAGAACTGGTTCATCAAATGCACCCCGCAAACTGGATCTTCGTTCGGCAGGGGATTGTCGATAGTGACAAATTCGCTGGTTAAAGTGTTCAGCACAACGCTCTTGAAAAACAATTATAAAGTGAAGTCTCCACTCTGAATATTTGATTGCATTAATTTTAAGTAATAATCTAGTTGGAACAGTCGGAACCTGATTGTTGGTCGTAAACGCAGCCGCGTATCTATTATCAGGACTCAGAACCAGATTCTGCATGATCCCCTCTACCCCAGGATTTACATCCCTCGTCATGTCGCTGGTACTCAAGTCCCAGGTGATGAACCTGTTGGATATCGATACCACGTGGCGGTAGTCAGAAGTCAGACAGAAGCCAAAGACAGCAAACTGATGTCCCTCCAACGAATACTAAAAGCAATCCGAGCATTACTAAAACAATCCTTCACTCCGTATTTTCCCAAACTGTTTCGGCTCTATTATCAAAATTTCCAATACTATACAATATTTCGATCTTTCGAACTTGAAGAGTTGCATTAAAAATGACATAACTAATCAGAGTTCAGAGGAATCTAATTACTAGATCTCTATGGCGGATGATCTCTATGCAATATTACTTTGAGAGGTCCTCCAGGTGTGTGCAAACAGTGATAAACAGGTAGCAAAGCGCAGTCCTTAGCACCGTCGTTGTCGCAAGCCCTCAATAACATCTTCACATTGACATTGCCTCCGATTTCCGGTAGCAGTCGACCTATTAACTGCGGCGCAAGCATATCGGGGTGAGAGCCCAGTATTGCTCCGCCTAATCTCAGCGCGTCAGCTACCAGCATCAGCTCTCTGCAAAACGAGATTGTAAAAATGTAGAAAAATTGTGAAAATGTCAAAGGTACAAAGTTGAAGTGTAACCTGACGATGCTCTGATTATCGATGAAGGTGCACGCATCTTCAAAGTCTGAAAGCACAGCTTGCAGGGGGCAAGAACTCAGCTTCGCGTGTAGCCATTCGTAGTTGAACAAGACGTTCTCGAAGAGGTCGTTGAAGCGACGCGATCTGACTAGGTGGAATGGCAGCTCGCCGAACTGGTAATTGGGATAGTTGAACTACCATATAGAAATATCTTCTTCCAATGATTTATCTTTAACGATTACCTTTCTGAGGTTGTATCTCGTGATTGTTCCTTCCTTCGAGTAGAACGCCAAGGGTTGTTCCGGGACTTTCCTGTCAGCTATACCTTCTTTGTCCGCTAGGTTGAACCTGGAAAGAGGTGTTTCATATCGTGCTCCAGATTAATAGTTTTCTTTTCAGGTAATAATCTACAGGCGAACAACAGCCTGCTCTCACCGATGTCTTTGAATCTCGGTGTACTTGAACGGCTTCGGTCGTCCTCCTCCCCAAATTCCCAAATAGTAATCGGCGATCATCGAGTGGAAGTACATCGCCATGTTCATATTCTTGAAATACCTTTCTCTCGCTGCATCCCGAAACTGTCTATGATACCAATTGAGAACGCTAACGCCGTCGGCTTCCCTTTCGCTCAAATAATTCGGTAAATCGTTCCTTATCCTGGTCCAAAGCAGCGGAGGAATCCTCCTAACAGGTGGCAAATGGTACTGGTAGACGTCATCCAACACTTTATCATCCAACGAGATCAGATCCTCTAGTTCAGACTCGGATAGCCCGGATTTAGCTGCAGTGATGTAAGCCAAAGCATGGAAGACTAAAATCTTGCCATGCTGTTTCTCTATCCTCTCGAACAGCATCATTATACTGTCCATCACTGTGCTTGTTAAATGAGTATCCGCTGGCTTAGTATAGCTCCTCCATCTGCAAATTTCGGCGAAGACCAACTTGACGAAAATTGGCAGAGAACATTTTGATATAGCGTTCGCCACCAGGCGCCATTGATAGTTGTTCAGATCCCTGTGCGCCGTTTTCATCCACATCCTGTAAACAGACCAAGTCTCCCGTGAAACCATCCGATAGGTTTAACGACAACACTCTTTTACCTTATCACGTCCATTGCAAGATCCTCTCCGAGTGCTACCACTTCGATAAAATTTTCTTCCGTGTCGATCATCCTCCGCAGGAGTTGATAGTCCCGAGAGATTACGGGATTAGACTCTTCCGCGGCGCAAGACAGCATCATCTGAGAGGATGATGGATTTTTTTTTTTAATTAGAATCCTCATTTATTTTTGGTGGAATCAAGTACCTTGCAGTTGGTAGGGAGTCTAGTTGGTAGCCAGGACAATTTGTTCCCTTGAACACCTGTTAACTGGTCCACACTGTCTAAGAATAAGAGGATCGGCTGCTCCTTCGTTGCCAGAGTCAGCAAATATTTGAAGTGCGCTGTCAGGGGCACTATATCGTCAGGTATTTCGTCAAATGGCAACATGAAGTTGTAGGAGATCTATATTGAAAAAAAAAAACAGTTGCTACAATAATATAGATATACATACAAAACGACACCAGAGTTCGTAACTGAAAATATACTTTGATTTGTTCGAAATGATTTGTTCACCTGTTGACAAATGGAGATCAATGTAGGCGTTAACGCACTGCTGTCAGGAGTAGTGCCGAGGAATCGGATTATGTTAATTGGCTTTTTTCCGGTGAGCCACGTGCCATTCGTCAGACCAGCAGTCTTTGCCAGTAAAGACGTCTTTCCACAGCCACCCTCCCCATATAAAACCAGGGGCTTGTCACTGTCCCCCAGCATGTACTCCTTGATTCTCACTAAGGTGTCTTCTCGACCGTAAAACACCTGAAAATTTCGCACACTCGCTATCACACTCAAAATCAAAATTTTCAAAATGAAAATAATATGAGAGTATTTTGGTTTTCCACAGTACACGAAACATACTCTGACAGAGTTGTTGCAAGCGTGAAGATGTTGCAGAATCTCGGTTATAATTTGTCCCTGAGCTGAACTGTCTTCTTTTCTCATAGCACGGTCGACTAGTTTCACTATGTTCCGATAAAAATGAGTTATGAAGTGCTGAAGGTATTCGCCGTGCGTCTCCGGGTCCAAACCTTCTCGTCCAATCCATTCCACCGTGTACCTAAATCAACAAATCATAATTACTTGATTAAAAACCTTTGGGAACGTAAAGTAAAGTTTGCTCTCTGATTTCGACCGAAGAAATACCTTTGCAGATTCGTAGTTTCGATTTTGTCCGGAAGTCTCTCGTCCCTCAAGTTTGCTAAAAGCTTCGAAGCTTCGTTGTCCAAGCTTCTGTTCGCTATGTCCAAGAACAGACTCGCTTTTCGTAAATTTTGAAGGTTTATATTATTTATGTACCTCACGTAAGCTAGACAGTGATTCTTCGTGTTCTTGACGTTTAGGACACCGTTGATAACTTCGCGTTCGGTTACTGGGTCAAAAATCATGATTATTAAAATATTAGTGTAGAAGTTTGTTTTGCGAATTACGCGATCTCTTGCTTTTACCAGACATGAAATAATTATGCATCGTGTCTTTGTCGAATTTCCCCAAGTTGAATAGAGACTGTGCTCCCTTTCGAAACAGCTTCTGCATCTTCAGCATGGTGTCCCACCAAATTGCCTGGTCCTCTTGCTGCAGCTTCGGTATCCTCTAAATTGTTAATGCGAAATTTTAGAGCAGCGTTCGGTCTTATCGTTAAACCCTCGTTTGGTCAAACGACCGGGAAAAATAAAAGATCGCTTAAAATCTGAATCAATTGAATCTTGTCATTTTTAGTTACTTTATTGTTGAAGTTCTTCAAGATCGACGATATAGGCTGCAGGATGCTGGTTGGTGGCACAGCGTTGCTATCTTTTTTGTACCATCTATCCAAAACGCTAACGTCCATTCCCTGACTGTCCAGTTCCGTTCTCAGCATCTCTAATTCAGAACTGAGCACGTACGTTGGTATAGGTCGATAACCATATTTTTGTCCAAGAAAAACCTTTTTCAAAACGCACGAGAAAATTGATCTGTCGTCTGTCATTTGGACATTATGGAGATTTCGAGTAGAATAAATCGGTAAAAAATCAGTACCACGAAATTAGGCCCCATCGATAGTCTCTGACAATTTTCTATTTCCCTCATGCACAGTTCCGTGGTCATGTGATCATCGGTTGCTTCGTCCCTCACACCCCATCTCATATCAACCACCTACAATCAAACCACATTCTTAATTATCTCCGCCTTGTGCGGAACCAGAATTCAATTTGACGGGTCACGCGTCAAGCGTCAAGCATGAACTTTAGTATTCAAAGTTCGGGAAAGTTTAGTTCGTGTACAGTGGCTTGGTGCCTGGCACGAGGGAAATCAATTCTTCAAGGACGACTGATCGTGCGACACCGATTCTCGCAATATTGCTCCCTACCAGCAACAAACATCGCGATATGTATACATAGCGCGATGATAATATACAAGGCTACGTTCTGCGAGTCACCGAGATTCTTTCATATTTGAAAAAAAATTTCGATCTAATTAATACCTAAATTACCTGAAACTCCAATCCGTGTTTCTCTCTGCAATAGTCCTTGATTTTAGGGTAGCACTGGGCCATCAGAGTGTTTCGCTCCATCGCGGTGTCTGAATTGAAATGATTATATTTCGATACGGATAAGGTTTTTCATTTCAATAATGAAGAGTAATTCACATTATTATAGGTACCGGTGAAGGTTGAGCTGGTAAATATCCTGACGATTTTCGAGCTGACGGCAGGCAGGGACTTCAAAGAGCCCGCAAAGATCGAGTCCACGGTAGCTTCATCCATGTTTCACCGAATAGTTTTGTTCTCTCTCAGTTTTATTCCGTCATGTTACCAGCAACATTACGAGGAAACTGAGATCGTGTCTAGAGTTTCGTCTGTACTTATACCGTGCAGAGTGTAGACATATATTCCTCCTGATTCGCTGCCATCTCCATAGAACTATCTCCATCATCGCCGTCGACGTATTATCGACAGACCTATACGATTTCCTAAATTTCACGAGATCACAAAAAATTCGATAGAATTCTCTTTGGTAATACCTGTAAATCAAACGTTGTCAAATGTCTATAAAATTTCTATGAAATTTCGATAAAATTTCAAACGAATCGTACATCTTCGCGAAAGGTAAAACTGTATACATAGACGGTGGTTGCCAAGGGTTGTTTACGGAGCCGAAAGCTGGCTGATCGATTTCGCGGCGGGAACTATGCATCCTTCGATTGATGACAGTGCGCGTATCATTGGTCGCAGGTATTCTAATGGACCAGACGTAGCGTAAAGGGACTAAATTTTGATTGGACAATCAAAATGGCACCGCCGGACCCAGTCACGCAGATGAACACGTACCGGTCGTACGTGACCATGCTGGCCGATCCGGTTTCCAAGGACGAGTTGAAGCTGAAGGCCGCTCAGGAATTGTCCGAGAATTTCGAGGTACCCTAATCTTCGTTGTTCTTCTGCCCCTTCAGTCACTGTCCACTGTCCACTTCCAGCACTGTTCGACAAATTTTAATGAAATTTTCCTTGCTGACTTAGCAAGTCTGACTAAATATTGCGCAATATTCGACAGGAATTTAACGATTCACTGTCCTCTGCAGCATACACGATTCCCAGTTACGATCAATATCGAATAATATTCGTTTTACCCTTGATTTACCTGTCGATAACCGAAATTGTCGTAATCAATTAATTTGAATATTCTGTTTGCATCATGGTTCAGGTCATCATGGGCTCCTCGCAATACCCGGCATTTCTCGACCATATGATGAAGATATTTTTAAAGATCCTGCAAGAAGGCGAGCCGCACTTCATATCGGAGTACAATATACAGCAAGTCAGGAAATTGATCCTGGAAATGATACACAGGCTGCCGAGCAACGACTATCTTCGTCCGTACGTTAAACAGATTCTGAGCTTGATGTCGAAACTGTTGGAGACTGATAACGAAGAGAACGTGCTGGTCTGCCTGAGGATCATCATCGAGCTGCACAAGCAGTACAAACCCACCTTCAATCCGGAAGTACGAAATACAAATCATTCTCATACCTTGGTCACATTTAACATTAGTCGCGACGGATCGCGGAGGGTTCAGATTTCTTGTAAGAAGAAAGAAAGAAAGAAAGAAAGAGATAGTAAAAAGAAAAATAGAAAGTTGCTATTTACATGTTCTCCTCTGGTTCACTTTTACAGATACAGTATTTTCTGCAATTCGTCAAATCGGTGTACAGCGAGTTACCAAAGAACCTGCCAAAAATATTCGAGCCTCGTCCGCCATTGAGGGTGAAGGATCTGTCGGAGATTAATATAGAAGCATTGTTGAAAGAAACGTTTACCATTACGGCCATACAGAGCGAGAAGAAGGCTGCGGATGGCACTGTAGTCACTGTAAGCGATCAACGAATTGAACCGTACACGGTTTGATCCGACAAAACCACTAATTTAGTAATTTAGGAATTTAGAAATTTAGAAATTTAGAAATCTAGAAATTTAGAAATTTAGCAGTTTAATATTAAATTTTACGATCGCATATATGTCCTTCTTCTCCAGATAAGATTGTTCGTAAAAAGTCCAATCTCTTCTCTTCCAGTACAATCTGATTCCAAAGGCGGTCTTGTCTCTGAAAGTGCTCCAGGAGCTACCGATCATAGTCGTGCTGATGAACCAACTGTACAAACAGAACGTGCACCAGGACGTCTCGGACTTCATTCCCCTGGTGATAACGACCATAACTTTGCAGCCGAGTCCACAGCACAGAGCGTCTCCAGGCTTTAATAAAGAAGTGTTCGTGGACTTCATGGGGGCCCAAATCAAGACCTTATCTTTTCTAGCGTATGTCATCAGAATCTACCAGGACGTAGTCTCTCAGCACAGTTCCATATTGGTAAAAGGCATCCTGGGATTGTTCACGTTATGTCCTATGGAAGTTGCACACCTACGAAAAGAATTAGTGATAGCTTCGAGACACATCTTGGCCACCGATCTACGAAACAAGTTCATTCCGCACATGGAGTGCTTCTTCGACGAGGACATCTTCATAGGCAGAGGATGGACTACTCACGAATCCCTGAGACCTTTAGCGTACTCGACCCTAGCAGACCTGGTTCATCACGTGAGGCTACTATTACCTTTGAGCGATGTTTCCAGAGCGGTTCATTTGTACAGCAAGAACCTACTGGACCAGAGTCTCCCAACAGCTGTGCAGATGGTCTCCTGCAAGCTGCTGATGAACTTGGTGGACACCGTCAGGCAGCGATCCGACGCTGAGAACAGCACGCAGGGCAGAGAGCTGCTGATGAGGATTCTGCTAGTCTTCGTGTTGAAGTTCAAAACGATAGCAAAGATTTACATCCCCATTCTAAGGAACAAAGCTAAACAGTTAACCCCTCCAGGCTTGGACGTGAAAAGCGAAGACGTAAAACCCGTGATCCCTGATCTAAACGAAGACAAGGAGTCGGGGAAATCCAAGTTCGGCTTTCCCTCTTCCCAAGCGATGAGCTTCAACGTGGCAGACTACAGGAACTTGGTGAAGAGCCTGGTGCACGGTGCAAAGGCCATAACTTCGAATTGCATCAACTCGAAGACGGGGGAAGTGACGCAGTCGAATCAGTTGCAGTCGAAGGAGACTCTGGTATATATAAAGCTGGTGAAGTGGGCTCTCCCAGCACTGGACATTTACACGATAGGTCCGCCAACGATAGGAGCCATAGCTCAGCCAGGAAGACCAGCTCAGTCTCAGACTATTCGCACTCGGGAAGAGAAGGAAGTGTTGGAGCTGTTCGGCAACGTGTTCACTCAGATGAACCCTCAGACTTTCCAAGAGATATTTTCCACGTCCATCGACTACATGGTCGAGAGGATCTTCAAGAACTGCGCGCTGCAGATCATCGGCAGCGCATTTCTGTCTAGTCCGACTATTTCGTCGACCTTCGCGACTATCCTGGTGGAGTATCTGCTCGAACGGATGGGAGACATGGGCTCCAACGTCGAAAGAAGCAATCTATACTTGAGACTGTTCAAGCTGGTGTTCGGCAGCGTATCTCTGTTCCCCGCCGAGAACGAGCACATGCTCAGGCCGCACCTGAACCAGATAGTCAATCGAGCGATAGAGCTGGCCATGTCCGCTAAAGAACCCTATAATTATTTCCTTCTGCTGCGAGCTCTGTTCAGATCCATCGGGGGCGGATCCCACGATCTTCTTTATCAAGAGTTCCTGCCGTTGCTGCCCAACATGTTGGAAGGTTTGAATAGGTTGCAGTCGGGTCTGCACAGGCAACACATGAAGGACCTCTTCGTCGAATTGTGCCTTACGGTCCCAGTGAGGCTCAGCTCCCTCCTGCCTTACCTGCCGATGCTGATGGACCCTCTTGTCTCGGCACTGAACGGCAGCTACTGTCTAGTCAGCCAAGGACTGCGGACTCTCGAGCTCTGCGTCGACAACCTTCAACCCGATTTTCTATACGAACACATACAGCCTGTCCGAGCAGACCTGATGCAGGCTCTCTGGAGAACCTTGCACAATCCAACGGATCAGGCACACGTGGCCTTCAGGGTTCTGGGAAAGTTCGGCGGTGGAAACAGGAAGATGATGATCGAGCCCCAGAAGCTCGAGTACAACGATCGGGAGACAAACTCACCCGCGATCGTTGTCTATTTTCAGGAGCCCACCAAGCCCATCGATTTCACCGTGGAGAAGGTGATAGAGACTGCGTTCAACGCCCTCAAGTCGAACAGCACCGATTCCTTCTATCGTAGACAGTGCTGGGAAGTTATAAGCTGTTACTTGGCAGCTTCTCTAAGATTGGACGACAACAACACGATTTTGTACAAGCTGTTTACGCACCCCAGCTTCAAGGAGAGCAAGATTCCCCATCAACAGGGTCCGCATTACAAATGTCCAGACGCTGTCGCGCGGAATGTCCAGCAGACAGCGCTGACAGGACTGTTCGTTGCGGCGGAGATCAAGGAATTGAGACACTCTGTGCTGGGCACCGTCGTCTCCATAGTCAGACACTATACGATGGTAGCGATCGCGCAGCAGGCTGGACCGTTTTGTCTGACCGGAAGACAGGTTCGCATGCAGGGTCAGGATCCTTTGGTGTTGATCGACGCTCTGGCGGTGATCATGGGTCACGAAGAAAAGGAATTGTACAAATCTGGTCATCTGGCTCTGGTCCTCATCTTGGAGACTGCTACCAATATCCTGGGGTCGAAGGAACGAGCTTGTCAATTACCTCTGATGGAGTACCTAGCAGAGAAGATGTGTTCCCTGTGTTACGAACGAGCCTGGTACGCGAAACTCGGTGGCTGCATAGCTATCAAATTTCTCTTCGAAAGAATGGCGACCAAGTGGGTCCTGAACCATCTGTTCGTCTTCTTGAAGGCTCTGATGTTCGTGATGATGGATCTAACCGAGGAAGTGTCGAACGGAGCCATAGACATGGCCAAGGCTAACTTGGAGAAGATGCTGAGGGTCTGCGTGAACCCTGGAATCCAAGATGGGAATACAGAGCTGATCGAGGCGCAGAACAAGAGCCTTTACGACGTCACTCACGAACTAGTGAGGCAGGTCACGTCTCCTCACACGTTGGTGAGGGAACAGGCTATGGCATCGTTGCGTCTTCTAGCCGAGATTCAGAATAAAACGGTGACCGAAGTGATGGAACCCCACAAAGAGGTCCTGGCAGACATGATCCCGCCGAAGAAGCATTTGCTCAGACATCAGCCTGCCAACGCTCAAATCGGTTTGATGGATGGGAACACTTTCTGCACCACGCTCAATCCTCGTCTGTTTACGATCGATTTAACCGTGATGGAGCACAAAGTGTTCTTCCAAGAGCTGTTGGCTCTCAGCGAAGCGGAGGACGCGAACTTGAACAAGCTACCTTGCTACAAGTCTGTGTCCAATCTCATCCCTCTTCGGAAATCGGCATTGAGGGCTCTGGCTGCCTGTCACTATATAGTGGCTTGCAGAGAAAAGATTTTCGGGGTGCTCTACAAGGCTCTAGAAAAACCGAACGCCGAGTTGCAAGAAGCGGCTTTCGAGTGTATGCAGAAATTTATTGCTGGGTTCCAGATCGACATGGAGTCGGTTCACACCATCATGCGACCCATGCTGCTCACCCTCGGAGACCACAGAAACCTCAGCCTGAACTGTGTCAAAAGACTCTCCTACCTAACTCAATTATTCCCCAGCACTTTCAGCATCACTCTCTGCGAGCAGCTGCTGCAGCACCTGAAGAAGCTCCTCGAAAACTTGATTCAAGCCCACAAAGGGATTTCAAAATCTGGGGAGAACGAGCAGAAGATAGCCACGATCATAGGCATCTTTCACGAGATCCCAGCAGCCACGCCAAAGTTCATCGACGTGCTCTGCAGACTAGTTTTGCAAACCGAGAAGTCGTTGATGGTCGAAGTGTCCAGTCCGTTCCGCATTCCTCTGATGAAATTCTTGTTACGCTACCCGACAGAGACTCTGAACCTATTTTTACACGATAATAACATCAAGGATCAACAGTGGAGCAAGTATCTGGAATTCCTCGTTAAGCAAAAGGACGGCAAACCGTTTCGCGATGTTCTCCACAATAGCACCGCCAGGTTGATCACCATGCTGCTCGCTCACTCTCAAACTAACTCGAACCTGACTCACAACGAGAAGAGCGAGCTTCAGCACCAAGCAATTAAAATCGTCGCGGTGCTGATTAAATTCGACGAGCAGTGGTTGTCCACGCAGACTCAGCTGGTCGGAGCCTTGAAGCAGATCTGGTGCAACGACGAGTACCAAGCTCTGCACAAAAAGGTTGAAAGCGTCGACTATTGTCATTGGAAGGAGCCGAAGCTGATAGTCAAGATCCTGCTGCACTATTTCCGTCACCACTCGAACGACATCGACCTGCTGTTCCAGCTGCTGAGGGCCACTTGCGACAGGTTCATCCCCGACTTCCAGTTCCTCCGAGACTTTCTCGAGCACACCGTCGCTCAGGAGTACACCGTCGAGTGGAAACGCAGCGCGTTCTTCAGGTTCGTCGACCACTTCCCCACGAATAATCTATCGCAAGAACTGAAGGCCAACGTTCTCCAACTGATCATCATTCCCTGCTTCGCCGTGAGCTTCGAGAGAGGAGAGGGAACAAAATTAGTTGGAGGAGCGCCAATGCCTTATCAGGATAATCCAGAGAACGTGGTGTCGGTCTTCATCAGCAAGATCATAGACCCTGACAATCCCTTCGGATCGGCCGACTGCGTTCGCATTTCTCTTCTCCAGTTTTCTTGTCTCTTGGTAGAACAAGCTTCTCAACACATTCACGATGTCACTAACAAAAGACAGGGTAACAAGCTGAGAAGATTGATGACATTCGCGTGGCCGTGTCTCCTCGGCAAGAACTGCGTGGACCCAACGACCAGATACCACGGTCATTTGCTCCTGAGCCATATAATCGCTAAATTCGCCATCCACAAGAGGATAGTTCTTCAAGTTTTCCATAGCCTGTTGAAAGCGCACGCTTTGGATGCTAGGAACGTGGTGAGACAGGCTCTGGAGATCCTGACTCCCGCGATGCCAGTCAGAATGGAGGACGGTAACACGATGCTGACGCACTGGACAAAGAAGATCATCGTAGAGGAAGGTCATTCTATGCAGCAGCTGTTCCACATTCTTCAACTTGTAGTCAGACATTATAAAGTGTACTATCCGGTGAGGCATCATCTGGTCCAGCATATCGTTAACTCGATTCAGAGGCTGGGATTCAGTCCTACCGCTACCATCGAACACAGGAGGCTGGCGGTCGAATTGGCAGAGGTGATTATCAAGTGGGAGCTGCACAGGATCAAGGACGAAGCCGAGAGCGCCGAGTCCGCCGGCAACAGAGGACTCCTAGGATCGATGAAACGACCGTTGAACGACGATCCTACGGGAACGAAGAGGATGATGACCGGTCAGGCAGCCACCGGAAACGCCACTGTTCCTGTGATACTGCCGAGGATTGAGCCAGGATCCACAAAACCCATCGAACGAGCTCACGCCGATGCGATCCTGAATTTTCTGCTTCGTCTAGCTTGCCAGGTGAACGACGTCACCACGATTCATGGGAATCCTGGCGAACAGCTCTCCAGACGCTGCGTGGCGTTGCTGAAGATGGCCCTGAAGCCGGACGTCTGGCCCCAGTCCTGCGATTTGAAGTTGGCCTGGCTGGACAAGGTCCTCGCCAGCGTCGACAGCCCTCAGCCCATCTTCGGGAACATCTGCACAGCCCTGGAGGTGCTCACTTTCTTGCTGGGGGTGATGAAGAGGGAGCAGATACTCGCGAGCTTCAAATCGTTGCAGAGAGGCATCGGTGCTTGTATAGCGAGCAGCAATACCAAGGTGATCAGACTGGTCCACGGATTGTTGTCGAGGTTGATGACCATCTTCCCGGCGGAACCCACTTCCTCGACGGTTGCGTCCAAGTACGAAGAGCTGGACACTTTGTACACCACTGTTGGGAAATTCGTAGTGGACGGCTTGGCGACTTACGAGAAGAACACTGCGGCTACTCCGAGCACGCTGTTCGGTACCCTGATGATGCTGAAGGCAGCTTGTACAAATAACCAGAGCTACATCGACAGACTGATCACTCCGTTCATGAGGGTGCTCCACAGGATGGCCAAGGACCATTTGCACTCGACTCAGGCTGAAGCTAATCCTGTCGGCAGCGAGTTGTTGATCCTCAGCTTGGATCTGGTGAAGAATCGAGTGATGGTGATGGGCGTGGAGATGAGGAAGTCGTTCATAGGCTCGATTCTGGTTGGTCTGATCGAGAAGACGCAGGACATCAAGGTGATGAAGGCGATCACGAAGATGCTGGAGGAGTGGATGAAGAACAAGAACCCCATAGCTATGAATCAAGCACCCAGCTTGCGCGAGAAGTCGATTCTCTTGGTGAAGATGATGCAGTACGTTGAGAAACGGTTCCCGGACGATCTCGAGTTGAACAGACAGTTCCTGGAGCTCGTCAACTTCATCTACAGGGACGAAGCTTTGAAATCTTCCGAACTGACATCGAAATTGGAGCCAGCTTTCTTGTCGGGCCTGCGGTGTATTCAGCCGCAGATCAGAGCAAAGTTCTTCGAGGTGTTCGACGGGTCGATGAGGAGAAGACTTCACGATAGACTGTTGTATATCATTTGCAGTCAGAGCTGGGACGCGATAGGCCCTCATTACTGGATCAAACAGTGCATCGAGCTGCTGTTGGTCACCGCCAACTCGACCACCCAGATTCAGATGTCGAATCAGGACACGTTGCTGCCCAGCGTCACGTCCGTGATCAACATGACCGACAGCGAGGAGCACAAGAACTTCATGATCTACAGCTCGATCAAAGAGGAGCCACAGGACATCTCCGACGCGCTCGACGTCAAGGACGATATACTACTGGACATGGAGCTGGCCAACGTAGATCCAACAACGACGGTTCCCGAAGAGATCGCTACATCGACGGGAAAGACGAGCTTGACGCAGCTGATAGCGAAGCAGGCCGAGTTCATCGAGCACGCTAAAAAAATCAGAACGGAGCAGCTGCTGTTGGCTGCCGCGCAACTTTCTCACATGGACACCAATCTAGCGGAGAGAGTATGGTTGGACACTTTCCCAAGGATCTGGGGGATTTTGGATGAACATCAGCACAATACTTTGATAGCCGAAGTGGTGCCGTTCATTTGCAGCGGCACACACGTTGTTCAAAAGGACTGTCATCCGAGCGCGATCGCAACCTTCGTCGAAGCGATTGCTCACTGCAATCCGCCAGTGCCGATGAGACCAGCGCTGATGAAATACCTGGGTAGATCCCACAATCTCTGGCACAGGATGACGCTCAGTTTGGAGCAGATGGCGTTTGACAACGGGAACAATCAGTTTAAGATCAAGAGGGAGTCGGACTGCTACGATTTCGAGCCCGATAACAGTCCTCATGCCGAGATCCTCGACTCATTGTCGGACATGTACTCTTTGCTCTGCGAGGAGGACATGTGGTCAGGATTATGGCAGAAGCACGCGCATTACAAGGAGACCCTTCAAGCCACCGCGCTCGAACAACAAGGATTCTTCGAGCAAGCTCAGGGAGCTTACGACGTAGCTATGACCAAGTTTAAACAGGATTACGTTTCTACGCCTGCTCCTTTTAAGATTCAGAGAGAAGCTATGCTCTGGGAACAGCACTGGATCAGATGCGCGAAAGAGTTGAATCAGTGGGATCTTCTGCTGGATTATGGCAGCAAAAAGGCGGAGAAGAATCCGTTTTTAATTTTGGAGAGCTCTTGGCGGATTCCTAACTGGACCATGATGAAGGAGGCTCTGGCACAGGTGGAGCATAATTGCCCCAAGGAGATGACTTGGAAGGTAAATCAACGAGCTCCCAGCTCTTCCTCGTTATTTGTCGCATTGTCGCGATGATTTTGCACAGATATTTCGTTGGTATTTCACCGCGCACGTGGGCGCTTATGTGTGCGTGCGTGTGCGTGTGGTTTTTATTTCATGAGAAAATAATGAAAATTCCATCGGTCATACATATTTTTTTTATAGCTGGTATAGAGCATGTTTCGAAAAACATGGGGGTCTTCGTACAGGAGCAAACTGAGAATCCATCGTCGTCCCCGAAGCTTTAAACTCGAACTGCAAATAGAGAACAGTTTTGCTACTAGTATAGAACAACCTATTCCGAACCGTGTTGAACCTTCTTCTTTGCAGGTGAACCTGTACCGAGGTTTCCTGGCGATCTGTAACAGCGAGGACCAGCATCTGAACGCGGTGGAGCGATACGTGGAGCTTGCATCGGGTTTGTGCATGCGAGAATGGCGCAGGTTGCCTCACATCGTCAGCCATGTGCATCTGCCGTTGCTGCAGGCTGCGCAACAGATCATGGAGCTGCAAGAAGCGATGCAGATTCATCAGGGCCTGCTGCACGGCAGGAGCACGTCGCTGCACGATATGAAGGCTATCGTAAAGACATGGCGGAACAGACTACCGGTGATAGCCGACGATCTCAGTCACTGGTCGGACATCTTCACCTGGAGACAGCATCATTATACTTTCATCTCGAGTCACTACGACTCCCAGCAAGACCAAACAACCAACCACTCGATGCTAGGCGTGCACGCGTCCGTTCAAGCCATCATCCACTTCGGAAAAATCGCGAGGAAACACAATCTCTGCGGCGTCTGTTTAGATTCTCTGTCAAGGATCTACACGATCCCCAGTGTTCCGATCGTGGACTGTTTTCAAAAGATCAGGCAGCAAGTGAAGTGTTACCTGCAGATGGCTTCCGTCAGTGGGAAGAACGAACTACAGGAGGGTCTAGAGGTGATCGAGTCCACGAATCTCAGGTACTTCACCAAGGAGATGACCGCCGAGTTTTATGCTCTGAAGGGGATGCTGCTCTCGCAGATTGGAAGATCGGACGATGCCAATAAAGCGTTCTCCGCTGCTGTCCAACTTCACGACACCTTGGTCAAGGCATGGGCTCTCTGGGGAGATTATCTCGAGCACATCTTCACCAGAGATGCTCGTCAAATTTCCATAGGGATCTCGGCAATCACCTGTTTCCTCCACGCTTGTAGACATCAGAACGAATCCAAGTCTAGGAAGTACCTAGCCAAGGTTCTATGGCTCTTGACTTACGACGATGATAAATTCTCGCTGATGGAGGCTGTGGATAAGTACGCTGTCGGAGTTCCTCCTATTCAATGGCTTCCTTGGATACCTCAACTTCTGATGTGCTTGGTGCGACACGAAGGAAACGTTATCCTGAATCTCCTCAGCCAAGTTGGAAGAGTATTCCCGCAAGCTGTGTACTTTTCGATCAGAACTTTGTATCTGACTTTGAAGATAGAGCAGAGGGAAAGGTATAAGAGCGCGGAATTAGCTGCAGGGAAGAATCAGGAGGGTGTTGAGGGTCGTGGAGCAGGTGGTAACGTTCAGCAACAAGGTGTGCCTGAAACAGGACCAATTCGAGCGACGCCGCCCATGTGGAGGTGCTCGAAGATCATGCACATGCAGAGGGACATCCATCCGACCATTCTATCCAGCTTGGAGGGGATTGTGGATCAGGTTCATTTTTATTTCGTTTTATTTTAACCATTATCCGGTTCTCGATCGCTCTAAGCTAACCAAAGAAATAACAATAATTTGCAACTGTTGCAATATTGATTTTGATGGTTGAATTATTCAAAATTCTTCTTACCCGTTATTTGGTAAACTTCCAACGTGTCGAAACATCTGAACCGACGCGATCGTCGAATACCTTTTGCCAGGCGTTGTATATTCGAGCAATTATTTTCAGAACCGTTCCAAGCCCTCCAAAAAAGATTCAATTAACAGAACAATCCACGGTGTCTATCGATCGAAGAGTGCAATCGCCATCATCTGATTTTGATGTTCCAGATGGTGTGGTTCCGAGAGACATGGTACGAGGAGGTCCTCCGGCAGCTGAGACAGGGTCTAGCCAAATGTTACGCGATAGCCTTCGAAAATAGAGGAGCCGTCAGCGAAGCAACCATAACTCCTCACACTCTGAACTTTGTGAAAAAACTGGTCTCGACGTTCGGCATAGGAATAGGTAAGCCTTCGATTGTTTCCTCCCCTGGCAGAGACGAGTTCTTACGGACTTCTTCCTGTAAACCGTAGAAAACATATCCCCATCTCAAAATGTGAACAACACATTTGGCTCAGCGGCTTCAGAATCGTTGGCGCGCAGGGCACAAGCCACCGTCCAGGATCCCGTTTTCCAGAAAATGAAAGGTCAATTCACTAGTGACTTCGACTTCACGGTGCCCGAAGCCAGGCTGCTGCACAATCTCATCAGCAAGCTGAAGAAGTGGATCAAGATCCTCGAGGGGAAGACCAAGCAGTTGCCCAAGTGAGTTTCGCTATCGATCGTTCCAACGAACTAACATTCAGGTTCGATACAGAATATGGATAACCAGATGTTTCATCGTCGGTTTAATACGATTACAATACGATTCTGACTGTGTTTTGACCATTTCAATTTCTGAAAAACTGTCTTGTTCTACATAGCGTAGGCTGTGATTGAATTACCACTAAATACTTTGTCCAGGTCCTTCCTGATCGAAGAGAAATGCCGATTCCTCAGCAACTTCAGTCTGAAGACAGCAGAGGTGGAGCTCCCAGGTGAATTCTTGCTGCCCAAGCACTCTCACTATTACGTCAGGATAGCCAGGTTCATGCCCAGAGTCGAAGTAGTCCAGCGACACAACACAGCAGCCAGAAGATTGCGAATTAGAGGACACAACGGTCGTCTCTATCCTTACCTGGTGGTGAACGACGCTGGATTAGGCGATGCTAGACGAGAGGAACGTGTCCTGCAACTGTTGAGAATGCTAAATCACTATCTGGCAAAGCAAAAAGAGACATCCAGGAGGTTTTTACATTTTACCGTGCCGAGAGTCGTCGCGGTTTCTCCTCAGATGAGACTCGTGGAAGATAATCCTGCCTCGGTCTCTCTGTTGGATATTTATAAACAAGGCTGTGCGAAACTAGGAATAGAGCATGACGCTCCTATAGCTAGGTATTACGAGAGGTTGGCGGCTGTGCAGGCGAGAGGAGCGCAAGCCAGCCATCAGGTTCTCAGGGACATCTTGAAGGAGGTGCAGACGAGTATGGTTGCCAGAACCATGCTGAAGGACTGGGCCGCCAAGACTTTCCCTGGGGCCACCGACTACTGGACCTTCAGGAAAATGGTAACAGTGCTGCTATAGTATCAAAACATGAAACGCATACTCGACTTACCTTACCGAGCCGCGATCTCTCTAATTATCGGTCTTACCAGTGTTCTCCCAGTGTCTTCTTTTGCCTTTCAGTTCACGTTGCAATTATCTCTGGCCTGCTTCGCGGAGTATGTGCTTCACTTGACGAGACTGAACCCTGACATGATGTACGTGCATCAAGATTCCGGCCTGATCAACATTGCTTACTTCAAGTTCGACGTTGACGACACGTCTGGCGAATTGGATGCTAACAGACCCGTTCCGTTCCGACTTACGCCGAATATCCTCGAGTTCCTTACGAGTACAGGTTCGTGAAAGACTTCGTGAGAGATTTCATTTCAATAAATAATTTTACCTATATTTGTATTTGAAAACTTTTCGCATTACCGAGTTCGCACTGACAGTGTAATTGTACACGTGTCATTGTTAACGACGCAAACAAGATCTATCTCGCGCATTAAAGTAGATTTATTTCGTCCAGGTGTTTCTGGACCGCTGACGGCAAGCGCAATCGCGACGGCGCGCTGCCTAGTGCAGCCATCGTTCAAAGTACATACGATTCTCCGTGCAATCCTACGCGACGAGGTGATCGCTGACCATAATAAGAAGCAAGAGGATGCGGAGAACGCGTCGCAAGCACCCACGGACATGAAAGGCGAGCTGCTGATCACGATGGTGACCCGCGCTGTCACCGCGATCGTCAACAGACTGAACTCCCTAGCGAACTTCGACGGAACTGACAGCAAAGTCAGCACGCTGGTAGCTGCAGCGAACAGCCACGACAATCTGTGCAGGATGGACCCGTCTTGGCACCCGTGGCTGTAGAACAAGTTCCACAGTGGGCCTACACGTGCTTCCATTAAAAACTATCGCTGGAAACGTCGATCAGCTTGAACGGTTCTCCACCTTCCACGCAGAGTCTGTGTCTTTGCGCGCTTTCGAGTGGATTTCACGAAAACCGTCAGAGTTCGTCGATACTTTCAGCTTCTGGATCTCTTCAGTCTTTATTGTCCGTTTTTCTTTTAATTCGCGAGGGATGTTGTCCAATCGGCTCCACGATTTTTCAAAAATTGCACATATACGAGACGGAGCTTGGAGAAATATTCGACAAATATTTTGTGAATGGTCATCGATGACTACGGGCGAAAACAATCCTCAAAGATATAATTGCAAATTGTATATGATCGTTTATTCTGAAATTATTAACCCTGGATCAGAAGAATTTGTGAAGAAAGGAAAGTAGGTGTTTGTATCGAATCAACTTTCTAATGGTATTTTATTCTTTTTATTGGACTTTTTTTAAAAAAAAGATTCGTCCCAGGGTTAATTCTAGACGAATTTCTAATTTTTAGAACTTGTATTGCGTATAAATAGAAATTGGAGAGCTGTTTTTATGCCTTTGAAAAGAAAAACAAAAACAGAAACAAAAAAATACATGTGCCGAATATTTTTCTGTCTGTCCCACTGAAATCGTGGAGGGACAGTTGGACGATACCCCTTGCAAAGTGGCCGCGTTTCGTGTAAATATTACGTAGCGATGTAAGGTGTTATTTACAAGGTACGTTTTCTTTTGTAACTTTGGCGAACGGAATGGTTTGCGACTTTCATTTACCACGTGTTTATATATCGTGTAAAAATTCTCGTCACTCCCCGAAAATGCTACGTGTATCATTTACTGTACATAATTTTAAATATAAGAGTTATTTATAGATCTGTTTATAAATCCGCAACACGTACACAGTACATACACGCACGCGCGCGCTCGCGCGCAAGGAAAGGAAGGAATAAAGTGTCCGAAACAATGATCCGTTTTCTAATCCCGTGGTTTTACTGGAAACGAGAAGGAGGCGTGAACGGTGGACAGTTTATTATCAAAGCTCGGTTGTATTAAATTCGTATATTTTAAAATAATATGAATCGAAGCCTCACTATCAATCATACTTAACGTTCGCTTCCGTAAAAACGTGTGCTTGTCGTCATTTTGTCGGCCTCAGAGTGATATTTCTGAGCATGCAAAGATCTCGAGCGGTTGCCTTGCGTCCGGCTGCAGTCTGGATATCGTAAAATCGTAACAGTATATCAGTCGTGAATAATTCGGGCAGTGCTTTTAGAAGACACGGGACCTGAAAATCCAAAAGATATTGCTGGCATACACTTTAAATCGGAATAACTTTCTTATTGGAAATCAGCAATTGGAATTGGTTCTGTACCGACCAATGTTTGCGGCATCCCTTGCAGCACGATGCGTGTTCGGTCTTTGCCGCATTGTACCATCAGACGGAGGAACTGTAATATGAAATGAGTCTGCTGTGAAACTTCGCCGTCTCTGCCAGCGAGGAACGTAAAGATCGTGAACAGTCCGTTCAGAGCAGTCAGTAGAGGATCCCTGAGCACAACAGATTTTTGACCGTTCGTCGGACCCTGTGCCTGAGGGCTCTGCGAGCCGAAAATGGGATTCGAATCTCCTGCTTCGTTCAGTCGTAGGATTTTATTTGGTACACCGAGAGCGTCCAACTCTTCGGCGTCTAGATCTCTTCGCACGCGTTTCCTATTGTTTCCACGATATGGATTCGAATTGTTATATTCTAGGGTAGAAAATATACAGTACACACACAGCTTCGCTAAAACGGAGGACTGTGGCTCTACGAGTTCTTCGCTTCTGAAACAAATTTACAATCCAGTCAGCGTTTACTCGATGTAGTTGAACGCGTTCACCGGAAAATTAAAATCTCCGAAAATTCAGCAAAATCAAAGTAGTCTAATTAATCGATCCAAAACTTTTCTAATAAAATACGACCGACGTGGAAGTCAACCAACGCGTTGAAGAGAGAGAGAGAGCTTTTGTATAATTTTCATACTTACTGTAATGAATTATATAAATACTGTGGAATGATATGGTTAATGAGATCTAATGTACAGTTCTCGATGTCGAGGTGAAAAATGGCGAACGCCAGATCCACGGCTTGATCGAGTTCCTGCTGGTAACGATACTTCAACACTTCCTTCGCTATGTTCGAAACGAACCATAAAGAGCCTCCAGTATTCAACAAGGACTCTAAGGACTGTGTCGCTTGAATATTTATCCACCCTCGTTGGTTCACGTTTCTCCACACTGTTTCCAGTTGCTCGAGTATCGGCTGCCTCGATATAATGCTAAAAAAAAACGTGGTAAAAAGAAACAAATGTTGTAGCTTTGAACTTACAATAAACGCACAAACTTTGTTATCTAGTTATCGCTACCTGTGAGACATCGACAGGACCTTGTTCTTCGACTGCGTCGGCGGATGCACGTCGTACTGCATCTTCCTAATGATCTGGAACATCAGGCTTGATCGTTCTTTCAGATTGTCCTGCAGCTCGTCTCCGGGTAGCGGGGTCAAAAAATGCTGCACCATGTTCATGGGCTTCAGAAGAGCATCCTGATGAGTAATGCTCATGTAAGCGCACAACCAAGCAGCCGCGCAGACCGGTAAACAGCAAGCCGTGGCCCTTAAACCGTCTAGAGCTCTTTTGACATCTCCAGCTCCGAGGACATCGCTCTCCCAGGCACAGAGAAGCTCTTTGACAGCGCCCATGGCCGACTGACAGGCGATGTGCCATTTTATATTGCTAGATTTAAAGTCTGGGTCGGGAGAATTAATTTGCGCTAACAGAGCATCCACTCTGGCAGGATCAATGTTCTGCAACATCTTCTGGGGCGATTTTGGTTGGTTTCTCTCTGGCATACATTCGCGCACCCATTGTTCGAAGAAAGAGTCTCCTCCGCCTTCTTCGAGGACGGCTTCGGAGCCATAAGTTTGTACGATCGAGCACAGCATGAGGAACGAGACGTCGAAGAGCATGGCTCTGGTAGCTGCGGTCTTTGGTGGGACGGGTTCGTTGATCTGCTTGCTGCACTCGTTGAACTTGATCAGTTTCGTCACGAAAGTCTTCAGCTTACCCTCGACAGTCGCCACGGCCAGCATCAGCTCGAAACTCTTCCCGGTGAGCACCTGGTACAGCATGCTCAGCAATGCTTCGTGGATCTTCAAGTAATCCGCGTTTAAAGTCTTCAGGATTCCGGACAGCGTTGGCTCGGCTCTGACTATCACCTTTGGGATCGACGAGGTCGACGTAGAGGACTCTAACTTCTGCAACGTGGCGGTCACCCCTTCTCTTCTGCTACTCAACTGCTTAGCTTGCTTCTCGGTCACCAAGCTGACCTTTTGAAGAGCGTTCAAAAGACACTCGACGCTATTGCAGGAGCAAGCAGTGTCCATAATGTCCAGAAGAGGAGTGAACTGCAGGAGAAGCTCGAAAGCGTCCAGAATGTCTTGAGAGTATTCCAATTTGTCGTCCCCGTTCGAGTGTGCAACGTACAGTTCCTTTAAAATTAGGGGAACCTTCAGGAACGTGAACGCGCCCCATTGGGATTCTTTGAACGTCGCCGTTACATTGTGCAGACACATCAAGCAAGCGCGGATTATTTCACAATACAGTCTGGCATTCGTGTAGTTCTTCAGTCTCTGGACCATCAGCAATTGGTTCACGAACACCGCTGTCTCCGTGCTAGGGTTCAGCAACACTTGCACCGCGAATAAAGGCTGAAGACAGTGCGTGATAGACTCCATTTGTGTCATTTCCGGGGACAGTGCTAAACACTCGGCTTCTAAATTGCACAGCTTCTTCAACGAATCCTCGATCGGTACCGAAGACTTCAGGCTGCTTGTCTTCAGCAGAGCCTCGATCTCCTGGCACTTCTTCGCAACGTCTATGTACAAATCTGAAAGAAAGTTGGCCGTTAAATTACGTTTCGATAGGCATAATAAGAAAAAGTTGGTCGTAGGCTAGGCTACTTCCTCGACAATTTCATTTTACGATTACCTTTGTCGTCGTATTTGGCTAAGTACATCATCGCGCAAAGAAAATCCGAACTGAGCATCTGTTTCAGTATACTAGCAGGCTTGTCCATCAGTTCGGTGGGCTGCGGAGTCAGCGGACTGTTCTGAGGCATTTTGGTTAAAGTGTGAAGGTAACACTGCAGCAACCAGTGCACGATCGACAGCACAGCGGCTGCCAGCAAATCTTCCTCTTGTTTGCCACGACACGTTACTCCTACTTGAATAGATTCTAGGAATTCTAGTAAACTTAGGATACAGTGCGGCTTGTGAAAGGCATCGTATTTACTAATTCGCTGCAACACTGCAGCATAGGAGACCAACTGGAAATATATTTATACACCGTTAGATGTTTTCGATAACGAGTTAACAACAATTTCGTGATCGACACGTACCTGAGAACTCAGAGAATGTTTCAAGTAAGACAATACTAATTGATTTGGACCTAGTCCTACTAATGCCTGTTGCAATATACAGTCTGCTAGATTATATACATCTCCGCTAACACCTCTTGGTAATATCTGGAAAGAAGAAATAATTTTAAAGCGCTCGTGATCGAGAATAGACACAGCAGAATTGAAAATAAACTTACCGTTTTAATATTAATACCCCATTGGAGATCGCTCCAGCGTTCTCTCCATGCTCGTAGCAAAAGAGCCTTCAAGCTGCTGGTTTTACTAGTAACTTTAGTCTCCATAGCTGATGCCAGAAGATTACACATAATTTCACCACCGCGAGTTACGTCTGCAATATTATTAGCCACCATAAATAAACAACGGACAATTCTAAACTACCTACAATACATACATACATGGACGCGATAGACGCACTGTACGATTATTACAAAAGTTGGAAAAATTATAGCTCAAGATAAAAAAGAATAAATCTGTTTAAATAGATTACTGCATAAAACAATATTTAATATAAGAATATATAACCTACGGGAAAAAAAATATTATGTATACATATGTACATACTGTGATCTGTATGAAAAGTAAAAACATAGAAATAAATAAAAAAATTCTTTGTCTCTGCGACTATTCAGCCTACCTCATTTCATAAAATTTGTTTATTTAATAAATTACTATAACTGGCATATTTTCAGTCGGTTCTCGGAGCGTAACCTAACCACAGCTGCCATGATCGCCGCCTGGCCGCCATGGTGTAACTGTTGGGCTTTGGGCTTGGGGCTTGGGGCTTGGGTTCTTAGGATAACGGATAAAGGATAGGAGATAGGACTCGGTGCTGAGATATTGTATGTACAAGATTTCACGCGCAATTCAATCAAGCTCGTCAAGCTGCGACGCCATTCGGCAGACACGAAAACGAATGATCGATACGAAACGTTGGCAGAGTTCCGTCCAATTTTCAAAATGTCAAATTGTCAAATGTTTGTCTAACACCGAACATCGAACCAAGCCTGTTTCCTCCAAAATTCCCCGTCTCCGTGCGCAACAGTCCGCAAAAACCGTAATACATAATGTTAACACCAGAGAGCAACCCCTAACTAGACCATTTCACCCTCAAAACCGGCCAAGAAACCAACGCACAAATATAACAGCGGCAATTTATCATGATCGTCTACGTCGTACAAGTGAAAGATACCTCCTTCTAATTCGCACAGATTAAATATCTAAAGTCGAGCCGATCTCAAGATTAAACGTTGCAATCCTAAAGAAAGCGATAGCGATTATTTAAAAAGATGGGCGTCTGCGCGAGAAGAGCACAAACGTCGTCTTTCAGCTTGTTGAGCTTCATGGCATGGAGAGGATGGAGTTTCATGGTCCTCCTAGGCCTGCTTGTTATGATTGGAGTCTTCTATCACCAGTATATAAATGTACGCGAATAATTGATTTGGCTCGTTTGTATTTATCTTTCAATGTGTACGACCATTTCTCGTTTTCCTGGCCGTTTGTCTGGAAACTTTACTAGTCAATCGGAAGAGGTTTCCCAATGACTATCGAATCATACGAAAGCCCTCCGAGTAAAGTTTCAGCCCTCTAGCTTACCCGCGAAGGTAGTTACAGGGTTAACATTTCACGCTAAAATTGACTAATTAAACGTTCCGATGAATCTGTTACAGAAATCCTGAATGCGACGACCAGCGACGACTGCGTAGTCTACCTGACCCTCGACGCTATGGGGAAACGGAGGAAAGGGAGGAAAGGGCCGTTGCAGCCAATGCATTTTACGATGGGGCCTCATAAGTGAGGGGCGGAGGAGCAGATTCCACCACGAATACCTTTCGTAATCCCCTTGCTCGATGCTTTCCAGCGATGACGAGTGCTCCGTGAAAGCATCTCGTCTATTCTCGACTCGATAAGTTGCTGTTACAATCACCTATACAATCCCCATACATATATATTTAACGGAAGGATGCGTAAAGATTGTAGAACAATAGAGAAATAGCCGATGAACGTATGCGTCAGTTTCTGCCGCCGATAATGGACTAACAATTTCGGTACTGAATATCCATGAGTCACCGATGTGTACAGAATGCGTCGCGACTTCGACCAACCAGCCGGAATTGATTAGTCTGATGCAACGTTCGAGACGCAAACATAACTGTTGTGCTACGGGATCGTTCATAAATATTCCTCGGATGGCACAAAAGTTAGCCACCCGGAATGTTTAGGTTTAGACAGGGTAATCGGGCCGAGAATGCTCCGAAATTGTTTCTACTTTGAAAACCAGACTCGGTTCATAAACTTAGCAGCCTCGTAGGCCGTAGCCGACACGCTCGGTATTTATTCTCGGTAGGTTCACCGATAAAATATCATTATCATCGTCAGCCAAATTGCATCTTCGGAAGCAGTCTCCCCTGGTCTCCCCCAAAAGCGAGTTCAAAACCTCGTACCCTGCTACTATCGAAACCTTCGATTGCTCCATGTAAACGCTCTTATCAAACGACAGATAAATCGTATGAAATATGAAATCCCAGGCTTACGCAAGAAGTCTCCAAGCAAAAGCAGAAAACGGCCCAACAAGACCACCCGAATATTTCATCAGTCTCGAGCAGTCTCGAGCAGTCTCGAAAAGCATTCAAACTGGTACTGCGTAGCGTCGCGTCGCGTCGCGGCGTATCTTGCGCGTTCTCGACCAATCGTGTTCCCGTTTGGTAATGCGCCTGTGTGACGCGCTAACTGCCACGCTGGCAACTCGATTGACAATCGGATAGTGGTGGATAGCGCCGAGTGTGCGGTGTACGGTATTCTCGGTTCCGTGAAATTCACAGCTCCTGATCGATCCTCGAAAAATCTTGATCGCATCGACTCGGCGTGGGCAGTATCGTGTTTGGACTTGAACGAATACGATTTCGAGGGAGCGATGCCGGCTCTGGCACGGCAGGCTCCAAAAATGCTGCGCCAGCAAGCGATAGAAGCTAAAAACCGGTCCCTCTCTTCTGGTTCTCTCTGTGCTCTGTTCAGGGTGGGGCGAGAGAGTTGAGAACAGAAACCTCGACCGTCTGTCTGTCCGTCCGTCCGTCCGTCCGGTCGTTCAGTGGCAAGTTCCTTTCTCGTCCGCGACTTAGTCGGTGTCGGTGCTGTGTCGTCGCAATCGGTGGTGGTGCATCGCGTGCATCGTGCATCCATCCCCTCGGTCAGTGCAGACCCCTTCGACGGAATAGTGTTGCGATAGTTTTTCATGGGAGCGTAGAGCGTAGAGCGCGGCACTACCAAGTAGTGCAAAAGGTCGCCGACGCGAAGGGTTGTGTGTTGCCGCCGGTGTTGAGAAGTGCGATCGACGTTCATCGTTAGGATGTCATCGACGGATATGATCCTCACGGATTTCCTGTTCCCCGAGGAGGACTCCTTCCTCCAGGGGGACGTCAAGGACGAACCGTTCATAGAGCACAGCTACGGGGACGACGCCTTCGGGGTGAGAAGCGACACACACACACACACACTCTCTCTCTCTTTCAGGGTCCGATCACGCTTACGGCTTACTCTCGCTTATTCTTACTTACTCTTTCCTACCCGCACACGCCCCTACACACCAATTCTATTAAAAGATGCGTTCAGAGGGAGTCACCGGGATCTCTGTAATAAACCAACGTAAAAACTGTAAACTCCTTGTTTTCGCCGGGGTTGGGATATGTAATTGGTTCATCGAGTTTCATCGGGTTCATCATTGGAGTAATGTAGACAAGAAATGTTTCTTTAGGGCTTCTCCAAACTTTCTTCTTTGTTCGAGCAAATATTTGAATAAAAATCGTATAAAATCTGAATTCAGCTTTCTTTTCTTGTTGTTGTTATGAAGCATTTTACATAAGGTATCCATGCATGCACACGAGTGTATGCATATCGGTCGTGTATCGTGTTTAGCGGTTCTATCGAATAAATTACGACACGTTTGTTGGTCGTACAATGTCTATACCAATACAATTTACAATTTTTCTATGATTGTACCGTTTCTTACATTTTCTCGCATAAGAGAATATCTAACGATCAATGGAATGTTTCAACTGCGAAAGTGGCTATCGACGAAGCAAGCGCTGGTAGGCAACGCGCGGTGATTGTCTACGTCTACATTACACGGAACAAAGCGGCCAAATACTTTCCCTTTGCGTCGAATGAAATAATATTCGATTGCGAATATGTGGCGCCAAAGTTGCGAAAATACCGTGACCGCGAGAGAACCGAAAAGACGAGACAGCGAAGCGAAGCGCGACGTCCAGATACACTTTGAGCATTTCGCGAAGAAAGCTAGCTCCGCGAAACTTGTATCCGGAATGATAATACTATGTAGCGGGAATAATGGCCAAGGCTGGCGAAACCTTTTTAAACGACTCATGGTTTACGCAATCTGTTTTGAGCGGTGCGAAGAAGAACGGTTGTAATCGATTCTGATAACCTGCTCCGAAGATCTTGTACAAATTTCGCGAATAATATGCCGCGATCCCGCGATGCGAGGCGATGGTACATTTCACCGTGTGCTACTTTCGTACCATCGAATTCTCTCGTTTCGCCTGATCGCGGCAGACGCGTCTTTCCTCGTTGATTGCATTTAATTGCTCCAAACGAGACTTCCTTGTCTAACGGTTTAACGAAACGGAAACCGATTTTAAACTGGCCAGATCGTGGAACGGATGTTTACGATGCCGGTTGCAATAGCAATCGCTGTTCGGCAAAAACTCCCGTTAGATTTGCGGCTGTTCGCGTTAACATATGGTTTGCGCGGACCACGTGCGGTAAGCGTGCACTTTGCCGACCGTTGTGCACAGTAGCGTACAGTAGCGCGCATTGCGCTCATTCTGAGAGCAACGATTGTTGGTTCAGTAGTAAAACTGCTCTAGAAATCACTGTAATTGTGAAAAAATTAAATTTGTTCAATCGATCACAGTTCTGTGAGAAGCATTTAGCCTTCGCGAATGAAAGAGCGCATTCGTCGATGTTATTTTTGCGACGATGTTTGTTTACAATTTCTTCCGAATACTCGTTAGTGGATAATTAAGTCTGAGAAGGTGCAATTATTTCAGAATCACGTCTGGGTTTTTGTAACATATGGAATGGTCGGATGCACGTGCCGGTGCGTCGAGCGTCGCCATCTTGGATTCGATGATAGCTCCTCTGGACTCCAACTCCTAACTCCGCTCTCGCGAGCGAATATCTCTCATTAGTGCCGGTTTGTTTCGCGCCACGCGATTCTGCGGTATACGTATATGTTTCCCAGATTGTATGTACTAGCGTCGAACGCTGCAGTCATTCGTCGAAGGAAGTCTGCCGACTTTAATGGCTGGCGGTCGAGTAAATAGTTTGCATTGTTCTCCAGGTCAATCGATTTAGTTACCTGCGGCGGAGGTGCACGCCGGTCTCCGCGGTCTTCGGTCTCTCGAATCAGACCGAGAATGCGAAGTTACTCATCGTGGCGAGCGACCTTCGAACGCGCAATACCGTTAACTTACGGGACTCCCCGCGAACAGTCTCAAAAATTCCTGATTCATATTCCCCCGTCGCCGGGGACTAACCCCAATATTTTCAGGCCCTCTTTACTCCCTTGCTTGCTGGGAAAAGTCTTCGAAAAAGAAAACCATCTTAAAAATATTATATACAATTTTTTCAGAGGTCGAACAAAACCTCTAAAAATATTTCTGCAAAAGGTGTTTTTATCTTTGCAATAAAATCGCAAAGAGTACGGCGCGGCGTGCAGTGCGACGGCTGGAGTTTGATCGACGAAAGCGAGCCTCGTGATAGAGAAGATACATACAACAGACTGAACAGACTTCGAAGCGTTAGCTCAGATTTATTTTTAGTCCTTTTCAAGTGTATGGAGAAAACACAGTTTCTCCGTTACGCTCGACTATACTGGCTGGATCTGAATTTTCTAGAAACAACAGCCTTTTCTTCGGGACGCGATGCTATCGCGTGGAATGGATTGCTCGCAGCAATTATGTACCTATGTCGCGGTAGATTTTCGTGCGGAGCTTTTTCACAAAGACTCGCGCGACACAATCGCAGATTCCCCGAATTCGCTCGAATCTTAACTATATTTACCATAGCTCGAGTAACTGGGTTAACTGACATTGGGCAAACGGCTAGTGTCGGAGCGACTCGCACCATGCGAACGGCCATTTCTCAAGCTTCGCTAAGTCGATTAGCCCGACTTTCAGCCAGACACGTAAGTGGAGCACGCGATCATCAACAGAAATTGTTAGCGCCGCGATCGCGAAATCGCGAGATCGCGATCGTTTCGTACACGATCTACAATATGTATACGAATTACGTATCGGCATCGGTGAACAGACTCTCGATGCTTGGCTCGATAATGCGAACTACATGAGAAACCGTGTGCAAAAATCAGTCGCGAAATCCGCGAGCCTCTTTCTTGCATCCGAAAGCACTTGGAAAGCACCTGGAAAAAATTCTGCAACCAAAACTCTCTATGCTATATCGTTTCTTAACCTCGCTCAATTATTTATAAGTCGAAACCCGTAAGCCGTAAGCCGTAAGCCGTAAGCCGTAAGATAGTGACTTCTACCTTGAAACGGATCGTTTGCGAGAACTGTGATTAACAGAGTGTGGATTTTATGCGTTCCTGACAAAAATCTATTGATTTATTGAAGAAGCATAACAAAAAGTTTAAATTATTAAGACAAGATATTATGTTGCATAAAAATCCGCAGTCTAGAAAAGAAGAGAAATTAAGAAATTGTTAAAGTCAATTAAATGTGGTTGTTGTTGAATGTTAAGGCGGAAGAATGGTCGACGAATCCGGAAGACATTTTGGACTCGATCTTCAAGCTGGGGGACAATCAGATCAGCCTGATGGAAAACGATCTCGACACGATTCCGTCTTCGTCCTCGGACAGTGGACTCTCTAGCGCGCTCAGCCTCTCTTGCGAGCAACAATTGAGTCCTCTGCTACCTATCAAAGAGGATCAGCTGGAAATCAGCAACTCGGAGATGAACAGCCCTCAGAACTTTATGGACTTCGACTCGATGGACAGTCCGAACCAGTCGATGGGCAGCGTGGACAGTCCGATTAGGTCGGTGGTCAGTTCGAACATTGGTTCACCTGCGACTGACGTTGCCGAAGAGATGGATGTGGAGCACACCTTGGTGGCTGTCGTGAACCCTAATAATACCTTGGCTGATGCCAACGCGACAGTCGTTGCGGAGACGCCGGTCCTCGATTTAGGTAAGCGACCATTTGAATTGTTATTGCTTTCGAGGTAGCATAGCTTCGGAGGAACAAACGATTCAGTCTGGCTTTGTTCAGATCACAAGTCGGATGACTAATCTATACTTGGTTAATTTCTGGGGCTAGTCGGACAACTAGTCGGACAACTAGTCGGACAACTAGTCGGACGATCTGAAGATTTTAGTAATTTTCTGTTGTTTAAAAATGGCGTTTGTAAAATTTGCTAGAACCAGGAGATAATGACCAAGTTATGCGTCAGATGAATGGCGTTTGAACAGATGTCGCGCGTCTCTTTAAACACTTCGGAAACGAAGCGACCAGATATGTAGTAGATACTGAGAAGAAACTCGCACAAGATCACGGTGATAATAGTTGGAATCGATCGCAATTTAGAGAATGAAACCTTTACTTTTAGACATCGCATCGGTACGACGCGACGTGACGCGACGATTCAATTCAACTCCCATTGCAAAAAGAAATGCTTTTAATTTTAGATAAAATAGAGAAGCAGCAGGTGCAGGCTGCGCCGCAGGAGAACAACGCTCTAAATGTGCGCAACATCGCGTGCAACGGGAAACGAAATATTAGACAATTGATACGAGTGACGCCTATGGGCTCTGGGAATCCTAGATCGATTCTTCTGCCGGTGAGTTTGAAGGATATGAAGGATGTGAGGACCATCAAGATCATTAACGCGTCTCAGGCGAGGAATCTGAAGGGCTTCAAGATCAACCAGGCCAATATCATTAACAAACCGGTCCAGGTAGGTTAAAAAAAAATGTTCTATCTTTGGTCGTTTTGGGCATGTCCCTTGCAAATGAATATTTTGAAAATCGTTTCAAGCTCAACTTCCAAGTAGAAAATTTTCTAACGAATTGTTACGGTGTTTCCGTACAGATGACAATCAAGCAAGACGATTCGAGTAGCGAGAAAGGTTGCAACTCCAGCGACGAGGTATCAGAGTCCGACTCCCCTTATCCAAGATTAAAGCTGAACGCGGAAGAGAAACGTCTCCTCCAGAAAGAGGGAATCACGTTGCCGTCGCATTATCCTTTGACAAAGCACGAAGAGAGAGAGCTGAAGAGGATCAGGCGCAAGATCCGCAACAAAATCTCGGCTCAGGACTCCCGGAAGAGGAAAAAGGAATACGTGGACGGATTGGAGGATCGGGTGAAACAGTGTACGGAAGAGAACATGACCCTGCTGAAGAGAATCAAGGCGTTACAGTCACAGAATCAGAGTCTTGCCGGGCAACTGAAGAGGCTGCAGGCGTTACTGCAAAAGGGCAACAAGAGCGCACAGCCGGCTACCTGTCTGATGGTTTTGCTGCTCTCATTGGCCCTGGTCGCTGTTCCGAATCTGCGGCCGCACTCCAATTCCAGCAACGAGCTCGCACAGGAACAGGAGCAGCCTGAGAAAATGCCTCCGTTAGCTGGTGAGTGGAACCTTTCATCCTTTGCAACGGGATTACTCTTTCTCAACTCTTTCCTGTACTTACACTCTCTTTTGCTCAACTCTTCGTTTTTTTGTTCTTTTTTTTGTTTTTTTTCTTCGGTTGAATAGTTGCAAGTTGGAGAGAGATTCTTCTCGACTTAATAAATATAAAGTTCTTCAAACAAAATATGCATACATATGATGGTACACCAGGATTAAAACGATTCGTTTGAACGGTTGGAAAGATATTCCAACATTTTTCAAGGATCTCTAACGAGCCTCGCGCGTTCAGATACTCTTTTAGGACCTTTTATCCGAATAATTCTTCTATCGAGCAAAACGGTCAGATCCGAAAGACTGTTAAACTTGTCCGAAGCCGGACGACTGTCACGAGCTCGCCGAACCTTTTCGGACCGTTATATTAGCGGTTACGCGAGCTGAATGGGTTTGATAGCGCTCCCTGGCCCGGCCAGCGGCCAGAGGAACATTGAACCCCATGGGATTGTGAAAGGCACAGCCCTCCAATGCCTTCCAGTGTATTCCTTTCTTTTTTCATCTCTTTTCTTCTCGTTTCTTCTCGTTTCTTCTTTTACCGCGTTTTTTCGCCTTGGCTTTCACGTCCTGCGGTTTGCTGCTTCTCGATCTCGCCCATGTTACGAGCAACCGCGTTCAGCTGGTTTTTACTCGTCCGAGGAACGAAGTCATGAACCACTATCATTTTTCTTCTTTTTACATGACAGTGACGAGTATTTGGAAGTTAAATTTCACGTATCGTGTCACGATAATTACACACGAGAGTCGCAAACAACCAGCTGCTTTTAATAATCACGTTATTTAAACTTATTCTCGCGGTTCTATTTTCTTACTATACACTATACACTATACATACACCACCTATTCGTTAATTACCAGGAAATAGTACATTGAT
The DNA here is from genome assembly GCA_916610235.2 of Lasioglossum morio. Lineage (NCBI taxonomy): Eukaryota > Metazoa > Arthropoda > Insecta > Hymenoptera > Halictidae > Lasioglossum > Lasioglossum morio. The sequence goes on from OU744333.1 coordinate 15,549,489, forward strand.
ATTTTTCAACTCTTTCAATCTTTTTCGTTCTTCGAGTTGCCAGAAACTCCACAGTCTAGTAATAACTGTAGAATGTAGAGACTGTAGCGGATCGAAAGAATAATGATGTCATTCATGGAATCCATGCATATATATATATATATATATGGATATGGGTCGAAATTGGTTTCAACGGGACTCAAAAGCACCCATTGTTCTTCCATAAATGAAAACTTAAATATTCGGACACCGAGCCTCGAAGCGATAACTCGTGGTTTCTGTAAATGCGTAGGAAAATGATAACTAGTCGTCCTCGACACGTCGATAGCGAACTCTGTTGTTGGCCGACATACAATTTACACTTTACATCGTTTTGGTATTGTTCGCGTGAGCAATGTCTCGGGAGACAGTAGCATCGACACGGAGAGGCACGATTATCAAACAGATCGACATCGACGCATACTCATTATCATGAGTCGCGATTGGGTAACCCCAGATAATTGAGTGACGTTAGACGAACACTTTACGTAACCATCGGCTCTTAATCCCGATTACTCTTTAAAACACTGGACACCAGAAGGATTTTCACCCTTAGGCCCTCTGTCCACGATGCCGATGCGTCGCGTCAGAGACGCGTTCACGTACTTATTTAATTCACGAAACGTACTGAAAATTTCGCATCGTCGCGAAATATATATCTATATATATATATATATATATATATATATATATGTGGCAACGGAGATACTTTCGATTTTTCGAAATAGAAAATTCAGTTGTTTCTTTACCGTCGCGTGCATCTGACCCAATTGTCGAGCAACAAATACAAATAAATAAACAGAGGGTTTATGAATAGCTTCAACCTGACCTAAGGCAAGCAAGTTGCTCGCTATAAATACGTCTGGTCTATGTATAAACGAGCAAGATATTCATTCCCCGTGGAGGGGAATCCTAGCTCTCGGTGTAAATGATTCATAAAAATAATGTCGCAGCGAATTCCGCGCGAGTCGCCTGCCGCCTGCCGCCTGCGTTCGAATTGCGCCATGGAAAAAATAGCGATATTGTATCAGCGGGATTTCAGATTGCGACATTGATTTTTGTTTCTCGCAGTATCGCGATTCGACGAATCTATCGATCAAAGGTTCTCGATCGGAAGGAGTCATCGAAAATTCATTTGATGGCGGTTGAAAAGTTCCTCGAGGTCGTCAACACGTGTCGTAGTCTGTTTCTGTTGAACCCAAGGTTCGCTGTTCGTTGGAGACGTTGGAGATACTGTCGGACACGTGCGATAGATATTGATAACGGGAGGTAAACACGAAAAATTTCGAAAGCGAAGTAGCTATTGGTGCTCGATATTAAACACCGGTATGTCAAAACCGGAGCAGGCTGCGAGATCGAGCAGAAGTTGCCCAGCTACTTTCTAAACGAGGCCAGGAAAGCTCCGATCCTTTCCAACAGCTCGAACGATTCATCTCGTCGATCTTAACCACTTTCTCGAGGATTATCAATCGATCGATACAAACGCACCCTCGTCGAGCAATAGAACATGCCTGTGCAGTCTTGTGCCGTCTTCGAACTGCCATTTATCGACCTACAACCGTCTTCTTCCACGATTACAACTAGCTTTATCCGTTTATTCGTTCGCGCTACAGCCAAGTAGTAAGATGTAAAATACATATACATACATGTATAATTTTATGACCCGTTCAGTTGCTGGCAATCGTCGAGCAAGCTTTCCTCTCTGATCCCTTCAGTAAAATTTCAGCACTCTAACATTCTCGCGAGAGTATTTAGTTACAGGGTAAATTAAATTTTCCCGCTTTAAAGAATATTATTAGATTTTTCTTGTTGGAAACTGTGCTCGTAAAAAACTTGGTAAAAAATGAAACACCAACAAGTGAAACTTTGTAGTCGATCATCGCGCGAGGTTTGCCTGCAGAAAGATTTCGATTCCCTGTTACACCTGTGACGTAACAGGCACCCAGTCACCTTCGAAGTTCGACCAGGGAATTATACCTATCCCGACCGCCTTCAGGAATTTTAGAAGGCACGGACACGGGCACGAGTTCCGTCCCCAGGTGTCAATGAACTCGATTAAAATTCAAACGTTAGGAGTTTTAGGGGACCGGTGACTCGTACGCGAGACGCATCGTAACCAGTTTTCCAGCTCGGTTACGAAACCATATGTATTTATACGTAGGACGCATCGACTCTTGATCAAACACTATACGCGCTAAACACCGATTAACGACAGTGTAACCACTATCCGAGATAATTGGTTTGTGGCGATGATAACGGCGTAAGTACGCGTAAACACGATAACTGCATCGTCGAAATTGCTTCGAGCACGATCTCTGCAACTGCGACCTCTTTTATTTTTTTTTTACCACGTTTTTTTACAGTCTATCGTTTAGATCAGCAATAATCGCACCAGTAAACGGCCGATAGTTCCATTAATGCAAAAAGAAAATATTGAAATTGAACAAAAAAACACTGCCAATGGTGAAAGTCTTGTAATCTTATAATTTGTTTTTTCTTTTTTTGCGGAGGTTGATATTTTTATCTCCATAACGGTATTCGAAAATTTAAATTTTGATGCTCAAGTTTTATAGCTGGGCTTTTAATACTTTACGAACGATCGATCTATCGTTCTCGGGTGGATGACGCAACCACAATTCGCCTGATTGTAAGCCTAAACCTCACCACTTCCATTTCTTTTGCAATTATTCTGCTAACTCTCTCAAGTGATCTAGAATCTACATCATATTAAAAATTCTTTCGTTCGATATACCTCTGTGAACAATAGATGAAATTTCGAAGAGAATTTTGGTTCGCGCAGCGTCCCAACTTAAAATCCTTCGTTCCCAGGAGAAAATGCTTATGAAATCTTTTTTCTAGGCCGCTCGCGAACGCTACTGTACACAAAGCAGCTGATGGATGAAGAGCTGCAGCAATACGGCGAGGAATTGCTGCAGGAGGTCGAGGGACTGCTGGATCACGATTACAGCCCGGTGATCCAGCCGCCACTTTACAAACGTCCTCGCCTGGACACGGAACCGGCTCCAAAATGCGTTTCATCTTCTGATCATGTTGGGGGCACGCTCTGCGGGAGACAGGAAGGCACGATTTTTAAATCTGGTCGGAAGTATATCGAGCCACCCTTGGACGACGTTTGGCCCCCGCCTAATCCTGGCGGGCAGAAAAATGGCAAGGTGCTGGACAAGCTCGAAGCATTAACCAACGAGCTAAAGATCAACATCTCGGACTCCGAAGGCACCAGAACTGTCCTCCTGAAAGTCCCCCAGGAACAATAACGGGGAATTTGACGCGACCACGTGTCCTTTTCGACATTTTTTCAACTCCCGAACTCTGGGAGCGAAGCGCGTTCATGTGAGAGCCGCGGGGAGAGCGAAGATCAAGGAGAAACCAAATATTGCATACTTGGACACTCTGAACGAAAGGATGTCAAACAAATTTTTCTCTATTGTTTTATCGTGCAAGTGTTTGCACCAGAAGTTGCCCAATCAGCTGAATCAGCTTTCAGCTTTTTTTGTTCCTTACTCTGATCGACGCTCTTTCAGTTTTTTTATTTTATCGCAGCCCCGACACGAACGTGATCGATAGCGTTTTCGGGCCGAATTCTCTAATCAATGAAAAACCCGAGGGACATTTATAAAAGTGAGGCGGTTTAGAAACAGCACCGATCGTCCTAACTTTCGGTGGACCACAGATCGAAGAACTAGGCTCCCTTCGAGACATTACGTCCGATTTTCTCGTCGTGAATCTTTCCAGAGATCCACTTAAGGTCCTATCCTTCTGCGATCTTTCATTCGATTTTCTTCTTCGCGCCGAATGCGATTATAATCCCTTGCCTGTGCAATTTGATTTTCAAATTACAGTAAATATTCGACGCAAGAGCCTCTGAAACGCTACTTTGTTCTGCTTCAAAGACCAAGCAGAACGTAGAAAATGTGGTAAGAAAGATCACAGCCATAAATAGCGTACCGATCAGACCGCTTCGTGCAATAAATGAAACTTGTTTGTTTTTACGATTGAATTATTCGGGTTCACACCGATATACCCAACCCGGGAATATCGGCTAAGCTCGAGCTTAGCGGCTCTTGCGGCGTTGCCCCGCAGTGGAGGCGATATTTTTTGCATCCAACGTGTGTAACACCTTCTTGCGTCCATAGTCCATAGAATATTTACTGTATTATATATTTAAATCGTACTATTTTCTATTGTGTTTACGATGAAAAGAAAGAAAAACTTGAAAGAAGAATTGATATTTTAAGGCAAGTGATTACCGAGAAAAATCTATTGGAACCTTAGGGAAGACACCGAAGCTACCCTGCACGTTTTTCCTGTCATGAATCATGCTCTCATCCATCGACATTTCACGAAAAGGTGATCTTCGTTGGCTTGTTAGTCGAGGACCGCGCGGATACCTAGGATCGATCGTTTTTAGGTGAATTTTTCCAAGAGTTTTTATCGATTGAACGATATTTAAGGATTTATCTATTTATAAGGAGAATTTATTACGAGAGTTTTACAATTATTATTGCTGTTGCCGATGGTAAAAGATATTTGTACATAGTTATTATATAATAGAAATATCGTAAAACACTTACACACACACACAGAGAAAGAGAGAGAGAGAGAGAGAGAGAGAGAGAGAGAGAGAGAGAGAGAGAGAGAGAGAGAGAGAGAGGTAGAGATATTATATATATTAAAAATATACCTATCGTAGCTTTAACTTTAAAAGGATATATGTATATGCGTGGTCTGCCATACTAGAAAGACAATGTTCCACGGAAAAATTGTACGGCGGACCATGAGCAATTCGTCGATGATAATTCGTTTCTAAAATACACATACGAGAATGTGTAGCATAAGTACGTTTCCTTTTAAAGAGTGATAGATTTCTTGATTAGCCGAAGGATGAGTTTCGTTTACTACTTTTCCCGAAGCTGGGGCTACCGCAGACTATACTTCTCTGGCTATAATGCACAACGATATCCGTTTTACGAAGATATTACTCTTTTCGCTTTTATATTGTGTTACATGTTTATCTCGATATCGATAGACTGCACATTTTGATAAGCTCGCATTTTTAGCGGGCTATAGTTAGACGAGGAATCGGTTTTAAAGGTTTTTATAGGTCGTTACCAAAATAAAAAACGTCTCGACTCTTCCTTATAATTGTGGTTTTACTTGAGACGATCGTACTAACTCTTCTCAATTTTATAATTTACTTCTTTTTCAAATAATTTCAATGAGAATGTCGAATTGTTTTAGTCTTCCTAAATGACAATTATGGCACTCTGTGAAATGATTCGTTCGTGGTGCTCTTAGAAATAACTTCTTTGTGCTACCGTAGTTAAAATTAATTTCTTTATGGTACTCTAGCTGGATATAATTTCTCTGTGTCGAAGGATGCAAAACTTCTTCGAATGCGAATGTTGGGTTGCATTATGGCCAGGAATCGGTATCATATCACGCGATCGAAGTTCGGAGCGGATCGGATCGTAGCGAACAAGAAACATTTTCACCGTACGAAACCTATTTAGAAAAATCGAAAATTGCTGTGTGTGTGTGTGTTATACTACGCCAGGCACGAAGACTGTATCATACTGTACGTTAATCGCATTCAGACATTAATCTTCGACCTCGATACCATATTCCTCGCCTCATCTTCGATTCCTTTTCTGCGCTTAGATAAGTTATAGGTGACGATCGTGATCGTCGAATTCGTTTTTACTTTATATAAATATATATATAAATAAATATAAATACACACGGTCAACCACACACACCCTTGAACACCCTTAAACACGCCGTTCGTTCCCCCCACTCCAAGAGCATTATTCTCATCGTGAATTGTAAATAAAATAATACACTCACGCGCGGGCGCGCGCGCAACGCGAACAAGAACGTATCTCGTCGTTATTTGAATCTTTTTTCTTCGAATAGCTTGTACTTACGTTAATCAGTTTTCGTTTTGTCCTTTGGTTTTGCATTCGACGGGATTCGTGGAAGAAAACGCAGAGCGTCGTCGTTTTCCGACGATTTGTGAACGGGTACACGTATAATATATGTGAGTGTTGTCGACAGGCGTTGTTTTCTCTTTGCTATTTAGATAAGTTCAACGATACATTCCTACCAGTAATGTTTATTCAAAAATAGAACCGTTCTATTTTTGCACTATGTAAAAGGGTTGATGGTACTACACTCTAAATTTGATTCAGTATACGTGTAACGACATTAGAAAATAAAAGTTACGCTCAAATATATGTCACAATTCATTCGCATCCTAATCAATTGTTTATTCATCAAATCAATCAACTCCACAATACGAAAATTTACTCGGAATTCTAACTCCGTCAGTTTAAAAGTCACTGAGTAATTATAACGATTATAATTACGTACATATCACTCCCGTGAGTTGCCTGAGAAGTGAAATTAGTTGCAACTGGCGCTATTTTGTCACTCCATGACATGACGAGTGCAGCTGCGTCCCCCCTATTAACCTATTTAAGAAACTATCGAATAGCCAGAACTACCGACGAGATATAACGTGAAACTTACAGTGATCTGAAGAAATACCACATTACTACAAGATCGAAATGGAACCATGAGGTCTAAAAGCAAAAGTTCGAAATAATGGCAAAAAGTGCAGCATTAGCTCGATGTGATAATTGCCGATTTGTAATATTATAATTAAATCGACAATTGGCCACACCGATTGCCCAGGTCTCACCACGTGGAGGTTGCTGCAAGTGAGACCCACCCACCCACTTTACATTTCTTTGTCGTCCCACCCAACGGAAAATTACAAAAATACACAACTACAAAATAGAAAAAAAGCACGAATCAATTTTTCTATTCATTGCTAGCCTACCCGGCGAATCCCTAAGCGGCAGTCTTGTCAGGGTGCAGTGCAGCAATTCATTTAGCGCAACTCTAAAAGGCAAAAGGCGGAATTTTATTACCAGTTGCATATTCGAAAACATCTACGTTAAACCGATTTTATTCTTCGAACTCCAACAGTATCGAGTATACTCGAGAAAGGGATTATACGTACTTCGCGACCTCGAATATTATTACAGATTCGGACATTGCGGAAACCAGTTTTGCGTGGCGCTATGAACACTAAATTTCATCGACAAAGTTACTGCGCGAAACGTAAAGATACCCCGTATATGTTTATACGAACGCGATCGAACCACTACGTTGCGTGGGGTTAGTCCGAAAAAAATATACATGCTGGTGAACGCAGTGGTACATTCCATGCATTTAGCGCTCACACACCATTGAATGGCTAAAGGCACACGTCTCTACGTTCAGATAAACTACTTGGGGGGGAGGGAGGTTGAACGTAGCAACGTGCACCGTGATTTTGCGGTAACTGCTTTGCGGCAAAACTTGCCATCGGAACGTACCAATACGTTTCTACTCTACACAGTGGCCCGGTGGGCGTATGCTCCACATTTTTTCGGTATCAAAAACTCTAACATTAATATCCAAATGCATTTGGATATCCATAAAATGTCTCTGAAATTTAAATTTTATATGTTCCGTGCTCTACTGGTTCAGCAATGTCATCACCTACTCTAAAACGAGGTCGCGACTGTAATAACAATTGAAACTGATGTTTAGGATGAGTTTTCCAATATGCGTCCACGTTAATCACGCCTGAAAACAACGCGTTGTGGTGTTTGTCGCAACGCTAAGCCAATCGCGAAAACAAATTCTCGCAACGCTAATTCCTAACAAAGATGGTGTTTCGCGATGTATTATTTTATTCGTGGCATGCAATACGAACGTGTAAAGTGTATATCTATTTGTCATTATATAAAAAAAAAAAATGAAAATAAAAAACCCCATTCTAATCGGAATGAAGTAGAGGCGGGACGAGATAGCTAGCGACTGGGTTTTCCAGGCCCATCGGATCTACCCCGGATCCAAACGCTATGACACCATCCACCTGCCTGGACGTCGTAACGCCAGGACAGATGCGCCCCATTCGCTCAAAGCGCGATTCCAACTCGCGAGTATACACTCCACGAGCTTGGCCGCCTTGAGTATAGGCCGAAGCCTAGTAACGCTGGCTTTATCAGCCAGAGATGATGCCAAGCGGTCTTTTGCTGCGAGGTCTCCACTACTTGAAGAGTAGGTAAGAACCTCCACCAATCTCGTCCCGTATACCCCCTACTTCAATTTCGACTTTAAAATAAACTACGCTAATTCAACGCGTTCAGATTCTCTCGCAACTCTACTCGAAATCGCGGAAGCCTACACCGCACCCGAAAATTTTGACAGTTTGACAGCGACCATTCAGTGGTCGGTTGCAGCTGGAGCATGGGCGCCTGAAATGTCGAAAGACTCGAGTAATGCAAACGCGATCCTTTTGCTGCGCAACGCTAATTCAAAGAGCAGAGGATCCTAAAGAGTACATTTCTTGCAAAACAATTACAAAAACTTGAAATTCTTATAAAATTTCTATTCTCTAAATATTGCTTTCAGCAGCAATAAAAATCAAATATAATTTGAATCGCGACTTTTTCATTCGCAACGCTAAATTGTAAAATATCGATATTTAAGTTAATGGAAATCGCGAGTATCTCCGCAACACTAACTTTGATCTCTGCTCGAAGTCGACTAATGCAACACGCGTGGTCTTGTTCGCAACGCTACTGAAAATCGCGGACGTGCCCATCTCCGCTGATCGTTGGGGCGGCGAGGCCTACCCATATTTACAACTAACTACTTATTTATGCTATTACTACTATTACTACTACTACAAACAAGTACAGTGATAATAAAAGGAATGAAATGACTTCGCATCCGAAGATGCGAAGCCATTGTAGTTGCCCTCTTGAGTCGACTGTTTGTCGGGGCCTCTTCGGCACATAGCCTCTTCTTTTTCTTCGGCGGACCGCCAAACATCTGAAACCTTACACGGGCTCGCAGAGTGAAAACGATCAACGACTTCCGAGACCGATTACAAGTCTCGAAAGAAGCCTATCGCTCCTCTGGTGCAATCGAGCCGGTATCGTTTCGTTTCGAAAACCCTATTTCCGCGCGCGTTCGCGTCCGCGTCCGCGGGAAGCTAAGAAATTTGCACGAAGCATCGAGCACGAAGGATCAAATCGAACGCATGCCTCGTTCGATTTAGCTTCGAGACGAAACTTCGAGCCCCTACCAGTGACTGGCTACCGTGCGAATCGCGGCCTACCCGAAAGAGAAACGGCAGCCAGCCCCGGACCCTACCTATTTAAAATTAACAATCACACCAAGGTAAGCTACCTACCCTACTTAGCACTATATTTAAAAATGGCAAAACACAAGCTCTCCAACACATTCACAACACGATTTCCACACATACGCCAGGGTGCAATACCTAATACCTAGAGAGAACGTCCCGGGACGCCTCCGACACCCTAGCGTTCAAACCACAATCACACATTCTAAAGGTATAGCATTAGTTTTGCTGAAATCGACTGACAATGGTAGTGATCATTGCGAAACAGATAAATCAATTGAATTTACACTGAATTAAATTATGCGTCTGAATACCGCATATTGTTTTGAGTAAAAAGAGAAAACTACTACACATATTCCACGACGATGCATGTAGCATGTCACACATCGGCAAGAATATGTGCTACTAAATCTATTAGTTTAAAAAACCGACGCAATTCCACTGGCTAACAACACATACACACAAGTGGAAATTGAATCGTGCACGATGCACTAACCATTATCAGTCGCCGCATATGATTAAAAAACAATATTCCACGTCCCCTTGCTCTCACCCTCCCGAGTTGCACCTGGGCACGCAAGAGGATTCGAGCAACGAACAGGGAATCTAAATATCCTGAAAATCCTAACTAGAAAAATTATTAGGATTAGATTTTGTACGGGTTATGTTCTTTTATTATAGCAAAATGACTCTACTTTCAATTCAAAATTTAATTTCAATTTACAAATCAAATATTTAATTATTGAAAACGCTAAGGAAAAATTAATTATCCAGCAAAAAGAAACTAAAAGAAATTTTAATGAACATATTCATGTTTATTGATTTATTTATTCTGAATGTTTATCAAAATATTTATAAACCCTTGAACGACCCTTCGGACAAAGCAAAGTTACAAAATAATAGAAAAGATACTCTACTAACTGTAATGTGCTCGTGAAAGTAATACAGGTTAATTAATTTATTTATTTTGCTTTGTCTAAAGTATCTATCCATCGCGAATCGTCTTTTTGTACGTTGTATCTAATCTAATGTTTTGGAGCAATTAAAAATAATTTTTAAATAGAAACGGTTTACTCGATGATAAAAGGGATTCTAATAATTGAATTCCAAATCACGGAAAACTTTTATCTTCTCGCAAGTTAGATATTAAGTTAACAAAATTATTAATTTATAACAAAAAAAAAAAACACGTACAAAAAGACCCTACCTAGCTAGGAAATAGATCGGTATCCGCGGAAAACGCCTAGCGTTTTCCACAGTCACTGTACTTGTCCAAATCACACACAACTACTAATCAAATCTAGTGATAATGAAAGACAAATGTTTGAGCGCTCACTACTTGTTGGGGGAAGACAAGAGTCCTGGCTTTAGAGTCCCGGCGTTGGAGTCCTGGCGTTGAGGTCTTGGTGTCGTGGTCCTAGTGTTGAGGTCCTGGCGTTGGAGTCCTGGCGTTAGAGTCCTGGCGTTAGAGTCCTGGGATCGGAGTCATCGAGGTATCCAGGTAAAGTATTTGATAACTTGAGGTCCTGTAACAGAAAGAATAATTACATGTAACTTTAATCGATTAACAATCAGATACGTCATGTACTGAGAACTGCCCCTTCTACTTACCTAGTTACTGTTTCTTGATTGATCTCGGTTGTCAATAGGCTCGAAATCTGTAATAGAAAGATCAAATTCATTAACTTCAATCGACAAATAGTCATCGACAGAGTAAATCAAAATTAATAATAAATAATTAATTCAATTACAATATAAAGCCAAAATTAATTTATCGGAAATTAAAGAAACTAGAATTTTATAACACGATACGAGTTCAAATACAGTTGATCGTCACAAGAGACGACACACGAGAAACTCTGAATTAATAAGAAATAAATAATTCTGATTGGATATTTATTATTTGTTCATTCATTTTTTGAAAAATTATGATAAATAACACAGTATAATTGAAAAGACAATTGAAACTCACGCTCACGTCTTCCCCTGCTTGAACAATGTACCACATGACGTTGCGTCTTGATTCTTGAATAGCATCGATAGTATCGATCTCGGCTACCAATACTTGTTCTTTCAATCGTTGGATTTTTTGCCCACGGAATCTGTAACAGAAACAACAGACAAACAGTTAGAATAATACAAAACAATCAAAATTTATAGCAAGTACATATTCAATTTGAATTGATTTGAATATAGAATCAAAATTAATGTGAACCGAAATTAAAGATTCTTGACTTCTATACCTCGAAACGAATTTAAATAGGTTAGGAGGGTTTAGGTTGTCACGACACAAGAGCAAATTACCGCGAGAATTCATCACGGTTCGCTAATAGAATGAAAATTGAATAAGATTACACTCTACCTCTGTAAACTAGAAATTGTTGCCACTTTCTTGTGTAATACTGTTCACTTTGACGAGAAAAATCTACAAGTGGCGATCCGAAGCGGCCAGTGGCGGTTCAAACTGACTGTTTGAAAGTTTGCAATAGCCGCCACTCTTGTGGCGCCACCTAGCGGCGCCGCTCGGTAACCGGTTATTGCATTCAAACATGGCGGACATTCTTGCCCGCCAAAAAGATTTGAAATTAACCAATTCTATTTTGGAAATCTCAGATCTTGGATTTTTGCACTATCTCAGAAACTCGAACTTTTGGCATAAGTAAGAGACCAAAATTTCTGGTTTCCAGATATGCACAGCGGCACCAAATAATATGATTTGACACAGTGTTAACTTCGATGAACATTCAAATAAATACTCTCGATTTACTTTTGCTTAATAGCATTTGGCCGGTACCGTAAGGACAGGGTTAGGATACAAGTTTGAATCGAAAACACCCAGAAAATCAATCAATGTTAACAACAAACAAATAATTCAATTGAAATATAAAGTCAAAATTAGTTTTGACGGAAATTTGAGAATCTAGACTTTTACAGCACAAAACGGCTTCAAATAGAATTGACCGAGACGAAACAAAAGAAACTTTGAATTAATGCGGAATTCATTGATCAAGTCTAATATTTATTAATTATTTACTAATTCTCTCAAAAAGAATGACTAACAACACAGTATTATTGAAAAAACAGTGGACACTTACGCTGACACGTCCGCCCGCTGCTTGACGAATGTACGAAGTGAACGTTGGCGTCTTCACTTCCTTCGATTGTTGAATCGCATCGATAGTATCGATCTGGGCAACATTCGATCAATTGTATTTTTTCCCTCCAAATCTGTAACAGAATCAACAAATTCATTAATTTCAATCGAAAACACACAGAAAATCAATCAAAATTGACAACAAATAAATAATTCAGTTGAAATATAAAGTCAAAATTAGTTTTATCGGAAATTTGAAAAACTAGACTTCTACACCACAAAACTACTTCGAATACAATTGACCGTAACGAAACAAGAGAAACTTTGAATTAATACGAAATACATCGTTCAAGTCTAATATTTATGAATTATTTACTAGTTTTCTCAAAAAGAATGACCAACAACACAGTGTTATTGAAAAAACAATGGACACTTACGCCGACACGTCCGCCGCTGCTTGAAGAATCTTCGAAATGACTGGTGGCGTCTTGACTATGACTGTAGACAACATAGATGCAACATCGATAGTATCGATCGATGGATTTTTTGACCACGGAATCTGTAACAGAAACAACAGACATACAGTTAGAAATAATACCAAACAATCAGAATTGATAGGAAATAAACAATGCAATTTGAATTGATTTGAATATAGAATCAAAATTAATGTGAACCGAAATTAAAGAAACTTGACTTCTATACCTCGAAACGAATTTAAATAGGTTAGGAGGGTTTAGGTTGTCACGGCACAAGAGCAAATTACCGCGAGAATGCATCACGGTTCGCTAATAGATTGATACCAATGAAAATTCAATAAGATTACACTCTACCTCGGGAAACTAGAAATTGTTGCCACTTTCTTGTGTAATACTGTACACTTTGACGAGAAAATTCGAAAAATCTACAAGTAGCGATCCTAAGCGGTCAGTGGCGGTTCAAACTGCGCGTTTGAAAGTTTGCAATAGCCGCTACTCTTGTGGCGCCACCTAGCGGCGTCGCTCGGTAACCGGTACCGCTGGCTAAGCGGCGTGCAACGGTTATTGCATTCAAACATGGCGGACATTCTTGCCCGCCAAAAAGATTTGAAATTAACCAATTCTATTTTGGAAATCTCAGATCTTGGATGTTTGCACTATCTCAGAAACTCGAACTTTTGGCATAAGTAAGAGACCAAAATTTCTGGTTTCCAGAGATAGAAAATCAATCAATGTTAACAACAAATAAATAATTCAGTTGAAATATAAAGACAATATTAGTATTGACGGAAATTTGAGAATCTAGACTTTTACAGCACAAAACGGATTCAAATAGAATTGACCGTGACGAAACAAAAGAAACTTCGAACTAATATGAAATTCATTGTTCAAGTCTAATATTTATTAATTATCTACTAATTCTTTCAAAAAAAATAACCAACAACACAGTGTTATTGGAAAAACAGTGGACACTTATGCTGTCACGTCCGCCGCTGCTTGAGGAATCTTCGAAATGACCGTTGGCGTCTAGACTTTGACTGTAGACTACATAGATGTAGCATCGATAGTATCGATCGATGGATTTTTTGCCCACGGAACCTGTAACAGAAACAACAGACATACAGTTAGAAATAATACCAAACAATCCGAATTAATAGCAACTAAACAATTCCATTTGAATTGATTTGAATATAGAATCAAAAATTAATATGAACCAAAATTAAAGAAACTTGACTTTTGTACCTCGAAACGAATTTGAATAGGATTCGGTTAGGATTAATCGTCACGAGACAAGAACTAATTTTTGCGAGAATGCATAACAGTTCGAGAATAAATTGATACCAATGAAAATTAAATAACTTTACACTCTACCTCGGGAAAGCAGAAATTGCTGCCACTTTCTTGTGTAATATTGTATACTTTGACCAGGACATTCGAAAATTCTACGCGTGAAGATCCTAAGCGGTCAGTGGCGGTCAGTGGCGGTCAGTGGCGGTAAAACAGCGTGTTTGAAAGTTTGCAATGGCAATAACTGCTACTCTTGTGGCGCCACCTAGCGGCGCCGCTCGGTAACCGGCGTGCGACGGTTATTACTGGGTTACTGGCAGTTACTGCGGTTATTACTAAATAGTTGCCTGGCAAAAAGATTTGAAATTGGCCAACTCTAAAGCTCTAAACGCGCATAAACGAAATGCTGTCGGTAGCCGTCCAGCCGTACAGGAGTTTGTGTCACTCGAATATTTCGAGTACACTGTTAGAATTCGAAGAATCGAATCGGTTTAATGTAGATGTTTTCGAATATGCAAGTGGTAATAAAATTCCGCCTTTTAGAACTGCAAGTGATCGAGGACAGTGGTATCGGTAAAAGGTTCCGGGTTAGGCGGTTAAAGTGTTAGAGTTTGCGAGGAAATCTCATAGTAGGTCGATAATACAGGGCAACGAACGAGAGAGAACAGATTCTCCAGATAATGCCGTTGCAGTTCGTAGAGTTGGCGTTCTTCGACGAACGCAGCTCCGTGGCATAAGGTTTCAGCTGGTTTCAGCTGACGGTTTGTATGTAGTCAAGATGGCGTCCGCGGAACAGGTCGGTCTGAACAAAACTTGGGAATTATCGTTGTACGAGCTGCATCGCACACCGCAGGATGTGATCACGGATAACACGGAGATCGCGGTCAGCCCGCGGAGCTTGCACAGCGAATTGATGTGCCCAATTTGCTTGGACATGCTCAAAAAGACTATGACCACGAAAGAGTGTCTGCACCGTTTCTGTTCCGATTGTATCATTACAGCGCTTCGGAGCGGTAATAAGGTACGCGATACTAATTGAACCACTTTCTCGCACAGGAATCTATCGTTCTTTGCCCGTCAACGATGCACGCAATTCGTCTCTGAGCTTCCTCTTTCGGAAGTAAACAGAAATCGGAACCAGCACAGTTTGTTTTCTTCTTATTCGGTGTTGTCTGTTTTCTTCATAAATCCATTCTTGTGTATAAATAAATTGCATAAGTGCTTGTTACGCGTACTGGAACATCAGAAATTCAGATTTTTTAAAAATCGAACGTGTTTTCCTCGGATGTTGCGTTTTTAGCGCGCTAATCAATTTTTGAACAGGCACCAGGCGGTGTAAATGCTTTCGTTGCTTGTTTTCCGATTGTTGGGTTATGCATAGAACGTTAAACAGTGCAAATAGATAAATAGACCTTATTATCACTTTAATAATGAAAGTAGCTAAGCCATTCCATTACAGTTAGATAAACTTTGTATCGCAATAGATTCTCTTGTTGTAGAATGTCACAGAATATTGCTGACTAGATCGGACAGCAGTAATTTCACTCTGTAATTACTTTGAATCGGAAACTACGAACAGTACGAACAGTATGTATACAGACTACAAATTTTTCCATTTCCACAGGAATGTCCGACATGCAGGAAGAAGCTAGTGTCGAAAAGGTCTTTACGACCAGACCCTAATTTCGATCTACTGATCTCAAAGATATACCCAAGCCGTGACGAGTACGAGGCTCACCAAGAAAGAGTCCTGGCCAAACTGAATAAATCTCACTCTCAAGCTGCACTGGTCAACTCGATAACGGAAGGCATAAAATTGCAAAGCCAGAACCGGCCTCAGAGGTCCAGAAAAAACGCCAACGAGTCTGAGAACGCGAGCAATGCCACGCAGTACAATAATTCGCAGAACGCCAGTGCACCGGCCACGCCGAACGCAGCGAACTCTGCTAACCAAAGCGACTCGTCGCAGAGCACGACCGGACCTCTGAATAATAGTAGCGGCGGTAATTCTCAAACTTCCAATAGCGTCTCCCAACCAGCCAGTAGTCCCGCTGTTTCTGGTAACGTCGCTAGCCGAGATTCGAACGATAGCAACCGGGCAGATGTAAGTGGAACTGATCGTTTCTATGCTTCAGGAACTACGTCCAGAAACTCGACTACGCCCTCGCCTAATCCGGCGAATCAGATACCTAAACCTCCTAAGAGGCAAAAAAGCTTACAGAACTCGGAAAACGATTCCTCGAGCGCGGAGGCTGAAACCGGTGGCGGTGATTCGATGGTAGACACGGAGGGCGAAGGGCCTAGCGAGCCCTTGATGCTGAACGAAATAGAGCTGGTTTTTAAGCCGCATCCTACGGAGATGGCTGGAGATAATTCGCTGATCAAAGCGCTCAAGGAGAACAGCATCAGATACATCAAGACCACCGCGAACGCGACAGGTAGGTCGATCGGTTGTAAGATGCTCGATAGGGCCGTGCTGGATCCTGCCGCGATCTTCTATTCAACTATGCATATCATACAGTTGTTGGTGGTAGAATACGGTGGTACAATTTCTGATTTCTTATCTTTACAGTGGACCATCTGAGCAAGTACCTGGCTATGAGACTGACCCTGGACTTGGACACGGAGCTGTCAGAGTCTGACAGGCTACTAAACTTTTGTATCTACATAGCGCCTTCGCCGGGTCAATTGGTAGTCCTTAGCGGATCGCAAACGTTGCGACAGGTGAACGACAAATTCTGGCGGGTCAATCGACCCCTGGAAATGTATTATTCATGGAAGAAGACCTAGGGAAGGCCTCGAAAGTATCAGTCTGATGGGAGCTAGTCGCATCGGGCTCCGGAACCAGCGACAAACCATTTCGTACTACGTGGGGTACAGATTGCGTACCAACTAACTAACGAACGAACGTTGTTACGATATCATCAGATATTAACTGTACTTCGGTAGCCTTGAATTTAGTTCAAGGACGGGTAAACGCGTACGGAAGACGTGTATCCTCCGTATGCTGACAACAGTGGTGCAATTTTTAATCTTGGGACTGGTTGTTTGTACAGATCCTCGATTAAGGACGAGGATTGGAATTTCGTCGTCGAAACATACCCGAACAAAGACAGAGAGTGAGAGAGAGAGTTGAAAAAGGAGAAATAGAGAAGTTGGAACAAGTTGAAACTGCCATTCAGAACCAGACATTGCATTAAGAACGTAGAGGTGTTGTTTGTTCGATTATGGGAGAGAGATGCGTCGCCGAAAATAGCGTGACAATGACAGCGTGTAGTATTTATCTGGCCATGGCCCCTCTTCCGACTGGTAAAAGTTCATCCGGTGCGCCCAGTTATCCATATATCTCCACGAACCGATGGCCTCGATGGTTCAACTAACTTACTCGAGTAAGCTCCGACTCGCTGTGGACCATTCTGTATAGTTTCACGAAGAAATAAACCAATGTATATAACGAGAGAGTGCGTCTAGTCTTTACAGTTCGAATCAAAGACCGAAAGTACTTTTTTTGACCTGGCGGTCGCTTCGATCGGTATAGAATTCTCTTACTTTTGGATTCCTTTGCTGTCCTTTCGACTCCGATTTATTAGTTCCTCCCCTCGTCGGTCGGCGTTCCCATAGCCGGTAGCTTCGATACAAAACCTAATTTCCGATCTCGTCGAAGATACACGGAAAGCGTCTTCGCTGCGACGCGCGACGGACGAAATAATCGATAAGAACCGAGAGACCAGACCCTATCCCGCACCCTCTCGCATTTCCACTGAACCGAAAACAATGCGAACGCTCCAGCTCTCGAATAATGCCACCCTCTTTTAGTAAACGGGAAACCACGTTAGACCCCCCCTGATGCCGCCTCGCCTTTCCTCGCCTCGCACACTACTTATACGATTACCAGCTCCTTTATATTCTCGGTTATACATCAACGTTTCGCTTTTGATATCCGCTCGCCGCTCATCGCTCGTTCTTAGTTTCTTTTCCTTGAACAAATTGTTGCAACTTTTTCGAAAATAATGAATGTTTTAACTTTCCGCCTTCAGGTATACAGTCGGAGTTACCGATCCATTGGTCGGAAACAAAACCGGAAACACAGAATGCAGATGTTTCCGGTAATCCTTACTCATCCTGGTCTTCCGTCCTCTCTCTCCCTCGATTAATTAATATATTCGAAAGCAGCGTTAGATTCGCAGCACAGTCTAGCAGCGCCTAATTATAGGCCGCGCAACCGCGTAATAACCGACGTTCCTAATTAGCGCACGTAGCGAATCTTGAGCGGTGGATCGTGGATCTCTGTATTCCGGCGCGGCACTTGATAACGGCTGATCCATTAATAAGCATCGTGTTAATTGCCGTATTCTCGGTCTTAAAAAGAAAAAAAGAAAACAAAGAATGAGAAGAGTGGAAAATCGTGGTAACGAGCAAAGCCGTTAAAAGTTCGAGCACACTGGCCACCGGATTCTCGATTTGGCTCTCTCAATTAGCTTCATTAATTCAGAGGAAGATTCGCGTTGGTACAATTTCTGGTGTAAACGTGTTGCACAGGGTATAGACACAGGCACAGGCACAGAGTAAATTGCGAGATTGCGAACGTCGCATACGTGTGACTAGGGTAGCAAAGGTGTTGTTCGTCCAATGTAAAATCATTTTATCTCGAGTCCGAGGAGGTGTAGTCGGTATCTTTCGCTTCCGTGGCTGAACTCGAGACACTCGACAACAAATTTCCCACGGATTTCGGTGCCTTTATTTTCTCTTCGGTCTTAGGATCATGTAAGATGTCCTCCTCCTCCTCGTCAGTGAGATACACCGTAGAGGCTTTTTCAGAGAGTTCCTCGTCGAAGATGTCTTTACTGTTTCCCGAAGCCTGTTCGCTTTTCAAAAGCTTGCAAACGTCTGCCTGGGCGAGCCTGACAATTCATTGTTCAATATAGATTTAGACGATTTACGAGATGATCTTATGTATAAGAATCTGATCCTTCCGTCCGACCCTGTTACCGACAACGAGACTGGTTCAACGGTTATTTTTTGTCCAATGGACGAGAAACCCACTTGCCCTAGCCTGTTTACGAGTGACCTCGCCGTGACGAATCCTATGACGAATTCCCTGACGGAATAGATCGAATCGCGTAACCAGAAATACTAACGGTGTCTTATAGGGCTCCTTGTACCAGAGTGGATACCCCGAGGGATTCTGCCTACCACCGTCAGGAATCGAATTCTCGGTTGGCAGAGAATGCAGCCTGAAATGTGCCGGCTCCACCGTCTCTTCTAATAAAGCGGACACTTGTCGCGCGTACTCCTCCGTTCCTGCTGTTCGCTCTAATCTGCGAAACGTGGTTATATGTATATTAATTAGAGAATGGATTGCGATCGATAAATTGACAAGCTAGACGTTTCATTCGGTTCTCGCGATGCCCGAAAACGATGAAAGATTATCGAGCAAGGGGTACATACTATACAGTACATGTATACATATATAGATATACAATATATGCAGTATATGCAGAAATCCAATTAGCGAGAATTAGAATCTACGATATTCCGGACGCGATAATGCGGTCAGGTAATGGGCATTGTTTGCCTTACAGCGGCCATGGCTCGACTCGACTCGCCGAATTCTAGATTGGTATCGTCCCAGAGAGAATCCTGTTTCTTTACTTGTGAACCATCTGTCGGGTGAACTCCAATCTCGGCGTGGTCCGCGTGGGTTCCGAGCCATGGGGCGATGACCCCTGAATTTTTCCTGGTCTGGGTTTGTTCGTACTTTCGTGGAGCCCATAGAAATTGCCAAAATGAACGGCAACGTCCTTCGGAAGGTTCGAACTCAGTCTCGCATCATTCGAGCCTGTCTTGGCGGCGTTATCCTCGATGTTCACCGAGGTTTTCGAAAACTGAGATTTCTGCTTTCGAGCTGCGATCCTTGGAAGGTAATAATCGCACATTAGGGTAATGACGGTTCGATAGGGAGAGCTGTTCGACCAGCAACGAGCCTGCGTATAGCAGCTGATCGATATCGATATTCCCTTTACGCTCTACAGACTACAGGCTCGTTTGTTCTGCGAGGAGCTAGTCGAATGCCTCTTTGCTAGAATCTCTAGCGCGTCGATCGCGTCACCTATGACCGGCGCTCGAACAGCACCGTGGGAGACGTCGGTGACCGTGGAAAATTTAATTAATTGCAGACCAAAACCCTCGGCAGATTCTACCGTGTCGCCATTTCGCGATTTCTTCTTCGAGAACTTTTTTCGCGAATAACGATATTAACGTTTCTTAACCATTTTCTCTCCGAGACTTTTCTTCGGCCGCCTGACAACAATTCGAACGCGTTTATTTATACATATACGAGTTGTGTGTACTACGAATTGAAAGATCAAGTTTAATATTCAGTTGAATACATGTAGTATTCAGTCTTTTTTTTTTTACTAATTACAGTGCGCGTTAATAGGTAAAGTGGGCTATACTGTAGAGTATAATTCAGGTTAACTTGTCTCATGATACTTGTCGTCCTCGATTACACCTGACATACTAATTTTTTGTTCAGACCGATCGAAGCTAGTTTATGTAGATTTGCATTTTTACGACTAAAGATCGAGGCTTCAAACCAGAATAGAATCTTTTTGTATACCGTATGCCGCCTCCTGTACCGGATATTTCGTTCTAGTATGAAAAGACGATAGGAAAGAAAACCGGCCAGCGTTCATCGCATTAACTAATTCACGCCTATAGAGATTCCGCGCAATCTTCTCCGGATACTTTAGAAACACATGATCCGTGTAGGATCGGTTAACGCGAATAATCGTTTCCACTTGCAAATCTACCGCTGTCAGTTAGATTCTTTGCTGCTGAAAAATCTCTTGATGCATACGCTAATCGATTCTCGGTAATAATTTACCTTCCAATTGTTGAACATTAACGCTGGAAATGCATCGTTGTTATTTTACTGTTGTTACGCTTCGAATTGATCTAGAAAATTTTGAAGGAACGTCTTCTCGTTACGAGTTCTAACGAAAACAAATCACCGCACCGCACCGCACCGCACCGCACAGCGTGTTACAGTTCGGTAGAATCTCGCGAAAACGCTTCAGGCCATAGAGAAACGAGCGATTGCCTGCCAAATGGATCGAAAAATCGCGGACTGTCGAGCGAGACTCTAATCGTGCGTTACCATTCGATTCAACCGAGATCGCAGCATATCTGTACCGTTACGGAGCATTTATTTCCGTTACGTTCCCGGAAAACCGCGTTAACCGACGGCCTGTGTCGCTCGATTCATCGTGACAAGCAATTTACGCGGAATTAGAGGTGAACAGGGAGCACAGTGACGACGCGCGACGTCGCATAGGGTGTCCAAAGAACCTTATGAAAGTCGTCCGTCGTGTATCACCTGTCGACGACAATCGTCGCCAATCGTCGCCAATGAATTATTCATTCGCACAGAATCACAAGCCCGCCAGGTCCCGCTGTTCCAGGACGTTGCTGCTGCCACCGCGAACGGCTTATGCAAAAGTTTACAATTTCCTGTCCGTTCGCCAGCCGGGCGCGGGCGCATCCACGGAGATGCTAATGGACGAACGAAAGGGCCGACGCGACGGTAATTGGCAACCATTCTAAACCAACCACTTTTACGGATCGACGTAATCGAATAGTCGAATAGAGAACGAACACGCGCTGCGACCTGCGACCGAGGGTTAACCGCATCTCTTTTCTCTGAAACGTGTGCGAATTTTTCCGATTTATTCAAGTACATTTCCGAATTTTTTCGTTGGAAAATATTGATTATTTTCCCGTTAGAATAGTTAGAAACGAAAATCCTTCGGTGAATTTTGCGGTGGTTCGGGTCGCGGGTCGAGACGCGCGGATACGCAACAAATTCAATTTCCCCACTTCCATCACTAACTTGTTCTTCCTCCTGAAAGAAGATGACTCGTGCAGGTTATTCCCAGGTGTTTCCCGAGGATCCTGCAAAATCCTGGTCGCAGATTTCACCTTTGTCTTCTTAAACATGTTCTCGCAGCACCAAATCCCTTTTTAGAAAATGATTTTTCCCCGAGAGCGGTCCGAGAGGGTTTTAGAAAATGAGTTTTCTCGAAATTTATGGTCGTTGGCGTTTCCTCGGACTCGAGGTTCGTCTTTTGACCGATGCAATCGCGTTGATTTATTCGATGAGCGGGCTCTCGATCCGCAAAGATTTCCGGTGGCCGAACGCTGCCACCGACGGAGTCATGGTTGCGAGATTAATCCTGGGACACGCGTTCACCGCGAACTGCGAACGTTTTAACGGAATTGGATTGGTAGGTGCAATCTAATAATTCTAATGGTGTTACATCGATAGGGGATATATACACAACGATTTTCTTCTTTTTTCCTGTGTCACGGCCAACAAGCGCACGGCTCACCGCAATTAACCGCAAACAGTAAACAGCGCAGCGTTTCGACCAGTTTCGACGCGCAACGCGCGACGGGACCGTCCGGGATTACCAGGAAGTTCATTCCGTCCTGGAATCCGATACAAAACGGTCAAATCCTCGTTTTCTCTACGGCGCGGCGCGGCGCGGCGCGAACGGTTTCGAGCACGATTTTTCTCTAATTTAATGTACGACGTACAGTTTTCAGTCGCTCGGCCAACCTAGTTGCTGGACTGGATTTCATCAATTTAATCTCCTCTTCGTCGCTTATCTTTTATGTGATAACGCGGATTCGAAGGAAACTGGTCTGGGCGCAGCATCCTAGAACGGCATACGGAGTCGTCTTGGATCATCCACTTTGTTTATAGATGCATGGTGTATTCGTACACTTGATACTGTAATCGATAAGTTGCGGCTCTTCGTGCATATACGTATTTTTTTAATACTGTTTCCGCAAAACTCGGTACGAGACGGAAAATCTCGAATACCGTTCATTACGATTAATATCCTTAGGTACATTGTACACGATTTTGCATATGTTAGAGAAGCATGAACTTATAAGAAAAATTGATAACATCCTGTTAAAAAATGTACAATTAAGATTACTACACGAATTCAATCGGAAGATTCATTTGCTTGCACGTACGTGGTATACGAATATACGAATGCTTTTGCCAGCTGTTGCACACAGATTCGCAGAAACGCGTCCTTGTTCAAGCATGTTTGCGAATGTAATCGTTTGTTTTTCTCCGTATTTCTGATTTATTCCAATCTTCGGGCCATTCAGACCTCGTGCGGGATAAATTATGTCCGCGAAAAGATGAATGTTGGGACATACGGTGCATTTGAACGCGTGTCGCGAAGAGATTCGCGAGAGCTAATAAAAGAATCGTAGTCATAAAATAAGTTGTCCCGTTTTTATGACGTATCAAGAAGTAAAAGAAGAGGAGTGGTGGAACGAGCGGACACGAACCACCACCGTGCACAGTCGAATATACTGCAGATAAAGGGGATAGTATAGTGGTGTGACAGTTCTTATTTACGATCGAAGAAAAGAGGGAGGGGGGAGAGAGAGAGAGAGAGAGAGAGAGAGAGAGAGAGAGAGAGAGAGAGAGAGAGGAGCAAATTCGTGCGCGACGCGAGAAAACCGAGCAAAACAGCCCTGTCGGACGCGGACCGATGCATATCTTATGCACGTGCCTCGAGAAAAAGAATGGGGGCTCCTGACGCGGCTACCAAATTATTTATTGGCCACGCTGCATCGAGAAATGCTAAAAATTTCAGAGGGTGATATGGCCCTCGCGATTCCTGCCACTCTTTGCCTGCGTTCGATCCTGGTAAATTCTCACTTTGCCGGCAATCTTTGGTTTTAAAAACCGGAACAACTTTTGAAACGTTTGATTCGCTAAATATCTGGTGTCGAAAATCATACTTCGAAAAATGATTGAGCAATCTCCAGAGGTTTCTGTTGCGTTGTACTACGATAGTTTCGTACGAAGGAACCGCGCACACGTAGGGAGGTCCTTTGATCACGATGAAATTCCTCGGCCACTTTCGTAGCCGATACAGCTTGAAAAAGGAATGACACCCAATGCCCGCTGATTGGATTTGTGATTGGCCGGCTTCGGCTCGGTTCCTTCTTCTGAAAAACTATAAAAACCGTCCGCTTTTTTCATCGGCCCCACCTCTGGCCAACTTTAATTAAACTTCCAACGGCCACGGCCCACTCCCCCGGATGCTTCTTCTTTCTTCCCCCATCTCGCTTTACAACTTGTAACCCCCGTGTTACAACGTCGCGGAGCAAATGCAACACGAATCTTCCTTCTGCTTCTTTAATGCCCGCCGAGATCTAGGGAGCTCTTTGCTTTTTGTCCTCGCCGGGAGCCCGAGCACCATGGCTTCTCTCTCTCTCTCTCTCTCTCTCTCTCTCTCTCTCTCTCTCTCTCTCTCTCTCTCTCTCTCTATCTATCTATCTATCTATCCATCTATCTATCTCTGTCTGTCTGTCATACATTGTTCCAATACATGATGCTTTAAATGCCCTAAATGCACGATTAATGATAGTATATCTGTGTCAGTGTGTGGACCGTAGAAAAGTATGAATAATATGACTATGCACCGATTTATGCAGCACCGATCGAAGCCGATAGGTCAAATCCGAATCGTTTTGCAAATATTCCAACTCGTCGAGGTCAGAATGCAAGGTGCGTTTTCAGCATCGATGCTATCGAACACGATAGAGACATCGTTGAATAGCACGATGCACGTATTATTCATGTTCTTGACTCCGTTACGGATACACACGGATGTACGCAGCGAGAATGCACCATGCACCATGCACCATGCACCATGCACCGTGAACGTGAATGCAACGTACACTGTGGGAATCTCTCTGTTCTCGTTTCGTGTATTCCAAAACTGCGCTGCACCGACAGAGACAGAGTAACGGAGGATGCTATCTTTTTCTAATAAAAATTGGCAAATTGGCTTTTCATTTGATTACAATTAGGAAAATCAAGGTCAATCTCAAATAGAAAACGATTACAATATAATCGACCTAGCCATAAGATCCTAAAAAACGTCGACCATACGAGGGTAACGATTTAATTGACTCGAGAAGAGAAAAATCCATAAGGTTTCAGAGTATCGGCCCAGCGATTAAATCACCATTGAAAGAGATAACTGCTTCCAGTTATTATCTTTCGATTACGTCGATGCCTCCGGTAACAATGTAGCTTTGCAATCCTGTTCTCGCATTTCAAGAATAATCAAATGAAAATTTGTACGAGGTGCGTGTCTACAAGGCACTCGAAATCTTTTGACAGTGTTGTTCGAGCAAACATCGCTCGAGGCTCGTATTTGCCAATCTTAATTAGGGATAAAACGGCATAAGGGTTGGAAACGGCCTGGGGTCGCGGGTTGACAAGAATCGGCTTTTCGAACGCTGCTTCGGGCGTCTTCGGCGGTTACCGACGCTCTTCGTGCTACTCTTAACTCGTGCTCGTGCTGCCTCGAGTCAGTCGTTGACGCGCGCTCGTTTCGATTGCATCGGGTATTAAATGGTGGTCCAACCTCCGCAACAAACCTTTCTCGGTTCTCTCATGTAAAACTGTGCTTGACCCTCGACAACGCAACACCTTAAGCGAGATGTGTGCGATCACGAGGTAAGCAAAATTAAATCCTCAAAAAAATGAATTTTTCCAAAAATTCGTTCGAAACGTTACACTTACGCTTTCTCCAGGATTACTTTGGACTGCAGATTTTATGCATTTATGGGAAAAATTAGTAGAAGAAAGACAAAACGGAAGAAACATCGCAGGGATGTATCTTTATTAGGATATTATTTATAACCTATACAAATTCGGAGGAGGAGAAATAAATTTTGATGCGACTCCTTTTCCTTGTCATCGAGACAGACAATTTTCAATTTGCGCAAAGATCTACAGTCTGCTCGTGTCTCTAGTCTCTAGTCTCTAGTCTCTAGACTCTAAACTCTGTTGCTTCGGATGGTCCCACACGGTTTTCCTCGGACTCGCACCAGACCGTCCAGACCTTCTTCTGTGGAATTTGTAAACAGTTATGCCAGATACGACTGCCATAAGCCTCGTTTCCTCTACATCTTCGAAAGTCGCTTTCTCCACTGTTTCACTTCGGATAAGATTAGGACTCGCGTTACCGAACGTTTCGTTGCAGCAAGGATTCGATCGACTACGCGACGTCAAGTTTAATCCGCTGTGACGCATGGACGAGCATTACGCTGATCCTTACTCTGGGTTCAGTTTTAGAGTTTGCAAACAGTTGTGCCAACGAGATACCGTTTCCGCGAGCCTCGTTGTTTCCTTTACATCTTCCAAAATCGCTTTCTACGTCGAAGTAGAACTAGCTTTCGTTGTCTCGTCGCATCGTGTCGACTCGTTTATTCCTCGGTGACACGTTGACGAGCATTTCGCTGATACTTTGGTCCATTCGTAGCCGAGCAGGAAAGTAGTTTTATCCTAGCCGAGTGGCAAGTATCGAAAATCCATAACGGCCTGGCCACATAATAAATCGTCCGGGACACAGCGTACGGCTTCCAATAAAATTTCATTTGCCCGTTCAATGGTCCGAGGTGTATCGACCACTCTTTTCGACCATTTTATTTTTTCTCAGTTTATTCGTAACGGAGAAATCTGAAAGAAATATTTGCGGGAAAGAAATCGCCGATTGAATTTGTTGTGCTCGAACGGCGCGGCGCAGTGCCGCGGATACTCTCTCTCTCTCTCTCTCTCTCTCTCTCTCTCTCTCTCTCTGTTCGAAGCGCGGTCAATATTGACTCTCGCTTGTGAGCCAAAGCCCATCGTAATAAATTATTGACTTGACGGAACCAGACGCGGGACAAAGAGAGAGAGAGAGAGAGAGAGAGAGAGAGAGAGAGAGAGAGAGAGAGAGAGAGAGAGAGAGAGAGAGAGAGAGAGAGAGAGAGAGAGAGACCATGAAAGTCCTGTAGTGATCTGCATTAACTGTACGAGACCTATCCGCCCGTTGCGTTGCGCCGCCCCGTATACAGTATACATATACTGTATCCGGACTCCGCTATTTGCCATAAGGCTCGGAAATTATGCGGCCCATAAATCACCTTTATGCTGGGATTATCGTCGCCGCGCTGTGCCGCGCCGCGCCGCGTCCGGGACGTACGAGACCCGCGACTATCGATGCTCAGGAATCAACGAATCCTAAAGTATGAACAGATCGCATACGCACCTCCTTATTTGTGGTCGCCTCCTTATTATGGCTGTAATTTAAAGGACATTTTCGCACATTTTGTCCATTTCTGTGTGAACAAGCAACGTCTATTATACCTACTACTATGCATTTATGACAAAGCAATAAATTTCTGGGTTCTAGATATATGGAAACTAGAATCTCAACCCCATACAAAAATGTGGATTCAGGATCGACGTGAGGTGGCACTTGTCTCTCACGTTGACAAGAGTCGTTTCCATAAGTGTATAGTAATTTGACGCCTACCTTTGCTGTGCAAGTGCACTGTGCACTGTGCACTGTGCACTTTTCCGTCGGTCCGACGGCACTCGATACGTTGTTCGGTAGGGTCGCCCACGCAGTAACACACGCATACGCACAACCGATTTTACACGCTTGTGCCTCGTACTGGTTCTTCTGGCGTGTGTTCGTAGGCGATTTACGGTAAGGGCACCGTCTGCTTTGTGTGTTAGTCACCGACCATGGGGGGTGCGAGAGACTGGCAGGACTCTGTCAGAGGGGTGGCCAAGAGAGAGGGGCGAGAAAAAAGAAGCAGAAAGGCCAGTGCCAGAGGAAGAAAAGGTGGCACGCAGACACACACACGCGTGCGCGCGCGCGGCAGAACGATCGAGCGGACCCGTGCGCGCGCTCGTGTTAAACAGGTCCGACGCGTTTACTTTTGCATTTTGCATACACGGATCTCTGCGTGTTAAGAGCATAACCATAGCTGTCGCGGATTATTAATCTGTCGCGTCGATACGGACTCGTCGGTTGTCCCGAATTTTCGAATGCTCTCGCAAACGACGCGGTTGAATCGTATCGCGATGCAATTCTATCGAAACCGATGCACCCACCGGATTTTCCATGGGTGGTCCTTCACGGATCTCTTCCGTGGTTTAAACTTCATGCCCGCTGAGCCGCTAGCCGCTGAGCCGCTGAGCCGCTGAGCCGCTGAGTCGCTGAGTCGACCTAACTGTCCAGCTCATCTAAAAATCCAATCCGTCAATTTAAAATTTATTTTAAAATTATTTAGCTGGAAACACTGTACTCGTTACAAGAATTCCCAAATGAATTTTACATGGCTGATCCATAGATTTCAGCTACAGTGAACAACCATCTTCGTGCATAATTTCGATCTGACCCAAATCTAAAAAAATTTGACTCGTTATAAAGCCTTCGATATGAATTTTTCATTCATGGCCCATACATTCTAGCAGGATAATAGACTTCCTCAATTAAACTTTAATAGAAATCCTCGTTGCGTTAGCATATCAAAGGAACAATTAACCTGTTAATCTTCACCTACCTGTTAACTCAGGATTCACAATAGGACCTACGACGTTGCATTAATTTATGAACCCGTAAATTGAATGAGCGAATAGATTTTTAAAAATTCCAATTGATCGAACGAATAGATATCTTTAATGTGGAATCCGGTGCACATTCGGATAGAATCTTTTCGCGTTATGCATTCCAGTGTAGATTTGCTTTTCAAATCATGCCGATCTCGTATGCGCCTAGCCAGAAGTTAACCGATTGATTTTCCGGCCAATAACGCTCGTACGAGCCCGGACGAGTAAACGCGAACGAGTAAACGCGAACGAAAATAATGCGCTTCCTTAATTAAATTAACATTAAACGTCTGTGCAAGCTGGGGAACGTGAAACGTAAGGCGTAAAGAATAAGTATACACAGAGATAAGGAAACATCGGAAAGTGAACGTACGTGCTACGGTTCACAGAATTATAGATAATTAATTATGAAATAGAATTTGCGTTTGTTTCTTCGACGACAGAACGTATAATTTTTGTCAGCGTTCTCGGACCTTAAGATTTCTTGACAGTAGGTACTCAAGCTATAAACCAGAGTCGAAGAATCGATGAAACGAATTCTCACGAAAGCGATCTACCTGATCCAGGCCAAGACGATTTAAAATCCGAGTTGCCGCGCGATCCAGGATCGATCGATCTGCAGCCGTGTCCGAGGAGAGAGAGAGAGAGAGAGAGAGAGAGAGAGAGAGCTCAGCCTCTCGGGGCTAACTGTAAATTGTAAACCAACTGGCCGGGAATTTGCGCGTGCACGCTAATACAAGAGACAAACGGCCTCGGCCGGTCGGCTACCATTTTATCACGGAATCCGGTGGATTTATTTATCCAGGGACATGGAAAAGGAGCGAACGACCATGGTCGCCGAAGAGTGTAGAGAAAAAGAAATCCCGTCGTCTTGGAAGTTGGAACCGCTGCGCTGGGTACTGGCTACGTGTTTGCTCTCGCCGGTTACGACCATTTCCAGGCGGCAGGTCTATTTGTTGAGAGGCCCTCTGCCTTTCGATGGGACGGCGAAGGGAACGAGGGGACGCCGCGGCGACGGTTCGATTGGGACACGCGATATATTACGTGCTCGGCACGTACGTACGTGCTGACTGGTTCGCACATAAGTAGACACTGGCATAAATAGCCAGAAGCGAGTGCGTGTGGAAATCGTGCGCGAAACGCAACGAAAGAGCTGCATAGGTTGGGTCAGAGTGTCAGAGGGTTGTAAAAGGAGAGAGAAAGAAAGAGAGGGAAAGAGCGGTTGATCGGCACGTGAGCAATGCGAGCACGCGCGTTTTAACGATTTCTGACGTTTCTAATTCTTCTATTTCTTCCGCCTCTCTCTCTCTCTCTCTCTCTCTCTCTCTCTCTCTCTCGCACTCCCTCTTGATTTCTCTCGTTCTCCGTTTCTCTCTGAGGAGATTGGCTTCCTGGTTAGCAGCACTCAAAAGAGCTCTTGACCGACTATAAACGGCCTTTAGAGATCCGAGAGCGATCCCACCCTTTGATTCTCGGAACACCTCTCGTGTCCCGTTTGCCAATTCTTTTTACCCGGGAGTAGTCGAGCTCTTCTCGACGAGCTTAGCTCGATTAGCATGAAGGAACGCGCGTCTTCCGATGCAACGTTGCCTTACATGGAGGCGGCCTTTTTTTTGGCGACCGGGGAGAGACTATAGACGGACTATAGGATCGCGATGTAGCGTCCTAGGGAGAATGGAGCGTAGAATCTCGGAGGGGGTAGCTATGGAATTTTCGGGTCCTGAGAATTTCGAAACTAGAATTCTGAAATCTAGAGTGTACAGTATACAGTTTCAGAAGTTTCAGGACCACAGTTATGAATTTCAGATGTCTAGGATCTAAACTTGAGAAACTGAGGGTCTAAAGGTCGTAGGAGGACTAGCCCATAATCTAGGAACCCCCTAGTCCATAATCCATAAATCTACATACAGCCTCCAGGAACTGTTTTTCTAGTTCTTCTTTTTTCTAGTTGGTCAGCTTGTAAACACGTCGACGGCCCCGAGAGATTGATATTTTTTAGAGGAACGATGCTAATACTTGATGTTGCAAGGTGAACGCGACCGATAAAAAATTTCCTTAGTCCACATGTTCATCTCGGAGAGCAAGTATTGTGTTGCGATACATTGGTAGCAGAATGCAGCAAAGAAATTGTTTCTCCGTGAGTCTACACGACTGCGATCGAGAACAGGTTGTTTTGCCCTATAACCGCAGATGTAGCATCTAGCATGGTTCGAGATAGCAAAAACCATCTTAGGATATAGTGCGCGTTAAGTGATAATCACAAGATTACACGCGTAATGTCTTTATGAATTCGTAATGCGCGAAATTATTCAAGACCATTCCTTTTGATTGCAATCAGCTGGCAATTGATGCTCCCAACATCGTCAGTTTTTCCCGAGAAACTACTCTGATGAGTATAAATGTATAAATCTCTATGCTTCATAATTCGTAACCTTGCGATTTTACCACGTTTTTATATCAGCTGAATAATATCGTTCAAAATGATTAATAAACTATAGTCAATTTTACGAATTATATCTGGCAATGGATCGGCCAATCTGATGCTGCGAGTACACGTTCGTGATAGAATTCCCGATGAAAATTCTCGAATAAAAATAATTGACATCGTACATTGATTCGGTAAAAATCTGTTACCGAGAGAGCCCCGGCTCTCAAAGCATAGATGGTTTCTCTGGCGTAATTACAATTAATGCGCCGACCTAATGGACAGTCTTGAGATCTCAAACGAATCAGAGAAATAATTTCCAGGGGTCTCCAGCACGCGTCAACCGAGCATAAGCATCTTGCCCCGTTCCTCGAAGGAACTATACATTCTCGGGTTCCTTCTTCTAGTATGTATACGCCGCGCCGCCACGCCGCGCCGTGCCGCGCAGCGCGTTTCCCGCGGAATCGTGTCGAGACGTAATTAGCGTCAATTAGTTCAAGTGAAATAAAGCAGCGGGTACGCGAGACTCCGCGGTGGCCATGCAAATAGAAGAGATATTCTGGCTGGTCGAAGCGAATCGCAAATAACAGGCCCGGCCGCGGCCGCCGCGCCACGGTGAATTCCAAGTCTGATCGGGACAATTAAGAAAGAAAAACGAGACACGCCACGGATATAAGTAGTCTGTGTGTATAGCGAACGTGTAAAGTGTAAAGAGAATCGCGTCGAATCGGCCGCGGCCTGCCCCGCCATGATCAACGAGACTTAACGTAACTATCATCTATGCAAACAAAATAATTCGTTCCGAGTTCCGACCGATTAAAACACGTGGAACGGCGCGGCGCGGCGCGGCGCGGCGTGGCGCGGCGATCGTCGGTCCGTCGCGATCGATTTCTCTCATTCTATCGAGTACACCGTTATTTCTGACCATACGACCGCTAATAAACGGAAAACAGCTATCGCGTACTAGCAGGTAATACAATATCTGCAGTGTCGCGCTTGGTGTATGCCAATCTGCAATCCGCAGGCTTTTTTAATAAGCAGCTTCGCTGGAAAAATCATGTAGACGCAAAAACGAGAAGGATAATGGCGAGCCGATCTACACGATCATCTCTCGTGGCTATTCGCACGATGCTTCAGGTGGATATATTCGTAGGTTAGGGAGGAGCATGGTCTAAAAAAATGATGAATGTCTACGTCTCTACAAAAATGATAAGGCAGTTCTCCTCGGACGAAATCGAGTTCGCGGCGAGTTGCCGCGCGGAGATTGCAGCTCGGAATCGCAGATATAATTGCACGGACAGTTGCGCGCGAATCCGACCGAAAGATGCATTGTTCGGAGCGGTCGAAAGGTCGAATATACGAGTATGTATACATATATGTATACATGGCGCATGGCGCAGCTCTCACGCATTCGTTCGAATATTGCCGAGGTCTCGCCTGGCCGAACGAGCATATCCGATGCACTCGGAACGAACTCGGAACGAACCGAACGTACCCATCGAATGCAACGCGACGACGCATCCCATGCACACTATTGCACACTATTGCACACACAGCCTCCGCTTCTTTCCCTCCCATCCGCGCCGGCTCTTTGACCTCAGCACCATTCTGCATAACGGTGCATCGGCCTGGACGTTTGCCTATTATGTCACTATATTCGCGAAAGGATGCTGTGCACCGTAAGCGCAGCCTGAATTCAGAGGCAACGCGCCGCGCGGCTTTTCCAAATCTCCGCACGATCGTCAAAAAAAGGGAAGCATCGTGATCGGTTTGAAAGATCGCACAGCTATCGGCCGATGTACGGATCCCGAACAATGCTACTTCTAAAAAAGCTTTAGCAGCCTGAATATTTGATAAACGTTTACACGGTGTTCTCATCCGTCATATCAACGAGCGACCCCATTAAATCAATTCCGTTAGCATCGATCGGGTTTCCCGATCGTGTTCGACAAGCGATCGGCAATATTTTCTGGATATCCCTTTCACGGTCGAACGACAAATGCAATTACAAGACACGTTCGCGACGTGATTTATCGGTACACGGTGTGCGCGCACCGCACTGCGCCGCACTGCGCCGCACTGCACCGCACTCCACCGCACTGCTCCGGTCCGGTCCGATTACTTTGTACCTGCGACGGGTTATGCAATTACCAGTGCGCGTTTGCGTTAAATAATGCGCATTTCTAATGGCCCATCGAGAGCGGAGTAGCAGGGTTCTCTGGCCAAGAGCGGAGGCCGGTCGATCGCGAGCGAAACTCGTTTCAATCTTGGCCATTGACACTGACCTAATAAGGGTTAAATGGATTGTTCCTGACCGTTCGTCGGACGCAGCACGCGTCTCCATCCCGCATGCACGCATTTAAATAGAGCTCTCGGGTGGTTAACTGTGTACCCGCCGCGTCTAACAGCGTGTCGGTGTCGGTGTCAGTGTCGGTGTCGGTGGTCCCGGCTATTCGATAAATCCCCGAACGAGATATCCCGGCCGGATTGTTAACGATTTATCGATAAATTTCTGTCGTCGACACATGCTCGAACGCTCCCCATAAAACGCAGCTCTCTCGCTCGCTTCTCTTATCGCTTCTCTCCTCCCCATGGCTTCCATATCTGCATAATATGGATACTTGGTATGTACTTGTCGCGCCGACGTACCCGGTGTCCTGGATTCATCGGAGATCTCCAGTTGATCTCCATTAAATTTCATTCGAAATCGTTGGAATTAAAAGTATATTCGCGATCGAAAGATTAGTCGCGTTGAAAGTGTTGCAATTCGTGAGAAAATACAGAAAAAAAAACTAGAAAAATCGTATTCCAGTGAATACTTTGAACAATTTGTATCGAATTTGTATCGAATTTGTATCGAATTTGTATCGAATTTGTATCGAATTTGTATCGAATGTGTGTCGGTACGAATCCGGTTGCATCCTTGTGGACTCTAAACGGTAAAATTATCCTGGTTATCGATAGATTGCCCACAGCGATATCTGTCGTCGCCGAGCGTGGAGAATTATAAATGCGAGGCTCGTCGGTACCTGGCAATCGGCGTTTTCCTTTTCACTTACCGGTATACGCGCGGTTACTTTTACGCATAATCAGCCGGCCTGCATCCTTTTCATTATTCCGTCGAAGCGTCGCGTCGTAAACCACCTAAAAAGGAGTAAACGCGACTCGGTTATACCGCGTTTTAACACGCCCAGCGCGAGGAGAAACAGCATCTTTACGGGAATCCTTGTAAAGGCTAATCGCATTGTTTCTCTCGGCTAGAGATATATCGATGTCGATCGAATATCTCGCTTGTGGCCTTTATTAATTATTACTCGCCGCGCCCTATTTCGAGTAAACGTTCTTTGAGACTGTTTTAACTGGAGATTTTGGATAACAGTTTGGTACAACGTAAATCTTCGGATCAGTTTCGAGCCCCGTTTGCCTTTTCACCCCGTGATCCCGTTTTCACATCGTAGAATCGTTTTTTTTTCGCCGGTCTCTCTGCCTCCCTCTCTCGAGGCTCGAGGTACCACTCGTAATTGGGACGTTTTGTTCGAGAGGGTGGTACATCGCCACGAGGGTGAAACAAAGGGAGAGATTGGGGGAGTCACGCGGGGAGCACTTGAGAAAACAATTGATCCTCGTTTGCGGTCGTTTGTGGAACATTCGCACAGCTATCTCTCATAACATCGCCGGTATTTAATAATATTTAACGAGCTCGAGGGTGCATCAAAATAATCCGTGCATCGATTTATTTATTATTTTATTAGACTGGGAACCGAATTCTCTGCAAAATAATTATTTGTTTCAATTTCTAGAAGCTAGGCTACATACAACATCTTTAATCTGTAGATTTTTCAAAATCATTGAATTTCTATCGACCTCTTCCGTCTATGCAAATTAATTTTCCAGCAGAGATTCGCAAGGTTTTAAGAAAAACGCGTTCCGATCCTGTCCCGTCCCATTTCGTTTGGGAGACGGGAGACGGGAGACGGGAGACGGGAGACGGGAGACGGGAGACGGTAGAACAATCGTTCGGCGGTTCTCCTAATGAAGTACAAACTGGCATGAAATCCTGATTAGAAAGGCGACTGGTGCGAGGGTCGAATTACACGGGTACGCAACGGTCAATTTCCACGAGACGGTATCGATCCTAACGGGTCCGTTTCCCGCGGAGTCTCGGCGTCTGTTCTGTTGGTCTCCAGCTGCGGCACCGTTAATTAATCGACCAAAGTGATTAGTACCGTCGATTGTCTCGGGAAAGGTTCTCGGGTTCGCACGTACTCGCGAGTCGTGTGCGTGCTCGATCGGCGGCCAGATTAATGGCGTCGATGCCATTACGAGAGATTGACGAGCGAAGCTTAACGGGAAACAGTTTCGCGTGGAAACCACCGCGAAATAAATAAATAAAAGGACCGAGAAAAAAGGCACCGGCAGGGGTAGAACGAACCAATAGGCTGCGAGGCACAAGCATCGCGTTACTCGACGGGAAAATTAACCAGTTGCCTGTTCTTTGTTCTGTTCTGTTCTGTTCTGTTCTATTCTATTCTCTATTCTGTCCTGTTCTGTCCTGTTCTGTACGACCTTCCTGCTGGAAACCCCCCGCGTTTCGCCGTGATAACGCAATAAAAAGCCGGCGATCGTTTCCTCGACGCGAGCAAACGTGTCGGACGCTTGTTACAATCGCGCTTTCGACGTTGACGCGTGTTTGCACGGGCTCCGTTTAATGACTCCGTCAGTCACGAGACGGTGGCAACAGGCGCGCGTGCACTCGGCGAATGTGTTTAATGCGTTTGCTGGGACACGATCGTTCGGACAAGACTGTCGATATCCAGATCCCCGGAGGAAATTTTTTAAGGGAAAAACAATCTAGACAGGTGCAGGTACAGGATTCGCTTCTCGAAACGAGTCTAGATAGATTCACGTTCGAATTCTTTTCACAAAGATGCAATAGGTTGAAAGTGAACAATTTTTCACGTGAGACGAGACGTTTTTCGCTACTCGTGTTCTAGAAATTTTGACATTTCGATGCTTCAGCTCGTACGGCGCGATCGGCTACTCGTTTACACGCAGCGTAAAGTGTAAACTAACGTTACATTAGTATCCTCTAAAAGCAATAAACCGTCGCGTCGATTAAAAAAGGAAAGGAAAGTCGAGCGTGTAATGGGATCTTGCACAAACATCCGCAGTTTACGTGCTCGAGTCGCGCTAAAAAGTCTCGTCATCTGTAGGACATCTGTTCATAGTAAAATTACCCTCGCGAGACCGATCGTCTGGAACGGACACGGCCGGACACCGTTAATCTACTAGTACTGGCGCATAGAGCATTAATTTTCTGATCATTTCCTAAGCTGATAATTCTTCGATTGGCTGTTATTTATTCGTCGCGTCGCGTCGCGTCGCGTCGCGTCGCGTCGTATCATTGAGAGATTTCACGCTGCTCGATCGGGATCGGCGATCCCGGTTTACGATGCTCGTAAAACGCCGCGTTACGACCTGGACCTTCCGAGTATTCGAGAAACCAATCTGCCATTCCTTTGCGAACAAATATCGTGAGTTGTGTGGATCCTGAATAAAAAAAAACATTTTCGAAAAGTGTCTCCGGGCTCTGTTTTCCAGAACCTTTCTCGGTAAATGTTCCAACAAGATAATTTATTCGAATGGCATTTTAATCCTACAATTATAAGGGTAAATGTCTACAGAATTACTTTGCAAGCCAATAATAGCAGTTTACATCGATCGGATCCCTGCAATAAACAAAGTGCCTCGTAATTTTTTGCTACGTTCCGCAACGATAACTTCCATGAAATTTGTGGCTAATCCGCAGAAAATGCGGCATCGAAAAAAGGGAAAAGGGTTCGTTTACGACGAGCTCACACTATCGTACACGTGTGTCCAATTATCGGTGATAACGCCATGGCCTCCATGTCCATGCTTTCTTTCCCCCGAATTTCTGGTCGGTGCGGTGTTTCGCACGCAACGTGTAATCAAAGCTCACTGGCCGAAGATACGTAATGACAGGGTTAGGCCTAGCGCGGGATTAACGATCTGGGAATGGAGCTTTGGGCAGCAAGGAAATTTTCGAGGTCTTGCAATTACGTTTCACGTGCCCTTCCGCCATAAACCCGGGGACCGACTGACGTAATTCGCGAGCTTTTACGCCCGTCTCTTATCCCGTAATGACCCCCTATCAATCTTTAGGGCTCCCACGAGCCGACAACGTTGTTTCGCGGTGGTTTCAAACGATACAAACTCCGGAGAACGCTTCCTAGACAGTTTTTAGTTGATCAGCAAGCACCGCAATGAAAAACGCTCGGGATACTGGAAACTGAAATTGTTGTCTTGGTTTTGGTGCAATGCCGTGCATATAAGTACATACATATCGTTGTAACGGGAGCCGGTACGCAGCAGTTTCCGTTTCGCGAGCTTCGTAATCGGATCGAGAGGCGGATCGAGAGGGGGATCGAGAGGGAATCGAGAGGGGGATCGTGGAGGATCGACGGGAAGTATCCGGACGATGCCGAGTGGATCCTCGGATCCGGACGGAACATAATGGCTTTTGTTAATCGCGATTGGCCGAGGAACCGAGGCTGGTTCGGCTGGTTCAGCTGGTTCAGCTGGTTCAGTTGGTTCGGGCTGCGCGGGACGAGTTTCGACTTTGTTTTGCGTCCTTTTTTTCTCGGACGCGGCGCTTGAATGGGAGCCGCGTCAGGTCCTGCGGCAGGAAGAGGGACCAGAGGAGAAAAGAAAGCAAAAGGGGATCCTTGAGACAAATGGCAGGGCGCAGGGGCCTGGGAGGGTGCCACGAAAAAAACAGCCAGCGGATGCTTCTCTCAGACTCCACCACCTAGCTCTTTCTCTCATTCTCTCCGTTTCTTTCTTCTGCGTCGTGGTTTTGCTCTCTCCGTTTCGCTTTTCGCCGGCCATTCCTTTCGATTCTTCGCGGCTTTTCATTGTTTACGTGTCTCTTCTTTCACGATCGCTTCTCTCACCTCGGAAATCCGGTTCGCAGAACCGTCTTTCTGGCAACTTACCTGCATCACTATTCGGTCAGGCATAGGGCAGTTCCCAGATAAAAATATATCGATGGATCGCCACGAATCGTTGAAATTCCTATCGTACCTTCCTTCTCTCGTCTGCGCGGGTGTTAAGTGTCGCATCGGGTGGTGGCCAGGAAATGGATCTACCAATACATACTAGCCTAACCGTGATCCCGAGAGCACCGATAGGAAACCATTCCTAAAGAAGTTGGAGCACGTCGCACGTGTCTAATGTTCGACAAGGAAGTATCGCTACGGGCCCTGCCACCGGCCGTAATAGAATAGACAGCCGGTTTATTGGCCGGACAATTGGATTTTCGAGTGTAATCTACCAGCATCTCGGGCTCGGTTAACAGGTGCGTCTATTCTCGGCTCCCTCCCATCCCGTTCTCGCTCGTCTAACTATGAACCCTGGGGACAATAATTTCCAGTCGAAAACCAGGAACGTCGTTATCAAAGGTAGAACAGAGGACCAGGTAGGAGACGACGGGACGGCGCAGCGCGCGTGCTATTCGGGTTCCTCGAGTGTTCCTCGAGTGTTCCTCGAGTATATTACAGCGATCTCTCGAGGGTGTAATCTTCCAAGTTTGATGAAGAACTCCTGGTCCCGAGCAACCTACCAATTGATATCTCACTCGGCTGACAGCCCTACCTCGATGCGTTTAACAACTCCAATTACAAATTGATACAGTGTTTGCGCTGCGAGATTGCAACTCGGTGCCAACTATGGTCCTGCTTCGTCCCGAATAAACCAGTCTCTGATAAATCAATCGGACAGAAGAAAAATCGGACGCGTCGAGTTTTATGGGTTGGACTCTACCTTCTACGAAAAAACATTTTAAGGAGGTGATGGTTGAGGATTTTTTCCTTTCGTAGGAGCTAAACGAAAATGTCGTTTGACTTTTTCTCAGAAAGAAGTTACAACAATTGGAACATTTTGAATTTTTCATCTGTGATTCGATCTTCTGTTGTTTCTGCTCGAGTATTCTACTCTGTTCATGCTCCGGAGGCTTTCGCAGAGGAATTCCCTGGAGTGCAGCGCATAGTTCTCCGTTCTCCGTTCTCTCTTTCCCTTGATCGCACTTGTCTGTTCGTTTTCGTTCGATCAAATCGACGGAACCGATATCTCCGTTCTCTCGACACTTCTCTGTTCGATCCTCTGCTCGATCCGGTCGCCCGAACGCGTGCTTTTAATTCCCGTCGCGTAATGGGACCAGTTCGCCAAGGATTCTCGCATTAATTGCGGAGCAGCAACGAGGCACTCGACTCTTCAAAACTCGGATGGTATTTCATTCATCCCGGCTAGCTGCAGCGGGGGAAAGTGATCGCGCCTCGGCCTGCTAGACAGGCCCGTTGAAATTCTCCGGTTTGTGGAACGAAAGTGCATTCCTGCGCTCCTCGTGTTCGCTTTCGGCATTCCTATCGATACATACCTCGTTCGTTCTGTCACGAGGCCGAACCAAAGACTCCTGACCGCCACCTAGGCTCCTGCCTGCTGCCGCTCTTAGGCTATCGCTACCGTGTATGTACTTGTGGAGAATCCCGCGCAACTCGATATCCCGTGAAAACGGAAGCTACGGAGCAACAACGAAAAATAGAAGCGACGCGGACGCGGGAACGAGATTCCTGAGCGTTTACGCTTCCTCGTTTTATCGAGCCGCGAGAGGTTCCGTTAACAGTCTTGCATCGCCGCTCTCCGCGCTCCGCGCTTGCAACGTCTTATCATTTTAATCGCGATTCAACTGCTTTCTTAGTCCCATTAAACGTCCACTCTTCGACGGAGAGTTTACACTACAATTTACGGTGTTCACCAGAGTTCGCGGATATATTTACGAAATTTTTCCGACTTGTATTCGCGAAGCTACTTCCTCTAGACCTCTAATAGTCTTTATGTTGTTCGTAGTAATTGCTTGACTCGTTTGGGATTACGTTCTTCTCTATGAAAATTGCGGACAATTGCGGAAAATTCCGGAAAATTCCGGAAAATATGAAGAATATGTTTGTACATAGTTGTAAACTGAAGATGTATGTAGATTGTAGACTAGTTCTCGCGGGCTTTCAGTTGAAAGTATCGTTGCAGCGTGGGCGCTAAAAGAGTGTATTTTGAGAGCCACTGTTTCCCCGTTACTCGAGTAAGAAGACACTTCCTCGGCAGTAGCAGAGCCGAACCGAAGCGGAGCCAATTACGCGATGCTTGCGCCAACAAACTGGTTGCTCGTGTTCGAGGTTCGGGGTTCGAGGTTCCAGAATCGAGGTTGCGAAAGGATCGAGCGTCGCGCCTCTCCCGCCGATGCAACTCGGGCTTGCCAATTGCGTTGGTCTTTGACAAATTCCCCGACGCGGCGTGGCGTGGCGGAATTGTCTTGTTCGCGGGTCGACAGAGCGGGGGATTGATCGTGCACGGTTTACAAACACGTCCGAGAAAATTAATAGTAGTTTCTCGCGGGGCACGATGTCAGTGCGCGAACCACGGGTCGGCTATCATTATCCTCCGTTAATTGCCGGAGTTCGAGACTTTCGTTTATCATCGAAACGTACTAATCCAATTAGCTAATTAGCGGTTCGTGGCCCTATAAATACTTAACCGCGCCAATTAACGTGCTCACTGGTGCAACGAGCGAGAGAGAGAGAGAGAGAGAGAGAGAGAGAGAGAGAGAGAGAGAGAGAGAGACCGAACGGCGCGGCGGATGGGAGAGAACAGATAAAAAAAATGTACAGAGGAAGAGGAAAAAATAAGAAACGGGGCCCCACGGTATCTGGTATCTGGCTAAGGCTAAGTAACAGGTTCCGCTGAACGTTCAGGATGTTCAGAATGTTACACGCTGGGTGAATGGAGGAGATATATAGAGGCGTAGAAGACACTCGAAGTCTATTATAGGCTGAAACCGAGGGAAAGGGCGGCTACGTGACCAAAACAATGGCCCACCGACTAGCATTCTCCTCGGATACAGCCTTATTGTTTGACGTTCGCTGCCATCCCTTTTCTTACCCATCTCGCCCTTCGCATTCCTCGTACCTCGTACCCTCACCCTCCTCTCTTCCGCACACTTTTTTCCGCTGGAACTCTCTAGGCTTTTCCTATCCGTGTTGTCTCTACAATTTTTCTACTCTATTTCCCACTACGTTCGCTCTTTCTACAGTTGGTTTAAAGTCTGAGACGACCTTGCCGATTCAAAAATTTCATTATATTATATTAATAATCAAGCAGGATTTGTAATTGCACGTGGACAAAGTCACGGGTACAGCTAGTGTACTCTACATTTCTACATTTCTACATTTCCTTTATATTATCTTTACATTGTATATTCAATATTTTTCCTCTCGACCGACGCGACGCGACGTTTCCCCTTTGTACACTTTATCGGTATGGTCTTCCTCTGCGTCGGGGCCAACTTCATAAATGTACCGTAGAATTTAAAGAGACCAGCGATACGACGAAATGATATTGTCGGAACGAGGGGTTCTCGAAGAGCCACGCGAAGCGAAGAAGGACCATTTCCAAGGAAGCAATATCGACACTGTATTTTCCTCGGACAACCACTTTACCCGGGGTTACTTTCCACCCTCTTTGAAGTCCTGGAAGCCGTAGTTTCGCGTCCGAATTCTCGATACGACGTCGACAGACCCTCGAACGGCTCTATTGTGCACGGTCGGGGTGAACGGTTGCTCCGCACTGCTCCGCACTGCTCCGCTCCGCACCGCTCCGCTCCGCTCCGCACCGCTCCCCGGCTAAATTACCTTCAGGGGTTTCCTCTTCGAGGAACTCGTGTTTCTTAATGGTGGCTCGATTCCGTTTCGACCGGGGCGCATTTTCGCCGAGGGACCACGCGACCGGAGGGTAGTAGATCATGTTGTGTATTATATTTCATTTCGGAGAATTATTCTCGACGAGTACATATACGTACATATACATATGTATAGGGGCTTTGGTTGCGGCCCGGGGAAGAACCACTCTGAATATTCGGAGCCTCGATAAGCAGGTTGAATCTCGTACAATTTGCGTGTAACCCACTTTATCAAATTTCGGAAACTCCGCAGATTAAATATACGGTATAATTTATCGAATTACCGCGATTCAATTTTGATTTACACGACGACCCGTTAAGCTGCTTAACACTGAATCAGTAGATATAGGGTTCGGTATAGGGAAATATGCTCGGTTACGCTACATCGTTTCGTCGTAATTCATTACCATTATCCATATGGATTTCGTATGATAATGTTATAATTCTCCGAGGTTGGATAATCTGACGTTTACGGCCGGTGGATCGCGCACGGTGGTAACGAGCAACGATCGTTATTCGCATCGTACTTCCTACGAGCCGATGTTAGGCCGTAACCATGTATGTATTAGGTACTTTCCCTGTCCACGTAATACTTATGCATCGTATGTATAATATGTAGTAGAATTTTAATCGGATGCAACTCTCGCGTACATTTCGTCGTTTAGAATCCTCGAATACATAAATTGAAATGCCATTATGGCAAGGCATATTCAGCCCAGACCCTTCGCGTGACCTCCGAAAGGGTGGCTCTTCGATTTTCCGGAGCCGACCGCCGCGCCGCGCCGCACCCATCAGTCTCTCGGAAATTTCTCGTGCGAGTCGCCGAGATTCTCCTCGTCTGCCACAAATCTCGAGCGTACAGGTGTCAAGCGATGGTAATTGATGTCAGTGGAAAGTGGAAACCCTTCCATGTGCAGCCGAGGCATAGTCGGAGGTATAGTCGGAGATACATATATGTAGTCGGCCGACGCGGGTGGCACCCGTTGTGCCTAACAGCGCCAGCGAGAGATACACGTTTATAGCTGGTGAATTTACGATCGATGGAAATGCGAAGGGCGAGAGGGAAGAAGAAGAAGAAGAAGACAAAACGGTGTCCCTCTTCTTCGCTTCGGGATCGTTGTTCGCGATTCCACGCGCATCGCTTCCACGCCCCGAGGAGCTGAAGGCTCGATGCTTCTTAGATACAGTTGCCGATCTTATCAGCTGCTATATCGGCTGCTATATCGGCTGCTATATCGCCTAGCTTCCTCTAATCGAATCATCCGATCCGGTCGCTCGATACATACGTCTCTCCAACTTGTAACACCGCCAGCTAAGTGATTTTACATTTTCATTAACGCGTCCGCGATAAATCTGTGACGAAAAAACGTTTGTCGCGATTGAAACGCTTCTTCGTCCTTTCAGCTTCATCCCCCCACCTCATTGCTTCTTCACGTTTCTCGTACCCTCGAGGGTTAGGACGATCGAGGATTAAACACGGATCGAATAAACAATTGTCGCGAGCTCCCAATGCTCCCAAGGGAGTGTTTCCTTTCGTTTTGCAGCGAGTATGAATAATTCAAGTAGAGTAGCCGAAACCGCGAGAGAGAGAGAGAGAGAGAGAGAGGACGCGGCGCGGCTCGGAAGAGATTTTCGGTCGTCCGATTCGCCGGGCATTTTTCCATGGAATCGAACGCCGCGCGCCGCGTCATTTCTCGGATTCTAGTCACG
The DNA here is from genome assembly GCA_916610235.2 of Lasioglossum morio. Classification (NCBI taxonomy): domain Eukaryota; kingdom Metazoa; phylum Arthropoda; class Insecta; order Hymenoptera; family Halictidae; genus Lasioglossum; species Lasioglossum morio. The sequence goes on from OU744333.1 coordinate 15,593,023, forward strand.
TCGCTGGAAGCACAATCCGTGACCGTCGGACGGTTTCAGACGGATTCAGACGGTTTCAGACGGTTTTCCACGAAACGATTTTACATATCGAACGTGTCTCTTGGCCCGAGATTGAGATTGCGGTAGCCTTTTTCGCGGAGTCTGTCCTATTCGATCGACCGGAAACGAGAAAAGGGTTGGTCCTCGTGTCTTCTCCGTTAAACGGCACGCGGCTAATTTGTTCTTGCGAGGCGAACGAATGAAATTTCTACGAACACGAAAAAGGCGGTGACTGCTTCCCGATCGGTGGGATCGGAACTTTACGAGATGCAGGGGTTTCTGTCTCTTCTCTCTGGTCGGCAGGGAGGGAATGCCGTGACGGTTAAAGCGTGACGGGCGTGTTGCCCGGTAGAAAGACGATCGACTTTCGCGTCTCTTCCTATTCCCCGTGCTGCTTTTTGTCTCTATCTTTCTACGATTTCTTGGCAGCGCGCGTGGATTTAATGGGCCGTAAGGGAGGGTAGCGCGAGCTCTCTATAAGGCAGTGTCCGCCGCTACGCAGAATCGATGATGCTCTCCCACGGTGTTCCTCGTTCCTTCTTCTGTCTTTTCCTCCATGTTTTTTCTCTCTTTTCTTCTCCGTCGCGTCGGTCGTCCCTGCTCGCTGCTACTTTCGGTTTCCCTTCGCCGAGCCATTAATCAACGCAGCCTGCCGTAAGGATCGCTCTTCATCTCCGATCACGACCTTGGCAAATAGTAAGCGGCAACGATCGATCAGCGGTTCGTCACCTGATCAGCGATACAAGGTAACTACACCGACGGTGTTCTTCGGGAAGCTTGTCCTAATGGCTTTCCTGGATCACGACGATGCCTTTTTCCGAGGATAATCGGTGACGAGATACCTTTCTCGGATAGCTGAAGACTCCTTTCGTGATATACGGAAGGTGGTACTCTTCTAGATCGGTAAAAAAAATCACGTCTCTTTCTCTCTCTCTCTCTCTCTCTCTCTCTCTTTCTCTCTCACTCACTCACTCACTCTCTTGGTTTTCTTGCTTCTGCTACATCGCTGTTCACCGTAAATGAGTTTCAGCCAAAGGAGAGGGGAGTCGTAGCCAGCGATATTTATGTCCGCGTTGCGTCGCACGGGGTCGGTAACAGAAATTGTTATTTCGTGAACGAGCAGGAATCGCGTTCGGCCACGAGCTATTCCAATTACCCGGCACGGCACGGCGGCACGGTGCGGCTGGCTTCGCCGATTGGCCATCAATTGTCACGCGGCGCATTAGCCGATCGGTGTGCCTTTACGCTTCGCGATCCTCGTTAATGCATTTTCTTGAAAAGGGACGCCCTTTCCTGCAACGATAACCGTACGCCGTACGCCGTACACCACCGTACCGAGGGACCGCCTTTCTTGGCTGGTCCCTGTCCAACGAGTTACGTGGAAATCCTCTCGGATTCTAGCTAGAACCTTCGAACCGGTTACCGACCGGTTCCCGTCTCGCTCGAATCTCCCGCTCTCGCTCTACGAGCATATGAGAACGATCCTACGCGGTCACGTTCGGCAGGTGACGAGAACGTACACTGAACTCGTGACATACTTCGGTCACGGCCACGGCTTCCACGTATCCCGCGGCCAATTACCATATTCAAAAGAATGCGAATCTGCGGAGGCGTTTCCGCGCGCGCATGGTTCGTGCTGCTATAATCTACGAGGTATTTGCCGGAGGCGCGCTTTGCCCCGAGGAACAGATCATCGAGATCGAACCCTTCGATCGTATCAGGTAAAAACGTGGTAAAAACGCAACTTTCGATCTCGCGGTAGAAAATTCTCGGTTCTGTTTTCTATGCGTGAAGAAGTAGGCGTGGCCTGCAACGAGCGGGCACGGTTTCGTTGCCCTTGGCTTCGAAGAAGTCAGAGAACGAGAGCAACGAAGAGCACCAGGATCGGTAACCCCTGAAAATCTAGCTACGAACAGTATTTATTTCGTCCTATCTGTGCGATATAGGCGTGGTCTGACCCGGTGGGCATGGAATCTTCGCTCGCGCTTCCGCAGTAGCTGTGTCAGGTGCCCCCAGAGCGGTTTACGGGCTAGTTAGTCGAATATAGAGCGCTGTAGGTGCGATATTTAAGTGAATTCCTCGAGAAGGAATTGCTGACGTCTCGGCTAGCTCACCAAGACTGGCCTCGAGGGGTGTCGTAGCGATCGCGTGGGCGTAAACTATCGCTAGAGCATCGTATCACGACCAGAGAGAGAGAGAGAGAGAGAGAGAGAGAGAGAGAGAGAAAGAGAGAGAGAGAGAACCGGTGCGTGTCTCGACTCCGACGCCAGAGACATAATTGAAAAGTGATGAAACGACGGCCGAGAATTTGCATGATAATTCACTCCTCCCTTTCTGATTTATGAACGCCGTTTAAGCGGAGAACGTGCTCGCGTGGGCTTTGTACGCCTGGAAAGTGACGCGACTCTCGAGGTGATGCCGACGAGCGATTTGAATGGGTACCTTGCGGGGTTAACTATGGTTAAAGTCCGAGAACAATTCGTTTGTAGCGGGACGGACAGGTATTCCGGGGAAAGTTAATGCGGCAGTTACTTTCTCGACCGAGGGAGATTCGCTTTGTTACAAGCTGAGTTTCTCGAGAAATTTATTGGACAGAGCTGTTCTAAAATCTTGCTAGACGAAGGATTCGTTTAGTTTAGTTTAGCTGGGCTTTGGGCTCGCTGGACCACCTTATCCGGCTATACCCTTTAACTTGGTACCTTTAACTTGCTTTATTCGCTACGATTTCCTCGGTTCGTAACTACCGAGGAATAACAAAGGAGAGATGATAGATTTTTTAGTCGGAATACTTGACTGTGGAAGAGCCTCGGTTTCCGAGTGCAGGCAAAGTTCGATCGGAAGGAAGAAGTTAATTGCCCTAAACGCTAGTCTGGCGCGGACCAAGCGAATTCGGCCGCATTGAGATTTATGGACGGGCACGTCCGTCGTCGGGCGTTTCTCTAGTTGGCGTTGCACGAACCTCGCAACTCTTGCGCGCACCCAGCCCGATGCATCAGCGTACACTGTACACTGTACACTGTACACTGTTCACTGTTCACTGTACACTGTACACTGTACACCACTGTACACCGAACGCGCGTGTTCACGACGGAAATCAATAAATTATTTCAGTCACGTCGAACTGCTGAATTCCACGACACCGGGCCGCGTTTACCGATCACTGTCATTTCGCTGGTTGCGGCTCCGCGCGCGCCTCTTCTCTCGGACATCTATCAGGCTCGATTGCAATTAACTTTTTTACAAGATTCAACCGTGATTACCGGTCGCGGTGATAGCAGGTTGTCCAGGGGAATCGCGTGTGAGTCACTCCGGCGAAGGAGGAGGCTCGATCGTATTGGACAACACCAACACCGGATCAGCATGACCAGCATGGTACAGCAACGTCGGAGGATGTTGGCAGTTTCGATACTTTGTCTGGCAGAATTGAAGCTTTAGAGTAGATCTTCGATTCTCGGCGAAGCTCGCTCGCTCACTCACTTTCCAGGCAAGGTTCGTTTATCTTGATCGGGAATTGGATGGATCGGGTTCGGGTTTGGGTTCAAACTCGATTCAGGTTTGGAATCGCGCGCGATCTCCTCGCGGATCGTTTCTCTGCCTATACGTTTCATCAGTTCTTATTGCCCCTATCGATCTGGTTACATCGTAAATCGTTGCCAGATGAGATGGCATAAAATCGTTGTTGCTGTTGATGTTGCTGTTCCTGTTGCTGTTACTGTTACTGTTACTGCGGCGGCTCTCGTAACTCTCGCGGCCTCGGACGAAATCGTGACTGGTTTGCGACGACGAGGAGAGGAGGAGAGGAGGAGAGGATGAGAGGAGGAGAGGAGGAGAGGAGGTCCGTCGTCGCCCCTCGAACGAGGTAAGAACTAAACGATCGGCGAACCGTTGGATTAGAGTAATTTATAACAATCAGCGGAGCGCGCGAAACTGGTCGTCTCGTGCATTACTCACGCGATTCCCTCGACTTTTTGCCGATTCTCGACGCGTGTTCTCGTTACGCCGTTTCGCATTCTTACTCTTACTCGGCCGGGCACTCGCCGCAATCTCCCAGATGGATATTATTGTTTTATACGAGCCGCACCGACTCTCTCGACTCGACTCGACTCGACTCGACTCGACTCGACCCTCCGATACAAACACGGTAGCTACGTCCTGACTGGTATCGTCGGATACACGGGAATTGTATGCTACCGCGATCAGATATCCTATTAGAACATTTATCGCAATTTCTCAGACGCGCGATACACACATCGTCTGCACTTTTTACCGAAACCCGTGCTTTGTCTTTTTTGCTTTACAATTTTCAGAGCGATTATTCTTATGAAGAGAGTTGGGCTGCGGGAACGAGCCGCGTGTAATACGGCAGGCGTATCGCAGTGAGCGTCGGCGACTGCGAAAACCGTTCGAAATCGGTTCTAATCTCGGTTCGTGGGACCGTGGCCGTGGCACGGAGTGTGTTTCAGCGTTTCCTGCTGGGATAATACACACGCGAAGGAGGGGCCCGTCTACTCGTCGCGACACGTGTAATTGTGTGCGCGATGAGGACAGAGCGCGCGAGCACGTGTGGCGTTCGCACGGCTCTGGCGACAAGGGTGCAGGTTCTCGATTCCCGGCCGCTGCGCTGCGCTGCGCCGCGCCGCGCCGCTCGCGCCCGTGGTCGTACATAGAGACCGAGAAAGCTACAGTGTTCCACGGCACGACTATCGCTGTGTATCGTGTACCGTGTACCCGTGTACCGTGTACTCGTATAGTCGGCATAGCACACGGCGCGGCACGGCGCGGCACGGCGCGGCACGGCGAAGCGCGGCGGATCACCAAGGTGAACAAACTCCCTCGCCCTAGACCCCTGCCACGGTTTAATCCCCCTGACGTCTCGAGACTCGACCTAGAACGATCTTCGGCGAGCATCTCGAGATTAACGGCTAGGACTCGACGAGCTCCTATGCTCCTAGGTTAGCATCTTTGACCGTGAAAGCTCCCGTTGCCAAGCCATTTCCATTTTGATACACGGCGCGCCACCGAATCGCCCTTTGAAATCTGTTTCGTGTTTCCCCCGTGATATTCCCCGTGGATTACGCGTCAGCTCCTCGGCCTTCTTCCTCCGACGACCGTAATCGCGATACCGCAGCTACGAACGCATTAATTTTATAGTCTGACAACCGGAGATATTCGAGAATGTACGAGAGCGAAGAAATTCTTCTGCTCTCCGACCTTGCGCTCCGACCTACCGTCTCGCACCCTTCGGCTCAGAGAAAAACGGAAAGCTACTCGCGCGGAAAAACGTCTCCCTCGAAGCCCGATGCATCTAGATCACCAGCTTATAATTTGTGGGAATACGTTGTCGAAGAAGTCTCTGGTCAGAGATCTATGACAAAAGTTTCCTTTCCTCGAGGAAATAAAAATCGCTAGATCGCACCGTTGGATAGAGATGACGACTCCGGCAAGCGGCTTCTGTCGATGCGACGACCGCTGTTTTGTTAGCCGAAGGATGCTCGTTACCGAACGCAATTAGGCAAAACCTCCGGTGGACGAGGGGGGACGGAGGACGCTGCATATTTGCATGCCAATTACCCGGATCCTCCGACGCATCGTAGTCAATGTCCTTCGTCTGCCAGCATGCTCTAACCCGGGCACCATACGTACCTCTTGCTTCCTGAGAGGGGAAGCTCGAATCTGTGGCTCTTATACGGTGCCAAGAGTCCCTTTCGTCGAAGCCAACTCTACAAGGCATCACGGTCAAAAATATTGCACCGATTAGCTACCGGAGATTCCACTGCCTCTAAAGAGATCGGAATACGGTTGAAGAGGATGCGTCAACCTGTTAAATCGCGAATCACGAATGAGTCACGTCGGGAGTCTCGCGCAGAGATGCCTCTGGGTGGTTTCCCCGCTCTCTCCCCGCTCTCTCCCCGCTCTCCGGCTTTGGTCGAATGTTAACTCGACCAGGACAGAAATTACAGGCTTCGCGGGCCATTACAACCCCGCGGCCAACCACCGACGTCTCGTCGGGCCAACCTGTTCCTCTCGCCCTCGATCAGACGAGACGAAACTCGCTGTTTCACTTCATGGTGGAACGAGCCACCTTGCGTCCGTGTTATTCCCTCGTTTAAGCTTTCACGTGATCGTAACCAATTTGCAGTGAGAAGTGGCTCGAGAACGCGACGCTAACCGAGAGGCGATCGCGCTCCAACACGCCGCGCCGCTCCGGAATGTTTAAGGTCCGCGTCCGCGTCCGCGTTATTGAATCAATCGACTCCGCGCGCCGCCTTCCTTCGCCTCTTCTTCCTCCCTCGAACGAGTTATTAAATTTACATTCGGTACGAAGAGAATACAGTGTGTCGCGCGTCGCGGTCGGTCAGTTCTGCGAAAGGACGCGACGCGACGGGCTGGTAATCATCGAGGCAAAAAATTACCGAGAACGTAACAGATACGCGAAAACGAGCCGTGTTAGCTGGACCTGCTCGTCAACGGGCTAACAGGTTGTCTTTGCCTGGTTTTGCGGGGTTATTCCTAGGAAATGATTTCGGTCCGACTCGCTGCAGCTGCCTCCCGTTCAAAGGGCCTAGCCGATTAATTTGAATACCGTAAAGCGTTGGGGAGGATGGGAGATCTAATATGCTGGACGACTCGACGATACCTCCAAGTACAAACGTGCTTGGACTGCCTCTTGTGCGACTTTTAAATGTTTCGAGAGGAAGAAAGACCAGACCGACTATCGTTCTTTCCAGCTTTCGGTAGGACGAAGATTACGGAAAAGCAGGGAACCAGACAGAATTGCTTGTAGACACGAACACTCCGTTATTACTCGGTTAGACCATCTTTCCTTCAATTACTAAATACTATGTATAAAGTTTGTAACCGAGGAGGAAATCAGGATTCCTCGAGGACTGGACGAGGCTTTCCATTATGGCTTGTTCAACGTACCATCCGCTCCCTTCAATTATCATAGCTAACTCTCGGTAAAAAGATGAAACTAGAATCGCTCGAGGACTCGAGGAGACCTTCCCGTATAATTCGAGCTATCTTCCATTCAATTCTGAAGCACGACCAAGTCTAGGGTCAACCGGATGAAATTGGAAATGCTTGAGGTTTCCTGGAGAACGATACTCCGTCTTTCAAACTGTGCAGGTGTATCCTGTTTCCAGCGATGGTCCCCGCAGAGAAACGGTCCGACTCTCGACCACCAACAGCTCCGAAAAATCTCAGCGTATCGTCTTACGGTTTTCCATCGTCGATGATTGAAATATCTCTTGCCAGAGCGGCGCGGCGCAGCGCGGCGCAGCGCGGCGCAGCGCGGCGATCTCTCACGCGCGATACTCTGTGTCCAGGAGACTGGAGGGCAGCGCGCACGCGAGATCGGAATCGCGTTAAACCGTCTGACAGAGCACAAGTCATTAGATCAGGTTAAAGCGAGAGCCCGTGCAGGATATCCCCGCAAAACGTTGATCCGTCCGATGATCACGGAGATTAATCTCGGCTCACCGCAACACGCCAACGTTGCTAGCCCCTTTCATCTTTCATTCCATCGGTGCGACGACGTTGCCTCTTGTCTCCCGGTGCGTTGCTAACGCTCTGACGCTGACGCGTCTTCGAGAGAGCGTCGCGCGTCGGTAGTCTCTCTCGCGCATACAAGTATGCACACGCGCGTGCTCTCTCCGTTCCCCCCGCGCTACTCTGCCTATTTCTCTCTGTTTCCACCTCTCTGCTGTCTATTTTCCTTCTTCTTCGTCTTCTTCTGCTTCTGCTTCTTCTTCTTCTTCTTCTTCTTCTTCTTCTTCTTCTTCTTCGTATTCATCCAACACTCTCTCTCTCTCTCTACCTACCTTCGTTTTCTTTTCCACCTTGGTTCGCCTCGCCCCCTTCGGGTCGCAGCCTCGTCCCGCGTTGCTGCTCCCCGAGCCTTCTTCTTCCGCGTTCTTCTAACCTGCCAATCGTGTGCTTTCGACGAATACGTCCGAGCGGTAATGGACTACCGATCGGCGCGCGGCCATCGTCTTTCCATCGTCTTTCGCTTTGCTGTTCTATCCGGAATCGTAATCGCGAGCCCTTTTTGCGGGGAGTTGCCCGCGAGAGCTGCATCGAGCGCTTAGACCGTCATTCTTCAAGTTCTATACCCCCATCGCGCATCGCAAAGACAACGCTCGCTAAATTCCTTAAAACCATCGTACGCTCTGCTAAAATCAAACGGTCGATTTCGAGCAAAACGAAAGCAGAATTTGTTGAAATACTGGAGGAGTACAAATCTGTCGCGTGAGCCAGTTTACGGCGTCCGGATCCCGAATCCCGGGAACGTTTAACGTCCACTTACTGTTAGTTGCTGGCACGATGATAGGACGCGTACGTACGCGTGCGTCCTCATCGCATCTTTCTATTTGTGGTGAGCGACGCTCGCTGTCGTTGACATCTAACCGGGCGAACGCGATTCTTTTCTTTCACTCTGGCACCGTGTGAGATTTTCAAGCTCGTTCGGGAACAATCGCCGCAACAAGGTCTTCGGAACAATGAGTTCATTCAGGACGCCATCGCACGTTGCCACTCTACGTATCGCGTGTGTTGTCGACGCGGTTTTATTGCGTCGATGATCGCTTTGCGCAGATACGACTAACAGCGGCAAGAAATTCCGGGGAACTCGCGTGAATGAGCCGTTGTTGTGGCTTGCTGCCGAACAGAGATTCGATCGAATCTTCCAAGTTGGATAAGCATTTTTTACCACGTTTTTTAAAAATTATTATTAACGAAGGGTGCAGCATAGAAAAAAGGGCGAAAGTGCCCTTGAACCTGTGATGGACCGCTCGATAATTGCGAGGATGCGTGTTACGAGTTTCAATTTCATATCCCGCCGCGCGCGCCGTACAGACGACGCGCGACGGCTGGATTCTTCTCTTCGTACGGAAGTGTCGAAAATTCTAAAGTAATTTGAAAAATTGTTTATTTTTCTATAGAATTGGGTTTTGTAATTTCACGTCGACGCGACGTCGACTGCCTAGGACGCTCGCCACGAAATGCTTGCCACGAAATGCTTGCCACGAAATGCTCGCCGAGTATCATTACTCCTGACAGTTGCGCGTCGTTTTCATTCTCTGGTTCTCGGACATCGTGAATCTCCCTTCTTATTTATTATTTTTTCCGGCCAACACGCACGCCGCGCGAAGAGACTCGACGTACGGACGGAGGAATAATTTTGCAACGAGGGAGACGCCCGGCTGGCGTATTAATTTATGTGCATCGCGTGACGGACGTCCCAGGACCGCTTTGCTCATCGTCGAAAACTCGTCTTTCTCCGAAACGCGGACGCTTCGGAACGGATATTTAATTATTCCACTCGTACGTATCCCATACGCAGAACATCCTTCCGGCCCGTGACTCATACGACTCGCGAGACTCTCCCGTCTGATTTTAATCTTAATTCAATTCGTTCGATACGAGTAACGGAGTAACCCCTATAGTATTCGTATTTGATACATTTTTTTATACCTTCGCGACTACCTTCTCACGCGATATCGTTGTATCTTTTGGAAAAGATGTTTTGACAATAACCAAAAATATTTTCGACATAGCAACAAATGCAAATTCAGCTTAGAAAATTGCAGCTATTTCCAAGCGTTTTCATAGAATTTCACCAATTCTGTTCGGCGGACGAGCAAAGCCGATTTAATTGCCACGTTCCGTGTGGTGGAATCATTTTCGCTACCCACCTCTTCTGGGCCAGAATAGCGCCTAAAGTTGTTGCTTCGTTATGGCTTCGCCGTCGATAATCGTTGAATAAAACATGAATCGTGGCGGTGCGGTGTCGTTGTCCGAAATAACAACACGACGATTACAGGTTGTCGATGGTACGCACTGTGTAAATATCGTGTCCCATTTAATATGAACGTGTAACGACCTAACGATGTAACGACGTAACGACGCGACGCGACGCGACGCGGCGCGACGTAACGGTGTGCCAGCTAGATTCGCCGTATTGTTTTTTCTCGTCTGCTCGAAGAGCGAATAATCGCGCCGGGAGCTGCTCTCAACAGTGTTCCGTGCTTTTTCATCGAAACCGGGAATTAACGGCCGGGGCCCTGTTAATGGAATGGAACTCACGTTCCGCGGCATTATGCATGAGGCGTCACCCAGCGAAAAGAGAAAAAAAGAGGAAAAACGATCCGCGAATAATTAGCGAAGGTTCGGGCCGCGTGTGCACCGGGTAATTAACTGAGAGAACAGGTGATTTATCGTTTGTCCAGGACATTTACGTAACGAACCGACGCGTCGCGTCGCGTCGTGTCCAGAAGCAATTTCTAAACAATCGCATCGGTTGAAATCGACTCGAACTTGCCCGCGAGAATAACAAGGTGGTTTTTGTTTCGACGCGCGACGCAGGACGCGACGCCACTCGCTCGTAAAATTCCCAGTCGTCTCTCGTTGGCAGCGTCGTCACTTCTCAATGATATTTTTCTTTGTCGCGTTTCTTTGCGCTACGCTGTCTGCTTTACGAGCTGCCAACTGTTTTCACTCGCTTCGTTCTCTATCCGCGCGAGAGGATACCTCATCCTGAGTTTCCTCGCTTTCTTTTCTACTTCTCTACTTCTCTTTGTTTTCCACCACGTTTTCACCACGTTTTCACCACGTTTTCACCACGTTTTCACCACGTTTTTACCACGTTTTCTTCTTTCCATTCGCGAGGAATAACTGCAGAGGGTGTTGGTTTCTCGAGATTACAAAACATCGGAAATCATTATGAAAATTTCTTTTCTAGGAAGAATTGATGTGCGGGTTAGGCCTAAACTAAAAGACCGAATCGATCGTACCGTGCATTCGATATGCCTTTATCGCAAGAATCGAAGAATGTTATTAAAAGAGGAAATATATTATTTAATTTGAATATAGCCAGAAGAAAACATAATTTCGAAGAGAAAGGAGGAAAGAAAGGAGGAAAGAAAGGAAATTCCAGGGCACTGTGCAACGTATTCTGATTGTAGCAGCCCGGCTATTCTAACATTCCACAACCGTTCTCCTCTGTTTCAGATTAGTGAGCTACGCGGTCGCATTGTTGCTGCCGGTGATGGGTTCGATCGGCGTCGAGCAATCCGCATCGAGTTTCGAGACGGTTCACACCAGCAACGCGGCGATCCTGAACCGTCTGGGTCTGGCTCCGCTCCAGATCTCCGATGGTCACCATAAGAAGCGATTTACGGGTCCGGAGCCGCCTGGGTTCCATCAGCCGTACAGTCGTCGTCACGGTCACCGGGACAGCCACGTGTACATCGTGAAACTGCCTGCGAGTCCTCCGTACTACACCATCACGAAACCTCATAAATCTCTGAAAGACGAGAAGATCACCAAGACAGGGCCGAACTTCCCCGTAGGTTTTCAAGGAAACGGAAAACCGGCTAAAATCTATCACTGGAACTTGCCGGTAGTGAAGAAGATCAACGAGAAGAAGAGGCTGCAGACGCAGCTCAAGATGGATCAAGCGAAAAAGAAGTTGGAGGACGCGAAGAAGCACCAGGGAGCCAAGACGTTCCGCGAAGATGTCCTGAAAGGTGTCTCGAAGACCGGCCACGAAGTCGCGTCGGAGAACAAGCGATACTTTGGCGCGGATAACAATAGAATCTCCGTCGGTCAGAAGCAGGTTGCAGCGAAACATGTTAGGAACAACGATAAGCGACTCAGCTATCCCGATCTCGTGGACAAGCCCGACGAGACAGCGAAGAAGAGTAACGCGGGGAACAAAAGTTACAGGTTGAACGATTCCGGCGTGCACAGGATCCACCTGACCAACGAGCTTCACGGCTCGAGGAACACCGCCAAGGTGAAGAAGCACCGGAAGAAGGCAGCCATGTCCTACTACGCGCCGATCGCCAGCAAATCCGGGCCCACGAGTATCCACAAAAACTTTTCCGGGAACGGAAAGCCAAAAGCGTTCTACGTGATGGAGAAGAGTCGCAAGCCCGTCTACTATCATCCCCTTTTACCTTAATCGCGAGCACCGTCATACTGTGAACATGTGCGCGACCGGGTCACACACACACACACACACACACACACACACCTCTCAACGACCCGTTAACTCTCCGTTAGGCTAAATAGTATCGACATGGCCGGACTGTGGCCGTCGACCGTCGACACGATCGGAATCCTTTCGGAGAAACTGACAGATAGATGGACGAAGCGAATCAAAGTGTGTGAGAGAGAGAGAGAGAGAGAGAGAGTGCGTGTCACAGGGAGAGAGAAAAACAGAGACTACAATCTCTCGGTTAGTCGTCGCGTCGCCCTCCTCGCTTCGAGGCTCATCCTGCTGCAAGCCGTTCCACTTCCGTTTTACAATTGTTTAGAGTTATAGTCTTAGGTCGTCGGGTCACTCACTCACTCTCTCTCTCTCTCTCACACACACACACACACACACACACACACACACACACACACACACTCTCTCTAGAATGGAGAACTTCGATTACGGATAGATTAAGGGATTTTGCAGAGACTGCGCCGCGCTGCGCCGCGCCGAGTCCGCGATACGGTATTCCCTCGGTACGTGCACAATTCTTACAATATGCTTTCTTTTCACTGAAAATTCGTTTCTTCGTTTAGTGATTGTACTACGTGGAGAATAATATATCGGCACTATTAAATTCCTTCTTTCTTTTTGTTATTTATGCTTCGCCATTTAAATTTCTCCATGACGAATTGCACGGATCCGATTCGTGTTGAGATGCTTGACAAAAGAAGAATCGATGATCATGTACAGAGGGAATATCGTGCTCGGTGTTAGGTTTCGGGGAAGGAGACGACGTTTGACCGTTGTTCCACCGTGGACCTGGTGTCGACTGTCGCCTCCGATCGCTACGTTTAACTTGTACAATATATTTTTATAAGTTTAACAGATACTTTTCTATCGTACGATGTGCCGTTTCAAAATCGCGCGGTGCCAACGGTCTCTCCGCGACGAAAAGAGACGAGACGAGACGAGATGAGACGAGATACGAGTCAAGACGGGTTGAGATGGGCGCTGGCTATGTCATAGTTATGCGCGTGGAAGAGTAATGATCTCGGCGTCTTCATCGGAGCGATCGTTCACGAGCGAATTCTTAAGGAAGACTGGACAATATAACTTCTCGACAGGATGTACATGCCTTTTCTACACGTATAGCCGCCGCACAAGGTTTTCTACTGGTTCTTTTTCTACCCGCTAAATTTTGCATACCGCGAGAGCAGGATTTTTTATATTCTTATATTATATATATGTATATATATATGTATGTATGTATATATATATATATATATATATATATATATATATATATATATATATATATATGTACACAATATATGTATACACACGTTATAGGAGGAAAGCTCAATTGTATCAAACCATGGCATTCAGTGTAGCGAATAAAAGTATTTATAGTACTTTCTACAACGAGCATCCGTCTGCGTGTTTCCCGCGTTTGTCGGTCACAGTTCGGAAAAGTGCTATTCAATTAACGATTGCGATCACCGTGTAGTTGTGGTAATTTTGAAGCAATTACATGTTGGAACGATCGTCGAGTGATGGAGTGATCGGCAATTATTTTTTGATCGGTGACCGATCCTATAAAAGGGAATAGAATCGCAAGAATAGGTCAGAAACTTAATTCATCATCTCGATACGATTGCACTTTTGGTGATCGAATCGTACGGCGAGTCGATCCATCCAGTAGAAGTTTGATTAATCGAGTGGGAAAATAATTGAATTCTTTTGTATGTTTGATTGTCCGTAGAATGAAGGATGCGGAGTGTTCAAGGAGAGCCGTTCTCTCGTTGAAAATGAATTGAGAACCGCTTGTGACCCGTTAGAACGGTTTTTCGACGATATCTTCGCGGCGAGTCTGAGCCTCGGGGCCCACATTTTTCGGTAATTGACCGTACGTAACTTGAAAATGACACGGAAGGACGTCTTCTTCGCAGGGATCCGCGTCTCCATTAACCCGACGTGCTCCAGCCATTTATTATTCCCAAAAGGGCAGTTTATTTCTCGCATCTTGGCTTGATCAGTTGATCAAGAAATTTCATTCCATTCCAATTGATAAAGATTTCAAAGATCAACTTTCTTTGCACAGTACACGCAATAGTTTAAAATTCATTCAGCGATCCTACTTGACAGCAAAACGCAATTTCCAAGAATCGAACAGTAAAGTAAATATTAGTAGAGGAAGGCGGATAACAGCGATCAGCGTATAACAGTTTCCAAACAAATTCTAAAGTAGATTTTCCCGGTGGAAAATTCGTCTGCGGTCTTCTTTCCCCCTTGTCCAATTTAATCGAAGCGGATGAAATTCTTATTCGCAAAGACGGGGAAGCAATTCTGGAGAGACGGTTTTCTCTCCGCTCTCCAGACGCTGTCGGTATTATCGTTGAGATCTCGCCAGTTGGAATTGTTGAAATCCCTTTCGAATAAGTAGCATGGATCGCAAAGTATTCCCGTAACCAGACAGGATATAATCCTGAGCAGACTACTCGCGTCCCGAGTCAATATTTGTGTTACGCGAGTGGGGGAGAAACATATGAAACACGTTTTCTCGTCGACGCGACGAAGCCCGGGGAATCGAGAAAACTGTCGGAGCTTCTCGGGGAAAAAGAATAAAAGAAGGTAAGGCTTTCACGGCTATATATGTATTGTATCGTAAGCTCTCTCCTCGAACCGTGTATTTCTCTTGACATATGTACAACGTAGAAAAAAAAATTCTGGGGTTAAACCAGGTTTGCTCTTCTAACAGGGAACTGTATAAATATCACTCGGATCTTCAAGTAAACACGCCATTCGCTCTGCTGTTCCTCCGAAAAACGCAATCGTAACCTTTAATGTTCTGCTTAATTCTGCTATTATACCCGCGTGCCGTACATGTACTCGGATTCTCTAGAAAAATACTTGTACAATTTTCTACACATACATTCGATTTTATCGATTAGAGCATTAAAGCACATTATCGCCGGAATATGTGATGCCGCATTTCCGTTTGCGACGCGACCAAAACAGATTTCTAAAGAGCTGTCTCTGCGGTTTAACAATTTCTAAAAGTCCTACATTTGCGTGCATTTTCTATGAGCCTATTTTCAATGAGAAAAATTGGAGGAACAATTGTGGAGCACAGCAGAATCGGTCAGCAACGTTAGAGTCTTTTCTCGATAAAACGAAACAACGAAAAACAATGGTTTAGGCTAGGCGCTTGAGCAACCGGTCGTCGTCGTATCGCGTCGATACGTGCTCCTGTTTTATCGTCGTGAGGAGACCACCGCAAAGTCCACGGAGCATCCTTAATTAATTGACGCATAAGTAGGCGAGTAAGTATCTATGCTTTATAAATAACAGCTATACATTTAGAGAAATAATTACAGGTCTTGCCGGCCTCGCCCAGGAACGAGGCTCAACGACACGCTCTAATTAGAGACGGTCGATTAATATCGGATCGCAGAAACGACACACGCGAACCGGGAAATATAAAATTCACGCTCGCGCCACTTTGGTTCGCATTGTAGCATTCCGACGCGAGTTTTGCACGTTCGCGAGCTCCGTTTGCTATCGTTAATCCATTTAGAAAAAACATGGTAAAAAGCTGGTAGAAACGGATAATCGTTATCCCATTTATAAACGGACCGCGACGCTCGGACGTGTAAATTCGCTTTCGTGGCTGCCGAGTGTAATTAAAACGCTATCACGCCTCTCGTAAAGTAAGACATACTTCTAGACGAGCGCGCACCGAAGTACCTATGCGAATTCTGAAAAGTATGTCTCCGTGAAAAATCTGTACAACATGAAACGATCATACACTTCCAGCAGATGGTACGGTGTCTCGGAGATTCGGTGTTAGCGTCTTGGACTAACTGACAGGCTAATAGACGTTTAATTGCACCGTAGCGAAACGATTAGACGGATAAATACGCGAGCTAACACGCCAACCGTTTAGAAACGACTCTTCGACTATCCGCCGATGATAAATGACATATCTAATCTCGCTCGTAAACGGATTACGCGAAGCGAAGCGCCGCGCCGCTCGCGACGCGCGTGCCGAGACCTGACATCTTTTCGCGAAGCATAGTCGTGTTCTGTATGGCAGACCGGTTCGAATGAATCTTGGAGATAAAAAAGGTTCGAAACGCGAGCGGCCCGTTTAAGGGAGGATTAATTATGCTAACGACAGTTCCCGTCGAATTTTTCTTTGTCGGCTATTCGTGCCGGTCCTCCTCCGGTCCTCCTCCGGTCCTCCTCCAGTCATCCGTAATAACCTATCTATCTTACACGATAATCGGCCCACGGTACAGCGAGTCAAAAAACCATTGGCACCGTCATTTTTCTCCCAACTACTTTCCAAGTCTTCTGTACAAGAACTGCATATTAATGTGCTCCTTTGCATTTTGCTCTCGAAGAGAAAACATGCTGGTTTGGAAACGAAACCACGCCGTGCCGGCTCTGTTGAAAGCAAGAGCAACAAGGCCACGCCCACCGACCGAACCGCCTGTTACCAAGTTTATTCGACAATAAATCATCGTCGTCCCTGCACACAAAATCGACCATCACACAAAATTTCAATCTACAAGAAAATCGTAAAAAGTCTTTCGCACACCTACATACAATTTGTCTACTATGACTCGAAGTCACTGCCAAAGTGTTCCTTCGTTGACCTCTTGGCGCAACTGGTCGCATAATTTTCCAAAGTCACGATCGACGATCCACGATCCACGATCCACGATCCACACACTCCACATCCATCAACCCCAATCGTCCACGTGCATCGAGTTTATCGACATCGATTCGGTCTCCGCCCATCGAGTCGAGTCTCTCGAAACAGCCAGTGATTTCGAATCGACAATTCCTAGGATCTGCATCCTGTCCGTGCCACGTTTCGGTAGCCATACGATCGTCTCTCTCTCTCTCTCTCTCTGTCTCTCTCTCTCTCTCCCTCTCTCTCTCGATGGTACTCTCAATAGTACGAATTATCCTGCCGGTAGTCCGGGTACTGAAGGTGCTGGCGGGCGGAGGTGGTGCCGTCGGGTTTCAGCAGGAAGAAGCTGGTCGGCTTGCCGTTGAACGCGTACGGGCCTTTGTCCAGGTTGTTGACCAAGTCGTCGGGTCTCTTGGCCGGCTTCAGGTTCGTCTGCCACTGATAGATGGACGTCGGTTTCCCGTTGCTCACGAATTCCGTCGACAGACTGTCCAGATTGGTGATGGGACTGTCGGTCGGTTTCTTCTGTTTCTTCTGCCATTGGTAGACCGACGTGGGCTTACCGTTGCTCACGAAATCGATGGGCAGATTGATGAACGGGTTCCCAGGCTTTTGGTAGACTGGCTTCGGCTTGGTCGGTTTCCGATAACCAATTTGAGGTCGTAGATTCGAAGTTGAGTACTTCGGGGGTTGAGAGATGTAGCCTAAACCTGGGACGAACATGTACGGCGTGGGAGGCAGGCGAATATAAAATATATTACTTTCCTGTTGCCTCTTGGATTCGGCGTCCACGGCGTCCACGGTGTCCACGGCGTCGACGGCGTCCACGGTGTCCTCGGAGTTGTAGTTGTTCCTAGCATAATCGTCGTAAGGTACGTCAGAGAACGGTAGTTGAGGGAGCACAGGGTAGTTGACGAAGATTGCCTTGTGCCTTCGACCCTTCGATGCTTTGTCTTTATTCTCGCTAGGACGCCTTTCGAGCTGACTCGAGTCAGGCTCGCTCTCCGCTTTGTTCTGGATAGGAGACTGTAACGAGCTCCTCGAATCTTTCGTTCCACTGTCGGGCTTTTCTGATTGCTTTTTTGCCGGGCGATTCGTCGCGTCTCCGACGGTGACAATCTCGGGTTCCACGGGGACCTCGTCCGCGCTCCGGGACAAGGAGTTTCGTCCTCGCAACGGGGCCACAGGTGCTGCTAGGCCGCTGGACGCTGCGAGGGATACCAGTAGAACCAGCGAGAGCCTCATGGTGACTGAGAAAAGAAAACGTGGTAAAAACGAAATTCCTCTATCCTTAGCGAGAGTTAGAAACAAACAGAATTGTAAATGTCTAAATTGAGACTGAAATTGCATTGGACTTCGAGATTCGAATCTCCCGTGTACATCGAGCATGTAAAGATCCCCCGTGCAAGTTTTTGTGGCGATTTGATTGCAGTTCGAATGGAAATGTGACGAATAAAATTACAGAGCTCGAAGTTCCACCGATGCAAATACAAATTGATCGGGTATTAAAACGATTTCCGATGCGGTCTCGTCGAGAACCGATGATATACGCGCAAGATGCGTGCGGTATTCTCGAAGGAACCTTGTTATTTACTAGCATGGTCGGTTAATCGGTGAAGATGTACGAATTATTGGTATCGCTGGATTACGCGACTGTTGCCGAGCGGCGATACGAGACTCTCTTGTAAGCCGGCTTAGAGAGGAGTATTTACGACGCTTATGAACCCTTCGTAGCCGCACCATTCGGATTAAGTTATTAACAGCTTCGAGACCGAGAGAAACGATGCACGGACAGTGGAATATCATTGGTAGCTAGATACTTTACAGCGGCGTATAATCTTTTATGCGGGAAATTATTTAGGAATTAAGCCTGCTTTAAATTACCGAATGGTGGTTACAGCTCCGAAAATTTCGGCTTTCGAAGGTCTGGTTTAGGCAATGATCGCCGATGAATTAGAAATGTATTTGCCAGATCCTGTTTGAAATGTTCGTCGCAAGCTTGATCGAATGGTAGAGCGCAAGGGAAGAGGTGTTTAAAAATCGTTTGTCGAACGAAGCTAACAAATTATCCGGACAACGAGCAGCCACTGCATCGTAAAGTGTTAATCGAATAAACTGGCTCGGTGAGCAGGTGGGTCGCGGACAGGAGGGTACATATCACCGCGCAACGATCCAAAACAAATTGTCGTCGATCGAGGCCGGACGTCCTTAAGGATAACTCGTTTTCTCGGTATTGCTGTCTCTTCTGTTTCCCCTTTCGTTCTCTCCCCGCTCTTCCCTCGTCTCCCTCTTCGTCTTCTATTCTCCGGCAAGACGACATCGAATAAATCACGTTGCCGGTGGCAGCATAAGCGAAAAACGAGGATAAAGAGAATTGTCGCGCGTGGTGCCGCTCGGAAAGGGGTGAGCTCGGGGGGTTTGAAAGTAGGCGGCAAAAGGAGAGGCAGGGAGAAGGCGGATAGACGGATAGAACGCGACGCTACGCGACGCGACGCGACGCGACGCGACGGGCGAGAAGAGAGGCACGTGCATTCCGCGCGTCGAGTTTTCTTCTGATGGTAGCGGCGCGAACCTCCGGGGAAACAGGAGCACCAGGAATGGTAATTGAAAGCGGGTTATAAAATCGTCGAGTCACGCATTCCTCGCCTGCAAACTTCTCGACGGGGGAAGACCTTGCAGAAGGTCGGCCGCGGGAGGGAAAAGAAACACCTCGGGAAACGGAGAACGAGAGACAAAGAGAGTAAAACGTAGAGCGAGATTTCGTAACAGCTGCCTCAGTTTTATCAAGGTGTCGTTAATGGTACCGGTCGATCGTTAATTGGACCGCCTCCTCCGAGGGTGGCCTCGAGCCTTTTCTCCTCTTCTCTCCTGTTCTACACGCGCGCGCTATGTAAATCGCATGATCGAATCGAGCGCGAGTAACTGGCGCCTCGGATCTTCGCAAAAACTTCACCCTGCTCTCGCTGATCGGTTACGCGTTACGCGCAAACCCCCTAATCAACCGGTAATATCTGACAGGCCCCTGTCCATAGATTGCCACGATCGCACCGACGTTCTCGCGTTTCTATATACCTCCAAGTTCGGAGTAATTAAAAGCGTGGCTCGATCAACAGCCCCTAGTATATGAAAACACGAATCTCTTTGCTGTTAAGGGTCTCGCGGGTGTAATCGGAGAGGGTAATAACGGGGTAGGGTGGGGAGATAATCGTGGGCCATCATCGTTACGATTAAATACCGAAGGATTGTTACGCGATAACCCGTTATTAGCGTCGCGAACCTCGTTTTGCGCGTTCGCGTTCGCTCGACTCACCGCTGTCAGTAAGGTAAACCGACTGCCTTTTCACCCGACGGTGAGCAGAATCGTTGCAGGGACCTGTGATATCAGCCACTGGTCTTATTGCTGTCTCGTGCCTCCGATCGGAGTGACAAGCATGTTGCTTGGTTGCCTGCTGCCTGCTGCCTGCTGCCTCTTGCCTCCCAGCACGCGACGCGCGACAAGCCGATACACTGTGCACACAATTTCCAATAAATTATAATTGGTGAGTTTACTTTCGACGGGTTTTTGCACGTATAGCAGATACTTGCTCGAAACTCGGAGGAGGTATTTGCAATATTGCAACTCTAAACACGGGTTGCCTTCTAACGTGACTTCCGGACAACGTATTCTTATATGTTTTCACTATGTTCTTCTGATGTTTCTTCAATTGCGTGATTTATTTGCTGTTCTCGACGATGCCATCGAGTGAATGTTTAATCAGATTTCTCAACGGGGAGAGAGAGAGAGAGAGAGAGAGAGAGAGAGCGCGCTCAATTACTCGGAGCGCGATCGATTAAAGGAAATGATACCGCGGCTAATGGCAACGTAGCTTTGTTTGCAACATGTGTTCATAGTTGCTCGAGCGATGAATGAATCAGAGTATGAAAAGCCCCGTGAAACGTCTCGACGCAGGCGTTCCGTGAATATTTGCGTTGTACGGTACAGCAGTAGAGAGCGCGGCACCGTAAAATTGGCTAATTAGAGATATACGAGCGATCATAGCCGCGGAATGATCAGCTGCTACACCTCGATCGCGATCGAGCGCGACGCGACGCGCCGCGACGCGGCACGGTGGTCAAGGAATTGGAAATAAGGTACAGCAATCGGATAGACAAGATTTCGCTGCGCAACTGCTAGCGAGGGAAAACACGCCTTTTCCCTTTTTCGAAACAGGAAAAACCTAATAAAAGAGCCGGTCGAATTACGCGGTCGTGTCGCCTATTAAAAATTACCGGCCGCAATTATCTACCGTTACTAGGCGTCGATGTCTAATTAACGGGCTCGAGAGCCGCGCGAAAATCCGTATTAGGCGTAAAATCAAACCGAAATGGAGTATAATCGTCTCTGTAGTCGAGAGAACGAGGAGAGGAGGAGTCGGTCTCGGAATAGAATATTATGGATTCCTTCGAAAGACCGTTAAAGCAGAAATATTCGTTGCCTTTCGTGCTCGCTGCCACTTGCTTTACTTTGCCGTTCCCAGCGATTTCCGCGTTCGTTCATTTCATTTCATTTCATTTGGTAATAGTAGAGAAAAAGTACCGATCACAAAATCGTCAGTTGCTGATCGTTAACCGTAAAAATAGACTTGATCTAATCGCAGGATAATCGCAATATTAAGCAATTGCCAGCTGAAAGGTTAAATCGTCGAGTTTGAACGTCAGAACGACCGCTGAAAAACTATCCGAAAATCGAGACGCGAACACGTTTTAGAAATTTCTATCCAATTAAACGTAATTATGGACAGGTAGCGAAGAAGCGTTGTCGAGGCAGAACGACGGTATACCGGAAGAGTTGATCCTAATGACACGTGACGAAGCATCGTCTCACGCGACCCATACACCAATCCTTATCCCAGAAACGTCCCGTTCGAGACTACCGATTCTCCTCTCGTCTTTCCTGTCACGATCCGTGGCACTGCGGGCGAAAGAAGTCTCGACGATGCTGCACGCTGCATATACGCACCGGGGCCTTTTATTTCGGCAAAGTAACGGTGCATCCGGGATCTCGTTTCGCAACGTTGAAAAACGAGCATAGGAACCGAAGAACGGACCGAGCAGCGAAAACAAGCTAAGAGGATGTTTTTAAAAGGGGGATTCTCCCCCTTTACGACGAGGGATCGTCTACGGTCTGCGGTCTACGATCTACGATCTACGGTCTACGGTCCACGGCCTACGGACCACGGCCGTTTTTAAAGAAAATTCATATACACAAAGCGTTATCGAGAGCTCGAAGAATTAGTCGGTCGATCGAGGGCAGAGGATGCGGTACGCATAATTAATGAGCTGCGAAGAAAAATGGCCGAGGAAAAGGTGTTCGGTTGGCGAACGATAGAGCTATTATAAATCGGAATTAGCAGCGTGGTTACTGGGTTGCGAGCACGCGAAACCGGTATCGGCGATCACGCGAATCGAATTACACGTGCAGTGAACAAGCATCTTAATCGTGGTTATCTCTAATCACTGCTGGAACTGTCAGACCAGATTCGGAAAATTGTTTATAATATTTTCTTATCGGCACGCTGACAACCGGTCCTCGATTTTTCGCCGAGCAATTTGTTCGTTGAGACGGAAACTGATACGTTTACAGATTTACCAAACAGATTTCTCTTTCGACGTCTACACCTATCGTCTTGGCTAGATGTTTTCGTTTCGACAAATATTTGACGTGTAAAGACACGCGGAAAATCGAAATTATCAGTTTTCTCTACGAAAGCCGAGCCAGAATTTATCTTTCCTTGCACGATAAGGTAAATAGAACTGGCGTGCAACGAACAGACACGTACTTCCAGTTAACAGTGTTCAGTGTTCAGTGTTCAATGTTCAGGGTTCAGTGCTCAATACTAAAAATACGCTAATTAGTCTGGATTTTATGCGCGCAGAGGATTCAGGAAATTCTCCAGGAAAAAATAAGCGTACTATTTACATTGAAATTGGATTACGCAAGATTTAATTTTCATTTAGTTTTCTTGCTTCGATTATTTTTTCTTGTGGCCAGGAATTCGAGAACGCGGCAAATATGTACGTAGAAACGGCCTGCAGTGGACAGAAACTAATAAAGTCCTGTTACCTCGATTATGCAACTTGTTTGCGCTCGATACTCAAAGTTTATTATCTCGAAAATATCATGAAATTTCAATACACGTTTTCTATGGATTTCTCCGGTGGTTGTTCGACTTGATGATTTTATTAATATTAACCATAATAACGACCGCATAGGCACGGTTCGGAATACACTCGTAGCAATCCCTGCTGCTCGTAAGCGGCGACTAAAGGGGGACTTTGTAACGACTTGCTGCAATTTGCGAAGCATGCATGCTGCTTCTAGTTAGACGTTTTATATTATATCGCGGAAGATGGCAAAGGATTTTTAATCCGTCGAGACGCAAGCAAGCAAGCAACCACTGTTTCTATTGCATTTTCCGAAGCGTTTAAGCTAGCCATCTACTTTATGAAAGATAATTAATGATTACGATACATTGCGTGACGTTATTTAAGAATAATCCAATAGATTTTTATTGCTAATGGAACAGCATTCGTTCTTGGAGGATTTGTAATTCGCGTAAGAAATTGTTCGCGTAATAAACAATCTAGATGTTTTCGCAAGAAAAAATCTATAAGTTTAAAGAAAGAAGAAATGGATGGAGGAACGCACAGCGGGTGTTGCATAATTAGTGAAAAAGCGTTTCTAGCGAGGTTGAAAGGTGGAAGTAGAGAATAGGAAGTCGATGCGGCGCGAGGCGTAAGCCGTGAGGCACCCCAGACACGAAACCACTAATTTAAGTATCGCCAATTTGAGTGCCATCGAAGGTCGCGCGAGGCTGTCGGAACGACTCAGCTCTCCGTTGGACTTTCTCATAATTGCACCGGCAGTCACGAAGGCCGGTAAAACTGCAGCCGGTTGGTTCTCAAGCGATCCCAATCGGTTTCTAGCCAAGGTGTTCCAGCAACGGCAGCAACGTACGATCGCCTCTTCCGGTCGTTGTTATTACATATTATGTACCACACTGTGAACGGCGAGATCCTGAATTCGAAGGATTCGCCGTGATTCGGTAACTGTACAAGAAGCACGTTTCTTTTTTTCGATATCCTTCGGAAAGCCGAGAACCTCGACTCGGCAAAAACTGTGCCCGTTAGGAAGAGCCGAGCTCGTCCGGAAGAAAGTTTACCGGGAACCGCGCGAATTTGATTGTTTCGGTGAGCACGTTTCGCGTTGGCGTTAACGCACCATTTAATCGGAAATTATGGAAAATTCGATCTCTTAAATCTATCCTCTATACATGTAGTACCTACTTTTCAAAGCCGTTTGAAATAAAGGTAAAAATAAACGTCCCGTTTTCTCCGTTATAAAAGTAAATACTTGGCTGCGGAAATGCTGGAGCGCCCGGCTCGGCAAAGATCGATCAAAAGAGTGCAAGGATCACGATTGCGGACGTTTTTAACGATAGACAACGTATCGACCGATCAATCCGTAACCCAGTGAGAAAGACCCCGGTACACCCCGAACCGCTTCGGATTAGAAGATCGATGATCTCGGAATTACGACGGCCAGTGTATCATTAACTAAACGCCCATCATTGTTTCGTTTCGGTAGCGGACAAAGGTACCGTAACAAGCCGACATTCTGCGAAACCGTAACAAGCATCGTCCACATCTCCGACGTAATAACACGTCGCGTCGGCTGTTTGGGTCCGATCACGCGTTACGAAAATCGAATTAACCTTTTTCGAGAGCTCAACGGACTCTGATCGGTTTTTTCTCGACCGATTTACGGATACATATTCTTACGATACAAACCCAATCACCCTAGCCGTTAATGTATTTGCTCAATCATTACAAGGGTAACGCTATAATGATCATTTCAGAATTCCAATCTTCTTTGAAGTCGATCTCTTCTTCTACGTTAATCCGATCAATTAGAAAATTCAAGATCTCCGCGATAGGTGTTGGAAAGCAATCGTCGCGCGTCGAGTACAGTATGTATCATGGACCGATCGAGCGGATCAACATCGGGTGATTCGCGATCGAATTTACGGTGAAAGGTGTCCCGATAGCTGCGGCGCGGCGCGGCGCGGCGCGGCTTGGCGTCCCCGTGAAATTCGCAATTGCAGGTGTGTCGGGTATTAATTCAGTGAAAAAGCTCTCGCGTTCGATCGAACAGGGTCGATTTCTAGTTT
This sequence comes from Lasioglossum morio, assembly GCA_916610235.2. Taxonomy (NCBI): domain Eukaryota; kingdom Metazoa; phylum Arthropoda; class Insecta; order Hymenoptera; family Halictidae; genus Lasioglossum; species Lasioglossum morio. The sequence goes on from OU744333.1 coordinate 15,617,957, forward strand.
CTAACAACGTGACGGACTGGAAAAGAGATTCCCCCGAGAATGGGAAGACTGGATCCCCCCATCGGATCGGAGCGCGGCGTGGTGGCGCGGTGGCGAGGAGACGGGCGCGGGGCGTGTTCGTCGAGAAGTTAGGGCTGCGGTGAAAAAGTGTCGTGTCTAACGACGCGATTAAGACGAGATTTCATGGAAATAAAGTGGTTCCAGCAAGAAGCCGCCATCCGGCTCCGATCGGGAACGAAACGTGTATAGTGCCGTCGTGTACACCATCGTGTGCCACCGTTGCGATTAGATACGCAAATTCGGGACGATTAAAACGGCTTTTGTCGAGGGTATTAGGCGAGGCGAGGCGAGGCGGGCGGCAGCTACCTTCTTCTTTCGTAGATGGTTTTACACGGGTAAAACAGGCCTGTCGAACAAGGACCGTTAGGGTTCACAGCAGTTAGGGAAAAATCAGCCGGGTTCTTTCAAAAGTTCCATCGGCTCGGGAACAACGGTACACTCGCGAATCGTGTGCAAACCAGGGCAAGGAGTAGCACGGTGACGGCGATTAACCTGAATTCGAGTGTTTAGGCGAACTCGGCGTTTCCATTTACAGGTGTCTCGTCTCGTTCACCGTGTAATTGCGAGCACTCGCGTCGAACGCCGCGCCGTCTCAAGTGAAATATTATTAATGAAGAGAAGCCGCTTGAGAAGTGAAATGTGAAAACCGGTCGGAAACGTTGTCAGGCTGTGCGTGGCTGTGCGAAAATTCTCTGTGTTAAGGTTAAGGTGGGATCTCTTTTGCGCCTCTGTTGCGTCTGGACGCGCCCAGCAGTTGTTATTCCAGCGCCTTTTCTACTCTGTTCGTCGGAATGCGTCTACGCCAACAAACAATATCGCATTATCCTTTCGAGGAATATTCTAGATTATTCCAAGTAGTTAGAGCGTGGTAAAAAGATATGAAATTGATCGACGTAGCACCGTAGAAGATATTTTCGCACATGAGACTCGGTACAGTCGAGTCTCGGCAGGAATAAAATGTGGAACGTGTCGAGAATTTTCGAGGACCGAATGTAATACCGTCCAGAGTCGCCGAATAGGAACAACAGTTAGTTTTGTTGCTTAGAGATATGGTATGCTCGGTAGGTGTCGATTGCCTAGCGAACCAAACAGATTCTTCGCGATTTTCCCATGCCATACTCGATGCTCGAATAACGTTCGCCGGCACAGCCGGTATCGGAATACCAATTAGTAGCGGCGATAAAGATCGTGATCGTCCCATAGTATCGGTTCGATTCGTACCCAACGATCTCGGCCGTTTATACTTTATACTTTATACTTTATACTTTATACGATCGATTTGCTACGGAACTTGATCTTCGTCTTTCGAAAAGAGACCCTCTAGCTTTCTTTTTTCTTTTTTCTTTCTTCTTTCTTCTTTCTTCTCTCTTTTGGGATTCGATTTCCTGTATAGCTGCAAAATTGAGACATCGCCGCGCGATAGTATCTATCGTCTGGATCTCTCTCGGAGAGCACCGGTGATCGACGGAGGACTCGCAAATAAATGATTCAGCAGCTTCAGCCTTATATAGATCTCCTGGCAGACGATTCGATCAGCCGTATGTATTATTCTTCGAGGAAGCGAGCGATCTTTAGTCACGGTCGCCGCGAGGGAATCGTCTCGATGTCTCGATTCTATTGCCTTTAAACGATCCGAGGCGAGGGTTTCAGTTACGCGTCGCGACCTCGGCACGGTCGTTCGCGAATAAAATCACGCTTTCCGCGAGTTTTTCACCTGCGCGTCAACCTGGAATTATTCTCTCGCGTTCGTCGCCTTCCGGCCTCCGCGCCGGGAGGACTCGAAAAATTCTAGGAAAACGTTCCGAATACATTTCCTAGCCATCGCGCTCTAACATCCGTGCTCTAAAAATTCGAGCAATGCCTCGAGGTGCATAAAATAAATAGAACGGCATGGTTAGAGTGGTTGGGCGCGTTTTCAGACTCCAGAGAGGTCTCCAAAAATTCCCGGCGTGTTCCGAGATGCACAGAAGCCAGCTGGTACTGGTTTACACGGGTTTTCAATTAGTCATTAATCCTTGCGCCGGGTTCAATGTAAATGGGACCGTTATACTGTCGTCCCGCATACGGGCCGAGTCGCTTTCCTCGTGAAACAGTGAAACAGATAAACTGCACGAACCAACGATCCTCTGCGTCGCGTCGGGCCATCGATATTCCTACTGGCAACCGTGCAACTTGCCAGTTTTTCACGATTTTCTACGATTAAGAAAATATTCAAACGGACCGAGCGTTCTAAGTACATTCCTCGATGGTCCCCCTAGGCCCGAGGCCCGAGGCCCGAGGCACGAGGCACGTTATAGGGGTGAAACGAGACTTTGCAAACTGGCGTTTGACCAAGGAAGCGGTAACCAGACGGACCTCTCTTACATTTCAATTAGCCGGCAGATTATAAACGCCGCTACCGTCTACGATAATCGACGAGTCTCGATGAACGGACCACCGTGTTACGTGTACCTGCCCCTTCTTCTTCCTCCTCTCCTCCTCCTCCTCTTCTTCTTCCTCTTCTCCTTCTTCTTCTTCATCGGTGCAACTTGCGAACACGCATATGCGCAACCACGTACCGCAACAACATTCCACCTTGCGTATCACACCCTTCGCGCGCGTTTTTCACGTTCCTCGATCGTCAACAAAACTGCGTCGGAAAACTGATGTATTGTATACCTACATATACATATGGAAAAAACTTGAATGGCTCGTGCGAACGAATTTATTTACTACAATAACAAATCCTGGTTGATTTGATGGAAGTAATTAAATTTCCAATCGCCAAGGTGGTCTCGGATCGAGATAGAGATATTATTTTTCGAGAAGAAAATTTCACGAAATTAATTTAAAAATGATTAGAAACAATATATATTTATCACGATAAGTGAGTAGGAATAATTTTGTAATGAATTTTAGTGTGATAGAGTAACGGAGATATTAGTATTAGAATATCCTAATTGAATTACCCGCAACATTTCCCCCACCTAAATCCCACCCTTAACCATTCACGAAAAACCAAGGTGACACAACGGCAGTACTATTTTGACCGCGGTCGGAGTAACTTTGTCCCGTCCGTTCTCACGATTTTCGATTATGTGTTTTGTCCTTCACGCTTATTACGACGCGACGCGACGCGACGCGCAAGTGGCAGTGTTCTGTTGATCCGACGGAGAAACATAAGATTCGAAAAATATTGTAAGTACCTATATTTGACATAAATATTTTATAAGCCAGAATTAATATTCTTATGTGTAAAAATGGATATAAGATATTCATAAAACAACGCTGGGCAACAAAAGAGGATGAAAAAGTTGTCTTTGCTCAGTAATCACGTCACAACTTTTGAACCAATTGACTTTTTCGAATACGGTTTGCTCTTAAACCTTCCCGAAGAAACGCCGCGTCTAATGATTCCAACTCCAGCTTTCTAATTGTAAGTTGAGCCGTTTTCTCAATTGATGCCGTCACAAACATACATACATCCAGACACGATTTAATTATATATAGAGATAGAGATAGAGATAGAGATAGAGATAGAGATAGAGATAGAGATTTACTCGTTGCGCTGTTTATAAGAAAACTATAGATTTGTCTGCGATCGCCAGAGAATTGCCAAGAAAACTATACGTATTCATCGAGAAGCTAAAAGCTGGAAATTAGAGTGTTTGTCTAAATGCTCCAACAAATTCTACATCGCAATTAGAATTAGCAAACGCTAGAATACGAATCTCGGTAATATGGTCTCGGACAATTTGCCCGAAATCGCACGAAGCAAGAACGCGAACCTAGCTCGCGAACCTAGCTCGCATATAATTAAACCTCGCCTGAGCCACGATCGGTAAAAAGCAATGATTACCGGGTGCAAACGAGCTATTCACGATCTAGAGGTGAAAAACGGTATCGGCCGGGCGGCATGGCAGTTCCGCGGATCTGCATCGAGCGCGGTAGAGCCGGTTCATTAGTTATTCGGGAAAAATGTCGTTCGGTTTGGTCGTGTGTTGGTAATCGCTAACTAACTACTCCCGCGCGCCGCGCCGTCGGATCGAAGGAGAAAGTAAAAAATCGATTGGCGGGTTGCGCAACCGCGAGAGCGCGGGATCCTCGATATCAGATAAACAGCGTACAGCGTTCATAGACGCAGAGAGTCCAGTTAGGCGTGTACGGCTCCGCGAGAAGAAAAACGTCGTAAAAGGCGGATGATTTTAATGTTTCCGCGCTCGGAGCATCCCGGCGCGGACCGGCGATTTGCATATGGATGGCTGGACTCGCCGAGCCGCACCGCGATCCACTGCTACGTGGTTGCTACTTGCTACCGCTTCATTAAAATCGCATCGAAACGGGCCCAGGAACTCGATGTTTGCGCGCGACCATTCCAGTTAGAAAATCGCCCCACTCTGATCGCGCATCCCCTTCCAGCCGATCGCGAAAATTACAGTCTCTCGGATATTTTCGTTTGTTTATGAACAATCCTGGTTTTCCTTTGCTGAAGGTCGCCTCGAAACCGGCCGGAGGACTTTGAGTCTAGAGATAGATAGATAGATAGATAGATAGATAGATAGATAGATAGATAGATAGATAGAGAGAGAGAGAGAGAGAGAGAGAGAGAGAGAGAGAGAAGCCATGTTCAGCGATCGTTCAGCGATCGTTCAGAGATCTGCACGAGTTTTTGCTGGGGTAATCGATCGTAGCCGCCGTGCCGCGCCGCGTCGCGCCGATACAATCGAGTGTACAAAGTCTGCGACGGCCGGGCTCCCGGTAATTTCGTGTTGTTAATTGCGGGAGGGCTTCCTAGATCCGTGCGACCGTAATCCCGTCCCATTATCGTTCTCTACGCGGGACACCCGTCGCATCGTTGTCGTCGTCGTCTATTCTCCACACAGATTCTTTGCGCGTTTCGAGGCGCGTCCAACTGGTTTACTCTGCGAGAGAGAGAGAGAGAGAGAGAGAGACCGCGCGGATAAGTTTAGACAACGACGATCGTTAATGTTAGAGTCGAGAGCACTTTCCGTGACGCGCAAGTAGCGCAAAACGGGCCGCTACAGATACAACCGTTCTGTTCGTCGGCGCGGCGATGCACCGGTCGGGTCCTGCGATCGGTTCGCAAAACGCATTCTTAAGCCGATTGATCGGTGCCGTTCTTTCCGCTGCGCTGCAACTACGGGACCCAAAGAAACGATTCGATATTTTACCAGGTTTTTTCATTTGCAATTGCTCGTAGAGCAAGATACGCTTCCGGGGAATTTATTCTATTTGATGTGCATTACATTTGATTAGAATTTTTGTAACGCGAGAAGAGCAAATTCGAACTTTACCAACGATTGTGTACGACATTTACTGGAGCGATAAGCGCGTTAATGAAATTCAATATAAATCGTCCGACTAGCGATTCGATACTCGGTCCGATAAATTACCACTCGGAAACCGGAACCGGCGTAAAGATACGCAGTTTCCAGTAGTTAAATAGCTGGTGTCGAGCCGCGCCGTACGTTCGACATCGAATAGAACTCGAAATACTCGGTAATCGACGGTGCGACTAGAGACATCGGGCCCGGTCCGGCTCGGCCAGATATTCCACGAAACGCACGGGACAGTGCTGCAACCGTGTAACGCGTGAACACGTTACACCGCTCACGATTTTCAAACTGTTACTCGAGAGAGCGTTATCGAGGCGAGTCGACATCGACCACGAAATTCCAGAACCTGCCCAGATATAATCTACGAGAAAGAAAGTTCACTGGGTTTCCAGGGCAAAAATGTATTTGGCCTACTCGAAAAACGGGTCCTAAGCACCGCTCTCCCAGGATGTACGATTTTTATCGTCGCCTAATTACGCCTCGCGATTCAGCGTTTTTATCACCGGTTTCCCATCCTTTTGTCGATGTTCAGACAATCGGATTACGATCTTTTGATCGTATCCTCTGTGGGATAACTGTTCGGGAAAGGAATCTCAAGACGAAGCTGTTTGTCGAGCGGTAAAAAGGAAATGAAACGTGCAACATACCTGCGAGAATCGGACAATTTACTCGAAAACGAAGCGTCAAACGGACAAATCTCATTCTTTCTCTTTTTTCCACTCGCTTCTGCGTGCAGAATTACTTGGCAATCCCCGATACGCGGGACACCCTGTATGCCGTCCATTCGACGAGAAAATGCGAGATATTTCGCGGCCGATCGCGAAACGCGAAACGCGAAACGCGAAACGCGAAACACCGTCTCAGCCCGTGGAATGTAGATTGAGTTGCGCGAGAGAACGAACGCGTGCATTTAACTTCCGATAGGTAATCGCGGAAACGTTAACAGAACGGATAATCGCTGGATTTTCGATTAATACGCGCCAAGAGAAACAGGGACCTGTTGAAATCACGGACGCGTCGCGTCGCTTACATTGTTTTCGACGAGAAATCACAAAGCGTGCGCAAAGCGTCGGAGACTGTCTACCGGATAATTGAAAATTAGGTGGGAACCTGTTGCTTGCCGGCTCTTTCTTATTTATTATCCGCGTAATGGCCTAACGAGCGTGATTTCTTGTTACATTTTATGCTCGGTGAACACAATGTTTCAGAGATCGTCGATGAATCTCGCTCGATGACAGATTCCTTTGGCGAGGGATTGAAACATCCAGTGTTCTCTTGGGAGCGAACGCGTGAATTCCATAGCGCCGGTCACCGGTAAAAATTGTCGCTTCGCTCGAAAATAAAATTGTCTTCCCATGAAGTTTCTCACCAAGTTTCACACCCCCGCGCGTTTCTCTGAATCCGAAGATCCAACAGCGTCCTTCCGGGAGGCAACCGGCGGCCTTCGGCTTACGTAAACGAGCAAACGAGCAAACGAGCAAACGAGCAATCGAACGAACGTGCACAGTTGGAAGATCGGAACGGCTTTTAGCTGTGCGTTTGTTCGTCCTTCGCGTTGCGTCGCGTCGCGTCGCGTCGCGTCGCGTCGCGTCGTTTACGATTTCGCGGTGTGAAGCGGTTACGACCGTTTTGTGTACGCACTACCCACCTCGTCGGTCGTCACGTTCTGCAGGATCCACGGAGGCGGTCGTCTCTCTGTTTCTTCGAAGGTAGTCGAAAAGGATCCCCGCGCCCCGAGGTATCCACAAAGGAAATTACCGCGGCTCCCCTGTTTCTGTGTTTACCGATTCACCGATTCGTGATCTCTCCAATTGGAAAATGATGTTTCCCCCGTGAACTCGCGGCGGTGGTCCTCGTGATTCGCGATTCTGAGCACACGGCCGTGTTTTACGAGTTCACCGACTCCGTGAATCGCGATCTGCTATCAGAATGAAGGCTTTTCTTAAGGCCGTCTCGTACTTATGTCGCTGCCCCCACCTTAGGAGCAACGCGCCGCGAGCTCTCCTCAAGTTCTTGAGCGTTCGAGCCCGAACAACTATGCCCCCCTCTGAACATAGAAAAGGAAATACGTGCCAGGACAGACGACACACTTTCGTTCGTTCGTTCGTTCGTTCGGTCGTGCAGTTCGGTTCGCCTGCTCCTCTTTCGGACCGTTCTTTCTTTTGTCTTCTTTCTTTCTTTCGGTTCACCAATCGGTTCACCAATCGGTTCACCACTCGGCTCACCACCTCGGTATGCAGGGTTCGCTCTCTTAGTTCGTCTTCGCTCTTTCACACTTTTCCTCACGCTCTCCAACCAATCCAGCAATCTCGTTTTCTTATTAATTTCTTTGAAGCAGAAATCAAATTTGTCTGGTACGCGTAACTACACGGTATGCAAACCGGTGAACGTTCTGGAGATTCGAGAAGTCGGTTTCAATTCATCCACGATTTCTATGTATACGCTGCATCGCGTGCCGCGATTCGGTAAAATCGTTCGTTCATCGCATTCCACGTTCCTGCGACTATTAGAAATGTATCAAATCCGTAATCTTGTACGGCAAAAAGTTAATGAGTCATTGGTAGAAATGGTTCAGCTACGGAGACTCCGCCTCGTCGCTCGAGGGTTACGCGAAAAGCCCATATAAGTCGAACCTACTTGGCAGTGACTCTCTTTCAGCTTCCAATTAGTAATTAGAAAACTGTATTTCTTCGAATTTCGCGCAACCTTAATTGCAAGGCGCGCACGAATCTGCGAACTTGGTCGGTGATCTTTCCAACGAATAATTCTTTAATGTCGCAGCGAGAGAAAAGATCAATCGGACGGCGGACGATTCGATACTCGAAACCAGCTGTTCAATTTTATCTACGGATTTGATGCGTTCGAAACGAAGTAAATTCGCAAGCAACACGCAAAGAAAGCGAACGCGTCCATCGAAACTTTTGATCGTTCGACGCCGCGAGTTCTACGCTCGCAACCCTAACGGCAAAAACGGATCCTCCGAGCCGCCGAGGGACATTCTCCTCGACAAAGGCGTCGCTTTAGCTTAGCACGCTGCTCCTCCACCGGATTCTCCTAATCCCAAGAAACTCGTTGTATTTGTTCCACGAGCGACTCAGTTTCCCCGGACCGTGGCTAAACAGTATTATTCGATACCCGTCCGTCCGTCCGTCCGTCCGTCCGTCCGTCTGTCCGTCTGCACGCACGCACGCACAATCGAGCAGTTTTTACGAGGTTTCAGACGAGCGATTCTCGAGTCGCGCGGGTGACTGATCTTCGATCAATCGACAGAATTCAATCAGTCATTTTTTCAATAGCTGAACGTGAAAAACACATTTCGGGACGGTTTTTGTCACGAATCCCGCGAGGTCCGGCACTGTTTAGCTGTTTACGCAAACCATCGACCATCGAGCATCGACAGAGATTACGTATAGTTGAAATTTATTTTATAGGGATTATTTCCCTGAAAAATACATCCGAGGCTCGGATATTTAACTAGTTTTAGCTTGTTTCGCGACACTGAAACTCCAGCTTATGAAAACGGACCATAACGTGTTTGAGAATTTCCCGTCGACACGCGGTTGCTGTTCGTGAGATCTTCACGGTTGGATCGACCGAATCCTCCGTTGTACGAGCTTTTAATCCCGGTTTTACTTAACTTAACTTAACCTAACCCCGTCCTCGTTTTCCACACGTCGGACGCATTCCCTTTCGATTTACCGGCGATCAGGCCGAACGATAAACGAACCTAGTCTCTTCCTCTGCCCTTCATCTTGTTCTTATAGGGCTGTCGACCGCGTTACGCACGATCCCCCGATACCGCGAATCCTTTTGCAGCCGTTTCCTCACCGATCCGAGCGTTATCCGAGCCGTTCACGAGCCAAAACGATTAACTATCTATCCAATTTTCTTACACGTTACTGCCGAACCACAGCTATCGTCCCTAACTTATCCACTTCGTATGAATTTCTTTAAAAACGAACATCCCTTCATCAGATTTCTCTGGTTTTTATTTCGTGGAACTAATCGTGGATACAAACTCCATCTTTCACCTAACGACAAGAAGCTTGGCCGTCGCGTCAGGGAGAAAGCTCGATTTCCGCCCCCGCGGTCATCGAAATTTCACCGAAATGGAACGATATTGCGACGCAACGCTTTCTGAACGCCGTTGCTATTCCTCTCAAGAATATCGATGACTTTCCTAGGGAAAATTCGCTGTGCAAGTACACGGTTCGATTGGCGTGCACGGATATTATATGGCTATGATACTCTGACGATGGTCGTCGCGAATCGTCGCGAATCGTCGCGAATCATCGTGCGACGACCGACGGCCGACGACCGACGACACGACAGTGACAAACTCGTATCGATTTCTTCAGTCGCGATTTCTTCGCTCTTGATCTGACCACTGGAAAAGGAAAACTGGAGCAAGTTTCACATGTGAAAAATCTCGATTTTATATAGTCTCGAAAGTACGTGTTTTCGACATTCGTACGCGAAACTATAAAAACGTGGTAAAATAGGGATGTACATGTATAGATTTCGCGTTTCCTTGAAATCTTGGAGAAAAGTTTCAACTATTTGTACAGTTTCGATCTGTACGAAAAGTTGAGTTGGCGAGGTCACGTTCGACCAACCGATTTCCCGTTGGTTAGCGACGATAATGGCGATGTCGGTGGTACAGTGGTTTCAGGAAAAGTCAAGGGACTGACTTTCTTCGTCGCGCGAAACTTCATGGCTTGATCCTGGCTTTATTTCTTTGACCCGCCACTTAGAACGGAATGCACCACCGCTACGATCCCGCCGAACGTCCAACGACAGATGCCGATCGCAATACCGCGACAACATTCCGCTCCATATCTGTGATCTTCCCGGGACTCGATTTTTTAATCGATCGCCTACGATCCCGGATAATGCCTCTTAACCATTGCCACGATTCCTATCGGCCGTAATACGCTCGTTTTTCTCATTGGATGCCTTATGCTGCCTTCGACTCGCGTCATCCCTCTGCTTCCGCTATAGCGGTCAACTTCACCTTTCTATGTATCTGCATCTCGCGGTGAAAAGTAGTTTTTACCTGAACCCCTAGCAGCTATTTTTTGCATAGATAATCTTCTTTCACAATTTTATGTTGTCTGTTATTTTAACAGATTAACAGAAAAGTGTTTCTCGAAAACCTAACGAGTATAACCGAGCAAATATCGTATCTACTGGAACACTGTAACTTTCATGGAAGTCGATCGCGAGACAGCGAGGATGATGGATGGCTCGCCGAGATGGAGCGAAAGCATTACGCAAAGCTTTTCCCTTTCGAAACCTCGTTCCTCTCCGATTACCGGGCCGAACTTTGTTGCGTCTTTTTTTTTTTTTTTGCTTGCAACGGTATGCAAATCGGTGTTCGTCGACCGGGCGAGGCTCTGTTTGCTCTCGCTCTCCCGTCGCGTCGCGTCGCGTCGCGTCGCGTCGCGTCGTATCGAAAGGGACAGGGAACCGAGAGAGAAGTGGAGAGGAAAGATCTGTTGACCGAGTAGAACGAAGTAGAAAGAAGCGTCATCGTAGAATGTGTTTAACGTGTGACTGACGGTTTGAGCGCGTGTTCTCTTTCGCGAGTCCCGCGAACTTGTTTTATTCGCGGTTTCCTTCGAGAGGCCGGTGTTTACATCGGCTCGGCGCGGCGCGGCGCGGCGCGGCGCGGCTCGCCACGGCGTCTCGGAATTAACAGCGTTAACCGGCCCGACACGTGATGCCGATCCCCGGTCGTAGAGTGCCGCTGCACACACCTTTAATTACAGGCCTCGGTTGCATGTAATTGACAGCGGCCCCGCAAGGTAATTGATTTTCGCCGGTTGTTTGTTTAATTGTGACAAACGACCGGCCGGATTCGATGCCGGCGTGTAAAACGCCTCTGCCCGGGCAAAAGACAAATTATTTAACGGGCGAGACGCGTCAGGAGATCCAACGGATTATAGAGCAGGGCCGCGTGGTGGTTTCCATGATTATCGAGAAAGTTAATTAATAACATCGCGTGCGAGCGCCGCGATTCCGCGATTCCGCGCTGCGTACTCAATGATTTATATGTATACCGAGGATGCGCGAACTTCGTCCGCGAACACTTATTTATTCGATGTGAGTTTAACCCCTTGCACCCCGAGCACATGGCGCCAATACGCAACCGTAACGTGGTCCGCGAGTTGCTGCAGTTGGAATTTGGAATTTGGAATTTGTAACTTGACGTTATCCTCGGACGTGCCTCGGAAACGAGTCTCTCGCCAAAAAATCTCGTTCGACTACCTTTCAATGTCCCCGCGCATAAATCACGCGAATTCCATTAGCGGAGGATTTAAATCGTAATCAATTAGTCCGCGATAGAGCAGCGGCTATGTATCCGTTAACGATTTACAGGACGAGGTTTTATGGAAATGCATCTAGCCTAACCGGCACGAAGAAAACTCACCGAGAAAAGGAAGTCTTGAAAGTTTTAGGGTGGAAACTAGCTGTACCCGCGACTTTGTCCACGTGCAATTACAAATCCGACCATCACCGGACCGCCGCGCCGCGTCGCCTGACCGCCTCCCGACCATCACCAGACCTGAAAAAGTGGTAATTACGTCACAACTTTTGAACCAATCAACTTTTTCGAATGCGGTTTGCTCCTAAAACTTGCCGAAAAAACGCCGCGCCGCGTCTAACGGGTCAAACCCCAGCTTTCTACGTTGAGCCGTTCTCAATTGATGTCGTTACAAACAGACAGACAGACACGATTTTATTATATATAGAGATAGAGATACGAGGCCCACGGGGGCTTTTTATTCGCGTGCTAAACGGATAACAGCGGACACTTAAGATAGAATCGATAAATTGCCGTTTACGGATGAAAGCGCGGCGTTGCGCGGCGTTGCGCGGCGTTGCGCGGCGCGCGGTTCTACTCGTGTTCTCTCCTGGAAGTCGTGGAACGATAATGATACAAGATGCGCCGAGGCAACATTAGAATTAGTCTTTACGACGAATAAGCGGATCGCGCGGAGAAACGCTGCGAGTAAGATGTTAATTGGACCAGTCTCGGTGACGTTTCGCTTCCTCCTGGAAACTGGCTTCGGAGATACACGAGTTCAAGCTTTTGTGGGAATACGAAATCGCGCCGTGAGAGCCTTCCGGCTGTACGCTGCGCTGGGCTGTCGCGCCGCGCCGCGCCGCGCCGAGTTCCGGGCGAAAAATGCGGTCATCTGGATCTGAATGATACCTCGCGCGTCGCTTCTTAAATTAAATATCTACGGGAGAGATCCTTACGCAAAGGATCCTCTCGCAAAGATTCCGTCTTCGTGTTTAATCTTCCGTTATTCTGACATTTTTTTTGTTTCTATATAATATTTTTCTTTGTTTTACTGTACAAAGAATACTGAGACAAAGAATAACCAACTATAAACATCGACGATGACGCGAACGATATTAACTCTCGCGAGCATCTTGTCAAGCTTCGAGCGACGCTTGAATCGGCACTCTGTCGGCGTACGAGAGTTAATCGCACGACTCATTGTCATAAAGATCTACTATCCTGATGCCCTTAGTCTCCGTGATCTGGTATCATATTCTGCCGAATAGTGTCCTCCCCGCAGGTTTAACAGCGCAAAATTCCAGCCCGTTCTTTTCGCTCGTTTTTTGTATCGGCTCTCTCGGAATAACAAGTTTGTTTTGCGCTTATTGCGATTGAGCCGAGAGGGTCTCGTTTTAAGGATTTTGTTCCGCAACGTGCACGCGAAGGGATTATTATGATTATCCCGGTCGAGTCGGTCGTAGAAAGTCGTAGAAAAAGGAAGATTTTCCCGTTTGGCTGGGAAAACTGTGAAACGGTCTCCTGTCAATCGGTCAAAAAAGCTGCGCCGCGCCGCGCCGCGCCGCCACGCGTTATCTTCCGCGTGTGGTAATACGTAAATGTAGAAATATAATTTATGAAATTGCTACCTTCCTGACAGAGGGAGAGGGAGAGAGAGAGAGAGAGATACGTTGTATCTACCGGTGCTTGCGTGTATCAAGATCGGCGAATCTGCATTGATTTAGTGCCGCGTAAGTACCGTGATTACACGACGCGAGCAACTTCTCTTTCTACGTGTCCGCTTTGCCTGTGCCCGACAACTCTATTGTGGGTCCAGTGACCGTGTGTAAGTTTTCGTAATTATGTAAATGCACCGAGGGAGCGAGCGAGCGAGCGAGGCAACGCGGAACGTGCTCTCGGAAAAGCCCGGGACTCTACGAGTTCTCTGCCCGTTCTGTCCGTCGGCTAACATTACAGAACTAGGATCGAATTGAAGCTGCCCACTACAACTACCACTCGAATGCAAGATTGTTGCTGGCACGCGAACCACATGGGTTCTCGGAAAAAATTGCGAATCGGTCGCTCCCGACCGATAGGAGAAGATTAATTTTTTGTTTTTTCGATTGAAACGTCGCGTCGCGCGTCGTCTCGTAACTCATCCTTCGATCTTTCTGATTCGTCTATAATTTGATAGGCGAAAAATGTCTGCCCGATCAATGCCAGAGCAACCTTCCAGGCTGAAGATACGAGGCTCGGTAAAAAGTGCTAATTAGATTGTCACCTCTGGCTGGCTCCCTAATAAAGCAGCGGCGCGGCGTATAGATAATCCGGGGAGCAAATCGCAGGAAGTGGAAACATAAACGTGGCCGGTTCACTGTCCCCGTTCTCCTACGTCCTACGTTTTTATGCTTGTCAAGGTAGCTCGTTCGGGTTCCCGAAGGTCACTCGCAGGTTGCGTCGCGGTTCCCCGCTTAAAAAATCATCTGTCCCTGTTCCCCTAATTCTTTCTGCGCGTACAGACAGCTCGGCCGGATTTCTGCGTTTCTCTCGCCGGTCGCATCGGTGGTTTCCCGCTTAAAAAATGATCACGTTCGCGGGAGGATCGTGTTCGCGCACGCGGCGGATTCCGCATGTCGAAGAAACAGGAGCACCGGCCTGGCACGCGTTATAAATATTGATCGTGCGTGCGAAGTCGGGTCGCTCGAATTATCTCGGGCATCGCGGGGATCGATCACGTTTGTTAATCACGTTCCTTCCCGCCGACAGGTAGCCGTTGCTGACCACTGTATCCTGGCCGGTCGTGTTGAATGCCACCTGTGTGCTCAGTCCCGGTGCCCGGTGCTCGGTGCACGGTGCACGGTGCCCGATGCACGGACCGATCTCTCGCTCGCTCGAATCTTCCATCTGCACACGCGGCCCGAGTCCCAGTTACAGAAAACGAAACGAGACGAAACGAGACGAAACGAGACGAAACGAGACGAAACGAGACGAGACGAGACGAGACGAGACGAGACGAGATTCCTTAATTAAGTTCTTGCAAATCTCGCGACTTGAACGGTGTCCAAGCCGTGGCCAGGTCGAGAGGTCTCTCGCGAGATGTTAATCGGAAGCTTTTGCGCCTTTGCGGGAACTACTCGTTGCCCTATAGGGTTACTGGAATTCCCCTTGCGGATAGCAAGCCGAGGCTCTATCTAAAATATTTGAAGAGCCCGCTGCGCTGTTTCTTTCACTTCTCCGCTTCCTGTCTGGGTCATCTGTCGGTCCTTGGCTATCTTTCCCCTCGCTGGCACACAGTACCATTCGATTTCCCCTGAGCTGGACCGAGTTTTTCTCGAACAACTATTAAACGCTTGTTCAGACCGGAAAGTGTAAAGATAGCACAACGTATCTTGCAAAAACGAGGAATTGGCGCCGTTAATGGCTGGTTTCAATTGCTAACAACTAGAAAACAAAGTCGAAAACAAAGCCGTAGAAAAGTGGTAATATTCGCAACTTTCGCTTTAAGAATCGCTTCGAAACTCGCCGTTTCAAATATTTAGCGCGCGTACCTCGGAATGTGCGACCAATTGTGAGCCTTGTCAGGACCAAGCGGGCCCCGATGAGAAAGTTCCTGCGGAACCAATTATTCAAAAGTAACCATTTCCCCGGTAACCACCGTTAATTGGACGGCGCTGGTAATATTTCTTTCTTACAATTTTGCTTTCGTGAGAATATGCAGCTTCGGCTCTCTCTCTCTCTCTCTCTCTCTCTCTCTCTCTCTCTCTCTCTCTCTCTCTCTCTATCTATTGTTGGTTGTCTTCTGAAAAGGAACGGTATACACCGTTATCTCGCGAATCGATGTTTACTTTCGTCTCGGGGATTTCATTAAGACGTACGAGACGTCGTCGATCGCGAGAGCGTGCGCCGACGACCCTTTTTTTCGGAAACAATGGACGCCGATGAAAGCTTCGTATAAATCCGGGGGTCTTCGTGAGAACCCAGCAAACGCAATTAACGAGCGGGCGAGCGTCAACGCCGCGCCGGGGTCCTGCGTTCGCCGTAACGGGAACCGAACGACTACGCGACGCTCTGGAAAAAAACGAATTTATGGGTCCACTTTGAGAAAGCCGGCCGCAGCATCCTCTTCCACTCCGAAATTCAACGATCTTGTTCCACCTTACAGTCTAGTCATTCCGATTAATAGTCCCGCTGCTGTGGTCGTCGTTCCTCCGTGACTATCGAAAGCAAAATCGATTTACGGCGATGCCTCGGCACATGCCAAACAGTTCCGGACTCGTGGAATATCATACAATACCGAATACAACAACATGTTTTTTTTTTCATTTCAGATGACGTCCATCGTATCGTAAGCGGAATAAGAAAGTCCATGTTCGCCACCGTTTCGGAAAAGCCCGGTGTTCGCACAAGAGTGTCCGATCGGCCGATGGAGGTGAAACCGTGTGCGCTTTCGAGAGAAACGCGAGGGATCGTTCTATCGGGGACCGTCTATCGCGAGCAGTTCATTTGTAGCGTAATTACTAGTCCACGAGCGAGGCCATTACGTCTAGCCTCGGTGCTATTACACGGCACAGTCGAGGTGTTGTTCCGATTGGTGGGGAAACACACAATGTTGGTAGAATAATGGTAGGTCGCGTCGCGTCGCGCGATCCGTGCGATCCGTGCATGATTATACATATAGAAATTAATGGTCGATTATGTTGCAACGCGTCCCGAGCAGCGGAATTTCTTCGCGTGCTCGTAACACACAGCTCGCTTGTATAAATACAACCGATTAGCCGGCGTTTCTAACGAAGCTAAACGCTCCAACCGTTTCTAATTCGCGTCGATCCTCTACACTCTACTCTTACTTTTCTCCGCGTTGGTCCTGGCTGGCGGCGCGGCGCGGCGCGGCGTTACCAAGCTGGTCTCCTCGCGCGTCAACACACACATTCTTTTCAATGTTTCCATTTTCACTAGGATCGTAGGATCGTAGACCGTCCGTACACGCAATCTGTTCTGGTGTGCGATTGCTCGATGTCGTGCAGTCTAGATCCATTTTATAGTAATTAACCCGATTCGATATGCTTCACTGTATCTCATTTGCCTCGCTCAGTTACCAATTAACATTCCTTTCGGTTTTTCGCAATTACTTCGAAATTCATCGGAATTCTTTGTAATACTTTAACGATTCGGCGATGTCCAGAACTCTGCTATATTCTAATTAGTTTGGGCGATCAACTCTCGCTCGAATAGAATTCCGAAAACTCGAGGGATGTGTCTTCCATTACATGTTTTAGAATTTTTTATAAGAAAATTCAGAAGAATAGAATTTCTGAAAGGATTCGGAAGAAAATTAGGAGATGAACCAAGTCGCTCGCAGCTCAAGCGATAAAGCCCTCTTATCTGGGCCGAATAATATTGAATGGCGTGGAATCGAGTGCGCACTGCGCGATTCACTCGGAGTCGTTGCACGTGCACAGAGTGGACAAAGGACAGGTTTCCAAAGTTCTCGATGTACGTAAGGAGAAAGAAGTTTTCGTACGACAGACCCAGATTTCACGCGCTCACCCTACCACGGTCACGCGTTCGTGATTTTTTCCTCGGCCAATCTACATCTCGTTCCTTTTCAAACAAAGTCTCTGTGTTACGGTTGCGGACAGATAAGATCGGTAGCGATCCCGAACACGCGTCACGTTCGCCACGGTTTAAATCTCTTCGTAATCTGCGAGACGCATTGCGAGACGCATTGCGAGAAGCTGCTGTAGAAGCAGCCAACTCTCGTCCTGTCTGTTAGCTGCAATGTCTAACTGTACAACACCGCTGGCCGTACTCCTGCGCCGATCCTACGAGACGTTCATCCTTAACACTTAACTCGATCGCCCCTCTTGTCGAGGGAACCAGACAATCTCGAACAATTCAAATAAATCGAGAAAAATTATGGAAGAATTTTCACCGAAATCCGGAGGACTCGGACTGTTATTAATCCCCGACGAAATTTCACAGCTCTTTTTCTCCGGTCGACGCATCAACGAGCTCTCGACGATCAATTTCACTCGTGATCATCGATCCGATACTTTCACTGAATCGTGCTGATATCGATCGAACAGGATTCTACGCGTGACGCGGGTCCCTCGCCGTCAATTACACGCTCGGTAGCTCGATCACGGCCATGAAATTAATACCATTAAGAGAAAGTACATACGCGCATGCTGGTATTTGCATTTGTCGTGAACTGGAGCACGGATCGTTGTATCAACGGTAATCTGCGGCTCGAACAATAAGACAAACCTGTACGCGACCTAGATCTGACGTTGATCGTCGATCGTTTGGTATCGATCGTCGCGTCGCATCGACAGGATCCACTTGCGTGTGTCGCTTATGGTCGCTTGGTCTCGGT
This sequence comes from Lasioglossum morio, assembly GCA_916610235.2. NCBI lineage: Eukaryota > Metazoa > Arthropoda > Insecta > Hymenoptera > Halictidae > Lasioglossum > Lasioglossum morio. Next base: position 15,636,018 of record OU744333.1, read on the forward strand.
TATGCTGGAAATGCAGTGAAAAAGGATTTCTCTCTCTCTCTCTCTCTCTCCCTCTCTCTCTCTCTCTCTCTCTCTCTCTCTCTCTCTGACTCACTCTCTATCGATGATCCCGAGCAATCGGGAAGTGACTCAGTCGCTGATCGATCGCGGTCTAGCCGCGGAAGCAAGAAACGATTCTTCCCTGAATCGGTCGATCGACAAAGAACCATGGAATCTTGTCGCCGAGACTCTTGGAGCGGTGACGATTGCACGATCGGGACCGGTTGCGATTCCAGGAAGGACTCCCACGTGTTGCAAACGAAAGTAGCCAGTTGCATGAGACGAACATTTCCTGGTACCTTCCATTCGTCTGCGACGAATAGCTAGAAAAGTTTCTCAGACTCTAAGAATTACAGTCGGAGTTGGACACCTTTGAAGAACTTCAAAATCACCTTTTTAAAATTCTATCGACAAATTAGAATAGGAATTCAGTGTGAAATAAAAACTGGAGGGTATAACGATCGCGAAATGGGTAATCGTCGTAATCGCCGTAATCGCCGCAATCGGTCTATATCCCGTTTCGCTCGGGATTCCTTGGTAAGGGGTAGGTAACTTTCTCGTTACGATTTCTGACCGGTGTCGATTCAATTACGCGCGGTTCCATTCGCGGAACGGCCCGACAACGTCCGGCAGATGGAGATCGGACGAGAAATGGGTTAATTGTCTTCTAAAAGACGCCTCTTGTACCCGACGCGAGCTAGTCATTATACGTTCCCCGTGTGCCGTGTGCTGTGTGGATAAATAAATTGGGTGTTGCCGGAGAGGAGAGCCTCGTTTGCCCGTTCCGCGGACCTATCTCGCTTGTTACTTGTAACAGTTGTAACGCACAGTTCTTCCACGTCTTCCACGTCTTCCACGTTTTTCGGCGAAAGCGTACTCTCGTTAGCGTACCAACGCGGGACACGGAACCCTAAACACCTGGAATTCCTCTTCCTTAACGATTTGCCGACTTTTAACGAGCCCAGCGATAATTACTCCAGGTTCTGGGAATCAGCGTTCCTTCAAATATTTTTCAAATTTCTCTACGTACATGTACCTACATAAAAAAAAAATTAAATTCTTGGAAAAGCGAGGACGACCGTGTTTTGAGATCGCGCGACTTTCATAATTTCTCGGATTCATCCAAGACGATGGATCGCGTGGATCCTAGTCGGTTTCTCGCACCCGCTGCACCAGGGCACGGCGAATTTCTTTAGGGGCCGACGAAAGTATTCGAAAGTCGGTGATCCCCGGGCAGAAAAGTTAACCTAAAAATCGTGAAAGTTTTCACGCGATGGGTCTGTCGACTCCGATTTGTCAGGTCGGCAACGAGATCCACGTCCAACGAACGAAGTCCACCGTAACGATCCCGACGAATCGCCGCTACGCGACGCGACGCGAAGCGATCCGTTTTCCTTTTTCCCCCGTTTAACTCGATCGTTCCGCCGGTTTTTCACGGCTCGAGTCTCCTCGACGAGGATTTTCGGATCAAAGGGGGCCGCGCTGCATATATCTACAGCAAGAAATCATTGTTCTTGCCGGCGCGGTGGGGCGCGATCCATTACATTACGATCACGGTGGGTGTACCGGTGGAAAGCGAATCGAACGAATAAACTTAAGTGGCCGAGTTTTTTGTTCGGGTTTGCCCGGGCTTCTATTTAAAAAGCCCGGAAAAAAACTAATTCTACCGATCGACCGTAATTACAATCCTAATCGAGTGTGACCCAACCGCTGGACCATTTACCCGAGAACTAGATCAAACTCTCCTTTCCCCTGCTCTATCTACCCGCGGCACTCTTTTGAATATTCAGCATTCGATATCGAGCACCAAAGTTTCTCGCGAATATTTCGTCGTGTCTCGATCCCCGTGACTCTCGTGGCCGTCTAGTTTAACCGAGCGAGGACTCTGTAATTATTACCGTTCGAACACGGTTGCTGCAATTCTACGGAGTTTTGTGTGTACGGAATACAAGAGACCCTCTTCGGTGGCTTTCGTTGCCAATTTTTGTTCCAGCTGGGAACACACTCGTCGACGTCTCCGTAAGGAGGATTGGACATCCGAGACAGAAGGCCGCCGAGGAGAAGCTCCGATGAAAAATTAATCCATGCTGGTAAATGAATTTGGCGATCTTCTGCACGCTTGTCTGAAGAAATTCTAGGCGCGATCGACCTTTAGGATTCATTAAGCCAAAGAAATATTACCGGCCCGGTAATTTTTCCACAAGGAGCAATCGGAAGAATCGGAAGAATCGGAAGCAGCGACCTGCTCACGTAGCAGCCCGCGAAACAATAAATTTCGTCGCGGCTAACGGCTGCCCGAGATTGAATTAAACAAAGAACAGCCTCGAGCGCCCTATGAAAGAATCAACTCACGTTGTCGCTGTATTTCACGCAGGAACAGGAAAAAGTAACGGAGGCAAACAGAGACACGTGTACGTGCGGGGAAAGTGATTTTTTCGCGAAATCCTGCCAATCGATCTCACCGATGGCACGGTGTCAAGACCGTTCAACGGCTAGACGAATTATCTTGACAAGGAAATTCACCGAATGAGTAAACAGTTGAAGCGATCGTCGTAGTTTCTTTTAATTAGCAAGTAGCTGGGTGTTCTTTTAAGAGTTCTTAATTAACATTTACCCATTACCTAGAAAAGAGCGTGCTCGAGTACTTATTTATATTTTTTCACCCCTGGATCTCGCGGAAGAAAGAAACTAGAACTTTGTTTATCGACTTCCAAACATTCCCAACGTTATCCACCGGAGGTAAAGATCCCTCAGATTCAGATTACAACATTTTATTTGTAAACGCGTTGATAATAATAATAATAATAATAATAATAATACAAATATAAATTTACCTTTTTTATTATCGGAATACGTTCGTTATCTTGGAATCTGTACAAACTACACCGAAACTAGAACTCCATCTTCTCGTCTGCAAAATAACAAAGATACCGCGGATGTAATTTGACATTTAATTAACAACATAACAGGATACGTACCGCTTTCCTTAATTTTCTGACCCTTTCTCTCATTCTCCAGGTTCCAGATGAATTCCTGAAAGAGTCGGAGAGATTTATTTAGGCTAGTCTTCTTGTAGTCTTTAATTCTCTTTGCAGTTAAGTCGTAGGTCTCCTGCGCCGCTTTATCTTTCGCATCGAACTCGTTTATTTCTTCTATCAACGTTGCGATGGTTGGAACGTTGTCTGGTTGGAATTTGTCGACCGTGTTCGCTGTGAATGGTATGCAAACCTTGCCGGTTTTTGGATGTACGCAGAATGGTGATTTTAGAAGATGGTTCATCCCTTTACTGACGTGTATGTCCAACCTTGGGTAGGAGTACTGTATCATCACTTCTTCGATTAGGTGACGGTACTGGAACCACTTCTTGTCCCCCTAAAAGTAGACTTCAAAATGTATTTACAATGTATAACTTATATGTATATATCGTAATGGTATATGTAGCAATGGTTATTTACCCCTGTTTTCTTGCCATGAATATACTTCACAAAGACGTTCCACCTGTCCTTGCTAGCGTCGCATTCACCAAAAAGAGCCCTCAGCTCCTGTCTGTCTTCCTCGTCTACGATAATTTGCAGGAACTTGTTCATGCCGTCTTCCGTGCCCAATATATTCTGTTCTTCTACGCAAAAAGGCACAAAGACAGCTTCTATCGTCTCCAGCGCGCGTCTAGAAATCAAGCAATATCAATTTCCGCAACAAACTATTTTTAAATAGGAGGAAACTCCATTGGTTTCTACTTTACCTACTTAACAGAGTGGTGAATTTTATCTCCGAGTAGATTTACTTTCTTTTTCATATACTCTCCACCCTCTACGATCTGCAGATACTCTGCCACCGCGCCACGCTCGTAGGAAGATAGACCACGTGCTCCAGGATCGCATACCCAACAATGTATACCTCTTCTGCCAGAGAAGATCCACAGAATATGTTTGTACCCAAAATCCACTGAAGAAATCAACTTTTATTTTAATTAAATAATTTTAGTAAACGTCGCGAAAATTGTTGTCGCTTTATTTTACTTACATCTTAGAGCGCTGTCCAAAATTTTACAAGCAATTGCCATAAATTTCCAACACTTGGAACAAATATCTGTGCCGCTGCAACAGGTTCTGACTTCGTCGTAGTCTGTCATGTCTATGTCGAAGACAAGTTCTCTTTCCATTGGCTGAAAATTAGAACCCTTTCGCTGGTCCTTTGGACTGAATACGAAACAATTAACAAACTATCCAGTGCATGTATATATTTTTAACGATGATTAATCACACAAAACCGATAGAAATTATGGAAATGTAGAATTCGTATAAAACCTTACCAGTAGTTGTACACAGCACCAATATCGATCTTAAAAGGAATCAATCTCTTGATTTCATGTTCCAAGTCCTTGACACCCTTGAAAGACTGGAATCTGATGTAAACATCATCTTGCAGAGTAAAAGAAAATTCTCTGCGAGTAAACATGCCTACTGGAAGAAGAATCCATTCGTTAATCTTTTTACCACGGTTTTCTATAGATTGTTTAGTAGTGATATAATAGTAATGATTATACTGTTTATAGAATAAACTGACTAAAATACCATTGCCATAACTCAACCATCGATAGTAGTCATGGAACGGAAACAATCTAGCGTAGTAGGTCGGCAGTAAGTCAGCTAAGTTTGTCGAATCTCCCATCTTGCCAATTTGTTTAATTGTCTTTTACTGAAATGAAATTGAAAATTCAAAGTTCGAAGCACCCGATTACACTTGATCTGACTTGATCGTGGGGAGTGAAAATGGCGGGAAAATTTCGTTGGCATGAATCAAACAGTTTGGAGATGGTGGTTCTGGCCAGTTCTGGCTGGTTCTCACTGGTTCTGGCTCACTGACTTAGTGATGGGCACCATCGACTGAAACTATCGACTAAATCGATAGTAGCCAACTACTATTTTCAGTCGACTGATTTTTTAAACTATCGACTAAATTCAATTAACTGAATCAGTCGCCGAGCTATTGGTTAAATTGTAACGGGCGGGAGTTTTGAATAGATTTTATAAAATTTACTATCAAATACATTCACTTATTAGCGATATCGAATAATTCGTTCAATAAACACAAATAACAATTATTACACTAGAAATATTATACAATTATTAAATAACAATACTTATATTATAAAATTTTCATCATAATCTAAAGAAAAAGTAGTATTTTATAATTATATCTGTCAATAACAGATATTTTTCTAAAAAGTACATTAACACTTTGCCTTTATATCGCATTATTATTAAAGGATAAATAATAATATGTGAGATAGACGTAGGCATAGACTATAACCCGCAATCTAGACGTAACCACTAAAACAAAATTTCAGTCGACTAAAAACTATCGACTAAATATTCGATAGTATGTAGCAACTAAATAATAATTAGTCGATAGTTGAAATTAGTCGATGGTGCCCATCACTACACTGACTCACTGATATACTCGAATATTTCCGTGTTCAATACGCCCTCTAGGATATATGTATTCAAGCTGGAGCAAGCTAGAGTGAGAAACAAAAGATTATCGAATTCACCGAGGAGATACTAACAGTCTCTCGTTGATGTCAAGATGGTTGCGTGCTAATTTGCCCCGCTCATACACGGACTACGGCTCCAGGAGCCTTGATAAAAAGACATTTCAAATGCGGGTTGACGGGTACCTGCTGTGCGTACACGGGAAAAAAAGGATTGTACATGTGGGAGTGTACTGGGTAGTGTACTTTCCGCCTGTATTATACAATAAAGATGAAGAAGATTCATGCAAAATGAAGAAATGAAGAGTACCGAATATGTATTACAGCAGCAGATGATTCGTGCCGCTTTTCCCATAAGACGTCATGTAAATTCCGGCACGAATCATTTGCTCTTCCGAAACCTGCGTACAGCGCCAGTTCGTGCAGCGTCGAAACGCTCAAACTGATAGCCAAATTTAGTTCCGCATCTACCGCTAGATGGCGCTCTTGAGTACCTCCTGTGGATATAGTCTAAATTATTATTTACTAATGCAGTTCCACTTCTGCAATATCTTGATGTCGGAGGAAAATTGAATTTAGAAAAATAACTCAAATGTAAAGAAAATAACTTATAGAAATTTATTTATTACAATTGAGAACTTATTAGAAAGAACGTGTTGTCACGTCGCAAGATTACAAAAGAATGAATGACAACAGTTGCCGCTTGGCATAAGGAGAAGTTATTTTGTTTAATTTGCCAAGGCAACTGTTGTTATTAACAACGATAAAAATATTTGAACTCGCGCCGATAAGATATTCCCTACATACTCCCTCCCTAATGAAGGTACGGAATGATTCAAAATTGTGGCGGTACGTGAACAAAGTGCATGGCGAATAAACATGTTTTAACTACGCTTAAATCTAACAGTTACAGCGTTTTTCTTTAAAAAGAAAATATACAATTTGCACAAAGTTGCTTATAAACTAAAACTTATGACTAAGTTAATTATAAACTGCCGCTGTGGAAACGCTTTTTTGAAATCGAACGCGTTTTCGAGCGTATGTCTTTAATTGTGGTTGAGCGTCGGGCTCTTTGGCGTTCTTCTCGTTGTTCTCGCAAATTTCTGAGGTAGCGAAATAAGCTGGTTTCAGCCGCTCGATCGGTACGCTATAATGAACGCCATTGACGTCAATTTTGAATACGCGGTCGTTTATGCGCTCGATAATTTTGTATGGACCTGTGTAGGGACGTTCTAAGGGTTTCTTGACGGCCTTGGTCAAAAGAAAGACGTGAGAACATGTAGCGAGGTCCTTAAAAACGAATGGTTTATGCTTGGATTTGTGTGCTACTGGAACAGGGCGCACTTCCCTCATGTATTCTCGGAACTCTTCGAGAAAGTATTGGGGATTAGGTGAAAAATCACCGAACAAGAAAAATTCGCCAGGTATTCTGAGTGTTGTGCCGAAAACGAAATCTGCGGGGCTCGCGTTGGTGTCCAAACGTATTCTGGTGCGTAATCCGAGGAGTACGGTGGAGAGGGTGCGAGACCATTCGCCTGAATGACACATGATGGCTGCTTTGAGATCTCTGTGCCATCTTTCTACTAATCCATTAGAAGCGGGGTGGTAGGGGGTGGTGCGGATGCGTTTGCATCCACAGAGAGAAAGGAGTGCATTGAAGAGTTCTGATTCGAATTGCGTGCCCTGATCAGTCGTGATAACTTCGGGAGTGCCGTATCGAGCTATCCAATTATCGTAGAATGCCCTTGCTACGATTGGCGCAGAAGATTCCTTGATCGGAATCGCTTCTGGCCAACGGGAGAATCTGTCGACCATGGTGAGACAGAACTGAAAATCCTCGCTAGGGGTGAGGGGGCCAATCAGGTCAAGATGGACATGAGAGAAACGACCGTCAGGTGCTGTGAATTGTTTGGGAATCATTTTGACGTGGCGCGAAACTTTCGATTGTTGGCAATCGATGCAATTTTTACATGCACGGGCTATGTCCCGATGCATGTTGGGCCAAACGTATTTCTGACGGATAATACGGTCAGTTACTTTGACACCAGAATGGGATGGAGAATGAAATAAATGAAATACTTTCTCGCGGAGCGATGCTGGAATGTAGGGTCGTATAGACTCGCTTGAAAGCTCGCAAAAAATTTCGATATTGTTCGGACCCCAGGTGAACTTTTTAAGTTCGAGCGGTGGGTTCGAGGAGTTGAGAATTTGTGCCAGCTCAGAATCATTCGCTTGTTCGTCTCTCAGCTCTTTCAAATCGAACTGGGTGGGAAAACGGATGGCTTGAATACGCGAGAGAGGATCTGCTACGAGGTTGTCATTGCCCGCGAGGAAACGAATTTCTGTTGAAAACTGTGCAATATAAGATAATTGCCGAATTTGCCGTGGAGATGCGTGATCGGATTTTTGCTTGAACGCGTAGATTAAGGGTTTATGATCTGAATAGATCTTAAATTCGCGCCCTTCGAGGAAGTATCGAAAGTGTTTGACGGCCTCGAAAACTGCCGTCAATTCACGATCATACGTGCTGTATTTGAGTTGAGCTGGAGAGAATTTGCGCGAAAAGAACGCGAGTGGGTGCCATTGATCATCAATGAATTGCTCGATGACGGCGCCCATGGCAAAATCTGATGCGTCCGACACGAGACGAATCTCCGCGGAGGGACAGGGGTGTGCCATGAGTGTGGCGCTGGCTAAATCCTCCTTGCATTTTTCGAATGCAGTTTCTGCTTCGGGGGTCCAGGAAATGGGCCGCTTGTCGCGTTTACGAGAATCGTGAAGATAAGCGTTTAAGGGGGCCTGAGTTGCGGCTGCGTGAGGAATGCAACGCCGATAAAAATTAACCATTCCCAAGAACCTTCTCAGCTCTTCGACGGTTTGAGGTTTGGGAAAATTCCGAACTGCGTCTACCTTGTCGGAGGTAGGTTTGAAACCGTCTTTGTTAATGGAATGGCCAAGGAACGTGATCTCAGGAACGCCCCATTGGCATTTGGCTAGGTTGAGGCGCAGGTGAAACTGCTGCAGCCTCTGAAGTACGATATCGATGTGTTTCTCATGCTCCTCAGATGAGGAGGAAGCGATGAGAATATCATCGACGTACGCGAACACGAAATCTAAATCGCCTAAAGCGCGATTTATGTAGCGCTGAAATGTCTGACCGGCATTGCGGAGACCGAATGTCATGGCACAATATTCGAAAAGACCAAAAGGTGTACTGACGGCTGTTTTCGGTATATCTTCCGGTGCGACGGGAATCTGATGGTATGCCTTGAAAAGATCGAGGGCTGAGAAGATGCATTTGCCATGCAACACTGTAGGAAAATCGTGCAAGTGCGGCACGGGATATCGATCGGGAACAGTGACATGGTTGAGTCTACGATAGTCGCCGCAGACTCGCCAATCCCCGTCTTTCTTTTTGACAAGATGGATAGGGCTTGCCCAAGGGCTGCTGGATGGCCTGCAAATGCCCGATTCTACCAGTCTACGAAATTCAGCCTTAGCGGCTTTTAACTTATCCGGAGCTAGACGACGCGGACGTTCAGCTAAGGGAGGTCCGGTAGTGATTATGTGATGAAAAACGCCACGGTCTTTAAGGGGAACTGATTGTTGCAGTCCAATGACAGAAGGGAATCGCGCCAGAATGTGCGCGTACTTCTCTTCCGGCCTAATCATGTGGGCAGAAAAATTGGATGTAGCGCGTGAAAATACACCAGCCTTGATGCCAGTTTGAGAATCGCTCAACGACTGCTTGCCTAAATCCACAATCAACCCGTATTTGGATAGAATATCAGCTCCGATAATAGGATAGGGAACGTCCGCTACACAGAAGTTCCATACAATAGGACGACGAATCCCGATGTCGAGGGTGAGACGTGATTCGCCGTACGTGTGAATGACAGTGTCGTTAGCGGCGTTCAATTTTAAATTAGTCGGTTTCCCGTGAAATTTGTTTGATCGCGGCAACAATGAAATGTCGGCACCGGTGTCGACAAGAAAATCCAAACCGGAATTGCGGTCGCGGACATGAAGGCGTTTGGAATTTGGTAGACCTACGCCGGGCGCCTCGGACACGGAAGGTCTCGTTAGTTTTCCGACCGTGAATCGGATTTTTTCCAAGAACATGGTTGAGCGCAATTGCGCGCTTTAGTGCCGAAACGATTGTGCCACCAACATAGATCTGTCCGGCGTTTGCTAGAGGAGCGGGAATGGGTAGGAGGCACTCGCGAATTAGAACGTAAACGCGCGCGTGGGGAGTGCGTTGAAAACCGCTGATTGAACATAGTCGTAAGTGCAGCTATGTCCTTTTCGAGTTTATCTAACCTCGTTTGCGAGGAGGAACGAGTCGCGCTTGTCCCCGAAACTGCCGCGATAGATTTGTCTAAGCCCGTCGATTCTATAACCGTGTCGGCGAGTACAGCGAGGTCTTGAAGATCTTCTAATTTAGAAGCTGCAAGAATGCCGCGGCACTGAGAAGGAAGGTATTCAAGAAAAACAGTTTTCAGTACAGCGTCATTGATTAATTTGCCCGCCTGATTCCTCATAGTAGCTAAAAGTTTAGACGGCTTCCCGTCCATCGCGAGATTACCGCCTAAAATTTTGCGCAATTTGGCCTCTTCTGAAGACGCGAAAGTTGCGATGACGCGTTCCTTAATACGAGTGTATGGGTCCGCAATATTAACATCGCGCATGAGATCGCAAATAACGGTCGCGACTTCCGGATCAAGACCGGCAATGACGGTGTCGGCCATAGTACGCTCGCTAGTAATTATTGAACATCTAAATGTTGCTTCTACTTGCTGAAACCACGTTGCGGGGTCCAGTTTAAAGAATGGAGGAATTTTCGGAATGCGGTAATGATCGACGTGTGCCTGACCTTGCTGCTGATGTTGTTGCTGATGTTGTTGAGCGAATTGTGCAAGTTCATTCCTGGCGTGGTCACGCTCGGCTCGTAGACGCGCTACCAGTTCGGCTGCTGAATCCATGGTGTGGACCGCGCTGCGCTGCTTCGATGAGGAGTGTCTTTACAGCACGCTGAGAAATGGTTGCAGTTGGTATAGCTGTCACGTGCGTCCAGCACGCTGAAAACTGCTTGGCTGCTACTCCGGTGTGCGACCAGCACGCTGAAAACTGCTTGGCTGCTAATCTTGGTCCTCCGACTCCTTGCGACGTTGATATCACGTCGGGGTCACCAATGTGGATATAGTCTAAATTATTATTTACTAATGCAGTTCCACTTCTGCAATATCTTGATGTCGGAGGAAAATTGAATTTAGAAAAATAACTCAAATGTAAAGAAAATAACTTATAGAAATTTATTTATTACAATTGAGAACTTATTAGAAAGAACGTGTTGTCACGTCGCAAGATTACAAAAGAATGAATGACAACAGTTGCCGCTTGGCATAAGGAGAAGTTATTTTGTTTAATTTGCCAAGGCAACTGTTGTTATTAACAACGATAAAAATATTTGAACTCGCGCCGATAAGATATTCCCTACACTACGTACAGCGCCAATTCGTGCAGCGGCGAAACGCTGAAACTGTTCGCCAAATTTAGTTCCGACTCTACCGCTAGATGGCGCTCTCGAGAAACGTCCGTACAGCGCCAATTCATGCAGCGGCGAAACGCGCAAACTGTTAGCCAAATTTAGTTCCGAGTCTACCGCTAGATGGCGCTCCTGAGAAGCGTCTGTGGCGGATGTAGATAATGAAGATTACTAATGTAGTTTTGGTTCCCTATCAACAGATTTATTCTATTGTAAATAAACTAAAATAAAGATTCTGAGTTAACACGTCAAATTATCTAAAGTATTTTATTATTATTACACACTCCTCAGAAGTTTCTCGAGAGCGCCGTCTAGCGGTATAGTGGGAACTAAATTTGGCTAACAGTTTGGGCGTTTCGCCGCTGTATGAAATGGCGCTGTACGGAGATTCGTGCCGGAATTTACACGACATCTTATGGGTAAAAGCGGGACGAATCATTTGCTGCTGTAATTCATATTCGGTACTCTTCATTTTGCATGAATCTTTTTCATCTTTCTCGAACTAGGGTCGGAATAATTGTAATTGTAATTGTAATAACTATTAATGTAGAGAAAAGATTCAACTGATAACTCTACTGATGAATGTTGCTAAGGGTTAACTCTATATATTTCCTGACTGTAAATATCACTGTATCATTATTAATAGCGAGTTATTATTAAATTTTTCCCTTGAACTGCGCAGCTGAGGGAGAAGTCGCGCGTCCATATTTCTCTCTCTCTCTCTCTCAAAGTAAATTGCATAAGTCTGTCCTTGTCGGACAGACAATCTAGCTCTCATGTTCTCCTAATACTATACCCTGGTAAGTACCCATCCTATTCGATAACGATTCGATAACAGTAACAGCCATCGCACGCGAAACAATATGTCCCAGCAAGCTGTTAGCATTAGTAAATTTATGAAACACATATAAATTGGCTTTTGTCAATGCGGTTCAAGCTGTATCAACATTAATTCCTCCAGGAAGAATAAAAAAAAAAAAAGAACAATATGACTCGCGCGTCATCCGTATGCGAAACACGTGTCGCGTATTGCGTTGCTTGAAAAGTTCGCCATAATTAGTCAGAGCACTGGACACTTCATCCGTTATCGCCTGCTTATACAAATGCATTTCTTTTTTTACGTCGTGTCATCAATCCTCACACCATCGAACGCTGTCGAACAACCGCACAGCGGAAGTTGATGTGAATTTTACACCAAAATAGTTACGTCTGTAGTTGTCAGAATAACGTCGCATGTGAGAATTTAAAAAAAAAAATTTAGTTTATGCATTCATTGAACTTTATATAGTACATGGTCTGTACATAGTCTGTAGTACCCAACGAAAACATCCTGTAAACAGGTGCCAAGTTCTCTATGGCCGTAAAAAGTTGTGAGATCAAACAAAATACGGCCAAGTTCGTTAGCTTAGAAATACCTCTTGCAATACTGAAAAAATGCGTTTATAAAAATTAGTTTAAAAGAACGCTATTTAATTTTATAAAGATACATGGAGAGCGAAATTATTCAAATTTGGCAGCTACCTAACACCTTTTATGGCCATTGGTTTAAAAAGTAACGGCCAAGTTTGAATAATTTTGCTGAAAAAACATTCAAAGTCTCTCTGCTTCATTGTTTGGTGTGTAGTAGTGCGTACTATCGTTGTTGACTTGCAAACTACGTCGTCGCTTAACAGCACGAAACTGCCTTGTAACTTGTAATTTACGAACGCGCACAGCGAACGGCGTTCCACGTGCCACACAGACGACACGACACGACACGACACGACACGACAAGTTTCAACAGTTTCCGTTTAAACGGCTAGGAAAGTCTTGTTGCAAAAGGCAAAAGGTACTCTATACTCTATAGTATCGGATCGAAAGGATTCGAGTGTCCGGTACGGTAATCTGATCGATCGATTTTTGTATGTCGTATGACAATGGCGAGTTGACGCAAACCACCGACCTGTTTCTTTCGTATTCCGCGAGGAACTGTTTCTTTTCGATTCGACATGTTTCGCGGAAAGCGTGAACGATTATACTTAGCCGCGAGGTAAATCCTTGAGCACTTTTACTCGCCCGGACATCTTTCCGCGTATTATCCTTGCGCAATCCCGCGATAACGTCGACAACACGCCTGGCGTTTTCTAGCGAAATGAAAGTTCCAGGAATCCGGAACGAGATTTCCTTCTTCGTGATTCGATAAACAGGATAATTTTAATGAAACGATGGATCTTTAACAGGAATCTAACGATCCTTGCAACATTTACGAATAATACGGTGACTCGAGAAATATATTTCTTCCTAGAACTTCCTCTGTCCTTACTTCTTCAAATAGTATATGCCAGATTTTAAATTTCGAGCTAAGACATTCAATAATATCTTTTTCTTTATTCGAGCGTTATAGTAACCGTAACATGATACGGTTCATTCGAGTAAAGACGATAGAGAATTTCTAAAAACAAAAAAAAACTTCCATTATCTTGTTAGAATGTATGCCAAGGTTGAGCAGCACACGATACACATTGTTTTGTGCATGTTGAAGTTTTTTTTTGCTTGCTAGACACATTGTTCGTCCTTGCACAGATATTTACAGATATTCATTTTATTTGTTCTTGATCTGCAACGTTATTTCCACCGACGCGACGCCGCGCCATTTGCGTACGCTAGCTCGTTTATGTTCGCGACTAAAAATATTAATGATTTCTTGTGTTTCAAACATTTTCACATGCCACAAATGTAAATATGTATAAAGATCCGCAGTCTAATCATTACTGTACGAGCCGGTGATCGCGAACGGTATCGGATGTAGATGACGTATGACGATGATCCACAGTCAATATCGTCCTTCAGGACGCGGATCGGCTGGACGCCGTGCGCCGATCATGACTGTAACAAACAAAAAAATAAATAAATAAAAGAAAGAATAGAAAAAGGTAAAATTGCCGTGAAATTGCCGTGAAATTGCCGTAAAATTGCCGTAAAATTGGCATTAAATTGGCTGTAATTCGTGTTCGCCGAACCCAAAGCGCGATCATTTAGAGGAGGTGCGACGCGACGCAACGCGACGCATGCGTTCGCAACCTGGCGAACAAACGTACCGACCCGCTGCGCGGCATGGCGACAGGTTCGTGGAGGAACTGGAGGGAGGCTCGGCACGTGTGAAACGGCTGTAGATTTAATCAGTGTATGGAGCAGATACGTGCGTCGACACACCAGATCGGTAAGACTCGCAATCAGTCGTACATGGAAAAGCTCGATCGGACGCAGGAGCGCGCGCGGTCATCTCGATTTATCCTCCGAACCGTAGAGCCGTAGAGCCGTAGAGTCGTAGAGCATCGAGAAAACACTTTTAACGTAAGAAAAATTGCCATGTTTCTTGGGGCGATCAGCGCCTGATGGATCATGGGTGTAGAGATGAATATTCGCGGCGGAAGAAAGGATCGTGAATCGTTCGGAACGGTCCAGACAGGCTGGCTGGTCGCACGCGAGCAGGAAACAGGATAATCACGTGGACGATTCGGCCTCGCGTGGTCTGCGATCAGGTGACGTACTCCGCGTACTCTGTGCGTTCTCGTCCGTCAAGAAAGATAAAGATAAAGACTAGAACAGGAAAAAAGAAGAAAAGCGGACTCGTTAATTGCCTGTTGGAAGTAGATCCGCTAATTGGCAGCGGTGAATCGACGACTCGAGCGCTCCGTCCGTCCGCGGCAGGCTCAATCAGACTACGCTCGTTGCATAAGAAATGAATCTTCGGCGAACAATCGAGTGAAGGACACGGTTAGGCCCGTGCTAAACAAACGATCTTCTGTGATTACAGAAGGTCGCGCGAGCGAGCAGGATGCTCTAGGAAAGAGAAGAGACATCATTCCAACATCTTTCAAATGTGTCTGTGCTATCTGGGAAACTGATAACTTGATCCCGTCAGGCAACAGCAGGAAATAGTCGAAATCGTCGCAGTGAATCAAAAATGAATAAGGTTTGCACGAACAAATAAATCTAAAAATAAAAATAGAATCAGTAAATATAACAGTCACGATAATATAATAGAAATTGAAAATTCAAGGCAAATAATAGAATTAACGAAATTGCGATTAGTTTGTAATTAGACCAGAACGATACAAATACTAGGAGATAGAACAGGACCGCGATTTAATTACGAACAAATACCGAAGTCACGAAAAGAACGTAGTGAAAACGAAAATGATACAAGTCGAACGGACACGGGCGCGACACGCGTGCGAAGCGACCACATGCACCGTTCGAATTGTAAACAATGAAGCTAGGCGAGTCGCGCTCGACCGCTAGGGGAACATGAAGCGCCGAACAACGATGCGATCATGCGAACCGGCGCGACGAAAATAATTAATTTTCAATGGAAGAGGCATCTTTCGATCGTCTCGAAGACCACGACGACGATCGAGCCTCGACTATCGATCGACGAGTCACGGGAAACACCGCAAAAAAGAAAATGCGGATTCCCGGGGATCGAACGCGCGGAATATTTTTGGTGACAGCGGTGGGATAATAATGTGTGATCTCTCACCTAGATCACCAGCAATCTCACCTGGCACGTACTCCTCCACAGGCTGTCCCCATTCTGCTGGGACATTGATATCCCAGTTTGTCAGTGCCTGTATTACATCACGGGCTAATTGACGTTCAGGCCGAGGTAGATTGACAGCTGAGGCTGGCATGAGAGTTAGTGGCACCTGACTCTGCATTGCAAACAATCGTCGCATTATTAGTGTAAATGCTTGAGCCCTGATACTGAGCTTGGTATTCATGATGGCAAAAACATCGTGTCTCTCTACAAGCTTTACTCCATGAGGTAGAGCTCGCGCAGCACGTGGCCACCCCGCACGCTCTTGGTTCTGTACTTCCCGTGCAAGTTGCTGTCTTTCATGCCTCTGTCTTATGGCATCTGGGGCATCATCATGGATCTCATCCCCTTCATCTTCTTCTGGCAACTTGAAAATTTGATCACCAACCACTCTGTATTTATTCGCATCCTCACCAACTGCTCTCATGAATATTGCATTTATGTCCATGTCATTACCCACCATGTCTCGAGAAACATTAAAGATGGCAGTTGCCATCTGCCTCAACTCACCTTCCGACCGTTTACAGATTGTTCCAACCTGACCTTGGTAATCTGTAAAGGCCTGGTCTCTCATCAGGTCCCTTTTCATGTAAGTACACAGGTATGCTAGGTCTGCGTACTGACGGATATTTACGGTTGGTCTCACAAGGGAGCAAAATGGATTACGCAATAAGTCTCTGGCCTGGAGCAAAGAGTTCTTAAATTGATCAATGGGAATACCCTTGTTGATCAAGAAATCGGCATCAAAGTATTGAAGTCGCGTAATCACGTCGGCAATCGTGGTTAGATATGTGACACTGTTATTGCTCCCTTGTTCTATAATCCATGTGAGTGATACTCCCTTAGGAACCTGCCCCATTGACCAACAAACAACAAGTTGACGGTATACGTCTGCCCATTGGGAATCAATTGGGACATACATGCGAGTATAGTGATTCACAATCGTGTCAGAGACAAAGGCATTTAAGTTAATTCCAGGTATTCTCTTCTCGAATTGAACTTTCCTTCTGTATACCCAGTACTGGGTAACATTGGACTTTTTAGCTAACGACGTTAAATAACAGAACATGGCACCTGCTATCAGGCACCTAACTTTCTCTATGCACTGTACTGCCTTCCCTTCGTAATAACCCAGCATGGTGTCGTGTTGAGCATTGACCCACTGAGCCAATACGTTTTCATGAAGGTCAAAAGCAATGTCATCAAGAACTACATGCTCATCGTTTATAATGCCTAACTGAGTCCATGCAAGCCTAGCTTCATTGTTGGCAAAGAAGCTGTTAGGTAAAACTTGACCTCTAAATGTGTAAAACACAACTTTTTGCAAGGAAACAATAGCATTACCAGGTATGATGTCCTGGCATTGTTCTTGGGTAGCCATAGCATCTCCTGCTGCTTTACAGGCCCTGATTACTTCTAATACCAAACATCGAATTGAATTGATATTAGGCTGTTGGCTTTGGAGGTGTCGAATAACCTTGATGCGTGCGTCGTTGCGGTCAGCTAGACTTGATTTGCCCCTCACTCCTGCTATCCCAACCATTTCCCCATATGTGCGTGCCAGTATCGTATCTGCATCACGTACACCGACAGATGCAGCCCAGCTTTCAGCAATGGTTTCAGCGATCAGTGGTCTAGCATACCAGGTAGTATATGTATCGAACATAGCTCTATGCTCATCACTCAGCACATCTCCGGTAGCAATTAAGAGAACTGGCAGGTGAGGGCTTGTCGATGGCGTCATTGGAACCCCCTTGTTCCTCGCTTGTAAGAGCCTCTCCGAAAAGCTGAATCTGGCTGCCATTTTTTGATTATGATAGAACACCTAACAAACTTAAATGGGATATTGTTAGGATAGAATTAAGACTGAAGAT
Source organism: Lasioglossum morio (assembly GCA_916610235.2). Lineage (NCBI taxonomy): Eukaryota > Metazoa > Arthropoda > Insecta > Hymenoptera > Halictidae > Lasioglossum > Lasioglossum morio. The sequence goes on from OU744333.1 coordinate 15,653,549, forward strand.
CAGAACACCTCTTAGTTAGGATTTACCAACAAATCTGATTATATAATAAGTATTGTAGTCCAAAAGTAAGATTATCCTGAGTATCATACACTATAAAGAACGTAATATTATAAGAACAAAAAACATATACGTGTGGAAAACCACGCGCGGTGGAAGTGAAACTTCTTGCAGTCTAGTAATGTTTAGAAGCATATTAAGATTGGAAATGTTAAAAAAAAAACAAGATCAGGAACAACCAATACAAAAAAAAACAAGATCAGGAACAACTAATACAAAAAACAAGATCAGGAACAACTAATACAAAAAAAATCATAGAAAAAGTTTCACTTCAAACATAATGAACGATCAAAATTTGCTTCGCAAAGAAGGAGAGTGTATGAGAAAGAAAGAAACGTAGTTCATAGCATTTCCCATACGCTCTCTTTCTTTGCGAAGCAAATTTTGATCGTTCATTATGTTTGAAGTGAAACTTTTTCTATGATTTTTTTTGTATTAGTGGATCCTGATCTTGTTTTTTTTTTGTATTGGTTGTTCCTGATCTTGTTTTTTTTTTTAACATTTCCAATCTTAATATGCTTCTAAACATTACTAGACTGCAAGAAGTTTCACTTCCACCGCGCGTGGTTTTCCACACGTATATTTTTTTTTTATTTTACAGAGATATATAGCCTATTAGCTATTGCTAATAGCTAAAAAAACCTACCGTGTGTGGAACAGAATAAAAAAGAGGTATGTATATAAAATACAAAATTACATTTGAAATAAATACATGGTTACGTTACGACACCACGTGCAAATACTTTTACATTAAATATTTTTATTTTACAGAGATATATAGCTAATAGCTAAAAACCTACCGTGTGTGGAACAGAATAAAAAAGAGGTATGTATGTAAAATACAAAATTACATTTAAATAAATCAAGTTATTCTACGATACAGAGCTCCGTCCTTTGTATTACATTTCTCGTTGTGGCCATCATTAGAGCGTCTCTTTTTATGCTATTACATGCATTTGTTATTTACCTTTGAAGATATGTTCAATCCGTTGTACACGACAGAACCAGGAATAATGTTCAATAACTTTGGAATCACATAACAAATGCATGTAAAAGCATAAAAAAAGACGCTCTAATGATGGCAACAACGAGAAATGTAATACAAAGGGTGGAGCTCCGTATCGTAGAATAACTTGATTTATTTAAATGTAATTTTGTATTTTACATACATACCTCTTTTTTATTCTGTTCCACACACGGTAGGTTTTTAGCTATTAGCTATATATCTCTGTAAAATAAAAATATTTAATGTAAAAGTATTTGCACGTGGTGTCGTAACATAACCATGTATTTATTTTAAATGTAATTTTGTATTTTATTTTATATATACATACCTCTTTTTTATTCTGTTTCACACACGGCAGGTTTTTTTAGCTATTTTTACCTATTAGCAATAGCTAATAAGCTATATATCTCTGTAAAATACAATGAATAGAAACGAACTGTGACGCACTATAAACAGTGTGTGGATCTGGGGCACCCATTCGCACGCGATGGCCACTAGATGGCGGCGTCTTCAGCTTCAGTGACAGAAAAATGGGGTACCTTGAGTACCCCGCGATGAATTCGAAGTCGCGAATTTTTGGACTTTTTGTAGCTCTTTCTCCACTAGTAGCTGCCATTGTATATTAAAATATTAATAATAACGTACCTCTCGTTGTGGATCGCACGTCCCGCCAATAATACTGCACCGGTACTGACTAACTGCCCGGTATAACCAACATACTCCCGCCAATATAACGGCCTCAGGGCTCTGGCCGCTATGTTACCTTATTCTAGACACGGCACTGTTTTTGCGCCATCTGGTGGCCATCGCGTGCGAATGGGTGCCCCAGATCCACACACTGACTATAAACGTGTCGGCAAGCCTTCTGCTTTCGTGCTCTCTCTCTCTCTCTCTCTCTCAAACCGCACGAGAGTCTGCGCACTAGCCACTTCCAACTCGATCGGATTTATTACGTTCTACATTTGTTTTTGTCATTATTATTATTTGTTTATGTAAATAACACGTGTTGGTTAGAAACAAACTGTGACGCACTATAAAATCCCGACAGTGTGATTTTCAACTCGCTCGTAACCAGCTATCACTTCCGTTCTCTCAGAACGTCATATCCGTTCTCTCAGAACGTCATATCCGTTCTCTCAGAACGTCATATCCGTTCTCTCAGAACGTCATAGGGTATGCGCACAGTGGAGCCGTTTTCGTCCGACGTCCGACTACGGCGCACACGGACAAGCGTTCCGAGGCATGTGTTGGTGCCGGTCCGACCGATTTCGTCCGAAAAGATGCTCACAGTGGGCCAGATTTCGTACGAAACGGTCAAGGTCGAACCTTTCTAAGTGCTTCGAGAAGGGTTTCAATGGGCAACCCCATGAGGTCTCAACGGCCGCTCGTCGGTCGGAGAGAATGAAATCATTTTCATTTCCCTCCGACATCGGATGGTGCAGCGTTCGCTTTAAATAATTTTCACGTCGCCAATTTTGAAGTATCCGTATTTTTAAAAACGGGTTCGTGAAGAGAACACTTGGGGCTATATCATCATTATTTTTATTTTTTCAATTTTCTGTTGCTACGATGGCAATGCACCTGTTTAAAAAACAATTGCAAGATAAACTATGAAAACAAATATTTTTTAAACTGAAATAATTTTTATTAAATACTCTTGTAGTTTCGCGATGAGCACCCAAAACTCATTTTTATCGTTCTGTTATAGTTTGGCCGTTGTAATGTAATGAAAAACTTCTGACACCTCGTATTTTATTACACGTACGTAAAACCATCAATTTTTAAGATTTCAAAGAATTCTTTGAGATGCGTTCATATTTTACTAACGACTGCAACATATCCAAATTTGAACAAAATTCGAAACAGTAGTTGCATCTCGCATGGAATGATTCATCCTTCCCCGGCAAATCATTGACTACTACTACTACTACTACTACTAGGAAAGAGAAGCCATCGCCGTCGGGGAAGAAGAGACGTTCGGACGATCTTCGAGAAGAAAGATGACCGGGTTCAGCTTCCAGAGGATACTCGAGAGCAGAGCGCCTCTTCTAAAATGGATGCCGCTATACAAGCCGAAAGACGCGCTAGGCGACCTAGTTGCTGGCCTAACTGTCGGCTTGACCTTAATACCTCAGGTACATACTTTCCATGCAATGTCCTCTTACAAATGTTATCGTTCTCCGCGTCCGATCGTAGACGACCGTTTCCACTCGCGTGTGTCCTTTGCTTCCAGGCGATCGCCTACGCCGGACTGGCAGGATTGACACCCCAGTATGGATTGTACAGCGCGTTTGCTGGCAGTTTCGTTTACATTTTTTTCGGCACCTGCCGTGAAGTCAATATTGGCCCGACCGCGTTGATCTCGCTGCTGACGTACACCTACGCGAGGTAAGACGTCGCGTCGCGTCGTCTCGGAGTGCTCGTGACCAGCCGACGAGAGACAGTTTATTATTTCCTGTGGTAGCCTCGAGCGCCAAGATTCGTTGCTCTTACCAGACTGGAAAAGACTGGAAAAGACTGGAAATCAACGTACAGAGTGTACAGAAACAATAAAAGGTAATCGTAGGGGTCCGACGTAGGGGTTGGCTGAATACACCTACACCTCTGGATCGGTGGACATTTCTAACTTTGTAGAAACTTGCCGCAAAATATATAATAGTTTATAACAAAGAAAATTGTTGTTAAACTTTCTGTTTGCATTTTTACACCAATACCTTCTACTCATCGAGAAGAGAACAGATTTAAAAGGATTAGGTTAAAATTGTTCGCAAACAAATAGTTATTGAGATATAAGCTGTTAAAGTTCTTGCAAAATATATTCTACATTCTGTAGAATTATATGTACGTATATGTATATGCGTATATAGAGAAAAGCCTACTACTACAGTCCACACGACCGCGACCGTGTCGATGAGACACTTAGAACTGATCGTCTCCCTACCCATTCGGATCATAAATTTCAAGTTGCAAAATATCAAAGAATTTTCTCTTCTACATGAGTGGAAGGTGTTGACGTAAAAAAAAAACAACTTTACCAATAATTTTCTTTGTTACAAACAATTTTGCGGCAAGTTTCTACAAAGTTACAAATGTCCACTGATCCAGATGAGATGCAGATTCACGATTCGCGATTCACGATTACTTTTTATACACCCTGTACGAGAGACGGTTTCGTATGCATAATTGCGAGCAATTGCGACCGGCAATAAGATTGAATGACCCCTGAAAAGAGCGCTCGCGTCGATCCCCGCGATTAAGAAATTTCTGACTCGAAACCAACTGTGACTTCATTTTCGACAATCGGGTCAACGACTCGTTTACGATGCTCTTGTATGGTATTGTGTTTCTCAGATTGGTTTACAATCGGTAGTACAACCGAGTTTTGTACTATAGTTAAAGCACGTAGCGATCGTTTGAACCTCTGCGATGTTTCGAATCTTTATGTATCCAACTATCCAGTTATGTATCCGCACGTATAGCTGAACGAATCGACACTTTATACTTTATACATACATATAGCTGGATCGAAATCCAAGGTAATATGCGATACGATTTACTGTACCATAAGCCCTGCTTGTCAATAGTTTTGTGAATGGTCTGCAGACCATTTTTATTTCGCATAAAAACCACAATTTCCACAATTTCATTAGAACCGACCACAGCGAATGTTCTGATATTCGAAAACAGCCATATTTCCCTATCTGGTTCAGATATTCGCGTATGTATAATCGTAAAAGTGATAATAATCGATAGTTAATCGCGAGCGCGTCGCTTGCGAATACGCTACACAGAGACTGACGACAGAGCCCAAGATCGAAAGTATATTGTATCTACTTACAGAGGAAATCCGGAGTACGCAGTCCTACTATGCTTCCTGTCAGGATGCGTCACGATGATCCTGGGGATCCTCAGGCTAGGATTTCTAGTGGAATTCGTTTCGGTTCCAGTGGTCTCGGGATTTACTTCAGCGGCTAGCCTCATCATAGCCTGCAGCCAGATAAAAAGCTTGCTGGGATTAAAGATCCACGGAGAAAGTTTCGTGGAGATTTGGACAGAGCTGGTGAACAATGTCGGACGGACCAGGATCCCTGACCTGATCTTGTCGTGCTGCTGCATTCTAATTCTGCTGACCCTGAAGGTAATTCACCGTGGACGCATATATATATATATATATATATATATATATATATATTTACATATATATATACAGTATATATATATATACTGTATTATCGTATATATATATATATATATATATATATATATATACGATAATACAGTACACAGTGTATGGTATACAAGTTGTTGCGCGGCGCGGCGCGGCGGGGAAAAGAAAAGAAAAGAAAAGAAAAAGAAACGGGTTAAAGAAACGCGATGGACGGTTCCAGAAACTGAAAGACGCCAAGGTCTCAAACAGGATACTGAAGAAATCCATCTGGTTCCTCGGGACTGGTAGGAACGCCATCGTCGTGATCATCTGCGCGGTGGTCTCGTACGTGTACGAGAGCCGGGGTGGCGCACCCTTTATCCTAACGGGACACATCGACACAGGATTGCCGTCTGTTGGACCACCGCCGTTCTCCAGAACAGTTGGGAACCAAACCGAGACCTTTGTGGAGATGTGCAAGAACCTGGGCATTGGGATTCTTATTGTTCCACTGATTTCAATCATTGGGAACGTCGCCATCGCTAAGGCCTTCTGTGAGTTAAATTCTTCTGTGAGAAAAAATCAAGAAACGGAAGCTTCGATCTAATTTTAATTTACAACTAGACTGCGCATATTTATGCAAAATCGAAATTTTCCGCATCAATTCCAAGTATACATCGTATATACATCGTTTAGTTGAGAATTATAGTGGGTTCAAGCTGAAAATGAACAGACAAAGATTATCTGTTTGTCGACAAACATGAAATACCGATAGCCAATAGCTAATACTTATTACATAGAAACATATAGAGTACATATACATATTATCTATTACATCTATTATACGGTAATATACGTATGCATATGTAGTAATACATATATTGTATGTATACGATAAATCGTTGCAGCACGAGGTCAGACTCTCGATGCAACGCAAGAAATGCTGACCCTCGGTCTGTGCAACATAGCAGGGTCCTTCTTCCACTCGATGCCAGTCACCGGTTCCTTCTCCAGAAGCGCCGTGAACAACGCTTCCGGTGTGAGGACACCTTTCGGCGGCATATACACAGGTTAATTGAAACCACTTGAAACTGCGAATATTTATTCAGACAAAATCAAAAAATACTCACCGAGAAATTTCACCCGTAGGTATTCTAGTCATCCTCGCTTTAAGTCTGCTCACGCCATACTTTTATTACATCCCGAGAGCGACGCTCAGCTCTGTGATAATCAGCGCGGTGATATTCATGATCGAAGTAAAGATAATCAAGCCGATTTGGAGATGTAGCAGTAAGTAGAAATTTAGTCAGCTAGTTGGTTGCTAGTCCCTAGCTAAACTATACCATTTATATACATACATATATATGCGATTGCCAAAAATCGACTAACCCAACTTATGGTTGCAGAGCGAGATCTGATCCCTACGATCGTGACATTCTTCGCGTGCCTGTTTGCCGGAGTCGAGCTGGGGATTTTAATAGGGGTGACGATTGATCTGGCTATATTAATTTATTTCAACGCCAGGCCGACAATATATATCGAATACAGAAATGTAAATACATAACAATGATCGACGAAGACTTTTAGAAGTTGCTATTTTAAAAATATTTCTTTTTTCTGGTTGTTGTTGTTATTTCTCTTATCGTTAACACAGACTCCCGCGGTTAGCTACATCCTCGTGCGACCCACTGCGGGTTTACTCTTTCCAGCGGTGGACTACCTGAGGATATACTTGATAGAGCACCTGGCTAACAATCAGCAGAAGCTACTGAAAACCTTCAAGAACCCAAGAATCGTCGTGCTAGACTGCAAGCATATCGATAAAATTGATTTCACCGCGGCGCAAGTGAGTAGAAACATTTTCGAGTATTATTCAGTCTGCCTGTATGTATGTATGCGTGTGAATGCGAGCGCGCATCTGTGTGTGTGTCGTGTCTGTCCTGAATCTTCTTCGAGCTACGGAATCTTGTCTCTATGATCTTCCGATAAAAACGAATCGATGAGAGAGATAAGCGTAGCGTTTCTTCGCAGCACACTGTCCAATTGATTCTCGTTCAATGATCGCCACCAATCGACACCAAACAAAAAATTCAGGACTGATCAGGACTGATTTCGGACATGTTTCCGGCGGTATCGTCGAGTACATTTTGTTTTCGGTGATGTTCGTAGGGGTTGAACACTGTGATAAGCGACTTCAAGGAGAAAAACCATAAGCTGATCATGTTGCGACCATCCGCGGAGATCTTGAAAAGCGTCCAGTCGCTGTCCGACGAAATCATTCAAGTGGCACACACAGACGCGGAGCTTGTCGCGATTTTGAAGGAGTATGGTTTGAGCAACAGAGTCCTGGAATTCGATGCTGAACTAATCGACGTAACGAACATAAAAGCCGACAACAGGCCAAAGGACGAACGTGCAAGCACGAATCTCTGAAACACGGTGGAAAATTAGGAAATCAATTTGACCCTTCATCGTGCTGGAACAATTTCCTACAAATTCTGCATGTCTCTATTCTTTTTTTATTTTCTTCGCATTTTCTCTCTTTTTTTTCTTCAATATATATATATATATATCGAAAATCGAGTTATAGGGACTATCAACGATATCGTATAAAATCGTAATGAACATTAACACGTATTCACGATTATATATGAATTGTATAATATATAATTCGTACGGTTCTTTTTTTGTTTTGTAACTTTTACCAGCAATTGATATAGATCCATATGAAAAATTACTTGCTTCATCCTTTCACCCAGTCTTCTTCTATTCTTCTTTCTTTCTTTTTTTTGTTTGTTTTTCTTTTCTTTTCTTTAAAGAGAAGAACTCTATTGACGCGTGCAGTTTCTTAATATGTATAAATCGAAGGGATAATACTGTGTGGTTATAAATGCATACCAGAATATGTCGAAAGAAATAATATATATGTGTGTATATATATATATATATATATATATATATATATATATATATATATATATATATATATATATATATATATATATTCTAATTAGTTTATATAACATCTACCAAGTACGGCAAGTTCAATGTTTTACTTTGTAAAAACTTGTAAGTCCTCGAAAAATAAACTATATGGTATTTCTTAACAATATACGTAATATTTGAACAAAAATAAATGGTTATATAAAACGCTTTTGCCTCCGAATTGATAGAGAAAACTAGAGGAAATTGTAGAATACGAAAAACGAAGGAAGTAATCGTAAAAGAAAAAAGTAGTCGTGGCCCGACGTTGGGCAACGGGAAATTAAATGCATACATCAGACTTATGTGATTCGCGAACGGTTCGAACTACAGCCGACAACGATAGAGTCGACGACTCCTCTTTCACCAGTCTTCCATTTTCTTTTCCGTTTTTAGGAAGGAAACGTTATTTAAAAGAACCAAGCGAAACTTTCTCCGTGACACGAACTAAACTCTAAATCGTCATACGATAATACTTTCGATCACAGGAACTTAAAAAAGAAAAAAAAATACATATATATGTATATCGGGAGAATTCCCGAGAAGAGTCCGGATACAATATTAAAAAGATACGCTTCCTACGGAAATCCGAGTAACGAGTAACACTATTTTAAATCCAAGTCCATTAGACTGACGCCGATAGAGATGTCCGAAGAGAATCTAGAAAATAGATCTGCTACTTTCACACTTGTTATCATAGGAAATAGAACAAGATGAGGCTATCGCGTAATTGGCAGTTACAATATCGTAAAATCCCTTTAAAGCTTCTCAACTTTGAAAAAGAGTCTATCGCTAAGTTGATGCCAAACATCTATGTGTAAGTACGATGCACGCGAAGAACGTGAAATATGTGTCTCAAGTAGATGAAAAAACTTTCATGCCTCCCACGCTACAGGGTCGACCAACCAACGCTGTCTCCTCGAACTATTTGCAAATTATAATTATCAATTGTATGAAAACACGCCTCGGACAAATGTTGCATTTTATCAACCTAAGGGGCAGTTCTTTAAAGATCGATATTATCTTCCGAAATGGTAGGAGCTGTACGAGGTCGCAAGTATCAAAAGTTACACAGAAGAGTTAGACACGGTCTTGTAAAGAATGTCCCCAAACAATTTGCAACTAGTTCGAAGCGATCGCATTGAACGGTCCACCGCCAGTTCATAAAAAGACAACGACGATGAGAAAACGGCCCGAGGGGCGTATGAACGTGCAACGATTTTGTACGGTGTGACTGCAACGATCTAATTCGTAAACTAGAAATGTATTATGCGCCTGTGGTGCTCGTTACTGTGTTGCTTGTTGCTAGTTGCTAGTTGCTAGTTGCTACGTCCTTACTGCTCCATCGTTTTGCGAATGCCGCGGACAAAGGTCGCTCTGGATGCGAGCTCCTTAGGTGACACGTGATAATTTCCATTCTTATGATACTGTGGGGCATAGGTTTGCGGATTAACGCCAGCGATGTATGTCGTGGATTTGTTATCCGTGTGTAGAGTGGAATTTTGAAGAACGTCTAACTTCCTCGAGTAGTTCACTCCGTAATACATGCATTCTTTCGGTGAGACCATGGGCGGAGTGCACTCGGAATCATTTCTCGCGTCGTCCTTCCTGTTGCCAAGCTCCAGATTACTTTGGAAGGATGAACAATGCTCGGGCATCCTCTGGTAATTGGCAGTGGCGCGCGGCGCGTATTTCTGACTCAGCAGATGCATGTTCGTGGATGCATTCCTCGCTGGGTCCATGGAGACCCCGTAGGAATACGGCCCGGTCGCCTGACCATCTTGAACGCAGCCTTGATAATCGTTCGCGAGAGGGACTCGATATTGGTTGGACCTTGCGCGAACATCCCCAGCACAGTTGTCCTTGATCTTGACGTTCGACTTGCACGCCTGCATGCTGCCGAAGCTATAGCTGTTGTCTAATTTGACTGGCACGGAGAAGCTAGAATTGCTCTCCAGCTGCTGCACCTGCTGCACCTGCTGCACATGCTGGAACTGCTTGTAAGGATTGCTCTGCATCGACGTTGCAACAGAGCAATTAATCGAGTCAGCCGCGGTACTCGAAGGCAGCACTTGACTCGGAAATGCGCTGCAGTTAGTGTAGGTTGTGTTCTGGAACAGCGGCGGTGTTGTGTACTGCATCATTGGATTCCAGCCCTGCATGCAGAGCTGAGGCACGTAGAACAGGGGACACTGCATATAGCCCTGCTGGATACCGTTGTAGTCCGTGTTGCATACGTGTCTCGAGTTCTGCAGCTGCATGTTCAACGGGTGCGCCGAGTTGATCGCGTTTCCGTAGAGCAACATATCTGGAAGCGACAAATTCCATTGATTATGCTGGCCAGCCGCCGGATGATTCTGATAACCCGACGACGTTGGTAACACCGAAGTCTGGCTGCTGTGCATAAGAATGTTCGAGGGTTCACCTTGCATTATACTCGGATTCTCTATGGTGTAGGAGGAGGTGCCCGGCATCAGTCCACTGTGGGACACTATACTGTTGTCGGTAGTTTTTCGCGACGTGTTCTGAACCGTACCGTTGTACTGGTTCAAGTATACCGGGGACACGTTGTGGTAGGACATGCTGTTGCCCATCGCGATGCCGCAGTTGCTCGGCTGATCCGATTTCTGATGGGCCATGTCCGACAGATACATGTTCCTCTCAGGGTTCTGAACGGAGCACTGACTCGCCATCTGAGCGCCGCCCTGAGCACCACCGTTGTCCAAGTAACTCTTAGTTTGTACACTCTGCTCGCTCTCCAGCTGTTGAGCGTTGCTTACGCTAGGAGTAGATTGTAGATCCGAGTAATACGAGCTTGTAGCGATTTTATGCTGCTGGATTGTGTTATCAGTATGCAACGATGACGTTGAACGAGTCGCCGTGTTCATCTTCTGAATGCTGTCGGAAAACTTGACCGACTTCGCCTCCGAACTTGTCTTACCGCTATTATTATTACTAGTGTGATCTTCCTCAGTCTTTGCGAATTGTACTTCGGTTCGGTTGCAAGGGGCAACTTGCAACGGGTGTGACGACTCCTGCGACATTTGAACGGACGCGCTTATGGTTGCGGGATCTTTGGTACCGTTTGAACAAGCATTCAACGATCTTGCGGACTGTTGGTTATGTACAGTTGAATCCAATGAATCTTCGGAATGACTCGCCCTGTAATCTTTCGACGAATTGTCCGGAACAACTTTCTTGTATTCGTCTGGCTTCTCTTTGCCGCTTGTGTCTTTCGAGAAAGGCTGGAACGTGCCCGAGGAACGCCTGTAAATGTGAGAATCTTTTTTAACCTTTTGCACACAGCCTTGATCGTCTTTCCAAGATTTCTCGCTGCTGGTTTTCGTGTGAGACAAATTTTGATAGCTTCTTCTGCACGGTACAGAGCCGGACGGCTTTCCCATGGCTCTTTCGTTCGTATTACATTCTGAAATGTACAAATTTTCTACAGTTCTCCTCGTGTACTTTAACATAATTCCATTTGGTCAGTGGAAAAGTTCAATGGCCGATTCTTACGTGTGTGTTTCGAATGTAAATTCATTTTCAACTTTTTCACTGACCTAATAGATCTATTAGAACGATCGTTTCATCTCTTACTTATTGTTACTTCACATTTTTTCTTTGACCCATTCTCGGCTGAATTAGCTGAAGTAGCGTTGTCGGTGAAACCAGATGAACGATTAATGGAATTCTCTTCTTCCTTGGTTGTATCCTTTAAATATTGCTGCTGTGACTTCACCAACGGTTTGTTCCTACTGTATTGAACATTATATGATTGAGAACGATTTATTTGAACTTTGTGAGATTTTCTCGGTTCGTCTGTCTCGTTGTTTCTTCTCCGAGAGCTGTTCTTCTCGTCCAATCCTTCCATAGATTTCCTTCTGTCACCGCTATCGTTATACGTAGAAAAAGTTTGCTTATAAAACTGCTGCTCTTTCATTTGCGTCCCTTTTCCCATAATTAATTGCCTATTATATCCGTTCACTTTATTACATTTATCATACTTGGATACAGCTAGCGAGATTTTTCTACAGTCTGTATTCGAGATTTTTTCGTTTTTGCGTACAAGCGAATGCAACGAATCATTTTGATCTTTGAAAACCTGTTTCGTACAAGATTCCTTTATCGAATTTCCTGCGAGCAAAACAATGTCAGAATTCTATTTTGTAATTATTAGACTGCGGATTTTATGCATTTTTATGTTTTTATATATTAATATATATTAAGATAATAAAAACGAGTAGCTCGAATGTAAAACAGAGAAAACATTTAATCAATTCAAAAATTCTGTTCTATTATTTCCATCTATGAAATTACGACTATTAGCAAGGGGTGTTCCCTTACATTATTGTCTTGCAAGTGATGATTCTTCAATTGAATTTTTATTTCGCATAAAAATCCGCAGCAAAGCATATCGTATTGTATCGTTGTGTTAGTTCTGAATCGTATTAGTCTCACCTGGGTGCCTCTTGACCTTGTGATCGTTAGTTTTGTTAATAGTAATCTTTGTAGTTGATTTTTGCATACCTTTCTCTAACTCTAGCACAGTTTGAGCTTTAGATTTCGCATTGTTGTTATTATTGTCGTGGCATTGCTTCGCATTTATTTGACTACTTTGGTCTTTATCTGCCTTTGTCGAATCAGGCATACTATGAATAGTGTCCCTAATTAAATAATTATACACATAATAAGTCACATGAATTGTAACAACAAGGCAAAGTAGATAACAGTTGTATTAATTAAGATTACAGTTGTTTGCCTACCATTTATTAGACGATTCGTTATAAGACTCGTCGGATTTCATTTTCTCTTCCTCCATGAGTCTGAGATGCTCCAAAGGAACATTAATGATATTCTCTGGCATGTTCATCTTTTTCACTTGTTGAGAATTTGGCAATAGGGAGCTAGCTATATTAACATTTTTATGCCAACCAGACTCCATAATACTATCCTCGACCAGCTCGACCAGCTCGACAACTTTCAAAGTAGGTTCAAGCGTATTGTTATTTGTAACGATATTATTCTTGTCTACGCGCTGGTTGTTCATAACATGATCATCGTTCTCTAGCTGAGGAGAGTTTGCAGCATCCTCGGCTGACACAACATCGGTACTGGTTTTCGATCCTTGGCTTGTTTTATTTGTCGCTGGAGTGCATACTAATTTATCTCCATCTGGAAATACTTTTGTGCTATAATAGAAAAGTTAATTTGTGAGATTAGAGACAACTTCTGAAAATTCATTTTCTAATATCTTATCTTTTCTTTGGTCGTAGAATACTTTACCATGAATCGACATAATTAACAATTCAGTGATTTATTCTCCTATTCACGACCAAATAGATTGTAGCGGGGACAAACAAAAGAATTATAATCGATAATGAATAACGTTCTTGTTTTCTATCGTGCTTGGTTATTAGAATATTTACAGCGAAACAAACGAATACCAAAGCAACGAAATGAAACGAAATGAAACGAAATGTAACGAAACGAAACGAAACGAAAGAAAAGTAAACTAACATATAAAAAACAGATATAAACGTACTGGCCTGAGAACTGAGAATTACTTTTCAGCCACTGCATATTATAGATCTTGCCGATTACGGCCATCTGCTTTATATCATGTTTCTGTTTTAAATCTCTATTAGTGGCATCCATTTTACCTATTACAAATGCATTTAAAGAAACTAAGCACATTTAATAACAAAAAACACAATTACTTACAATTATCATAGATGGAAAATATAAGATTATATTTATTTTAGCACAGACGAAACGTACGCGAAATCTTTCGAAACGATATGAAAATATAGAGCAGAGCACGATTACAACCATTTACAACGTCATTGTTAAACAGAAAATGGTGAGCCTCCACCACAGATTAAGAACGAAATAATATATCAATTCTTGAAGCTCGAGTCTGAAATTTTCGGATCGTTGCGTCAAACAATGGACGTATTTAGACGAAAATACAACGCAATTGTCACTGTGCTCGCGATCGAGTGCACAACCAAAGTAAATGAACGCAATAACCGAAAACTATTATGTACATATAGATAGAATAAAATATATTTACGACGCAACTGATATCGGATTAAATACAAGATTCTGTGCATGATTCTTGCGATCTTAGAACTGTACGGTTATTTACGAGAATGCTAATTCTTACCGTGTGCGAAGAGGCCAATGTTAATTCAAAGCAATTTAAAGTCTGTCGCAGAAATAGTTTCTCTCTTTCTCTCGGTTAACGTACAGACATTTAAGAACGACCGACCACTATAAAGGTCGCCATAATACTGCATAATACTGATGAGCGAGAGCGAGAGGTGAGAGCGAGAGGAACTAAATTTGGCTAACAGTTTGAGCGTTTCGCCGCTGCACGAATTGGCGCTGTACGGAGTACGGACGTTTCTAATTCGTACCGCAATTTATGTTGCGTCTTATGGGAAAAGCGGCACGAATCATTCTCTGCTGTAATAATATTCCGTACTCCTCATTTTTTATGAATAAATTATCTTTATTGTATATAATATTGTATATAGAATATTTTTCAATAATGTTTTCAATTTGCAATTTATTCTCATGTGATTACTGACTAATTTTTCTGCGAAACTTTTTATTAACTTAGTGACACAACTTAGAAGCACAACTTAGAGAGAGACACTTAGCAACACACTTAGAGACACAACATAGAGAGACACAACTTAGCGACACAACTTAGTGACACAACTTAGAAGCACAACTTAGAGAGTCGCACTTTGTGACACAACTTAGAGAGACACACTTAGAGAAACAATTTAGCAACACAACTTAGAGAGAGTTCTCTCTAAGTTGTGCTTCTAAGTTGCTTCTCTAAGTGTATCGCTAAGTGTGTCTCTCCAAGTTGTATCTCTTTGTGTGTCGCTAATAAATAATGGAACGAATGTTTGTGTCCGTGCGCCAAAGAAGGCCTCTCGATTGAATCGGATTTATTTGTTCTAAATTACCGACTGCATCGAGAAAAGTGCAGTCCCTCTGTTGAGAAACATGCGAACTGCACGTTCTCGTGCTCCGAATCCGAAGACAGTCCACAGTCCACAGTCCGTAGCAAGTAGCAAGTAGCAAGCGAAAACCGAAATGCCGGTTTCCAAGTTCAGTTTATGGCGAGAACCTGGACGGGGCGCGTTAATTCATTCTGATTCATTTGGATTGATTCTATTCTTGTTTGCTGAGGGACGTGCCAGGCAGGTGCCAGGTTCTCTCGTCTTCGATTCTTGTTCACGATCCTTCGATGAAACAGTTTCAACAAGTACGGAACAGCGTACTAAGTTGTACATATGTAGTAGCAGCAGGTTATGCCAGTCAAGATGAGCGTGATCGATATTTCCGTAAAGAAAATGACACGTACCAGCGGCGAAATTCTCCGAACTAATTGATGGTTCGTTAGTTCGTTTTATGTGATAGTTTGCATCGGAACAGGAAGCTCGCTATCGTATTACGAGATAAAAATGGTTGTGCTTTCCTCCAGTGAGGATTGTGTGAGTGCCCGACGCCCCGACGTTCGATCACCAGCAACAGTATAAGAAAAATCCTTGTCCATAGTCCATATCCGAAAGCGTGGTGCTGGTTTTTTCTTGTTCGGTGCATACTGGTGCATACACACCACACGCACCACACAGGCGCGCGCACTCACATCGATTGTCGCACACGCGGCGATCGTTAATGGGTCAAGCAGCCTATGGCCCTTTAATAAATTTGCTCAACAGAAACCAACAGAAACGGAACTCCGAAGGCCTGTTGGGAAACGTGTCGTGCTTTAACGGACCAAGTGTTCAATGACTCGTAAACCGACAAAAAGGACTACGTTCCATCGGCGTTGTCGTTAAAAATGCCGGCGAAATTAAACCTGGTGAATTTTACTCGTTTCGATTATGCAATTATTCAAGTGACACGAAGGTTAACACACTTGGCTAACTCTACTACGTGTTCCAATTGCAATTTTTGTCTCGCCAAAGGGGTCGAGAATGTTGGAAAAAAATTAGAACGTTAGCATTGGCCGAGCAATTATACCGAGGAATTTCAGTTCGCCAACTTTTCGGTCTTTGCTTTGCTCTTATTTTTCTCGCTTTCGACGTTTGTCGATTATCTTCTTCTTCCTCTTCTTTTTTTTTGTCCTGTTTGTGTTTGTGTTCTTCTTGTTCTGTTTTTATATACTCGTATACATAACACACTCGTCCAAACGATAAATATGTTTTCGCGAATAATTTCAATTATCGAATGAGGGGAGTATCGAGATTATTTCTGCCCGCTGCTGCTACCTACATATGTATATACATATCCTTACCGTTCACGAAGAATGCATATTGTTCGCGATTCGTGCAAAAAGTATGAAGGCTAGCCGCGACTTTTCCTCCACTAACTTGCGATAAAATCCGCGCTCCACCTAGGTATATAAGCAACCGAGTGGTTTCGGTTTCTTTCAGTTCTGCGCGGTATATCGCGAATAGCGAATGCTGTCAATTTAGATAGGTATTATCATTTATCTTTACTTTTTTTTTTATTTATTCATGCCACCGCAGTATAATTAAAGAGTAACGCACCCGTGGGAAGCTCCGGCGCTACGGTGAAAGTCGAGACTTTCACAGGTAAAAAGATTTCGCGCTTTTGACCGATCATAGTTACCAAGTGTATGTACCAAGTTATTTCGAGAGAAATAGAAAAATGGAAATAGAAATTTTATTTAAAAGTTGCTGTACATATAATTCTCTTCCAGTTTGATTCTATTGATTTCCAACGTAGCGTAACTTGAAACGGCGGCGCAGCGCGGCGCAGCGCAGGTTTCAAATGATCATTACTTAATACTTGAAAATTTGAAAATTGCCTCTAAAAATTTGTTTCGATTATGTGCAAACACTGACCATTTCTTTCGTAGTAATTTTATAGAATTTTTAAGTCGATAAGTCGATATTGGCTTTTTAAATGACTACTTTTTGTTTGAAAGGCTGAGAATATTCTGGATTTTTTCGAAGTTGCATATTTCTCTATTTGTAATGGCCTCCAACGCCATAGACCGAAAATGGCGGTCGAAAGATGACAAATTAAACAAATTGAGGAAATTTGTTAGGAAAAGGATACCGATCGTTCGTTGGCTGCCAACGTACGATTCGGATAAATTTTTCAACGATGCTATCGCCGGCATTACCGTGGGTCTCACTGTAATGCCACAAGGGCTCGCCTATGCTACTTTGGCGGGCCTAGAACCACAGGTATAATATAACTATTAACTATTCTAATATCTTTATTATTATTATTATTATTATTATTATTATTATTATTATTATTATTATTATTATAGTATGGACTCTATTCTGCATTTATGGGTGCTATGGTATACATAATATTTGGGTCATGCAAAGACATCACAATTGGACCAACTGCATTAATGGCACTTATGACGCACGAATACGTTCAGGGTAGAAACGCTGACTTTGCGATATTGCTCGCATTTTTGTGCGGTTGTCTGCAAATTTTAATGACTTTTCTACGTTTAGGTAAGATGATTTTCTGGTCAAGAGCTCAGTTTATATATGTATAGATTAGATTAGTCGTTGCATCATTAAAAACAAAAAAATATAACTGCTGGCTCTGGTGTAAGTGTAGTTTACTAATGAATTTGCAATATTTTGCAGGAGTACTTATAGATTTCATATCGATACCTGTCACAGTCGGCTTCACCTCTGCCACTTCCGTGATAATCGTGGCCTCCCAGCTGAAAGGACTTCTGGGACTAAAGATCTCCTCTCAAGGATTTCTAGACACTGTGACAAAAGTGTTTAAAAATATTCATAAGACCAGTCTATGGGATACCGCAATGAGTCTCTCTTGTATCGTTGTTCTGCTAATGTTTAGGGTAATGTATATTAAGTATACGTAATTATTATAATTGCCAACTGCAATTAACGATTAATTATACTTAATTATACTTGATTAAACTTATGATCGATTAATTTTATTAAATATTTATTCCACAGAAAATGAAAGAAGTCAAGTTCAAGTTCGGCTGTAATAACGAGAAGCCGAACAAGTACCATAGAACATTCACAAAAATAATATGGCTAATCTGTACGGCTCGAAATGCTATTATCGTGATTGTGTGCTCCGCTATTGCATACAAATTGAACTCGGCGGAGACCGGTTCTTCGTTTATTCTGACAGGCACCGTCAGGTCCGGTCTTCCACATTTCCGATTGCCTCCTTTCTCCACGCAAATTGGGAATCGCACGCTGGGCTTCGCCGAGATGTGCTCGGAATTAGGTGCGTCCATAGCACTGGTACCCATAATCGGGGTCCTTGGGAACGTGGCGATAGCGAAAGCTTTCGCGAACGGCGACAAAGTGGACGCCACCCAAGAACTAATCACCCTAGGAATTTGCAACGTGCTTGGCTCTTGTGCAAGCTCGATGCCAGTCACTGGCTCGTTCAGTAGGTCCGCTGTAAATCACGCGAGCTGCGTGAAAACGCCAATGGGTGGCTTGTACACAGGAATACTGATATTATTGGCTCTAAGCCTGTTAACACCGTACTTTTACTACATACCGAAGGGTAATATGCATTCTCATTTACAATACACGTACACCTATAAGTCATATCTCGCGTTTAGATGACACGTCTGACACGATATTCTCTTACCTTTACAGCTTCCCTGTCGGCAGTTATTATCTGCGCAGTGATATACATGATCGAATATCAAGTGGTCAAGCTAATATGGAAGACTAGCAAGAAAGATCTGATCCCAATGTTCGTCACATTTTTATTCTGCCTCACTGTCGGCGTGGAGTATGGCATACTGATGGGTGTAGGGACGAATCTCGTCTTCTTATTGTATCCCTCTGCACGGCCGACAATACACGTTGACAAATGCACCGTGAGTAGCGGGTTATGATTCACGATCCGACTGCGGATCCGATTACGGATTCGATGGATTTACCAGAAAAAAATTATTGGTTAATATTTCAGACTGCTTCTGGAGCCGAGTACCTATTGGTAACGCCGGGGAACAGTCTTTACTTCCCCGCTGTCGATTTCATTAAAAAGTCAGTTGGCAACGCAGGAATAAAGCAGGGCTCCTGTCATGTCCCGGTTGTCGTTGATTGCAGATACGTCTTGGGAGCGGATTTCACAGCTGCCAAAGTAAATGTTGCTATTCGAAAAATTCTGGATACATTCGAATATTGAATATTGTATTGTTCTTTGTGCGTAGGGGATTGAAACGCTGATCAACGAGTTTAACAATCGGAAACAGGGTCTGTATTTTTACAATCCTCGATCAGACGTGATTGCAGTGCTGAAAGGAACATGCGGGGAAGAATTCCAATATATTTCCACGCAAGAGGAACTGTCGTACTTCCTGTCAACGCATCAAGGTTTAAAGACTGATCATTCTTTCGTTACACACATGTTATTACACGTTAAAATATAACCAGTCACGAATTTCTGCACCGACCTAATATCTTTGCGATTTCATTTTCACTTTGCGAGTAATTTTTCAGAGAAAACGTCGCGTCAACAACTTTCGGAGATCGCGCGCGACAAATCGCACGAACCGTTGATGCTGGCCAACCCAGAAGTGATCCATCGCAATGGACGCTCGTGTCAGGAGCTGAACGAAGTGACGACAACCCTGTTGCATGCTACAGCTAGTTAGAAAACGAGACGCGGCACAGTGTTGTTACATCCGAAAGGTTGAATTCAATATTTTGTCCATCGAATGAATGTTTTATTTGTGCCTTAAATGACACTATACGAGGTTGCACTCCTTTGCTGCATCACGCGGGACTCACGCGGAGCTCAAGCGGCGTGTGCGTTCGGTCGAATCGTGGTCGTGGCCCGTCGGCTGTCCGGCTGGCCAGCGAGCGTGTTAATCATGTGTATTCATGTGTATACAATACATATACTTTTGTGTTCCATGCGTCAAATATTCACTATTTATTATATTATCTTGATCGGTAGAAATGGTTCTACCAACATTGTGTTTTATTTTTTTTTCTCGCGTTTTTCCATTTTAAGAATAAATAAATATTAATTTTATATACCAAAGACCACGCCACTCTTTTCAAATATAACCCAACAAAAGGAACAAAGTGCGTCTACATTGTAGAATTTTGTCGAATGTTTTACAGTATTAAGTAACTCGGTGTACGTTGCTGCGAAATGACACATATATACACATATTTATTCAACGCAACAAGTTACTCTGAAAGTGTCGCCGCTCGAATAACAGTGTCTACTAACGATCTGTGAATGTGAAATCGTACAAAAGATTCGATCGCTATCGATGGAGAGCGAAGAAGAAAAACTGTAAATACGTATACGTATATGTATATTTTTCTGTACATAAATCCTGAAATTGTTGTATCTCTTGTTTTCTATATATTTGTTGCGTTTATCGGAAATAAATACTATGCTATAATTTCAGTTTACACGAACGGGTTGTGTTTGAATATTATTTTTTTTCTAAGTATTCCCTTCTAAATATAAGGGTAACAGCTTTTATTTATTTCGCGAATAGAAATTAGTTATAATAAGTTAGAAGAGAGCTTGTACTTATCGATAATGATTATTACAACGATGATAATTCGTAGATGAGAACACGCTTATTTCATAATCATTGCTGTTTCCTTTCGTATACTTTGTACACTTGTTTTTTTTTTTCTTGGACCGTTTATAAATTACGCAGTCTTCGCTCGGTCCGTGAAGTGAGATATGTAACTATGTAACTATGCAACTACAGGTCTGTAATTACGTGTGGTGAAAAATAATATTGCACAATTCTTCAATAGCGTGACACTCTATCACCGAAGATCTATCTTCGTAACGCGAACGGCTACATGTTGATCGTAGTTGTCGGAATTATCGGAAACGTCGCGGCTCGTCGAGTCTCGTCACGACGACTCGAATGTACAGGGCGATTCGAAAAACATTTAGTTGACCAATTCTTCTCGAGAGTTCACCCATATTTATTTACAATACATCGATACTTTTCACGAAAACCAACGAAACCTATAAATACATAGAATCACTGCCGTAGTTCTTTCCTATCTTTCTAATAATCGTGTAATGATCATGTCGTAAGAAAGGCATGCCGAATCAGGACATCCTCCGTGGAAACAACGGTATCGGGCCACGGCTGAGTTTAATATTATTAAATTAGTTATTAGAGAACGCGCGCGTGCTCGAAAATATCTTAAATTCGCTTTTAACTCGACTTACTCGAATATTTGTTGATATGTAATACTTGCTAGCATTGCGCTCGATAAGCGTCCTGCTTGTCCCGATAAGTGGAGCGAATTGAACGATATACATTCGATTCGATGTTTGCTTCGTACACGATAAGCCAACAGCTAACAGCCAACAGCCTACACGACAAATCGTAAAAAGAGCTGAACGAATGTCGTTCATAAAGTTTTTCTATCCGAACTCGAACCGTATATACAACAACAAAAAATCTGGTATCGTCAAGATAGTTCTGATTGCGTTCTCGACACTCGAAAATATTATATTTTCATATTAGAAATCTACATTGGTAGGTCTAGAAGAGACCTAGATACGCAACGTACGTACACGTAGACGTAGTTTCAGTAGAGTCCCGACACGACGTCCGTCACTTTTCCGCGGTTTCCGGTCGCCGACGAGGTCGTGTTTCTTCTTCCAACGGGGCTCTCCTTGATCTGCTGGTTTCCGGAGTATTTTCCAGCATTGAACCGATTCTTTCCGAGACCGAAAGTGTCGTAAGTTCGTCCAGCGAATATACCTGAATCGTTTGACCTGAATCTGTTTCCGATGTTCTCCTGTTGCTGGCCAAACGACGACGAGTTGTGCCTGGACCCTTGCGTGTTTGTGTTCTTGTTCTTGTTCTTGATCTTGTTCGTGGCCATGATCGTCGGAGCGTAATCAAAATCCAATTCGTTCCTCTTGGCGGAATTCAATTCGTTTTGACAGTTCCACTCGTGGTTCCTCTGCTCCTCGTAGAGCTCGTCACTCCTCAATTGCTTGTTGTTCACGGCAACATTATAAAACTGATCGTTCTTCAGATGTTTGCTCCTCGATTCTCCCTTTCTGCTTTTGGTCTCCTCGTAGCTTCTCGAGTCGTCGAGTCTGCTGGACTTGGACCTGCTCAGCTGTCTCTCGTCCCTCGATTTCTTCTTTTGATGCTTGCCCGAGCTCCATTCGCTGTTCCCCTCCGTGATCACTATGTCCACGATCGAGTCGAGACCCTCATCGATTCTGTCCAACGACTTGGTCAACAAGCTCGGCGATTTTGGAGGCTCGACGGATCGAGGTGTTCGAGTCAGCAATGGTTCCAGATTGAAATCCGTCACGTAAAAGAGCCCGCTGTCGCTGCCTCCTCTGGACGAGCACTGTCGTTCCTTGTTGGCCACGCGAGACATGCGAGATACGCGAGACACGTGATGGAAGGACTCGGACCTGCGCATCCTGTTCCTCGAGCTGTCCTCGAAGAACTGGTGCTCCTGCTTGCTCAGGTTCTCGGAGCTGCCCGGCCTCCCGTAGCTCTGCAGACTCCGGTGCTCGTCGAACGAGTTCAGGCTCTCGAACTTCCTGATGTGGCTCTCGACCCGGCTCCTTCCGGACCTCCTTGACCTTGGGCTGGAGGCGCTGGACTCGAGATAATCGTGGCTCGTCGATCTGCGTAACAATTTCCTCTTCTCCAGCTCGCTCCTGTACTTGGAGTTGTGCCTCTGCACGAACCCATCCTGAACCATCCTCGGCTTCGACTCGTTCTTCGACTCGTTCTTCGACTTGCACGAGCTCTCGTAATTCCGGATCGTCTTCTTCTCCTTCTCGCCCTTCTCGTCCTTCAAGTCCTCGCCGAAGCTCTTTTTCGACTTGCCATCCTGCTCGTCGTCCGTGTTCCTCGATTGCTTTTCGAACCGATTAGGATCGGAGTTGCTCCTGATCTGTTCCTCGTAACTTTCATTCTTCCCGTTGTACTTGAGCCTGGAGGCGCTGAGCAAGGAGTCGCTGCCGTCCCCTAAAGTCTCCTCTTCGATCTCCTCGTCGTGAGAGTTGTAGGTCTCCTCGTGGTCCGGGAAATCGCAGTGCCTCACCGCCATGATACTGGACAGACAAGGCGGCGATCTTCTCGGAGGTTGAGGGTGCAGGATCGTCGGGACAATCGCGTCGTCCTCTATGTCCGGTCCTTTTATCACGATCTTTACGCTGCCTTCGATGGAGGATTTGGAGATCCTCCTCGCGTCAGGGTTCGGTCGCGATCGTCTGTTGCTGTCCGAGTCCGTGCTGTAGTCTCGCTCGTTGCCGAAGTAGGTCACCTGCTCGCCTTTCGTCACGCTTTGCGAGACGGTCGAGCCACCGTTCGACTTTGGCAGTTTCGCATCGGTCTGCTGGTCCCTCTTGACCACCCTGTCCAGCAAGTAAGACTCCGAGCTTTTGTACACGGAGTCCTTCGAGGGAGCCAGAACGATTCCTGAACGTTCCCGTTCCTTCTCCTCGCGATTCTTGTCGCCGAACTCTTGCTCGGCGTCCTTCACGATGATCCTGAGTTCCTCGATCACGTCGTCGATGGTGGTCTCCTGATCGTTGTCCGGCGACGAACTATGCTTCCGGTTACCACCTCGCAGCTGGTGTTTACCGTTCTCAGGACTGCTGGATCTCTCCGAGGAGCTGATCCCCTCGTCCTCGGCGTTCGAGGACACTTTCGGCGACAGCTTCGGCCCGAGCACCGTCACCTTCTCACGGTCCTCCAGGTTGTAGTTGTTCAGCTTCTCCACTTGGAGCTGTTGCAGCTCGGCCTGCAGGGCCGATACCTTTTTGCTGAGAATTCTACAAGTTTCCTCGGCACGTACCACTCGCCGCTGCAGCGCGTCAACGTCGACGCAGTTGTGCGTCCACTTCTGGACCTCCTTGTGCAGAAGCTCGTTCAGGGCGTCCTCCTCCCTGCCGTCCAACTCTTTCAGCCATTCTTGAAGGACCTGCGGCTCTAATCCAGCTTCGCAGGCTTCGGCCTGCCAGACGAGAAACCGACTGTTAGACCGGAAATCGATCGGGATACTAGTATAATACTAGGAAGATAGGAATAAATAGGATAAACTCGGTTGCTTCGCTAGGATAAATAGATGGATAGGATGGAACTGGGTTCCGGGAGATCTTCCACTGGGAACTGGTCTAGGAGAAAAAGTGATTTAGGAAATGGTGATTTCGAGATAGAGCGTGTTCGGAGTTGAACCGTTTCAAGTTTGACTCACCTGAATGTACAACCTGGTCTGCGTGCGCGGAGCAGACTTGAGAAAAGCGTTAAGAAAGGAGACCCCTGCTACTCTCAGCGCAATGGCTGCTCTGGGAGCCAAGAGTGCGCCGGCAAGGAATCGGAATCGTCCACCCTCGCCGTACTTGAGTCTCAAAGTGGAGACCGCTTCGGAGACAGCTGCGTGGCCACCCGGAGCCTGGCAGACCTTCGTCAGTAGCTGGAACACAATAATGAATTCGTGCAGGAGTCACTTGGAGTTAGTTGGAGTATGAGAGCAACAGTGCGAGCAAGTGGAGGAGGAGGAGGACGACGAGGAAGAGCAGAATATTTTCATGGCGGTCTCTGGCGGGCAGTTAAGCCCGTCAACGGTTACTCCTGCGCTGCGGCTCGGCCGCCGCGCGCCGGCCGGGGGCGAAGATAACGATCTCTTTATTCTCATTATATCCCCCTTCGAGACTGACAGGTTTCTGTGATCACGTGCCGTGGAAGTAATTACCCCAGTTCGGTTAGTTCGGTTAGTCGACGTCTCTGATCGTAACCACGATGCTTCTTACCCGCGCTTCCTAGCAGCTAAATGGGAAACGAGCGAGAGAAACAGAGAAGAGACAAACACGTTGCGCGTCGAGGCCACGTTGCGCGCATGAGTTTGCAAATGAAGCTGGCCGAATAACGTTCGGATAGATGATAAAAACTGGTTCCGAGGACGGACACTCTCGAAATAACGGGGCCCGGAGGCCATCGAGCGCACCGTGTTCGCTGGAAACCCGAGTTTACGGGCCTCTCAATGGGTCAGAGATGCCCAGGATACACCGCGATCGACAAACAGGGAGATTGACCCACTATCAGACTCCTCTTTGCCCGAATCGTTTCGAGAACTCTTTAATTAACCGTTCTGTTTACAGTTTGAAAATACGAGTCGGAACTGCCAAAAATATGTAATGTGACATTCTCCTGGAGACCGTCGACCCACCGTCAACCAAATTCAATAAGCGAACAAAAAACCGGCTACCCTACATTTCTGAATAAACTACAGCGATATTTTTCTTTTTTCTTTTCTTTCGTTCGCTCCACTTTATTCTAATCTACCGTTCTGTCGCGGTTCAAAAATAAGACTCGAAAACACGAGCTTCGTATAACGCGAGGTTCGTCTCTGATTTAATCGATACAAGCGGTAAATCGTCTGTATCCGCTTCGGCTCTGATCGGATCGTTTCAGGAACTCTTTAATTAACCGCTCCGTTTGCAGTTCGCAAATACAGAACTAATTTCGAATCGGTATCGGAGTGTTATGCGATGCGTGTACGCGGCATTAACATTATTATGAATGGCGCGATGGCGAGGAAGCGATGGCGGCTCGATAAGGCGATCGGCCCATCGGCCAAAGTGTAAAGGTGTAAAGGTGTAAGGGTGGAAAGGTGGAAAGGTGGAAAGGTGTACATACCGGTGCTACAGATACGTACATACCGATGCGCGATCGATAAAACTGCGATAACATTGCTGCGACGAACGTGCGAGTTTCTTTTCACCAGGTTTTTTGATTAACAGTATCGCGGCATGACACTCGGAGAACGGAAGCGACGATTGTTACCTGTAGAGCTAGAACCCGGGACCGGTTCAAGCTACTGGTCAGACAGACTGCCAGCGCGAGAAGACCGGGCTGCGCCTGCACCAGCAGTCTCGGAGCATCGGTACATCTCTCGGCGCATGCAGCCAGACACTCGACGCATCCCAGCTCGTCCAGAGCTGCTCTTCTGGTGCCGCCGACACGTGGACCCGTGTGACCGGAAGAGGGTGGAGAACTTTGAGCTAGCTGCACACCCCGAAGGGTCTCCAACAGCAGCGTGATCCCGTCGGCGGGCGGCGAGGCGAATTCCTGGACGAAGCTGCAAAAATTAATATCAATCAACATCGATTCGCATCGTATACAAGTTTTCGTCAAAGGAGATCCGGAGGATTGCAAATATAATTATTTTTTTCTTTTGTCAGCTGTTGTTAGCTGTTGCTACCTTCACCTTGAATACTCTTACCTACAACTATAGCCATACGTGTCTGTAAAATTTTCAAAGATTTCGCCTAACCGTACAGTCACCTAACCATTCTTTTATCTCGTAGATCTAATGTCCTCGCTTCTAATGTCCATTTAGTAGTTGATCAATTAACTTTTATCGTAAACGCATATAAAGTCCATAGTCTATTTTAGCACGGTGTCGTTGTACAGTACAGTTGGAGACAAAATTTGATACGGCTCCGAAGGAGGTTCTCGGTGGGAAGAAAAGAGATTGTCAGGTGCACCGGAGAGCAGGCGCTTGCCTGGAACGCTTGTCGCTTGTATGAAATCTTCGTGAGTGGGTTTTTTCAGACGTGAGACGTCAAGTCGAAAGAGAGTCTGTCAGGACGAAGCGCGAGATTTTTGTAATTGATTTCAAGCGGCGTTGGACTCGCCGTTGAAATCGACTGTGCAGTTGTCGTATGTGTTTTGCAAAGTGGCGCGTGATTGACTTAATTCCCTAATTGTATAGAGGTGGACCGGAAGCATCCGTAACGGTACGAGAGCGTGGTCGTGGCCGTGGCGGCCGTGACGGCCGTGACGACCGCGGCGGAGAGGAGCCATTGAACCGCTGACAGAGAAAGAAAAAAAAATAGTAATTACATAATTATGGGACCGCGCGATCAAGAGAAAAAGGGTAATCCGGTTTTATAAGGCGCACCGGTAAGCGTACAGCGAGTTCCTGCGCGGTTGTCAACGGAGCGATTATAAGTGTGACGGTACAAGAACCGGGCAACTATTAACGAAGTTAATGCCGAGGAAGAGGAGAGGAAAGTACGGTTCAATTAAATTACACGGTCTCGCGGTCACTGAAAACATCATTATTACATACCCAGAAAGAAGATGTTTGCAGAGAAATTTCATTCTTTCCAATGTTTCTTTTTAACCGTTACCACTTTCAACATTTCGCGTTTCATCACCAAAACAGGAACTTGAACGCGTATTCCAGAAAAGTCTAGAAAACGTATGGTAAATATTTACAACAGGTCCACGTCCTCCGATTTTGATGAAATTTAAATATGTTATGCAGCAACACATTTTCAACAACTTTTTCCTTTTCCAATATAGGGGGGAGCCTCTCCCCCGGTGTGGCGTTTGTTTACGTTTTGACGGTGTAGGGATGGTAAACAAACATGGGCCGGGGGGCGGAATGAGCCGACTTGACACCACACACCCCACCCACTCAGTGCTTAATACACGTTTCTAAATTATAGTCTAGATTTTTACGTATTTTGACGTGCTGATTACGAATATGATAGTGAAAATTGGATTAGGTTAGGTTAGGTTAGGTTATTATTTATTATTGCTAATAACCTAATCCAATTTTCACTATTATATTCCAAATCAGCATATCAAAATACGTAAAAATCTAGAGTATGATTTAGAAACACTGGGTGTGTATTAAGCACTGAGTGGGTAGGTGTGTGTGGTGTCAGGCCGGCTCATTCCGCCCCCTGGCTTCTCCCTCATCTCTACAGCGTCAAAACGTAAACAAACGCCGCACCGGGGGAGAGGCTCCCCCCTATATTGGAAAAGGAAAAAGTTGTTCGAAATGCCGAAATCTATAACCTATTTAAATTTCATCAAAATCGGAAGACGTGGACCTGTTGTAAATATTTACGAAACGTATTTTACTTGAAAAAAAAATCCAAGTTGTATTGTCCAGTTTTGAAATACATATGTATCGTCCAATTATAAAACTGTTCTGATATTTCTGATATTGGTTCGGGACAAACTGTACAAAGATATTATGTATTACTTTCGACCAGAATTGCAGGGAAACTTGCCAATACGGTAGCGGTAGCTCATATCGGCGAAACACGAATAATCCGACGCCGATCGATAAATGAAAATTCCATCGTTTGTCCGTCGCGGCGGATATCGATGCTCGATTGTCAGCGAGAGTCTCGGATGTCTATCGACGTCGTTATTGCCGTTTTATGCGCGATTGTTCCACCAACTGAGTCTCCGCGTTACGATATCGCTTTACCAGACTTATATCGTATTCATCGATCGTTCGCGACCGGCAAGACGAATAACACGATCGTTTCCCCTCGTTTACCTCTCTCTCGCGTGTGCGTGAGCGTGTGCGTGTGCGCGTATGCGTGCAGTACACCTGCGAGACGCGATACGACGGCTTACGACGCGACGGGTCTTTAGGCATTCGCGAATGGGTGCAAGGACGAGGAAATAGATATTATGACTGTCAAAGGGAGTGACGCGTCCCCCGGACGAAGAAGTTTGTTTCAATGCTGGCCGCGGGTTCTTCCCCGGACAACGAGTCCGCGCCCGTAATGGACGAGTGCTATCTCCGATCGCGTCACGTTAGTTTCCTTAATTATACAGCTGAAACACGTGTAGCATGGTGCACCAGCCGGTCTGTCAGCGTCGTACGCCTCGCCTCGCAGCAATCTCTCTCTGATCGGAGCCGTGAGAATCTTCTTGCCGAGACACCTTTTGTCACTTTCTAGATCCACCTTTGTTGCCTTATGCCTTATGCCTTATGCAATCGACTTCGAGAACTGATCTCGTTTTGCCAGCCCCGTCATTCGTCGATTTCCTCTTTGGGAAAACTTTCAAACTTTTTCGCTCAGACTTTGTTCGTAGATTTGTTTGGTGGAGTTGGTCGATTCGACAAACAAGTAGCTCCAACTATGACTCATCGACTAGGCCAAGTGGCCAAAGTTTCTGGTCACAATATTTGTGTATTCTGCTCGGTGAATTTTATCTAATCTACGGCAGACTATATTTCGCACTATAGTGCGTTTATAAACCGTCTCGATAAAATCCGATCCTGGTTGTCGGTAGATTCCCCAATCTCCAACATGTTATTATTTTTTTTAATCTTTCATCGACCGTTTACAAGTGAGAATCGTTACAAGAAAAATAACATTTAACAACGATAAGTCAACGGAGCAGTCAACGATCGATCGAGACACGTGCTTTCTATGCATGTATAGTGGAGTTCAATATTCGCTCCGAATACATCGTGGTAAACGTGACTCGATTAATATGGCTTGTAATACCACAGTATCAGAAGCATGATAAATGTAAAGATTTCAATTTTCTAAAAATAAACAATCGCTTACGAATAAAAGAAAAAAAGAAAATTGTATATAATAGACACGCGTGTTTCCTTTTTTCCACTAAGTACCGTACAACAAAAAACTAACAATCTCCGCAACTATAAAATAAATCATGGTACAAGGGCTCAAGTACGAAAATGAATCATATAGCTAAAAAGCAATGTCGCAAGGACACCGTAGATCGTTCGTCAGGGGATCGTTGTATGTAATGCCTCGAAAATTTTTCTGGTCGCTTGGACAAACACCCATGACAAATCATGCTTTCCTGTGTCCCGGTACGAAAAAAGGAATACATAGATGGAAAAAGCAAATGGTATTCGGAGAGACGTTCGGCTAGACGTCGACTCTATAAACACCGTGTATAAGCGCCGTGCACGCGGGTTGAATGCATGCAAATGAGTATTAAAACGTTTTCTATGTACCCGGGCAGCCTATGTACTCGTCGCCTATTTACAGTATTTACCTGCGGCCCGCGGGTAAACAGCCGGGGAAGCAGAAAGAGGGAAAGAGAGAAAGAGAGAGTTCGCTTCTAACAATAGACGCATTATGTTGTCAGCCGTATTATACATACCGTGGTAGAGGTATCGCGATGGCTGGCTGCCGACTGCTGCCGACTGTCGGTGCAGATCTGTGCGTGCACGAAATACACGCCTGTGTCGCGATTCACACCGTGGTTCGCTTTTGTTGGACGCGCCTTTCGACGCGCCTTTCGACGCGCCTTAAAAATCATGCTGGACCATGAAAGAAATCATGCTGTTAGAAAATGAAAGCTATAGAGAGGTGACAGTGAGGAGTATGGACATTAATGCACCGGGAGCAATTTAAATTGTTCTTTAGATAGGTTAGATAGGTTAGATACGTTACATACGTTAGAGACGTTGGAGGAAGAAACTAGCTAGCTCTCCCTTCTAAACGATCGCCTGTTTCCCAGAATTTTTAGGGGAAATCGTGAGCGAACGCATTAGCACCGTAGCTCCCCTTCAAACGAAAACAAAATACGCTCTCTCCCGAGACAAGGGTATAAAATATAAAAAATGGCGCCTGACAGCGGACGTCTTGATTGGTGTGAAGTGGTGGCTCATGGGATCAAACAAATAAAGCTGACCGTCGAAGGTACTACACTACGACTACGCCACTACACGGCGAATGATCGTTTCTATTTAAATTCGACGCCCGGAGGTGTGTAGTCAAAGTGTCTAGTCAAGGTGTCTAGTCCATGGCTATGAGATTTCACGGGGATCGCGTCAATCGCGTGTACGAACGTGTCCGTAAGCCGCGTAGGCCCATGAAAAATCGCGTGCCGGATTCGAAGAGAACAAAGAGGAATTTTGTTCCAAGGCGAGCGACTCTGTATCGAAAACACGCTTTCCTGGAGACGTCATGCGATGTCTCCTCCTAACCTAACCCTCCTCGGTTTGGGATCTGGCTGGCATGGGTGCATTATATGTATTACACTTTACATATTAGCTGTACCCGCGACTTTGTCCATGTGCAATAACAAATCCTGCTTGATTATCAACGTAATTATATTTCCAATCGCCAAGGTGGTCTCGAATAGAGATAGAGATATTAGTTTCGACAAGAAAATTTCACGAAATTAATGTAAAAATTATTAGAAAAAAAATATATTTAAGTGGGTAGGAATAATTTTGTTAATGAATTTTAGTGTAATAGAGTAATAGAGATATTAGTATTAGAATATCCTAATTGAATTACCCGCAACATTTCCCCCACCTAAATCCCACCCTTAACCATTCACGAAAAACCAAGGTGACACAACGGCAGTACTATTTTGACCGTGGTCGGAGTAACTTCGTCCCGTTCGTTCTCACGATTTTGGATTATGTGTTTGTGGTTATGTGTTTTG
The DNA here is from genome assembly GCA_916610235.2 of Lasioglossum morio. NCBI lineage: Eukaryota > Metazoa > Arthropoda > Insecta > Hymenoptera > Halictidae > Lasioglossum > Lasioglossum morio. Next base: position 15,684,998 of record OU744333.1, read on the forward strand.
TGCTTCACACTTATTAAGACGCGCAAATGGCAATATTCTGTTGATTCGGTGGAGGATGAGAAGATTCGAAAAAAATTGTAAGTACCTATATTTGACATTAGTATTTTAAAACCTAGAATTGATATTCTTATGTATAAAAATGGATATAAGATATTCATAAAACAACGCTGTGCAACAAAAGAGGATGAAAAAGTTGTCTTTGCTCACTAATCACGTCACAACTTTTGAACCAATTGACTTTTTCGAATACGGTTTGCTCTTAAACCTTCCCGAAGAAACGCCGCGTCTAATGATTCAAACCCTAGCTTTCTACATACGTTGAGTCATTCTAAATTGATGCCGTTACAAACAAACAAACAAAGAAACAAACAAACAAACAAACAAACATACATACATACATACATACGTACATACGTACATACATACATACATACATACATACATACATACATACATACATATATACATACATACATACAGACAGACACGGTTTTATTATATATAGAGATAGAGATATAGAGATAGAGATAGAAATTACACCCTGCATTATGCAGACCACGCCGCGCACGTAAGAATGCGTTCGGTGGACGGGGCATGAATATCAAGCGTTCGTTATAGTCCGGTTCTGTGTGGACACATCCTAAAATGCGCAACGACGACGACGACGACGACGACGACGACGTGTGTTTCTCTTTCACGCGATACTTGTGTACATTCGTTGCATCTTCTCGCAGTCCTACCGTAGATGACGCAAGACAAATTGAATGTCACGATGCATCGAGGAAACTCTGTTTAATCGAACCATAGGCGAGGTTTATTCAAATTGAAACCCGTAGGTCGCCGACGTTTTGTGTTTTACTAGACCGCGGATATTTCTGCAAAACAAAATCTGCATTTGTTGCATGGTACAAGAGCCGCGTACACAGTTAGTTCTCTTTTTAATTAATTATTTGACACGATGGCGATTTCCAATCGGCCTTGGTTTAGCCGGTAAAGTAGATTTCTTGTTCTTTATAAACCTGCAAATATCTCGGAAACTATGCAAGATATGGCAAAACATATACAGACCATTTTTGTAGGAAATTGAATTTCCTATAAAAAAAAACGTCAAAATGATGTTAAAATTCCATTTTTCACGAAAAATATTCACTGGAATTTCGCGGATTTTTATTTTGTTATTTACCGACAGTCGGGAAAGTGATACAATAGGCAATCTCGTATTTCGATTTTGATGAAATTTAAATATATTATGCAACTACACATTTATAACAACTTTTAACCTCTAAATAAGGTGCCCCGGAAATCGTAATCTCCCCAATCATTTAAACAAGCTGGAATATTCCGAAAATAATTAAAATAATTAATTCTGAAGAATTCACTGGAAGCAACAGTGATTTACTTTCGATGTAAATGTGATGTTTCATTCAAGTTGTGCTTGCGGAGTTTAACAGTATGTAACTAGGTAAGACTGTTCCTAGTAAAGGAAACTCTGCTGCAAAAGGACAACGCCTTGATCTTTAATGATTGCGAGTCCATCTAAGCCATTAACGATTACATGTTAATCAGTGCACTAATTGCCAATGAACAGAAATGGTGCCGGAAGTGATCTGCATTCGCCGCGGGAGGATCGAGCTAGGTATCGTCTCACTTTCCAATCGAGACGAATAAAAGTGAATGTTAAATGAGGACCTGACTCAATTAAAATTAATTAAACGAGCATCTCGATTCAGGAAGGGTGGAGTGGATTCTGGTGTACGGTGCGACGCGGCGCGATGGATTAAGATAGTCACCGGGACTTGTGGTTCGACTACCATCGATCTTACGAGCCTAGGACTGCCGATTGACGATTGGCAATCCGTATAACGTGCTCTCTTTCGAAACGTTCCGTAGCGTAATTTGAGCTGTTGGATGTTCAATCGAAACCGATATCGAAAGCGTGGTTGATGGCGCAGCTAGAAACACAGAAACGGGATCAGATAATCGCGCGAAAAAATAAACGAGACTTCCTCGGTTTCCATTAGGTAGGAAGCGGTTACGCGTTCGCTGTTAGACGAAGCGGAAGCATCGTGGGGTATCGCGGGTTCGGTGGCCGGTCGAGGCTTCTTCTCTTTGGCCGGTCTTGATATTCCACACTGGCTCTCTCGAGACAGGAAAAAAACGGGGAACGGGGAAACGGGGAAACGGGGTCTGGCTGTCTATAAAATAAGCGCGTTAACTCTGCAAACGTGTTTTTCCGCAGTCGACGTTGTAATTACTCGGTTCAAGGTTCACATTAATTAAAATCTTCCGCCTGTAACTGCGTGTCCCGCTTCACGGCACGCCGCGCCGCGTTGCAAGGGACTTCATTGTGCGCATTACCTTGCGAACGCAATCAGAGTTGTAGCAGACACTACTGCTCATCACGTGTGATAACCATCAATATCTGCGGTGGACAGTTATATTATTTCTATAGCGTTACTTTATAATATATTTGCTTATACTATATTTTCAAAGTTTTTCCGAACTAGCATTTGCTTCGTTGCTCACCTTTGTGACTAAAATTATTACATGGTTTAACTAAATGCAACGTATCGTTGAGATCTTGGATGTCGCTGTGGTAGTGAACGTGTTGTTAATGTCTGTCCCACTTCGCTATATTTAATAGTATTCGTAAGAAAGAGACCTTGCTGAAAAAGCACGCCACCCCACCCCCATCGTATACATAAAAATATTTCGTTATCCTGTGGGAATGCAGGTCCATCCTGTACATTGTATTTCCTCGTGCTCCTGCCCGGGCGTGCAACAAAGACGGCATAATAACGACGGTAATGGCAAGTTCGTTTCGTTACGCGTTCTATTGTGAGTCAGGTGAAATTCGCTTCGGGCATACAAAGCTGCTCAGGTGAACGGAGGCAGGGATCCATTCAGGCGGGCGCGTCAATCGAGGGAGAAGAGATTTCAAAGGGGCAATGATTGACAAAAGACACAGGTCGACGCGGAATATCAATGAAAGCGATGTGACGCGACGCGACGCGACGCCGCGCCACGCCTGAATCGCATGGCAAGGACCGACTGCATAACACACTCGCGTGCGAAGAACACGTGTACACTTTCGGCCAAAAGTTCCGGTGCACGTGTGAAATATTTTTATTTTTTTTTGACATTACATTCGACAAAAATAAATAAGACTAAGACTGGAAACGGAGATTACGCCTATTTATAAGTGTAAAACCATACAAACCGTGGAATAAGATTCGACGAATAATTAAACAGTCTGCACTTGCGTGTGGAATAAAAATGCAGAAGGCGCACTCGAACTTACGGCGGGTACTGTACGTATAACACGAGCATAACAGAAACCTCGGGACTACAGGGAACATGCTCGCGTGCTGCTCTTTCCGTAATTCTTTCGACACCTTCCCGTCGAGCACGAATCGTTTCCCCAGTGAATTCGCGAAGCTTTAATTGGAAAGGCACACGGGTGTTTAATTAAATGTGACCAGAGTTAATAGTCGATAACAACTCGCTACGTCTCGGCGCGGCGCAGTTCGTCTCGGTGCGTCTCGGTGCGTCTCGGCGTTCCTTTCGTCGTTTCTTGGTTCGCTGGATCGGCGCACGGTTTAATAACACGTCAGTTTTCATCGACCGTCTAGTCACTCTGGTCCCAGGTGGGCACGCGAATGCGAAGATGAGCGATCCCCAGGATCGGGATCGATCCTTGTCCGAAGAAAGTGCGCCGGCCGCCGCGCCGCACCGCAGCGAGGGAAAGCGACGCTCGCCGCTACTTCGCCGACGATTTCGTGTAATCTACGACCATCACCGGGAATTACACATTTCAGGTCTGTCATTATTTCTTTCTTCGATTGCTCGACGATGCTCTGCAATTTTCGATTCGATCGTTCGAGGTCTCTGGGTCGTCGATTACTCGAAATCTGCAGGTTTCGTTTTGCAACGGCGCCAGGGGACAAGAAGGTTTACGGTATCCTTTGATGTGGGTAATGCATGCATATCGTAGGAAGGGTTTGCAATTTCTACGATTGTCAGGAACAATAAATGAAAGAAAAGTATACGTGTAAACGTCTCAAAGAGCTTTCGATGTCTTTGCAATTGTGTTTTTGTTTTACACATAAATCCACGAAATCCACAGGCTAGTAAGCAAATATCATTGGCATTCCACAGTTGGTGTGGAGGGGTACAGATTATTTTTCCAACTAGTTACGCAATTTTTCAAAACAGTTTTAAGAATAGTTTTCGCTACTTAATTCTGGACCGAAAGTTACATTTCTTTTAGAAAGGAAACACTTTCCCATCTTTCCCTGATATGAGAGAAGAACGTACTAACTTCGCGGCTCTGAACGATTGAAAAATTGACAGTCTGTCGCATAAAGGTTGAATGTGGAGACCGTAGGGACCGTAGAGACAGAACGGTATTCGAAAGCGTCGAATCTCGCCGGTTCTCATATTTGTTCTCGGCATCGCGTGCACCAGTTTCCAAGGCGTAGAGGCACTCTGGAAACTATTTCTACTATTTGCGGATTTATCATCTTCTAATGGCGAATGCGCGCAGTTAAGACTATTCGTTATTATGATTACTATTATTTAGCGTGGCCGCGCCTAGCGCCTCGGTGATCCCGTTTTTACCATGCGTCGAATTCACGTGCATCCGCTCCAGATACCAGCAGCGATCCGCTCGAGCTCTCTTGGATGTGATCGTTCGACGACGTAATCAATCCCGACAGGCAATTATTAGGCTCGGCTCGAAAATAAATCGATTCCGTCAGGTGGCACGGAGGCGGGCAGAAGACGGCGCGCGGTGCGGAGCGGTGCGGAGCGGGGCGGTGGTCGGCAAAAACCGCCTCTAAACGCTCCAATAAGATCTCGGCGAGTGATACACGGCCCCTGGATCGCGCCTGGGATATCGAGGATACGTCTCGTACAGATCGATTTGCACATCGGATACAGTTATTCGCGGTATCGGATAATAATTTTGCCCCTCTTTCTTGAAAAATTCAGAGCTCTGTGAAAGTTTGTTCCAAGGAACATCTATGATCAGGGTGAAAAAAGTCTATCAACCTTTCTAGCTTCCAACCAATAGGGAGCAGAAACGTGACACACCCATTCAGAGCAGATCACACCTAATCTAAAGTTTTCTGTAAAAGTATTCAACACCGAGAGCGCGTTTCTTCGAAAAATCTGAATAAGATCGCGGCAAGTGATATCTGGCCCCTGAGTCTTCCGTGATCGAGGATGCGTCTCATCCAGATCGATTTGCAGATGGGGAATGCACATCGGCCCGATACAGTTATCCGCGATATATCGGTATTCATTTATCCTGGGACCGGCGCGGCGCGGCGCGGGGCTGTGGTTCGCCCGATTATCCGGTCTCTTCCTTCGTGTTATAAACTGTGGTCATCGGTATGTGGGACAATCGCGTCTGCCATATGGCGGCGCGTTGCCGGACACCTGGGATCGTAGAAAATCTCCAGGACGAGGTGACGAGTCGTGAAAGAAACGGTCGTCGAGTCTCAAACGGTCGTCCTTAATCGTTCGTCGCGTATATAACGGCGCGGCGCGGCGCGGCGCGGCGCCGCGAGATTTTCCATCGAGATCGAGCTCTCTCTCTCTCTCTCTCTCTCTCTCTCTCTCTCTCTCGGTCGCTCGCTCGCTCTCTAAAACGTTTATAATGCGGTCTCGTAGCGAAATCGCCTCGGGTCGCGATTGCAACTTTAATTTTAGAATAGCCGCCGGCCAACGGCTCGCAAATTACGCGGTAGTCGCGTGGTTCAACGTATTCAACGCGCTGTTATTCCTGCGCATCCATTTTACGAGCATGACGAGACATACGTTTTTATATGTGTTGATCGTTTTTGCTCGTCTTTCGCTGCAATGCTCTTACTTGAGGAAAATTTGGGAGCAGCGAGGCCACGCCTAATCCGCGAGTCCGCAAGACACGCCAATTTCGAGCAATTTATTTGACTTTTGAAACTCGAGGTTTGTCTGGAAACCAAGGGTTCGTTAAGAGTAGACTAGAGTCTCGTTCCAATGGAGAGAGAAAAGTTCAATGTGGACAGTGATCTTTAGAACCGAATTTTTCGAGAATACAAACTACAGATTAGATTTGGGAATAAATTGTCCCGTGAAGCACCGATAAGGTGTCCCCCGCATCGTAATACATTGTAGAGAGCAATGAAACCGCGCCAACTGCGTCCATTCGAAACAGTCTCGTCAATTTAGATGACGCAACGCCTATTCCAAGCTGAGCGAGCGACCGACTGGTCTTCCAAGGGCCACTAATTTGAACGAAAAATAATATTTCGCGTTCGATGCAGTTTTTGGGTTGCGCTTTATTGCGGCTCAGACTGGACGTCATGACGGCATGGCATCCCGTTCGCCGCAAATTGTTCGCCGATGCGTTCGCTCGCGACTAAATTGCGCTTAATAAGAGCGAACGAGCGCGAGCGCGAGCGCACCGATCGAGCTGGAATTAATTCGAGGGCATCGGCTCTGATCCGTGGTTTCTGGTCCCTGGAATTTCGTTCGGGCACCTCGACCCGTCGAACCGAATCGCCTATTTTCGTAACCGATCGCGGTTAAATGGCTTGCGGCAAGGGGATTTTCGATCGAGGCTTATCGCGTGGTTGCGTGAGATCCGCACCTTTCCAGTTGGGTGGTCTGGGTTAGGTTAGATATGCCGCGTGCACCGTCGAAATTTATTTAATTTATAATTCCTCCTATGCCTCGCCTTGGATCTGTTTAGTTTCGGAAAAACGGCATTTTTTCGATGGTCTATGAAATTAACGTTTTCGCCGAGGTGCAACATCGGATATAGTCTCTGCGTTCTCATTTCACTGTAAGTTTTGCGGTTGTCCGGTGCAATTTTTAGCGAGTGATAGTTGTTGAAGCAAGTCGCGCGCAGTTTCTGGGACTTTGATGGTTCCTGGCAGTTAAGCGTCGATAAATTGCGAAATTCGATTTCGCGACGGCAATATTGACTGGTCGGAGACCCCGGAATCGCGAGTTTATCACGTCGGTCAATTAGCGGCGTGTCTAAACAGTGTCTAACGATCGCAATTTTACGCGTCATGAATAAACAGCAACGTTCGTTCGCCTCCGGAGGCGATTCGAGAGACAAACAGCGTCGATCTCTCGTCGGTGGTCAGCCAGCAATCGAAACTACGCGTTTACGTCTCGATCCATAATCATCGCTGGTGCGGCGCGGCGCGGCGCGGCGCCTAACGGGGACGGGAGACTATTAGTTTGCCCTTGATCGGACGTGATATCCAAGGAACTCGCTCCGATCGCTCCGATCTCGGTTTTTGCCCGCGACAGAGTCACGGACCGATCTAGTTTCTTTGTTGCCTCGATCACTAGCCAGCAAGAAGAATCTTATTACAGGAAATGGAGATCGGTTTTTGCGAATCGCCTCGGATTACCGATTGAAACGCGCGTGAGCACGGATTCAACGTATCTTTCGCCTTTTATCACTGCTAAAGAGTTAATGCGATCGCTGACGCGTGGACAGGCAGATTGAAACGCACCGGAAGCCAACGGCACTCCGGGACGATCCTCCGGTCCAGCGAGAGAGCGAAGATGTTTAATGCAACAGGTCGGCGGATGCACTGCAATTAAGAAAGTTTAGCGTGGCGGGAGAGCGCGGATAACATCGTTCCCGATCGTGCGTTTAGCCGTAAAATTTTTCCTTCTTCAGGTCCGGTGACTGCGAAAAACTGGAATTGAGAGGAGTACTCGTCGTCGTTGCTACCTGCAAGGGATCAAGTCCTTTCTCTGTAATATGTAACGAGTTGGCAGATTATGGATTTTATGCGTTTCTCTACGATTTGTCTATCGTTCGTATATCGTTTTCAAACACAACGAAAACACCTGTTATTTGGCCCCTATTTCTCATCAGAAAAGAAAAAAAAAAAAGAAAAAAAACAGTTGACGCACAACATTTTTCTTTCTCAAGGCCGTGCAATTAAGGAACTGTTATTTAAGAATGATGTGTCAAAAGGTGATTCTAGGACAACAGGTTAATAGCCTTTTGCGAATTTAGAGATAATCCAGCAATAACAAGCGATTATCTTCAGTCAAATCGGGAAATAATTTTTTACGAGTCCAACGGACGAGCATGTTTGGACCACGTTCTCTCGTAAAAAGTAACTGTTAAAGCCGGCCCGATATTCCTGTCCGATTAGCATCGGGGACTTTCGAGGTGTACGGGTCGTTAGTTCCGGTGGGAGAGCGTAAATTCTACTGGAGCGATCGCTTGCTCTAATTGTTCACGGATAATCAAGTATGGTTGTTCTTCCGGTAGGCTATCGATACGCCTCCGTTTAGTCTTTTTTGAAAGTGAAGTGTGGAGAAGCGAAGTGCAACACTCCTTCTGATGTTATTATGCAAACATGTAAACGGAGAAATTTCAAAATTCCTAGCATTTTTGTGCTGTCGGGAATTAATCGATGGTCCAGTTAGGGTTGATACCGTAAAAAGATTAGGTGACGAAGCGCATCGGAAATACCTTTTACGAATAATGGTAGTGTCACGGTTCACCAACCTTGGAAATGCTAGTCTGAGGTCGGTTCTAAGCTTATTCAGTAGCTCGCTGACTGAGGTGAATTGTCTCAAGGTCATCTCGCCGCTTCCGGAAGCATAACCGGAACTGGAGCTGGTCGTCGAGGGGAGGGTGCCTTGAGAATCCTGGACGCTTCCTAATGGACGCCTTCCCCATCGTCTGAGCGCGATAGCATAGTCCTCCGCGTTGTACGTAGGTGGTCTCAATCGCTCCTACGAACAGAACAAGGACACTCGTTGTCAGTGGTAATGGCCTGGTAATGGCCTGGTAATGGCCTGGCTATCTACCTACCCTACGTCTATTGTACATTACACATTAACGAAACGGCTTGGAAACCGGAGACCGGAGGCCGGAGACCGGAGACCTGAAACCTGGCAGCAATCGAGCTTACTTACAATTCGATTAAATTGGAAAACAATCTGGCTTCGATTCGCGCTGAGTTACGAATACAAACAATATTTCTGTAATAGACTGCGATGCCACGTATCCAGAAGATTATTCTTTCTCTAATAAAAATATTTTCTAACGTAGATACGGGGGGTATGGCTGGCGGGCTTCCTGGTTACCGTAGAAGGAAGTATCAATCTGATGAAAAAGGTTCGAGAACACTGCGGTGAAAAACCGATTTGCACTGAGGCACGACAAGAAGTATGAAAAATCGATCGACGGATACCGCAACCTGGTAAGTACGTTCAGCTCGTAACGTTCCGTATCGGTTGAATCGCGTGAATTAGAGTCGTACCGGACTATGAAATATGCACGCGATAGAGTGGGAGGTAGCGCGAAGTTAATTTCACGGCGCTTCCTACCATAAATCGACAGAATTATAGTGCTTATCACGTGATGGCGCATGGCGGTCCGGTTCACGCGCACGCAGTTCACCGAGGTTTCGCTGCATCTCGTCGCGTCGCGTCGCGTCGCGTCGCGTCGCATTCCGATAGATCCTGAAAATTAATTGATCGTTCGTAAGCTTGTTTAACCATTTCATGGCTAACCTAACACAGAAGCTGGAACAGTTCAACAGAAGCGAGCTCGCTGTTCAATCGGCGAATCCTTGCTGATCTGGGACGAGAGCGGGGGATGGATTTATCGCGTAAATTCGCTTCTATCGAGCGAATTCAGGGATTTAACGATCCATTTACCACGAAGGTCCCATAACAGCTTTCTAAACTGATCCAAGATACCATGAATATCTGACGCAGTATCGCTTAGAGTTTAGAGTTTGGACGATTGCGGTTTCGTCAGGGTCTTCTTCTCCGTTGTTTCGTTACTTCTTGATGTTTCTCTGATTTCACATTGTACAAATCGTATCGCTGTAAGCGTGTGAGCGTCCAAGTTTCGCTGCCTTCGTAGTACAGACATGTCGAGTATCGACAGAGGGAAGTAACCCGTCGTCGCGCGCGGACTGCGGACACCATCCTCGATTAACGGTTTCCCTCTGAAAAAGGACCAAAACTACAGTCCCTTTCCGGGATGTGCGATATCGCGGACACGTCCGTAAATTGTCTAATGGCGTGGATAGAGTGGACTCGCGCACAGATCAATCATGTTTCGTAGTCCCGCGGTTTTTCATTCGAGGCGTTCGCGGAACGGTATCTTCGCTACAGGAAATCGTTAGGTCGAGAAGGGTTCGGACGTAACCGTTGTAATTATGCAGGTAATTAGGCAGCCTGTCGACGAAAATAACGTTGCTCGCGAGCCGTAGCCAGAGGAGAGAAAGAAGATCCTCCGATCCTCCGATCCTCCGATCCTCCAATCCTCCGATACTCCGATCCACCGTCGAAGAGGATTCGTGCGAAATGCGAAACAAAACAAATTCTCAGGAAACCCACATTCCACATACGCGAACGTCACGTCACGTCACGTCACGCTTTCTTGCGTTGCTCGCGAGTGGTCAGAACCTGGTCATCGATTTGTCACCGTTGGTGTCGTTTATCGGAGAGAAACGAGCAGCCAACGTCTACAGTCTACGGAAAAGAAGAGATTATTTGTTTTGAGATCGGGAACGCTGCCAGGATGCCGCATGCCTTGCTGCTACGGTTGATCTAATTTCATATCGGTGTTTGCGCCTACTTCGGTCGGTTAAACCAAAGTACGTATTCGGTAAAAGTAGCAACTTTCACGGACGATCGGGATCGCGAACCGGTAACCGATAACCGGTGCGGTGTCGCTTGTCGACGCGCATTCCGTTTCATTAACCGCGAGCATAAATCTGTCGACGATTTCTTTCCTTCTGCCGCGAAAATTCCTGCGACATTCGAATAGTTTAACATTTTTACCTTCTCCGCAGTAATTATGAAAGAAACAAAATCTCTTGTGTTGTTTTTGGGAAACGAGAAACGGAAATCGCAGAAATGCTCTCATACGACTAATTGTTCTCATACGAAAATTGTTCTCGTCTTAGAGCAACGTGCTAGAATGTTTCGGACGTCGAAGAAGCCGTGATCGGCGCGCCCATGCAACAGATGATAGCGCAAGGGGTTAATAGTCTGCACGGTGGATGATTTGCGGCGTTAATCACCGAGCCGTTGACAAATAGCCTCCCTCGCGAGCCGGCGACTCGTACAAATGCGTTCAGGGTGATCGGGTGCCGCAGAATTCGATGAATCCTTGGATACACGTTAATGCACGTCCGGATATTAAATCCGTACAGTCCGTTTAAATGTCCTGGACAACACACGATTCTTTCCCTGGGGCCTGCGAGACGGCGCTGGGACAAAGCAGCGCTTTATAAATTGAGCGGTCGAATGGTATGCGGCATGCATAATTAATCGGCGGAATTATGCGAACAGATATTCATGAGTTGGTCAGCCGCGAACCGTTTCATTTGTGCGCCGCGCTCTACCCGGAGCAAATTCCTAAATGCTTCGATTCTCCCTTTTTTCTACTTTATCTTCTTTCTTCTTCCTCTTCTCCACCTTCTCCTTCTTCTCCTTCTCCTTCTTCTCCCTCTTCTTCCCCTCTTCTTCTTCTTCTTCTTCTTCTTCTTCTTCTTCTTCTTCTTGTGAAGAATGGAACACGATTCGTTTGGTAAGTGGATCGACGAGTTCCTTCCTGGAACTTCCGCTGCCGCCGGAGGAAATTGCCGCGCTGCGCCGACAAAACTTGGAAGAATCTCAGCCGATTCGGTTTCAACGACGTGGACAATTCATTTGGTAACTAGATCGCCGGCTGATTTTCAGGATCGAGATCCGTCTTTGGATTGATGGCTGCTCCCGATTGCTTCCGACGATGGAAGAAATTGCCGTAGCAACACTCTGAGGAATTTGAATCGTCTGTTTTTCGATGTCTCGGACGATTTATTTGGCACGCGAACAGAGTGGTTTGCGATTCAGAATTTTCTTCTGGAACGCGCAATCACCGAATTCTTTCCAATTTTTCTCTTACAGAGTCGAGCCAAAAGAATTTATTTGGCGAAGAGAGAATTGAGACACGATTTCCGCGTATCGAAGGGTCGGACGATCGCCGATCGGTTTGGTATATCTACCAAACGTACGATGGAGCAGGGATATTGGAGATCCTTCCCGGAACGTAGCGATCCTGGTCGGGTTAGGTCGTGTCCGCAGCGCAAAATAATAGCGCAAAATAATATCGCAAAATAGCGCAAAATGGCGCAAATGGATCCGATCGCATAATGCGACAATTTTCGCGGCGGTTACGATAAATAGATTAGAACTGGCGAGATTATGATGGAGAACAAGCCTATTCTAAACAGGTAACTGCCTGTAATTTTCTTCCTTTAACACATTTCTGGCCCGTTTATCGAACCTCCTGGACGCGGCTTGGTTCTCACGACATCGTCGTCGTCGACAAAAACGACTAGCCGGACACTTGCACACCTACCTGACCGCCTCTCTACACTCTAAATACGTATATTGACTGAATGCTGGAAGATATGCAAATCGAAAACATCCTGGCTAAGCTTGAATACCCCGTGCGACTCGCTTGTCTCACCGCCATCTAACTTGACGCGATTTTCATTTTTTTCCAATCGTGCAACGATCCTTTCGATATCACCTCTGCCTTCCACATCGGCGAACTCGTTTAGCTATACTGACCTTTTCCGGTTGCAATCCCCACGGCTTCACTACCAGCAGCTCCTCCTCCGCGTTCGGGGCCATGTCCGACTCGCTGAAAGACAAAAACGAACGGTTTTAATAATGATTAATGAGTCGGCGCTCTATGAATATTCAATTCGAGGCGAGGCACAAGCAAGTGTTATCGGGCCAACGCGTGTGAAGTCACAGTCACTGAATGATTTGAATGATTCAACAGCGATTAGGAGCTGTTCCTGTCGCTTCGCACGTGTTGCCTCTCGCTCACTCGTCTATCGATTTTTATTAAAAATTTCCAAAGATTCGAATGCTTTTCTTGTCGAAAAACAACTTAAGAAATGTTAAGAAGGCATGTTCGAACCGCGATCAGCGTGTGTAAAACATAAAAAGAGCCACCGGCCAAACGGATCGTTAAAATTGGTGTGCGAGTTTTTTGGTCCAGATTCCAGCGATTAATCGCTCGACGCCTCGTCGATATTCAGCGACGAGCTGCAAGAAGAAGAAGAAGAAGAAGAAGAAGAAGGAAAAGAAGAAGCTCGTGCGTAGCCCGTGCTTTCGTGGGTTTCGTGGCCGAAACGCTGCGGCGCGATGCGGCGCAACGATGCAGTTAATTAGGAAGTTGCACGCGTCGCATCTTGTCGCATCGCGTCAGGTGCACTCGTCCAGTTTGTGGAACGACTCCGGGGAATTTGCTGCGTGGAATTTTCAAACGGTACCTCGGTGCTCGCTCGTTTCGTTCCGCCGCGACGGAGACGAGCGCGGTCAGTTGTTATAAGGTGTTTCGTCTTTCATTCGATATATGTATTCCGATAGGATCAGCCGTATATTGGGAGAAGGTGGTTAGGCGAGGGTCTAAAATTCATTTCCGACGGATCAGGCAAGATTACACGGTCCGAATGAAGCATGCATACCGTATGTACCTTTGTGTTGTACCTTTGTGCACCGCGTGTACCGCGTCTATCGCGTCTACCGTGTGAGAAGCGTTAGAGTATAAGGATAATGCGAGAATCCTTGCCTCTCGGTGATCATGCGCCGCGCCGCGCCGCGCCGCGCCGCGCCGCGCCGCACCGCACATTTTAAACAGCGCCAATTACTCTAACGAGTTTACAATAACAATTTTATTAATTAATGACTTTCACACCTGGCCGAGTATACTCGCCGGCTGATTAGGCGCCGGCTGCATTAAATCGTACAATGTTGCGATGGAATATTCATGCCCGGGGCTCGGTAGCGACCGGACGGGATGCAAATGAACGTAACGCCGCGATACGAGGAACCAGAAACGTTTCCCCGGAACGAGTAATGGCTGGGCAACTGTGCAATTAATAGTCGCGTTAAGGAGAACTTGGAATTCCTCCACCGAGGAGAGCAGGAGAGCAGGAGAGCAGGAGAACGGGAAACGCGGCTTGTACGCTCTTCTGTGTGGGTCGCTCGCTTCTCGCTTCTCGCTTCTCGCTTCTTCGTTTCAACTCGAGAAAAACAAAGAGAACGCGCGCGCGCGAAACTGCTTTACACTTTTCCCTTTTAACATTGAAACTCCGTCACGGTCTGGTCGATGATCGCGGAAATATTATTGTAGCACCACGAGAAACTACAGTATCTCGCTAATCTGCTCGGCAATTAAAAGGAATAGAGCTGGTTAGACTTGCATGTGTATACTCGCAATACTCGTTGATGGATCTCGGATGTTCATCGTTGCGCAAACTGTATTTTTTATTATTCTTAGGGCCACGGAGATATTCTTCGGACGTTCGTGTACGCGATATTTTTCCTGTGGAAAGTTGTAGAGGTGGAAGAGCGAACACATCGGATTAAAGTTATACGATTAGACAGTACTCGAACACAGTATCTCGAATGAATTTTTAACATTTCAGTACATGACAATGTACTGAATAAATAAATAAATAGGAAACAGTTTTCAGCAAAGTTGAGTGTTCCGTCGAATCCCCTCGTTAAAGGTAAACCCAACTCGCAGCGATGGTATAATAGTATAATTATCAGAGCGGCTATCACGGCATAATTATTTAATAAACGTCATCACCGATGCTCCGGTGAACAACGATACGATCGTTCGCGTCTCCGTCCGGTTAATCTGTTGTGTTTTCACGGTTGGACGAGGCGTACCGAAAGGACTTGCATCAGCGCGAGGACAGAAGAATGTAGATGCGGCTTGTCGGCTTGGCAAAAGTCGATTTCGTGGGCAGGCTCGTATAATAATAGGAGTCACGAACATCGAGCTGGTCACGACTCGCCGCGCTGTTGCAGCGTATGATCGTGTATCGACTGATCGAAAAGGGGGCCTTTGCTACTCCTTCTCGATCTCGCTGCGCTGCGTCGCGCCGACTCTCGATCGAAAATATTCTGGTAATGCTCGGCTCTCTCGGCTCTCTTGGCTCGTGACCTTACCCGGGGCCCCTCCAACGAATCCCTGTCGATTCAGGTAATCCCGTGGCTCGTAAGTACGGCTATCAGCGATAATGACTCGAAAATATTATAATCGAGCCGGTAGGAATTGGTTTTCGATTACTTCGGGACGAGCATGTGTCGCGATACCCGCGGCTTATTGCCGCTGTTCTCTCTCACTTTCCTACTCGACGTGGTTGTTCGTACGTAGGTACAGGTATTCGTTGAAATACGCTAACAGCTGGATCGTGTAGCCTGTGTTTCGCCGAACGGGTAAATAGGACAAATTTACGGCTATGGGCTCTCGCGCGCCACTCCGCGCCACTCCGCGCCACTCCGCGCCGGATCGGTTAAAGGTTTTTCAGGGGCGTAATCCCGCTGAAAGAGTTGTAACCGGGAACGCGCCGAGGGAAACCGAAGACAATAACGAGGGAATCGTCCGCAACATTAATTGCCGGTTCATCGTACGCGTCGCGGTGTACGAGCTTCTTACATTAGCATTAGACCTCCCCATCCCCACGCCCCCCCCCCGTAATTAGCAGAAATCGCGAGATTAACTAAACGGAATTCTTTTCCGATAGGAAATGCCGCATCACAGTCTCAAGCTTCGCCGAAATCCTGACCAAAAGTGAAAAAAGTGTTTGAGAATGATTAAACGTTTTCAAGTTTTTCAAATGTTGCCACTTTGCAGCGGTCGCTTCGAAAAGAGCTCCCACAGGCCATTTAACGCGGCATACAGGAACAACCGGAGCATAAACCGAAGTCCGGGGAGAGTTCGGAGAAAACGCGTTCGTGAGGATTATCTTAAATTTTCCTTCCGTGATCTAGGCTTCCGCTAGATCGCGATAATCGATCAGTCATAATTCAGGGGAAATAGCCAGCGCATACCACGGATCAACGTCTGCCAATCAAAGACGCCTATGGTGTTGCTCGCGCTTTAATCCGGCACTGACGCGTTTGATCGGCCGATTAACACGTCAGAAATCCCTCGGCCGAGGAAACGAAGATTGCGCGTTTGGTTAAAATTTATTGGACGTAAATCGCGATATTGGTAGCGTCAGTTCTCTTGATTATAATAGGAAAAGGAAAAGGTTAAAAGTACCGAATAGCGACCCTAAAATTAAAGCAGAACGAAATCGACCGTGTCGCGCCCATAATAAGAGTAATAAAATGTCGCGACTGTTTGCACAACGTTTAGCAATAATTGTCGCGCGTTACAGTAACCGGTGGAAATTATTTATCCACCTCAGAGCATCTCGTTTAAGGCCAACATAAACGCGTAACGTAAAAGCCATCCAAGTAGCCGGCTGTTTAACGTATTTTAAGAGCTGGCAGTCGTCGGTGATGTCATTAATGAACGCCATTTTACCATTAGGATTCTCCGCTCGGAGGAACGGAGCCGGCGCGGCTCGGCGCGGCGCGGCGCAGCGATCCAAGCGATTAACCAGATCCACAAAGCAATGGTATCAACATATCAAACGATCCTCGTTTTTTCGATTGTATTACACAAGAGTGGTCGTGAAACGTTTAACTGCCCATGCCAGTTCCAACGGGATCGAGCGATTTATTTACTTCGTCTCCATCCATCCCCTCGTTGTCTTTCGTTTTTATCAGACTGCGACGTAATGGGGTATCATATATGGGGAGGAGGGCGTGGTTTACACTGTATACGTGGTATACGCGGTAAATGCAAATTAATTTACTTATGCAGCATAAATATTCTCGTTGAAACGAATAAGCAACAGGTGGTCCCGATCCCGGGGCAACTCCGAAGACCATAAACCCAGAGAAAGGTTCTCTCGATTCCAAGAATTTGCCACCGTCATCGGTAGAAGATCGCCTTTGCTTTCATCGCCTATAATAGGCGTGGTCCGCCATCGGTGGGCATGGCTGTACGGCTCTCGATTTCGACGGAGCCAGTACACACCGTAAGACCACGAACAAGCGTCTACTTCGAAGACAAACTGTGACAAGAAGAAGAAGAAGAAGAAGAAGAAGAAAAATAAAGGAGGGTCCCAAGGGATACTCTTACGATCTCGATCGAATCCCCTGGCCATTAGAATCCTCGGATATGCAACGAATCGCACCGAATCGAATGTGTCCCGGTCATCAGCATTAATCTCGCGGAACGTCCTGCGGCCGATCGGAGTTAGCGGTCACGGTGATTCCTCGCGTGTCAAAGAGGGGCCGCCTCGCGGAAATGTCAAACGTGCGTGGATGTGGATACGGGATGGGAGGGGACGGGACGGGACGGGACGGGACGGGACGGCTGTGACTGGGGACTTAGGAGAGAGCCTTGTGCTCGTCAGATTCGCGATCTCACCGAACGCTGCACGAGCATAACGTAGTAGTAGCGAAGGTAGAAGGTAGCCAGCAAGCTGGAGTAGGTAGATACTTACTCGAGGAGGACAACCGAGGCATTGACCCGCGCGCGAGTGGTTAGTCACGCGTGCACACGCACTTTTGCACGCCTCTACACGTACCGGTGCGCGACGCGGCGGGCTGTGCAAACGCGGTACAAACGCGGTGCAACGCGGTGCAACGCGCTGCAAAGAAAGCTGTTTCGACGAAGCTTCGAGAGACAGAATACGACTGCCTTTGCACCCCAGGAAGGTTCACGATCACCGTCTGTTCCGTTTGGAAATTTTTGCATGCAATTTTTTAAATAAAATCTGGAGCAAGGAAAGCACTCGGCCGACTAAAAGACTGTTCACTGTGTTCACGGTAAAATCCAAGTAGAAATGACATCTATGATTGGTGGTATACATACGTTTTTATATGTATCTCACTATTTAGAAAGTAGCGTGAATGTATAAACAGCTGCACTCTAGTTGTGTTTTTCTAAAATGCAATGGGAAAGTTGTAGAAACGAGGACGGATAAGAAAAAGTGATCTCGCCTCCAACTTTTTCTGGATGCTGATACTAAAATGCCGCATTAAACTTTATTCATACGTCCATCTTTATATTTGGTTTTCCACGTGAATTGTTATCGAGATACTTTATCATCCGAGGAAGATGAAGCAGAGCGAAACTCCCGGTTATAACCAAGTATAATTTATTGGGCGCTATAGAAAGATCCTTCGTTCCCTTTCGAGATAACGAACAACCTTTTTCAACGTCTTTCCCAAAGGTATCACAATGTATCGCAAGGTTTCCTCCATTCCATCCGAGGAATGCGCATGACTGCAACGCATCCAAGGATAAAAATTTCTCACCGGTCGCTGAGAAAAAAAAATACCGGCGCTGAATGATTCAGTGATCTCAGCCACTTCGCAACTTGACCCGATTTCCAGGAACGTTCCGCGAACAGACGAGCGCGCGCCGGATGGCATGCACCGGAGCGATGCAACATTGGCTACACGCTATACGGTGCAGTCGTTGCATCGAACGAGTCTCGACCGAACTTGGGCCAGTTCGAGAAGCTGGATGTCATTGAACCTGACACGGCGTCGCTCGCAATTTGGCCGCGGATCGAATTGCACGGCTACTTTCTCCAATTTTGCGTCTCGCGAGGGAGGCGCTTGTGTTACGTGGCAAGAGGTTAACACCCGATACGAAACTTTGGAAGCATAGCAAACGCAGCCAGTCTCTCGGCTTCGAAAAGACTGTCTCCGGGCGTACCACGGTTATTGTGGTCTCGCGTAAAATTGCGTCGGCGCGACGGCACGGCGTATCGGTGTCTGCACAGTGCACGGTTGTTGCACAGTTGCATAGTGGAAGTGAGTCGCGTGCACACGGAACACGGCACACGGGACCGCGGCGAACAGCGCGCGTTCCGCCCGTGAATAGGTAATGCAATGCTCGGAACAGGCGCCATGACTCGTTGCAGCGGTGCAGCCGATGCGATGTCCTTACTGCTTTGCAGTGGGTTTCGCACCGCGAAAAATCCGGCGATTGCCGATGCTGTGCCGTTGATCTTCGAGCAGGCCATTAGTGGGATATGCGAGAGCACGGAATTTCTGCCGTTCCGTGAGCTACATCCCCTCTCGCCTGTCTTTACGATACCGTATACGCATTACGCATCGATTGCGTTCGCGAGGAAGACTAGCCACCACCGAATCTTTCACCAATTATGCCATTACACGACCTGCCCCTACCCGCGTCGCGTCGTCCTCGTGCTGCGATTATTCGGAATTTTTGTGAAATCGAGACAGAGCCTCGAGCTTCTTTTGTTCGATTTTCGCCGCCGTTCGTCGAATCGGTGTTCGACGAGAATCGGCGGTCAGCCGCGCCAAAGAAAAGATAATTACGCAATTTGCGGCTGAACGCATCGTGCGATTCGTCTGACTACCATGATGAACCTCTTCGAGGATGCTTCCCGAGTTTCAAGCCACTTTTCGAAGGTGAAAAACCGACGATTAGTTTCGCAACGAAGATGAAATTGGAGTTTGATTCTGGTCTGCGGACTGCGATGGTCAAATACGTCATGAAAATTTTCTGTGTTATTCACACGCACACGGTGCTCCTGTTCGACGAGTAGTTCCTGAAGCAAGAGTGGACGTTTAAGTCATGCGTAAATCTCTTTTGTTACTGCTTCTCTTAATCTATTATATCGTACAATTTACTTGATTTGATTACTGTGGCTCATGGTTTCGATCGAGCTCTGCCCGGACCACGTCTTTGCAACTCTCGATATCAGAATTTTAAACAAACGTAGCACACAGATACGTGACCAAATGCCAAGCTACAACTTTAACGGACGATCGCCGTTTCTCAAGGATGAAAACGCGCACGCGAATCGCATAACGTTGACTCGTAGCTTGTATTTACAACGTATGGGGTGGTGAGGCAAACTGGTAGAGTAAAGTGACTCTGTCAAAACAGTGTAGCATGTTCTGGGCCCTTCTCCCCTCTACCTCCTCCTCCTCCTCCCCCCCCCCGACCTCCAGCGCGGCCGACCGCGTCGATGTTTTTATTATTAGCGGGGTATGTATTTGTAGAGTTGTAGCTGTCGAGCGGCGCGTCTGAGCGTTTCGAACGATTTCCAGCAATTACATCGCGAAATCAAGTCCATTCGGTGCCTGTTCCCTGTTCCCCTGGGGGCTTCGGGTGCTATTACGGCGAAGGTCGCACGAACTGGGGAAGTACAGTTGAACTCATAGCACAGCGTGGCGCGGCGCGGCGCGGCGCGGCGCGGCGCGGCGCGGCGTGACACGACACAGCGCGAGCATTGTAAGCATCACGGTACACGTAATGCTTCCCGTAGAACTGTTTGCTCGAGGTGTATCGGTTATCTTGCCATACGGATGAAGAGAGAATGCCTCTTATCGTTCTGCTCCGCTTTGCACCGCTTCGCGACCAAGCACCAGTCGAAGAAGCACGATCGGAGATTCGCTCTCGTTGCCCAATTTCTTTAAATTATATTCCCTTGTGCAACATATTTCACTAATTCGAAGTCACAATATTACCAACTCTAATAGTCTCGCGCAACTAACAGCTGTGCGCAAAGGTTCAGAAGTTATATGGATTCTCTTTGAGAAAACGAACTTCACGAACCAGAAGCAAGATCGTCGAATAGGCGCCACGACTCTGTGCGGTTACCTATCCGCTTTGCGCTTTGAATCCCCCCTATTGAAAAATGGCGTCGATCGAGAGTCCCGGATCGTCGATCTTGACGACCATTAGCGGACTACACGGGACTCCTCCGGAGGAGATTTTTCCGCCATTGGCTTTCTGCCGGCTGCTCTCCAAGGCCGGTGGAATGCTAACCGACGCCCGGAAGTGCAGTTGATCTTCCATACCTGATCCTCCGAGCGACCGAGAAAGAAGTCAATTCGCATTCCCCTCGCGCCCTACCTCCCTAGCCCCCCAGTCCCTCTAACCTAACCGCGCCAGCCCGGAAAAACACTCTTGTCAGATGTTTACCGAGCCGTTTGGTTTTGGTGCGGTGTTGTTTCGTAAAACTCCTAGCACTCTAGCGCTTCTTACGCAACTTGTTTACTTTTTTTCTTCTTCCTGCGGCCGGGGTTGTCCTGGTCTGGCCGATAAATACTGGGGTACTCGCTTTTCGTGAGAAGCGATTCGTCGCGATTCGTCGATCGACAACACATTCTATGCTAATATCGCGTTAATAACGACGAAATACGAAATACGAAGAAGTACGCTGATGTTGAAGCAATCGTCTGACTATCGCGAATAACAAGTACCATGTACATAATAATCATATCCACGGACTGGTGGCACGACGATCGCGCTTTAAGCAGCTGATCTGTTCGAGTCTTTGGCGCTCGTGCTGCTCATCCGTTGAAATCTTTAGCGATTCCGGAGCGTGATTTAACGGGATCGGTATATTAAACGTTTCCCGAGATATCGCTTGATTCACGATTCTCTGTTAAAGTCGTCGCGTCGCGTCGCGTCGCAGTTTTACACGGATAAGGAACGGTGAAAACCGCGAAAGAATTCCGCGGCAATTATCGAAGAGCCTAACCGTACACGCTCGAAAGAAATCATAATACGAGTCCGAAGAATGAACATATACGAACGTGAGATTTTTCCATAGAGGATGGACGAATGGCTCGTTCCGCGAAACACGATAATTGCTGGAATTAAGTAAACTGTAAACAGAGAGGCCGAGAGCCTTCCGTCGAGTTCCATTCTCCCTGGAGGGAGACCAAAATGGCGCGGAGAAGTGTTCGTTGGTTCGCGTTCCAGCAAGAAAAGAACAAGCAGATCCTTCCTGGATGATAATTAGCCCGGCAACAACTCTCTTTGGCGTAAAAGGCTAATCCACGCGATTAACCCAGCGATTTTTTTACTCGCGACCGCGCGGCCGCGAGTATAATACACGCGCTGCACCCGCGGTAATTGTTAGCATTTTTTGCGATTCGCTATCTGCGAATTCAGGTCTTGCTTCTATGTACCTTCACCGTGTACGAGTTGCGCATCTTCGTTACCGTAATTTCCGCTTTCTACCAATCTTTCGGTCCAGTCGGCACCGGGATACCGCCTCCGCAATCTCCTTAACCTTTGCCACTCTACCTAACCAAACTCGCGATCCACGTTTCACACGGAATCTGCTCAACAATTTTCCTCTCCTTCGAGTTCTTTCAGCAAAAATGCACTATTATTGTTTCGACAATTTATAGGGCTTGTCGAATCAGGTCAGACGGCAGTCATTTCACTCGCCAAGCTCTCTCCTAGATTTCTAGAGACAGATGTTAGATTCTCGGCCGAAGTTGAGACAGTTTCTTTGCAAGCGCATAATGGAGTCTCTCTCCTCGGCTTCTCCACGGCTTCTGAACGAGTCCCAGATAGGTTGCGGTGGTCGTGCAACATCAACAGTAAACGTCTGGCAATTTCCCCCGATTAATCCGAATAAAGAATGCCGTGCCGTGCCGTGCCGTGCCGTGCCGCGCACGAGCATCGCAGTCTGTCAAAGGCTGATTAAAAAGCCGAAGAGTGCCACAATTGCTCTGTACCCTGCTTAACGTTCACGCTCGTCGGAAAAATGTTATACCGCTCTCGTCGCTCGTATCTCGGCGGGATTCTGCTCGTGGCTGGTTTTCACGGAGCCGTCACGCGTGACGAGCCCCTTGAAAAAGTCTCGATGACCTCGATCTGGGATGAACACGAGCCGGAGAATGATCCGGGGGGTATGGAACGTGGATCCGGCGGCTTCCATGGGTTCGCCAGGGTTGTTCGCCAGGGTCGTTCGTGAGTACGCGGCCGTGAATATTATGAAGAGAAGAAATCGGAGGGAGGCTCGTAGAAATCAGAGGAAAAACGGTTCGAACTGCCGCCGTCGTGCCGCGCCGCGCCGTCGCGTCTTACTGCTTCCGACTCGCTCGAGCGAGCAACCGATCGAGATTATTTGAATATCGTTCCGTAAATGCTCGCTCGTCCGACTGGAAACGACAGTTTTAAACAGTCGTAACGCGGTAGACGATTGGAATCACCGGGGACAGCGTTCTTCCGCTTGAAACCGCTCGACGAACGAGAACCGCGATTCTCCTCACCAAGTGTAGACGTAGCTTGTAATCGCCTGATTACAGCTGGCACTAAAAATACTTTAAGAGAACGTAGGAGTCTAGAAGCATGGAGGAGTACTATGAAATGTTTTCAACTGTAGGAATCAAAAGCAAAAAATTGTGTAGACATTCGATTGCGCGTACTTGCGAAGTAATTGTGAAGTAATTGCGAAGGAATGTTTGATTTTCCGGGAATAACAGTTTTCTACCTGAACACATTATTTGCCTAATTATCAGCGGTACTCTGTTCCCGTTACTTCTCCCTCGCTAAGGAAAAAGTTTCGTTGCGCGTCGCGCGTCCGTCCTATAGCGATTGTACGCGTGCACCGGATCTAATCGAAAGTGTACACGCCGCGCCGCGCCGCGCCGAGCCCCCATAATTTGCATGCTGACGAGAGAGGCGCTGGCACACCAAAACCACGCGAACCTATCCAAGTGAAAATAATGCCTGGAAGGAGGATCTCCCTGAAATTAGCACGAGAGGTCTCAAACTTTTTTGCATGCCGCTCGCGCGATATCTCCGATCTACTTTCGTTTTATTTTTCCTCGAGCACAGCTCTACAAACGTAACTATGTATAATTTATTGTCGTCGAGGACTTTCCAAAAATTTCCCCGATACATATCAACTATATTACGTTCTACAGTGTATGGCGTGAAAACTCAACTCCTCTGCTGCGTATAATACGTTTACTACTATTAGAACAACTATTAGAAAATCGCCAAAATAGCCAAAAGCCAAATATTCCCGTAGCAATCGCTTCATAGTCCGTTGAACTTTCACTCTAACTCTATGACAATTGGAGAAATTCAAAAATTTTTCGAATCTTCCGGAGCTCAAAAACCTGAAGAAAAATTGTATATGTAGATTTGATCGAACCGGTGTCTGGTTCCCGGTGTGCAGAGGATGTTAGCAAAAATGTTTGCAGACGGTTTCGAGACTGTGATGGTTGTCGAAGCGATTCCGGCACTGGAGGCGCAATTCCACATAGCCAGCAAGGTAAGGCAAGTTAAGGCAAGGTAAAGGAAGGTATGGAGTATGGGCCATAGCGTATGGCAAGGTAAGGTAAGAAGCGCAACAGTTTGTGCCGCGCCGCGTCGGTGATTTTCATACGCGCGTGCGTAGAACCACCCGGCTGATTGTTAGTTGTTATCGCATTAAACATGACGCGGGAAAGAGTCCGCGCAACGCGAAATGATACGTTGTTCGTCAGCGTGCAACAGAGACACGAGAAGAATTACGGTCGTGGTTAGAACCGTGGACCTGTCTAAACATAGAGCAGAGCGCTAACTGGATTTTTACCATGGTAATGCTGTCGAGTCGACGCTGAACTCGCGTAAACACTCCCCTTCGCCTTGATAAATTATGCATTCAAAAACGGTGGATCTTGCCTCCTTTTGAATATTCCTGGTTCATTAACCCCGGCCGTATATTATTTGAATATCGGGGCTTATTTATTTGCTGCCTGTCTAGCGTGTGGTTAGTGCCATTGACACCGCGCCCCAGCGAAAATATTCTCTGCCGTTTTTCTATATTCTCCCGTTATTACCCATTATCCTCCGAGAGACCTCAATTCGGAATTGATAACTCCATTTAAATGGGATTTCACTGTATTAATGGCATTAACTTGTATAGACACCAATTGTCCACCTTGCAAGGAACTTGTAGTGTAAGAAAATCTTGCTCTATTTCCAGAAAAAGTTTCACGATATACTGACTCTCTTAACCCTAACCAATAGAATCGAATTTACAGACGTCGCTATCCACTGACAGATAAAAGCGAAAACGTTATTCACCGACAGATAAAAGTGAAAACCAAACGGATTCCATCACTCCCCAAGGGCACCAGGATCCCAGTAATCCTTCAAGAATACTCGAACACGATCCCAGTCCACCCACCGATTGCCATAGATCAGGCCAGCTTCCAAGAACCCAGTGAATCTCGTTAGAAACGAGTTCGTTAGATCGCAGTCCCGCCGCGCCGCGCCGCGCCGCGCCACGTCACACCGGGAGATTTGATTTACAATAGCGATCGAGTCACGCGAGGATCGTGGCGGGATATGATCCGGGGCTGTTTAAACTTAAACAGTCCGTCAGCATTCCAAGACCGGGGAAAAACTGCGGAACAGCGTTCGAACGAATTGTGTCCGCGGCGTGACCGGTTTGCGCCGTCAATTAAGTCCATGTCCTGGGCGTTATCATCGACGGGAGACTTTACGTAATTCTGTTTGCGGAGAGAATGAGAGAACTTGCTTGCGTATCGGTTCGGGAAAACACACAGGCAACACACCCTTCGAGAGAGCTATCAAAAATACGTTTCCACTGTTTTTCAACAGGAAGTGGGGCCTGATCCGATTAAGATGGTCAAAACTGCCCTTAGAGGTTTTTCAATGGCTATCGAACTACAATATATTACACCATTCGCAAATTACGCGAATGCTCGTTGTACGACTCCCGTCTGGAAAAAGCGAGACAAGATTGCAGAACGGAGCGCGATTTACCGGTGTCCGAGTCGAGATCTACGGTACCATAATTTAGACGTTATTTCGGTTAATTGTGCCTCGCCCGTGAACTGCGAGGAAACTTGGAGTGAAACGTACCATGTAGGAAATCACTCTATTCCGTGTCCACGACGTGATATCTCGACTCCATCTGTATCGTTATACTGGGTGACTCGCATTAGAAACGGTGCTGCTGCCGCTTACTTGACTTGACTCGACGTGATACCAGCTAATTTCCGTAAATTGTCCCCATCGTATACAGTGTACAGTGCACAGTGCACAGCGCACAGTGTGCAGTTTCACGGAAGCGCCGTAAGCCGACAATTAGACTAGCGCATAAAGGTGGAGGGTGACGGTCGCGTGGGACACCGAGTATGCACGATTCTTGGCGGCCAGTGGTTCGTGAAAGACATCGATTCGTTTGGCCGTAGCCATTGGGTCTGTCTCTGGCTGGCAGCTAGTGTCCATTGTAAGAGCGCGGTGCCGTTATGAATCTCTAGTTATAAAACGGATCTCTCGTCTCCGGCTGGGTCCCATCTCTCTCCGTAAAGCGCATAACTGTACCCTTTCGACGAGCACACGTGCACCAGAACGTGTCGTCGTCGTCGTCGTCGTCCGAAGCGAAGAAGTAAGTGCCGCGGCAAGCGATAAAGAGGACTGCGAAGACAAAGAAAGAAAAGGAACAAGCACGCATTGGGTCAGAATCACAAAACACTGGAGAAAATTAGGGTCTCCGTTAATTATACATTGTTAACAACGTGAAAAATATTTCACATATTCTGAACGCATTTGGTAGAGAGTTTCGGAAAGATCGCCCGATGAAATGTTTGGTTCGTTGACATATTTATGGCAGGGATTTATGGTGCGAGTGGCCGTGAATCTAGTAAACAACCCCAATGCCATACGACACAATAAACTGAGGACCGCGTAGGGTCTCACAGGTATCGGCGTCGAACTAATAACTGTCTATTGAAAGCGAGATCTTTAGAAAAGGCAAGCGACCCAACGTCCTACTGAAAAAAAATAATAAAAAAAAAGAAAACACGTGGTTCTGATGGATCTGGCCACGGAGTGGGGAAGTTTATGCCTTTGCCTAACAAACAGACGAGCACGAAGAAGAAGAAGCAGAAGCAGAATAGAGCAGAAGAAGGGAACGAATCCGGAATGACGTTCGCCGGTCTCGGGACCACAGAGAAATCTAATTTACAGCTCTCTATAAAATGGCCTGCAGCCGGCGCGGTGCGGTCCGGCGCGGCGTACCTACGACTGTTGCACCGTTACGTGCTTCGATTCCCGGGCGTTTCGCACGGCGAACGTTTATTTCCGCGGCGCGGCACCGCGGCACCGCGGCACGGCGGCAACTCTGTCTCCATAAGAGCGGAGAGAAGACAGAGAGAAAACATAAAGAGAAGAGAAAGAGCAACAGAGCTCTTCTCGCTTGATTCGATTCGCCTGAACGGAGGAAACTCGCGGGGTGAGGACGCGAAAGGGGAATCTTCCCAAGGGTTCGATGGATTCGACGATTCCGTTCGGCGGACGACAGGTGTCCGAGTTATTAGACTTCCGTCCGCATTACACCTCTCTCTTCCCCGCGACTTTTTGCACGCTACTTGCTTCCACCGGCTTCCTAGAAGTAATGGGAAGTCATTCCACGGCTTCCTTTCTGTGTCGGCAAAACGCATCCCTGCGCTCGAAAATTCTGCTCGAAGATCGGAGAAGCGCGTTACCAGCGATCGTATGTCTCTCGGCAAATTGCTCACGGAGAACTCTTCGTGAGAAACTTGCGGCGGGAGGATACGATTTTACGAACAAAATCGACATTTCCGCTTCGCGAACCACGCACGATGTGTCGTACCATTGTCTCGGGTCGCAGACAAAGGAATAGGAATAGAAATAGGAATAGGAATAGGAATAGGAGTATGTATACGAGTGCGGTTGCAGGAGATAAAGTGTGGCGTGCATGCATTGTTGCTGGCAGGGCTGAACACACTATCGAGAGAGATGTTCGGATCTTTCTTAGACAATTTTATTTTTACCACGTATTTCTTATGGTTTAATATGTTTTCAACACGTCATATCTTATAACGAAACCCTATTATGCAACAGCAAAGACCTTCGAAATTACAAAGAAGAATTTCAAAGAAGCAACAGACCAGAAACGGAAGAGAACGTTTGACAGAACGTAGTTTTTTTTTCACCGTGGACCTCAGTAGTAACGAGAAACACGAACAGAAACAGACGCATTTTTTTAACAGTAACGAAGGAACAAAGGAGGGAGGCAGGGCGGTGCAACGCCGGGGACAACAGTTGCGAAACTTGGCACTGTTTTCCCTAGTTTACGGTACACGAGGCGCTGTGTACGGGGCTTAAGAAAGTTCGGTGTGTCTTGGAATGCCGAGTCGCCGTGTGTAACGGGCATGGAATGCGCGAGAGAGGAAGTCGAGTCGAGTCGATGGCTTGCTCGCCAGAAATTCACGTTCGATCCGAGAGACTGAAATTCAGACATGCTGCTGCATTCGGACGTGCTGGCTGCATTCTGAATCTGGCTGATTCCCGATCATTCCCGAACCAGCAAGAAGGAGAGAAGGACCAGTCCGGCATCGCGACACGTGCTCACACCCACGCCACGTGACGCGTTTACACGCTGCACCGCACCGGCCGGACCGGCTAGGCTGCCGGGCCAAGCCTAACACTCGGCGTAGCGTATGACTTATGAAACGTCCAGAGGTGGTCCCAGTACCCTGATTAATCGTCGTTCCGGTTCATTTCTCTTTGATTCCTCTTTGGTCTAGCCTGGTCTAGCTGCAACCATCTACTCGATGGCATACTTCAATCTTCACTATATCTTGGGATCGTTATGCTCTGGGCGCAAGTAGGGTATTGAAACGCTGTTGGCTTTATGTTTCGGATTCTCCGGATTGCTTCCATCTTTCCGCTCGATCTACGATGAATTTATGACTGGCAGTGAGGAACTTTTTCATTCGATTCTGCTTACAATTCGTTTCTTTTTCTTTACTTTTCTTTTCTTCTTTTTTTTTTTTTTTTTTTTTTTGAGGGTTTTGAGAATGTTTACGAGTCTCGATGGCTCGACGGATAATATAAAAACGAGTTCTTCAAAGTGGACGACTTTGATCGAATAGTTTTTATGGTGCGTAAAAGCGAACATTTTTTTACAGCAGGAACGTGGAGTTTCTGTTGAAGAATTACTTATTTGAAAGACATGCACATTCTAGTGATCGACATTCGTAGATCTAGTTACCTGGATCTCTAATCTCGTGTGGCATCGTTCTCATCGTAGTATGCCGAATCGAACATGCGAGTGCGATGGGAAACGGTACCGAGGGTTGTTGCGCAACAGAAGCAGTAGCAGTAGCAGTATGTAGCAGCAGCAGCAGCAGCAACAGCAGCAGCAGCAGCAGCAGCAGCAGCAGCAGCAGCCTCGGTACAATGAATCGTTTATGCGGTAGCCGGCGAGTTAGCGTGAACGAATCGTTATCTCATTGCCGGTTCTCGATCGTTCACGGTTCGATTTAATGGGCCGTTCGCGGACCGTTTGCTCGGTTACTGCGAGATCGGGCCTCGTCGTCCGCTTCTTGCGTTTCGTTTGCCGACAACCTCCCGGAAACTGGCCGAGCATCGCGCCGGATGAATAACGTCCCGTAAAAACGGGCTACCGATTGCCAGCCATTTCGATCGTTTTACCTTCTTCGACGCAAAGAACAATGCGTTCCTACCCGATCGCCTCGCGTTTCAACAATGTGCAACTAGCCGGTTTTTGCTCGTCGACGTCCGCGCCCGCAATTTCACGGTCAATTTTCGCATTCATTTGCGCTCGGTTTCGCATGGAATAATTGAAATCGTCACGGCAATGGAATCCAGTTTTTCGATCGTAAACGTTTTATTGCGCTTGAAATCTTTGAGAATTACCACATTTTTGGGTAATTCGTTGTTGAAACGCGACCCTTCGCAAATAAAATAATGTATTCGCAACGAATCGCTCAGGTACGTGTCACAGAGTCGTCGCGGAGTCGTGTATGTTCAAGCGTGCAAAAACCACGTCGCGTATTTGCATAGGACGGTAATCACAGGCTCGCTGAAGTAATCCTGTTTAATTAAATCATCTCGGTTGACGGACAGGGCCCAAACAAACGGGTGAAAGCCGCGTGGCACGCTCGACTTTCTTCCAATTAATTTGTTCGGCGGCGTACGTGTTCCTGTTTCTCGTGGATTTTCGTTTCGCGATTCCTGTTGGCAGGAAACGCGGAAATAAATACAATCAGAGTTCGTGCGTTTAATAATGGATCCCGACACGGCGCTGCGCGGCGCTGCGCTACGCGGCGGGAAATTCGCTTCTCGCGATTCTCGCAACAGAAACGGTAACGGTGAATGGAATCGAAAATAAGCGTTTCCCGCACGGCGAGAGAAAAATGTAATGTTTAAACCTACCGCGGTCTGGTAATTGGACGCCGGTAATTAACGAATGATAATCAACATAATGATTACTCCGATGACGACGATAATGCTCGGGTATCTCGTATTATGCCCCCGCGCCAAGAAAATTTACAAGCAAATCGGCGTGCCGCGCATCGGCGCGGCGTTTCTCACATTTCTTTCAGTCAATCAACTAATTTACGACTACCGTGTCGCGAATCCGTGTTTTTTCTTCTTCCTGCGGCAGGGTCTCTGATGGATCTGGGAACCCGTTCTCTGTTCGCGAGACCTGCGCGCGTTTTGCACCGAGAAAATTCTACCAATGCGCGGTGCTACCACTGCAACCGGCTATCGATAATAAATATCGTGTCAACCTGCTCGGGAACTCTAAAACTAGATTAAAACTCAACGATTACCGTCCTCGATCATCCCCGACAGATCAATACGCGATTTTACCGTGTTATCAGCGCGATCGATCAACGCGTTCTTCGATATGCTAGTCGATAAACTTACAAAACTTAACCCTTCTCAGAATTCCCAAAAATTAACAGCACAAGGACTTCACGTTGTTATGATGTCGCACAGAGTTATGTGCAAAACGGGATAAAAAAGTTAAACGCGAGTTACAGTAGCTGAATGGTAGCTGAAAAGCTCTATTATTTCCGTGTAACTAGAAAATTCCTTTGTTTCATTCACTTGTCAAATGCAACATTCACTGTTTCGAATACAATGCGCTGCTGTTATCCAATTTTCGAAGTGTCCCGCAATTTGTCCAGGTGAACGCGTGTTTGTCGCGACGATTAATGGAAAATACTTTCTTGGCAACTTTCCTCGAAAGAGGAGCTCCCCTTCTAGATCCAGGTGAAACTCGTGCGCACGCATCAGCGAAGAATAATGAGAGAGAGAGAGAGAGAGAGAGAGAGAGCGAGAGAGGGAAATTGTCGCGTGTCTAGCAGCGACTAGATCAGTCACGGTCTAGATCGTAACGTTTTGATTTTCATTTCTGATCGAAATCGGTCCCGTCGTAATCGCAAGTTCCCTTTGATTCGCGGTTATCGTATCGAATACTTTCGATGACTCGACCGCGTCACGGAAAAATGCTCGGGCCATTGTGAATGATACTGTCGTGGATCGTTAAACCAGCAGAATTAACCAAGTCTGAAACGGTTAATTCGACGAGATGTCCCTGAACTAGTTTCTAACGCGGCACACCATTACTATTTGCTCGGTCGAATCGCCGCGAAATTAACGGGACTCGTTACTAACAAAGACTAAAACTCGTTTACGAAAATGGACAAATAATTCCATGTCCGATTGTTGCCAAACAATTTGCAATTATAATAGCAGATTATTTCGATAAACACTGAAAAGTTAGTTAGTAAACCTTACCGATTAACTGGTCTAGAAGTAGACCAAAAGCAAACGGAGGCCACTTGTTAATAATGTAAGCGTGAAGCGATTTAATTGAGAGTCGGTGGACTAGCATCGTGGGACTAGACAAATCGGATTTCCAAAAAGGAAGAATAAGGTCGACAGTTTGTCCCCGGTTTAATTGCACAAATCTATCGAAGGTGATATCGCGGAAAAAGTTCAAGTTGCCTGTTAACTGATTCTAATCTAGCTCGGAACCGTCCACACAAATTTATCATCGTTACACCCGTTATTTCATAACCGGATTATTATAAACGTAATCGATGCGTGTTCATTAACCGGCGCGCTATAATTTACATTCCTAGATCTCGATCGCTCCGCTGGTTGCAACACTTTAATGGAACGACGGTGCTCTCTCTCTCTCTCTCTCTCTCTCTCTCTCTCTCTCTCTCTCTCTCTCTCTCTCTCTCTCTCTCTCCCTCTCTCTCTTCTCTATTTCGTATTCCGTTCCTTTTTCATTTTCTACGCGAACGCGTTTCGCGGGACTCGTTTCGGTCGGCGCGATTAAAGTTTGTCGTACTACGTCGATCCGAATCATCATTCACGATTCCACACTGCCCCCGGGTCGCTTAATCAGCCCGATTGCCCCGCGATCAAAAGTAAAACATGTTTCTAGGCTTGCCACCGGTTATCTAATTAGTATCGGGACTATTCCACCCGGTTTTTCTGCAATTTCAATCTGTTTTGCAACTCCGCTGGCTCTGCGCTGGCTCTGCGTTGGCTCTGCGCGGCGCGGCGCGGCGCGGCGTCCGTGATTAACGAGCCACGCGACGTAGCATCGGGCTCAGTGATAAAGCAGCCGAGTTGGCTGATCCTCTAACTATGTATCTTTATTAGCACGCCGGGCAGGAGCATGCCGGAAGTTCTCAGGCAAACAATCCAACCTCTTAAAATTATTACCCGTCCGTTCTCTGCAAGCCTGCAGCTTGGCGTCACGGCCAACGGAAATCTACATACTGTATAGCAAATACTGATTGTTCCATGAGCGACTAACGGATTCTATTGCTATAAGGAGCTGCGAAGACACGCCCGCTTTGAACTGACCACGCCTCTCGAGGCCAATCCACGCCCACTATTTCATCCCACAGGGAATCTAAGATGTTGCCATTGAAAATAACGCTTATTTACCGATCAAGAAAGATAGATCCCGAGGTAGAACTGCACTGGAAACAAATCCAACTGATCGGAGCCTGCTTTGCAATTTAAAGTTGCCACTTTGTAAGATCGTTTCGATCGATGCGAGCCGTATTTCCCATTTGCTTGCCTGCAATTAGGCACGGTATAAAGAGGTCGATTAATATTGGTTGGTTAGTCGGTGAACGGAACAGCTCTCGGTCTAATAGAACTAGCGACGATCGTCTATTATATCGAGTAATAGCAAACCACCGTTTTTACAAGCGATAACGATTCGGATATCGGAGAAGAGGGGGGTTTCTAGTTGCCATCTAGTTGCCAGTCCGTTGGATCGTTCGTTCGAGCAGCCCTTGTTCGCCGCGGGACTCGATGCGCCTCGCGATTCACCTCGGACCCAGCTCAATCGAGGCCCTTTTAATCGATCGACCATGCCGGACGTAACCCATGGCCTGGTTCGAACTGTTCAAAGTCGTGCAGCGCTGGCCACGGAAACAGTTTATTAGCATCAGAAGCCATTAAATCGCTCGGAACATCGGATACAACGTAAATTGGTACCGAGTTACAAGTTTTCGTATAACGAGTCCCCTTTCGATGCCGAGACCTCGTCGTCGCGTCGCGTCGCGTCGCGTCGCGTCGCGTCGCGTCCAAGGAAACGGATTACACGATTACACGGTCCACTGTGCACGAGCAACCCCAAAAGTCGTGATCTCGCGAGTATTTACGTAAATTGGCGCGTACACGCCGCGGATAATAAAATCATTACGCCAAGACGGAGAATCTATGGGCACGAAATCCAAGCATCGTTACGTCCATCGAGAACACCGGGAAACATAGAGATCATTGGCAACGAGATCTGAACGAACGGAGGCTGATTTCCTCGAATGGCAATAGTGCCAATTATCGGCAACTTTATACCTTGTGACGTTGCAATTCGTGGGTCGATCCTGCGACTGTTAGAGTCGCGTTGCGGATGGAGCCAATCCGGGAAATTCGGCAGTACGGAAAAGTGGGGGAGCTAGAATCGATACGTTCCGTCGATGCCGATCGAAGGGTCACTGTCGCGTTGGTTGTCACTGTTGTCACATCGGGCAGACGCTCGCGTTATCGCTGATTCCCGGTGTTTCCCGCTACGGAATACCACCAAAGTCAGTCTCGCGTCGCGGGTGGTTCTGCTTACGAAAATTGTATTCTCGAGGACTATAAACCCGTTACGAAGGCCTGTACAGTTCGCGGGAGGCCCAAACACCGTAACAACTACGGTAAGTCGATCTTGTCACTCTTCGATCATATTTTTCTCGCGGTGGCTCGTAATTTTCGCGCGAGGACGACACGAGGTCGTCTCGTCCTCGGTACTTCGTAGCTCGCGTCGCACTCGGCGACGCTTTGAGCGAACGATCGAGTAGCTTCCTTTCGCGGTAACGATTTCGGAGCTGCGTCGAAGAACATTGCGTTCCATTTCATAAAACAATAGCCTGTTTCCAACAAATAGTGTGCCGAGGCGAAGATGTTGACCCTTTGCACTCTGAATTATTTTCACTCGAAAACCAAACGTTTACTCGTGAAATTATCAGTAATTTCTTAAATATAAGTCAACTTAACGATGTTTTTAAGTTTCGGATTAATCATTCTGATTGCTGTTAGAACTGAACCTTCGAGACGAACGAAAGAAGCAAATTTTAAAGTTGTAGCAGATAAAGAATGGTTTCGATTAATCATCCGCACCGGAGGAAATAAATAAAATAAAAGTTGGCTCGTTTCAGCCTGACAGGAAGAATGTTCGGTCACGTGTACTCGTCTACTCGTCTACAGCTTGTTTCTATTAAATCCGCCTCGAAAAACGACGAAGGTTAATGCCACGGTCTGAAGGATGGACCCCGTTCTTCGTCGCTGTTAGTTCCGCAATTAATCTTCCGTTCGAATATACATATTATTCGTTGGCGAAATGCTGTCGCTTCGTGTGTGTATAAAGTATAAACCATAAACCATAATCCATAAACGATCGGAACGAGGAATACTACGTAACACGTGCCGTACACAAGTCGAAGTTGCTATTACACGCATAGTTTGATACGCGCAGAGAAATGGCCATGACCACGGATCAACGTTACACAAAAATTTTACTCGACCTGCTGGAAGATCGTTTTTCTATTTTATTTGTGTTGGTTACATTAATGACATTTATCAGATTTTTCTTAAAAATAGATCGATATCAAGGTACTTTGAATTTTTAGTACAAGTATTTTTTAAATTAAAAAAAAACAAAAATTGTTGCTGCAAAAAGATAGGTCAATGCTCTCGAACCTTTGAGAACGATTTCTTAGGAAACGTCTAATTTATTACGGCGAAGCGGTCACTCGCGGATCATTAATTTGAACGGGCTTTAAATAATTGCATGCGGTGCGTCGAGGGGGCCGGCGTTACTGGTTCGCGCGACTTTTGCACGCCCACGCTGTTACGCAATTCTAGTTCGTTCAATTAGAAATCGCGCCCCGCCGACTAATAGAGGGATTACCGATCACCGGAAGGTGTCGCGAGATCGTCGATCGAAATACCCCGCGGCGAAACTGATGCGGTTATAGTTAGCGGGACCGGAATACTACGCACACATACCTACGCTGTCGCTCGTAAATATTTCTACTACTGCTGGGACTGTAATGTAATTGCTATTCCACCGTGCTAGCGGAAAACGTTTTGAAAAATAACTATTCGGGATGAGTAGTTAATAGATAGTATATATCGGTAAATGTTTCTCAATAATGTATTACTGGAAAACGTCTTGAAAAATAGCTAGCTCATTTTGAGACACCAATCGAAGATCCTTTCGTTTCGCAATGTGTAGAAACAGGTGTTACAGCTATTCGAGTTCTATACAATATACATACAATTTCTTAAGGAATGCCAGAAACTGTCCGAATACTTATGAACGGTGTTGCGGTTTTTGGTCGTGGATTCGCGGGTTTTCTTTTATCTCACGGAGCGTTTCATAATTATTATTCGCCGCGGACAGGTCGTGGAAGAATAATAGTCCCGATTCCACGGCATGTTTTTCGTACTGGTTCCCCCGTCGCGAGAGTTTTCATTCGGAGAACAATGGGCAAGGCTGTGGCTGTGGTTGTGGCTGTGGCTGTGGCTGTGGCTGAAGCTGCACCGACGCTCGTATACAGCCCGTGTGTGTACACAACGTACGCAACAATACGACGGAATGATAAACTCAACGGGTGCAATCATGAGAAAAAGAGAGAGAGAGAGAGAGAGAGAGAGAGAGAGAGAGAGAGAGAGAGAGATTTGCATTAAAAATCATGGCATTCTGTAATTGTCGGAGCCGGCACGAAAGCAACGATCGGCCGTGTTTTTACGCACCGCCATGTCAGGCCAGCCCGTGTGCCCGCTTGCCCGCGGGTTTATTAGCAGAAACGGTGCGAGGCACGCGGCACGCGTACTGTGCAACCCTGCGTGGCCTGATTCATCCGCAGTTCGCGTGCACTCTTTTTGCTAGCAACCGACTGTGAATGAAATTACTCGGTCTCGTTAAACTTCCTTTTTCGCTAGCTCGAAGTTAACTCGCCGAGGAAATCGCCGGTGCTTCGGTAGCCCGAGTTTCGAAACCTTGAAATCTAGCTGAAAGACTGTTTGGAGGACATGTCCAGACATGCAATATTTTCCACGTTTCTAAGTTACCAAATTTACTCTCTATTTCCTGAAAAATATAGTCGAGTGCGCGAACGGTTAATGTACGAATGAAATTATTTTTGGCACTGTCTAAACTGTCTAAACTGTCTTAACTGTCTAAAGTCCTGAAGGTAAAGTCTTGCCGGAGAGAAAGACTTGATATTTTCGATGGTGTTTTCTACTGCCTAATAAAGCGTACACTCGTGCAATTAGTCAAATCGTAGGCTATGAACGGCACGCTGAACCGAGCAAACTCGTTAGCGCGTCTGACTTCTAGAATGCGCCGCGCCGAGATCTCAAGCGTATCATAATTCATAAGCATTCGCCGATTGTTTCAGTCAACCTCTCGAACAATTTCTCCCATTGTTTCCGATCTGCCGGGTGCGAACGCGGAAAAATCCAGTGTCTCGAAGCTGTTCTTCGGTATCATCTATTCACTCAGTTACCTGTTCACTAAAAAAATCTACCTGGTATCTAGGTATTTTCTATTTCTCTAGAAAATATAGGAACACGATCGATAGAAATGTTTTTTTCTCTAGAAAAATACTAAACCGCGAAATGTAATTTACCTTGTCAAATTACGTTGTCTCTAATAATTGTCTTTCCTTTTCTCTCTAAGGAATGAAAAACACGAAACTTACTTTCTGTTTCTTTTAAAAAGTAAGAAACTGTACAATTTCTACATTTTGAAATATCAATGCTTCTAATTACCGCGTTTTCCTTAAAGTAAACGTAGGGAATTTCGTAGGGAGTGCATAGGGAATGAAGCGTATTAAGCAAAGCAAAGTGTTGTTACTTGTGATGTTTCAAAGTCCACGCGTGATCCAAGTTGAGCTATCCCGCATGGTTCGAGGTTCACATGGAATTGGATTAATACACGAACTGACACGAGCGGACGGGATCGATTTTCATTATAAAAAATCGAGAAGAACTGTCGCGCAGGCGAGCGGGATCTCGCGATGGAAAGGCGTGCATCCGCCGAGGCGATCCGCACCTCGAGACGACCGGAGGTTTACTGACACCGGCGCCTCCACCTGCTCGTAATGTAAGCCAGGCTTCAGTTTATCCTGCGATGCGTCACGTAGAGGGGCAGATAGGACAAACCCGGGAAGCCCGTGGTCAATAACACTGTTCACCACATATTTCGATTTCTTCCTAAGACTATCTCTCCCCCCCCCCCCTCTCTCTCTCTCTCTCTCTCTCTCTCTCTCTCTCTCCCCCTCCCTCCCATCGCTACGATTTTACTACGTTTTCTCTGATTTCCTTACAATTCCCCTGCGCATCTTTCAAACTATCTCCTGCTCGACCAGTGGCAAATACCGTAAACATGCAGCTCTAATTTGCATTATCCTTGACAAAATGATATAGTTTATAGAGTATAGTGTGAAATCTTTGAAAAATGCCTGAACCGCTTGGCCCTATATTACCACGTTTTTTTTTCTTTGAAAGCGCCTGTGCTTATAAAAGACCGTCTGTGTGCTTAATTATGTTTGAACGATGATCCGTGTTCATGATTTACATAAGAAACAGTTATTTTTGAAACTGCTTCAAACTCGGATCACAAGGTTAGAAATTGGAGAAAAAGGTTGAAATTTGCGGTACTATGTAATCAGCGAGAACCATCTTCTGGCTTGTGAGCATGTAGAATGAGCACGGAGCGGACATCGAGTGGTAGAACTAGCTTTCGGAATATTCAATCCTCAAGCAGTGACGCGAGACCGCTGCAACAGGGTGGTAAAGTGGTAACCGGTGGTAACACGGCAACAGTTACTGCACTGTACGGCGCGGCGCGGCGCGGCGCGGCGCGGCGGTCAATGTTTCCTTTCGAAGCGTTCTGGAAATGATTTCATATTGTGCTATGCTCATAGTGGCTCATCTATGGCAAATCTAATCTACTTTGAAACTTTCAGGTACTCCGCTGGATTACGTATTAGTCCTGTTATGCTGAACTATGCGATCACCGTTCCGAAGAAACTTCCCAAGCAAGGTTTGAGAGCCATCAATCATTATCTTTCTATTATATAAAAAAATTTTGTAGTTTCTGTCACGCTAACACGCCGAGCGGGTTGCCCTCTGCAGGGGAACAGAAAATTGAGGAGCGGGTTGCCTCCCGAAGGGGAGGCTAAAATTGAGCGACGTGAGATTGCGTATTTTTGAAAGAGCGAGGCGCCGCGCGCTGTAGGGGTTGGCGAGTGATGCAAGCAGAGGACGGAGCCCCCTAGTTTAATAATCAAAATATTATTTAATCTACGACAACCAAATAATATGTCAAATTCATTCCATTTCCCACGAGGGACCGATAAGCGGCGAGAAGCGGCGAGAAGCGGCGAGAAGGCTAAACTCTAGTATTCGTCGTTGTTGGTCGGTGTTGGTCGGTGTTCGAGATATTACCGCTAATTGATCACGTTCGACTTACCTGTCGAAGGTAAGGCTGTCCTGTCGGAAATCGCATCCATTGCACCCGCTGCACCTCGACGATAAGTCAGTTTCTGGATCGGTATCGTAGGAACCATCTCGATCTTTCCGATGTTCCGCCACGATGCTCCACGTTCTATGGATAAGGTAGAACAGGTAAAGCTGTTTGCCTCGTCGGCATGGTTGGGATTTCGCGTTCCCCATCTTCCGTCTTCCAATTAAGCCTTAGGAGTCCTAATCTTCTCGAGCACCGTTTCAAAACGCGTCTCAGCAGCACAGCCCGTTAATCACTCCACTAATTAGCTTCTGTCCACGCGGGGGTAAAAATTCGTTGAACGCAGCGATCCCAACGAACCTGTTGCTCGTATTTGCATCGTTAGATTCGTTTCGCCGATAAAAAAACGGCTATAATTTGTATCGTTCAGACAGCATTCGCAATCTCGTTCTAACCGCGAGATCTCATTATCGTGCAGATATCTGGCTCGATACGCCCACATTCCTCGGACAATGAGGAATTTTTCTCGCGCGATGTCTCACCGATATC
Source organism: Lasioglossum morio (assembly GCA_916610235.2). Taxonomy (NCBI): domain Eukaryota; kingdom Metazoa; phylum Arthropoda; class Insecta; order Hymenoptera; family Halictidae; genus Lasioglossum; species Lasioglossum morio. The sequence continues at coordinate 15,724,099 of OU744333.1, forward strand.
GCCGTATCTCCGGCATTGTCTTTGCCCCCGCGATTGTCTTTAAGGCTTGCGTAATTACGAGTTCGCGGCAACGACGGCGACGGCGATGGTGATGGCGACGACGACGACGACGTCCCGAACGGAGCGGAACGTAACAGAACAGAACAGAACAGAACAGAGCGTTTATTATAAAAGCTAGCCCCGGGAAACGTGCACGGGGTCCGTGCTTTCTCGAGTGGCGAAAGGATTAAAACCGAGCGAGGTCTTTACGACGCGGCTTTATTAAGATATCGCGGCGTGCGCAGATTCATAAATTGTCCTTAAGATCTCTACGTGGGCTCGTTTTATCGTCTGTTGCCGTTCTACGACTATCGGCGACGTCGTTTATTTGCGGACTAGCTGGCCGGGGCCGCATTTTCATTTTCTAACACCGTTTAAATGCAAACGCGCTGCAGAGCTTGCGTTTTCCTACGCTGCAACGATCGTTAGAGGCCCGACCGCGGTTTTGCGATTAAAATCGAGTTAGTGGATCCTTTCTTGCTTCCGACAGCTGGAGTCCTCGGGTTCCACTGGGTTCCACGCGACTTATCGCGTCTCTCTTGATTGTGCGGTGACGGTGACGGTGACGTTGATGTCGTCGGAGTCGGTGTTGTCGCCGGTGTCCCGAGAATTCCCACACTCGTTCGCGGTGTCCTGCGACCGTTCGCGCACTCGCATGGAAAAGAACTGCCTTCGAAACGCTCCTGCGCGCATCCTGTCTCGAATGTCAGCGGTTGTCGCCGTCGCGTCGAGTCGCGTCGCGTCGTCGTACGATGAAAATTTGTTCCCGTGACAAGGGTCCTCGAACAACTTCCGTCTCCTCGAACGCCTAATCGTTCGAACGATTTGTCTCGCGACTCGCGCAACTTTTTCAACGACGAGAAGTACCATTCGACACGGTTCGACCAGCGCAGCGGAGCCGCGCGAATTAGGATGGATCCGTGCGAACGTTTCGAAAAAACTGAGCCAGACGTCGACGCGGTTAGAAAACCCAGTGATCCACTGACACGTGAAAAATTCTTGAAACCGTTATTACGCCGCGTTACGAGAACTCTCGCGGCTGCCTCCTTCGCCCGTCCGTGTTTTCCTTCCGTTTATGGCAGTCGGATTTCTTGCGCCTTTCGTGGAACTGTTACGCGGCCCGCCTTTTCACTTAAATTGCCCGACCGATTCTATAATTCCATCGGCGAGAAAATTACTGACGTTTCACCGGTGTACAATTTGCGGAGCGAAGTTTCACAATTTTCGGATAGACGACGCGTCGCGACGGTTCGACGACTGTTGGACGATGATCGATTACGGTTTCTCGGTGCGGTGCGGTGGTTCTGATGTTTGCGAATATTTACGAATCAAGTATCGACAGAAGACCACGAAAGTAGATCGAAACGACACGCTCGGCCCGATGTAAACAAATCGTTTGGCGCGTGCGCACACGAAATTTACATTAGATACTGTTTTCGCGAAATCGGATTGCTTTCCTGCCCTCCGATAGAAACGAATCATCGACGGGAAGACGCGACGACGCGACGGGACGACGCGACGCGACCCGACTGTGGCACCCGTGAAACGAGGTGAAATTTCCAAGCAATTTCCGAGCAATTAATCAACTTCCTGGCTGGTTCGGTGGACGTCGTCGCATTTCACTTTCTTCCAAGTGTCTGTCACGCGTGAACGCTGCTCGGACGCCGCGCACAACACACAGATACGGAAAGACGGTGCGCAAACAAGCACAACAGGCACAACAGGCACAGGTAGAAGTAGAGGGCACAGGTACGCGAAATATATCGGCGAAACGTCGCGTGACAGCGGCGACGCGAAACGAATCGAACCGATACGAACCGATACGAACCGAACCCAACCCAGCGGAACTAGCGGATACCGAGGCGAAGCGAATTTTCATAAGATAATGCGGCCCTAAGCGCGAAATTCCTGCGTGCACACGAACCCCTTTGGGTGCATTGAAAGGTCGGTAAAAACGCGTGTACGAGAAGCCTCGAGAGGCATTCACCGGGCGGGTTTCAAGAGCCGACTGCCAACTCGTGAATGCCCCGAGGTGCACGTGTGAGCATCATCGCCTCTCTCCCAGCCGACGACTCTTCTCCTCTAGATCTCGCCTCGCGGTTGGCTCCTCCAACAGTCGTCCAACAGAGGATGCCGAGACTATCCGAGAGGCTCTGGGTCAAACCGCGACCTACGTTGTTGTTCCCCCGGTGCACGGTGCTCGGTACTCGGTGCTCGGTGCTCGGTGCTCGGTGTCCTATGAGCCTCGCACCAAATACGAGAGACCCGACCGACCGACAGACCGACAGACCGACAGACCGACCAACCGACCAACCGACCAACCGACCGACGCGTGACACGACAGATTAATTCAGTAGGTCAGGTTCGAGTGTCTGGATCCTGGACCGAATCTGAACGAACCTGTCTAGATGATCGATTCGCGAGCGGATCGTGCGCTCGATAAGGATCTAGAAGACCGTTTCAGTTGCGTCGATCGAACCCGGCGACTCTGCAACGCGTTCACAAGGCAAAAACCGAGAAATGGGTGTGTCCAGCACCGCCCACTAATCTAGAGATCCTATCATCGGTCTACGACTAAGGTCAATGCTTTTCTCTCCAGGCGAAAAAATCTTTTCAAAAGTCTCTTTACTGTTCGCTGCAGAAGCCGAGTCACTCTTCGCGCGATGTACTTGGCTGTGCTTTCCACGTCGCTCTTCTATCCCCTCCAAATTCTTCTTTCGGTCCTCCCTCGTTAGAAAGATTTCATTGATTCTCCTTCATTTTTCGTTGATCTTTGCACACACACACACACACACACACACACACACACACACACACACTTTTCCAAGCTTTATTACACATTATACAGATTTTTTAGCCTCGTTGTAACATTTTCCTAGGTTCCCTGAGCGCGCGCGCACCTTTTTACAAACTTTCTCCAGTTCCATAAATTCTCGGCTCCGCCCAACAATTTTTTTATCTCGTCTCCCGAGCTCCCGGTTCGCTCGTAGCTCGCTCGCTCGGTGATAGATGCCGAACGATAAATTATCTGATTTCGCATGGTGGTAATCTTCGTCGAACCGGGATCAACGCCGTTGATTTTCATCGAACAAGACGTTTCCGACTCGAACACGAGCTTTGTTTGCCTGCCACTTATTTAAACGGGAAGTCGTTTCGATTTTACACGCGTCCCACGGTGCCGGATGAAGTTCTCCTGCCCGATCCACGGACTACTCCGCCTGAATCGCCTCAGTCATCGAGGTAAAAGGTGAAATACCAGACAAGCCTTCTTCGTAAAACCTCATCCGTGGCATTAATAAGACGCCTCGCAAAATAGATACTTCCCTTCGCCTGTAATCTGCATCCTGAGCCCCGCTCCTCGCGCACACTCTAGACTCTACTAGACTCTACCAGAGTCTACAGTCTAGAGTGTAGTGTGTGTAGAGTCTCTCTGTGGAGAGATGCGAGGCCTACGGTTCGTTCGCTTTATTCGGATCTCGTTTAATAAGCGAAGCGATTATTCGACGAGAACACGAGGCTTTACCGGGTAAAACGCTTTTCACCGGGACTCTCTTTTCATTCATTTTTTGCTCGTTCGCGCCGATTTTTCACCGCGCCGCGCGCAATACGAACGCCGCGCCGTTAGGTCGGTTCACTCATTTCACTGTGATTCCATAATGAAAGGTAATCAAGTACCGGTGTGCTGCGGCGCGGCGCGGCGCGGCGTAGGACTCGCAAGAAACCACGGTTTTCGTGTCTGAAAATGGGTCTGCAGTTCTCCTTGCGGCGCAACAGACGCACGTCAAGACCCGTTTAATCAGCGGACCAGGGAAAACCGAAGAAAAACCTTTCATTCCGGCAACAATTTATTGTTACACTTTTGTCGCCGTTGCTGCCGCTGCTGCCGCTGCTGCCGTCGCTGCCGTCGCTGCCGTTGCTGCTCGCTCTTAGATTTTAAGCGGCTATATACCATCCATCATAGTCATTCTCCTTTCACGAGGCCTGTTGATGAACCGCCGGTAATATACCGTTTAATCTGCGAATGATCCTCGTGACTTTTAACGAGTTAATCTTTCATCGTTCATCATCGGATCGACTATAACGTTACCAAACAGCTTGTTTTATCGTCCGCTGTCGAACGAACCGACGAACACCACCGATTGCGAGTCTTTTCAACGTTTCTAACGACTTTTCTCTCGACCATTCTCGACTTGTGGGCGCGACGCGTTAATCGCTCACAGTCGGGGACACATTTTTCTAAAGGACGCGAACGCCTGTATTGTATGCTGGCTGTTGGCAATCGCGGCTAATAAAATTAACGTCATCGCTCAAGTCAAGGAGACTCGTGCAGCCAGCCAGTCGCACCGGTGCGGTGGGTCAAGATCATGTTTCGCGTCTGACCTATCACTTAAACGAGCTCTAATGGCCACTGTAAATTCTCTGCTCGCCGCAAATATGAAAAAAGTTACATTCTTCTTCTTCAAACCATGTCGGCTCCGAAAGATTCAATTTTTCATTCCGTGTCAAACGAAACAACTGTGGTTTTTGCAAACCGAATTTTGCTCGGTTTTGCATCGAGGTCTTACAGCGTGTAACAGGGGAACAGGGGAACAGGGGAACAGGGAACAGGGAACAGGGGAACAGGGGAACAGGTTTGTGGTTTTAGCGGTGCGTTTCGCAGCACGGGAACTCGCTTAACGTCTTAACAAATTAAAGGTCGAGCATAGAGCGGTCTCGGAAGGCTTGTTCGTGTGTGTGTGGGAATTGTGGGTCGGTTCCTCGGCGTGTTAGCTCGCAAATCTCCTCAGCCAAAACGGATTAGGTGTACGCAGCGGCGAGAGATAAGTGATTGCACTCGTCGTGCATCGTACGCTCTCGGAAAGAAACCAAGGTTGCTTCCGGCTTCTTGCGCAACATCGGGAACAAGGAAACGCTACGATAGGCTGGCGCCCGATCGTCGAGTAAATTTTGCTTGGTTTTAAACCTCTCTGGTATATGGCGCGGTGATCGGAGATATCTTAGAGAGAAAAGTTAGCCGAGTTTGTTTAAAACCGCGCGAACCGCGCAAACCTCGCCATGGATTGCATCTCCTTCAATTCGAACGAGTAAGATTGTCCTATTTAGAGTCCGCGCCCTTCGAATACGGGAGTCGTACAATTTCTCCTAGCACGGACGATAAAATCACAGCGTTAGCTGTAGCATTTAATCCTTCGGGAGATGGAGAGGAGCCTCGCCGTTAACTTAAATAACCAGTTAGATCGGTAATTTAACAAATTCAAATCGTGCAGATCTGCGGCAACTGCCTATGCCTGTTCTGTTCGGGTTCAAGTAGAATGCCAGGGCTGCGTTTCCAGTCGAGTGCCCGAGAGAGCAAGAAATGTTATCGATCGGTCGGTGGGTCGAGGATCTTTATGCGAATATAATTATTAGAGTGCGAACGTTGCATTCTAAAAATTCGAACATGCCAGAAGCGCACGAAGATTCGCAGTCTAATAACTAGACTGTGGATTTGTGATGCATTTATGAGAAGAATGATAACGCAAAGTATTTTTAGAAAATCCTGCTAAGTAAAATAGTAAAATCATCGGAATAAAAACAACACAATTTTCCTTCATTTTGTACACGGCCACTGTGCGACATACCACTCGACACTCGATAACAAAGTCTTACGAAAAGACGAGAGAAGCGCAGGCACATTCTGTTTAAATTCCCGTTTTCGCAACCGATGCGTAAAATTCGCTCAGTCTACTAATCAACATCGACGAAAACGAAACTCCATTTGATGTAATTTCGATTTCTCCTAGCTCGCGAACGCTATAAAAAACCTAAATCACCATGAAGATCCTCTATCCATTAAACCGCGAGTAGTATAGCGCGCGCACGAACGCGTCTCGATTCTCGATATCGCCTCGCATTACAGTAACCTTTGCGTAATAGCGTAATGAATGAAAGCGCGATCCTTTCACGCGAGGCAGTGACCTTTCGATGGACGCGGAGGATCGTCGATCGATCCTCTTAGTCTCTCGATCTTCTCTCGGCGGGTGGCTGGTGGCTGGTGGCTGGTGGTTGGTGGTTGGTGGCTGGTGACCATATGCTGTTGACTGGTGGCGGGCACACGAAACGATGAGCTGCCGGCTGCCGGTTAATCCGAGGATTCGCACCGCGCCATTCGCGTTAGGTTAGGTTCGATAATATGAATATACATCCGAGCGCGAGTGCCGCGATTCCACAGGGTCAGATTCACGGTTGACCTGGGCCGAACGGATACCTGGTGTAACCGTGTATCGGCAAGAATACCGGTGCTTCCGGATGCTTGCGCAACGCCCGGTAACCAGGAAGCTATCGCAAAAAGATCATAATTATTCGACTGTTCGCCTACGAAGAAATCGCGGCCGTTCGGAGCTCGGTGGACCGTGGGCACCGCGTCTAATTTAACGCGTGTACCACTAGCATTCCTCTATATTCATCTATTATTTCTACCTTTTCATATTCTCTATGAAATTTCTCAACTTTCGTCGACCCTTTGCGCCATCAAATTTCTTTTAAAAAATTCACCAAGTACAGGGCTTTCACACAAATTCTATGCTACTATACAATAAAATAAAATATCTCTGAAAAACTGTAACGCGTCGATTTGTTATACCGGTTCGCTTACGATGCGGTCGGTGTGGGATCGGTGATCGATCGAGCGTCCACCATCGTCGATCAAGTGTCGATCAAGCGTCGATCAAGCGTCGACCAAGGGTCGATCTGCCGTCTCTGGCCTCGTGTATCGGAACGAGCTATTAAGGCGTTTCACGGATGTTTCGTGTATTCCCTGGGCACCGGATCGTGCAACCTCTTTGGAAACGCTCGCGATTATTACAAGTGGCATAGGTGGATCGCGCGCACACCGCGCCGGGAATTTGAAGATTACAAGCTTCCTCGTACACCGGAAGAAGATGCGAGAGCGAGAGAGAGAGAGAGAGAGAGAGAGAGAGAGAGAAAGAGACGGCTGCGGGCCGCATAAAAAGATATTGTTCTGAAATTACAGTGCTCGGGGCCGGAGTAGGTTCAGTTCGATAGACGGTGTGTGCGTGCGTGCGTTGAATGTGCTTCTTCCCTCGACGCGGCGATCGCGTAGAAAGCACACCGAGGCGATCTTACACGTGAACCGGACAGAACGTTCCATGAGAAAAGCAGAGGAGATACGAGGAGATGCGAGGAGATGCGAGCAGATTCGCGGCATAAGGAAAAATCGTCGGGAAGGGGACGCGTGAACCGTGCATAATACCTATAATACTCGTGTGACCGCGGTTTTCGCATCGAGAAACCGAGATATACTTACGTTGTGCCCCTCTGTGCCTACCGTGCGCGACGAGACCCCATACTCGACGATTACGCAACCCGAGGGAAGGAGAAAGATCGTCTAGTAGAAAGCATGTCAATGCGGCAATCCGACTGTGTTTTTACCTCCCTTTTTTCCGAGACCGAACCGGTGCGGTGAACCGAAGGCCTGGGACTCCGCGAAACTCCGCGAAACTCCACAAAAGAATCGGATTCGCGATGCACCCGTTCCCAACATGCCAGAATTATATTTATTATGCTTGCTTGCCAACATATTTCACCTCGGCTTACTATACGCAATCAAATCAAGTTTTATCTCATTCGATAAATTACGTTGTGCTGTGGTCACGAAAAAAGTTCCACGAGTTAATTTATCTACCGAATGAAATAATTCTGTGCACGAGTTGGTCTTACCAATACTCTTGGTTTGAGTCTGCCACCAAGTTGCTCGAATTTGCTCGAACTTGCTTGCCACCGTGTGCCAATCTAGCATCGCGCATCGGTGGAAAACCAACAATTTTTCTCTTCAAGTAATACAGTGAACTTACTACATTATTAAAAGTGTACTAATAGAACTTTTAGTTGGAACAGAGTTACGAGGCTTCTTTTATACGTAACACAGTCGTTAGAGAATTTATTAACGTGCTCCCGGTGGGTAAATCGAGATCGTGTCAAAGCATTAAAATTGTTGTCGTTCGGATAATTATAACTGGCGCGTTAATTAGAAGATAACCTGGATGCTCGTTTGTTTTGTGTTGGAAATTCCAAAGCTTAATTAAAAAAAACCTCGAGAAGCTTCGAGCTTGCAGCGAGCGAGGAATTAAGCAGTTGCGCAATGCCTAATCAATTTTCAGTTTATCGGTTGTGCCTGTAGTAGTTTCTAGTGGGGCGGGATAACTCGACGACCAGACGAGCGAACGGTTAACGTGTCGTCCTTCGCCGAAGGGGACTAATTAGACAGTGTTAAAAAAGTGGACGGACCAGGATCGCCGTTAACTGGGACAAGGTGCCGCCCCGCATCGCTCACCGAGTGACCCATAAATAAAACCTGCCGGCACGGCTCGCGGCTCGCGGCTTGCGCCGTGCGCCAGCCTCGAAAATTCTATCAGATTTCTGTGTCTTCGACCGATAATGCTTGACCTCGCGAAAACGTGAAACGGTCCCGGAGAATGCTTAATGCTAATTCGAACGCCTTGAACCTTTCTTCCTATGGTCCGGAATCGAGCGTGCGTTTAAACCACCGCGCCGCGCCGCACCTCACCGCACCGCACCACACCGCACCACACCGCACCGATAAAAGTGGATCACCTCTCAACCTTCGCGTAAACAATCCCAGACCTCTATACCGGTTCTCGCGGCTTCCGTTCGATCACAATCTCGCGCGAAATATTCGCTATTCGGTATTTTCGGGAACGTTCGACTCAAGTTCTGCTGATTTTTCCACTGGAATCATCAGGTTCGCCTGTTCTTCGTAGTTTAGTTTAGTTTAGTTTAGTTTAGTTTAATGATTTTTAATCTGTTCTTGATCTACCGCAATATCTTCGCATTTTTCTCAAGTTAATTGCAGCATACTTAATTCCTATTATTCAGCCTTCTGTCACTCTCGTCAGAATTGATTTTGTCTGTTGATACCGTGACAACGAAAACTGTTCTCTGCCCATCGAGAACGAGCACGTAACTTCAGCGTACTTGCATAGATCTCCATCCCCGTCTCCGTCTCCGTCCCCGTCTCCGTCTCCATCTATTTACCGTTCTCATCGATCTATTCTCAAAATCGTGTTCTCGCCCAAATACCCACACTCCAATCACCGGAATTACCATACCCGAGCATTGCCCTCGATTGCAGTTGTGTCATTTATTTTTCATCGTAGCGCGCGTACACACATGCGCGCACACACGCGCGCAAAGTCAGCTCGCAGGAACACACGCGTTACAACAGAATCACGGCCGCGGAGGTACTTTTTATTGAGGAAAGTCTGGGGTCTCTCTCGCGTTTCCTGTTACGCGACCGAGCATCGTCCCAAAAAGATGTCTGATGTCTCAATCGTTCGGTAGAACGCGGAATCACCGTGTTATTAGGTGATAACTGTACACGGTGTTTTTTGTTCGTGCGAGCCTGTCTGCTGAGCGTCGATATATCTGCAAATTACTTACTTAAGAGAATTCCACAGCTGATTCGCCTTTATTCGCGAGACGAGGAGTGAACGTTCGTCGAGCCGTTGCCAGGGAATTTATCAAAGAAAATTAATGTTATTAGTATCTGTGAAAGGCGAGAAAGGCATGAAAGGCAGAGGAGCATCGCGCGATCGCGGGTCGCGTCGGAAGATGGAGAACGTTGCAAAGCACGGTTTTGTGGTCGTGGAAAACCCTAGGTGCATACCTCGGTGATAAAACACGTTTTCCAGATAAGTACCGACAGATGCAATCACGGTTATCTACAGTTAGGGTCACGAAAAAGCCGGCGAACGGCTCTCGCCGGTCTAGTTCGCCATATCAGATCGACGCAACCTGCGGATCCCGATCCCGATCCCGAGAGAGAGAGAGAGAGAGAGAGAGAGAGAGAGAGAGAGAGAGAGAGATGCAGTCCTTGCCAAAAATTCCAGCGTTGCACCTGTGTCTAAACTACTGCGAATAAAAAATCGAAAAAGATATTTCATATGCATATTTCTGCACACTTATACAATTACATACATATATGTGTATACATGCCGCGGAAACATGTTTTACCTATGCTCGTGCATGCTCGATTCTCATTTCACCTCGCCACGAACTTTTCTTTTCCATTCATCGATGGTGTCGTTGCGGAATTGCGGAAAATGTCTCCGGGCTGTAGCACACGGTGCAAATTTTCTATTCATGAAACTGCGTGAAAAACGGTGTGCAGTGCAGATCGCTCGGTTTAGGAAGTTATTACGGCTTGTTAAAGACCTTTCATGATCTCGCCGCGTTTAATTTGAGCCACCTACTTTATCGACGCTTTGATTAATTGCTAAGACCCTTGCTTAATAAGTTGGCTGCGTCGGCTGAAGAATCTCACGCGACACTTATCTTTTATGCTCAACATTGACTCTAACAGAACTTCATTCTTGGTTGGGGATTTTGATTGATGAATTGAGATTCGATGAGTGGAATGCGCGGATTTGAATTTCTGTTGCAGCGTTGGCTGTAACATCTGCACAGTGGTCGATTACTTGTTGCGAAGGTATGCGCTGTGGCTTTGTTGTCCCTCAGCTGTGCCGTAAATATACAATCAACATCTCAAAATAACGCAAAATCACGTGCATATTCGAAAACTCCCGTGCACTTTAATTTCCTTTTACGCAATTCTAACGGGATAGCAATGGCTAAGAGTATTCAGGCACCGCCACAACGTCTGCGCGTAATCAGGGGCAGTCACACCGGCTGCGAGTAGTCAGGGGCTACCACACCGGCTGCGAGTAATCAGGGGCAGCACCGACGAGATTCTATTGAAGACTGCCAGCAGGTATGTTTCGAATTTAAAATTTAATATGAATTTACAAATTAGATATTTAATTTAATTGAAAATGGTAATGCAATTTTAGTATCAAGAAAACAAGGACTAAGAAAGATTTCAATGACAATATACATTGATTGATGTATGTATTCTGAAACTTTATAAATAAATTTCAAAACCATTGGACGACCCTTTCGACAAAGCAACTATCGAAATAATGCCCTCGGTCTGAGCTATCGATGTCTTCTATGGTCGTCTGTGGCACCGACGAGATACTGTTAAAGACTGCCAGCCTTGCGGAAGATCGTGTCACTCGAATAATTCGGTGTTTTCTTACGCCCTTTAGGATGTATTCTGACCGGAGTAAAAAACAGAAGGTCTTCGACGTGATCTCGTCGGTACAGAAGGCCACTGAGGAGATTCTCGTCATGCAACCATCTTGACACCAACGAGAGACTGTTAGTATCTCCTCGGTGAAATCGATTATGTACATCATGAATTGTTACATTCTGCATCGAGTGTTGGTTATTTAAGGTTTACAATACTAAAAGCAAAACCCGAGGACAAAAGATTTCGAGAAATATTAAGAAAGTATTAAAGCATTTGACTAACAGTTTCAGCGTTTCGCCGCTGCACGGACGTGTGGTGTGTGTAATAAAATTCTCTAAATAATATGACGTGTCAACTCTGAGTATTTATTTGAATCTTCGTACAATTGAATATATGTATATGTTGATAGGTAACCAAAAACGAAACAAATGTTAACAACCAAATAAATTAATCAATACAATTATCATAATAAGAAATTTACATTATCTACATTAGTAATCTTCATTATCTACAACCGCCACAGACGTGAAGAGTGTGTAATAACATTCTTTAGATAATTTGACGTGTTAACTCAGAATCTTTATTTTAATTTATTTACAATAGAATAAATCTGTTGATAGGTAACCAAAAACAAAACAAACGTTAACAACCAAATAAATTAATCAATACAATTACCACGATAAGAAATTTACATTATCTACATTAGTAATCTTCATTATCTACATCCGCCACACTTCTGTAGGGAATATATATAAGTGGCGGCGCGAATTTAAATATTTTGTCGTTGTTAATCAACAACAGTTGCCTTGGTAAAATAAACAGGAGAATTTCTCCTTATGCCAAGCGGCAACTGTTACATTCATTCCTTTTTGATCTTGCGACGTGACAACACGTTTATTCTAAAGTTCTCACAATTGTAACAAATAAATATTTCTAAGTTATTTTCTATATATTGTGAGTTATTATTATAAATTTGATTATATCCTCCGACTACAAGATCTTGCAGAAGTGGAACTGCATAAGAAGAAATAATTTATCAACAACCACGAATATTTCCACACGTCCGTACAGCGCCATTTCGTGCAGCGGCAAAACGCTCAAACTGTTAGCCAATTATAGTTTCAAATTCACCCGCCAGATGTCGGTAATAGCGGTTACCGACCTGACTCAACATTTCTATGTTGGTAACTTTTAATTTCGAAAGAAAATAATATAATCCAGACGTAAATTATCTTTATTTCTAAATTGCGCATGTCAAAGTAAGCTTCATATATAGTACATAAAAATTCACACACTATATAATAAATACGAGTTACTAAATTTGTCCATAAGAGATGGGTCATCGAATAGGTTAGGAAATCTGTCAACTCAACATTTCTATTTATTTATGTATGAACCTATTTATATTATATTAACCATGCAGATTCATCGATTAGCAAATTAGTTGTATAACGAAATATATAGATTAATTCATAATAAAATATATTAAGGAATAAGATATTAACACAATTAGTTTTATTCTTATTACTGAAATAGGTACGATCACCACTTATCAGTACTGAATACTATGCTGACACAGAAAAGGCTAGACAATACAATATAAAAGATTCACTAAATATATTCTTAGCTTAAATTTCAAATAAGTAACATAATCCAATGATTTAATTTAATGATTTAGTCTAGTTAGACATTATACAAGTTAAGATTTTACATATAAAATAATTAGCGCCATAATAAGCATGAAATGATGTCCCTGCGGAAGAAAAAAAATAAAAAAAATGTATAATCTTATAAACTATGATAATAATTTAACGATGATATTTAAGATAGACAGGAAGGAATACAGATTAAAAATCAGAGACAGTACACTCACCGACCTATAGGCACATTGGAACGCCGAGTTCATGGAAAACATTTTTATTGTTTGCTGTACTGTTATAGATAAGGGAAAGGTAAATATATTTAGGTGCATGTATTTCTTACGTTTTCAGAGAAGCATTAAATGATATCAAACTCATAATAATATTGAAATACATGTATTACCGATGAAACGCATTTATATATATGCATATATGTACACATTTTAATATACATTTATTATTGTATACACTAATATAATATTACACAAATGTTATATTACGGAAAAAATTGTCAACTTTATCACACAAATAATAAATTTATCTTAGTATTTATGTTGAATAAATTAATGCGAATATGCATGGTTTAAAAGTTATTCTGTATCTCGAGTTCTATTGCCTATATTGACTAAAAAATTAGATGATCAAATAGTGAAGGGAGTGCTGGTTAACATCGTTGGCGAATGGAATTGTTATAAACATTGAACAGCCAGAAATGGCAGAAATAATAAAATTTTCTGTAAATTGTATCGAATAATAAAAACGTGGTAATAAATTCACGCGCGGGAATATTCATGTTATAAATATTATTCTATATCTGGAGTTCTATTGCATATTTTTCGAAAAAAATTAGGTGGTCAGATGGTCAAGGGAGTGGTTGTGGGCACCGTTGGCGAAAGCAATTGTTATAAATAATGAACAGCGAGAAATAAGAAATTTATCAATAATTAGTAACTCGGCGATCGAATCGATCGATGGTAGAGGAGTGGGGAGAGGCAGCGAAGCGAGAGCGAGAGCGAGAGCGCTCAGTCACTGTCAGTCAGTCAATCGGGCAAGATCGGGTCGGCGCGGCGCGCGGAGTTGACAGGGAAAGACGTGTTGCGATAGCGTTTGTGATAGCGTTTGTGACAGTGTGTGCGGTAGTGTGTATGCTGGGATGTGTCGGGAGACCTGGGGTGGACCAGGAGTGGATTAGGAGTGGATTAGGAGTGGATTAGGAGTGGATTAGGAGTGGATTAGGAGTGGATTAAGAGTGGATTAGGAGTGAGCAGGGGTTACTGGTGAGTTTTAATTCCAATATTCTTGTATGCTTATTGCTTTGTCCACTTTCAACTGATTGTTTTCACTGAACAGTCATTTTCAATGTTTACCTCCAATATTCTTATTGCAATTGCCATCGGTCAAAAAAACTTTGACAGTTCCGTGTTCGAAAGATTTTAAAAAATATTGTCAAATTCGCACTTTTGCCTATCTAATTTCTCGATAATTACTCGACGTACTTGATATGTAGAAACAAGGTTTTCGAGAATAAAATATCTGCCCTGCCCTTTATTCAGAATATTGTGACAGAAATAACAAAGATAGAATTACAATACAAGTGTGACAGAAAAAGTGTGTCCGTATTCGTTAATCCGTAAATCCGTAAATCGTGATCGTTAACCGTGCGTCTCTCGTCTCTCGTATCGTAGTGCGTATCGTCGCGTTTTTAGCAAAAGCCATCCATTGTCTTCCGCGGTCTGACTTTATCGTCGTACATACAGCTGCGTTTCGGCACACCTACATGATTTTTCCGCGACCCAATTATTTAACATTCATTAGTTTCGTAAAATTTTCAAATTTTTCTCTGCATAAGGATTTTGTAAATATATCCGCAACGTTCTCCTCGGAATTCACTTTAATTACATCGATTGTCTTTGCTTTTACATACTCGTGCATATAATGATAATGAATTTCAATATGTTTTGAATTTTTTGTAAAATTTCAATATCAATTTCGCTATGTTAATAGTTAATAGTTCCCGAATTATCTTAATAAATCTTTATTGGCTGATCCAACCTAACATTAAATATCTTAACTCATTCTTGTATAAATATCAATTCGTCAACTGCTTCTAATAATGCTACATATTCTGCAAATGTAAGAAGCTTTTGTGACACATTTTTGTTTTCTCGATTTCCAATGAAAAACTTTCCCATATAGTCGAATTTCATAGCCAAGGATTCTTTTATTGTTAAATCTCAAAAATTAATCTAGCCAATATAATCAATATATTCTTAAACTAACCCCTCTCACGTCTTACACTTTATGCTAAACCGAAGAACTAACGCTTAACCTATCTACATTCTTATTTACAGGTCTTAATATTGTTCCAATTATTTTTAAGAACTCTTTTCTAGTCGCGATTTATATATAAGTTCTGATCATTTTATACTCAATAGTACAATTGGCCTAGTGGTTAGGTCCGTGGACTGCCAAGCGGCCGGGCCGGGTTCGATTCACGAAACCGTTGAAATAGTTTTTATTTCTATTTTTATCGGTTTTCGAGTTACAAGGCCACTCCATTTAAATATTAAAACTTAAATAAAGTGAAATATAATTTGTAAAAATATGTACCACTATAGCCAGTAACGAATTTATTTAGAGTATGTTTCCACAGCCTTCTTTAATAATAGCCATGCTGAAGAGAAAATGGCAACACCGCGGTGTTGCCATTTTCTCTTCAGATTCTAAGAATTAATGTAGACTGTGATGGTATGTAGTAGCCTCGGACTCGCGAAATAAATATTAAATGAATCTTTATTTCATATTACGCGAAAAATATATTTCTTTAATATGCAGATAATATTTATCATAATATATTTTTTCTCATTATAAAAGGAATCTTTATGTAATGTTAGAACTATAATATTCTTTTTTAATATGTAGGAATTATTTCATGTTAATTATGGAAAAATATTTGTTAAAAATATGATGTAACGTAAAATGTTTACTTTTAATTTAATTGGAATTCGTGTGTGTCATGTAATCGACATACATTTATATTATAAGAACATTAATTAACTATGAGTCTGTTGCTACAAACTTTTTAATCTTACAGTTCAATCACATATTTTGTAAGACGTGTAAGAGCTACACGATTATTTTTCGTGCAACAACTTTGTCGCATTAATGTTCTCATAATATAAATGTATGTCGATTAAGTGACACACACGAATTCAAAGTAAATTGGAAGTACAAATTTTACTTCCAATATTCAATGACGATTTATTTTAAATTTGAAACCAATACTTCATTTGTAATATTAAAGGTGTGTATGTCTTCCAGCATATTCAGGAATAACAATATTTTTCCATGATAAACATAAAATATTTCCTGTACATTAAATAAAATATATTCTCTTTCTAATATTATATAAAAATTCATTTTATATTAAGAAAAAATCTATGACAATTTATTATCTATAATCCCTTATCTATATCAATGAAGCAAACAATAAAAATGTTTATGATTACTCCATAATACGAGTACTCAAATAATACACGTTCAGAAGTCATAACTTGGTATGTAGGAACAAGATTTTCGAGATTTTCGAAATTAAAATATCTGCCCTTTATTCAGAATATCGCGACAGAAACAACAAGGATAGAATTACAAGTGCGATAGAAAAAGTGTGTCCGTATTCGTTAATCCGTAAATCGTAATTGTTAACCGTGTGTCGTAGTCGTAAGTCGTGATTGCGTTCGTTTCTCGTATCGTAGTTTGTATCGTTGCGTTTTTAGCAAAAGCTATCAATCGTCTTCCGCGGTTTGACTTTATCGCCGCACACGCAGGTGCGTTTCGGCACACCTACACGGTTTTTCCGCGACCTACTCGAGGTACGGCCGATCACACTGGCTTGTGTTTACATGCTAGTTCATTCCCCCGGTTCTCGACTCTTTACAATATGTACGAACGTGTCATTTGAAGTTTTTTGGCCGCGCGACGTTTTTTTTTATTGACGGTGTGAGGGCAATGACTCGATCGGTTGGTGGGCTTCCCAATATGCTGATTCCCACAGGTATAATAATATTCGGTGTCGTAAGAAAGTTAAAGGAAGGGAGCCAGAAGGAATATCTTATTCATTCCTGTTAGAAATAAATGACGTTCGGAGTGGCTTTTAGTTAATTTAATAACTAAGTTTAATATTTAATAATTTACCATCGCTTGTTGTATGTTGTACGTATTGTATAAACGTTTTCTAACACGCCTCTTTACATTTATATTGTACATTTTGATTTTACATATTCCCTTTTATTTAACATTTATTAGTTTCGTAAAATTTTCAAATTTTTCTCTGCATAAGGATTTTGTAAATATATCCGCAACGTTCTCCTCCGAGTTCACTTTAATTATATCGATTGTCTTTGCTTTTACATACTCGTGCATATAATGATAATGAATTTCAATATGATTTGAATTTTTCGTAAAATTCCAATATCAATTTCGCTATGTTAATAGTTAATAGTTCCCGAATTATCTCAATAAATCTTTATTGGCTGATTCAACCAAAAATTAAATATCTTAACTCATTCTTGTATAAATATCAATTCGTCAACTGCTTCTAATAATGCTACATATTCTGCAAATGTAAGAAGCTTTTGTGACACATTTTTGTTTTCTCGATTTCCAATGAATAACTTTCCCATATAGTCGAATTTCATAGCCAAGGATTCTTTTATTGTTAAATCTCAAAAATTAATCTAGCCAATATAATCAATATATTCTTAAACTAACCCCTCTCACGTCTTACACTTTATGCTAAACCGAAGAACTAACGCTTAACCTATCTACATTCTTATTTACAGGTCTTAATATTGTTCCAATTATTTTTAAGAACTCTTTTCTAGTCGCGATTTATATATAAGTTCTGATCATTTCATACACAATAGTACAATTGGCCTAGTGGTTAGGTCCGTGGACTGCCAAGCGGCCGGGCAGGGTTCGATTCACGAAACGGTTGAAGTAGTTTTTATTTCTATTTTTATCGGTTTTCGAGTTACAAGGCCACCCATTTAAATATTAAAACTTAAATAAAGTGAAATATAATTTGTAAAAATAAGTAATACTATGGCCACTAACGAATTTATTTAGAGTATGTTTCCACAGCCTTCTTTAATAATAGCCATGCTGAAGAGAAAATGGCAACACCGCGGTGTTGCCATTTTCTCTTCAGATTCTAAGAATTAATGTAGACTGTGATGGTATGTAGTAGCCTCGGACTCGCGAAATAAATATTAAATGAATCTTTATTTCATATTACGCGAAAAATATATTTCTTTAATATGCAGATAATATTTATCATAATATATGTTTTCTCATTATAAAAGGAATCTTTATGTAATGTTAGAACTATAATATTCTTTTTTAATATGTAGGAAATATTTCATGTTAATTATGGAAAAATATTTGTTAAAAATATGATGTAACGTAAAATGTTTACTTTTAATTTAATTGGAATTCGTGTGTGTCATGTAATCGACATACATTTATATTATAAGAACATTAATTAACTATGAGTCTGTTGCTACAAACTTTTTAATCTTACAGTTCAATCACATATTTTGTAAGACGTGTAAGAGCTACACGATTATTTTTCGTGCAACAACTTTGTCGCATTAATGTTCTCATAATATAAATGTATGTCGATTAAGTGACACACACGAATTCAAAGTAAATTGGAAGTACAAATTTTACTTCCAATATTCAATGACGATTTATTTTAAATTTGAAACCAATACTTCATTTGTAATATTAAAGGTGTGTATGTCTTCCAGCATATTCAGGAATAACAATATTTTTCTATGATAAACATAAAATATTTCCTGTACATTAAATAAAATATATTCTCTTTCTAATATTATATAAAAATTCATTTTATATTAAGAAAAAATCTATAACAATTTATTATCTATAATCCCTTATCTATAACAATGAAGCAAACAATAAAAATGTTTATGATTACTCCATAATACGAGTACTCAAATAATACACGTTCAGAAGTCATAACTTGGTATGTAGGAACAAGATTTTCGAGATTTTCGAGATTAAAATATCTGCCCTTTATTCAGAATATCGCGACAGAAACAACAAGGATAGAATTACAAGTGCGATAGAAAAAGAGTGTCCGTATTCGTTAATCCGTAAATCGTGATCGTTAACCGTGTGTCGTAGTCGTAATTCGTGATCGCGTTCGTCTCTCATATCGTAGTTCGTATCGTCGTGATTTTTGCAAAAGCCATTCTTCGTCTTCATGGTCATACACACAGGTGCGTTTCGGAACACCTACATGGTTATTCCGCGACCTACTCGAGGTACGGCCGATCACACTGGCTTGTGTTTACATGCTAGTTCATTCCCCCGGTTCTCGACTCTTTACAATATGTACGAACGTGTCATTTGAAGTTTTTTGGCCGCGCGACGTTTTTTTTTATTGACGGTGTGAGGGCAATGACTCGGTCGGTTGGTGGGCTTCCCAATATGCTGATTCCCACAGGTATAATAATATTCGGTGTCGTAAGAAAGTTAAAGGAAGGGAGCCAGAAGGTATATCTTATTCATTCCTGTTAGAAATAAATGACGTTCGGAGTGGCTTTTAGTTAATTTAATAACTAAGTTTAATATTTAATAATTTACCATCGCTTGTTGTATGTTGTACGTATTGTATAAACGTTTTCTAACACGCCTCTTTACATTTATATTGTACATTTTGATTTTACATATTCCCTTTTATTTAACATTTATTAGTTTCGTAAAATTTTCAAATTTTTCTCTGCATAAGGATTTTGTAAATATATCCGCAACGTTCTCCTCCGAGTTCACTTTAATTATATCGATTGTCTTTGCTTTTACATACTCGTGCATATAATGATAATGAATTTCAATATGTTTTGAATTTTTCGTAAAATTTCAATATCAATTTCGCTATGTTAATAGTTAATAGTTCCCGAATTATCTTAATAAATCTTTATTGGCTGATCCAACCTAACATTAAATATCTTAACTCATTCTTGTATAAATATCGATTCGTCAACTGCTTCTAATAATGCTACATATTCTGCAAATGTAAGAAGCTTTTGTGACACATTTTTGTTTTCTCGATTTCCAACGTATAACTTTCCCATATAGTCGAATTTCATAGCCAAGGATTCTTTTATTGTTAAATCTCAAAAATTAATCTAGCTAATATAATCAATATATTCTTAAACTAACCCCTCTCACGTCTTACACTTTATGCTAAACCGAAGAACTAACGCTTAACCTATCTACATTCCTTATTTACAGGTCTTAATATTGTTCTAATTATTTTTAAAAACTCTTTTCTAGTCGCGATTTATATATAAGTTCTGATCACTTTATACACAATAGTACAATTGGCCAAGTGGTTAGGTCCGTGGACTGCCAAGCGGCCGGGCCGGGTTCGATTCACGAAACCGTTGAAATAGTTTTTATTTCTATTTTTATCGGTTTTCGAGTTACAAGGCCACTCCATTTAAATGTTAAAACTTAAATAAAGTGAAATATAATTTGTAAAAATAAGTAGTAACGGTACTAATAAGGCCACTAACGAATTTATTTAGAGTATGTTTCCACAGCCTTCTTTAATAATAGCCATGCTGAAGAAAAAATGGCAACACCGCGGTGTTGCCATTTTCTCTTCAGATTCTAAGAATTAATGTAGACTGTGATGGTATGTAGTAGCCTCGGACTCGCGAAATAAATATTAAATGAATCTTTATTTCATATTACGCGAAAAATATATTTCTTTAATATGCAGATAATATTTATCATAATATATTTTTTCTCATTATAAAAGGAATCTTTATGTAATGTTAGAACTATAATATTCTTTTTTAATATGTAGGAAATATTTCATGTTAATTATGGAAAAATATTTGTTAAAAATATGATGTAACGTAAAATGTTTACTTTTAATTTAATTGGAATTCGTGTGTGTCACGTAATCGACATACATTTATATTATAAGAACATTAATTAACTATGAGTCTGTTGCTACAAACTTTTTAATCTTGCAGTTCAATCACATATTGTGTAAGACGTGTAAGAGCTACACGATTATTTTTCGTGCAACAACTTTGTAGCATTAATGTTCTCATAATATAAATGTATGTCGATTAAGTGACACACACGAATTCAAAGTAAATTGGAAGTACAAATTTTAAACCAATATTTCATTTGTAATATGAAAGGTGTGTATGTCTTCCAGCATATTCCGGAATAACAATATTTTTCCATGATAAACATAAAATATTTCCTGTACATTAAAAAAAAATATATTCTCTTTCTAATATTACATAAAAATTCATTTTATATTAAGAAAAAATCTATAACAATTTATTATCTATGTCAACTTTATCACACAAATAATAAATTTATCGTAGTATTTATGTTGAATAAATTAATTCGAATATGCATGGTTTAAAAGTTATTCTGTATCTCGAGTTCTATTGCCTATATTGACTAAAAAATTAGATGGTCAGATAGTGAAGGGAGTGCTGGTTAACATCGTTGGGGAAAGGAATTGTTATAAACATTGAACAGCGAGGAATAAGAAATTTATCAATAATTACTAACTCGGCGATCGAATCGATCGATGGCAGAAGAGTGGGGAGAGGCAGCGAAGCGAGAGCGAGAGCGAGAGCGCTCAGTCACTGTCAGTCAGTTATTCGGGCATGGTCGGTTCGACGCAGCGCGCGGAGTTGACAGGGAAAGACGTGTTGCGATAGCGTTTGTGACAGTGTGTGCGGTAGTGTGTATGCTGGGATGTGCCGGGAGACCTGGGGTGGACCAGGGGTGGATTAAGAGTGGATTAGGAGTGAGCAGGGGTTACTGGTGAGTTTTAATTCAAATATTCTTGTCTGCTTGTTACTTTGTCCACTTTCAACTGATTGTTTTCACTGAACAGTCATTTTCAATGTTTACCTCCAATATTCTTATTGCAATTGCCATCGGTCAAAAAAACTTTGACAGTTCAGTGTTCGAAAGATTTTAAAAAATATTGTCAAATTCGCACTTTTGCCTATCTAATTTCTCGATAATTACTCGACGTACTTGGTATGTAGAAACAAGGTTTTCGAGAATAAAATATCTGCCCTGCCCTTTATTCAGAATATTGTGACAGAAATAACACAGATAGAATTACAATACAAGTGTGATAGAAAAAGTGTGTACGTATTCGTTAATCCGTAAATCCGTAAATCCGTAAATCGTGATCGTTAACCGTGTGTCTCTCGTCTCTCGTATCGTAGTGCGTATCGTCGCGTTTTTAGCAAAAGCCATCCATTGTCTTCCGCGGTCTGACTTTATCATCGTACACGCAGCTGCGTTTCGGCACACCTACATGATTTTTCCGCGACCCATATATTTAACATTCATTAGTTTCGTAAAATTTTCAAATTTTTCTCTGCATAAGGATTTTGGAAATATATCCGCAACGTTCTCCTCCGAGTTCACTTTAATTATATCGATTGTCTTTGCTTTTACATACTCGTGCATATAATCATAATGAATTTCAATATGATTTGAATTTTTCGTAGTTTCAATATCAATTTCGCTATGTTAATAGTTAATAGTTCCCGAATTACTTTATAAATCTTTATTGGCTGATCCAACCTAACATTAAAATATCTTAACTAATTCTTTTATAAATATCAATTCGTCAACTGTTTCTGATAATGTTACATATTCTGCAAATGTACGAAGCTTTTGTGACACATTTTTGTTTTCTCGATTTCCAATGAATAACTTTCCCATATAGTCGAATTTCATAGCCAGTTGTTGACTTCCTATCAACGATATCATCTACCCATTCGGCATCTACATAACAATCGAACGTTTCACCCGTTTCATCTTTTTTCATAATTTACTGTTATATCTTCTGTTGAATACAAATATTTTCGGTTTTCTTTAAAGAAAATGTCTCGTACGGTGTTTACTTTTCTATAGTGATTTTTCAAATACGCAGCTGTACACATTATTTCCGGTCAATATCGTTTATGTACTTTTGCCTCTGCTAATAAACAACGCGCCATATCCATTATTGTTCTATTGAACCGTTCCTCGGTTCTATTTAATTCGTGTACATACGCTTGACAATTACTTATAACGATACTCTTTTCTTTGACAAAATTATAGATATTATAATTTAAATATTCCTTCCCATTGTCGCATCTGTAAAATTTTACCTTCTTTCCTGTTAAATTGTCACTTTCATTTAAAAATTTAACCAAACAATAAAACACGTCTACTTTTGATTTAATACAGTAAATTTTTGCAATTTCACTATAATCGTAAACGAAGGAGACGAAATATTTTTTTCTCGATTTGTGCCCGCTGTTTGAAAACTACCACACACAAATCTGTATGAATTATTTCAAGAATAGCTTTGGCTTTCGTTCTATTATTTTTGAATGGCAAATTATGCATTTTATTTTCTATACACACGTCTTTCATTTCATAAATTCTGTTTCCAGTTTATTTGAAATGCCCGTTACCAATTGTTGCTTACATAAAATATTGAAATAGTTAAAATTTACATATCCTAAAGTGGCTTCTATGCCACTTTTCTTTCCGACTTATATTCTCTTTACTGAGAGCAACATTTACCGAAAACTCTTTGTATTTTAATTTACAATTCATTTAGTACGTTCTATTTTCTTTGAATGCTATTGCTATAAGCTTACCATTTCCATCTATAATTTTTGACAAATTTCCTTTAGAAATAATCGTATTATTCTCAGTAATTCTTCCATAACTTATTAAATTTGAATGCATAGAACATCTTTTGCATAGAACACGTTTTTCATTACTATTTCATTTTTCATACCGAACGTTTCAAAATAGCTAACTGCATTTCCTATTTTTCTTGCTTTTCAAAACTATTATCTCCTAAATATATGTTTATAGGTTCTTTAAGTTTAGTACATTTATCAAAATATTCCTCAGTATTAATTATGTGATCAATTCTGACTTCCTCTCCGGGTCTCTTGTGCAGCAACCTCCTCGTGGTGAGACCTGGCCAATCGGCATTATCCTCTATTCGTAAGAACTTTCAGTAACTTACGAATAAAGGGTAATGTCGAGCTAATAGCTGCACGTATAATATTTTTTCTTTGATAACAATGTGTAATGGAATTTAAGAATGGCAAAATGTTACAAGATATTTCATTGAATCGAATATGAATTTACCTTCAGCTAACTTGTAAGTCGGCCAAGGGTACATCTATGCTTGTTTCGTTTACCCTTGGCCACCTTCGGTTCGTTTTTTCGTTATTTCGAAAAACACGTTCAATCAGTGAACATTCCACTTTTAATTTCTGATTTCGAATTCTTCACTTGGAACAATTTTTCTATCCTGTAGAAAATTGGTATTCCTCCGGTCGGAGTTCCCTCAGGGGCTCACTCACGGACAGGGCCTTGAGTGAGTACGGGGAGTCGCGTCCCTGGGGCTACCCGAATCGCCTATAGGTCGGTTAGGCTTGCTCACGAGAGTTCGTTTTTTGGTTTGCTTACGAGAGCTGGGTTTCTGGTTTTCTGACTCCTTCTCGTCAGCTGGTTTCTCGTTTCGTCTCGATTGCGGATTGTTGTTTTGTTTTGGTGGTTCTGTTGGAATTCGCACTCGAGTGCAGGATTTTGTGTTGCGTCTAAATATGATTAGTCTGTTTCAGTTAGAATTTCCACAGCCGACGTCTTTCATTGTTAAGGAAGAGGACACACCGAAGAAGACAACGACGTTATAGTTAAGTTGCGTTATTCAATAAGAATTTATTATGTGCAATAGTTATTAAGATTGTAAATCGTCGTTGTATACACGTCGAGTAGTTATCGCCGTAAATTCACTTTGTTCGTCTTTTGTTTTTTACTCCGACACAGTCTTCTACTGCGTCGGACACTTTTGCTCGCATGTAGTATGTACCAGATTTATTGGTACGGGGAGACCGCGGTAGTTTATATTAATGGGGGGGTCGAGACGCGTTGTGTCCGCTCTTTACCACTCATCGGTAAAATTTTCCCACCCATGTCCGTCAGTGGCGGCAGGTGGTTGTTGAAGTTGGTATTGTTGTCGGAACTCCTCTCGACCATTGCTCGCGTCACCCTCAAATCAGAGCCTTCTGCTCTGGTTTGCTTAGTTTTCCTTTTTCAAAGAATCAGAGCCTTCTGCTCTGGTTTGTTTATTTTTTCTCTCTTCTTGAAAGAATCAGAGCCTTCAGCCTGATTCGCTTTTTGTCCCCCGTGAATCGGAGACTTCTTCTCCGATTCACACCCTTTTGCTCCGCGATAATTACTCGACGTACTTGCGTAGTATATTAGTATTATAAGTTCTGCGTTGTAAGAAAGGGAGCCAGAAGGAATATTGCATTCGTTCTGACTCCCTTTCC
This sequence comes from Lasioglossum morio, assembly GCA_916610235.2. Taxonomy (NCBI): domain Eukaryota; kingdom Metazoa; phylum Arthropoda; class Insecta; order Hymenoptera; family Halictidae; genus Lasioglossum; species Lasioglossum morio. The sequence continues at coordinate 15,749,319 of OU744333.1, forward strand.
GGGTCTCGTGTACAGCAACCTCCACGTGGTGAGACCTGGGCAATCGGCATTAATCTTTATTCGTAAGAACTTCCAGTATCTTACGAATAAAGAATAATGTCGAGCTAATAGCTGCACGAGTACAATTTTTGATAGACTTTAAAACTTGCATAATATAGAAACATATTATTTCATTACATTGAATATGAATTTACTTTCAGCTAGTTCGCAGTAGACCATACATAGATGATTTGTTCGTTTTTCCCTTGGCTCACATCTAGTATGCTGTTTCGAAGAACTTGTTCAGTTAGTGAACACTCCAATTTGAATTTCTGATTTTCCAAAGTGTTCACATCGGAACTTTCTGAAGTTCCTCTTCGAAAATTTTTACATCTTGTTGAAAATTGGTATTCCTCCGATCGGAGTTCCCTCAGGGGCTCACTCACGAATAGGGCCGTGAGTGAGTACGGGGAGTCGCGTCCCTGGGGCTACCCGAATCGCCTATAGGTCGGTCTGGTTGCCCTCGTGTGCGGGGTTGGGTTGGCTCTCATGAGCTCGTTTTCTGGTTTGCTCACGTGAGCTCTTTTTCTGGTTCTGGTTTTCTTGTTTGCTCTCGTCAGGTGGTCTCTCGTATGGTATCGTGTGTTTCGTTGTATTGTTATGGTGGTTCAGTAGGAATTCGCACTCGTGTGCGGGGTTTGTGTTTGCTTTAATTAACATTAGTCTGTTTCAGTTATGATTCAGCCGTATTTCATCGTCGACGGAGAGGACACACGATGAAGAGGAGCACAAACACCGAAGAAGACTCACCAAGTAGAGGAGGACAATCTCCAAAGAAGACTTGACAGCGTATAGTTAAGTTGCGTTAGTTACTAAGACTTTAATTGTATGTCGTCGTTGTACATACGTCGAGTATTTATCGCCGTAAATGCACTTTGTTCGTCTTTTGTTTTTACTCCGACACAGTCTTCTACTGTGTCGGACACTTTTGCTCGCATGTAGTATGTACCAGATTTATTGGTACGGGGAGTTCGCGGTAGTTTATAATATATTAATGGGGGGGTCGAGACGCGTTGTGTCCGCTCTTTACCACTCATCGGTAAAATTTTCCCACCCATGTCCGTCAGTGGCGGCAGGTGGTTGTTGAAGTTGGTATTGTTGTCGGAACTCCTCTCGACCATTGCTCGCGTCACCCTCAAATCAGAGCCTTCTGCTCTGGTTTGCTTAGTTTTTCTTCTTTCAAAGAATCAGAGCCTTCTGCCTGATTCGCCTTTTGTCCCCCGTGGATCGGGAACTTCTTCTCCGATTCACACTCTTTTGCTCCGCATAATTAATTACTCGACGTACTTGCGTAGTATATTAGTATTATAAGTTCTGCGTTGTAAGAAAGGGAGCCAGAAGGAATATTGCATTCGTTCTGACTCCCTTTCCGGGTCTCGTGTGCAGCAACCTCCACGTGGTGAGACCTGGTAATCGGTATTATCCTCTATTCGTAAGAACTTTCAGTATCTTACGAATAAAGGATAATGCCGAGCTAATAGCTGCACACTTTGAATTATCGTTAATATTGTATACTAGAATGTAAATTAATATCCACGATTATTTAAAACCTATTCCCTTCCATAACATTTTGCAATGGCACGTTTCATCAGAATAAAATATATTATTAAAGCTTGTTCATTTAAATTTCTTTTTTTTTTCTTTTTTTTTTTAATAGTAGTATCTCGTCGATGTTCAGGGTCAAACCTTCAATGAAATTGTTATTCAAGGGCTAAAAAAAAGGATTGTATGTGTGGGAGTGTACTGGGTAGTGTACTCTCTGTCTGTATTATACAATAAAGATGAACAAGATTCATGCAAAATGAATAAATGAAGAGTACCGAATATGAATTACAGCAGCAAATGAATCGTGCCGCTTTTCCCATAAGACGCCATGTAAATCCGGCACGAATCATTTGCTCTTTCCAAACCTGCGTACAGCGCCATTCCGTGCAGCGGCGAAACGCTCAAACTGTTTGCCAAATTTAGTTCCGCATCTACCGCTAGATGGCGCCCTCGAGAAACGTCCGTACAGCGCCATTTAGTGCAGCGGCGAAACGCTCAAACTGTTGGCCAATTATAGTTTCGAATTCATCCGCAAGATATCGGTAACAACGGTTAGCGATATGGCACATCTGTGTTGATCTGTGTTGGTAACTTTTAATTTTGAAAGAAAATAATATAATCCAGATGTAAATTATCTTTATTTCTAAATTGCGCATGTCAAAGTAAACTTCATATATAGTACATAAAAAATCACACACTACATAATAAATACGAGTTACTAAATTTGTCCATAAGAGATGGGCTATCGAATAGGTTAGGAAATCTGTCAACTCAGCATTTCTATTTATGTATGAACCTATATGTATTACATCATTAACAATGCAGGTAGAAAACTTCCAGTATCTTACGAATAAAGAATAAGGTCGAGTTAATAGCCGCACGAGAACAATTTTTGATAGACTTTAAAACTTGCAAAATATAGAAACATATTATTTTATTACATTGAATATGAATTTACTTTCAGCTAGCTCGCAGTAGACCATACATAGATGATTTGTTCGTTTACCCTTGGCTAACATCTAGTATGCTGTTTCAAAGATCTTGTTCAGTTAGTGAACATTCCAATTTGAAATTCTGATTTTCCAAAGTGTTCACATCGGAACTTTCTGAAGTTCCTCTTCGAAAATTTTTACATCTTGTTGAAAATTGGTATTCCTCCGATCGGAGTTCCCTCAGGGGCTCACTCACGAATGAGGCCGTGAGTGAGTACGGGGAGTCGCGTCCCTGGGGCTACCCGAATCGCCTATAGGTCGTCTTGTTGCCCTCGTGTGCAGGGTTGAGTTGACTCTCATGAGCTCGTTTTCTGGTTTGCTCATGGGAGCTCTTTTTCTGGTTCTGGTTTTCTTGTTTGCTCTCGTCATGTGGTCTCTCGTATGGTCTCGTGTGTTTGGTTGTATTGTTCTGGTGGTTCAGTAGAAATTCGCACTCGTGTGCGGGGTTTGTGTGTGCTTTAATTAACATTAGTCTGTTTCAGTTATGATTCAGCAGTCTTTCATCGTCGACGGAGAGGACACACCAAGAAGAGGAGGACAAACACCGAAGAAGACTCACGAAGAGAGGAGGACAATCTCCAAAGAAGACTTGACAGCGTATAGTTAAGTTGCGTTAGTTACTAAGACTTTAATTGTATGTCGTCGTTGTACATACGTCGAGTAATTATCGCCGTAAATTCACTTTGTTCGTTTTTGTTTTTACTCCGACACAGTCTTCTACTGTGTCGGACACTTTTGCTCGCATGTAGTATGTACCAGATTTATTGGTACGGGGAGACCGCGGTAGATTATATTAATGGGGGGGTCGAGACGCGTTGTGTCCGCTCTTTACCACTCATCGGTAAAATTTTCCCACCCATGTCCGTCAGTGGCGGCAGGTGGTTGTTGAAGTTGGTATTGTTGTCGGAACTCCTCTCGACCATTGCTCGCGGTACCCTCAACCCAGAGCCTTCTGCTCTGGTTTGCTTAGTTTTCCTTTTTCAAAGAATCAGAGCCTTCAGCCTGATTCGCTTTTTGTCCCCCGTGAATCGGGGACTTCTTCTCCGATTCACACCCTTTTGCTCCGCATAATTACTCGACGTACTTGCGTAGTATATTAGTATTATAAGTTCTGCGTTGTAAGAAAGGGAGCCAGAAGGAATATTGCATTCGTTCTGACTCCCTTTCCGGGTCTCGTGTGCAGCAACCTCCACGTGGTGAGACCTGGTAATCGGTATTATCCTCTATTCGTAAGAACTTTCAGTATCTTACGAATAAAGGATAATGCCGAGCTAATAGCTGCACACTTTGAATTATCGTTAATATTGTATACTAGAATGTAAATTAATATCCACGATTATTTAAAACCTATTCCCTTCCATAACATTTTGCAATGGCACGTTTCATCAGAATAAAATATATTATTAAAGCTTGTTCATTTAAATTTCTTTTTTTTTTTTTAATAGTAGTATCTCGTCGTTGTTTAGGGTCAAACCTTCAATGAAATTGTTATTCAAGGGCTAAAAAAAAGGATTGTATGTGTGGGAGTGTACTGGGTAGTGTACTCTCTGTCTGTATTATACAATAAAGATGAACAAGATTCATGCAAAATGAATAAATGAAGAGTACCGAATATGAATTACAGCAGCAAATGAATCGTGCCGCTTTTCCCATAAGACGCCATGTAAATCCGGCACGAATCATTTGCTCTTTCCAAACCTGCGTACAGCGCCATTCCGTGCAGCGGCGAAACGCTCAAACTGTTTGCCAAATTTAGTTCCGCATCTACCGCTAGATGGCGCCCTCGAGAAACGTCCGTACAGCGCCATTTAGTGCAGCGGCGAAACGCTCAAACTGTTGGCCAATTATAGTTTCGAATTCATCCGCAAGATATCGGTAACAACGGTTAGCGATATGGCACATCTGTGTTGATCTGTGTTGGTAACTTTTAATTTTGAAAGAAAATAATATAATCCAGATGTAAATTATCTTTATTTCTAAATTGCGCATGTCAAAGTAAACTTCATATATAGTACATAAAAAATCACACACTACATAATAAATACGAGTTACTAAATTTGTCCATAAGAGATGGGCTATCGAATAGGTTAGGAAATCTGTCAACTCAGCATTTCTATTTATGTATGAACCTATATGTATTACATCATTAACAATGCAGGTAGAAAACTTCCAGTATCTTACGAATAAAGAATAAGGTCGAGTTAATAGCCGCACGAGAACAATTTTTGATAGACTTTAAAACTTGCAAAATATAGAAACATATTATTTTATTACATTGAATATGAATTTACTTTCAGCTAGCTCGCAGTAGACCATACATAGATGATTTGTTCGTTTACCCTTGGCTAACATCTAGTATGCTGTTTCAAAGATCTTGTTCAGTTAGTGAACATTCCAATTTGAAATTCTGATTTTCCAAAGTGTTCACATCGGAACTTTCTGAAGTTCCTCTTCGAAAATTTTTACATCTTGTTGAAAATTGGTATTCCTCCGATCGGAGTTCCCTCAGGGGCTCACTCACGAATGAGGCCGTGAGTGAGTACGGGGAGTCGCATCCCTGGGGCTACCCGAATCGCCTATAGGTCGTCTTGTTGCCCTCGTGTGCAGGGTTGAGTTGACTCTCATGAGCTCGTTTTCTGGTTTGCTCATGGGAGCTCTTTTTCTGGTTCTGGTTTTCTTGTTTGCTCTCGTCATGTGGTCTCTCGTATGGTCTCGTGTGTTTGGTTGTATTGTTCTGGTGGTTCAGTAGAAATTCGCACTCGTGTGCGGGGTTTGTGTGTGCTTTAATTAACATTAGTCTGTTTCAGTTATGATTCAGCAGTCTTTCATCGTCGACGGAGAGGACACACCAAGAAGAGGAGGACAAACACCGAAGAAGACTCACGAAGAGAGGAGGACAATCTCCAAAGAAGACTTGACAGCGTATAGTTAAGTTGCGTTAGTTACTAAGACTTTAATTGTATGTCGTCGTTGTACATACGTCGAGTAATTATCGCCGTAAATTCACTTTGTTCGTTTTTGTTTTTACTCCGACACAGTCTTCTACTGTGTCGGACACTTTTGCTCGCATGTAGTATGTACCAGATTTATTGGTACGGGGAGACCGCGGTAGTTTATATTAATGGGGGGGTCGAGACGCGTTGTGTCCGCTCTTTACCACTCATCGGTAAAATTTTCCCACCCATGTCCGTCAGTGGCGGCAGGTGGTTGTTGAAGTTGGTATTGTTGTCGGAACTCCTCTCGACCATTGCTCGCGGTACCCTCAAACCAGAGCCTTCTGCTCTGGTTTGCTTAGTTTTCCTTTTTCAAAGAATCAGAGCCTTCAGCCTGATTCGCTTTTTGTCCCCCGTGAATCGGGGACTTCTTCTCCGATTCACACCCTTTTGCTCCGCATAATTACTCGACGTACTTGCGTAGTATATTAGTATTATAAGTTCTGCGTTGTAAGAAAGGGAGCCAGAAGGAATATTGCATTCGTTCTGACTCCCTTTCCGGGTCTCGTGTGCAGCAACCTCCACGTGGTGAGACCTGGTAATCGGTATTATCCTCTATTCGTAAGAACTTTCAGTATCTTACGAATAAAGGATAATACCGAGCTAATAGCTGCACACTTTGAATTATTGTTAATATTGTATACTAGAATGTAAATTAATATCCACGATTATTTAAAACCTATTCCCTTCCATAACATTTTGCAATGGCACGTTTCATCAGAATAAAATATATTATTAAAGCTTGTTCATTTAAATTTCTTTTTTTTTTTTTAATAGTAGTATCTCGTCGTTGTTTAGGGTCAAACCTTCAATGAAATTGTTATTCAAGGGCTAAAAAAAAGGATTGTATGTGTGGGAGTGTACTGGGTAGTCTACTCTCTGTCTGTATTATACAATAAAGATGAACAAGATTCATGCAAAATGAATAAATGAAGAGTACCGAATATGAATTACAGCAGCAAATGAATCGTGCCGCTTTTCCCATAAGACGCCATGTAAATCCGGCACGAATCATTTGCTGTTTCCAAACCTGCGTACAGCGCCATTCCGTGCAGCGGCGAAACGCTCAAACTGTTTGCCAAATTTAGTTCCGCATCTACCGCTAGATGGCGCCTTCGAGAAACGTCCGTACAGCGCCATTTAGTGCAGCGGCGAAACGCTCAAACTGTTGGCCAATTATAGTTTCGAATTCATACGCAAGATATCGGTAACAACGGTTAGCGATATGGCACATCTGTGTTGATCTGTGTTGGTAACTTTTAATTTCGAAAGAAAATAATATAATCCAGATGTAAATTATCTTTATTTCTAAATTGCGCATGTCAAAGTAAACTTCATATATAGTACATAAAAAATCACACACTACATAATAAATACGAGTTACTAAATTTGTCCATAAGAGATGGGCTATCGAATAGGTTAGGAAATCTGTCAACTCAGCATTTCTATTTATGTATGAACCTATATGTATTACATTAATAACAATGCAGGTTCATCGATTAGCAAATTAATTGTATAACGAAATATATAGATGAATTCATAATAAAATATATTAAGGAATAAGATATTAACACAATTAATTTTATTCTTATTACTGAAATAGGTACGATCACCACTTATCAATACTGAATTCTAAATATGCTGACACAGAAAAGGTTTGACAATATAAGTTGCGATAATTTGATAATATAATATAAAAGATTCCCTAAATATATTTTTAGCTTAAATTTCAAATAAGTAACATAATCCAATGATTTAATGATTTAGTCTAGTTAATCATTATACAAGTTAAGATTTTATAGATAAAATAATTATCACTATCATAATAAATATGAGATGATGTCCGTGCAGAAGAAAAATAAAAAAATATACGTGTGGAAAACCACGCGCGGTGGAAGTGAAACTTCTTGCAGTCTAATAATGTTTAGAAGCATATTAAGATTGGAAATGTTAAAAAAAAACAAGATCAGGAACAACCAATACAAAAAAAAACAAGATCAGGAACAACTAATACAAAAAACAAGATCAGGAACAACTAATACAAAAAGAATCATAGAAAAAGTTTCACTTCAAACATAATGAACGATCAAAATTTGCTTCGCAAAGAAGGAGAGCGTATGAGAAAGAAGGAAACGTAGTTCATAGCATTTCCCATACGCTCTCCTTCTTTGCGAAGCAAATTTTGATCGTTCATTATGTTTGAAGTGAAACTTTTTCTATGATTCTTTTTGTATTAGTTGTTCCTGATCTTGTTTTTTGTATTAGTTGTTCCTGATCTTGTTTTTTTTTGTATTGGTTGTTCCTGATCTTGTTTTTTTTTTTTTTAACATTTCCAATCTTAATATGCTTCTAAACATTACTAAACTGCAAGAAGTTTCACTTCCACCGCGCATGGTTTTCCACAAGTATATTTTTATTTTCTTTACACTTCTCTCTACACTTTCGGCTCCTGTTTGTGAGAAATAAGTTTTCATAAAAGTTACGTTAGCACAACCCTGTATATGTATTCAGTTTGATTGAAAATGTGGGATTCTACTTAGATTTTGGTAAACACACATTAGTATAATAATACTTTGTAAACACCGCACTGAGCTTCTTCTGCGCGACTAATTTTGTTTTTAAATGAAAATATATTTATTCATTTTGATTGAAAACGTGGATTCTACTTAGATTTTGGTAAACACACATCAGTATAATATAATAATAATATAATAGAACTGCGATCCATATTCTACGATACAGAGCTCCGCTCTTTATACAAGACTTTTTGTTGTCGCCATAAGTAGGGTGTCTCGGTTATGTTTACCACTGTCGCTTCCCATATTATGTTTATATTTATCACGTACACTTCAGAATCATACGTCAGGAACGTATAATCCAATTCGTTAGCCACTGTGTTCTCCGGATCTGTCTCCGTTGGATTTTTACCTTTGGAGATATGTTCAATCGGTTGTACACGACAGAACAATGAATAATGTTCAATAACTTTGGAATCACATAACAAATGCATGTAATACCATAAAAAGAGATGCTGTAATGATGGCAGCAATGAGAAATGTAATACAAAGAGCGGTGCTCTGTATCGTAGAAAAATGAATCGCAGTTCCAACATCTGATGTAACTTGATTTTCTTTTGTAAGAAATAAGTTTTTATGAAAGTTACGTTTGTATAACCCTGTATATGTATTCAGTTTAATTGAAAACGTGGGATTCTACTTAGATTTTGGTAAACACACATCAGTATAATAATACTTTGTAAACACCACACTGAGCTTCTTCTGCGCGACTAATTTTGTTTTTAAATGAAAATATATTTATTCATTTTGATTGAAAACGTGGATTCTACTTAGATTTTGGTAAACACACATTAGTATTTTTATTTTATTTTTGATTTTACTTCAACTCGCCCGTAAGACGGCGCAGTCTAAATATCTCTATATGTCTGTAGTCGTAACATAACCATGAATTTGTAACCTTTTCGTTTGATCCTACTACCGAGCATTTTATTCGTTGTGATATATTCCAAAATGTTCGCTATCATTCTAAAGATCATTGAAACCTGCGTACAGCGCCATTTCGTGCAGCGGCAAATGCTCCAACTGTTAGCCAAATGTAGTTTCGAATTCACCCGCAAGATGTCGGTAACGGCGGTTACCTGTGGCGAATGTAGATAATGAAGATTACTAATGTAGATAATGTAAATTTCTTATCACGGTAATTGTATTGATTAATTTATTTGGTTGTTAACATCTGTTTTGTTTGTGGTTACCTATCAACAGATATATTCGA